>OX377613.1:62929497-64382496 GCA_947397855.1 Thelaira solivaga
TTCCTTTCGCTCGTTAAAGTAACTCTTTAACATCTTAATAAAAAAATCTCAAACTTTATAAAAAAATCATAAAATTTTAAGATTTTTTCCCTCTCCACTTTAAGACTTCCAGTAATAATTTATTATCTCTCAATTGCATCTAAGCCAAAATAAATTACTAAGAAAACATGTAAAATCATCAAGTAGTTTCATTTAATAGTTTTCTTCTGCCGGGTTTTTTGGCTTAAAATCCAAGTTAAGTGTTCAGCAAGAAAATTTGTTCCGGCTGTCAGCAATATTTGCTGGCTGCTTTTTGAACAATTTTTTTAGACAAACACGGAATAGTAAAAAGAGACAACAAGTAAATGTCTATCTAATACGAGTTTATATTTTTTTTTTGCATCATTGACCAGAAAGCGTTATGGTATTTTAATGTTGTTTTAGATATTTTTAAGACTTGAGTAAAAGGGATTTGGCAAAATGATTATGTCTTGTTTATAATAAACGTATTTATTTAAAGTTAAATATACAAAAATAATTGTTTTAAAAGTTTAGAAAAAAAATTATTTTTTTAATAAAAAAATCCACTTTATAGGCGACTAAAAGGGTCGACATGCTTCTTTAAGAGTAAATAGTATCTATCTGTTTTCCTATTTATTTCCTCTCACTTTTCTATCTTTTTCACATCCTCTTATACAGGTATCACAAAGGAACCAAGTGAGCCCAGCTTCTATCTTTCTTATTTGGGAGTTCTATGTAACCTAACCTAACAGGCTATACTTCTATATTTATCCAAAATGGCCAATAATGCTCTTAGGTAAGTCAAGTTTTTATTAAATTTATAATTTATTTCATGAAAATGATTGTTAATGAAAACAAACCAAAAAGTTTAAGTTAAATTTAGTCCCAGCAGGAAACTATTACAACACAAAAGTCTAAACAAAGTGAGATTTGTATTAAAAGAAACTTTAATTACTCCTACTGCAGGCTAAGGCTCCCGGTATTTATTTTATAAAAAAAAAACACACATAAAACTTTCTTAAGCTAAAAAGTGCAAGTACCAATTGGGTACATTTTTATAAATTTTTAATTTTACACAAGAAAACGTTATTTGTCTTTCTACTTTCAATAAAAAACTATAATAAAATTACAGTAAAACAAATTATAAATTCCTACAACAAGACGATAAAATTTAGCCAAAAAATAATTGCTTAACAAGTGAAACAACAAACAGCAAGTACAAGTAAAAGTGTGGCAGTGGAAGCACAATCACAAGTAGTAACTGGAAAGAAAATCATAATAAAATTTCAATTAATTATTTATGCTGATACACCTTTAAACAGAAGCTGTTGAAGTATTAAACCAGCCAACACAAAAAATTAACAAACAAAAAGAAAACATTTCAAAATTAGAATTTTTCAAAGCAACTACAACATTTTATTAACAAAAGTTATTAAGTGTCATAAAAAGGTCACAGAGTAAGAAAAATGCCTTGAAATGGTTGAGTAACTAGAGCGAATAATATTTGTGTAAAAAAAATTAAATAAAAAAATGTGGCAGCAGTTAATTCATTTGAATTGCAGACTAATTTAAATTATAATTTTTAAATTTTTAGTAAAACTATTAAAGTAAAATGATAAAAAAGGAAAAAATTTAAAAAATTTCACAAAATAATTATAAAAATAATATGCCTAAAAGTCGACTACAAAATCTAGAAATTTATAGTGAAATTTTATAATTGTAATTACAAACAGGTTATGTGTTGATATGTGAAAAAGGATCACATCGGTTTTTACCTAATTTAGCAACCGTGGGAAATAGAAGAAGTCATACAAAGCTGAGCAATAAATATATCAAACTCTGTTTTATATCGCTACAAAAAATAAATACGCAATCAACTACAGACATAAGCACTGTCCTAGGATATGAAGGAATTCCAAATTTTTTTTTTAAATAACAAAAAGTAATTTTTGAGTATTTGGGCTGTTGCTCTAAGTGATTTTAGCAACTTGCCGACGAACCATTAAAGGTTGTGAAATGAGATGCATATCATTTTAAAGGTTTGTAATCTACCCCTAAAATACTCAGAAATTATTTTGGATTATTTTTAAATTTTTTTTTTAAATTTCCATATACCCCAGTACTGTTATTCTCAAGGATTTCGGCAGTTTCCGTTTTGCATCATAAAATAAAAACTATGAAGTTTTCAGAAAATCTGAAAACACTTCCAGAAAGTTTAGAATCTTCAAATTAAATTCCTTTTTGATTTTGATAATTTTCAAGGCCGAAATCGTAAATGGTACCTCTTCAAAATGGGGAATGGTAAAAATCACTCAAAGCAAAAGCACTGGGGTATAAGGAAATATAAAAAATTTTTTTAAAAATATTCCAAAACAACTTCTGAGTACTTAAGTGGTAGATTACAAATGTAGGAGACCTCCTATTTAAAATGATATGTGTCCCATCCCGTAAGCTTTTATACTTCGTCCATAAGTTAATAAAATCTCTCAGAGCAACAGCAATGGGGTTTAATACCAATCTAAACAACCTCTGCTAAACTACTACTAAAAACGCATTTAGAAATCTTTAATGACGTAAGACATATTTGATAAATATGCCATAAAAACTGAAAAGATATTTAAAAATACTTAAAAACGTAAGGGGTTACGTTAAAATATATTTAACTCGGCATGTTTATCTTCACTCTCTTGTGGATAAAAATAAAATGTTTGATGTTTTTTTTTTAATTCTCGTTCCTGCTGCTTGCAGTTTTAATTAGCATTTGAATTAAACTTTACAAGTAAACTACTCTACTGCGCTCGATTACAAATAGACTCACATCCCGACACTTTCACTCCACTTCCTTCTAAGCATACACACACAAGCTTAAACAAGTGCCCAACTTTTGTACTAAAAAAATACAATCAAAATTAGATTCCTAAAAAAGTTTACACAACCACACGACAGTCATATGCACATATACTTACACACACTAACTCACACTTTCCTAGTATTTAGTACTCAACACTGGATATTTAAGAAAAATCTCATAGTCTGGTTACAGAAATAAATACACACGCACAGTTACTCACCCAACAATTAAAACAAAAATTTATCCAATTACATACGAATACATAGAGAAAACAATTTTCTGTAATATTGACCACATACATACGTACAAACGAAGCAGCATTTAAAACTGAACTGTAGCTGCTAGTTGCTGCTACTTTATGGCATGATATCGCAATGACAGTAAGCAAACGACAATCTGTCTAAAGTGTTGTTACTTACGAGCATTGAATGTGGTGCAGTGCTACTAAAACAAACCCTAAAAAGCTGAGCTTTATACTGGTAACAAGTGCAAATCCTGCACTCAGCCAAAAACAACAACAGGATAGGGTGTACAGGGTGTTTGTTTGTTTTTTTTTCTTTCTTCTTTTTGTTGCTACAAAATACTCATATCACAGAACACAGCAATGTGGAATTACTAAGACCTGCCGATTTCAAAAGCATGGTTTAAACGGCTGGTCATTTAAACAGAAAACTGCACAATGGCTCTTAAAAGTCATGATTTTATTCAAGCGCATAAAGAAATTTAAATAGAAAAAGGGTTTTTAAAATTTGTAGGGTTAGAACACTAACGTTAGTAAGGAATTTGACCAGTTATTAGAAGGTTTATGAGTTCCTTAGCTTGTATTAAAGTGCAGCGCAAGTAAAGAAAACTTCTAAAGGAAAGGGACACCAACTTAACTGTTGCAGCTTCACAGAGTAAATGGTTGATGGTTTAGTTTAGGTAACGGCCAACTGTCATCAATTAGAATTACTAACTTTCGTTTTGAAACAAGACAACGTCGTGAAGAAAGCAGACCCGCTTCATAAATATCATTAGTTAACCTAATCTCTGAAGAGTCCATAGCTCACAGCGAAGCTAAAAGACTGTCTTCTCACTACTAGCTGACCTACAACTGCCGTAATTTTCTTTGATAGTTAGACCCACTCTGTTGGCTTGTATACAGTTCGCCCACACCCAAAAAACAACTTCGGTTGTGAGAACTTAATAAGTTTTCCATCAAAATTTCAGTTGTGATGGCAGAATTTTTTCATTTTGACAAAACACAATCGGTCTTACAGCTCAAAATATTTTTAAAAAAAACTAAGTTTTAGGTTTTTACAATTACAAATTTTGTTTATCACAAATAAAGTTTTGATGGGAAATAAATGTAGTTCTTACAACCGAAGTTGTTTTCTGCGTGTAGTGACCAGCCCAAACACAAGCTAGAAAATATACTTCTTCTTCAGCTGCTGAGGCTGAGCAAAGTGTTCACCATCATAAAAAGACCAAATTACACACAGAAAATAACTTCGGTTGTTAGAACTAAATTTGTTTATAATCAAATATTCAGTTGTAATGACAGAATTTTTCTAATTTTGATAATAGACATCTCGATATATGTATAACTGAACTCAATTTGGGGCTAAATTGTCAAACTCTGGGAGCTACAATTAAAAAATTTGATTAACATAAAGAAGTTTTTGATGGGAAAGAAATTTAGTTCTCACAACTGAAGCTGTTACTGTGTGTAGCCCTAAAACTTTTCATGTCAGCTAACTGATACCAGCGTACCTGGAGTCTGTCTAATTTTGGCAGATCAATTAAAAAGCTTCTGAAATTTGTGGGAAAATTTTTCTTTTTCTTCCTTCTTTTTTTACTTGAACTAAAAACCACTAATTGCGGATTTTACTATCATTTAGATTCTGTCTATATTGTGCAAGTTAATTTTTTCATTTTTTTTTTCCTCCATTTAAAACCACGACCGTAATACTCTTAGTCATGAGCTTTATTCTCATCTAGAGTGTGTCTGTTTTCAGACAAAAAGTTCTTGAAATTCATAAACTATTTTTTTCCTTTCACTTCCTTCTAGATCCACGCCCTTTTTCTAACTAAAAGCCATTAATCGCTTATTGCTTAATCTATTACTTTTAGGTTTTACTTTTATCTAGACTTTGTCCGTGTTTACAGTTTTTTCCTTTTTCTTTATTCTTGATCCCCGCCTTTTTTTATTTAAACTCAAAGCCACTATTTGCCAGCCTATTCGCCTCTTGTTTGTGGGTTTTATATTCATTTAGACTCTGTTTTTTTAATGAAAAATTGTGAAGAGGCTTGGGCAACCTTTCAGGTAATGCAATTTCCCTTTTCTTTTAGAAAAACTATTAATCTATTAGTTGCGGGTGCAAGTTATATCTAAATTCAGGCAAACTTTTGCAGACAAGCTAAAAAACCTTGAAAATTTATTTCCAACTTTAAAAATAATTCTCCAAATTCGGCCACTTTATTAAGCAGGTCATTAAATGATGATTACCAACAACATCCATCGTATCAACTAGCCAACTAACCAACCAACCAGCCAGGCAGCCATCCAGCTAAACAAACAGCATTTTCTATATAATCCTTTAGCACCATCCAATGCAGCAGAATGAAACCCCAAAATTAACATCTCATTAAGAGCTTTTTGAAGTTTTACACGCTGTTTACCTCTGCGTCTTGTTTTTATAGCCAAAAATAAAATACAACAGCTAATTGTATGAAACACTGCAACAGCAGTCAACCTTTTAAATGCCGGAAGTGAACTTTACGGTAGAGAAATGTTTGATATTTTTTTCTTTCCAAGAAACTGTTTGTTGTTTAACTAATTGCAATAAAATTTCCATTCATTTGGCATAGATGTTGTATTATAATCAAGGTTGCACTAGAGGTCGTTCGCCACTGTTACCCACGTAAATCAACTGGCATTTTCCAGGTTAACTTTACAATTTGTCTTGCTGCTTTTATTTATTATTAAATTTAATTTTTAAATGGTTTTAATGGCTTTTTGGGAAAATTTTATGCAAGAAAATTAAAAATTTTTTAAATTAAACTTGTGAGTAACAAATAAAGTCGACAATAAATTGAAGACACACCAGCATTTTGTTTGACAGTTATTTGACAATAAGCATTTAAAATAAATAAAAATTTTTAATTTACTTATAAAAAACCTCAGAAAAAAAAAACAAAAGAAAAATCTTTAAATAACAAGTAGTCACACAGCGGCAGATGTAAATAAAACCCACAATGAAAATAAAATAAAATTGATGTTTCTTAATTTTGCCAGCTTCTGCTTAAATTACCATCGCTCTGGCATGGCCATCATTAAAATGTAAATATTTTTCACAAGCCAACACCGTTTAACAAGGTCGATCTCGTGTCGCATGCATGAAATAGTTTACCTGAGCTGTTTTATTTCATTTTAAAATTGATTGGTCTGTACTGGTTAAATGCTGGTAATGATACTCGTGTTATTCAACAGAGCAGAAATAAAGAAAAGAAACAAAAAATATTTTATGTCAACATACACGACAACATTTCAATGATTTTTTTCATGTTGTTTTGTTGGCTGCCAGCTATAGAGTATGAAAATGAAAAATTGTAAAAAAAAAATATATGGATTTTTAAACTGTTACACGCTTGATTTAACATAATAAGGGCATTCAACAATTTCAAAAGCTATTCCCAATTTCATTTCTGTAAGTCGTCATGCGGCCGTTAATGGCAACTGCAAGGCTGACAACATGGGAAGTACATTGACCTGTCTTGCGGTATTACTCTAATTCATTCTGTATAAATCACAGTCCAAATGGACGATTTAATATTTCAAGCGTTATTTGATATCAACTGCATTAAAATTGCAGCAGATATTTGCTCAATTGAAAACTAACAAGCCACTGCAAGCTTGTCAATTATGCAGGAAGAATAGCTATGCTATCAAATGACTGCTGCAATAGCTGTCAGAAGGAGTAAAAGAAGGAAGCTCTGCATCTGTTTAGCACCAGGGGATCAGCGTGAGTTCGAAGCCCTTTTTGCGCAGTCGACTGCAGAAATTAACGGGTTATTTGGCTTCGTCAGAAATAGCAAATTGGTTTGGTTGTGACAAACTATTTTCTTCATCTTCTCTTTCTTTATGTTCTTCATTTCTGCTTCTTATTTTACCTTTTCTTCTTTCTCTTCATCTTTATCTTATTCTTGTCCTTTTTCTTCGTTCTTTTCAATTCCTCTTCTTCTTCTCTATCTCTTCCTCTATCTCTTCATCTTTCTCCTGCTACTTCTCTTCCTCTTTTTCTTTTTCTCCTTTTTATACCCTTCACTGTAAGTAAGAAGGGTGTGATTTCGTTTGTAAAAAATATAAAATTTTTTTTTTGGTTTTCTTAATTTGCATGTGCATAATCGGCAGTGCTACCTCTGCAAAAAGGGGGACCAGTAAGAAACCCTCATTTTCAAAAAAATTTTAAAAATAGTTCAAAGTAATTTCTGTGTATTTAGGCTGTAGATTACAAATCTGGCCGGCGTCCGCTTTAAAATTATATAAGTCCCATCTAGCAATCTTCTATGATACGTCCGGAAGTTACTTTGGATTATTTTGAAATTTTTATATACCCCAGTGCTGTTGCTCTAAGTGATTTTAACAACTTCCCCACGAACCATTAAAGATTGTGGAATGGGACAAATATTATTTTAAACAAGAGGTCGTTTACCGTCGAAATACTCAGAAGTTTCTTTGAACTATTTTAAAATATTTTTGGAAATTTTCATATACCCCAGTAGTGTTCTTCTCAAGGATTTTGACAGTTTCCGTTTTGCATCATAAAATAAAAACTACAAAGTATTGAGAAAATGTTAAAACACCTCCAGAAAGTTTAGAGCCTACAAATTAAATTAAGATTTGAGTTTTGAAATTTTCATGGGCAAAACCCGGAATGGTACCTCGGCCAATGGGGAATTGTAGAAACTCTTCAAAACAACAGCACGGTACCTCCAAAAATTTTTTTAAAAATAGTTCAAAGTAATTTTTGTGTATTTAGGGGGTAGCAAGCTAGAGGACCCATGTGAGCAGGCTGCCATCTTCTTTTTTTGGGCACTCTGTAAAACTAAACATTACTCAACCTAGTCATGGCCCAAGCTTATGTACTACCGAAATTTTTCTCCTTTTATACTAAAATAAATGGTACTGCATTCTCTCAAAAAATTCCGCCGTGAAACAAACGAAAACCGTATGCTAACGAGTATTATGAATCATTAAAATTCGATAACTGTACTGCAGTTAAAAAATCATTAAGAATTGTTGCACCAATAGAAAAACAACACACACACTAGTAAAGAAGAAAAATGTGCTATTACGAAATAAAGCAAATAATAAATCAACGTTGAAAACAAAATTACAGTAAACAACCACAACTAAATTCTAAGAACAGACGTAAACAAAAATATAAATAAAAAAAAAATATATAATCATGATTAAAAACTGAAAGTGAGTAGAAGCAAAGGCTAAAAAAACCATAGGATTAAGCACTGAGAGAATTTTCTTTATATTATTCGCTGAATTTTCTCATTGATGCCTTGAAAATTTGTTTACTTTTCATTGCATTAATGCAATAAAATATTCGTTTATTTAGTGGAATAGTTTTATTAATTTTAAAGAAATTTTCCATTTATTCACATAATTTATGAAATGTTTCTTTGAATCAATGAAACAATTTTAATTAAATCATTTCCTTGGACTTGTGCCCCAGTTTTTTTTTTTCAGTGTATAAAAATTATTTGTGCATTTTAAAATATACAAAAAAAAAAAATAAGTGCTGAGAGTAACAAGGAAATGTACGAGTATAAATTCTGGGATTTGTTAAGGCATGAAAAAACCATTAAAAATGTTTGCATTAAGACAAATGATTTTATGCTAAAACGTATTATAGCTCACCTAAGGACCTAAAGCTATTAAAATAATAAAAAAAAACAGTATCAGGTGTGTGATGAATATAATAACAAAAAAAATGTTTTAAAATATTAAAATGCACTGAGAGGATTTTGTTCATAAATCTTCTGAACTTTGCTATTAATTCAATTGAAAAATTTAATATTTTGTAATCAATGACACGTTTCATTAAACTAATGAAATACTTCATTAATTCATTATTTCATTAAATCAATGAAATATTTTATAAATTCAATGAAATATTCATTCACTTAATAAAATCATTTCGTTAATTTAATGAAATATTCAATAATTCCAAGAAATAATTAAATTTTCATATTGAACGAAACATTTAATTAGAATAGTTCATTTATTTTATTTATTCAATCAAAAATTTTTTTTCATTTAATGAAATAATTTCCCTAATTTTAATGGAAATATTTCACTAATTTGAATAAAAAAACTTCATTAATTTTAAGAAAATTATATCATTAATTTTAATGAAATTATGTGATTAATTTCAATGAAAGTAATTTAAATTAAATAATTGTTTCATTAATTTTAATGAAAATATTTCACTAATTTGAATTAAAAAAATTCATTAATTTTAAGGAAATTATACCATTAATTTTAATGAAATTATGTCATTAATTTCAATGAAAGTAATTTAAATTAAATAATTATTTCATTAATTTTAATGAAAATATTTCTTTAATTTGAATAAAAAAATTTCATTAATTTTAATGAAATCATGTCATTAATTTTAATGAAAGTAATTTAAATTAAATAATTATTTCATTATTTTATATGAAATTATTTCATTATTTTATATGAAATTATTTCATTACTTTTAATGAAATTATTTCATTAATGTTAATGAAATTATTTCATTAATTTTAATGAAAACATTTTATTAATTCACATAATTTATGAATTATTTCATTAAATTAATGGAAAAATTTTAAGGAAATCATTTTATTGGATTTGTGCCCCAGTTTTCTTGCAGTGTTTTAAAAACCATTTTAATATTCTTTTCAATGGAATTGAAATTTTATTATTCCAATGCAGGTTTAAAAGGCAATAAAATGCCCTACATATACACTTAGACCTAAATTTTGGTTATTGTCTTTAGTTTGAGGAAAACACTACTGACTTTTAGATGATTTTAATTTCTTTTAATCTGCTTGGGAAATGGATTTAATGTTACCAAAGAAAAAAAAGTCCCAGAATTAAAAACCAGTTAATCTTGACACGTACAAAATAGAGAATGAAAGAAAAAATTGAATCATTTTGCAAAAATTGTAATTTAACTTCGAAAAGCAAAAAAAGGACGTACGATTTTAGCAAGAAACACCAGAAAAATCATAAAATCAACAAAGCTGCTTCTAAAGACTTGGAAAAAAACGTAATCTTTTTTGATGCTAATGTGTGTGCAAAAGTGTTGAAAACTGTAAGAAACAAAAAGAATAAGCAAAAAAACAAAAATTGCATGCTAAGTGTTTTTAAAGGAGTGGAAAATCAGCTACAGCCAACGACAACAATAACGACAATTACTTTTGGTAGACTAAGAAATTACAAGAAAAAATCCAATTGCAAATTATGAAAAATACGCTTTATGCTTAGCGGGGCACAATGTGAACATAATATGAAAAGTAAACACACAGCAACACACACTTAAACGCACGCTCACGTAATCATGAACTGTGTTACGCTAATATTTTAGTAGTAAACAGTGCTTGACAATATTTTTTGAGAATTTGAGAACTTTATTTCAAATCTCTTACCAGCCACTTCTTGAGGTTACAAGATCTGCACGGCAGTCTTTAAAATGATCTTGTTTCCGCCATCATACCTAAAGAAAACAGCTTCGGTTGTGAGAACTTATTTATTGGGCTAATCAAGTATTTTAAATGTAGCAAACATAATTTGATACTGCAGCCCAAAATTTTATTCACTTAAAAATATTTCAAAATGTTAGCACGATTTTATGTTGTCACGATTAAAAATTTCAAGTGGACACAAATTTAGTTCTCATAACCGAAGTTGTTTTCTTTATGTATGATGCCGGAGGGATTAAAATCATGTTTTAACAATAACTTTGTACTGAGCTAAGGCTGCCCCCATTTTAAGTAATAAAACAATTAACTAGAAGTAAAATTATTATTGTCAATAGCAACATAAAAAAAATTAAATTCAAACAGAAACACTTGAAACAGTCTGTTTAATTTTATGAAACACTGTGCACACTCTTCCATTCACTTATGACTTTTCGCCTTTTCAACCTTCTACTTTGAATAAATATTGTTTTACTTGTACAACTAAGAAAAACAAACAAAAAAGATAAAACACATACACATAAATTTTTAGAGATAGAAGGAAGAACAGAAAATATTTAGAGAGAAGAATCATCAGCACACCAGAATAGTTAACAAGAACAAAAATAATCATCATTTACAAACAACAAGGATTTTAAGACAAAATGACATGTCAAACGAGAAATAAAAACAGGAAAGTATAATTCAAGGGAGGGAGGACACACACAGTTACATGCTCGTACATAAAAATTCGTTTATCCAACAGCCAAAGCAAAACAAAAAAAAAAAGATGGATGAAGGTTAAATTATTAAATCATGATGATGTAAATGGATGTCTTATTAATCAAGCTAAGTAAAAAATGCAAATGCAAACAGTTTTCTCTTCTTCTTCTTTTTCAGGATAAATAGGGTTTTATAATCATCAATTGAAATGACAAATCCTGATAATAATTTAATGAAAGCTTTGTCATTTTAATACGAGTGGTAAATACAAAAAAAAAATATAAAAAAAATCCTGAAGCAATTAAGTTTAATTTTATTTTTTAATTAACTGAAAATCGATTTGATCAAGTACTTTTACGTATTCGAGAATTTATTGAAAAATGGCATAAATTTTTTACCGCATATTTTTGCATATTTTGTTAAAAATTTATATTTGTGTGAATAATTCGTATTCATTTACTTACTTTTAATATTCAAAAGTATTCATCTACTGATAACCTGTAAAGTATTTTACATTTGGCAGCATTTTAGTGCACAATATTCTGCTTCTTTTCTTTGCATGTACTTGAAGCATATGTGGACTTAAAAAGCATATGCTATATGCATATATATATGCTGGTTTTCTTACTTATTTCAATAAATATGTCTTAAAAATATATGCATTACAAGAAAAATAATGACTTTTTTATTTTCCCTAAAGGCATTAGTGCATATTTTAGTGCATATTTTATGCTCGTATTTTTGTTTTTCCAGTGCATGAAATTCCTTGCCTAGATAACTTTAGCTTGATTAAGATTTAAAAAAAAAAAAAAACTTTTCTATTTCAATTGGAAAGAAAGTGTAAGGTTACAGTTTTGTATATAAAATAAAAGGCAGGTTTTGCCTTTAACAAGGCATAGCTTGAGCAAGGCAACGAACTTTTAAAAAAATATTTATCAAACAATTTTTCATAGTCTTAATCAATTTAAAAAAAAAAAAAAGATATTTGGGAGCTGACTGTAATTTTGTTGTTGCAAGTTCGAAAAACTCGCACTTTTTTACTAATAGAATCACATTCCAGCTTTTTAACAGCTTACCGGCAAGCAAAATCCGCTTGTTAGTAAAAAATTTGTAGCATAAAATCGTTTAGAAATTAAACAAAGAAAAAAATATTAAATTAACAAGGTCCCGAGTGCAAGTCCTATAGGCTTATTAAATTAAAAATAAAGTTGTATGAAAATATTGTCTTTGAAATTGATTAGACACAGAAAATTATAAAAAAAAATCAAAGAAATCAGCTCTGAATCTGTAACATGTTAACATAGCTCTGTTAACTTAACATAATTGAAGTATTTTCAATAATTTCATTTAAAAAAATGGTTTCATAAAAAAATTTTAAAAAAGAGTGAAGAATTTCATTAAAACCAATAAAATCGAAAGCTGCTTCTTCTGTTTTAGTTGTCTAATGCAGGGTGGTATGAAATGTGAGGCTGACGTTGCCTTGGTATTGATCCTTGTCTACACAGTGGCTTCATTGAATTTGCTAAGGCCGGTTCTATATCATGCCGCAGTCTGTAATACTACCCAAGGAAAGTGGCTACTAGATGGTAGGGTCTCAAGACGTGCAAAGGCAAACGTTCCGCACAGCTATTGAGCAGAAATAGGCATGATATTTTCACAGTGAAGGCTGTAATAACTGGTCACTAACAGATTGGTATGCAAGCCGACTAGCTGGGACTGCTTTTCAACATAAACTCTAGCAGCTTACTGGCACTAGAGAATAAGTAAGCAGTTCTTCACCTTCGCTGTAAGTGCCCGGCTTTTCTGGCTATGAGACATAAATTTCTCGCTGTACATGTTATGGACGCAATAGGTTTGAGAATCAGTCTAGAACACTTCAATATTCTGTTGTTTTGGCGAATAGATGGTTCCAAATGGTATCCTGCGGATTCTAATTGATGGATGGCCGTCAGGGCCCTATTCAAACCAACTAACCAATACTGTAAAAACAATGTGTAGTAAATCGTGTAGTAAATCGTATTTAATGATTTTATTAAAATTTTTCATTGATTCAATGAAACACTTTATAAGTTATAGGCATAAATAAAATAATTTAAATCATCCTTACTTCTATATTCTGTTGTCTTGGCGAGGAGTAAATAATTCAAAATGAAATCCTGGGGATTTTAATTGATGGATGGTTGTAAGGCCGCTACGTAAGCCAACTAACTAACAACACTGGAAGAACAATATGACCTAGTAAATGAAAATGTTTCCTTGATTCAATGAAATACTTTACAAGTTAGGGGCATAAATGAAATAACAGATTTTGAAAAAACTTCATTAAATTAATGAATATTTCCTTGAATTAATGAACTTCTTTATTAGTCTAATGAAAGGCGTCATTGTTTAAAAATAATGACATTTTAATTGGATTAAGGACAAAATTAAGAGAGAACAGATATATTTGTGGGAAAATTTTCAAGGTTTTCAATTTTAACAACGCCGTTCTCACCTTTAGCCCACTGTGTGCTTAGTATACTTTACCAACATTTATTTATTGTAGTTTGTTTTGTATTAGTGCGAGGAAAATATTTGCTTTGTAATCAAGTGTTGGTAGTTTAAAGTAGATATTTTAGTTTAGAGATGCTTTTTAATGCCTGTCAATTTTATAAATGATGATGATATTAAAGAAACAAATAAAACACATACTTGCACATATTTATGGATAAAAGCTAGATTGTTAAACACACACTCATATAAACCTATAAATATAGACGCACATACAAGGGGATGCAAGTTTTTCTTTTTTTTTTTTTGCCAAGATACTGTCATAACCATTATTATCTTTGGCCACAATTGCCATTTTGAGGTGAACTACAACAATTTCATATTTTATTTTTTGTATTTTTTACAAACACTTGCGTATGTATGTGTATTGGTCAGTGAGTTAAGTTTCTCTCTGTAAGCATCACTGCGTACAGTGTGTGTGTGTGTGTGTGTGTGTGTTTGTTCATAAGGACCTTAAATAACGTTTATTTTTTGTTTTATTTTTTTATTGCGTGTTCTCACAAATGTGTCAACATTTTCCATAATAATTTCAGTTTAAAACATGACACAACATAAGAAATTGTGTTAATAAATACTCTTGAGTTATGAGTTATAGGTGAAACATGTTTTTTAACATCAATGAACTTTTGCTGCAAGAGATTGTCTTGTTATTTTGTTATCGGTTAGATGAAAAAAAAAATAAAAATTTTTTTTTCAGAAAAACTTTAAAATAATTTAAACAAATTTAAATGCCATTAAACTATCCATCCACCTGTAATTAATTTCACCCTGAAATGAAAATATTTAAAATGAATTACAGTCCAAATTAAATTGGATTGCCAAGCGGAGCGTTTTTTAGCGGCCTCTATTTATAGTAAAGGGTCATCCCTAAATAAGAGCGCTGGCGGTGCGTATTCTCTACAGCAATGTTAATCATATCACTTAATAAAACCCATTAAAGACAAACAAAAATAGAGTTAAAAACGCTAGTTTAAAAAAACTAGCTAATATGTCATTACTGGTCATTAATAACAAAACAAAAATAAAATAAAAATTGTTTTGCAGCCAACTTCACTATAAAACGCCCTGTCAAAATTGGATTTTCCAATTGCTCAGCGTTGCCGCTGCTGCATACATTTTGTATGGCCATGATAAAAAAACTCTTGCCGCGCCAATTCAGATATGACTATTAAAATTCATTAAAATTGTTTCATTAATTCAAAGAAAAATTTCTCAAATTAAGTAAATATTTTCATTAAATTAATGAATATTTCATTTAATGAAATTATTTCATGAAGTGAATGAATCTTGCATTAGCTTAATAAAAAAATTTCATTAGTCTAATGAAATGTTTCAACTTTTGGGAAAATATGAATTTTCATTGTATTAATGAACAAAACTATTTCAGTATAGAAGAGCATTACTTCGCAAAGAAAGAAAAATGTTTTTCATGAAAGCATGCGATAAAAATTTTCTCTGGTATAAGAGAAATATTTCATAAATTATGTGAATTAGCGAGATATTTTCAAATTGTTAAAGAAATCGTTTTATTAAATGAATGAATTTTTCGACTCAATTAATAAAATATTTCATTGGCTTAATTAAATGTACTTAATGAAATATTTTTAAGGTTTTAATGAAATCATTTCATTAAATGAATGATATGAATTCATTAATTCAATGAAACATTACATTAATCTAATGAAATTTGCCATTTCGTTGAAAAATAATGAATTTTTCACTAGATTAATGACAAAATTCAGAGAATATATGAACAAAAGTAATGAAATATTTTCATTAAATTAATGAAATTATTTTATTAAATGATTTATATAATGCCAACATTTCATTACTATAATGAAAAGTGTTTTAAAAGAAAAGTAATTATTTTTTAAGGGGGTTAATGAAACCCAACAGTTGTAAAACTTTAATTTCATAAGATGCGCTTTAAAAAAACACAATTTAATAAAGAAAAAGTTTTTTCATATTTCCTCTTCAATAAACCGTTATGTTTTGTCTACAATTTCAATTTCAATTTTATTGTTTTTTTTTTTTAACTCAAACTATTTATGATTTTCTGTTTAATTCCTTATGCAGCCAAGTTTTCACATTTTTCCATTTGTTTTTAAACTTTCAGCTGTAGTAGAATGGAAAATTGCAAAGTAATTCTAGAAATTTATTTTCCATCGTTTCTGTTTTCATTTTCTATTATTAGTTTTCTTCTTTCTGTGTTTATATTTTGCTTTATCATCATTCTAATGTCTCATTTATCAACAACTTATTATTTGAAATCTTATAGTTTGTATTACAATGTGGTAGCACAATGGATCTAAGGCTTATAAATTAACTGTCTTATAAAAAAAGTTATTTCACAGGTGATGTAACTGACTAATAAAAATTAAATAAACTTGATTGAAATGTGTTTGACTTAAAAAAATTATCAAAGAATTTTCTTCTAGAAATTTTTTTACACACAAATGCACTATCTATCCTACTACTTTCTACAACACTTTGGAAATACTATATGAAAAACGAATGTAAATACGATGTACAATTGTGTGGAGCAGCTGTCGCTAAATGGTGCCAACTTTTAGTTTTAAATAATACCTGATCTTTACATTTTAAGTGCTGGAAACAAGCTTATCTACTTGAAATAGGTGTATGTTAGCATCACAGCTGTTCACAGTAATTGTAAAAATACTAAAAAGCGTGAAAACCCTTAATATCTTTTAGAAATATGGGAAAGTGTGAGAGTGTGTTTAAGTGCCATTTTGTATGAACATGAGCGACCACGTGTTATGCAACTTTTATATTATAAAAAAGCAGTTATTTCAGAACTCATTATTTTGCTGCAAAATTAAAAAAATACAGTCCGGTTATATAAATTGCTTCATTAAACCTTTAACGACGATTGGGACACATATGTACATCTCATCACATTTCTCCTAACAGGACTAACAATTTTTTTTCTCATTCTGAAATGTTGCATTTTTTAGTAAGAATTTCTAAAAAAAAATTTTTAATTTTCCAGCAAATAATTCTTCATAATTTAAGGGTTAAAATTGAAACAAAAATTTTTATTTATTTTTTTTTCTCGTATAGAATTTAGTATTTATGAGTCTATGCTTCGATATAATTTCTTTTGCTTGAAAACCTTATTTAGAAAACTAAAACAATTGTGGCACCAATAGCAACATTATCAACACCAGGTTTCATATGACAAAACAATGAACAGCAACAGACAGCTGGCACTATGACTAGCAGCAAGAAATCTTAAGAAGATTATTTCATGTTGACAAACAATACAACCAGAGTGTTTGAATTTCAAACACAAAAAGTGGCCAGTAGCAGCACAGCTGAAAGAACTTTTTTTTTTGCACGCAACTATAAATTATTTTTGTTGTTGTGGTTGTAAGGTTTGAACACAAGATACCTTGTATTTTTTTAAAGGAACACAACCACAGCTCAGCAATTTATTTTTTGTTTAGTTATTTATCATTCTTCCTTATTTTATTTTGCTGTTGTTGTTGTCGTTTTCAATACTTGTAGTTTATGTTTGAAATTCTTTTATGTTTCATGTATTACAAGTAGTTGAATAATGACAGTGCTGCAGCAAGATGTTGATACTTTTTAAAATTTATGAGTTGTTTGTTGTTATTTTTTTAAATCTTTTAAGCATTTAAACATGTTTGGTAATAAATATGTGAACTATAAAGTAAATGACAACATAGTGCATAATAATTTACAACATTAACTGCATTTACATCAAACGTAGATGAAAGAGAAGAAGAAAACAAGAGACATTTGCCTTTGGAGTGCTTGGAAGTTTTTATTATTATTATCATCTATTATGCAAACAAGTTCCCTAATACATCCTAGACTCTTTACGAATCACCCAAGGTCCTTCTTCACAGACAAGTATTCCACTCTCCAATTAGCTCCCCCCAACTCTTGCCACCGCTGGGCAGTTGCACAGAATATATTCCCATGTTTCTTTTATTGCTTGACAGAAACGATAGGAGTCGTTCTGTACCACACCGATTAAATAATGTGATACTCCAGTCTACATTAGTGTGTCTGCAGCTCATCTTAGAGTTTAATGTCTTGTCTGCTTCTGCCCTAATGCGGCAATTCGTTATTAATGAATCTCATTGACTGAACTTATGAAAGCGGATTCTGCGCACTTTTTAGCCCACTTGCCCGTCGCAAACCGACTTGCTATCTGTGAAAGCATCGAGAAGCTTATATCAAAATTTTAAACCAATCTTGCTCGGAAGAGATAGCTTAGAGCTGCTTGGTTATTTCAGAAAATTTTAATTTTGGTGCCGCAAGTGTCCCTTTGTAAACATTCCTTAGCATCCATTAATTAAGAACATCAAAACTGGATGTGAGGAGATCTAGCTATCTTCTTCAGAGAATCTTTTAAATTTGTTTTCAAAATATTTGTTTAATAATGCTGACTTATAACACATTCCGACGGTCGATCAGTCAGAGAAAATAAAAATCAAAGACTGCCCAAAAAAGACTTTGCCACCATTTTTACTGCACTTTAGAGTCACCCTCTACAGATGGTGTTTTATCATAGAGCCAACCAACTATTTTAACACTATAATGTTTTAAGCAGTAGTTAGTAGCTAACTTAATATGAGTGAGTTAGTAGTAAGTCAAAAGTTAGTTTTATTAATTTAAAATTATTAATAAATAAAATTTAATTTAATGAAACTATGTGTAGAATAGTTTAGGTTAGGTTGCACGGGGAGCTCACTTAAGAGCTCTGTTGTGGCCTCTCTTTAAAAAAAAAATATTATTTTAGCTGATTTCTAAGAAAGAAATTATATGACAACAGCACTGTACTGTAACCAATCAGGCAATACTAAAATATTTACTGAATTAAATTACTTAAAATTTAAATCACTTGCTGCTGCCTTGCACTTCTCTTTACAAAAATTCACAATTTTATTAAATTAAAATCAACAACAATTAAATTCCATTGTAAACCATAAAAAAA
Organism: Thelaira solivaga; assembly: GCA_947397855.1. Classification (NCBI taxonomy): domain Eukaryota; kingdom Metazoa; phylum Arthropoda; class Insecta; order Diptera; family Tachinidae; genus Thelaira; species Thelaira solivaga. The sequence continues at coordinate 62,948,331 of OX377613.1, forward strand.
AACCAGTTAATTGATTCAATGTTTGCACTGAATTCATATTAAATGTAACATTAAGTAAATAATTGATATGTTGAGTGGAGAAATATGAAGAAACAAACCATATGGATGCAAGGGCTTTATACCATTTGCAAGGTTAATTAATATTAAATGAAGTGTACAGTTCATAATTTAAAATAATAAGCACATTAAAGAGGCCAGATTGAAAAAGTTTTTAAAAAATAATCATTAAAACAATTTTTTTTAATTGTACTTGTAAGTATTTCTGCTAAAAATTAGAATAATAAAAAAAATTTTTTTTTGAAGAAACTAAGGCTTTTAAATTTCTTTTTTTGAAACGTTTTAAAATGTATATAAAAATATTATTGTCAATTTGAAGCATTTAAATTTATTATGATAACGATAAACATATTTCTAGTTGTTTTTAACCATATTATGTTTACCGTTATTGATATAGTTGAATTTATCATATTATTTTTGCTAAAACTTTAGTTGAAACCATAAGTATGTTTAGAGTAAGCATGTTATGATTCCCTTAAACATAATCCGTCTTATCCAAAAAAAAATTTGACGTAGACTTTAAAGTAAAATTTATGAAAAAATTATGTGAAAAATTTCGATAGCGTTGACTTTTAAGGCTACGTTAATTTTTTTTGGATAAGAGGGAATATGTTTAATTAAATGAGAAAAATATGGTTGAAAGGGAATTGTTTTCTATATCAATAAAATTAATTTTCTGTTTGTTTCGCTTTACAAATTTTTGTTTTCCAATCTGTATACTCCAAGGAAGGTCGTTATATACTTTTAGACCGGCCACGCCCATTTTTACACAAACTTTTCAACTATTTCCACTTGAAAAAGATATGTTCAGGTATTTAATTTATGTTTTGAAATATTTTATTTAATAATCCTGCCAAAAACATAAATTACTTTATAAAATACATATATAGTAAATGGACCGAGCGAGACCGGGCAAAAACATCTAGTAAAAAATAATAAATTACCAAAAAAAAAATAATAGAAAAACAATTTATTTCTATAAAAAAAGGATTTTAAAAAAATTATATAAAAATACAATTTTTATAATATGTTTTTTTAATTTTTTATAGGAAATTTAAAAAAAAAAATTTTGAAAAAACTAATAAAAAAAAATTGGTAATGACCTGTGTTTGAATTAGGATATCTGCATTTGAGAAGCGTTTTTAATATGTTTGATTTAAAAATATTATATTTTCCCTAGATAATGGTTGCCTTAAACATATTTTTTCTTTGTGTGTAGCTGTGGTTTTACCATTATAATTTCGTAATATAAAAAAATAAAAAAGTACTATTAAAATAACTAAAAAGTGCCATTTTTTATATGATGATTTTTCATTTTATTTAAAACAAAACAAACAAAAATAACAAGATATTGACAACTGATTATGGTAGAGGGGACCAAAAAAAGTGCACGTGTTGTTTGTGAATCGCCGCACACTTAAAACAATTTTGTTCATATATATAATGAATGTTTTTATTAATCCAATGAAAAAATTAATTATTATATTTTTTAACCAATGACACGCTTCATTAGATCAATAAAAACTTTCATTATACATTTGAATTTTAAAAATGTCTTTCAACTGCAGATGTCACGGTTGAAACCCCGGTTAGGGACAAAAACAAAATTTTTTTATTTTTTATTAAAAATTTTTTAATGCACCATAATCATCTTTAATAAATTTACTTTTTGTTTGAATTATTTTCAAATTTTATTTGACTCTGCCAGGACTCGAACTTAGGACACATGCAGTTAAGAAGCTTTAACTAGCCACTTGCGACTGAAACTGTCAAAAACGTTAACAGAAGAAAAAAATTAATAATGACACAACTAAACTGAAGTGTAGTAAGTAGTAGATTAGGCCTAAAAATTGTAAAAGTTATTTTTAAGGCTGGCAAATTCTTTAACTCTGAAAAAGCTACAAAAATTGGAGCGAAATATCGATATAAAAATAAATTTTTGAAAAATAAGACCTCAAGCTTAATAAAATAGCCATTTTAATTAAAAAGAAAAAGGTCAAATAAAACTAATTAATAAATGTTTTTGCTTACAAATCTTGTTTATTTGACCTTTTCTTTCTTAAAAAAAAATAAATAAATATTTTTTAAGCTTTTAGGTCTTTTTATATATTTTAATTAATAAAAATTTAATTTAATTTAATTATAAAATTATTTTCCTTGAGAAAGACATACGAAGGCGTATCGAAATATTGGAAATTAATTTAATAATAATTAAAATATATAAAAAGACCTAAAAGCTTAAAAAAATATTTATTTATTTGTTTTTGCTTACTTTAAAAAAAATGTTTATTTAATTGCTTTTGAATGTAGATAGAAAAAATTTTCATAAAAAGCCAACTAAAATGATAAAAAAATGAAATCAGAAAGAAAACTCAAAAGGATGTCATGTTTTTTCTAATCCACTTTTCATTTAGTTGTTATTATTTTTTTTAAAATCTGTTTTCATATTTTATATGCTCTCATGTGTAAAGACAAATCAACTTAAAACGTTTTGGTTAAACATGGTAAGCAAAAAAAAAAAAAAATAAATAAATAAAAACGCAAGATAATTTGTTTAAGAAAGAAAAAAAAAATATTTTCTCTTTCATCCCATTTATTCTTATACAGCATTCTTTTCAAAAGACATTTTCCACATCAACTTTGCTCAAGAAAAAAATTTACAAGTAAAAGATATCTTAAACGATATAGCAGTTGTGCTTTTGTTTTTTTGCTTTCTAGTGTGTGTTTTCGTTTTTATTCTCTAACCCCAAAAGGCGCATCGTAGTAAGCTCTGAACTAAAAGTGTCAAGTAAAAATTTTCCATAAACATTCTTGTCGTGCTACAACTTCTCTACTCCATTTGTCGTAACATTTTAAAAGCTAAATAAGAAAACATATTTTAGCTGCATGTTGCATATTTTAACTAACACACGACACTTTACAGCAACATCTTAGTTAAGTAGTAGTCGAGTTTGTTGCTATTGTGATCTGCTAAAATATATATTTTTTTTTCTTCAGGACATGTAAGTAGTTTTTCAAGACATTTTTTTCTCTACCTCTCTATCTCTCATTCTCATGCTTTGTAATTTCATTTCATGCATAATAGCAAAACGTAAATTCTTTTACAATTTATTTACAACCATGATTAAATTTTAAATATTAAATGAACGTGAACTAAAAAATAAATAAAAAAAACAGATGGAGACCACTAGACATATACGTGTTATTGATTGTACATTTGAAGCAGTAATTTGATGGAAATGTAATGGATATTTGGCTTCAGTAGTGCGATACGAACGTTCGTATCGTATAACGATGTTTTATCGAATTCAGCTATGTAAAGTCATTGGTCTATGCGGATAAGCCACAAACGCTTGACCATTTGGAAGACAACATTCGCCATTTTATTGCCGATATACGGCCCCAAATGTTGGGAAAAGTCATCGAAAATTGGACGTCCAGATTGGACTACATCCGAGCCAGCCGTGGCGGTCATATGCCAGAAATCATATTTAAAATGTAATGCCACAAGATTATCTTTCGAAAAATAAATAAAATTCATGTCAATCGAATAATCCATCGTTGTTTTATTGCAATTTAAAGTTATATACGTCTACAAAAAGCACCCTTTACTTGTTTTATCAATATGAAACAATCGCACTAGAGTTTATATTATTAAAGCAACGTTTGCAAGTCGTATGGCTCTTAACGTTTTAAAAAAAAAAATTTTTTTGCATCAGAGACCAAATCACCGCATTTGATATCGAGCAACTCGTATAAAAGTTTAGAAACTTTTTTATGTAAAAACACAAAACTTTCGATGATTTCCATTCGATATCATATGCGATGATTTGAACCCAAGCAAGGCGAATTCATTTAAGGTGATATCAAGAAAGCAGCTGTGCGCTTCAAGTTTTTTCTTGACTTGTCAAAATTGTTACATTTAAATGGTCTGTTTTTTTTGACAATTCACGAATATTTTAAACATAGAGATAATTGATGATTTCGCCTAGTATGAATTCGCCTGGAGCCCAAAGCTGTACTTTTGCATACGAACAAAGAACTAACAAAAACAGTTGACAACATCCAATGAAAATCTTAACGCTTGTGGTATCAGTAAATGTGGAAAAAAAAAATAAAAATTAAAATTACACAGACCAACAAATGTTCTCTTCTTAAAATTTTCCAAAAATGTTATCAACAAATTTGATAAACGACTGTAGGATTATTTCAGAAGTTTCAAAAATCTCAAGAACTAAAGAAATTTTGTGATTTTTTAAATAATCACACTAAAATGTGATCGTTATACTTTTGAAAAATTGTATGAAGTGAACGTTACCGACTGCGATCCCAAAAAAATATGTCTTAAATACAGTAAACTTTGCAGTATTGCTCACGATATAAGAAACTCATATTAAATCACCTATTCCAAATAAAAATTTTCTATTACGGCTTTGCTTCATTTAAACGCTACATGCTAGACAGCAGGCTATCGACTACATGACTGCAAATGACGTTGGCTACAAATGTCGTTGTCTAGTCAGCTACTTAATTGGCTGACTACAGCTGATCTGCAATTTGGACCTTTTGAATAAAATTACTTTTTGTTAATATTTTTGTGAAAAATATGTCGCTAAATAAATCGCTAAAATAGTTTTTGGCTTCACCAAATCAATGATGAATAACTTGAAAATGTAAATATGTATTTCAGTAGTGGCTAGTTAAATTTTTTAATGTGTAAAAATAAAATTATTTATTCAGGTTTTTCGGAGTTTACATTTTTCAAACAATCAAACATAAAATTATATCCATTTTACACTTAATAATGTTTCTTTAACCCTCTTGATTGTCAAATAAAATAAAATATTTTCAAAGGCTCATTTTTAAAATTTTTTTTTATTATATTGGCAACACTAAATTGTTAATTGTCGCTAATGAAAATAGAAATTAGCTTATACCCTGTTCAGACATAAAAGTTAATGAAGTCAATTAAGTTGTAAATTGTGTGACTGATTTGGGTGTTCACACATATTCAATTAAGTTTACGCAATTAAGCATTTGACAACTGAAAATATTAACAGTTTTTTTTTTGAAAATATGTTTGAGTATTTATAAAATAAAAAGTGAAAAGAAAGTCAAATTTAAAAAACAAAATGTTTTGAAGGCAAGCTATTCATTAAAAGAAATATATTATTTAAAAATTATTTTCAATAACAATTTTATAAAATTTATTTACCGGTTACTTCGGCTGCCATTTCCTTTTTATGACATTTATTTTTAAATTTATTTACGTTTTCTTTTTTTAATACTGAAAATATCAACTTTTCTCACTTTTGAGTTGATATTTAAGGGCACAACAAAGAGTTGCATTTTGATTTTGACTTCATTAACGTGCAATCAATTTTTAATTGCGCAATTATTTAATGGAAATTTGTATGGTAAATTGAGCTCAATAAAGGCGATAATTGCGTAAAATGCTTAATTGCTCAATTAACGTGTATGTCTGAACAGCCTATTAATTTGGCGACAGCTACAACGGTGGTCGTGTAGCCACTTAGCCGTGATGTCGTGAAATATAATAATTTTCATATAAACACATGTATTCTATTTTTGACAGGTTGAATATGGTCACCGCAAACATAGTTTGTTCTTCACAAAAATATTATTATTAATTTAAAGCATCTAAGCATTATTATGATCACGACAAACATGTTTCTTGTTTTTTTTAAACATATTATGCTTACGGTTATAGATCAGTCATATCATTATTATATTATTTTTAATAAAATTTTACTTGAAACCATAAATATGTTTATAGTAAACATAATAATGAAGAAAATATGGTTGAAGTAAATTGTTTTCTATTTTGTCTCTTCCGCCACTATATTTATAAATAAATTGAGTATAAAGCAAAAACTTAATCGTTCAAACTCAACTGAACTTTGTGGCTAAAGTGGTTGAGTGGCGAGTTAATGCTTCTTAACTTAATAATCCAAAGTTCGAATCCTGGTAGAGTCAAATAAAATTAAAAAATAAATAAATAATTATAAATTATTAGAAACGAAAAAGTCAATTTAATAAAAAAAAAAATTTTATTTATACAAAAAATTTATATAAAAATTTTTTTTTAAAAATATTTATATCAAATATGTATGTATTTAAAAAAATATTAAAAAATGAAAAGAAAACTTTAACCCTGACCAGGGGTTGAACCACAACTTCTGCATTTGAAAGGTATTTTCAATATGTTTGATTTAAAAATATATATGGTTAGAAGCAGTCATAAATCTAACCATACTACAGGGTGTCCGCCGGAAAGGTATACTATTTTGTTTGTTAATAATGTAAATGGTCTTGTGGAAGAAGCTGTTGTGTCAACGGAATCTTATATGGAAACAAATGCAAATCCTTGTGCAAAATTTTAGCCAAAGTTGTTCTTTGAAGACCAAGCTCCTGAGTACGGCGTCGAATTGAGGTTGATAGATTGTTTTGAACACTTTCTTGAGCAGCAGTACGGTTTTCAGCCGATCTTACAGTAGGTTGTGGTGCATGCTTGGGCCTATCACCCTCTTTCTTCGAAATCACTCACTATACGATAAATAGTGCGTTTTGTTGGCACGTTGTTTCTGCCAAAAATTTCACGTAACATTCTCATTGTCACAGTAATCGATGATTGATTTTGGTAAAATATTTTAACGATTAAAACATAGTAAATTTGCCACGTGTCTACTTCACGACTGCCATATATGAACTGCCAAGACTAATGTTTAACAAAATGGCAGCAAAACAAAGTAGTATACCTTCCCGGCGGACACCCTGTGTGCTTCCAGCAGAATTTGATTGCCTCAGTCATATTTTTTTCTTTGCGTGCGGTAGCCTGATGTCTTGAATGTGCTTAATCTATAAGCCTTCAGAAATTATCTATTTAGCAACAACATAATTAGTTTTTTCTAATCATTATTGTAACAACAACAAGATAAAATAAGGTCATTATATTTTTTTATTTTTTAATTAATTCTCTTTTAAAATGCAAAAGCAATTTAAATGTAAATTTAAAAATACAACAAAAAAGCTGTCTCTCAGTCTCTTTAAAAACCCGATAAAAAAAAATTTTTTTTTGTGTGTAACTAGAAGAAAAAGTTACTTTTAAAAACAAATTTACTTTAATTTTCTTTTTAAAGTCAGTTACAAGTAATTGTTGATTGTTCTGTTCATTAAGCCATTTTTTCTTTGTATTAAAATTAACAAACAAGTTGAAAGAAAGAAACAAAAAAAGAAAAAAGAAACAGAAATGGTTTTCTTTTATTTAAATTTTGCTACGCTCTCAGTATTTATTTTCATAAATTTCCTCAATCCTAAGAAAATATTAAGAAAATTAACAAGTTAATAAAAGAAAAAGCAACAACAACAGTAAAATACATAAATTATTCATGGAATTGTTTTGTAGAAAAAAAACTCTACTTAATGCTCATCTACTCTCCAGTATAACGTATAACATCTATTACGGCTGTACAAACGTAAGTGTATAATTTTGTACAGCAATAAGTGTATATGAATGGGTGTATGTATCAGTTATAATTAGTATGTTTTCTAAGTTTTCAGTAAATAGAAATAGGAATATGTAACTCGTACTCGTACATGTCAACACACCCAGAATTAAACCATTAAGGTGATAAACAAAATCTGACAAAAATATTACAAAAAAAAAAAAAAAACAGAAGAAAATGATGTTAAAAATTAACTGAAGAAAATAAATACAAAAATTAATTTTTGATCCATATGAATTCCTTCAACGTCTTAAAAAGAAAAGCTGTAAAGCAAATTGCTTAGAAGTCCTTAGCAGCTTAAAACCTCTTTAAATTGAATTGCAGCTTACAGAATTTTCACACAGACTAACCAACAATGGCAGCTTAAAAAGCAACTTGTCCTAGGTAAAAGACCAATTACACAACACCAACATACTAGCGCCATCTAGTGCTTGTGCCAGCTAATTGACCGTGCTGGTGTAAAATCAGAATTAGTTTGTTATTTTTTTGATTACACCAGCATGCTGGTATGGTGTATTGTAAATTAACTCATGCGATTTATATGAATCGATGGAAAACAAAAAGCGATGATTATGGCAATCATGACCTAAAAATAAAATCCTGCAACAAATTGGCAGAAATACTAAAAGCAACAGATCCAGCGCTAAATAGAGCAAAAGTTTTTAAAAAAAAATTATTGTTTTCCTCACAAGCTTTATCGTCAGTGATTCCGACCTCATTTAGAAACGATTTACAAAAAAAACGAATATTGCAGCAGCATGCTGGTGTAATATAGGGTCCGCCAAATAACTTTTTTTTTTTAAATGCTATAAAAAGATCGAGTGTAGCTTCGGCTATGTGGCACGTAGCGCCGTCCTGTTGAAACCAAATGTTGCCAATATCCTCCTCTTCAATTTTTGTGAACAAAAATTCGTTCAACATGGCCCGATAATGATCGCCATTGACTAACAGCCACTCCTTGCTCATTTTCGAAGAAAAATGGCCCAATTATGCCTCTAGACCAAAATCCGCACCAAACAGTGACTCGTTTTGGGTGCCTCGGCTTTTCAATGTATGCGTGCGGGTTTTCTGGGCCTCAAATGCGACAATTTGCTGGTTCGATGGCGGACCCATATATGTTTGCGTTTCATGGTGTAATCTCTTGATTGCATCAGCATGCTGGTGTCTTGTATTTGGCCTTTAACAGGGTTTTCTTTTTAATTAAGTCAGTTGCTCAAGTCTTTTGCCCAACTTTTATAAATATTTTTAGATGATCAGGTTAAGCGGAAGAGAATTGTTAGTTTTTCTGTACAGACTTGCTGGTACTTGACAAATTTATATTGTTCTATCATTTAGTGTGTGGGATGTTGTACTTTGTATTGTTCCGTGAGTGACTAAGTGAACGGTAAGTTCAAAAGAAAATATAAAACAAAGTGAAAAACGTACTTGCGCAACTGACTTCCAAATGGAAGATCACATATGTATGCATGTAAGCCTATTAACAGTCCTGTCTAATTATATTCATAGTCTACATTGAGAAAACAACTTTGGTTGTAAGAACTAAATTTGTTGCTAAGCAACAAATATATATTTTAGGTGCAGCAATCAAAACTCGATAGTAAAGGGTGTTTTTTATAGACGTATAGAACTTTAAATTGCAATAAAACAACGATGGATTATTCGATTGACATGAATTTTATTTATCCGAAAGATAATCTTGTGGCATTACATTTTAAATATGATTTTTGTCAGATGACCGCCACGGCTGGCTCGGATGTAGTCCAATCTGGACGTCCAATTTTCGATGACTTTTTCCAACATTTGTGGCCGTATATCGGCAATAACATGGCGAATGTTGTCTTCCAAATGGTCAAGCGTTTGTGGCTTATCCGCATAGACCAATGACTTTACATAGCCCCACAGAAAGTAGTCTAGCGGTGTTAAATCACAAGATCTTGGAGGCCAATTCACAGGTCCAAGACGTGAAATTAGGCGTTCACCAAACGTGTCTTTCAATAAATCGATTGTGGCACGAGCTGTGTGACATGTTGCGCCGTCTTGTTGGAACCACAGCTCCTGGACATCATGGTTGTTCAATTCAGGAATGAAAAAGTTAGTAATCATGGCTCTATACCGATCACCATTGACTGTAACGTTCTGGCCATCATCGTTTTTGAAGAAGTACGGACCAATGATTCCACCAGCCCATAAAGCGCACCAAACAGTAAGTTTTTCTAGATATGCACTTGAGGATTAGCTTCACTCCAAATGCAGCAGTTTTGTTTGTTGACATAGCCATTCAATCAGAAGTGCGTTTCGTAGCTAAACAAAATTCGGTTATGAAAATCGGGAACAACGGCAATCTCATTTTGTGCCCATTTGCAAGCGTTGTTCAGGCGTGAGTCTATTCATGATGAATTGCCAAACCAAACTGAGAAGAAATCACTTGACAACTGTTAAATCGGTCACCATCTTGAACAGTAATGCCAACTTAAAGTTCTATACGTCTATAAAAAACACCCTTTACAATCCAAAGCTTAGTTCCTATTATTATTATTATCACCATGGGCTATAAGCGCACCGCGACCTTTAAGATCTATTGTGCAGCCCTGTTCCTAACTACAATCCGAGATTCCTTACGGATCTCGTAATTGTTGTAGGTCTAATTTTGCCTACATTTTCTGGGACCAATTTAGTTATTAGTTTCTTTAATTATATGACAACCCATAAAATTTTTCCAAAGAAGGAAGCCCTTAATGGTTTAAAGTGTATACTTTTTGACTGCCGTCATATTTAATTAGTTGTTTATAAACAAAAAGAAACATGAAGCTTTTGTGCTAACAACACTGGGCTCGTATTGTAAATAAATTGTTGAAAACAGCAAATAAAAATTAAATATTTTATAAAAACAAATTTAGAAAAAATTGGGCTACATGATCCATGTGTAATAAAATTAGTTGTATAAAAACTAACCTCTGTAAAGTAGTAGTAGAGCATTTGGTTAACTTACAAGCGTTATTGTTTTACGAGCAAATAAGTAGCGCTCACAGGACATATGATGCTAAAAAAATGTTTCTACTGGTAAATCTAAATATTACCGTCCATAATCTTCACTGAGTGAACAATAGACTAGTTTTGGGACTGCTCTTCTGTTGGATTTTATGTTCTTCAAACTATTGGGTCATCTTTAGGGTAGTCCCATTCCTTTACAGATTAGGCGTGTATAGACTAGTCCCATTTTTTGTGAGGTACATGACACAAAACTTTCGCGCAAAGCAGCCATCACTAGCGAAGCTACTTAGCCAAATGAAAATAAAAAGTGCAGACAAGGATCGATAGAATTCAGAGACTAGCCAGTGTCTATGTAACAAGCCAATGAGGTTAACTCTGATAAAAATCTTCTACTAATTCTTCCACTCCTCAAGAAAGAATAGTTGCAGTTCATGGCAAAGCAAATTTTTAGAGATAGGGAAGGCTCTGTTCGCGCATTTCGTTTTCTTTGTAAAAAGTGCGAAATTTGTAACTGCCAGACTGAATACTCAATTTCAAAGTCGCATTCCCAAATAAGCTAATTGGGAACAGAACAGTTCCAAACCCGATTTCAGATCACATTGTGTCTTGAAAGTGTTGGAGCAGGATTATTTGGTCAAAATCCAAGGATAAGCTAATTTAGCGGTATTGGTCGAGAGAACTCCAAGATACTTGCTATCGCTTGTGACTGCCTAACAATCACAACTTCAGCCATGATGACAGCAAAGCAGTAATACAGGCACGCAGTGCTTTCGTAATAAGATCAAAACTACTCTGGGATTATCTAACACTGTCTAAATAGACTAAAATCCAACTGGGGTCCTTCTGATATGGGTGCAAGGTCATAGTGAATATATCAGCAACAAAAGGCTATATAAACTTGCGAGAAAATTTGCAAAAGTAGCTTCATTGCTTCAGGACTCTTCTGTCAAGATTAGGGAGTGGATGGAAAGACAATCGCAACTAAATTGGTTGGAGACAAGAGATATCAGAGTACCGAAAATGTGCCTGCCATTCTATTCTCGAAAAAAAAAACAAATTACTTAATGACTCTGACTCAGTCAGGAATTTGCATGGATGGACACTGCAGGGTAGTTTTAGTTACTTAGTGGGTCGCTACCTACAAACGTCTGACAGTGTGGAAGAATCATCTAAGGAAGTATATGTAACATGAAAGTAGTGTCACAACAGTTCTATTTTGGCCACAGTGACCAGGTGACTTGTTCCGTTCTTAATTCTAATTCTAGCTTTAGAGTAAATAAAATGCTGGGTATGCAAAAGTTATTAGCTTTTATTACAGTACCAGAAATTTAACAGCACATATTGTTAGCATTACCATATTTTTTTTTTAAATAATGAATCTTTTAGCCATAATAAGCCAAATTAAATTTCAAAATCATTTTGAAAAAGTCAAACTCTTCACTAATGAAAAAAATGCTCCCATTGATTTATGGCTTTTTGACGCATTTATATTTATTTTCACATGGCCATGCCCACTGTAGTTATGCTAACAGACAGTCTCACATACCCAACTAAAATGTCACACAGCACTTTAATCCATATAAACACATTTACAAACAAACGAACAAGCAAACAAATATCAACCAACATCAACTTTTCTGTTTGTTTACTTTAAAATTATGAAATTTAGATCGTGAAAAAGCCCACCCGTGCGCCTGAATGTGCTTTTGGATACAACACTGCATGAATACTTTTTTTATTTATCTTTTCATACTCAAACGAACGTGAATTAATGCGGCAGTTTTTAATGTTTTCCGTAAGCGTATATACGATTTTTGTATTTGCTTAAGCTACATCAACAAATTTCATTTATTTAAATAAAATATTAATTAGTGCTGAATAATATTTCATAAAAAAAAAGGAATAACAACAACATATTTTGCATATTTTCTCTTATTTAATAAAGAAACAAGCGAAAAAAAAAGTAAAAAATAAATAAAAGAAAATAAGTTATGCAAATATGAGTTAATTTAATTAAACTTAAAAAAAAGGAATAACAAACAAATTGTGGTCGCACAATATTTAATCACAATTAATATTTTGCTACAAACTATTTCCTATACAAGCAGGAATGAATGAAAGTATGTCACTTTGTTGTTATTTTTTTCAAAATTTTTGTGGCATTTATTTGCAAGCTTTGGGATATTTAAGTGAGTGAAGATAAATACCTAGTTAAATATGTTTTAACGTAACCCCTTACGTCTTTTGGTATTTGTGACATATTTAATAATAGGTTTAGGAGAAACATAAGTGCATGTGTGCAAATATGCACAAATACGTTGACTTCTCAAGAAGATTACGGAATGGGACACATATCATTTTAAAGAGAAGGATTACTTGCACCTCTCCATCAGCTTGTTAACTTATGGATTGCAGCTTCACATCTATAGAACTTACTTTGGACTATTTAAAAAATTTTTTTTTTTAATTTCCATATACCCCAGTGCTGTTGCTCTAACAGATTTTAACAACTTGCCGACGAACCATTGAAGGTTGTGAGATGAGACACATATCATTTTAAAGATGAGACTGTCTAGATTTGTTATCTATTACCCAAATACTCAGAAGTTACTTTGAACTATTTTTAAAATTTTTTTTTTAAATTTCATATACCCCAGTACTGCTGTTCTCAAAGATTTTGGCACTTTCCGTTTTGCATCAAAAAATAAAAACTACGAAATTTTAGAAAATATTAAAACACTTCCAGTAAGTATAGAACCCACAGATTAAATTTTTTTTTTGATTTTGGTAATTTTTATTTGCAAAATCGGGAATGCTACCTCGCCAAAGTATGGAATGCTAAAAATCCCTCAAAGCAACTGCATTGGCGTATATGGAAATTTAAAAAAAAATTTAAAAATAGTCCCAAGTAACTTCTAAGTATTGGTGCAGTAGATTACAAGTCTAGACGTCCTCTCCTTTAAAATGATATGTATCACATCCCGTACTCTTCTATGGAAGTCACTAAAATCCCTCAGAGCAATAGCACATGGGTATATGGAAATTTAAAAAAAAAAATGTTAAATAGTCCAAAGTATTATAACTTCTGAGTATATGGGTAATAGATTACAAATCTAGATGAGCTCCTCTTTAAAACGGTGCATGCCCCATTTCGTAATATTCTTGAGAAATCAACGTATTTATGCATATATGTAGCCATGCACTTCAATTTCTCCTAAGCCTATTTATATATGTCATAAATACTAAAAAACGTAACGGGTTACGTTAAAACATATTTAACTCGGCAGATTTATCTTCATTCACTTTTTTCAAATCATAAAATTTTTATAAAGCTCTTAATAAAAGCCTACTTTTATCAGAGTATTATTGAGAATTAAATTATGCGGTCACAATTTTTATCTTAAGTCTAAACTGTACTATTTTTAGCTAAGAAAAATAAGAAAGTGATTTTAATAGCTAATCCGAGCACAATTTTGAAATAAAAAAAAAAGTTTTGAAATTAAATATTTAAGGTTTAACATAAAACTCAAACCTAAAATAATTAATTACGCCAAAAGTCATATAGATTCAAGGGTGTTTCATAAAAAAAAATTAAGCAAAATCACTTCAACACAATTCGAATTAATGGACCAGTAAATAATTCTATTTCAAACAGTCGAACAGAAGATATAAGCTACAAAATTAATGTACACATATGGGTTGTTTAATTAATGTGCCCCATAGATTAGTAGGTAGTGAATCTGGAGGTGATAGATTCAATTCCTTTCTAGACCCTAGGTGCTTTTTGCAGACAAGCCAAAAAGCTTAGCGGATTTGTATTGTTTAAAAAAAATTTTCTTTTGTTAGATTCTTGTGTGAAATATTCACAAAACTATTCCATAATCCATAATTCAATTTCAATAAAGATTAAATGCTAAAGTCCGGCTTCTTGAAAATTTGATTTTGATTTTCACAAATTTATTAATTAATTAATCGAAAAATAAAACAGAAACATACACTGCACAAACGCACTAGAGGTAGCCCTGCTTTTACTCTAAAATTGTTTTGAATTTAAATGTGTATGGGCCACATAAAACGATGTTTTTGTTGTTGACCAAATTAAATCGATTCGCTACTTCTTGATAATTTGCATGATTTCCATAGAAACCAACGTTTTCTTTTCTCTTTTTTTAAGTCAACACACAGCTAGACGATGATGAATTTATAAAAAGTGGCCGCATTATTAATTCTCTTTCAAATTGTTAAAATTTTTAATAATTGTTTATTAACAAGTTTCCACAGGACATTTGCTTAATAACCCCTTATTAATTATTAAAATGTTTTTTATGAATTTGGCCGTATGTTTTTAATGCTTAAGATGGCTGCCTTCCTAAACGTCTGTTGCTTTGCAGTACAACCACGCCATATATTTGACAAGGGTATGCCGTTCCTAAATTTATATTTTTAGCAGCAAAATTGCAAATAAACCCAGCTATAGCATCATTTAAAAATTCATTCGACTTTAAGTGTCGCAAAGTCATCACTGCTTTATTGAACACTGATTTGCTATTGCATATAGACGTTTAAGAAGTCTCAGCCTTCATTTTATTTCTTAATATTTTTAAATCTTTTGTTTGTCTCTTTCTGGAAAATAATTTCTTAATTTAAAATGATTTTTTTTCAAATTCTCTATTAAAAGTTTAATTAATCAAGAAAAAAAATTTTGTTTAAAATTTCCGTTTGAACTATTATGTGTTACATTATATGCGTATGTGTATGATTGTAAAATAAACCATTTTAAATCTTTTTCTTTAAGCCTTTAGGCTAAAAAATTATACAAAATTTAATTGGAACAACCTATACCAGCAACATTCAAAAGATAAATGGATTTGTGGATACAACTTGCCCAGCAAGCATTTAAATTTAAAAACAAACTACTGCATTAAACACATAGACGTCGCTTGAGCTACATTCGCAGAAAATTTAAATTTTATGTGGGGAATGGCCAATCTTTATCACTTTCATTATTTCTCTCTTACATTCCCTAACTCTTCCTTTTTCTCCTCTCTTCTGCTTTCTCTCACCTTCTCCTTCTTTTCTGCTCTCAATTTCCTTCATAAAATAAACCTTAATAAAGACTAGTGGCAGAGTAATTATCCAACCAAAGAAGCAAAGAATTTTTTAACAACTTGATTTATTTAATTACTAAATTTGTGTTTGCTGGGTTTACACGACTTTTATAATTTACTCGTTTAAATTCACACACATAACAGTGACATATTTATGTTGGTGTATAAAAAATTGATATTCCTTTTCTGTAAACACTAAAATAACTGAGTTTCTTCTTGTCTTAGAAAATATAGAAAAAGGTTTGATTTGTAAAAAGGGAAAGGAACATTTGCTAAAATGGGACATTTGCACAAGAAAAAAAATATTTTCATATTTTAGTAAAAGTTATCTTCAAGTTATGCTTAGCATTTCTCAAACTATTTTCCAATTTTTTTTTTTTTTTTAATTTTATTTTATTTGATTTTAGTCTGAAGCAAGAAAATCTTTAAATAAAAGAAAACAAATATCAAACAAGCAACACACAATTATAAAACACTTACCTGCACAAATATTTATAGACATAAATTTTAAATGCTTTAAATTAAAATTTGAATAGCAACATTTGCACAGGAAGTCTAGTGTTAAGGTTATTAAGGAATCTGTGAAAAGGGCCTCTTAAAAATGTATTTAATAAAAGTAATTTTGAGGAATTGTAGAGGAGAAAGTGTTTTCTAAAATTTTATGCAAGCCATTTCTATGCTTCAAGGAAGGTTTGGGGCTTTGGGGCTGACCATGCCCACTAGTAGGCATAATTTTTTTTTTAACAAAATAATAGAAATTGTTTTTTTAATGATTAAAATCCTATTTTTTAAGGAACTTTTCTAAAAAAAATTTCTTTACTTTTTATTTTTTACACTGCAAGCAACGTCGCCATATAAAGGGTGTCCGAACAAGAACGCAAGATTTAAATTTGGCGCCATTCGAAATGTCATTGTTTGACATTTGAACAATTGTTATTGTTTGCTAGTAGAAGGTACGAGGTTAGTAAAAAAATGACCATGGACAGCGAAGGGAGTTCGTTAATTGGGTATTGGAGAGACAACATGAAAATACTGATTTTGCCGATAAAATCATCTTCAGTGACGAGGCCCATTTCCATCTTGATGGCTTCGTCAATAGGCAGAATTGTCGCATTTGGGGTGAGGAAAATCCTCGAATGATTCACGAGAAGCAAATGCATCCTCAACGTGTCACTGTGGTGTGGTTTTTAGGCTGGAGGAATCATTGGACCTTTTTTTTATGCAAATGAGGCAGGTCAAGCGCAAACAGTCAATGGTGTTCGGTAGCGTGAAATGATAACCAGTTTTTTCTTGCCTAGAATTGAAGAAATTAATGAGGAGGGCTTGTGGTTTTAACAAGACGGCGCCACATGTCATACAGCCAGAGAAACAATTCCATTGCTGCATCAGTCATTTATTTAAAATTTAAATCTTGCGTTCTTGTTGGGAAACCCAAAAAAAAAAAAAAAAAAAAAAAAAAAATTTAATTTAAAAAGATTCCGCCAACTTTAAAGACATATTGATACAAACATTTTAAAATTCATTACATCCATTCGGAATGCCTTAAGTGCCATTAATAAACAGCTATCAACATTCAAAGTCAGCAGCTTGTAGGACACATGACTTTTGATGAGAAATTAAAAAAAAAATTTTTAAATAATTCAAAATAATTTCTGAGTATTTAGACGGTAGATTACAAATGTAACGACCTGCCCCTTTAAAATTATATGTGTTCCATCTGACATAAAGCTGATTAAAACATTTCACAAACCAAATGCAATTTTCTTGAAGCAGCTATCGCCTTCCTTTAACAGGCCTCTGAAGCAATAAATTTGAAAATTATAATTTTACAAAATAGCTTCAACACTCCTTTCCTAAAGGAGAAACAAACAAGGAATATCGGTATTTATGCATGAAGATAAAAAATGACAATATTACGGATAAAGAACATGATGATGTTGATGAAATACTTATCTTCAATACAAAAATTAAAGTGTACGAGTGTGTGTGTGTGTTTATAAATCCAGTATATCATACCTACATGTGGTTGTGTATGTATGTGTGTGTTATGTAATTTTCTTTGTTCTATTAGATTGTTAAACAAATGAATGTTTGCTATGGTCCAATGTACTCTGGTACAAGTATTTTGCTTTAAGCCACAATACATGCTAGTTTGACTGTTTGTTTGAATGAATGGCTATGGTTGCGTATGTGTGTGTGTGTGATAAAGTAAAGGTCGTCTGTTGATAGTATTGGTAACAGAATACAACACATTTGATGGTTGTAGCCTCATCATATGAGTGGTTTACCACATGGATTTGCTTACTTAATACTCTCTACAAGTAAATAAAATTAAAAGGGTAACTGAAAATATGCACATGCAGAAATAACAAGAACAGGTCTATAGCATTTCAAACACACACATATACTTACACTCAGACGTTAGATGATTTGTTTTTTCGAAAAAATATGAATCTGCCTCTATGCGTATTTATGTTTCAGGGTGTGTGTGTGACCAACAAAATAAATATCTTCGTGAAGGAATTATTTTATAAAAGTTTCTTTTAAATAAAAAATATTGAACAGGCACTCTAAGACCGCTCAGAACAGAAGCCAAATTATGGCTCCCAAGTAGCAATCGAAATTTCAGTACAATTTGAATAGAAATTTCGACAAATATTGAATGCCGTAATTTGCCTTTAGAGCTTTTAAAAACTTTTATATGTTCCTTGAAGCTTTAAATTTTTTTTAAGTAAAAACTGTTATGGAGAACATTTTAATAATTTCAATTTCATAGTTTAAAGTTTGTAGTTGCTTATACGGCGTAAGCTTTGCAAGAAAGCTTTTAAAGAAGAAAATTAAAACAGAAAATACTGCATAACAAAGACCAGCAAAATATTAATTAATAAAGCGGGGAAGAAACGTCTGCCTTTAAATTTGAAGCAAAGAAAATATTAGCAACTTGAATAAGTTCCAGCTGTTTCTACAAAAATGAGAAAAGCAGTACCCCGTGCGTGGAATTTCGCACAGGCAGTAGTGGAGACCACAAGAATATTTATAATGAATGCCATTCACAATCAACGCAATATCGGTCTCATGTTGAAATAGAAAAGTTAGGTGAAGTTAGGTTACACAGGGCACCCAAATAAGAAAAACAAAAGCTGGGCTCACTTATGTCCTCTGACATGGTCCTTTTGTAATACCTGTATAGAAGGAAGTGAAGAAGGATAGCACTAGAGATAGAAGAGTGAAAGGCAAGGAAATAAATAACAAGACAGATAAAGAATGTGAGTCTGTCACCTAAGCCAATTGCTACTTTTAACGAAGCCGTATAGCATATCGACTTTTATATTCAACAGCCCAGTGAATCATGCGCCTCTCTTCTAGGGCTAGACACTGGCAGAGAAGGTGTTCTACAGTCTAATCTGCCTCCTTGTCTCGACAACTTCTTCAGTAGTCGTTATATGGCAAAACCCATTCTCTTAGCGTGGTTGACAAAATTGCAGTGGTCTGTTCAAATAAGTAATTTCTGACCAAAATCCTAACCAGACAGCTACTCGTTAAAGGGTGCATTAGTTTTCATAGATTTTCCAAGACCCAAATTCAATAATTTTGTATATTCATGCAGCCATTTACTTGAAAATGTGCTTTGCCGCAGAATATTACTTTTTTCTGGAAATTTCCAATGACTTCACTTTACTCTTTCACAATTATAAAGCGTATTTCTTAAGTAAAGAGGTCCATTTTTATTAATCGGAATAAAAATGTAAGACAGCTGAGATATTTCAGAGTTTTCAACCTGCAAAAGCCCCAAAATTTCACCCATTACATGGAGGCGCCACTTCGATATTGAAATTGCTGCCATCAACAAGAGTTGAGGTTAAATAAAATTAATTGACCAAGATAAACAATATTGGACCTTATAGGAACGAATGAGACACCATTGATATCTTGCTGAGGTAAGTTACTTTTGGAAACCTAATTTTTTGATTAGATTGATTTAAAAACGTTAAGTCAAACCAAAAAAAATTTAAACTCTTAAACAAATTTATTTCTAATTTATGGTAAATAAAATCTAACTGAAGTATGTGACATCAAAACAAATGAAGCACTCCTGAAGGTACAGCAAACTGTAATCCTAAATTGAAATTGTTGTTGTTTTGAAATAGATTAGAAAATTTAATGAACCTTAACAAAAATTGGTTTTTGCTTTAATATTTTAAACTTAATAACTTTTTAAACATAAATGAACAAGCACGCAGGACGCACTCATATACATCCACACACACACACACAGTTATGAGCATATGTGTCTTGTAGAGAAATAGTCTCCCAGCAAGCAATATTATAGTTAACAAACACATGAACTCAACTGTCAGCTATTCTAGGGGGAAAGATACTACTCACAGAACATGACATTAGCCTAGTGTTTACGATAGAAAGCCCGGCCTTTCTTATGATTCTTTTTATATAATAGACCAGTCACTTAAACCTGGTAATGTCCATCGTTATCATGGTTTACAATCGCACCTCAACCTTTGAGATCTAGTAAGACATAATGTTGCGCTTATGTTAGCAGCTTTGTTGTGGGATTGATTAATTTTTAACTTAAGCCCAAATCGTCGCATTGTTTATTAAACAAAACTAAAGGAAAAAACAATTTTTCGATAGCAATTGCTTGATATCAAATGCCAGCTGGTTCCATAATGTCATATGAAAGCTTATTAACTCATCCCTGCAAAGTAATACCTGAATGTTATGCCGCCGTAATCTACTAAATATTTTGTAGGCGGCTCAGTGGTGCAGCGTGAGTACACAGTAATACAGGTCACTGGGTATCTATGGAGATCACACACTTAAACACACTTTTCTTATACGCAATGCAAGAACAAACCCATTGGTACTAAAGGGTGTCCCAACAAGAACGCAAGATTTAAATATTAAATAAATGACTGATGCAGCAATTGAATTGTTTCTCTGGCTGTATGACATGTGGCGCCGTCTTGTTGAAACCTTTCTTCAATTCTAAGCAAGAAAAAACTGGATATCATTTCACGATACCTGCCTCATTTTCATTTAAAAAAAAGGTCCAATGATTCCTCTAGCCCAAAACCACACCACAGTGACACGTTGAGGATGCATTTGCTTCTCGTGAATCACTCGAGGATTTTCCTCACCCCAAATGCGACAATTCTACCTATTGACGAAGCCATCAAGATGGAAATGGGCCTCGTCACTGAAGATGATTTTATCGGCAAAATCAGTATTTTCATGTTGTCTTTCCAATACCCAATTAACGAACTCCCTTCGCTGTCCATGGTCATTTATTTACTAACCTCGTACCTTCTACTAGAAAACAATAACAATTGTTCAAATGTCAAACAATGACACTTCGAATGGCGCCAAATTTAAATCTTGCGTTCTTGTTCGGACACCCTTTAGTTACGTGATAAGTTCTCTTTTTCCTAGTCATTGTGTATTGTTTTCAGTAGAGCATGTTCTGGGCGAGTGATGAGCGGTGACAAGACACAGAATGAGCTGCTTAGGCAGTGGTACACTGGTTCTAAAAGACTAAACATGATTAGTCCTACAGAAAATTACAAGATTCGTAAGGAGTCTCGGATTGTAGTTAGGAACTGGACTGCACAATAGATCTTAAAGCTCGCGATGCGACTATAGCCCATGATAATAAAAATTGGTACTTAAGAACAAGTCAATTTAAAGTGAATTAAATTGCTGGCAGGGCTTACTTTGAAGTAGTTGACTTAAGTGTCAGATATTATTAGACTGAAAGGCATCATGTGCTTAAACACATGTAAACAAGTCTGTCCCTTCTTGTATACTTTGATGTGTAAAATTATTGTTTTTCTATTTCTTAAACTTCGTTGACATTAATGTAAAACACAACCCTCTTAAAACTTGAAATTATTATCCTTCAATCTAACGCACAGGATAACACAAAAAAAGCCACATTGTTACTTTGGTATTTAAACCTTAAATCCCCATTGAAACACATCGAAACTTTGTTAAAATAAATGTAATTTTTCTTTGCTAGTTTTAGTTTCATTTAAATTTTATATTTTGTTACTTTGAGCGCACCATCACATGTTTGACTTTTAGAAGTGGGAGTAAATTATTTTTACTAAACTATTTTTACCCTGATAATGTGACAATTAAATTAACTAATTTATTATAATGATGACTTTAATTAATTAAAAAACTAAAGTTTATTTTGTAGATATTTCGTTACTGATAACACAAGTGTGTTTCTCTACGGTTTAATAATAAAATCAAAAGTTGTAATAAAATATAGCTCATTTTGTGTGCATTTTATGAGGCTAAAACCTTTTAGAAAAGAAGGGTACTTCATTGGCAAATTCTGGTATGATTTTGGTCCACTTCCATAAGCAAAATCAGACAATTTGCACTTACACATAAAATACATGAATTTTATCAAATACATTTTGCATCATAAATTAAAAACAAATAAAAATGAAGAAGAAAGTTAAAACAGTTCTAAAAAGCTTAGAGCCTGGAGATTCTATTTTCGTATAGTTTTGGCCTACTTCATAAGCAAAATCTCAATTATTTTTCGTCTACTTCATGTGCAAAATCAGCACTTTGGACGTGTAAAATTCATGAATTTTATCAAATTTGAAAAAGTTGCATTTTTGAAAATTTCTTAAAAAAAATCACAATAACTTTTCAGGGATCTTACCTATATTATTCAATAATACTCCCTCTGAATTCTGCTTCTTATATGGTGGTGTTTGATTCAAAGTCCCGATTTGTCTACATTGACCAAAATCTCTCACAGTCATCATAACTGCCACAAGTTGAATTTTTTTAAATTTCAAAACAAATTCACAATAACCTTTCAGGGATCTTACTTATATTATTCAATAGTGGTCTTTTTGAAGTCTGCTCCTTATGTAGTGGTGTTTGATTCAAAGTCCCGATTTGTCTACATTGACCAAAATCTCTCACAGGCATCATAAATAACAAAAGTTGAATTTTTGAAAAATTCTCAAAAAATTCACAATTACTTTTCAGGGATCTTACTTATATTATTCAATAGTACCCTGTCTGAAATCTACTCCTTATATAGTGGTATTTGATGCCAAGTCTTCACAGACATGATGATTTCATGTATGATAAAATTTAAGTTTAATATGTTAGTGTTTTGTTTTATATTCACGTCTTAGACTTTTGTGGTCATCTTCCCAGCACTGAGCATTCGCTTAGAATATGTTTCGATTTTTCTTTTCCTTCTTGACACACGACAGAAGTCATTTTGAATCACACTGATTTTATTCGGTGTAAGTTTAGTCTACGATATCTTGTCATTAGTTCAATGTACATACAGTTTGATTTCATTTCTGCTGCTGAGCTCAAAATAATTTTTGACTTAGTACATTCTTGGTTAAGAAGTCTAGTTGACTGTCGTATGACTGCCTTAGCTTTCCCTGCAGCGTTCTTGTAGCGTTCTTGGGCGGCCAATTGACTGGTCCCAAGCGTGAAATAAACTGTTCACCGAACTCGCCTCTCAATTGGTCCATTGTTTCGCGTGCTGTGTGGCATGTGGCACCGTCTTGTTGAAACCACATGTCATGCAAGTCAAGCTCTTTCATTTTGGGCAAAAAAAAGTTTGTTATCATCGCACGGTAGCGCTCACCATTCACAGTGTGATGCGAATCACACATCTTTGAAGAAATACGGCCCAATGATGCCGCCAGCCCATAATCCGCACCAAACGGTTGTTTTTTGTGGATGCATTGGTAGCTCTTGCAATGCTTCTGGCTGCTCTTCACTCCAAATACGGCAGTTTTGCTTGTTCACGTATCCATTCAACCAGAAATGAGCCTCGCCGCTGAACACAATTCTTCGATAAAAAAGTGGATCTTCATCTAACTTTTCAAGAGCCCATTCACCAAAAATTTGGCGTTGTGGTAGGTCGTTTGGCTTCAATTCTTGCACCAGTTGTATCTTATAAGGCTTCACACCCAAATCCTTCCGCAAAATTTTCCACGTAGTGGAGTAACAGAGGCCCAATTGCTGCGAACGGCGCCGAATCGATAATTCACGGTCATCACCAACACTGGCCGATACGGCTGCGATATTTTCTTCAGTTCGCACTCTACGTAAGCGTGTTGGTGGTTTAATGTCCAACAATGGAAATTTGGTGCGAAATTTTGTTACAATAGCCCGAATAGAAGCCTCAGTAGGTCGATTAAACTGACCATAAAATGGAAGAAGCGCGCGATGAACTTTCTTAACAGAGCACGCATTTTGGTAATAAAATTCAATAATTTGCAAGCGTTGTTCGTTTGTAAGACGATTCATGATTAAATTATAGACCAAACTGAAGATGTTTGACAGTGACACAAGATACAAAACGTGCGTGAGCTGTCAAAACTAGTGTTGCCAAAAAGATAATAGCAAAAAAATCACTCTTTATAACTCGAAAACCAGAGCCAATTTAAAAGACTTAATGCAGATTTTTGTTTTGGACTCCAAAATACTTTGGACACTGTTTTCAGTTGATAGGAATATGTAAACTTGTGTACTAGGCAGAGGAAGGAAAATTTTGTTAAAAGAAGCTTGTACGTTTAGATGAAAATAATTTTAATAAAATTATTATAATTTTTTTTTTTTAATTGGAGTGATGTAGCACGATTCCTGTCAAGACTTTGACATTTCTGTCAAGAAGTACAAGCACCATCGGAACAAATTCAGTACATTTGCCCAGTGGTAGTAAAACGAAGATTAAGCTACCTTAGCAAAGGCATACTGATTTCAGAAAAATTAAATAAAATCAATCCTAAAACAATCCAAGATTCGTGAGTAGTCTTAGATAGTTTAACAGGTGGTGAGTAGTCTTAGATAGTTTTATAGGCTCATGCCTATAAAGGGACATTTTTAATTAAAATTAAATTCTTGCATCATTCAAAAATCTACCTTCAACAGTAGTTTTAGTATTGCCAGCAATGTTTTTTTATATCATAAGAATTTGCTTTTGTTTTGCTCCTACTTTAGCCACCAGTTTGCCACAGATACAACGGCAACACCAACAACAACCACAAGAGCAAACAAAAATCTAATAAACAAATAAACACTTGACTAAATAACAAATTTTCTTTTCTTTTTTTTTTTGACTTTTTAAAGTTTAAACAGTTTCTAATTCTGATTATGCTGTGGTTGGGGTTTTGTGAGCTCATTTTCATTTTTACCCACTAAATTAAAAAATTAAAAAAAAAAGAAACAAACCCACACAAGTCAACAGAAATAATTGATAGACTACAGCTGAAGGTTTATTTAAATAAATGTATGAGTAAGCTTGTATGGGTACGTAAAGGATACGAGTTAAATTTTTAATAAAAATTTATTTACACGAGTTTGCGAGTTTTTTTGGTTTGTTTATAGAAGTATTAGGCTGGCGCTGGTTTAATGTTTGGCAGGACAATTTTCATAAAATTCTTCGAAAACCAAGTGTATAATTCAAATCAGCTTATTGAATTAAGAAAAAATTTAATTTATACAGGTTTAGAAGAGCTGATTTTTTATATATCAACTAGCTAACCCGGCAAACGTTGTCTTGCCTTAAAATTTTTGTGTATTCGATCTTCTTGCTCTAAGAAATCGTACTCCTAGAGTAAAGGATCGTGTAAGACCGGGTAAAAACAGGTAGTAGACCAATAAGCCAGATACTGTAGTGCCACTTGCCGGGCGGTTTTGTGACGCTAAACCTTCTAAGGCGTAACCCAAAGTCATACAGAGAAATTCAATTAAATCGGTCCAGCCGAGAGGAGGAGTCGAATTTTATATATTAAAATTTTTAATGTTTTAACACCTATAGCACTTACGAAAGTAAAGTGTGGATGATCAGGCTTAATTGTCTTACTCGATATCAACCAACTTCTATCTAATTTTTAAATTTAGTTTATACTAAAAGACTAGAATTTCGATCTAAACTTAAGGCAAAGATTTAGACCCAGGCCTACTTTTCAAATCAATCAGCAATTTGCTTAGTACGTAAGTCATCAGTGGAACTGTGAAGAGATTTCATATCACACACTCTCTAAATGATGAAATTAAATATCCTGGCTTTAAATGAAAGTGTGAAAGAAGCTGTAAAATCGTGGTTTCCTGCTCGATGACAGACATTGGTGCAAAATTTTGGCCAAAGCTTTTAGCCTACACTCGTTTAAGATCCAGCTGGTGCTGTAATGTTAATGAAAAGTATGTAGGATCTAGCACAAATTAATGATTTTAATTAATTCTTCTAATTATGTTTCTTTATACAAACATGGCCTCTCACAAAAAGCTTATGTTATGAAATAATTAAGATGATGATGTGATGTTTGATTTGATTATGTACTCGCATGGGTAAAATGAAAAGCTAGAAAAACCATTAAGTAAATTGTTGAAATACTAAAGAGAAGACACATTTTGTCTAATGAAATTAATTTCATTAACTTGTTTGTGCTGGAATGTAAGTTAAAAGGATAAAACAAAACTTTAACCAACCCCCACATTTATCTAAAAACAAGTAAAATTCGGCTGTGCCGAGTCTTATATACCCTTCACCGTGTCAGCAAAATATTACAGACAGACAGATGGAAAGACGGACATCGCTAAATCGACTCCGCTATTCATAATTATCCAGCATATAAAGAGTGATTTTTTTGCTATTATCTTTTTGGCAACACTAGTTTTGACAGCTCACGCACGTTTTGTATCTTGTGTCACTGTCAAACATCTTCAGTTTGGTCTATAATTTAATCATGAATCGTCTAACAAACGAAAAACGCTTGCAAATTATTGAATTTTATTACCAAAATGCGTGCTCTGTTAAGAAAGTTCATCGCGCGCTTCTTCCATTTTATGGTCAGTTTAATCGACCTACTGAGGCTTCTATTCGGGCTATTGTAACAAAATTTCGCACCAAATTTACATTGTTGGACATTAAACCACCAACACGCTTACGTAGAGTGCGCAACTGAAGAAAATATCGCAGCCGTATCGGCCAGTGTTGGTGATGACCGTGAATTATCGATTCGGCGCCGTTCGCAGCAATTGGGCCTCTGTTACTCCACTACGTGGAAAATTTGGGTGTGAAGCCTTATAAGATACAACTGGTGCAAGAATTGAAGCCAAACGACCTAGCACAACGCCAAATTTTTGGTGAATGGGCTCTTGAAAAGTTAGATGAAGATCCACTTTTTTATCGAAGAATTGTGTTCAGCGACGAGGCTCATTTCTGGTTGAATGGATACGTGAACAAGCAAAACTGCCGTATTTGGAGTGAAGAGCAGCCAGAAGCATTGCAAGAGCTACCAATGCATCCACAAAAAACAACCGTTTGGTGCGGATTATGGGCTGGCGGCATCATTGGGCCGTATTTCTTCAAAGATGATGCGAATCACAACGTTACTGTGAATGGTGAGCGCTACCGTGCGATGATAACAAACTTTTTTTTGCCCAAAATGGAAGAGCTTGACTTGCATGACATGTGGTTTCAACAAGACGGTGCCACATGCCACACAGCACGCGAAACAATGGACCAATTGAGAGGCGAGTTCGGTGAACAGTTTATTTCACGCTTGGGACCAGTCAATTGGCCGCCCAGATCGTGCGATTTAACGCCTCTAGACTATTTTTTGTGGGGCTATGTTAAGGCTAATGTCTATAGGGACAAGCCCGCTTCGATTGACGCACTGGAAGCCAACATTGCCAACATTATTCGTGAGATACCGGCCGAAATGTTGGAAAGAGTATGCCAAAATTGGACTAAGCGGATGGACCATTTGAGGCGCAGCCGCGGCCAACATTTGCATGAAATAATCTTCAAACATTAAATTATATCGACCCAACTATCGATCCAAATAAATATTTCATGCATTTTTCTGAATTTTATGTGTTTTTTTTTTAAATTTCCGATAGTTCTTATAAAATCACCTTTTATATATATACTCTATAGGGTGTCCCATGTACGGTGAATAAATTACAAAAGGAATCACAAACTTACGAGTGAAGGATATAAAAAAGAAAGAAATCTAAAATTCTAATTAATTTTTTGTAAAAAATAATTAAATAAAAAAGATCTTAAGCTCAAATAAATTTTACAAAAAATAAAAACAAGAAGATCAAATAATTAAGATATTATAATTTAAATTAAATTAAAATGGCTATTTTGTTAAGCTTGAGGTCTTATTTTTCAAAAATTTATTTTTATATCGATATTTCGCTCCAGTTTTTTTAGCTTCTTCAGGTTATAATATCGATATAAAAATAAATTTTTGAAAAATAAGACCTCAAGCTTAACAAAATAGCCATTTTAATTAAAAAGAAAAAGGTCAAATAAAACTAACTAATAAATTCTAATTAAAATTATCCATACAAAAAAATAAACAGCAACAAGGCAAGGCAACTTATTCGTCTTCGGTATAATTCAATTTATTTCTTCAACAAGCAAAAACAGCATCTGGATTCGTTTAAAGTTTACATTTTGTAGATGTTACTTTTTCGCTTACAAAATACATTTTAATGCACACATGCATGCCTACCCACCAAATGTGATGTATCTGTATAGTAGATATGTGTGTGTGTGTAATAAGTATGCATGAATGTATGCGTGTAAATAGTGCCTAAGGAGTAATTTGCCACTTTATTATTAAGTGGTAAACAATGAGGCAACCAACCAACCAACAAAGACAACACAAAAACCAACAAAAACAATAAAATCACAAGAAAAACATAATTGAAATGAGAGTAAAACATGACTTTAACATTTAACAAAACCGGAGACATCCCCAAACTCAGCACAAACTAAAGACAAACATAAACAGGAAAGCAATTGGTTTCCTACTTGACAAATGTACGCTAACGCGAAACATGTTTAAGACAAAGAAAGCAAAAAATACAATCTCGATAAATAGTTGAATATAAGGAAAAGCAATGAGAGAGACTGGTCCTATTAAGCTGCTGGTGGTAACGTTAGCTTAGGTTTGCTATTCTTAAGATCTGAAAAAGGTCATCAAAAGATTGTTTTTTTAATAGCATCAGTATAAATACTCTCTATTCTAACGCTATTCTTTATGTAGGTTTAGGTTTCTTAAAAAAATCTGCAAAAAATTTAGTCTTACCTGAGGCAGAATACTTGACCTAATCCTTTGTACCACAACTCAATCACAGAAAAGTTGTAGTTTTTTTTTCGAGAAGCTATTTTGCTTGTCTTTAGAAAACACCCAGGTTGCCACACTTATTCACCAGTTTATGGGTTATATTCCTTTATAATCCAATTCTCTTCCTGCAGTCATCCTTTTGAAGTTAAACTCTTTTGTAAAATCACTCAATCACAAAGAAGATTTTGTAATTGTCATGTTCCTTTCCAGGCCAATGTTCCTTATGCAGCAACCATAAATATAAACGTTCAACGTGGTCCTTCTGAAGGTGAACTCTTTTGTATAATTAATCAATTACAAAAAAAGGTGTTTTAGTTGCCTTTCTAGTCCACTCCTCCTCTTGCAGCAACCATAAGTAGTAATAGCCACGTTCAAAATGGTCCTTCTGAAGATAAACTGCTCTGTAATATCACACAATTCACTAAAAGATGCTATTGTTGTCATATTCCTTTCTAATTTAATCCAGGAGGATTAAATAAATAAGAATACCAACGTTCAACATGGTCATTCTGAAGATGAGCTCTTCTGTAAAATCACTCAATCCTCCTCCTGCAGCAACCATAAATAGGAATAGCAACGTTCAATGTGGTCCTTCTGAAGGTGAACTCTTCTGTAAAATCAGTCAATCATAAAGAAACCCAATTTCCCTCCTGCAGCAACTTTAAATAAGAAGAGCATGGTCCTTCCGAAGATGAACTATTTTTCATAGAAGATGTTGCAGTTCTAGTTCAATCATGCTCCTGCCACAAACACAAATGTGAATATTAACGTTCATAGTTGTTGTATCACTTCTTAAACAAATCAGTTCCTATAGTATTCCAAGAAGGCATGAAGTTTCAACAGGGGCCTCTAAAAATAAATCAGTCTCCCTGGCAAATGAGATCTTTCAACATCTTGTGATACTGAAATTTGCCTAAGCACTCTTACCGTTTTACTTTAATCCGACAAATCTCGGATTGGAGACAAAGCCAATCACTTACATTATTTGCGTTAATGTAAGCCATTTTGACTTTCCCTAAACGTAATTGTGCGAGTACATAAGTGTAAGTAAAAGGAAAGCCAGTTAAAATAAGCCTAGATACCATGTAGAAGCACGTTTCCGGGATTTTTTTTAATATAGAAAAGCTTAAGTTCAAATTTCCTAAACCAAGCTCCCTCCACGCTGCTTAACTTCGCCTAATTTCTTACTTCCAACACAAGCATTGCCTGAGTCTGGTTCATTCCCTAAACAAATTTCTTTCACTTTATTGTTTTACTAAAAGTAACTGTAAATCAGGCACGACTCTCTTTTTTTTTTTTTTTTTTTTTTTTTTGTTTAAAGAAAAAATAAATAGTTTCGTAACAAAAATCATTTAATAATTTAATTTATTAACTCAAGTTGAATCTTTTTAGAAGGAGTCACATATTTTTTTCTTACAAATTTAAAGTTATCGCTTCATTGATTAATGTTTAGTGCTAAAAAGCAGAAACACGCACTAACATTCACACACATTTAAGAAAAGCAAGCAAATCTTTAAATTCAACTATTGCCAAAGAAGTTCGTAACTCTGCTGCTTTTTAATTTTTTTCTGTTTGTCTGTGGGAATTGAAAATAAAATACTTGAGCAAAAAGAGTGAAAACGAAAAGTAAATCAGACAAGCAACCGAGCAGCAGACAGACACTTAACTGAACGAATACAACACAACACACATGCATACAAGTGCAAATGTTGTAAGAAGTAGTAAATGAATGAATGCATGCATAAACTAACTATTCTTACAAAGGCCAAAGCCAAAAGCAGCCACCAAGAAAGGAAACAAAAGAAATGATGAGCACGTTTGGGGAAATCAGCAAAAGTTGGAAAACATTAAAAAAAATAGCAACATCAGTTGTTTTTGATTCGTTTCTTTTTTTTCTCTCTCTCTTCCACTTTGAGTTAAACAAACAAATGTTTAAAAGAAAGCACAAGAAATGTTAAAATTTCTGCAAGAACAATATTGACAAAAGACATCGTGCACAACTAATTGATAAAACAAGGGAAAGGAGTTTCAAAAGAAGATTATTGAAACACCTAAGGACAGATTATAAAACAATACAGGCTGGAGCGAGTTGCTAAGAAGCCTTTTTTCATTAGCAAACTTAGCCAGCTGTAAATTGTATCTCATAATTTTAAAAATATTTAAACAAAAAATATAAAATTTTAAAAGTGATTTTCTAGTAGTTGAAAGAGTTAAGAAAGGGCCCAAGAATGATCTAGATTAAACTCTATTACAACAAGAGATGGGGGGCTACTCTCTATTGCGATGTGAAAGAAAACGCATCGCAACTCAAAGTAAAAATCATACAGATGCGAATGGTTTTTCTTTCGCATCGCAATAGAGAGTAACCCCCCTGTAATGCAAGTGCTAACATTTCCATTGGATTTTGTTAGCTGCTTTCATTTGTTTTTGGTTTAGTTTGAAAAAAACTACAATGAAAATTTTCTAAAACTAATGAGAGCCGTACGACTGTCAAATACTTATCCCTATTTTATAACATATTGTTGTCACATTATCATATTTTTTCATTCGATTTGATTTTATAACAAGCCAGTATAGCAGTGTAAAGCTCCCAACGATAAAGAGCATTGCAACTTTGGTAATCATGACAGGAGACTAGGTTTGATATCAAATGACTACAAAGACTGTGGAACAACACCTGCCCAACATTAGAAAACTTTACTATTTGCTCTTTTCTGCCCTGTTTCCTGTAAGACGACTGTCATAGCTTTTTAAAAAGCAGCAATTCACTTAGGTCGTGTTAGATTTCTCTTTTGTTTTTCCCCTCCTTTTTTTCTTCTTCTCCTGCATATTTTTCATCATTTTTTCTCATATTTTCTTCATCTGTTTCTCTTTCTGTTTTTTATTCTTCTTTTTTTCTTTATATTTATTTGGTCTTTCTTCTTTTTTATTTCTTCATCTTTTTGTAAAATTGTTCCCCTCTTTCTTTTCTTCTTTTTCTGTGTCTGTCTCTTCTTCTTATCCTTCTTTTTCTCTTTGCTTCTTCTTCTTCTTCTTTTTCTTCTTCTTCTCCTTCTCCTTCTTTTTCTGTTTCTTCTTCTTTTTTTCTTCTTCTCCTTCTTCTTTTCTTCTTCTTCTGCTTCTGTTTCTGTCTCTTCTTCTCTTTCTCTTTTCTTCTTCTTCTGTTACTGTTTCTTCTTCTTTTGCTTCTTATTCCTCTTTTTCTCTTTTACTTTTCCTTCTGTTTCTTTTTCTTCTTCTTCCTTTTATTCTTCTCCTAATTTCTTTTGCTTCTTCTTCTTCTTTTCTTCTTCTGCTTCTGTTTCTGTTTCTTCTTCTCTTTCTCTTTTCTTCTTCTTCTGTTACTGTTTCCTCTACTTTTGCTTCTTATTCCTCTTTTTCTCTTTTACTTTTCCTTCTGTTTCTTTTTGTTCTTCTTCCTTTTATTCTTCTCCTAATTTCTTTTGTTTCTTCTTCTGCTTTTCTTCTTCTCCTTCTTTCTTTTATCTTATTTCCTTCTTTTTCTGTTTCTTCTTCCTTATTGTATTCTTCTTCTATTAACTTTTTTCTTTCTTCTCTTCTTCCCTTTCTTTTTCTCTTTGCTTCTTCTCCTTTTTTCTTCTTCTACTAATTTTTTTCTTTCTTCTTCTTTTCTTCTACTTTTTTCTTCTTCATCTGCTTCAGTTTCTGTCTCTGGTTCTCTTTCTTTTTCTCTTTTCTTCTTCTTCTGTTACTGTCTCTTCTTCTTTTTTCTTATCATTCTGTTTTTTTTTTGTTTCTTCTTTTTCCTTTTATTCTTCTCCTAATTTCGTTTTCTTCTTCTTCTGCTTTTCTTCTTCTCCTTCTTTTTCTTTTATCTTCTTTTCCTTCTTTTTCTGTTTCTTCTTCCTATTTGTATTCTTTTTCTACTAACTTTTTTATTTCTCTTCTCCTTCTTTTTTTTCCTTTTTTTTTTTGTTTCTTCTTTTACTGTCTCTTCTTCTTTTTTTCTTATCCTTCTTTTTCTCTTTTCTTCTTTTAATTCTGTTGCTTTTTCTGTTTTTTCTTCTTCTCCTAATTTCTTTTACTTTCTTTGTCTTCTTCTTCTGCTTCTGTTTCATCTATTTTTTCTTCTTCTCCTTTTTTTTTCTTTTATCTTCTTCTCCTTCTTTTCCTGGCCCATAAGGCCCTAATCTTAGTCAATAGAAGCCAATAAAAAACCAGCCTGTTTATCCATTCTAATTTACAAGATTTGGAAATTAAAAACAAAAAAAAACTCCCCAATAAAAAAAGAAAGAATTGAAAGAATTGCAAAAGCAAAATGAAAGCACAAAAGAAAAACACAGCAAAGAAAGAAACATTATTCGGTTTGTATACCCACTTGACCCATTCATCATTGAATAAGTAAGTGCTTGAGCTGATTGTGCTTGTTGAATAAATGACTTTAAAAAAATAAATTAAACTTTTACAAGGTAAGCAAAAGGCAAACAATTTAGGCCTGTCACAGTTTTTTCTGATGATATCATTGTCGGCGCGTTTGGACTATGTTTTTAAACAAAAATACTCAATTTTAAATTGTTTTAAATCGATTGCGAATGCTGGGATTCGGATCCTATTTTTTAAAGATTTTATTTTTAATTTCGTTTTAACGAGTGATGTGTGTCAAACACCTTGTAGTTAATACGACTTAGAAAACGACACACGTAATAAGGCCATATTCAGCTTCACTGTCTAGTTTTTTTTTTTTGGATATTTTTAGACTTTTTAAAAGAAAATACTTTTTCATGGAAATGTAGTTCTGTGACTGCTGCAAATATTTTGTTTTTTTTTTCATCTGCTTTTTCTACCCTTTTTTTCTGCAACTGCTAGAGGTAAACAACCAGTTTTAGTTAAACCATTTAAATGTTAAAGACATGCTTGAGCAGAGACCAGAGTGCATGTCAATTCTCTGCGGTCAATTGTTGACATTAATAGGCTTAAAGAAGAAAACAATGTAAATGTTAAGGCCATTCGAACTCATAGTTAGAGATCAGAGAAAACACAAAAACTTATTAAAGGTCAAAAAACAAACAAAAATTTAAATTTTTATTCTCTATTGATTAGGTAAACTTGAAAACACATAAATTTAAAGGCATTTTAAATGAACTTTTAAGTCTTTAAGTGACTTACAGCTAGTAAGCTTACATTCAACAATGTCAGTAACTTTAAGTAATTCATCCGAATTAAAAATGTGGCCATTTGTTTACGAACATTTATCAGATCCCAGAACGAAAGACTGGCTATTGGTTGCTTCATTTAAGCCCATATTAATATGGGTTTCCGTCTATCTTTTTCTGGCACTTTATATGCCAAAAATTGTAAAGAGGTAAGAAATCAAAGCAAACACATTTTTCATTTAAAGTTAAGCAAAGTTGGAGATCCTTTTTTGAAGTTACAAGTTTTAAGTACAAACTGGGCCCTATTGGTGCATTGGTGGGTAGTAGCACTAGCCTAGCTTCTATCTCTGCCTAGGCCTTGAGTGTTTTCTGCAGTTAAGAGATTTTTACAATCAACGTTTTTATTTTAATGTTTTTATTTTAATTTTCCTTTTTTTTTTAGCTACAAACCCTTACGCATACAATTATTGCTGATTATCTACAATCTGTTGATGGCTTTTTTAAATTTTTACATATTCAAAGAACTAATTACGACTGCCAAGCATTTGAATTACAATTACTGGTGCCAGCCTTGTCGAGTTAATTTCTCAAAATATGAAATAAAAGTAATTTTTACCCTCAAGTATTCAATTGCATTTTAATGTTGATTTTATTATTTCCCATTTTTTTTTAGTTGGCCTCTGCCATTTGGTGGTTTTTTTTCTCAAAACTTTTGGAATTTTCTGATACTTTATTTTTTGTATTAAGACACAAATGGAATCAATTGACACCACTGCACATTTACCATCACAGCACTATGTTTCCATTATGGTGGATTGCAATTAAATGGGTGCCTACAGGCTCATGTGAGTAAAAGTTTAAACTTAAGGTTGTGTTCGTTTCTAAAAAAAAATGTTGCACTTTGAAAAAAATAAATTTTTTTATTAAATAATAGACGTTTTGGTGACCTTTCAGCCAAAGGCTATAAAATATTTTTATAGTATTTGTTACAACTTACCTGCGCAAAAGTAGGCGTGGTCAGTTTTAAAATTTATCCATTAAATTTATTATCTATACACATAAAAGAGTAACGTTACTGACTAACTGAGTGACTGACTGACTAACTAATTGATTGCTTGGGTATTTGGTACATTTTTTATATTTTTACATTTGCGGGATAAAAAGGGTAAAGTACTAATGTTGGTACTTTTTTTTTAATCCCATTAATCTTTCAAAGTAACAATCACAGCAACAAAAACTTAATTGTATTCGTCTCTTCTGAGCAAAACCTCCCATGTATATATATTATTGGCACTATTTTAAATTTCAAGCAAATAAGGGATAAAATTTATACCCTTATTTATACCTTTAATGTAAATTGATGCAGCATATAAAATTTTATTACTATTTTGTAGCCTCCAATCAAAATCAATTTTAAACAAAAATTTTTCAAGGGATAAAAAAGTACCAAAACTGAGAAATAAAATATTTAAACAATTTTAGTGCTATCTAGAATTATGACAGTAGAATTAAGTGGTGCTGAATCCAATCAGAAATTATGGTACTTTTTGATTTACATTTGAATACAAGATTGGTCCCAAAAGCATATTAAGGTTACCAAGTAATAATTTTTATTAATTTTTAAGCAGTATTTTTTAATATTTTATACTAACTACCCTAGAACTATGAGATTAGACTCAAATGCTTCTGAGTAAAGTAAAAATAATTAAGGGGACAAATGGTACTTTTTATTAATTTTAGTGGTAGTACGAGATTAGGCCCAAACGGTTCTGAAGTGAAAAATCATTATGGAACATATGGTACTTTTTAAAAGTTTTTTGGGTACTTTTTGATATTTTATGATTAACGAACCTAGAAGTATGATATAAAAGACAAGCGTTCCTAAGTAATTTGAAAAATAAATTAAGGGGACAAATGGTACTTTTTAATTTTGTAATGTAAACAAACCTGGAGGCCCAAACGGTCCTGAGAAAAGTGAAAAATCATTATGGAACATATGGTACTTTTTATAAATTTTTTGGGTATTTTTTGATATTTTATGATTAACGAACCTAGAAGACAAGCATTCCTAAGCAATTTCAAAAATAATTAAGGGGACAAAATGGTACTTTTTATTAATTTTAATGATACTTTTTAATTTTGTAATGTAAACAAACCTGGAGGCCCAAACAGTCCTGAGAAAAGTGAAAAATCATTATGGAACATATGGTACTTTTTATAAATTATTTGGGTACTTTTTGATATTTTATGATTAACGAACCTAGAAGACAAGCATTCCTAAGCAATTTCAAAAATAATTAAGGGGACAAAATGGTACTTTTTACTAATTTTAATGATACTTTTTGATATTGGGGGCAAACATTCCTAAGCAAAGTAAAAGTCATTAAAAGGACAAATTAGTACTTTTTAACTTTTTAATATTAACGAACATAGAACTTTCAGAACAATCTCAAACGGTTCTGAGTAAGGAGAGAAAACCAAAAAAATGACAAAATGGTACTTTTTACTAATTTTAATGATACTTTTTGATATTGGGGACAAACATTCCTAAGCAAAGTAAAAGTCATTAAAGGGACAAATTAGTACTTTTTAACTTTTTAATATTAACGAACATAGAACTTTCAGAACGATCTCAAACGGATCTGAGTAAGAAGAAAAAACCAAAAAAAATACAAAATGGTACTTCTAATATATTTTAAAGATACTTTATGATATTATTAGTCTTCAAAACCCTAGAACTGAGGCTAAATTGTTTATAATGGAATATCAAATTAAAATAACGACAATATGGTACTGCGTTAACGAAGTAGTGATTAACAAATGTTAGAGATTAATGTCCTTATAAGGATTTACAACTCAACCCAATTGAGTTGGAATTGGGCTAAAGATAAAGTTTCCTGTGACACTGCATATAAAAATGAAAAAGATTTTTGTGAATTTTTTATTGTTTTCTCTGTCCACTCATGCTTTTTCTTAATTTTAGCATTTTTTCCAGCCTTAATAAATTCATTTATCCACATCATTATGTACAGTTATTATGGTTTAAGTGCTTGTGGGCCGGCTGTGCAAAAATATTTATGGTGGAAAAAATATTTAACTGCTTTACAGTTGGTATGAATTTGTTTTACAGCTTTATTTCACATAATTGCGCTGTTAGTTTTAAAAGTGATAAAAGTCAGAAAAAAAATTTTTAACGAGTCAGCGGTAATTTTAATTACATGAAGTCTATATCAACTCATTTTAAAAAATATGGACTTATACCACTTTCAAAAATGACGGCTAAATTATTAATGATTTTGTGTTGTGTTTTTTATTGATTTATTTTTTTTTTTTTATTATTATTCGCTTTTAGTTACAATTTAGCACTGGCTTGCTGTGGGCTGTGCAAGCAATTGCCACTCAATGTGATTTTCCATTATGGATTAATTGTGCAACAATTATTTATATGATAACATTTTTAATACTTTTTGGCAGTTTTTATAAGCGCAACTACAGGAGTGTGTTAAAGAAAACACACAATCAATAAATTAATTATAAAAAAAAAAGTACAACCAAATTTAGACGTTTCATAAGAGGGGATGTCATGACTTGTTATCTAGTGGTTAAGACTTAATTTGTTTTGTGAATAATAAAAAAAAATTATAAAATTTTTAAATTAAGCTGTTGTGAAAGCTACTGAATGAATTTCAAAGAAACTTTACAATAATATATGTAGCTTATATAGGGTGTGCCAGTAAGAGTGCAATATATAATTTTGTGCTGCAATAAAATGATTGTTTCATGTGATGTGTGGTAGGTGCAGCGATCTTGCTAAAATCACATGTCGTCTAGATTCATGCCGTCTAGTGGAGCCCACAAGAAGTCTATTATCATAAATATTTCTGTAACAAATGCCGTTCACAGTAACCGCAATTTCGGCCTCATGTTAAAAAATATTAGGATTTACTAAAATCCTTACCAGACAGTTACTCATTGCGATTGCATTTCTTTCTCAAGAATTGCCTGAGGATTTTCAAAGCTTCAAATTCAACAATTTTGTGTCTTCACGAAGCCATTCAAATGAAAATTCGCTTCATCGGGGAAGATGACTTTTTTTAAAAAAACTACCATTGACTTCACTTTGATCCATTAACTATTAAACGAATTTCCGGGCCAAATATTTAATTTCACATACAATCGGAACATGTTGTCTTTATAATTCAAAAGAAAATATCACAATTTTCTTAAAAATGAAAAGATGCATTCTTATTAAGACACTCATTACATTTGAACAACATATAGACCACGCCCACTTTTGGCTCTTTTAATAACGAAACTCTTTTTTTCAAAAGATTTCACTGACAGTCCCCAAATATCAAATGCCATGTACTTTTGTACTGTCCATGCCCACTTTTACGCCTACTTTTTTTTTTAAATAATTTAAACTGTTTTTTAATGACTTAAATTCTCTGAAACTTGGGACACATTCCCTACATACAAATAAACTTTCGCACTTAGAATATTAGTAGAAAACTGGTCGAGACTGAGCAAAACATCCAGCTATAGAAATAACTTTTTTAATCACTTACACTTTTCTTGTTTTTCTTCTACTTCTACCTTAGTAACTGTTAATTGCAATAAAATACCCAAATTGAACTGCCTACATACGAGTATGGACAGGGCAACTAACTGTTCCCTATAAAGAACTCTTATTGTTAATTAGTTGCTTCAACAAAAAAAACGTTTCTAATTAAATTTCAACGCATGTGTTTGATATTTATGATGACGTTGGTGAATTAGTAACACAAATAAACACTGTTATCTTCATTTAAGGCAAATAGAATTGAAGTTACAATATTAAAATTAACAATATAAGAAAAACTTGGAAGAAAAAATGAACTTAAGTTTTGCCTACACTAACACTCCCCTCACCTTTCATCCAAAAAATTTCATATTTTTTCTTTTTTGAAAACTAAAACCACAGAGTCAGTAAATTTAATTTCAATTAGAAAAACCTATTAAATGTAAAACCAACCAGTTTTAAAATGTATTCCAATTTTCAGTTTCGGTGTCTAAACCAACACAATTTTCTGTTTTAGTTAATTTTTCGTGTCACGTTTAAAGTAGATTCAAGTCCTTTACTAAACGAAATATGCTTTTTCTGGCTTGACTAAACATGTTTCCTTTTTTTTTATTATTAAACTCAATGACTAACTAACCCAATATGCTTAACATTTTAAAATTTTACTTTGATTTTCTCTACTTCAAATATCGTTCATACGTAAGCAAGTGAGGGGAAAAATGCAATTAATTGAGTCACGTACATAATTTGATTTGTAACAAAAATCCATAAAATCCCTCAAACCAAGAAGAGGCCCACATAACTGCATAATTTGTAATTATAAAAATAGATCATAATTGACTGACTTTTTCTCTTTTTTGTTTAAAAAAAATTTATTTTTTCTTTTACATGGAAAATTAGAAATTTTGTCTTAAAGTTAACCAAAAATTTATTAGTTAGTTTTATTTGAAAAAGCTACACAAATTGGAACGAAATATCGATATAAAAATAAATTTTTGAAAAATATGACCTCAAGCTTAATAATTAGTTAAATAAAAATGTTCAATCGTTTTACTTTTTTCTTAATTCTTATTTTTTTTTTTAATAAAAATCTTTTTTAACGCAATTAACATTTATCAAATCATTATCTATTTTAAGTAAAAACGCTATTACGAACAAATAGAAAAAATACGTTTCAATAACGTCTAAATTGTTTTTTAAATTTGTCATAGTGATAATCATCTGTGGCACGTTTAACTCCATTTGGTCCCACTTGATGTAGAGGATTCGGTGGCTGTTGTCCTTGAGCTGTATTTTCTGCCACTGGCTTACGTTGTTGCTGAAACCTTCGTTTGGGGTCATTATTTTCCTCGATATTAACTAATTTAAATAAACCATTTTATTTATAATGAAAATAATTTCTTATTACAACTTACATCTATTGTGTTGCATAAAGTTGACTGCCATATTTGTGGGCACGAATTGCGAAGGTCCATCTTTTTTATTCTTTTGGTCTTGCAATAGTTTCTGTTTAGCATCCTCAGTGGCTTCAATATTTTTAATTTTAGCATCAATACCCAAGTCAACTTCTGGAATGCCATTTAACATCTGATTTGATAACATTTCCTCTGAACGATTTGAAGAAGATTGTCTTAAATGCTCTGGCAATGCAAACAGAGCTGCCTCTTCGGGTGTTAAATACTTTTGGGGATCAGGGCCTGTTTCGTGGTCTATAGCGGCCTGCGTTAAGCCTTTACGTTTTTGTAGTTCTTGTTCTATATATTTCATCATTTCCTCGTCTTCATCACGTTTGTTAGTTTCAGCTGAAAACTGTGTACCAATACCCACATCATAGGCATCCTCAGACTGCTTAAGATTACCCGCCTTGAGGGACTGCATATTGACCAGACCACCAGTTTTCACATTAAACGGGTCTTTCAGTGAAATCTCTTCTTCAGGAGCAAGTTTCTTACCCAAGGCCAAACCAACAATACTAACACCATGAGGTCTTTTTCTTATTTTTTGTCGTTCCTTTATTTCTTCCAAAGACAAACTACATTTAAAATAAAAAAAATTAGCAAGTACTTCATGAGAGTAAACGACACATATTTTATCTTACGGCTCTTCAGCAGGCTCGTCATCTGAAATTCTTCTTTGCCTGAGGTTTTTCTTTACTTTTTTCTTGAAAACAATTTTTTCTTCACTGCTAGCTTTTGTATTTTCTTCCTTATCATCTCCCATTTGTAAAATAGATTCAAGTTTAAAAAAATGCGTATGTAAAACTATTTCAATAAACAGAATGTGTTTATTTGGTGGCTATGTAAACAAAGTTTTTTGAGAAACAGCTGTTTGAATTGTTTTTTTCTGAATAGGGTTTGGAAATCAATAATCTTGGGACAAGACTAATTTGAAAGTTCAAGACATTGTGAATGAAAAACATTTCCCACTCAATAAGTTGAATGAACTATTATTTTGAACTATTATTTTCGCAGTTTTAATTCGTTTAAAGTTATTTTCTTTTGTTTTTTTTTTGCAATTTCCATTAAAATCTCCTAAATACTTTTTGTGTGCTACCCTGTTAAAAAATCTGAACTTGATATTTCAAACTTGACATTACTCTTCGTTTGGTTACATAATTCACAAACCTGGTAGTACCTTTAACAGAAACTGTCATTTTAGTTGATCACATAACCGCAATTTATTTTACAAGTTTTTTGGTAAAGTTTTAATTAATTTTTACATTAAATACGTTTTATAATCGATTTAATTGTCTTTTATTAGTAATACTAAACAATTTTTACAAGATGTTTGCTCCACGTTTGTTGTCAAGACAATTGTGTCGTAATGTTAATCGTCGCATGTTCGCTGAGGCCGCCCCAGCTGCAGCAGCAGCCGGTGCCCCCAATTTAAGTACTCCACCCCCAGAAGGTGTAGACAAACCTGCAAATCCTAAATTAGATGGAATTGTTAATAGTATAGCTGCTCTTAATCTTTTGGAAGTGTCTGAACTTAGTTCTCTTTTGAAGAAGAAATTAAATCTACCAGAAACCGCATTTGTTCCCCAAATGGCTGCTGGTCCAACCAGACCTGCTGCCGGTGACGAGGAAGACGAAGTAGAACCCAAGAAAGTACAAACATCTTTC
This sequence comes from Thelaira solivaga, assembly GCA_947397855.1. Taxonomy (NCBI): domain Eukaryota; kingdom Metazoa; phylum Arthropoda; class Insecta; order Diptera; family Tachinidae; genus Thelaira; species Thelaira solivaga. The sequence goes on from OX377613.1 coordinate 62,989,973, forward strand.
AAAGTTAAACTAGTTAAATATGATGATAAACAAAAGGTGGCTTTGATAAAAGAAATAAAGAATTTATTGGAAGGCATGAATTTAGTGCAAGCCAAAAAATTTGTAGAAAATACCCCTACAGTGGTGAAGGAAGACATACCCAAAGAAGAAGCTGAAAAATTAAAGGAAGCTCTCTCAAAAGCTGGTGCTACTATTGAAATTGAGTAAATCTTAAAAAATATTTTCTATTCTAGCCTTTAGTTTACTGCTACCAATTTTCAATTAAGTTGAACCTATTTTGGTTGTTACTTAAATATAAAATATATTTAAACAAATTAAAAATTTAAAATGATTATTCTGTTTTCAAAAAAGCAAACAAGCAGAAGCCTGCATTACAATAACAAATTAAAAAACAATAGCTGTAGTTTAAAAGAAAGTTTTAGTTGTACCACTTAGGATTAGGCATTTATTTAGGCATATACAGGTACGGAGTAAAAAATTGTTAAAAAACAAAATACAAGCTTTATCATATAAAAAATTCATTATTATTTCTTTGTTATTTTTTAATTAGTATAATGCTGATAATTTAAGTCTTTTGATAATCTGACAACTTCTTTAGAATCATATTAAAATTTGTTTTCTTATTTTTACAAACACACTTTCTTTTTTATTGATATACCATTTAGGCTTACATTTATTTTGTATTTACATACATCGTTTACATAGAATCAGCACTTAGGGAAGCAGGAAAGAGTGTGTATAGAGTTGTGTTCGTTTTGAACTTTCTCATATAAAGAGCAGTAGGAAAATAGTTTTGGAGGGTTTAAAAATCTATAAAAATTTATTGTAGTAAAAGTGAAAGAAAAAATTCTTGACTTTATAAAAACTGATTTTTCAACAAAATTGTAAGTTAAACAAATACTAAATTCTTAAGAGAATTTATTTGCTAATGCTTCACCATTAACGATCACACTTTCGTGATTTATTTAAAAAGAAAATGTGAGTTTGGAAATACTTCTGCATGCCGTAAATTAATTAACACTTTTACAGTTAATGAATTAACTAAAGATGAAGCTAAAATGCGAACATTTTTTAAAAATTCACATTCAGTTGCATTTGAGATTCAGAAGCGTACACTTGAAACTACACTAAACACGGAGAAGCTGCAAAAAAAATCGAAAAAAAGAAAACAAGTGGTGAATAAGAAATTATAGTTGAAAATGTTTTACTCCGGTTACAGTATACTTTGTTTAATTTTATTTTTCGGTTATGTTACATGTAAGGAAATTCCTTTATCAAATGATTTTGATAAAATTGTACAATCAGAAAACAATTTGTTAACATCGCATTCCAGAACTAGACGTTGTGAGTATTTTACAACATAAAAAAAATCTTGAAAGAAAATTATGAATTTAAATAAATGAGTGGGTAAAAAAGATTTAAGAAATCAAAAATAAGAAATTTGTTAAACATGAAAAAATCTGTTTATTTTTAAACTGGCATATGGCAGTTTATTGATATTGGTAAATTCAATGTAACAAAAATATGTTAAAGCAAAACTAACCTACTTTTAAAATTTGTCTGAGCTCATTTCAGTGTTGTCAGTGAAAGTTCTACCAGCAGGTATAAAAAAATATGTAAATAAATAGGTGTGAAACTTAGAATTGCATTTAAGTTGTATTAAATCAAAGTAGAAAAATTATTTAAACAAATAAAACATATCCAAAGAAGAAATTACAAAAAAACAAAAATAGAGGAAAATAAAACACTTCAGTATAATTTTTTTCCAAGACTTAATTGTAAAACTTAGCAATGCTCAAGCATATTTCAAAGCACTCTAAACGCATGTTTGTAGTGATATGTGACTTATATTTTATTATATGTATGGTTGGTGTCAACAACAAAATTTAAAGCGCTAAAAATATTTAAAAAAATTATTTTTTATATTTAGATCTTGCAATTTTATTAATGCATTTCTCCCTAAATTATTGAATTTATTCAATTATTTATGACAAGAAATCGAATTAAACTGTTTCTCTATATTAGTACAGATAGTGTACAAATGAATTCATGTAAAAATATTTACAAGAAAATAAAAAAGATATATTATTAAAAAGATCTTACCTTAATAAACTGGAAGGTGTAGTGCGTCCTTATTGATTGCTTTATTTTTATTTCACTCACACATTTAATTTAACTTTCACTTATAAAAATATTTCAAAAAGGCACTTATTATAAAAAAATTAGAAAGTTCTGTGATTTACTGAATTTTTTTCTAAAAAACAAAATTTTCTTATTGAAGATTCATGTTTGGGGCTGAAAGTATTTGGCATATAATCATAGTCACAGTAAAATTGTAATCTTTTTTAAAATAATTTTAAGTTCATACAATTTTTTTGCACAAAAGTAAGTTCTTAATAAAGGAATACTTTTTTCTGATTATGACCTTTTATATTTATAACATAAAAAAAAAAAAAACAAGCATAAAAAGATTCAAATATTTAAAATTAACTTAATTTATTTTGATTAATATTTTCTTATTTTATTTTTTTATTTTATTTAATTTTATTCCATTAGCACACTTCATTTAATTTCTTAATTTATTTTGATGAATGTTTTTTTTAATTTATTTTTTTAATTTATTTAATTTTACTCCATTAACACATCATTTTATTTCAATTTCTTGCACTTTATTTAATTTTTTTTTTAATTTAATTTACTTTTTTATTTAATTTTATTCTATTTACACACTTCATGTAATTTAAATTTCAATAAAAATTTCTTATTTTACTTTGATTTTTTTTTTTTATTTTAATTTTTTATTTATTTTTTTTATTTATTTAATTTTATTCCATTAACACACTTCATTTAATTTCAATTTCTTATTTTATTTTGATTAATATTTTTTTTATTTTAATTTATTTTTTTTTATTTATTTATTTAATTTTATTAGATTAACACACTTCATTTAATTTCAATTTAAATTTTTTATTTTATTTTGATAAATATTTTCTTATTTTATTTTTTTATTTTATTTAATTTTATTCCATTAACACATCATTTTATTTCAATTTCTTGCACTTTATTTAATTTTTTTTTTTAATTTAATTTACTTTTTTATTTAATTTTATTCTATTTACACACTTCATTTAATTTAAATTTCAATAAAAATTTCTTATTTTACTTTGATTTTTTTATTTTATTTTAATTTATTTTTCTTTTTTATTTTAATTTATTTTTTTTTTATTTATTTAATTTTATTAGATTAACACACTTCACTTAATTTCAATTTTAGTTTCTTGCACTTTATTTATTTTTTTTAATTTAATTTATTTATTTATCTGATTTTAAATTTACTTTCACTTTATTTAATATGATTTAATTTATAATTTTTTATTTATTTTTTTACTTAACTTCATTTTTATTTTATAATTAATTTTTTTAATCTTATTAATTTAAATCTTATTAATTTTTGCTTATATTTTAATTTTATACAAAAATGCTTAACTAATATAAAGAATGTCCATCAAATTTTTTTTACTTGGCCTAGGAAACGGAACTAACATTTTATTAACAGACTCTTGCTAAACTAGTACTAGTACATTAAAGTCTCTTTGGAAAGAGTAATATTAAAAAAAACTCTCTTAAGTTTAGACACTACCTCATTCTCAAGTATGTGTATGTGCGAAAAGAAATGTTGGGTATACAAACATACTTACATAAATATTCATAACAAGAAAATTAAAAAAAAATTTTAGCAAGAGTTCGTGTAAAGTTAGTTCACATTATTAAATTGGATTTCTTTGAAAATAAAAAGTAAATTAATTAGTAATTATTGTACTAAGTAAACAATTTTTTGAAAAAAAAAATTTCCATAAGAATATCATGGAAAATAATGAATTTTGCACACCAACTTAAATTGAAATTATGCACAAATAAAAATAAAATTTTTTAAACAGTAAATTTTTTACCAAAAAATTATTTCCTTTTTTACTTATTAATTATTATTTTATTTGTTATTAATTTTAAGTATCTATAATACCTTTACACAAACTCTAGAAAAAGTGTGACTAGAGATCAATCAAACAACACTGATTAAAAACAAAATTAAACTTAGGGCCATTAGCAGTAACTAACGACAAATACACTTTAACCAACATTATGCGATAAGCAAAACAAAAGTTTGCCTTACCACAAACTTTAATATGAACAATAAGCGTCTGTGCTTTATGCTGCCGAAAAGGTTGCTGTGCACGCTAAATAAAACAACAAATAAAATAAAATTTATTCTACTGAGAATGGAAATTGATAAGTTGTAATAGTTTCCCTAAATAGTACATCCATTCACCCATGCACATACACAAACATAAAAATATATATGCAAAAACAATCCACATACATACATCCCACATACATACCACAAGCACATGAAAAAATATAGCAAAAATTTGTGTACCGTTAATTGCGATTATTGAATTGGATTTCTTGGACAAAATAATGAACTTTCTCAACAAAAAACTATTCACTTTTATTAAATTATTTATAAATTTCACTATTATAACATTTTTTATGAAATTATTTTAATTTTAACTTAATTTTTGTTTCACATTTACAAGCGCTTAACGTTAAGAACACCCGTACACGACCACCGTTAAAAGAAAACTAACATGACTAAAGAGAAATTTGCAAAAATAGATCAACGAACGAACATGAAACGGAAATGAAATTCAATGTTGTTGTTGTTGTTCATAACTAATTTCTTGTTGGATAATAAAAAGCAAAAGAAAAAATAATAAAAAATTTGGGAGGTAGAAGAAAAAATGTGGAAAATGTTTTATATATTTTTAAATTAAATCAAATTTTTCATTGTATAAATTGAAATAAAAATAACTGAAATAAAGAGAAGTTGAAATAAGAAAACTTCTTCTGGTTATTTATTGTTATTAAAGGCAACTTTCTTTTAATCAATTTTAAATTTTATTTTGGTGATTTAAACTTTGTTTTGCAGGGTTTCCTTTCTACACCATCGGAAGATTTGCAAATGATGTGTGTACAGGTAAAAATAATTTGAGAGGCACGTGTATGGTTCGAGGAGAATGTACCGATAATGGAGGAGTTTCGGCAGGTGGTTGTTCAACAATTACCCCACAGGCAGTTTGTTGTATTTGTAAGTAAGCTTTAAAATCTAATAAAGAATCTGTTTTGTTATATCTTAAAACGACTCCTAAAGAAATGAAAAAAGACAATTAAATTAATTTTTTCTTTAAGATCAAAATACTTGTGGAGCCACCACTCAATACAATAACACATATTTCTACAATTCTGGTTATCCGGGCACATATGCTGGTGGCGGCAGATGCTCTATTATTGTTTTACCCTGTGACTCTAGTATTTGCCAACTGAGAATTGATTTTCTATCACTACAGTTGGCACCACCAAATGGTAATGGATTTTGTGTAACGGATTCACTACAAATTACTGGCGGATCGTCCCGTGTACCCAACATTTGTGGTGATAATTCAGGACAACATGTCTATGTGGATTTTAATAGAGACTCACCAATTACCATTTCTATAGCCACCTCAGCCAATTACACATTCAATCGTCAATGGCAGTTTCAAATATCACAGCTGCCATGTAACTCTCCAACACTGGCGCCATCTGGTTGTTTGCAATATTACACAGAAGACACTGGTACGGTACAAAGTTTCAATTATGGTGCTGCACCCAATTCCTTACCTAACTCTATAGGTGTAACGGGTACTCGGCAAATAGCAAATCATCAGTATGGCATATGTGTACGTATGGGAGCAAATAGATGTTCAATAACATGGAGTCAAGTAAGCTCCGATACGTATTCATTTACGCTGACAGATGATGTAAGTGTGGTAGATCCCTCACTTTTAGGTACAATTGCTGTACAAAGCCAACAATGTTCAACAGATTTTATTGTCATACCGAACCCCACACAAAATGGTAATACACTGCCCAGGGATCGTTTTTGTGGCTTGGGTTTATTGCCAACTACAAGTGCCACCAAACCTTTTGTTTTGTACGTAAACACGGACAACAATGATGATACCGATATATCCAATCGAGGTTTTTATCTATCGTATGCACAAAACGGCTGTCCGCTTTTATAATAAACTTTACATATATTTTGGGAAATTTTTTATATTAAAAGCTTTAATAAAACAAACAGCGAAACAAAATAAAATTTCTATTCTTAAATTTAAGAATTTTTAGTTTTTCTTTTTTGATTTTCAAAAATAAAATAATTAACAATTTAGTTATAATAAATAATATTTGTAGTAGATCAGAGTGGCCATTAATTTTCAATTTACATACAATCAACTGGCAATTGATTTAATTTTTTCAATTTCTATCACCAACTGTTTAATCTGTGTGAGACAACAATAATATTAATTTTTATCAGAAAATAAGAATGGCAAAGCTTCTGCTTACCTTTACAGCATGTTTTTCCTGTATTTCTGCACTGGCAGATTTGCGAAATCCTTCATTTTCCATACGCATTTGATAGCGTTTCAACTCGGTTTCCAGTTTTTTCAATTTTTGCTCGTTTAAACTATTTACTAAAGTTGCATTTTTTTCTTTATCTCTGTACAATTCATTGGTCATAATTCCTACATATATAAATCGTAAATTATAAATAGAATTGATAATTGGTTAACTTAACTTACCAAAGCTGCACAAATGACCGGCAGTTGAAAAGAATGTCAAATCTTTGTTAGTTTTAGAATTATCACTTAACATTTCCATTTCTACACCGCGCACTAAAGTTAAGGCTACAATTTCTTGCTCATGGCTCTGTAATATTTGTAAGGCGGCTTTAGTATGTGCAAATAGTTTCAATTTAGGATCAAATTTTTTGGTTATATTATGACGGCTTTTCAGTTGTCTCACATTTTGGCAAATAACTAAAATATCATTGATTTCTTGTTCTAATTCCAGATTGTGGAATCTATTCAAATCAAGTGCTACGTTTTTAGGTAAATATTTCAACAACTCTTCACTCAGAAAAGGTGTAAATGGACTCATGGCTTGCAAAGTCCAACTTAATACTGTAGCTAAGGTGGCACAATGTATATAACCTTCCGGCTTCTGAAGATTAATATTTGCTTTACATGTTTCCTAATTAAAAAGAAAAATAGTTTACTATTATCTAAAGTAAAACAGAATTAGAACTCACCACATACACATCACACAAATTATGGTATAAAAACTCTTTTAAAGCATTTGTGGCTACATGAAAATTATAACTTTCAAATGCTTCATGGCATATTTTTAATGTATCGGCCAAACGACTTAAAATCCATAAATCCCATTTTGTTAAAGTTACTTGGTTGAGTGATTCAACTTCGTTTAAGGGCATTTTTAATCGTTCGGCAGCTCCCAGGACAAATCTAGTAGCTTGCCAAATTTTATTAAAGAATAATTTGTTTGTGTAGCATTCATTGACGTCAAAATTGATAAAATGACTTTTGATATTGTGACTGCAAAGGGTAAAACGTAAAGCATCAGTGCCACATTCTTGTATACCTTGGGGAAACATGCGCTGTATGGTCTTGAGCGATTTTTGTAGCTCTTCAGCACTTAAAGTTCCAGCTTTATGAGAAGCCTTGATTTCCTCCCTTAAGGACTTAAATGACAATTATGAAATTAGTGTTTATCAATTTATCTTTTATAGAGAAAAAGTTCATTAAGTAGAAAACACTTACCTCCAATGATGCTCCCTGTACTACTTGCTGTGGTGTAATTATATTTCCCAAACTTTTAGACATTTTACGACCATGAGCATCACATACTATGCCATTTAAGAGTACTATTTTAAAAGGTGCTGTGCCCGTAAGTTTTATTCCCAACATTACCATTCTGGCCACCCAAAAGAATAGAATATCGTGACCGGTTTCCATAATATCCAGAGGATATTTTTTTTGATATTCTTCGGAAGGCCAATTTGAAGCCGAGAATGGTAGAAGAGCTGACGAAAACCAGGTATCCAAAACATCCAAGTCTTGTATAACAGTTATAGAATTTGAATTCAGCACATTTTCAGCTTTTTTTATGGCGTCCTTTTCTGAGTGTGCTGCAACCCAGGTAGATTTATTGTTTACAGTATCTACAGCTTTATAAGCAGGTATCTGATGTCCCCACCATAACTGTCGTGAAACACACCAATCATGACAATTTTCCAGCCATTTTTGCCAATCAATTTCAAAATTGGCTGGTATAATTTGTAAACGTCCACTTCGAACTTCAGACAGAGCTTCATCAGCCATACCTTGGCAGTGCAGAAACCATTGTTTTCTCAACATATACTCTATTACATCCTTAGATCGTGAACATATTGGCAATTGCATATCATGGTCATGTACAGATTTCAAAAGTTGTAATTCTGCCAATTTTTGCAGAATTTTCTCTCGAGCCTCAAAGCGGGGTAATTGAGCAAACTGTTTATATTCCTCCTTTATAAGTCCCTTTGGACAAAAGACCTGCTTGGCTTTTAGTAAATGTTTGTTGGCTAATTCAAAGTCATTGTGATCATGGGCTGGCGTTATTTTGACAGCTCCTGTACCAAACTCAGGATCAACTGTAATGTCGAACACCAGTGGTATAGGTTCTTCACGGAAAGGATGCCACAAGAGAATTTCTGGCAGGTCACGGTATATTTTGTAACGTTCATCAGTGGGATTAACAGCTACAGCCACATCTCCCAACATAGTTTCAGGTCTTGTGGTGGACACTGTTATTATGTCATTATCACTACCAAAAACTTTATAACTGATATTGTACATGCGACCAAATGTTATTTTTTTGTCATAATTAGGTACGGCAATTTCAGTAGGGCCTTTAATATCCAGCGTTTCTACTTCTATATCGGAGATCGCTGATTCTAAGGCACAAGACCAATTGACGAGAGATTCTTTACGCTGTATGAGGCCTTCTTCGAAGAGGCGTATAAATGCTTCATTGACAGCATAAGCTTGGCGCTAAATTATATTAATAAATAAATTGTGTATATGTAAATAAAAGAAAACAAAACTTTCATTACGATTTACCTCATCCATAGTAAAATATTCCTTATCCCATGATAATGTGCAACCCATCTTAATTAAGTCTTGCTTTATATTATCTCCTTTCTCTTGTTTCCATTTCCAAACTTCGTTCAAAAATTCTGTACGACCAATTTTATGTCTACTAACTCCTTTCTCTTTCAGCAGCTTTTTTTCAACCACAACTTGAGTAGCAATACCAGCATGATCTGTTCCTGGTATCCATACAACCTCATAGCCCAGTTGCCTCTTTTGCCGACATATAACATCCTGCAGAGTAGCCATTAATGCATGGCCCAAATGTAAATTACCCGTTACATTGGGTGGTGGCAGTAGCATACGGAAAGTTCCCCGTTTACAGGCACTCTTTGCCTCGGGTGGCTGGATATATATTTTCTTGTGTTTATCATTTTCCACTAATTTTGGCTGATAGCCCAATGCTAAACCGGCTATTTTAGTATTAAACACAGAATTTAAATCTCATATTTTTCAATGAACTTGAAAATGTCAATACCTAAATTTGATGAATGATGATTCTGGCTATAATAATTTGCTATATTTTTCTGTGTTACATTGAAATTTCTAGATATTTGAAGATATTTATACATTATTTTTCTAAATTTCTTAACAAAATTTCAAGTTGTGGATTTTATTTGTGGATTTTATTTGTGGCATTTGTAGCATCTACAGCTAAAGGCTTGACAGCTGACGTTTTCTTACTACTTTCTTCCCTGCTATCAAAATTATGCTTGCCAGACTATTATTAGACATTTGTTTTTTTTCAGCATAGACTGTTCAAATTCGTTTGTTGCTGTGTTTCTTTTGTGGACATGAAAGTACACTTTTTGGTGTATTTTATTCTGAATCAATATTCCTTGTATGAACCGTAATGATTTGCAGTCATAATCAATTTTCAAAGATTATACACATTATAAAATCCGGTAACTTTTATGAAGAAAAACCTATGTATATGTATGAGAATCAAGTTCTATTTCAAATAAAAAGTTTGTTTTGTTGGTTTGTATGTGAAAAGATTTTTTAAATTAAGTTTTATTTACTTGTGGTTTCTTGCGTCCTTTTCAAAAAATCTTAACTTATTATTTTAGCCAGAATCATAATTTTATAAAAGTATTTTCTGGCAACTGCGGTTGTAAAAGAACTATAAAAAATTTGACAGTTTGTTGTTGTGTGAAAAAACACAAAAAAAAAAAAAAAGACGTAACAAGAAAATCTGTCCGGGTAATTTTCATTATAAAATTCGTTAATATTAAAAAAATTAAAAGCATTAAACAATTTAAAAAAATATATAGTGAATTAGTGTTATTTATATATTCAAAAAAAAAAAAAAAAATTGTTAACACGTAAAAAAAGTCATCAGTACGAGAAGGAAAACCCCAAAGCAAAAGGTAAAGTTATAAATAAAGTGGGAGTATTTGTAAATTAGTTTTCTTATTAAAGTGTACAAAATATTTTGTTGAAATCATTAATTAATTTTCTAAAAATGTTAGCTGAAATGCTATTCTAATTAGCATAGTTTTTGCATGAAAAAATTAAAATGGTGTTACAAAACAAAGTGCAAAGACAAACAAAGATAGCGCAGGTGCGTATTAAAGGGTCAAAAGAGAAACGATGAAAAGATTGATTTTTCCCTGCAAGAATTTCAATTAGTTGGTTGAAAATTTTTATAGCATTCGCATCGGAAACGCGCTTATTTTTTTTACAAAAATAAAAAAAACAAAAATATTTTAAATAACTTAAAATTAATTTAAAAATCTAACAAAAAAAGTAATTTTTTATTAACTGTGTTAAAAAACTACTGTATGCGAATAAACAACTTGAAAACATAGAGCGCGTGTGAATATTATTTCATAATTAAAGTTAATAAAAAGTAGATGGTTCATTAAGTAATTTTTTTTAATAACAACGACTTAAAATCTCACGGTTTTATTTGCTTTTTACAAAAGCCTTTTTTTATTGTTTTTAAAAAAGTAATTAAAGTTTCTTACAAATTTGGAAAAAATTATGTAAAAACTTGGGGTTTTTAAATAAAATTTTCTCTCTGGCTTTTTATCAGAGAATAAAGCAATACATGGAGAAAGTGTAATAAAACAGATAAACAAGAGAAGTCACCTGAATTTTTTACATCGCAAAAAGTAATAAAATAAATACAAGCAAATGCAAGAATTCGTTTGAAAAACAAAAATATAATCTGCAAACCCCCCTTTTTGGAAACTATTAAAAAACAGAACTTAACCTAAAAACAAAAGAAGAGAGTTTATGTGAGTAAAACAAAAACAACTTAAAACTACCCCACTCTCCTGTTATTTTTTGCATTAATTTATTTTTACTCACTGTGTTCCAATATTTTTCTATGCAAGTAGCTTTTTTTTCAATTCTATATTTACCAACGAAATGTAAACGGACGTTATTAAAAAAAAAACCAAAAAATGTGTAAAAAATAAAGATGGTTATTGTATTAATATACCTACTTTGATTCATTAAATTTAAATTTATATTTGTAGTGGAATATTATTTTGCAAAATTTTCTTATTTATTATTTTTTGTATGTCTACTTCTATGCATTTAACTGATCAACGCATATTCATACAGAACATTGTTTCTGTAAAAATTCTTAAAGGTATTTCTAGTTACAAGGGGCCACATAAGAAGAGCCAAGTAAGCCACATTAGATCAGCATGTTTTGATTTAAAAGATTGGAACCTTGAATTTTTAACAGGGTTTTCTTAATGACGTCATAGTATTTTATATTCGTATTCATTGTTTCCCGTAGTTCAATCTAGTGCGAAATATCTCTGACCCAGTAAAATTATCAAATTTCAAAGTTTGCTTTTCCGCATTTGTTTAGTTTTTATACATTTTATTGTCAAGACTACGCGTCAAGTATTGCTACACAGGTAAAATGTTTTTTTTTTACCTAATTATACCGATATCATACTTTCGTTACAATATGTAAGGGCATGAGGTTTTTTTAAATCGATTCGGAATCATGCACATACTAATTCTAAAGTTTTTTTTTTTTTTTATCTTATTTATTTAAAAAAATATATTTATTTTCCTTGTTGCCTTTAAATTCTATTTCTTGAGAACCCTCATGTATCAATTCAGATTTTGCAGAGAAGCAGAAAGGAAGACTCTTTTGAGAAAAGCTTTTATCTGGCTGAAAATTTAATAAAGTCGACATTAATATACTCCACATATTTTATCTTAATTTTGAATTGAATGAAAATCATTTGAAATTTGTTGAAAAGAATTTAAAAAAAAATAATTTTTTATCACCATTGCAGTAAGCAATTAAAAGTAGTAGTAGAGTTGTTTTCCATTATGTCCCATTCTTTGAGATGGAAGGGTTTGGCCACAGTAGCCCTCATCCTTCAGAGACCACATATACGGTATTTTTACTCTAAGTGAAATTTTCAACGTTTTTTAAAAAATTTCACAAATACAATTGGAAGAAACTGTATTCACGGGATTGTGGTTTTTTTCCATTAGGTCCCAGAATGGCTTCATCTCTTTAAATTCAGTACATATGTGAAGAATATGCATCGAATTTTTTTTATCGCATGCGATATTTTTGAAAACCTATTTAACTAGACGTATTTATTTATATTCGCACACATAAACGAAGTTAGTGAATAACAAGATTGATTGATAATAAATCAAAATATTGTTGAAGGTACTCATTAAATAATTTTTTTTTTTTAGTTTTAATCAAAAACCGTGGTATGACAAATGAATAATAAATAAATCAATGTAAGTAAATACAAATCAAATGAACCATTAAATGTATTTTTTAAATCATGGTTGGAAATATATAATTGACCAATTAGGTGATTACTTATTTTTGTTAAAATACAGTGAAACTTCGATATAAGGAATTTCGTTATATAAGCATGGCAGCACCATACACGGTGAGGCATTTAGTACAACAAACACTAAATTACATAAACAGATTTATCATATCAACAAAAAAAGAGGATACGGTTATACAATCATATACACTCTATGTAAAGGGTGGTTAAATTTTAAGGGCCGATGTGGAATGTGAACTACACCTAAACATCAAGTTTTTTTCAGCATTTCATTTGACATTTCTCAATTTTAGACTCAATTTGAACCATGGAAAGATACACAATCTAGCAACGCGTTAAAGTTATTTAGGCTTATTGTGAAAATGGGCGTTCAAATCAAAATGCATATCGTGCACTTCGTAATTTTTTTTGGTCAATTTAATCTGAGTGTGCGTACAATCGAAAAAATCGTGCAAAAATTTTAGCAAACCGGGTCTGTAGGAGATGTGAAAACACCAGTGCATGCTCGTACAGCTCGTACTGCAGAAAATATTGTTGCTGTTCGCGATAGTGTGGCTGAAGAGCCGTCCAGTTCAACTCGTCGTCGTGCCCAACAATTGTACCTCTCACGCTCGTCGTTAATGAACATTATGCATAAAGACTTGCATTTACACTCTCACAAGGTGCAATTGACTCAAGAACTAAAGCCTCTTTACCATTCCAAAAGTAGTCAATGGTCAGAATGGAGGCAAGAAATGGCAACATTGGATGATAAATTGTCGAATAAAATCATCTTCAGTGATGAGGCACATTTTCACCTCAGTGGATTCGTCAATAAGCAGAATTTCCGCATTTGGGCGAATGATAATCCAAGAGAGATTGTCGAAACACCAATGCACCTACAAAGAGTAACTGTTTGGTGCGGTGTAGGGGCTGGCGGCATCATCGGGCCCTATTTTTTCCAAAATGAGGCGGGTCAGGCAGTTACTTTGAATGGTGTTCGCTATCGTGAGATGATAACGAACTTTTTATGGCCCGAATTGGAAGATATGAATGTGGACGATATATAGTTTCAACAGGACGGTGCCACTTGCCACACAGCTAACAAAACAATGGCTATATTGCGCGACAAATTCAATGGTGGCGATGTCATTTGGCCGCCAAGATCACGTGATTTGGACTTCTTTCTTTGGGGTTATTTGAAACAAAAAGGTGTACGTCGATAAGCCAGCCACAATTCAAGAGCTAAAGGATGAGATAATTCGGCACATTAACGGCATAGAACTTCAATTATGCCTCAGCGTCATCGAAAATTTGGACCATCGAATGGAGGTGTGCCGTCGATGTTGCGGCGGCCATTTGGCCGATATTTTGTTCCATACATAATTGAACCATACCATGTTATCATAATAAAAAGAAATGACAATAACTTCCTAAATAATTTGTGTTTTATTCAAAAACAACATCGGCCCTTCAAATTTAACCACCCTTTATTTTGACCATAAAACAATGGCGCGCACAGAATGTAAACAAATTTTGACATGTTTGTTTGTCTGCAAAAAAAAATATATAAAAATTCAAAAAAATTTAAATACTAAATGAAATAGTTTGTATTTCCACGTCACTAATTTTATTAGAAAAATTAAGAAATTACTTACTTACAACATACATGCATAAAACAAAATGAATACAAGTTGTTGTATTCGATAAAACACTTCAATTGTAATAACACAAGTTGTTACTGCGAATCATTTATTTTTAATGTAAAATTGTTATAATGTGTCTGTATGTATGTATGTACTGGGTGATTTTTTGAAAACTTTCGTATTTGATTTAAAAAAATAAAATGTAGGGAAAAGTGTGAAATCTTTATTTGAGTGAATAGAGCGATCTATATAATTGAAAGTTCAAAGATGATTTCATGTAAATGCTGACCGCGGCTACATCTTCAATGGTTCATATGCTGGGTTCAATTTTGGCATACATTCTCCAACATATCGTCCAGTATTTTTACGAATAAATTCTTTAATATTGGCTTGTCCCTATAGACATGAACCTTAACATAGCACCACAAAAAAATTGTGTAAAGACGTTAAATCGCACAATCTAAGTGGCCAATTGACCGGCCGCAAACTTTAAATAAACTGTTCATCGAACTCGCTTCTCAATTAGGCCATTGTTTTGCGTTCTATTATATGAACTGAAATCACATGTTAGCTAGGTCCTGATTTTCCATTTTTGGCAACAAAAAAAAAAAAAAAAATCCCAATTGCTGCGTACGTCTCTGAATCCATAATTCAAGGTAATCAATAACACTGGCGGATACAGCTGCTATATTTTCCTCTGTCCGCACTTTACGTATGCATGTTGATGACAAAAAATGTAAATTTTGGTGCGAAATTTAGTCACAAGATTCTGACGAGCAGCCTCAGAAAGTCGCCCAAACTCATGGACAAAGTCCATCATAAACTTTCTTAATCGAGCATGAATTTTGATAATAAAATTTGCAAGCGTTATTCATTTGTAAGTCAATTCATAGTTAAATTATATATCAAAATGAATATGTTTAATGGTAACATGTTACACGAAAACAGCTGAGCTGCCAAAAATAAAGTTGCTAAAAAATCACCCTTTGCATACAGGTGCGCGCATAAAGACAGGAAAGAGGGAATTTCATTCTCCCAAAATGTTGAAAATCTTATGCTTTTACACGGTTGGTAAACGTTCCTATGTAAAGCTTAAGTAGAAAAATGAGCTTACGTGCATAATAAGTTTTATTTTAATTTATTTAATGACAGTATTTTTTACTATACGAGTATACTTGTTCACGCTACGTTAATAATATTTATGTAGTTGTGATTATTTTAACTTTCTATCATTTTCCATTATTTGCTGTCAATTGCTGCTCATGTTAGTACAAGTTATAAACATACAAACAATCACACTCGCTCATATGCTCATAATAAATAGAAAATTACAGCTAATTGTCGAAAATTCATTACAAAAAAGGGAGAATAAGCTTACAAATATTTAAACAATATTTCATAGTTATTCATATGTAAAATAAAAAAAAAAAAAAAATTAGCAACAATAGCAATTCAAAATGTTGAAACTTTTTCAAAACTTTTTAAACAAGGCGAGGCGATAAACTTAGCTGGAATTTATTTACAAGTTTTTTTGACTTTTTCTTTTATCATTAAAACGCTTAGTGTTCAAAGCATAAGGTCGGTTTATAATTAATTTTTTTTACGATATTTCGTTAAACCAGTAATTGGCTTAAGTGACGGATTCATCGTCTTCTTCTATCTGTCTAAATATTTATTTCCTTTCACTTTTCTATCTCTTTATCACAAAGGGACCACATCAAGTGAGCCCAACTTTTGTTTTCTTACACAGTGGTGTATTGTATTCCAACAAGAAGTCTCCCAAAAGTGTAGCTCTGCTAGATCATAATTCGGAATAGTCACAACGTACATGTTCTAGTGTTACATCATGTAAACTACAAAACCTAATATTTCCTGTTAAAAAGATAGTATAATTACAAGTAAACCATCTCCTTAACACTCTGAGGTCACTCTTATTGAATGTTAATGCATTTTGTGACATACTCTACGATAGTGCGATAAAGCGCTTAGCTTGTCTGAGTCCAGTAAGATTTCCAATGTTTTGGGAATTTTAATTCCACCCAGGAACTAGTTTTCACTCTAATGCATTCCGGAGAGATGCTAAAGTAGGGTTCTGGCCCTGAAACGTACGGCGGTTCCTCTGTTTATATGGAAATATAAACAAATCCCTGATGACTTATACTGTTCTTAATAGCGATATTAATCAGTTACCGCATATTTCTAAAAATAATCGACAGTAATTGCTAAATGTTTGGGTGATAGATTACACACCTAGACGTTCTCCCCTTTGATATGATATGTGTCCCACACAGTAATCTGCTGTGATTCGTTCGGAAGTCGCTAAAATCTCTCAGAGCAACAGCACTGGGGTATATGGAAAATTAAAAAAATTTTTTTTTTAAATAATCCAAAGTAATTTCTGAGTATTTGGGCGACTTACCCTTTAAAATAATACTCGTATATGTCCTGCCCAGTAATCTGCTATGGTTAGTGCAGAAGTCGCTAAAATTCCTCGTTGAATTGTCAAATAAGACATGGTTTATATACCCCGACCATATAAATGTAACAAAAAAAAACTTGAAGCTCACAGCTGCTTTCTTGATATCACCTTGAACATGGCATATTTATTTTCACTTACTTTTGATTTTTTAATACACGAAAAAAATATAGGGTCCGCCAAATAACTTTTTTTTTTGAAAATGCTATAAAAACATCGAGTGTAGCTTCGGCTGTGTGGCACGTAGCGCCATCCTGTTGAAACCAAATGCTGCCAATATCCT
Source organism: Thelaira solivaga (assembly GCA_947397855.1). Taxonomy (NCBI): domain Eukaryota; kingdom Metazoa; phylum Arthropoda; class Insecta; order Diptera; family Tachinidae; genus Thelaira; species Thelaira solivaga. The sequence continues at coordinate 63,007,240 of OX377613.1, forward strand.
CCTCTTCAATTTTTGTGAACAAAAATTCGTTCAACATGGCCCGATAACGATCGCTATTGACTAACGGCCACTCCTTGCTCATTTTTGAAGAAAAATGGCCCAATTATGCCTCTGGACCAAAATCCGCACCAAACAGTGACTCGGTTTGGGTGCGTCGGCTTTTCAATGTATGCGTACGTGTTTTCTGTGCCCCAAATGCCACAATTTTGCTTGTTTACATACCCGTCAAGATCAAAATGAGCTTCATCTGAAAAGATGATTTTTTTGGCAAAATCGGCATATTCTGTAAGTCGATCGCAGGCCCACTTAGCGAAGCGAAAACACAACCATATTCTTTTAGCGGAAGGATAAAACTAATTATCTGTCAAATCAGACATGAGCTAAGTGTTACCATTCACGAAATAAGCACTAGTTGAAAAAAAAAACGTTAGATTGCGGACCCTTTATATCAATCAAAGCATTCTTATTCTTATACTTAAGCCATTATTTTGAAATAACACTTTTCGTTAAATTAGATTTTAATTGTCCGTGGGCTATTTGACCAGAAATAAAATCATCAGCAGTTAATTTTGTAGTGATCGAACAACTTCAATGGAAGTTTTTAAATTATTTCATACAAAAAGACTAAAATTTCCATCGTTTTAATGCTACGAGTATAAGATTTGGGCCCATTATATCGGGGTTTTGTATAGAATCCGCTTAAACGATTTTGTGGAATTGACAAGACTCTTTTGCTTTTATTTAAAGTTGCTAATAGTGTTTTTACACTAGAGCACATTTAACATCTACCACCTATTCGGCGAGATGACAACATCTTCCATATAAAATGCATGTAGAAAAAAATCAACATCTTTACAAGATGTTCCTATCTCATTTTATTTCACTCAACATCTTTCGATAATTTTCGTGCCATCTCTGAAAAAATGACAATATTTTCGATTTTAGTGGCATCACTGATAAAGTAAAATTTACTTATACATACATACCGTAAGTATTTGCACATATTAAACAGAATAAAAATTAAAATTTTCAAGCCAAATGGATTTGATCTTGCAAAGCAACACTTAGTCCAATAATGAATGATTTTTCTAAATTTATTTTCATATATCTTTTTTTTTTAAATTATGCGTCTTCTTTTCTTTTACTTTTCGATAGTTTAGTTGATGGTAGATGTTGGTAGTGTAATAGTGTTTTTACACTAGAGCACATTTAACATCTACCATCTATTTGGCGAGATGACAACATCTTCCTATATAAAATGCATGTAGAAAAAATCAACATCTTCCAACATCTTTACAAGATGTTCCTATCTCATTTTGTTTCACTCAACATCTTTCGATAATTTTCGTGCCATCACTAGAAAAATGGCAATATTTTCGATTTTAGTGGCATCATTTATACAGTAACATTTATTTATACATACATAACATAAGTATGTACACATATTAAACAAAATAAAAATTCAAATTTTGAAGCTTAATGGATTTGATCTTGCAAAGCAACAAAATGAATGATTTTTCTAAATTTATTTTAAGATATTTTTTGTTTTCGAAAATTATGCGTCTTCTTTTCTTTTACTTTTCGACAGTTTAGTTGATGGTAGATGTTAGATGTTGATAGTGTAAACAACTTTTTTTCATTTTCAACATCTTCCACGCATTCCTCTAAGATGTGCTGTAGTGTAAAAACACTATAAATTGCATTTAAGCAAATGTAAAGTTACCTGCAATATAGTCCCTCTTAAATGCTGGCAACCTTGGTGCAGCATTATAATTATGCTGTGAGAGTAAGTTTAGCAGAAAAAAGAAAAAAAAAAGTTAAAATTGCAACATTATTTTTGAGGTTAGTTTGTTTTTATGCTCTTTGATGCGTATTATGGAAATATCTGCTTCATATGGGTGGTATGGCGGTATCAAAAAGTAACCTAGTAATAGTTATATAAACCCATTTTAAATTCTACTCTTATGTTGCCAAATAGTTGTGTCTGTGTGTGTGCGTGTGTAATATGTATGCGGTAGTGTGTGGTTTTATGTATTTATCCCAGTTATTGGGTCGTTTGTTTGGTTGCATTTACCACTCATGTGATAACATGTGATTCTCTTTTGTTTTGTTTAGACTTTTTCGGTTTTTTTTTTTAGTTCACTTTTTGTCTAGTTCTACTCCACTTTTAGGTTAAAAAGAGCAGAGTGTTTATTATCTATTGTATTTGGGTTAAATTTTGTTTGCTTTCCTTGTGTTTTGTTGTTATTTACTACGGCAAAGTTTTATAATTAAATTAATAAAAAAAATATATATAAATTGCAGGCATTTTGCCGAAAAATATTTTAATAACAATTTATTGTGTACAATTCTTATTTTGATTAAATTCTTTGCTGTTATTAATAAACAAAAGCAAATACAGGTTGTAGATGTCTAATGTTGATAAAATGATTAAATTTATAAAGTACCAGCTGTTTTTACCCGAACTCTCTCGGTCTTGCTACATCCTCCTGTATTGGAATTGGTAGACTAAGCGATTGTATTGATAAAATATGTTTTTTGATTACCAGTACAGATTGGCAACCTTCTAACTGACCCACGTAAAAGTGGGCGTGGCTGATTCTTCATTATTTAGTGACCATTCGTGTAATATGTTGCCAAATTAAAAAAAAAATTCGGTTCTCTAGTTTTAGAGTTTATCCATTAAAAAAACAATAACAAATTTTTTCTCTTTATAATATTAGTTTTACAAATATTTAATTTTACACGAAATGAAATGACATTGTTATAGTGTAGACATTACCGCAGTTATATATTTATAACTACACATTATATGGGCAATTCCATAGACAAGTTCATTACCTTTATTTTTTAATTGATTAGATTTTAAATGAGAGTAATTTGCTTGATGTTTTCTTTTCTTTATAGATACATAACCAAGTATTTAAATGGGTAATTCCATAGAAAAGTTACTTTCACTCATTTCATAACGCAATTTCTTTTTTAATTACACAGGCCCACAAAATTAAGTGTTTTTCACGGTCAATTTGAGTGCCTATGGTAGTAAGCTATACCCAGCAAAATAAAAATATTAATTTTGTAGCGAAGATTCGAAAAAATCTATTGTATTTTGGAATGCAATAGCGTAAGGCAATGGGTTTCATTATGTATCTCAGAAGCTAAAACTAGAATTGGGTTCAGTTTTGTGCTTCCATAGAAGTATTAAAAAAGTCATAGTTTTGGAGAAACTTTTTAAAACACTCTCTTTATGATAAACGAAAGCTTCTTTAAATAAACGCGCCATAAAACGACTACAGTTTTTAAATGTACAAAATTTTATCTCAAGAAGAAACCAGTTTCAAATTTAAATTTATTGCTTCCGAGAAGCACTAACGTAAACTAGAGTTCACAAACCACTGACTTCGTGCCTGCTTTTGTATGTGTAAGGACACACATTTCCCACACGTAGTATTTATTCAAAGTAAAAATAAAACAAACACTATAGCTTTGTGGTTGAAGTGATTGAATGAAATTAACTATGTTTCTTAACTGCAGAGATGCTCTGGTTCGATCCCAGTTAGTGAAAATTCGGCTGTGCCGAGTCTTATATACTCTTTAGTGTGTTAGCAAAATATTAATATTTTTCGCTTTGGCAGCCTGTGTTATTTATATTTTAAATGCACATAATTTGTTTGGTATTTTCATCCTCTCTGAGAATAATACGCTTTAATTAAAACCACTATTCTTTACAAGAAGCTTAAATCTGAATTATAATTATTTTCAAATTTGTGTGGAAAATATTAAGGACATAAAGTGCATGTTAATTTATGATGCAAAAATAGTTAAAATAACAGATTGTTTTCTTCTTTTATCTTGTATCAATTTATTACAAATTGTTTTGGACTTTTGGCAATATTACTAGGACATTTCATTTATTTGGAAAATATAAAATGTAAAAAAGAGAGTAACATTTTGAAGGCCTTTAAATAAAATTAATTTTCAAATCGTATATACGTTTCTGGACAAGGATGGTTGATAAATTAATTAAATCAAATAGTTTTGCTTTACTAAAACTAAATTAAAAACATTAAATTAAATTAAATAAAAAAAATTAAATAAAAAAAATTAAATAAAAAAAATTAAATTAAATTAAATAAAAAAAAATTAAATTAAATTAAATCAAAAGAAAAATTAAATTAAAAAAATTGAATTAAATTAAATAAAAAGAAAAATTAAATTAAAAAAATTAAATTAAATTAAAAAAATTAAATTAAATTAAATAAAAAAAATTAAATTAAATTAAATAAAAAAAAATTAAATTAAAAAAATTTAATTAAATTAAATTAAAAAAAAAAATTAAATTAAATTAAATCAAAAGAAAAATTAAATAGAAAAATTAAATTAAAAAAAATTAAATAAAAAAAAAAATTAAAAAAATATTAATCTTTATTTGTGCTTAATTCCAGAAATTGTGTTGGTTTTAAAATTTATTCTTTTACTCATGATATTCTCATGAGTTATTTATTCAGTACAATAAGTACTGAAGGGGAGAGCATACCTATATATAAATTTCCCAACCAACATTTTTAATATTGAAAACTATATATTCTATTTTTATTCTTCTCTTCTCTTTTACATTTGAATGCCCGTTGGGTATTACTGAATGTAATTAAAGAGTATATGAAAAACAAAAACAAAAAATTATAAAAAATAATAAGAAAAACATAGGGTTTTCCTACAATGAGCACTTGTATTTGTATATGTAATAATTTCTATTTGGAATTTAAAAGTTTAACAAAATATTAATCTTTATTTGTGCTTAATTCCAGAAATTGTGTTGGTTTTAAAATTTATTCTTTTACTCATGATATTCTCATGAGTTATTTATTCAGTACAATAAGTACTGAAGGGGAGAGCATACCTATATATAAATTTCCCAACCAACATTTTTAATATTGAAAACTATATATTCTATTTTTATTCTTCTCTTCTCTTTTACATTTGAATGCCCGTTGGGTATTACTGAATGTAATTAAAGAGTATATGAAAAACAAAAACAAAAAATTATAAAAAATAATAAGAAAAACATAGGGTTTTCCTACAATGAGCACTTGTATTTGTATATGTAATAATTTCTATTTGGAATTTAAAAGTTTAACAAAATATTAATCTTTATTTGTGCTTAATTCCAGAAATTGTGTTGGTTTTAAAATTTATTCTTTTACTCATGATATTCTCATGAGTTATTTATTCAGTACAATAAGTACTGAAGGGGAGAGCATACCTATATATAAATTTCCCAACCAACATTTTTAATATTGAAAACTATATATTCTATTTTTATTCTTCTCTTCTCTTTTACATTTGAATGCCCGTTGGGTATTACTGAATGTAATTAAAGAGTATATGAAAAACAAAAACAAAAAATTATAAAAAATAATAAGAAAAACATAGGGTTTTCCTACAATGAGCACTTGTATTTGTATATGTAATAATTTCTATTTGGAATTTAAAAGTTTAACAAAATATTAATCTTTATTTGTGCTTAATTCCAGAAATTGTGTTGGTTTTAAAATTTATTCTTTTACTCATGATATTCTCATGAGTTATTTATTCAGTACAATAAGTACTGAAGGGGAGAGCATACCTATATATAAATTTCCCAACCAACATTTTTAATATTGAAAACTATATATTCTATTTTTATTCTTCTCTTCTCTTTTACATTTGAATGCCCGTTGGGTATTACTGAATGTAATTAAAGAGTATATGAAAAACAAAAACAAAAAATTATAAAAAATAATAAGAAAAACATAGGGTTTTCCTACAATGAGCACTTGTATTTGTATATGTAATAATTTCTATTTGGAATTTAAAAGTTTAACAAAATATTAATCTTTATTTGTGCTTAATTCCAGAAATTGTGTTGGTTTTAAAATTTATTCTTTTACTCATGATATTCTCATGAGTTATTTATTCAGTACAATAAGTACTGAAGGGGAGAGCATACCTATATATAAATTTCCCAACCAACATTTTTAATATTGAAAACTATATATTCTATTTTTATTCTTCTCTTCTCTTTTACATTTTATTACATATACAAATACAAGTGCTCATTGTAGGAAAACCCTATGTTTTTCTTATTATTTTTTATAATTTTTTGTTTTTGTTTTTCATATACTCTTTAATTACATTCAGTAATACCCAACGGGCATTCAAATGTAAAAGAGAAGAGAAGAATAAAAATAGAATATATAGTTTTCAATATTAAAAATGTTGGTTGGGAAATTTATATATAGGTATGCTCTCCCCTTCAGTACTTATTGTACTGAATAAATAACTCATGAGAATATCATGAGTAAAAGAATAAATTTTAAAACCAACACAATTTCTGGAATTAAGCACAAATAAAGATTAATATTTTGTTAAACTTTTAAATTCCAAATAGAAATTATTACATATACAAATACAAGTGCTCATTGTAGGAAAACCCTATGTTTTTCTTATTATTTTTTATAATTTTTTGTTTTTGTTTTTCATATACTCTTTAATTACATTCAGTAATACCCAACGGGCATTCAAATGTAAAAGAGAAGAGAAGAATAAAAATAGAATATATAGTTTTCAATATTAAAAATGTTGGTTGGGAAATTTATATATAGGTATGCTCTCCCCTTCAGTACTTATTGTACTGAATAAATAACTCATGAGAATATCATGAGTAAAAGAATAAATTTTAAAACCAACACAATTTCTGGAATTAAGCACAAATAAAGATTAATATTTTGTTAAACTTTTAAATTCCAAATAGAAATTATTACATATACAAATACAAGTGCTCATTGTAGGAAAACCCTATGTTTTTCTTATTATTTTTTATAATTTTTTGTTTTTGTTTTTCATATACTCTTTAATTACATTCAGTAATACCCAACGGGCATTCAAATGTAAAAGAGAAGAGAAGAATAAAAATAGAATATATAGTTTTCAATATTAAAAATGTTGGTTGGGAAATTTATATATAGGTATGCTCTCCCCTTCAGTACTTATTGTACTGAATAAATAACTCATGAGAATATCATGAGTAAAAGAATAAATTTTAAAACCAACACAATTTCTGGAATTAAGCACAAATAAAGATTAATATTTTGTTAAACTTTTAAATTCCAAATAGAAATTATTACATAAAAAAAATTAAATAAAAAAAATTAAATAAAAAACAAAAATTAAATAAAAAAAAATTAAATAAAAAAAAATTAATTAAAAAAAATTAAATTAAAAAAAGTAGATGCATTTCTGTTTTGATCATAAGATTGAAGCATGTGTATTAGCATCATAAAAAAAGTTTGCTAATCGCACAGCGCGGGAAATAAAAAAAAACTGTTGTTTTGCCAGACCTGTGCACAATGAATTATTTTTTTAATGCAATAAAAATACTTTATAAATTTTGACAACAGCATGCAATTTTAATAATAAATTGAAATTACTTTTTGCAAACTTTAAATGTTTCTTATCAAACCAAACCATTAAAGACCAAAACACACAGTGCGTTAATAATCAGAATGATTAAACCTATTACAAAGCAAATTTTAGGGTCAATTAAAATTACATAAATAGTTCTATTGCTAAACAAGTTTTTGTTTAATTAAAAATTTATTAAATTAATTTCCTGTAAAAATTAGTTTAATAAATATTTAAATTTGAAGACTTAACGGGAGAAATTCAGGGTGTATTTTTCATAAGATAAGTTGATATAGTCGCTGCTGTCGTCTCCAAGAATGATAGAAATATGCCATCTGTGCTTGTAACACAAATAACTTCACGTGATGTGTTTCTATTGGCTAATAATTTACAATGAAGTCATCTAACTAGATATCATGCGCATGGCGTAATCTTGTGTTTCTATTAATCCTTCTTGTCTCTTTGATAATTTATTTAATTGAGTTTACAACATGGGAAGTTTAATTCATATGCTTATGCATCAATAAACCAGAAGTCTAAGAATTTAGGGTTCAAAACGGAGTCTTGTGACTCCGTAAATCAACCTAAGAATTTAGACTTCTATATAGAACTAATCAGGACTGGCATATCTACATCATGTCAAATTGGTTTGTGATCGTTTCTTGTGAAAATCTACACATCGGGTAAATCAATAGTCATGATTATGAGTGTCATTGTCGTGTCGAAACCAGCTATGTATTTGGCTACCCTGGCCATATGATTTATATCGAGAATGATAGAAAGGCAACATTACGCTATGTACACGATTTCCCGTTTGAAGAAAAATATATACGACATTTTCTGAAATCACGGTGGTTTTAAACCACGAACGATTTTAAAATCACGTTAGTGATTTTTTGGTGTTTTGGAAATCACGAGATTTTAGCTTCTGAGTAGTGATTTTTACTATTCTCAATCACGAGCTTAAAGCTCTTTTGATTTGTTTACAATAAAATTTTCTAAGAAAAAGAAGCACAAGAACTGACAGTCACGAAAAATATAAACAAAAGAAATAAATCTCAATCGCAAAATAAAGCGTTTTTTTAAATTAATAAATATACGGTTCCGTTGTGAAAAATAATTAATTTTTTTTGACAAAAACTAATAAAAAACAATTCAAATTAAGTGCATTTAATCATTTTGTTAAGGAATTTAAAGCAAAATGCTTAAAATGCTGCAAGTGATTTGATATCGTAAGGCAGTTTGTTGGCCGGTTTTAAATTACGAGATGTCAAATGATTTTGTGCACAGAATACTTTTTCGTGATTTTAAATCACTTTGAGAGAAAGTGATTTTCAGAACTTGCCTAATAATATACATTTATCTCTCTCTCACTCTTATTTAGCTGTAAATTATTAGCCAATAGGAACACACCGCGTGATATCATTTGTGCTACATGCGCAGAAACTTACAATTTTATGTGCGGGAAGGCGTAATCTTGTATCATTCTTGATTTATTGAAAATTAGACTACAAGAAGGAGACTTGCAATAAGGCTGAATATATAGTGAAGCGTAACGCATTTGTCAGTATATTACGAGTGCCATTTTTGTGACTAGAACAGTGATATGTGGCAGCTCCGGCCATATGTTTTATATCAGCTAGTCGAAGATTCGACTATGAAAAGGACACTCGCAATAAGTCTGAATAAACAGTAAAGCATAACGTATTTGTTAGTCCATATTAGCAATAATAAATCTTTTTTTTTACTCTATATTTTGAAATATATTAAAGTAAAACTATATTCAATAAAATTAAAATTGTATAATGTATTTTTTCTTTCTTTTATTTTCTTTACAACTTAATTATGCTGGCTTGTGTGTTGGACTTGATGCCTGACTATGATTATTCCTGTACAAATAAACTACCACATCCATCACAACTATTTGATCACATTACTAATGGCTGCTACATAAAACTTTGATAATGTGTGATATGCTATTTTTACTAATGCTACACATTCTTTGTGTATTTTCTTTTTCAATGATGATTTTTTTTTTTTTTGGGTACAACTTACATTTTATTAAAACACATGCAAACAAATAAACGATCACTTGGTGCTACTTTGGCTGGCATAAACAACTAATCTGACGATTGGGGCATTCTAATGACAACAAAAAAAAAAAAAAAAAAAAACACCATCAACCATCACACATTAAATGTGACGTTCTAAAATTAGGGCAACAGAATTGAACAGAATAATAGTGAATTCAAAAAATAAAAAGTCAATAGCAGCAATAATTGCAACAACAACAACAATAATTGCTTTAAGTTAAAAAAAAGGAAAGAAAATAAAAAAAAATAAGAAATTGTCAAGTACTCTTTATATACGAGTAAGACAATACAAGAGAAAGAGGCTGAGGTAACAGCATCAGTTTGTTGACGTTTCGTTTGCTTGTTTTTAATAATAGCCCGAAAAGAAGAAAACTGAAAAAGTGCTTACTACCAACAACAACAAACAGTTGAGGTACTTGTTCAGTAATACATCAAATTAGAATTTTTTTGTTAAACAAAACTGAGAAGCAAACGTAAGCAATAGCCAAAATTTCTTTTTTACACACACAATCAACAGACAACAAACTATAAAAAAATGGATTCTTTAAAAATATCCAAAAGTAAGTACAATTTTTATTATTTATTGATTTAATTTATCTATACAGTGTAGGTCAATAACTCGAAAAATATGAATTTATGCAAAAAAAAAATTGAATTTTCTTTCAGAAGTCAGTTTTTAGAGTTAAAGTTTCTATCTATTGTCTAAATCAAATATTTGAGGACACAAGTGTGATCTGTATTATTTGGCAAATAATGGTGCACTTTTTAAATTTAGTTTAATTTTTTTGTGTAAGTGGCAACTCTGACATTTGTCAAATTAAGCGACACACCAAAATTGGCGCAACAAGCGTTTTCTATCTGTCAAAAATTCTCATGCATGAAGCATACCGCAACAACTTGATGGCAGCGCTGAGCGGTTGAAAAAACCAATTTTGATATAGCGTTTTATAGTGAAGTTGGCTGCAAAACAATTGTTTTTTTATATTTGTTTTGTTATTGTTGACCAGTAATGACATTTTAGCTAGTTTTGTTTTGAATCCAGCATTTTTAACTCTATTTTTGTTTGTCTTTAGTGGGTTTTATTAAACAAGATGATTAACACTAGGGATAACGCTTTAATATAAATAGAGGGCGCAGAAAAACGCTCCGCTTGTCGTTCCAATTTAGGTTGAACTGCTATGAACGAACAACGCGTTATAATTTTAATGAAACAAAGTGAAGTCAATGCTAATTTTTCTAAAAAATATAGAGTCATGTTAACGGAGTTCTTGTGACCTCAAAGTGATGGCATCGATCTGGACGACATGTGGTTTCAGCAAGACGGCGCCACCTGACACACAGCGCGTGAAACAATCGATTTATTGCGGTATGAACTGAAAAATTGCGCTCTTATTGAGACACCATTTATTTATATAGTCTAACATTCACCCCAGGGTGTGTCTTCTCGGTGAAATGTCCCACCTTGATGTATCACTATCCGGGGAAAATAGGTGCGTTAGCACCTGGAACTGCCATGGGTTTGAATCTGGCAGAAGGAAACCTTCGGGTTCACCTAAAAGATACTTTCGGGGTCCGACCAGTGACTCTCAACACTGGTACCACGGGAGCCGGTAGCCCCACAGAGGAAGTACATAACGACCTAGCATTGGGTTAAGAGCTGATGCTCATTTCGAACGCTGAATGCTGGAGTCTGTGAACCGAACTTCGTTCCAACCCTACGGGGTTTAATGGATGATGTTATGGGGAGAACATCCCTGGTTCCTCGTTCGGTCTATGGACTTCGTGCACACCCAAATGCATGGTCGGCAGTCTCTGTGACCGGTTATTGATGAGGTCCCCTTAGGGGGTTCACGTGGTGGCTGTGGTTGAAACCAAAAGGTACGCTGGCAATGGAGTTCATGTCACCTTTGGCAGGGTGGCATATTCTTCGATTTGCTGTTTCATAGACACAGAAAGTCATAGGCACGGGTTTTGGATCGGCCCAACTCTCTTAACAAGGGTGGTGTGTGTGACATGGCGGCAACACACATTATTTTGCTACCTGTGTCCTTAGTAGGTCACAGGGGCTGTAGTGGTAGGCACGGATACCACTCGTGGTTTGACTACGGTGAGATAAGGCCCTAGCGGCAGGTGCTCACCTAAATCATCCACACTCATTATATAGTCTAACATGACTTCAAATAATATGATAATTCAAGTGTGTTTTATTTTATTAAAAAATTAAAATAATCTAAACGAATATTTCTTCAATATATAAACTATATGTACTCGTATATGGTAAAGTGGTCACGTTTATTTTCTTTAATATTTATGTAATGTGACCATAGCTTAAGTAACAGCCACTACTTTGTTAGAAAAAAAATGTTGCCATACGACTGTCGTAATTGCAAAGATTATCAAAGTTGAAGCGAAATATTGATATAAAAATAAATTTTTATAATACGACCTTAGGGCTGAAAGAACTAACCCTTGTAATGTTGAATAGTATTGAGCCAACCTATCGGGCTCTACTACCGATGCTAAAACTCTGTATCCCTACAGCCCACCTATAGCAGCTTATATGTACTTCTATTGAAAAAATAAAATTAAATATAATAAATATGTAAATAAAATTTTTTTTTTACTATTTTAGGCTCTTCAAATTCATCAACTAATAATGCCTCATCGCCCAGCACAAATAAGCCAACAACAGGACAAACCTCCTCAACCCAAACTACGATACCCATAACTGTACGCTTTAATGCTAACGATGAATGTATTGATGATATATTTCAATCATTTCATACAACAAATACTACTAATACATCAGCCACAAATACAGGCAGTGGGGGAGGAGGAGGCAGCTCCACAATAGGTTCTACTAATACAAATAATATTAATGCGTGCACTAGTGGCGGTGGGGGTGGTGATTCTCTATCAAGCAGCCCTTCACAACATCATCAACATTCTATTAATACTGTAAGTACCTACTTTTCTTTTAATTTTTAATTTTTTTTTAACTTGTGTTTTATGTTTATAAAAAAAAATATATAATTAATTAATATAAGCCATTGGTTTATTTTTGTAAATGAGAGGGAATTTTTTATTTTGTTTATTTACATACTTGCCACCGTTTTTAATTTCCTCACATTTTGTAATCAATTTTACTGGTCTCATTTGATTTTTATAAATGTTTTAATATTGTTTTAGTTTCGTTTATATATTTTTCCAAGTGACATGTTTTTATTGCGGCAAATTTATAATTTATAATGTACTCATATTTATTTGTTGTTGTAATTTTCTTTATCAAAACGTATTGAATTGAATTTGTTGTAAATACTGTCGCTGAAGAGGTTTGTGTGTGTATTGGGAAGAAAAAGAAATTGTTCTAAAGAAAACAGTGAGTCACTTTTACGTGACAATTAAATGTCAATGGTTTTATTTTAGTTTTAAAATTATCATTAACAAAGAGTAAGAAACTGATATTGGTGTGCACATACAAAAATATCTCCATAAGGTTGTGTAAGAGTGTTAGTGTTATATGTGTAAACCAATAGATAGAATCGCTTCTATAATTGAAAACTAATAGCAAGTGAGTGTAGCTAAAATACACTACAAAATCACGTACGAGTAATAACTTACCATTTCTTTGATGAAATTTCTTCATTAAAAAAAATATTCTCTGCAATACAATTTGGTTTTTAAATTTTATCAATATTATTTTTTTTTTTTTATAAAAAATAGAGAAAAAAAAGGTAAATTCGGCTGAGTGTCAATAGCAACTGAAAGACAGAAACAACTGACAGATTGGTATGCTAAACTTTTCTGTACGTTGCTTAGGGAGTTCAGAAAGTTGATTTCAACGGCTACACAGACAGACGCTTATTCGACCCCGCTATTCATAAGGATTCAGGATATATATATATATATACTTTATGGGGTGTCCCATGTTCGTTGTAGAAATTACAAAGGAATGTCAAAAACATTACACACACGTGTAAAAGTTTACACGTACACATAATTTGTACCTAAATTAATTTTTACAACAATTAACGGCCAGGCTCCCTATGAAGAAAATTATCGTTCGCTTCGATTTCAGACAGCAAACAGCTGATTTGCGGCTCCCTAAAAAATTTTTACAAGAAAATTCTTATGAAAAGAAAATCGTACAATAACGTAAGCATTTCTAAAGGGTGTCCGAACAAGAACGCAAGATTTAAATTTTAAATAAAACACAGATATTTAAAAAAAAATCGTGAAATTTTATTATATCGTAAAGTAAACAGAATGAGGTTATGTATGGAACAACATATCGGGCAGATGGCCGCCGCGGCTTTGCTGGTACACACGCGATCTTTTAATGAAATTTTCAATGACCGTTTTGCATACATGCTGCGGTATTTCATTAATACAACGTCCAATTTCCTCTTTGAAGGCTTGAGTCGTCGTCGGCATATTCGCGTAAACCATCGACTTCAAAAAACCCCAAAGAAAAAAGTCTAATGGTGTTAAATCGCACGATCTAGGCGGCCAATTCTGGTCTTCAAAACGCGAAATAACACGACCGGGAAATGACTGATGCAGCAATTGAATTGTTTCTCTGGCTGTATGATATGTGGCGCCGTCTTGTTGAAACCACAAGCCCTCCACATTCATTTCTTCAATTCTAGGCAAGAAAAAACTGGTTATCATTTCACGATACCGAATACCATTGACTGTCTTGCGTTCTTGTTGGGACATCCTTTATATGAATAATATTCTTTCTCTTTGTACGAATACAAATGCCAAAATCACTCACTTGTTTTCTAGTTGTCTCTTGGCTGTTTTTTCTTATAAAATTAACACGAAACTCGCAGAAACCACTAAAATTAGAATTTTTTCTATCTTCTACGAGGGTTGCCTTTTATATTTCGGGATTAGAGAACAAAACAAATATTGCTCATCGAAAATCACTTTATTGTTTTTCACAATATTGCCCATGAAGATCTATACACTTTTGCATGCGTTTAAACCAATTGTCGAAGCACTTTTGCCACTCTGACACGAGCCTTTTTTTGAGCGATTGACAAATTGTGTGGGATCCAATGCGAACAAATTTTTTTTAACAGTCAAATGTTTATGCAATATTGAATGTATGCTGGTCCCACTAATGCCTAAGGTTGTCTCAATCTCACGATAGGTCACATGACGATCTTGCAATATCAGTTCGCGCACAGCATCAATGGTTTTCGGAACAACAATTGATTTTGGACGACCTTCACGAAATTCTTCGTGGAGTGAACTACGACCACGATTGAATTCACCATACCGTCGATAAACACTGATCCTTGATGGAGCTTCATCGCCAAAAATTGAATTAAGTTCATCCATGCACTGTTGCTGAGTTAATCCACGTCGAAATTTGTAAAAAATCATCGCACGAAAATGTTCACAATTTAATTCCATGTTAAGTTACTGTAAACAACACAAATAGCGCTCGTATGTCAAAACGTTCTGAGTGCGTATAACCTGAAAAATGTCCAACTTTACGATAAAGCTGCCAGTTGCCACGTTGCAACACCAGGATTGCCAAATCCCGAAATATAAAAGGCAACCCTTGTCATATTGATTTTTTTAACAATCAACATAAAATTTTCTTTCTAATTAAAAAATAAACTTTTTAAGCTTTTGGTTTCCATTTTGTTTTTGTGTGTTTTATATTTTTCTTTCTGCTCTCTTTCGTTGAGAGTTTAAGTAGTGTATCATGTAGTGTTTTTTAAAGTACATTTCTAGTTTACAGCGGGTTTTGCTTGAAAGTGGCGATTAATTTATGAAACTGTTGTTGTGACAACATAGTTTGCGGTAAACAACGTAATGCCAAGCGAATGATAAGTCAAAAGTTAGTGACCCCCTTTTCAGTCAAAAATTAGTGACTGGTTTTCTTTCGCCTTCGCTTCGCATCGAAATAGGGAGCCTAGCAGTAAATGTTATTATTTTTCTAAAAAATTTTTTTATTTATTTTGACTTTTTCTCATTTTGTTTTATAATATTTTTTATCTTTCTTGTTTTTACCTTTTTTAACTTGTTTTAATCTATTTTTTAATTTATTGTTTAAATTTCTGATTGAAATTAAAATTTCTTCACAAATACAAACATATAAAATTAAAAATTTTGACAGTTCGGCATGCTGTTAATTCAAACAGCTGATGGGCGAATAATCTAATTCGTTTACCTTCTCTCAATTTTCCTTACACAAGTCGGCCTTCTAGGTATCAGCTCGTTAGAACGAGTGGCTAGCGAGCTGAATCTATGCAAGATGACCGCATTAGGGAATTTACTCAACGGCTGTGTTATTCCAAATTGTCAAATATTATTTCAAATTGAATCGAAAAAATTAGTTTAGTTTAAAAAATAACTTTTTAAGAGACATCGTTGGCGCACCAATAAATAAAAATTTATTTTGATTTGTTTGACTTTTTCTTCTTCAAAATTTTTTTTATCATATACATTTTGAAAACATGAATAAAATTAAAATTTTTAAAACTTTATTAATTTAAAAGGATTTTCAATTATTCTTAAAGTAAAAGTAAAAGCAAAGTCAGACAATAAATAGTAAAAAAAAGTTTTAGATAGAATTTTTATTATTATTTTTGCTTTATATTTTTATATTGTATAACAGGCCATTGTGCAGAGATATGACACAATATGCATGTGTATGAATGAAAAAAAAAAACAAAACAAATTCAAGCAATAAATACAAAAAGTGTTAAAAGTGCTAAATTTGCATACACGTTTGCAGCAAATCAAGTGGTTACGAAAGAATATTCTTTTTCGTAATTTTAATGTACGGTGGCTGCATGCACTCGGCCACAAAACAAAAATTAAAAAAACAAAACAAAAGTATAATCAAAATGCATTTAAAGTACTATCATACTTATGTATGCATGTGCATGTGTGTGTGTGAGTGTATGTACTTGCAGCACAACAATTTGTTTATAATGAATTTTTCATTAGGGGTTTGATGTCGGAAATAAAAACACAAATAAAATGAAAACATAACAATAACAACAACAACAGTAAGAAAAATTTACAATAAAACAGAAAACACAATTAAAATGTTAGTTTTTATTAACACGAGAATTTAAAAACTCATGTAATTTTTATTTACACAAACAATTTTTTTTTAAATTAAATTTGGCAAAAAAAGAAAAAATTTGTTTGAATATTTTTAGAAAATTAAAAATAATTTTTAAAATTCAAAAATCTAATGGGAGAACATTTTAATAATTTTACCAAGAATTTATCAATTTATTTGTAGTTGAGTTTTTGCAAAGAAAACAAAAAGTATATTTAAAGATATAAAATGTAGCTGAGCATGTCGTCATATGTTTTCAAAAAAGCCCTAAGTTATAAAAATTTTACAAGTTCACATACAGTATTTTTCTGTTATATAATTAAAAATATAGGGCCATAATCAAAATCACAAAAAGTACGCTTTTATTAAAAGCTTTTAGTCTTGGCGAGTAGGTGGTTGAAATCGGAATTTTGCGATTGTAATTGAAGGTCGTTAGGCCGCCTCGTAAACCAACCATTTAAAGCTGACCTGTCTTTTGTTATTAAGAATTTCATGAATTTAAAATCGTTTTTAAAAAAATTCAGACTTTAGTGTGACTATGATTATGTGCCACAGGACTGAAGCTTCAACTGTTAAAAGGTTAAATAATTTTTCCTAAAAGAGACCTTTTTGACTTCTCCAGTAAAATTTTTAAATATAACTTAGGGCTTTTTTGCAAACATATGACGATATGCAGCTAGAGATAAACAATTGTAAAGAGTGATTTTTTTGCTATTATCTTTTTGGCAACACTAGTTTTGACAGCTCACGCACGTTTTGTATCTTGTGTCACTGTCAAACATCTTCAGTTTGGTCTATAATTTAATCATGAATCGTCTTACAAACGAACAACGCTTGTAAATTATTGAATTTTATTACCAAAATGCGTGCTCTGTTAAGAAAGTTCATCGCGCGCTTCTTCCATTTTATGGTCAGTTTAATCGACCTACTGAGGCTTCTATTCGGGCTATTGTAACAAAATTTCGCACCAAATTTACATTGTTGGACATTAAACCACCAACACGCTTACGTAGAGTGCGAACTGAAGAAAATATCGCAGTCGTATCGGCCAGTGTTGGTGATGACCGTGAATTATCGATTCGGCGCCGTTCGCAGCAATTGGGCCTCTGTTACTCCACTACGTGGAAAATTTTGCTGAAGGATTTGGGTGTGAAGCCTTATAAGATACAACTGGTGCAAGAATTGAAGCCAAACGACCTACCACAACGCCAAATTTTTGGTGAATGGGCTCTTGAAAAGTTAGATGAAGATCCACTTTTTTATCGAAGAATTGTGTTCAGCGACGAGGCTCATTTCTGGTTGAATGGATACGTGAACAAGCAAAACTGCCGTATTTGGAGTGAAGAGCAGCCAGAAGCATTGCAAGAGCTACCAATGCATCCACAAAAAACAACCGTTTGGTGCGGATTATGGGCTGGCGGCATCATAGGGCCGTATTTCTTCAAAGATGATGCGAATCACAACGTTACTGTGAATGGTGAGCGCTACCGTGCGATGATAACAAACTTTTTTTTGCCCAAAATGGAAGAGCTTGACTTGCATGACATGTGGTTTCAACAAGACGGTGCCACATGCCACACAGCACGCGAAACAATGGACCAATTGAGAGGCGAGTTCGGTGAACAGTTTATTTCACGCTTGGGACCAGTCAATTGGCCGCCCAGATCGTGCGATTTAACGCCTCTAGACTATTTTTTGTGGGGCTATGTTAAGGCTAATGTCTATAGGGACAAGCCCGCTTCGATTGACGCACTGGAAGCCAACATTGCCAACATTATTCGTGAGATACCGGCCGAAATGTTGGAAAGAGTATGCCAAAATTGGACTAAGCGGATGGACCATTTGAGGCGCAGCCAC
The DNA here is from genome assembly GCA_947397855.1 of Thelaira solivaga. NCBI lineage: Eukaryota > Metazoa > Arthropoda > Insecta > Diptera > Tachinidae > Thelaira > Thelaira solivaga. The sequence continues at coordinate 63,025,726 of OX377613.1, forward strand.
GGCCAACATTTGCATGAAATAATCTTCAAACATTAAATTATATCGACCCAACTATCGATCCAAATAAATATTTCATGCATTTTTCTGAATTTTATGTGTTTTTTTTTTTTAAATTTCCGATAGTTCTTATAAAATCACCTTTTATGTTTGAATCATTTTATTTCTAATATCTTACTAATAGTTTAATTAAATATAAACACAAAGAAAGGAAAGAAAGATTGTCAAATCGAGATAAAATTTAAAGCTTAAAAAAATTACGTTTGTTTGTATGTATGTGTGTGCACTAACTGAATATTGTGGATATTTGCAAAAATGCAAGTAAATAAAAGGGGAAAAAAATATTTGTGTTTGAATGTATGTATGGATGCGTGTGTGTGATTGGATTAAAATACAGATAACCATAGAAATAAAACTTTTTCTTAACAGAAAAATGATAAAGCTGTTTGTTGACAAACATACTCGTATTTTAAAATAAAATTAATTTGTTTATTTCACATAAAAATAAACTTGAAAAAAAAATAAAATAAAATCAACAGTGATAAAGCAGCAGCATCACTATTAAGACAGGGTAGGATGTATGCGAACTACAACTCATGCATGCTTTGAATTTGCTAGTTCGAATAACACATTCCAAGTGAGGAAAATTGTTCTGTTGTGCTGAGATTGGGTTTCAATTAATTCAATTGCATTAAGCTTGTCGTTAATATTATTCTTGATCAGTTTTATTTCGTTCTTTAAAATATGTTATTAAAATATTTATTAAATTGTTCTTTTCTTTGCTCGCCATGCTGTTTTAAAAAAAGTAAAAAAATTTCTTAAAACTTAAAACGAAATTTGAAGCTCGATAAAGTCTTTACAATAAAATTAAATCAAATAATTTTTTTTAATTTTTAATGTTTCTTTTTTTCAATTTTAATTGAGGGTTGAGGAAATAACCCTTGCATTAATCAGCTCCTCAGTACTAATTTCTTTTATTTATTTTTTATTTTTAGCCTGATGAAATAAATACGCGTAATAATTTTCTACAAGGCAACTTCTTTAATCGTAAAAGGTAAGTGCTAAGTGCTTTTCTTTTAAATCTTTTAATATTAATGTAGTGTTAATACGTCGGTTATAACTTAGAAAAAATGTATGCATATTATTTTCAATAAATTTTTCGTAGTCACGGCAATTAAAAATAGATTTTTCTTATTATTTTAATATAAAAAATTTTCTGATCTCGAGAATTTATTTCCCAAAAAGAAAATTTTTTTCTTGGAAAAAAATTCCCGCTAAAAAAATTAATTTTTTGCTAACAGACAGTTAGGGCCGGTTCAGATAAATGCGTAATTATATGAAAAAAAACAGTTCTCAAAAATTTGTTTTTATTTTTAATAAAAATGTGTTTTGCTTTCGTTCGCTTAGGCTTTCTTTTAACATCGCTGAACAACCTATTAATTTCTGTGTGCCATATATGTTTTAAATACAGGAAAAGACCAGAAATTTAACAATTTTATACTTAAAAACTAACACCATATAAAATCTAAAGCTTGAAAAGTTAATTTTATATCAAGTTCGAAATTCGAAATTAAGTTCGAAAATTCGAACATGCTTAAAAATGTAAGGTTTTGTCAATTTTCAAACAAAAACTTTAATTTTTTTTCTAATATTGAAAATTCAAAATATTTCTAAATTCGAAAAAAGTTAACTATAATATTTAATTTTTTAGATACAATCTAAGGCTTAAAAATTCAAATTTCGAAATTAATTCTAAAATTCTGAAATATGAAAAGTTTTTTAAATACTTTTTAATTTTTATGAAAATAAATAAATAAATAGGGCCATAATCATAGTTACAAAAAAGTAGGCTTTTATTAAGAACTGACTTTTGTTCATAACAATTTTATGAATTTAAAATAGTTTTTAAAAAGATACCGACTTTAGTGTGACTATGATTATGGTATGGCCCATAATGTTTAAGTTTTTAGTTCTGTTTTTATATATTTTTCAATTATTATTAAATAAATGTGGCTCCATATTTAGGAAAAAAGCGGAATTCAAGCTTGAAAGTATTTTTACAATTTATGTATATTTACGTAATATTTTAACTACAAAACGTTATTGATTTTTTTCTGAAAATTTTAAACTTATAAAATGTAAACTAACTTATTCATTTTTCAAGTAGATTTTAATTTAAATGTTGGCAAAATTTAGCGACAGCTGTTATACACAATTGTAAAACGTATTTATAATGGGTTTTCCTATTGTAGTTCTGAAGTGTTGTAGAAATTAATAGGATAATGCATTTTGTTGTGTGTAAACAAATTTTTAAATTTTTATATTATCGAGTGTACAAATCTCGATACTTTACACTCCGCTAATATATTAACCCCCCTATCCAAAAAAATTAACGCAGAGTTTAAAGTCAACGTTATCGAAATTTTTCATATAATTTTTTTCATAAATTTTACTTTAAAGTCTGCGTCATCTTTTTTTGGATAAGAGCATAAATCTGTGCATTTAAGCAGTGATGAAAGCTAATGAGTATTTCAATTGTTTTAGATCAATACAAATACAATTACATAAAAGCAGTTAAAGAAATTAACTTTAATGTAAAAATTAAAAGGAAATGCATTATCAAAATTAAAGTAACAGGCTAAGAATTTTATAAAACAACAGACAGTTCATGCTCAGTCATACTTTATTCAAATGAATTACTTTTTTTTTTTATATTAGAGATATTTTCCGAGACTTAATTGTGAATACAGCAACAAAAGCAATGCTTTAAAGCAAAAAAAAACCTATATAATACTTTTATTTGTGAAAAATAATCCAACAACACAAACTCGGCTCACTGCCACTGCACCCCAACACTCATTTATGTCACCAAAAAAAAAAAAAAAAAAAAAAAAAAAAAGGAAAAAGGTGGGAGATGAAATGTAAATACCAAGGGTTGTTTGTAGACAATTTATATTTAAAAAAAAGGAGAAAATGTATAAAAATGCATAAAAATGAAATGGGCTTTAAATGCAATAACGTTTGAACGAAGAGTGGTGGAATGTTGTTTATGAGAGTAGATTCTTTTTCATTTTGCTTTTCTTATATGATTTCAATAGTTGCAAGTTGTTGTCAACATTAAAGTCATTATCATGCACAACAACAACATGACTTCAAGCCAACAACAACAACATTTATTCCCATTTTCATAGTCATCGTCATCGTCATCGTCATCTTGTGCATTATAATTAATATCTTTTTCTGACACGTTAAAGCAAAATATTTAAAAGAATAATTTTTCAGTTTGTTAAAATTCTTTTTGTATCTTTGCTAGATAAAAGAGTTTATTTAAGCAATAAGATGTTAGAGTATCCTAGAAAGCATCCCAAACTTACTGGCATCTTCAATAATAATTTTTTCCTTCCAGTAAAGCATATAAAACCCTGTTTAAGCTAACTTCTTACTGTAGAAAGTTAAGGGAAATTGCAGCTGCACACCCAAAGAAAAATTGACACCATGCGTTGTCAAAATGACCACAAACGGTGTCGTTGCCAGTATGACCCAAACCAATGTAAGGTTGTTATGGATGACATACAATTCCCTAAAATGGCTGATTTTCGCTCAGTTAAGCTTAAGGCTAGCAGTGCAACCTGACTGTCTGATATTTAGTGTGTACGTGTGTTTAAAATAAAACATTAGCCCTGGAAAAGTATTTAATGTATTGATTACTTGACAGCTCTGTTAATGAAAAGGAGTTATTGTTTGTTTCTATTTTAAAGTTCAGTTGCATATGAAGAGCAAAAAAAGAGACGAACGTGTAAAAAGTGCAGCAACTTCAGAATATTTTGTCGTCTCTTCTTTTTTTTATTTTTTTGTAAATAAAAATAATCTATGACTGGCTGTAAGCATTATGTCTAGCCAGACGAGGTGATAGAAAATCAAAAAATAGGTATGAGGCATGACAGGCTGTTTGTCAGACTTCTTTTATTTTGAATGAATTTACATACATACATAATATTTTTTCATTCATATATTTGATATTTTGACGAAAAGCTAGAACACAACAAAACAAAACGGAGTCTAATGTATAAAATGCAGTAAAAATAAAAAAAAAAATTTGATAAAGAATAAAACAGGGAGGGAGTTTCTTTTTTTTGTGAATGAAACAAATGTACGAGTACTTGTATTGTGTGTGTTGCCAAGTTTCTCCATAACGAAAGTATTTTTAATGCGTTCAGTTTTCAATATTAAAAAAAAATGCCAGTATTAAATAAAATCCTTTTAAATAAATTCTATTGCATAAAGCAAACAACAACAACAGCAATTACAATGAAATTCTGTAACACTCAAATTAAATACTAATACAGCCCAATTATGGATACAAATTCCCCGGGAGTTTTTTTCACTTTTCCCTTTCCTCTTATAATAAGCAAAATTTTTCCCTTTTTTAACATGGCAAGTTATCTGATTTAGGGAATTTTCTCCCAAAAACCAAAATTCTCCCAGGGAAAAAACCCTTGGGAATATTCATAATTGGCATGATAAAGTAAAACCTTTTAAAATATTCAGACACTCCAACTTATATACTTCTACTGTCTCTTTCTCTCTCCCTTATTTTATGAATTTAAAAAGATACCGACTTTAGTGTGACTATGATTATGGGCCTATGCCTTTTAATTATGTAGTATTTTAAGCAGGTTGCCTAAAACTGTACAAATTGAAATTTGAAAACGTTACGCCTACTTTAACGCCCACACATGTTACATGAATTTTTTAATGCCTAAAATATTTTTTCTAACTCATAATGTAGAAAACCGGGTTACACCGCGTTTAATAAAAATTATTTTTTACATAAACTTTTTCAAAAAAAATTTTTTTTTTTTAGAATTAAAAACATTGAATAAAAAATAAAAAGCCCTGGTGTAACGAAGTATCGCCAATAAAATAAAAAGAAAAATGTTTTAAAACATAAATTTGTGTTTTAGTTTGAAAAAATTTTATAAATTTTATATCCTTCATACGAATTTATTAAAAATTATATGCATACATAAAGTAGTTTTAAATATTAACTTAACCCATTCATAAAAATTTAATTTTGATTTATAAAAAGTAAATAAAACTAATTTATTTGGAATATTTTGTGTAAACAAAAAATCTTTTTATAATTTAATTTGCTTTTTGTGAATTATTAAAAATCATTATTTAGAAAAGAAAAATTATATTAACCTTTTTCCGCTCTACGGTTTGTGTGTCTCTAGTTCATATTTTTTAAATAAAAAAAAAAAATAAATAAAACGATAAACTTAATAAATTAATCAATCTTATTACGAGTGTCGTTCTTTGCCACAATCTAATATTGCTGTTTTCATTATGACAACCTTACTCGTAATCAGCCTCCTTACGTTTGTGGAAACCATGTTGAAGACAAGCAAATGTGGTAACGCTGTACTTCGACAATCGTAATAAGAACCCATAACAAAAAATACTTTTTTTCTTAAATTTCTGCTGTTAAAATTATAAATAAAAAATAGAAAAAGCCTTTCTTTTTTACAAATCAATTTCTTGTTGAAATTTTTATTACAAAAAAATAATTTAAATGCAAATAAAAAAAAAAAAAAAAACAAATACAACAAATGTTTAAAGACAATTACCACTAAAATATATTTGTTATTCTGGGCCGTTTACTTAACCTAATATTTTTTAGTCTTTTTAAAAAAATACTAATTTTTAAAACTAAAACAATTTTCGAGAGAGATAAATTTCAATGCACGCAACTACTAAACAAAAAACCCTAATAAAATTAAAATATAAATAAAAAGCCTACTACTCACACGTAATTTTAAAGAAATGTAACATAATAAATTAGTAACACTATAGACATACATATAAAATATACACAAACACTATACAAACATACAATTATTTATTAAAAACAAATCGTATGAAGAAATAACGTTATCACAGCTTTACTTCAAAAAACGAATTGCAAACGTTTATGAGTTAAAAAACCACAAACTACAGGCCACAAATTATTAGCCACAAATTACTTATAAGTGTATTTATTATAAAGCAATTTTCAACCAGATCTTTTTTAGTTTCTCAAAAACTAAAATATGAAAAACCCACTAAGAAAAAATAAAATTTATTACGAGTGTAAACCAGGACAAGTTCAGGCAAGAATACAAAAATAACAACTTTACAAAAAACGCATACATTTTGTTATTTCCTGTGGTAGAGATCGAGAAGTAAGCTAGAGCGAAATGCAAATTTTCTTTTTCGCTATTGATCTCTTTTTAACACATTAACAAAAGGGGCCTCAATTTATACATTTAAAAAAGTAACGTTACTGACTGACTGATTGACTGACTTATCATCATCGCCCAGCCTAAACAGCTAAAGCTTTAGACTTGAAATTCGGTGAACAGGTTCCTGTCCCAATGTGTAGAACGAATAAGAAGGTGTTTTTGTAAATTCGAAAATTAAAGGGGTAAAATACAAGGTGGGCTAAAAGAAGTCATCCGATGTTGTTTGGCTCTCATGAAATGTGTGCCGTTGCTCCGTCCTGTTATAACCACATGTCCTCCAGTCCTATTTAGTTCAATTGCGGCAAAAAAAACTCGGTTAACAAGACCCTATAGCGCGCACCGTCCACCGTTGTCGTTTGACCAGCCCGATGACTCCTCCAGTGTGAACAGCGCACCATGCAGTCACTTTGAGCGGGTGTAATAACTCCTCGTTTATCACTCGTAGATTTTCGGTGCCCCAGAAGCGATAGTTTTGCTTGTTCATGTACCTGCTGAGGAGGAAATGAGCCTCGTCGCTCATTATGATTTTTGTCGAAAAATCGTCCACTTCAATTATTCCGCGTTCTTGGGGATTATATCGTTCCATGGCTTGTTCACTTGCATTCTACATCTGTCTAGTTCACAAATGTCAAAAAAAAGGGCATCTTCCAATAGGGTGATTTCTTTTAGCCCACCTTGTAAGATAAAATCGAACTTCTTATATCGCCGGACCTACTACAGATAGAGCCAAAGTTCAAACTACAAAATATTCTACTAAAAAAAATAAGCGGATGGGTATTTGGTACTTTTTCGGTATTTGTACATTCGCGAGATAAAAAGGGTAAAAACTAATGTTGGTACGTTTTTTTAACCCCATTAATCTTTCAAAGTAACAAAAACTAAATTGTATTATTTTCTGCTTAAAAAGGTCTCCAATGTAAATTGGCACTTTTTAATAATTCGAACAAATAAGGGGTAAAATATGTACCCCTTTTTACTACTATTTCTAAATATGTACTTTTATGTAAATTGATGTAGCATATGAACATTCTATTACTAATTTGTAAAACCCAATAAAAATCAATGGTAAAAGTATTTTTTCAAGGGAGAAAAAAAGTACCAAAAGTAGTTGCTTATGAGAAAATAAACTTTTTTTAAGCATTTGTTTTACAAAGTGCATTATATAAACGCAAACATATGAAAATTAATTCATAATTTTTTGGCGGTTAAAATAGGAAGTGGCCCTTACACTCAACACCTCAATTTTATCGTTTTGTTCTTTCGCAAGAACACATTATTAAAAGAAAATATTAAAAATTTCAAAATTTTAATTCAATTAAAATTGAAATTTGTGTATTAAAATTTGAAAGTGAAAAATTTTAAACTTTTTTTTAAGCGGAAATTTAAAATTGAGCGATAAATTATTTAAATGAAAATAAAATATTAGTGAAAATTCAAAAGTTTGTGTAAAATACAACAGCAATATAACATGAAACTAAACAACAGCAATACTGCACCTTCATCACCACTACTACCACAACCTACACCACCAGTAACCACCATCAGCAGCCAGTAAAAGTGACACAACTAAAAAAAAAACTGTAATAAAACGAAAATGTTTCTTTAAAGGAGTCTTGTTGATAAATTAATGTTTTATGGAAATTTTTCAATCTAACAACCAATCAAGTACCCAACATCCAACAGCTAAAACATCCGTCTATAACATCTACTACTCATTCATCGTTCAAAAGTTACTTACTCTCTTCCACTCTCTCTCTTTCTCGCTCTTTGCCATAATAACAGCAAAATTATTTAAATTTTAAAACTGAATTTTTAATTCTTTATCAGAGTGTTCTTTTTTTTCATCTGTGCAAAGTTTTCATTAATAATTTTATTACAAACCAACAAAAAAAAGTAGAAAATTGAAATAAACAGAGAAAAAATTGTCAAGGATTAAATCACTTAAACAAAAAAAAAAAACTTTTTCAGCTGCATAAAATGTATTTTGACATCTGTAACTGGGTTTTGCCATATTTTTCTTCTTGCATCGTTGCTTCTGTTTATCTACGCCCCACTACTTTGACAGCCAGCACATGTTAAAAATTGGAAAAATTTTTACAAAAAAAATCTGATGGAATTACTCAACAGCATCAACACAACCATCTATCTAACAAACATCCAATAAAACAACATAAAGCACCGGAAAATGCCATAATTGATTTTAAATTAGAATTTGCTTATTTTATTAACTTGCTTCTTTCTCATTCTCTATTTGTCTGCAAATTCTAATACTAATTTTATTTTATTAAATGTTTATGTAAATGTGTGTACTATATATGTTTGTATTTATGTAGTATGTGTTCCTAAACGTCTATTACACATCTACTACTATAGTGTAAATTATGTTAAAAATTTATTTCATATTTCATGTTAAAAAAAAAAGCACTTGTAAATTTTGCATGTTGTAAAAATGTGAAAAGAAAAAAATTGTACGAATAGTAAAACGTTTTAATAATTCCACTTTACTTTTTCGGAATTCAAAAAGAAATAAAAAAAAATATTCACTCTCTTTCCTTTTGGCGTCATCTACACAAAACACCGTAAATGTTTATCGTTTATAGTAAATCGGTATTACCCCCTATTCCAGTTGTCGTCGAAAACTTCATTTTCGTTATATTTTACTTAACAGAAAGAACTCCTACATGTTCAAGTATGTATCAAAATCAACTCTTTGAGTTAAGATGGTAATTTTTTTCATTGTAAATTGAATACTTTTCATATTGAATTCAAATTTTTACATTTCAACAACAACCATTCGTTGTCAAAATAACCACAAGCTGCCCCCGTAGACGAGTAGGTAGCGTACTAACCTATCAATCTGGGGGTCGCAGGTTCGATCCCTGCCTAGAACTTGGGTGTTTTCTGCAGACAAGCCAAGAAGCTTCACGGATTTGTGTTGTTAAAACAAAAACAAAAAAAAATGTATTAACCACGTTTGAGCTCAGTTTTACAACGCATAGTGTCATTTTAACAACGTATTACCAGAAAAACAAAGCGTTGCAGAATTGACTACATATTGGTGTCGAAATTATGGTGTCGAAATGACACCATATTGGTGTCAAAATGATGCCGAACGATTGTTGAAATGACAACTTGCGTTGTCAATTTAAAAACATATTGTTCTCAATTCCACAACGTTAGTTAACAAGTTGAAAACGTGCGTTGTTCAAAAAAAAAAACCCGTTGTCGATTTGTATACGCTTGTTAAAAAATTTAAAACACTTGTCATTAAAATGGACAACAATATGGTGTCAAAATGATCACATACGTTGTTGATATTGCAAGTATTTCCTTTTTTCATATCCTAATATCTTCTTCTTCTTAATAATATATAAAATTCGGCTGTAGGTGTGTTCGACATTGTAATTCTCCTAAACGGGTGGACCGATTTAATTGAATTTCTGTGTATGCCTTTGGGTTACGCCTTGAAAGGTTTGGCGTCACAAATCCGCCCGACAGATGGCGCTGCAGTCGGTTTTTACCCGATCTTGCACGGTCCTTTACTCTATAAGTACAATTTCTTAGAGTAAGAAGTTCGAATATACAAAAATTTTATATTTTTATCAAAACCCAACTTGGATTTTTATAAAAATTAAAACAGACCATGCCCATTACCACACCCACTTTTTAAATTTTCTCAAACTGGAAAACTTCTAGATTTATTTGGCTAATTTTTTCTTTATATGTTTGGCATAACCTAACTTATATTTTAATGTAAAGAAAATTTTAGCTCGCCTCTTATTACGCCCACTTTTTGAATTTATCTCATAACGGAGGACGACTAAACCAATTTGGCAAATTTTTGTTTAGAACAACCCGACATAGGTTTTTATGAAAATAAAAATAGACCACGCCCACTTTAAAATTTTTTTCTCAAATTGGAGAACGGCTGGACCGATTAGGCTAATTTTTTTTATTATATATTCGGCATAACCCAACTTATATATTTCTTTTTTTAATTATTTTTTAATATAAATAAAATTTCAAGGCAAAACAAAGTTTGCCGGGTTAGCTAGTTTTAATAAATTCTTTCAAATTATATAAAAAGAAATTATTCAAGTTTAAAATTGTATTTAAATTACACAAGTATATACGATTTTGGACCAGAGCAACAGAAAAGTATTTCTCTTAATTTTTTCAAATTGTCTTTGGTTTTCGACTTATGCGGCTTTTTGTCTTAAATGAACCTAAACATCGATGTGAACAGAAAAATACCAAAGACCGCTTTAAAATTTCTTTTAAGTCATATTTCCTTTAAATCATTTCGTAATGGGCTCATTAAAAAAAATTATTTTTTATAAAAAATTAAATTTTTTTTTAATATTAAAAAATTTATTAAAAATAGAAAACTATGAGAAATTTACCGTTAATTGCTATATGCAATTAATTAATTAAGATTCAAACAAAACAGGTCATATTTAATTAAAATCGTTGCTCAACTTTTGATTTTATACACAATTAAGTGATGCTACTGCATTTTGACAAAAATTTGCCATGCAACAGCGATAAATCCGTGAAAGCAATATAAGCAAACTCATATGGCAACATTGGTGTCTGTTACTGTATGAGATAAATAGACAGACTTAAGATGTCAAATAAAATGCTTAAATAAATTTTAAATTAATATTTTCATGCGCATTTATATTTTAAAGCAAATTTAACAAATTGCCTGACTTTACGGTTTAATTAAAAAAAAAAAAAAAGATCTTCATTCTTTTATAGCTCTGGCTTTTGTGCTCGCATTGTTAACCTTCAGTAGAAAGAAAGTAAAGGGAAAAAAAACGTGTAACTATTTTTTTATATTTGAGCTGTTATATTTGAAAGTGGTATAAGTTCATTTTTTTTTTAATTAGATTTTGACATTATCTTACTAAAATTATTTTATTTTTTTAATTGGACTTATACCACTTTCAAAAATAACAGTTCATTTATTATTAATTTTCTTTAAATTTAAGAATTTTTTTTTGTTAAATCAAAAAAAAAAAAACGCTTAGACTTCCTTAATTTTTGTTTAAATAAAAAGAAAAATAATTTAGTTTTTGCTTAGCCCATGTTAAATTCGTTAATATTATAATTTTAAAGTTAATTTTATAAATACATAAGGAAATTAATAGCTAAACTTTTGCTATAGTCAATAAGTTAATTTTAATTTAAAAAAAAAAAAAAAGAAAAATCAAATACCATAAGAAATGACTGTTTGTTAAACGCCCAGTGTAACATTTATGTGATGCTGCTGCTTGTATACCTAAAAATTTTCCATTTTTAACACAAAATTTATTCACCACAATTTAAAACATACAAAAACATATATTTTGCTTGAGAACTTTATAAAAAAAATAAAAAAAATAAATAATAAAAGCTTTTAGATAAAAATGAAGAAAAAACTGAATGTTAATTAAAAGACACCTCCACCGTTGCATACTTGTAACGCTGGGCGGAAGCGGGTTAATATACCAAACTTATAATTTATTTGTAACAATTGTATGTAGTACTTATTTAAATATACATATTTATCTGTTTATTTATTTATATTTGTGATAAAATTTAGTGGTTCATGAAAATTCAACATTGAAAAAATACCCAGAATGTTTCTTAGAATATCAATGCTTAAAGTTACAAGTTCTCAATATTTTCTTTTTAATTAATTAATAAACTTTTTACGCCTTATCGAAAAAAATTAACGTAGACTTTAAAATCAACCTTATCAAAATTGTTCATATAATTTTTTTATTAAATTTAATATTTTGAATTTGTATTTAAATATTGCTGCGGCACCTGTTAAAAAACAATTAAAATTGACCTAAAGAAACTTTAACGGTCAGAACCCATAACAGCAAACGATAGCTTTTTTCATCAATTGGCATTGAAACCAAAAACAAAAATTTCGTTTAAGGCTTTTGCTTTCAGCACAAATGTGCGAAATAAGCTATCGTTTACCTTTTAAAGGGCCTCACCCTAAATAATATTATTTTAAATATATTTTTATGAGGCTACACAGAGTTTTGGTAAGATCTCTTCTATTCTTTCATGTAATATTAGACCCAAGACGAATCGTAATTAAAATTTTTTTGTATGAAATACGAGTAATTTGAAAACGATTTGGCCATTTATTATGATTGTCGTAGTTCTAATGACAACCGTGATATGTGGCAACGCCAGCCATATATTGAATATCTGTGCTAATAAGGAAAATCGCTTAAATCAAGTTAAAAAAAGAATAAACTTGTCACATTGAATTCAATAAATTTATTATTGTGTTGCAGCGATTTTTGTGTCTTTCCAACTGAGTTTGAAAATGGCACTTGGGCATCATTGTTCATACATTTTATGAACCGAACCACTTTGTTAGCCCACTACTTAGTGCGACAATGAATGAATTTAAATCGTTTCGCATGAAATTTTTGACTGCCCATTTTTTAAAAAGTAGTTTAAGGTTTTTCTTCATAGAAAAAAAAAAAGATGTACGGACAAAAATTGTGTTCAGAACAAAAGGATAAATTCAGCCTAAGCTACACATTTTTATTTGGTAAGCTCCATTCCAGCTCTTTCCGCTGAATTCACTTACTCGTTCCGAAGAAAATTTGGTGCGGACAAAAATTATGTTCAAATAAAAATTCTTTTTTATAGAAAACAATTGTGGGTACAAAAAGTTTGTGCGAACAAAAATTTTGTTCGGAGCAAAAGTAGGAATTCAGGCTAAGCTACACATTTTTTATTTGACAAACTAAATTCCAGCTCTTTATGATGAATACACATTCACTAGTTCCGAAGAAAATTTGGTGCGAACAAAAATTATGTTAAAATAAAAATTCTTTTTTATAGAACAATAATTGTGGGTACAAAAAGTTTGTGCGAACAAAAATTTTGTTCGGAGCAAAAGTATGAATTCAGCCTAAGCTACACATTTTTTATTTGACAAACTAAATTCCAGCTCTTTATGATGAATACACATTCACTAGTTCCGAAGAAAATTTGGTGCGAACAAAAATTATGTTAAAATAAAAATTTTTTTTATAGAACAATAATTGTGGGTAAAAACAATTTGTGCGGACAGAAATTTTGTTCGGAACAAAAGTATAAATTCAGCCTAAATTACACATTTTTTATTTGGTAAACTCCATTCTAGCTCTTTAAGCTGAATTGACTTACTCGTTCGGAAAAAAATTTGGTGCGCACAAAAATTATGTTCAAATAAATTCGGTCTAACATTAAATAATTGCATTTAAAAATTTTGATCATGAGTGTCTGTTGAGAGATAACGTAAACGGGTATGAAATTGCATCTCTGTGTACACAAAATTCCAATTACTGCAAGAGCACTTGCCTATAGATCAAGATTCACTAATCACTATGCAATCAATACACTCTAAAGAATTAAAAAATACTCCTTTTATATTCCTTGTACTAAAAAAATACCAAATTTTTTTCTAAATAATTCCCATCAAAAAAAGTCTGTTTCAAAAAGCCTGATATTTTACAGTGGAGTATCCTTAGAGAAATTTCCTTCAATTGAGCTTGTTAAAGTATTTCGTACAAATAGCTTGTAACTTTTAAATGTAAAACCACATATTCAAACGATATCCTTTCTCTTCAAAAATTTTTTCTAAAGGATATTTTTTCAATGTTTTATTTGTCAATTAATTGCACACTAAAAAAATTTGTTTTAATTGTTGCAGCTAAATTCTATAGTAATTCAAAGACATAAAAAAAAAAATTGAATTTAATTTATGTAATAAAATCAACTTCATCTCTACTCCTAATCTCTGTAGCGGAATAGGTGGCAAACAACAGCAACTTTCTCCAAATCATCCATGTCCACCACTTGAACCTGGTGCTGGTGGTCATCATAGTCCTTCGTCTCCCATACCGCCCCATTATGGTGGTGGCGGTGGCGGCAATTCGCCTTATAATGGTTCACAGGCTGGTGGTAGTAGCGGTGGGGTGTCACCCAATTCAAATCCTGGAATTTCCCCTAACAAATATAGACGCAGTATATCCTTTCCCGCTAAAGGAGGCACTTCTCCCACAGCCGGTTATACTTTAGATATAAATGCTGCCCAAGCTGCAGGAGTTCCAACATTATCGATTGGTAATGGCAGCATAAGTGCTGGAGCAACGGGAGGTGGTGATGCACCACCTCAATTTTTGGGAGCCGGCCCATATATGCCAAATGGCTTGGATATGCGTCCCCTAGATCACTGTCTTAATGATTTAGTGCGTGGCATGGGTGCTGTAGGTCCGGGAGGTGACAATAATGTTACGGCAGCTACCATAATGGCCGAACGCATGCGCAACCAAAAATTGAGTGAACACCACTTGGGTGAAATGGATGCTGTAGCAATTGCAGCTGGCAATGGCGCTACAGCATACTTGGATCCAAATATGAAACTGAATTCTCCATCACGTTCTTCGCCGCATTCACAAGGCTCCGATCACACTGCACGCTTTTCACGTAAAGTCTTTGTGGGAGGCTTACCACCGGACATAGATGAAGATGAGATAACTAGTTCGTTCAGACGCTTTGGGCCCTTAGTGGTGGACTGGCCCCATAAAGCAGAATCCAAATCATATTTTCCACCAAAAGGCTATGCTTTTCTACTTTTCCAGGATGAAAACAGTGTTCAGCAGTTAATAGAATCTTGCATTACGGACGATGATAAATTGTATTTGTGTGTTTCATCGCCGACCATCAAAGATAAACCCGTACAGATACGCCCGTGGCGTTTGGCAGATGCTGATTATGTATTGGACGCCACCATGTCACTCGATCCACGTAAGACAGTTTTTGTAGGCGGAGTGCCACGCCCTTTAAAGGCCTTTGAATTGGCCATGATTATGGACCGCTTGTATGGTGGAGTTTGCTATGCCGGCATCGATACCGACCCTGAATTGAAATATCCCAAAGGCGCTGGACGTGTAGCCTTCTCAAGTCAACAAAGCTATATAGCAGCTATATCGGCTCGTTTTGTGCAGCTACAACACGGCGACATTGACAAACGTGTCGAAGTGAAACCATATGTTTTGGATGATCAAATGTGCGATGAATGCGAAGGCCAAAGATGTGGCAGTAAATTTGCACCATTCTTTTGCGCCAATGTCACTTGCTTACAATACTATTGCGAACACTGCTGGTCAGTTATACATTCACGTCAAGGACGTGAATATCATAAGCCATTGGTAAAGGAGGGCGCTGATCGGCCACGTGCTGTGCCTTTTCGTTGGTGTTAACGGCGGCGTTGGTAGGTTGTTAAGACCTCAACGTAAACAAAAATTTGCAAATGCAAACATGCTGCAATACAAATAGAAAAAACAAAAAAAAAACATGAAAAAAAAAACAAAAAACATGAAAAAAATATTTATCGAAACGATTAAAAGCTTTCAAATTTTAAACTTTTTTACCTTTGACCTTATAATACCCTTGATGTTACTCAAACAATCTTTCAACTCCTCTTTCAATTACTAATCGTTCGTTTGTGTGTTCGTTTATTTGTTTGTTTGTCTGTTTATAGTTTTATTGTTTTATTACAATAATAATAAGGTAATTGTAGATTTTAGTAGTTACTCTTTTTTTACTTTTTTACACTGAAAAATAATATATCTACATACATACATACGAGTACAATGTAAATGTATGTAATGCGAGAATTAATGTTCTTTGTTTTTGAAAAGAACTTAAAAAAAAATAAATTTTTTTTACACTTAATACCTTGAAAATGAAATTAGAAACAAAATATTTCTTTTTTTAATTATAAAAAAAAGAAGAAAATAAATAAATAATAATTAAATGAATAGCTTAAAATATTGGTAGTCAATGAAAATTTATTAAATTATTTATAGTAATAGAAAATATTAAAAAAGAGCTTTTCTTTCATACCTTCTCAAAAACTAGTTCTTTTAGATTTTAGATTCGATATAGAGTAATTTCGATATTGAATATGGCCTTTCAGTTCCAATTTTATTATTACAAAACCCGTTCCACAATAGCAAACTTTGCTGTGTCATAAGCTTTCATATTAAACACTAAATAAAAACCAGTTTTAGCTGGCGTTTTTGAATTATCATTATTTAAAGTTAAAGCGATTTCATAACACACCGAGTTCTGTTAGAGTAGTGTGACGGTTTTTGTAAAAAAAATTCTTTATTTTGTTGAAAATGTTGAAAATATAATTTTTTTCATTTTATGTTTAATATCGCTTGTTATTTATGTTTAAAAAAAACTTCCATTAAATTTGAAAAAAAAAACTTTTAATTTCAACCAAAAAAAAAATTAAATTTTTTTTAATTCAAAATTTTTAAAAATATTTTTAAATAAACCAATTTGTTATACATTCATGTAATAAAAATGTGCTCAAAGAGCAGCTGCTATTCTCCTTTCTAATAGATTAATTTAGTAGCACCTCAAATATAATTTAAAATAAATTTTTAAATTTAATTAAATTTTGTTTGTGACTACATTTTGTAATTTTAAATTTTTTGTTAAATCTTTTTTTTATAGATTTATTTAGTTTAATTTTTAATATTTATTTAAAAAATTTTTTTTTGTTTTTTTCCCATGGCACTGGTATTGATTTTTTAGTTTTTCTGAAATGTATTTTCTTAATTAAATATTTTGTCCTCGCAATTTTATATAAATTTCTTGAAATGGTATATTCTTAATTTTAATTGTCGATGTAGAGATTTTGAAGTAAACGTTATGAAATTTACTTTAAGATCTACGCAATTTTTTTATTTCATCTTTTTTTCATGAGTAATAATTTCCAATTTTTATAATAAAAATCCTCTTTATGTAAAATTGTATTAACCATTTCAATATTTTATTAGTGATTTTTAATTAAAATATAATAACTTTTTTTAACCAAATAGTAACGATGCCTTGCACTTTTCAATATAAATTTTGCTTAATATGTTCCTAGTTTAAAACAAGTTATAAAATGTTTGAACTTAAACTTAATGCTTGCTAAAGAAAAATAAATTAGATTTTTAAATTTAAATTGAAAGGATTCAAATAGAATTTAAAATTGTTCACTAATTGAGCTGCTGCACGAATATAATTATTTCATTTTCGACATGATTATTTGTTAAATGTAATAAATTTGTATTTTTAAGTCACAAGTCCTGATTAAACAAAAAAGTTTTTTATGAAAATTATTTTCTAAATCAGATAATGTGCTTTCCATACTGTGTTTTCCATACTGAATTAAAATTTTTTTTATATGAAATTCCCCTATAAATTTATTGATTGTGTTACCCAAAGTTTAACCAATTATAACACTTTGGTTAATGTGCTGTTTCTGTAAACTAGCTAATTGAACTTTTTTTATACAAAAGTTTTCTAGCCGAGAAACGGCACTAATTTGGGTATTTTGGGTTCTTTTTAAAATTATTTTCGCTAAGTTTTCATTTACCGTTAATAAAGACAACTAACGCTCTCTCTCTCTCTCTCTCTCTGCATATAGTTTTTTTTTATTTCACTTGTCATGTCGAACTTTCGAAATAATTTATTCGCTCCACTTTCAATGTAATTTTTTTTATATTTTTTTTTATTGAATTCAAACTTTAATGTGCAATACACAATTTGTTAATTATTTATTAATTTTCTTGCAATTTATTTCTTTTTTATCACATTTTTTTTTTCAATTAAATAGTTTTTAAAGCATTTTTAATTTTATAAATATTTAAAATGTTAAATTAAAAATAAAAATTTATAAATAAAAAATACTTTGTGTTCAGTATTAGTTAATTTTGTTGTTCTTTTCAAGTTTTATTAAAAAAAAATTTTTTTTATAAATAATTTCAGTTTAATTTATTGACTTTTTAATTTAGCTCTTAAACAATTTTTTATATAAAAGATTTTTTGTAAACATTTTTATATTTAAATAATAAAAAAGAAATTTATTAAAAATAAAGAGAAAAAATTGTGCAATATAAACTACTTATTAAAATAAACTAAATATTTAAAGCCTAAACTTTCAAAGTAATAAAAACAAAAATAGATACATTTACGAGTTATAAACAAAAAAAGAAACAAAAAACTTTCCAACTTAAACATAAAAAAAACCATAACAATTCAAAGTATGCAGTGAGGGCCTCAACAATAACAGAAAAATGTATTAATATTTAAAAGTAATTGAATTTTAAATTAATTTAATTATTAAAATTTAAATACTTTCGTTCCGGAGAAAATTTTTTAAAATACTGTTAGAGGTTTCTCTTTGTGAGAAACACTTGCAGCTATTATATATAAAAATATTTTTTTTTGTAAGGAAACAAATTTTGTACGAACAAAAATTTTGTTCCGAACAAATAAGTGATTTAAGCTTTGGCTTTAAATTTTTTAATTTGACAGTTTAATTTCAAGTTCTTTTAGCTCAATTTTCTCACCCATTCGGAAGAAAATTTTCGTCCGTAAAAAATTTTTTTTAAATATAGTTAGAGGTTTCTTTTTGTGAAAGACATTGACATACTTACATAAAAAAATTATGTTCATACAGAAATTTTGTTTGGAACAAGTGGATGAATTCAGCCTAAGAAGCTACACATTTTTCAATTTGACTGTTTAACTTCAAATTCTTTAAGCTGAATTCATTGGCAAGAAAATTTTTGTTCGCACAAATTTTCTTTTAATGTAGCTTAAGATTTCGTCTTGTGAGAAAGCCATTAACTAAATATAAAAAACATTATGTTCGAACAGAAATTTCGTTCGGAACAAGTGGGTGAATTCAGCCTAAGTTACATATTTTTTTATTTGACAGATTAAATTCAAATTCTTTAAATTGTATACCACTCACGCATTCTGAAAAAAAAAATTTTTGTCCGGACAAAATTTTTTACCGGTGTTTTTTGTGAGAGTAATAATAAACTGCCTATAAAATAAAAAAAAACTATGTTCGGACAAAAATTTTTTTCAGAACAAGTGAATGAGTCAATTCAGTTTTATGTGGGGAACACAACTGGGAATTTCTTCCATCACGATTCGCTGCGTATATGCGTTGTATGAAGCATTATAACAGCGATAAATTTATTTGGTACAACTGTTGTTAGGGTGACCATATGTATGCAAAATAATTCAACAAAAATGAATTCATAAAAACTAATATTTTTTACGCTTATTTTAACTGGTATAAAAGAAGAAAAATAATTATTAACTGCCAGGCTTTTTATTTCGATATGAAGCGAAAAAAATCATTCTTTTTCGACTGAAAAAGCGGCTTACCAAATTTTGACTTATTGTTCGCTTGTCTTTACGTTTTCTAACGTAAGCTTTTTCAATATAGCATATTGTCACAACAACTGTTTCATAAATTAAACGGTAGTTTTAAAGAAAATACGCTGTAAACTTAAAATTTACTAAAACTACTTAGACTCTCAACGAAAGAAAGCAGAAGAAAAATATAAAACACACACACACATTTAGAAAAAAAAAACAAATTTTAAACAAAAAAAATTAAAAATTTAATTTACTAATTAAAAAGAAAATTATTTTTATTTTCTGTGCATTTTGTGTTGGTTTTGTTTGAAAAAATATCCTAACGCCAACAAGCAAATAAGTAAGTGATTTTGACTTTGTATTCATACAAAGAAAGAAAAAAATATTTTTTAGTGAGCCGAAATTTCAGATTGTTATTGTTCGATTTTCTTATCACAAGAATTGTGGCCTAAAATTTTTTTAATGAGCCGCAAATTAACTGTTTGTCGTCTGAAGTAGAAGCGAACCATAATTTTTTTTTTAATAGGGAGCCTGGCTGTAAAACTACAATAATTTTATTTCATTAAAATACCTGAAAACTACAATTAAAAACACGGTCACCTTGTTCTGATTTGTTTGTCGTATGTGGGCGTAAAGAAATGGAAATAAAGGTATTTGAGAGTTCCTCGCGTATGGCGATTTTTGAACGACACCATGATTGTGTGCATATTCATTTACAAAAATGATCAAAAATGTAAGAAAAAAATAAAAAATTTTGCAAAATTTGTTTATTTAATTTTTAGAAAATAATTTCGTTTTATTTGTTTAAAATTAATGTTTTCTTTTTGTTTATTTAAAATGCAAGTTTTTTCCTATCACTCACTAACAGCTGAAATATTTACACAATTCATTCATAATAGACTACTTTTTAATTCACAATTAAATGAAATAATTCAAAATAATAAGATAATTCCGCAGTAATGAATAATAGCAATTTACATATCGATCGATATTTTTTTCCGCATATATTTTTTATTATTATTTTGGAAGCAAATTTTTTATTAGTAAATTCAAGTGAGTTATTGTTGGTGCCTCAGCCTCACTGCATAAAAGTAGGAATTTTAAAAGCATATTAAATAAAAAAATAAATAAATTGAAGAAAAAGTTTTTTTTTAATTAAAATTTTTATATACATACATATAAGCATAATTAAAATTAAAAAAAAGAAAAAAAATGTAAATAAAGAATATTATACTTATCATTAAACAAATATTAAAAGAAAAGAAAATATAAAAAAAATATTAGCAAAGACATTTTTGAAACTTTTTAGACTTCTTTATATAAAAACAAAAATTATTAAATAGTAAAATGTTTTTTTTATGTTTAATACAAAACAAACCAAAAAAATTGCTTCAAACACAAAAATTGGCAATAACAATTATAAAAAAAAAACTATATATATTTTTAACAACAACAAAAAGAAAATACAAAATAATTAAAAAAAAATTAGGAAAATTTTTCTAGAATTTTTATTACATTAACATAAAGAAGATGAAAAAAAAAGAAAACAAATTTAGTCAAAATCTTAATATTATAAATAAAAACATAAAAATTAAATAGTGTGTTTAAAAATCAAAGTATTAGCAAAAGAAAATATAAAAATAAAATAAAAACAAAACAAAAGTTGCAAAAAGACCTTTTTTTACGTTTACAGTATTTTTGTAATACATATCGTTTAAAAACATTTTTACCACAAAAAAGAAAAAGGTCTTTGTAATAAAAACTTGACGTAACGTATATATATTTTTTTAAAAACAATATCTCTTAAAACTTCAAAAAAAAAAAAAAAAATAACAAACAACCAAATTTTAACACACTCATTTAAAAGAAAAAAGAATCATTTTTAATAAAAAAAAATTATTAAGTAAATAGTATAAAATGAAAGGCAAAAAAACTTTAACCGGGTAGTAAAATTCTTTATATAATTATTGTTTTTTTTAATATATACAATACCTTAAATATATATAAACAATTTTTTATACTTTTTTATATAATTTTTTCTACATGTATAAATAAATTATAAAAATATATTAAATAAATTTAAACAAAAAGAAAAAATTAAAAAAAAAAAAAAACAAAATTTATAAAGTCAGTGAGCAAATGATAAGCAGTCATGTTTAAATTTTCAAATTGTAGGCGTGGCCCAGAAGAAAAAAAGTATTTTTTTTATTAACTAGTTGACCCGGTAAACGTCGTCTTGCCTTAATATTTTTATATATTCGATCTTCTTACACTAAGAAATCGTACTCATAGAGTAAAGAACCGTGCGAGACTGGGTAAAAACAGGTAGTAGGCAAATAAGCCAGATACCGACTATAGCGCTACCTGCCGGGCGGATTTGTGACGTTAAACCTTCCAAGATTATACATATAAACCTTCCTCTTCAATCACTCTATCTATTAAAAAAACCCGCATCAAAATCAGTTGCGTAGTTTTAAAGATTTAAGCATACATAGGGATATAGGGACAAAGAAAGCGACTTTGTTTTATACTATGTAGTGATGACCCTTATTCAAAAAAATTAACGTATACTTTAAAGACAACGTTATCGAAATTTTTCATAAATTTTACTTTAAGGTCTACGTCAACTTTTTTTTGGATAAGAGCATTAGTGTCTACAGAAGAGTTTAGCAAATGGGCTCATATATATTTTAGTGATTTACTATCATATTCTGAAAAATTAAAAAATAAAAAAATGATTTGAAAAAAATTAAAAAAAAAAAAAATTCAAATCAATTTTATTTAATTTTTTTCATCTTGTAATTATTCAAACACTGCTTACTTGTAATCATTATGAGAGTAGTTCCCTTTTTTTTAAACTTGTCAATTGCACACTTACTTTATACATTAAGAATTAAAAAAAAATCCTTAAATAAAGCTAAATAAAATCAATATCTTTTAAAAGTAATAAAAAAAATAATAAAAATAAATTTATATTTAAGCTGATTCTTGCTATTTATAAACTGTTGCCCTCTAGAAGAAATTAAAAAAAAAATAAAAAAAAAACTTTTTTTGTTCTTAAACATTTTACAAACAAAATTTTTAAACTCTTAAAATAAAGTTTCTCCAAAAATTAAGAAGACAAGAAAAAAAAAATAATGAGAATCCCATTTATCCCTCTCTACAATTTATACGTACTTTAATTGATTTTTATACTTTTATATTGATATTCCTTTTCATATTTGTGTTTTATTGGTTGATTAAAAAAAAAATAATTAATAAATATTTAAAAAAAAATATTTTTTTAGAGTTGTGGTTTTTATTATAATTTGTACTTCTAGATTAAAAACCCATAAAACAAACAAGAAAATTACATGTTTATTTTTATTATTAAAATTAAAAATTTCGTTTTATTTATCGAATTTTCTTAGAGTTTGTTTTTCACTTAATAAGAATCTCTAAATATATGGGCGGCAATTTTAAAGAATTCGAATTTTTAAAATTTTTCTTTGTTTTAAAAATAAACAGCCAGCTTGCAGGTTATCCTGTATTTCAAATAGCTTGCCTTCGAATTGAATACACAGAAAAATTTCCTAATCAATTATGCTTGTATTCAAAGAAAATTAAAGTAGACTTGAAATCGATATTGTGACAAATTTGTCATAATTTATACTTGAAGTCTTTATTAGTCTCTTTGAATACCAGCCTTAAACATTATAAATTGTCATTAATATCAATTAAATGTTTAATTAATATGATAATCTGTTAATGTTAAAATAATATTAAGATCATTTTCTAATTGAACGAAAAAAAAAACGAAATTATTTTGTTAATTATGGGTGCCCCCCATAGATTAGTAGCTAGCGTACTAGCCTACCAATCTGTCTAGACCCTGGCTGTTTTCTGCAGACAAGCCAAGAAGCTTTATAGATTTGTGTTATTAAAAAAAAAATAAATAAATAAAATATAAATCTAGATTATTAGACCTTTTTATCTGAAAGTTAATAAAATTATTTTCCTTGAGAAAGATAATAATAAATAAAAATATATAAAAAGACCTAAAAGCTTAAAAAATACTTATTTACTTCAATTAAAAATTTAATTAATGTGACAATTATTTTAATTAAAAGGTTGAATTGACTTATTTATTTTTTCTTTCACTTTACACAATAAATATCTGAATAAAATAGCAGCGAACTTGACTAAACGCATAAAAATTTCTTTCCTTTTTATTTTAGGAAAGTTTGTATTGAGAGGAATTTGTTTTGGGAGCAATTATTGACAGAGAATATTCATAATTCGGATGATTGCAATTTGTGAGCAAGAATAATAGCAAATTACGCCTTCAGCTAGTTATTTCTCTGTTTAAAAATGTCAGCTGTTTAGATAGACACACATATTTAAATCAAGAACAATAGAAAGAATTTTTACTCTCAATTTAGACAGCTGAATTTAATAAGCAGAGAAATAACTTTCTGAGGCAGTAATCTCCTTTTATTTTATTCTAGATTTATAGAGTTCTTTTCCTTTCGCCTTCTAGATCTATTTCTAAAATCATCGAAGCTCGCACTGAAAGGATTTTCTTTATATAAGCTTTGGCATTTCATCCAGTAAAAAAAAAAAAATTATTTGTCATTAACACGTTTTATGAAACAAATTAAATTTTTCATTAGTTCAATGAATTTTTTAATGAAATCACATAATCTGTGAAATATATCAATTTGAATGAAATGGTTTCATTGAATTTGGGTTTTTCTTTCAGTGTAGATAATTATAAAAAATTTAATATAATAACGAGCTCGAATACAGTGAAAAAAATTTTTACGCTGCTTCTGGTATATGATATGACACACAGTGGGTCTAGATCACTTTATCATTTCGTTGTCTTGTAAGGTAGTCGATTCAAAATGAAATCTGGCGATTCTAAACGATGGTCGTCAGGCCGCCCCTTAATGATTTTAATGAATTAAATGCATACTTTTGCTACAGACTTTTCTTTTATTTATTCTCAAATGAAAGTATTTCTGACACACAATTTTCTACTACAAATTAATTGACTGTTCAAGGATGTCACACAAAAGCCTAAGCAAACGAAAGCAAAACACATTTGTACTGAAAACAAAAGTAAGTTTTCGTATATTGTTGTTGTTTTTAATACAAATGTGCTTTGTGACATTGCTGAACAGGCCATTAATAAAAATTTTATGGCCTGTTCACCGATGTTAAAAGAAAACCAAAGCGAAATTTATTTTTGTTTTCAATACAAATGTGCTTTGTTTTCGTTCGCTTAAGTTTCCTTATGACATGGCTGAACAGGCTATAAATATTTTGCGCGTTCTCTTGGTTAGAACCCGATAAGTAATCCATTGCGCCAAATTACTGTTTAAGTAACCAGAGCTTATGTGCCTATCCTTCAGATTCCTTGCATTTGTGTAATGAGTTTAAAACGGTACGAATTCGAATTTTTCATGTGTTTGATTGTTTACTTTTGGCTTCGTTTTATACACACAAATGTCTAGCAATAGCCAAAGATTAGCTTTCGCATTTGCAATACAGATTAGCCTCCCTGCAGTAATAATAGCCCTTGAGCAGCCAGCTGTGTTAGAATGTAAAAGGTAGTGTATGCTTTCTTTCTGTCCCTTTTGCACCAAGCAGAACACAAACATTTTTGTTTGTTGATACCACAAAGCTAAAAGGTAGCTTGTGGCACAGAAAAAGCGACTTGCTATATGCAAGCGCAATTTTATTTGTCTTTGCAGTGAAGAAAAAACTTTAAAAAATTAAAAAAAAAAAAAAAATAAGTTTATTTGCCCTTTAATTTTTATATATTTTCCAGCTTTATAATTTTTATATCAATTTTATACTTTAAATTTTATTAAATTTTTACTTTACTAAGACTTATTTTTTTAAATAAAATTTTCTAATTTTTTTTTTGCTTAACTCTATTTTAACTTTCTTATATATAAATCCCTCATTTTAAACTTGAAACTCTTTGACTTCTTAAAATGAAAAATCAATAAAAAGTTTTACTTCTACGGATATTCCGTATGTTTATAATTTGTTGATATATAAAATAAAAACACTGTAATCTAATTAAAAAAATATATATTTATAAAAACAAGACTTAAAACAATAGGCCTGACTATGAGTGGCGTTGTTGTGATGAAAACATTAATATGTGGCATCATCGGCCATGACAACGACCACGACACTCGTAATAAGGCTGATATATTATTATAAAATTTAATTTATTAAGCCTAAAAACTGTTGTATAGAAATATAAAAATAAAATCATATACGAATTAAATGAAAAAGGGTAGTACAATTATTAGTTTTTTTTTTTTTTTTAAAATTATATAAATATTAAACAAGAAACCAAAATTAAATATAAATACATAAATACCTTTAATCTAAAGCTTAAACTTTTTTTTAAATTAAATAAATAATTATAAAAAAAAAATATAGAAAACGCGCCTTGAACACTTAATAAAACATAAAAGAAAACTTTACTTCAAACTTAAATCTAAGAAATATTAAAAAAAAATATTAAAAAAACATACATAACAAATAAATAAAAAAAAGAATTGGCTTTGAAGAATATATGTATGTACTTGTAGGTTCTGCATATGTTTGTACTAAAAAAGGACTTTTGTAAAGGGAAAAGAAATTTTCTTGAAAAAGCATTTACTGTATGTATCTTTAAAGAGTAAAATAAAAATTGAATATAAATAATACAAAAACAAAAAGCAAAATAAAAAAAAAAAAAAAAAATCAATTATTTTTTGAAACTTTTCATAGCACAATTTTTGTAACGACTTTAATTAATTAAAGAAAGTGAATATTTAATTAAAAAGATTAGTAGCTAGAAAACCTGTTTTAATTAGTGAAATTAATTGGATGATAACTGAAATAAAAATTTGGTACCTATTGCAAAACATTTTAATTGAAATATACATCATACATACATACATACAAACATATATATGAAATATAAAAATAATTAAATTTGAAAATTGGCATACAGTTGGGCTTTTTGTATTGCTTGCTATTGAAGAAGAATTTTTTTTTAAACAAAAAACAACCAGAAAACATTTTAAGATTTTACATTTCCAGATTTTTCTTAACTTCTTCCACAATACAAAGTATAAAATAGAATGAGGAGCGGGAACAAGTCACCTGGTCACTGCGGCCAAAATAGACCTATTGTGACTAACTTAAAATAGATAAAAATAATTTTCTTTTGGTGTCCTTTTAGATTAGGGGATCACAGGTTTAATTCTTGTCTAGCCAATATGTTTCTTAATTTGTAAAAAGAAAATATGGATATGAAACGTTAGATTACACAGGGCGCCCAAATAAGAAAAACAGAAGCTGGGCTCACTTGGGTCCTCTCTTGTGATCCCTTTGTGATACCTGTATAGAAGCAAATGAAGAAGGTTAGCAATAGACTAGTGAAAGGAAAGGAGATAAATAAGAAGACAGATAGAGAATGTGAGTCCGTTACTTAAACCAACCGCTACTTCTAACGAAGCCATATAGCTTGTCTAAGAATGGTGGGGAATCAGAACGAAACTAAATGAAAAACTGATGTTAAGTAGTCAGAGAACGGAAAAAATGCAAATGGAACCTTATTAAGTAGAGGAACAGAATTAGAACTGAATAAAATAAAACTGAAAGTTTAATGAGTTGGAATAAAATGGAATAAAAAGTTACCTAAGAATTGAGGGAATTTGCCACGAAACAGAAAGAAAAGCTAAAGTTAATGACTCGCGAAAAGATGAAGAATCGGACGGAAATAAAATAGAACTAAAAGTTAACTGGTCTAAGAACGGTGGGGTATTGCCACGAAATAGAAAGAAAAAGAACCTTAAGAAGTCGGGTAACGACTAAAAATCGGACCGGACTGAATGGTACGTTCACCGTATTACAAAGGATTTGGAATACGGTGAACGATTGGAGCAAATGGAATTCGAAATCGAACCAAAACAAAGTGGAAATTAAACCTTATTAAGTAGTGGAACGAAGCAAAATTAGAACGAAACAAAATAGAACTGTAACTTTAATCAGTCAAAACAAAATACTATGTAAATTTAACTAATCTGGGAACGGTAGGGAAATGAACCTTAAGAAGTCGGGTAACAATGAAGAATCGGACGGGAACAAAATGGAAATAGAACCTTATTAAATAGCGGAATGGTGTAAAATTTAAACGGAACAAAATGGAAATTAAATGTCTATTCATCAAGAAATCATGCAAAATCAGACCGGAACAAAATGGAAATGGATACTTACGTATTAAGGCTACTGCAGCAAAAATTTAAAATAAATACTTTGCTTTCAAATAAAGTGTTTTGATGTTAAGGATTATATCCTTAAGGAAAAGGTAATTTTGTGTAGCCTGAAATGCATGCTACATGGAATGGTGATTCTGAAATTTTTTTTAGGCTTAGAATGTCTGCACTAGCTAACCATTAAATTAATTTTTTTTGTATTCCGCGGTGGCATTAATACGTAAGTACTGTGTTGTGCTGATCTATCAATCTGACTACAAATTCGATTCATCCCTAGAGCCTGAATGTTTGGGTTGCGATACGAACTTCATTCTTTTTTACTTAACAAAAATTCTTCATTTCTCTTGGCATTAGATACAAAATAGTGTAACATGTAGGGGCATAATTTTTCTTTAATTGAAAAGTTAACCCCTAAAAGCTAAGCAAAAAAAAAATATTCTTCAAGTAGTACCTTAACTAAAAATAATTTTTAATTTGTATTTAATTTTGTAATTTTTTTTTTGTTACACCTAAACAATTTTTAAACAAAAAAAAAACATAAAAATAATTTAATCATATATAACACTTCCTTCCACATAACAAAAAAAAATAATAAAAATTTTAATTTATTTAAAAAACAGCAAGTGAATATACTCCCTTAAATGAATAATAAATTATTGATTCCTTTAGCAAAATATATAAAATTATAAAAATAATGAAAATATATAATATAAATAAAATACTTATAATCATAAAAAATTATTATTACATAATATTAATTAATTAATTAATTAGTACATACAATTTAGGTATAATATTTTTTCATATGGATTTTTTTACATAAAAACCAAAAAAAAAATAACACAAGTTAACCAACAAGTATTTTATAAAACAAAATATTTATTTATATAAAAAGATTTTTTTTAAATTATTTTTACAGGTAAAAAAAAACAACAAAAGTATATTTCAAGTAATTTTTGTAGTTTTTCTTATTTTTTTTAAACAATTAAAAAAAACATATTAAATAAATAGTTAATTGAAATAAAAGTTTAAAAACAATTTTTATTAAAAACTAAAAAAAAATAAAAAAACCCTGAAAACTACAACAGCAATTTAAAGTAAAACAGAAACTCTACCCTCAAAGTCAACAACTTAAAAAGTTTTTTTTTTTTAATTTTTACTCAAAATCTTAAAAAAAAACCCTGAAATAGTTATTATTTATTACTCAGCAGTAAAAAGAAAAGTTTTTAAAACTTATAAATATTATCAGTAATAAAAAAGAATTAAAAATTAAAATAAAAATACAATTTAAATGAAAATAATAACTAAAAATCAAATAATTACAAAAATAGTTGCAAACCTTTATGACATTATATTTCAAAATACAACAACAAAATACAGTTTAAAATAAACAAAAAGAAAATTTTAATTAAAAGAAATAAAATCTTGAAAACTTTTGGTGCATCAAAGTAAATACAGATGAAAAATGAATATAAACTTCTATATATTAATAAAAAAATAAAATATAATAAAACAAAAATAATAATAAATAATTCACTTAATAAATACATTTTTTTCTGAATAAACGTTGCAACAAGATTTTTTATTTTAATCAATTTGAAATTAAAAAAGAATAATAATAAAAAAAATTCATATTTGATAAGGCAATAGCTGAAAAAAGAACTTACACAAGCTTACAAATTCAGGGCAATTTTTTGCAGCAGTAACACTCTAAATTGTTTCAAAATATGTTAAAGCCCTGAGGCCAAATCGTTGAAGAAGCTAGTGTTTTTGTATTAAAAAAATTTTAAAATTGTGATAGAAGTTCTTTGATATCGAAGTCCACAGCTTGGCCTCTGATTTCAAATCTTCTTTAATTCAATTTCAGGGTATAAGAAAATCAGATGACTTCAAAAATAGCAACATTAGAAAAATCCCATATATTTTGTTATTGTTTTCAAGGCTCCTCCTATCAAAAACTATTTATTGCCGGTCGTTGATATCAAAAAGTGTGTGCGCTAGAGTGAAAAAAAAAATTTGTTTCCTCTTTTGATATCTCTTAATTTTTGGCAGAACGAGCTTCAATCATGCATGATTCAGCTGGCGTCTCAGTGTCATCTGGTTTTCTTACTCAGAAATTCCCCTACAAAATTTATGTTAAGTTGTAAGTCTGCTAAGTAATTTTAGAAAAATCGAAAAAGATATGGCGAGAAACTGTCTTTTTTTATGCCATATTAAGAAATTTTTAATTTTTAAAAATTTATTTAAAATAGAAGGAGACATAAATTTCAAACAAAATGAGCCACATTTTATTAAAATCGTTTAACAAATTTTGTTTTTATTTACAGCTTAGTCAATCTCTTACACAATAGGCTTAATTACGAGTGTCGCTGTCGTAGTCCAACTTACGACAAGCTAATGTAAATGATATGGTCGTCATTACTCATAATCAGGCCTTATAAAATCCGGTATTTTGTTAAAAATAAATGTTGCCATATGTGTTCGTTAGCATCTCTTTCTTGAGCGTGTTTGCTGGCAAGTGTGATTTTGCAACAATTAAATAGCAAAAAAATTCAAAAGTAGGGCTTGAGGTTATTTTTATATTGATTTATTTTAAAAAATTTTTTTTTAATTAAAAAAATTTCTAAAATTCACATAAAAAATGTTTCATCTTCTACAATATCTATAAAAATATTGAGTAAATTGAAAACAATGTAGGTACGAATTAAAGAAAGTTTTAATACCGAATTTTGGATTTTCTTTATAATTAAATATAACAAATCATTTCCAAGTAAATCCCACATTTGTCAAATTACCTCTTAAATTTGGAGCAAATATAAAAAAACCAAGTCCAAATTTGAAGTCAGTTTTTAGTTGTTCTGGTCCAACACCGTGCACTTTTTGTGGCAAATCATCTTGATTTGAACTAAATTAATCAGATTTACTTAGAAATTCAGTGAGTAAATGAATACACTCAACTGATAGATGACTTTATAATTGTTATGACGAACCTAATCTTCCAACTGAGCAAGTCATGAGTCGAAATGTTGATATATTTTAGCCTTATGCTGTCTATTAGGCATTTAAATTGAAATCAACAATTATTTCTATTTGAGTAATAGATTTTTCTAAATGATTTTTTTCACTGAACTATTTGTTTTTTAATTATGTTTTTCGCATGTATTATTACTGCCGCTTTTTAGTTCGGTATATGTATGTGATTCCTTATTATCGAAGGTACATAATATTTTTTATTTGTTATTTAATTTCTCATAAGTTGATATTACTTGAAATGCAGAAAAATTGATTTTAATCCCAGACACTGGTTTGATGGAGCGATCATTTTCGGTATAGAGATGTGACGGGTAGCTGAACTATATAAACAAAAAAAAATTATTTGCTGAGGGCTTAATCTTCCTTTGTACTATTCTTGCACTGCTTTAGAACTACTCGCTCTATATATTTTTAAGCAGAATTAACGATTGGAGTTGTCGTCTAGTTGTAGCCTACGACCTCTAGTAAAAAACTATAATGTAAGAGAAGATCCAAATTGATAACTTGCTAAAGGCGTAATCTTCTTTTCTTATTCTTGCACAGCTATAAAACTTCTCTCTCTCTCTCTCTCTCTCCCTCTCTCTCTCTCTCTCTTTGTTTTTAGCCAGAATTAACGGTTGGAGTTGTCTAGTTGTAGCTAACGAGCTCTAGTAAAAACGATAATATAAAAGAAGTTCTAATTTGGCAGCCAACATTGTTTGTGTAAAGCGTGATATATAGCCAGCAAGGCTTTAAATTAAACGCCTAGAATGCGCTTCATGAAGAAAAGTTTTATAGTGGCGGGCCATTTGTGTTGCTAATTGAAATTCGTAAAAACACAATTCGTGAAACTTTTACTTTATTGCTTATGGAAGTGTAGGAGAGAATTAGAAACTGTAAACTGGCTGTAGAAATTAAAAATTATTCTTTGTTTCTGTTTCATAAAAAAAAAATGGTTTTTCATCCAAATAAAAAGAAAGCAAGAAAAAATATTTTAAAATTTAACAAAGCAGGCATTAAATAAAATAAGCGGCCATGAAAAGTAAAACAAAATTGTGTTTTTAATTGTCTAAAAAATTTTTATGAAAATTATAAATTTTTTAAGGGTTTTATTAATTTAAAATTTCTATCGAAAAATCATATTAATTTTGTTCTCTCTTGAAAATTATTTACTGCTCACAAAAAAAAATTCAAGCTAAGCAAAAGACTTAAGACACAAGCACCATTTTAAAGATTTAGCAAACAAACTTTTGAATACTGCTTTCATGTGATTTACTCACAAACACAGTCCCCACACTAGCCAATTTAGCAACATTAAATTAAATTTAAATTTTACTTAATTTTTTTTTTTCAAATAAAATTTTTTTTTTTAAATTTATTTATTTGCATTTCTCTTTCCTATTAAATCGTATTTTCATTAATTTAATTTTTAATTTTTTTTAAATAGATCCGGCAGTATTGAAGGTATCTCACCAACTTCGGTGGGTCCAAATTTAATAGCCGCCTTATCAAGCAGTGATACCACCTCGATTGGCACTTGGCGCATGATAAAAGGTAAAGTTTCACAAACAATTGAAGATATAAAATCATCTAAAGGTAGTACGACAAATATAACTACATTACAACCCCAATCATATCCAACTATTCTAATCAAAGGTAAATGAATATTTCAAAATTTCATTAAAATTATAATTTTGTTTTTTTCTTTATACAAATTTTTTTTTATTAAATTTGATAACCAAATTAAATTTAAATTGAAAACAAAATTACATACAAGAAAATAATAATAAAAAGAAAATAAAATAAAAATCAAACTAAAAAAGTAAATAAAAGTTTTAACATGTTGTAGCAGGTGAACAGCAACAGCAATCGGGAGTTGTTGAATTGGATTCGGATCTGGAAACAAAAAGTGAAGATTTGTCTGTGGAGCAAGACAGACGGAGTAGTGCTGGTAGTGGCAAACATAAAAGATCTAGCAAAATGGAGGATTCTGATTCGGAATTTGAAAATGAAATTTTGTTTGAAGGTGATTCTGAACATTCACGTTTTCGTCGCAGTTTTGCCAATCTTAAATCGAAAGTTAAAGCCAAACACGCGGCTCATCAAGCTCAAAAATCCACTCTAACTGCAAACTCAGCTTTAGGAACAACTTCTTCCCCAACTGGTAGTCATTCAGCGTTAACGGCTGTTAAAAAGGACATCAGTCCCAGCCGAAGTACAGGCTCATCTTCATCTTCAACCTCGTTAAGGGGTAATTTTTTGCGTAGACGCCGCAATAAACCCATAGAAACTGCTGAATTGGCTTCACCTACTAATATGCCTTCGGCCTTGGCGGCCACAGTGGCTGCGAGTGGTGAAATGGCAGCCGTAGTACCAGTAGTGGTTAGCGGTAAATCGGGCACAAAAACTAAGGGTGTGACAGTAGGTAAAAAAGACATAGAAATTGAGTCGGGTGTTGAAATGTTAGAGGATATGATACCACCTCCGGCACCTGCATCTACCACAGACAACACCCCCTCTGATTATGTACCACCAAAACGTGATGAACTTGATCTACCGCTACAAACTGATAACACAAGTCCAACTCCTTGCCAAGATTATCCCCTAAAAAATATTAAAATGCTGTACGAATGCAATGATCCCTTGAACTTGACCACCAGCACATCTCGTCTATCATTAAACAGTGCCGTTGCTAAATTTAAAACAACTTCCAGTGATAACATACATTCCTTTAGGATTTATTGGCAGCATTTAGCTAAACATGCTGCATATTTGCCAAGTGTTTCCATTTTTGGTTTGATTTTGATTTTCATTTTGCCCATAAATGATTTTATACGCGGTGTGTTAACCTGCCTTCTGGGCATTGTAATTGTTGAGGGTCTATGGAATATGATACAAAAGGTTATTGAACACTATGCCATTCATTTTAAACCCGAAAAGACCATGTTTCATATACCGGACTATAGTAAAATGACAATATGTGAAGTTCCAGCTGTCAAGGAATATAAAACAGTGAAATCTTATGGAGTAAGCAAATGTTTTTAATTTTTTTTCAATAGAAAAATTTCTTGGCAGTTTTTGCTTTTTTCCTTTTCTTATAATCAGCTCAATTATGAATAAAAATTCCTCCAGTCTTTTTCACTTTTCCCTTTCATCTTATTATGAATAAAATTTTTCCTTTTTCTGTCATAGAAAATTATTTGATTAGAGACATTTTTTTACATAAATTAAAATTTTCGTATTTAAAAAATTCAAGGGAATATTTATAAATAAATAGGTTGAATATGAATAAAATTTCTCCCTTTTTTTATCATAAACAGCTTAATTTTACTCTTTTTACTCCTGTAAGGATTAGAGAGACTCTTTATGAGTATCTCTGGGAAAATTTGTTTTCGAGAAAAAATTTTCCAAATCAGTGATTTTTCTATGACAAAAAAGGAACAATTTTATTTACAATAAGAGGAAATTGAAAAACCCGCCTGAGAATTTTTATTCATAAATTAAGGAATTTTTTGCCACACATCTCAAAAATTTCTTTAAAAAAATAGGCCTGATCATGATTGGGCGGAAAATAATTTTTATTTATTAATGAATTTCTTGTTTAGGGCTGGATGAATGAAATCAGCAGCTATGATCCAAATACATTTAGTATTAACATGGCCAGATCGGTTTATATTAAACTAGAAGGTAAGTAATCATTAAATCTTATATATTGAGGGTATTCAGTGTTTGCTGCAGATGGCTTAGTTTTTTGAAAACAAACAGAGAAGTTTTCTAGTTGCACTTTCACAAGACCATTTGCAGGAAATATTGAAACCACCTATTGTGTTGGGAAAGTATTAAAAAAATTAATACTTAAAATACATTAAGATCGAATTTACCCATTTGTTTGTCCGTACAAAATTTTTTTCCATAAAAAATTGTTGTCCCTACAAAAGTTTTGCCCATAAAAATTTTTTATCCAAAACAAATGTTATCCAAAATAATTTTTTATCCTTACAAAATTAATGTCGGAACAAAATTTTTCTCCTTAAAATTTTTTTGTTCATAAAAAAGGTTTGTTCTTAAAAATTTTTTGTCCATAAAAAACTGTTGTCCATTAAAAATTTTTGTCCATAAAAAACTGTTGTCCATTAAAAATTTTTGTCCCTACAAAATTAATGTTCGAATAAAAGTTTTCTTCGTAAAAATTTTTTTGTCCATAAAAATTTTTTTACATTAAAATTTTTTTCTATTGAAAATGTTTGTCCACTAAAAATTGTTGCCCGTACAAAATTTTTGTCCATAAAAAACTGTCCGAACAAAATTTTTTTTTTTTATATTTTTGTACATAAAAAACTGTTGTCCGTAAAAATTTTTGTCCGCTAACAATTTTTGTCCATAAAATTTTTTTTCGTACAATATATTGGCCCATAAAAATTGTTTGTCTTCACAAAATTTTTATCCATACAAAATTTGATTATGTAATTTGGAAAGGCATCTCTATCTCTCTTAAAAAGAAAGCCCAAACTACATACAGAAAAATATTGTGCGGACAAAAATTTTCTCCAGAACGAGTGGGAGAACTCAGCCTGAGGACACAGTTCTTGCAATGTAATTTTTATTGCTGCAACTCTGAGTTAATACAAATTTTGCTCATCAATCCAATGAAATATTTCATTATTTTTTAATCAATCACCTTGTTTCATTAATTTCTATGAAATATTTATTCATTTAATAAAAATTTTTATTAAATTAATGACAAAAACAACTTCGATTGTGATAACTGAATTTATTACAAAATCAAAACTCAACTGTGATAATCAAATTTATTAGTTTTAGCAACCAGAATTCGCTAATACAGTCCAAAATTTAGTTCTCATTAAAGTATTTCGAGCTGTAACACCGATATTTTATTGGCTTAATTAAAAAAAATCGATTATTACAACTTTATTTGGCATTTTTAACAAATTTAATTCTCACAAGCGAAGTTATTTTCTCAGTGTATTAATCGAACATTTTTGCGAACTTGCATACGTGAACTGGAACTTATAAAATCCTTCAAATTTTAAACAGGCACATTATTGCATTTGTCTACAACAAATGCTCGTATACCCAAGCGAGTGATGTGGAATGAATTGCCCATAAATCGTAAAAATATTATCTTCACCACACATCGCACTTACGATTTAATTGGTTGTCGTATTGAACTGTTACCCATTGGTCTTGCTAGAAAAAGGTACAGAAAAAAACTAAATTTTGCGTAATGAAATATAAACACAAAAAAATTTATAACAAAATTTTAGACACTTTAATCGCAAATATCCCATACAATTGATTATAAAAGATGCCAAAGCCTTAGCCACAACAGAAGAACATGATGTGGATGCTAAGTCTGGAAAACGTCGTCATCGTAGTAGGCATGAGAAATCAGAAATGCGTGACTTGTCGGAAACCAGTAGCAAAATTAACGAAACAGAAAGTCAAACACAAAATCAAGCTGGAGAAATTGATTTTGGAGCCACAATACTAAATGCAGATGTAATTTGAAATTGCACAAATTGTTAATCAATTAAAAAATTCTTTATATTATTTTTACAGCTGCAAAAATTACAAAATGATGTTAATCCTGATGAGGATTTAAATAACATAATGGTGCCCTGTGGTGATGAAGTTCGCTTATTGTTGTTTGCCAGAAGTGCGAGGGAAAAGGAAGATTGGTAAGCCATCAATTAATTTTATTTTAAATATTAAAAGTTTATTTGATGGCAGGTATAGACGTTTTGTTGCTGCTAGCAGTGGTGATGTTCATGATCAAGATTTACATTTGACTAACGTGACATTGATTAACTCTAAAGATCTGCAAGCAGCTGCCACTAAAGCAGCTCAATTAATTACAAATCCTAAGGTACGTTTATGTTGCAAATAAAAATGAAATTGAATGCACTTATTTGTTTTGAACAAAATGTTTGTCTGAGCGAAAAAAAATTTTTAAAAGAATGATGCTTCTAAAACTGCAAAAATAATCTCTTGAAAAGTGCCTAAAGGAAGAACAACTTCTTAACTATTCTAAAATTACAAAATATATTTTTTTTTTTGATACGCCTGAGGTGAGTTTTGTTCGGAACAAAATTTTTGTCTGCACAAAAAAAATTTAAAGAATTCAGTAAAAATGCCAAAACTGCAAACAAAATTCTTTTGAGAATTAGTGGTCACACTTATTCCGAACAAAATTTTTGTCTGAACAAAAAAAAAGTAAAAAAGAAATTATTCTAAAGCTGCTAAAAAAATTATTTTAACAATTAGCTGATTTCACCCACTTATTTCGAACAAAATGTTTGTCCGCACAAAAAAAACTTGAATGAAGAATAATTGACTAACTATTCTAAAACTGAAAAAAAAATTCTTTTTTTACACACTTATTTTTGTCTTAATGAAAAAAAGGTGAAATAAGAATAATTCACCAACTATTCTAAAGCTGCAAAAAAAAACTGTTTTTTACGCACTTTAGACAAAATTCACCTTCATTCTCGAAGAAAATTTTTGTCTGCATAAAAACGGGAAAAGAGGAGTAATTGACCAAACACATTTTTTTGACATGCCTTAGAAGAATTCACTCCTTTGTGCCCAAAAAAATTTTTGTTTGAAAAAAAAAAAAAAAAAAATATGACTGAATTCACTTACTTGTTTGGAACAAAAATGTTTTGTCCGCACGAAAAAAAAATTAAAAGCAGAATAATTCATTAATTTTTCTAAAGGTTAGGTTAGGTTAGGTTAACAGGTCGCCCGAAAGAAATAAAACAAGAGCTGGGCTCACTTGGGTCCTCTGACGTGGTCCCTTTGTGATACCTGTATAGAGATAGTGATAGCAGAGTGAAGGGGAGGAAAGAAGATAGAGAAAGAAAGAAAGAAGTGAGTGAGTCCGTCACACAAACCAACCACTGCAAAATAATTTTTTTTTTCACAGACATACTTGTTACGAACAAAATTTTTGTACGCACAAAAAAATTTTTATAAAGTTAGCGAAAATCTTAAAAAAATATTGTAGGGACAAAAAATTTTCTTTCCGGAACAAGAGAATAAGTTTAGGATAAGCTGTGTCACAGTATTTAGTTGTAATCCGAAAATATTTTCGATTTCTGTAAATTGTTCCTACGAATTTAATATTTTTTTTGTTTTCGCTGATATCACGCTCAAGTTCGTAATTAAATATGCTCTAAAATGTTGTGTCCAAACAAACACACAGAAAGTGAATTTTATTTATATATAAAACACCAGTTTTCTGCCAAGGATATATATTTTTTTTTATTTAATATACTTTTATTTACAATCTATTTATACAATATTAAGTAAATGCCGGGGAAATAAAAATTCTTAAATAATTAGGCAGGTATCTCTGCCGTATGATTAATTTATTGAACACTCATACTCTCCCATATTTAAAGAAAAATGGCGTTTTTTAATTTTGCTCTCAATTTTTTTACCTTTTTTCGCTCTACAAGAAGCGTCGTTATGCCTTAACAAAAAAATGCTGAATTGGTTTTGCGTTCAGCAACACATTTTTCTTTATACAGATTATTTATTTCAATTTATGTTTTTCTCTGCGTGTTTTAATTTTTCTTTAGCCCAAAGAGAATGCCACTGGTTCTGGAAAATCTTCAGTTTGTGAACAACAAAGAGAATCTATTTCATCGACTAATCTAGAAGATTTAGCTGATGTAAGTTTAATTCACAAAAGAAATTTAAAAAAATTTTATTAAAAATCAAAGTTTATTTTTTTTCTTAAATGGTGCGAAAAAAGTTGTATTCGAAATTTGTTATTTTTTGTTTGCCATTATTTTGCTTGCTTTAAACGGGTTTAAATTGACTCGTTATTGTTATTTTACTTGTATTTCATTTTATTATAGTTTTCTCCAGCTGCTGCCCCGGAAAAAGAGGAAACTGAACGTGATGATGATTCAATAGAATTTATGCCAGATGATGCTGATTCCATTGAAGGTCTCTTACTGTTAGCTAGCGCTGCACGAAATGATGCAGATTATATTAAATTTATGGCTTTATATCAGGTATGTTCATGATTACGGTTGCACGATGCAACAACAACTTGTTTGATAACGAGTGCATCATTTTGGCCTCAGCTGTAGTTAAATCCCTAGCCAGAAGAAATATAAAGTTCATAATTTTAGTTAATTATTCGATCTTATAAATTTATTATTAGTAAATATTATTCAAGCTTAAGATCTCAATGAAAATTGCTTTTGTTTTGATTTTCCAGTATATCGACTTTCTTTTAAATTTCCCTGAAGAAATATTGGAAAATTAAAACAAAAACAATTTTCATAGAAGTCTTAAGCTTGAAATAAAAATTTTTCATTTTTATTAAATTTTTATTTATTTTTGTTTTGTTTTTAATTTTTTTTTTAGAAAGCTTGTAGACAATCAAAGATTCCAGTTTATAAAGGGCAAATATTTCATGATCCTCTAGACAAAAAGAGTGTATGTTTTTGTTTTATTTTTCTTTCGTTGTTTTTTTTTAAATATTTTAAAACTAAAACTTGTAATTTCTTATGATTAATTATTTTTATTTATTTATTTTTAATTGAAGAACAAACGCACAGCTCGCCATGAAAATGAACTATGGAAGGGCATTGATCAGTCGTTATTCTTGGGTCCCTCAGGTAGTGTGGTATGGGCGAATGTCTTAGTAGGCCGCCTACTATACAGCGTTTTACAAAATGAACACATCATGGATAAAATACAAGACATCCTGCAAAAGAAATTAAACTCCATTAAGGTAAATTAACAAAAAAATGCTCCTACTTTTTTTTTTTTTTTTTAATAATTTTGAATTGTTTAGCTACCCGGTTTTATGGAGGATGTGGTTATTAAAAATATTAATCTAGGCAATACGCCGCCATTAGTTCATCGCGTTTCACAGCCCATGCTTGATGAACGTGGCATTTGGCTGGATATGGATGTGACTTATGAGGGTCATTGCCACATTACTGTAACAACAAAATTAAATTTGTTGCGTCTTAAACGTCCTATGCGTAATCCGCTATTTGTTGATGTTAAAATTGATGCCAACATGCCCAACACAACAACACACATGGCATCCTCATTGAAAGATGAACTGTTGGCTGCCCATAAGACAAATCGGGGTGCTGTAAATGAAACTGATTTATTAATTGAAACAGCTTTTACCGGCAGTGCTATATTTGATAGTGATGCTGAAAGTACCGGCAGTTCAAGTACTGAGTCCGATAGTTCTATTGCTGGTACAATGGGTGATAATCCTAATAGTGTTAATGAAGGGTAAGTTCAATTATTATTTAGACCCAAGTTGATGGGCTAATTAAATTGAGAATAAATGTTATTTTAGAGCCACTAATCCTGGCAATGCTAGACGTATATTTAAATTTGTGGATCGCATTGCCACCTCAAATTTTTTCCAAAGCGCTACGGAATTGTCTTTTGTACAAAAAGCCATGGAAAATATGAGCACCACAATTACATTAGGCATAGACTTAAGAGGCTTAGTGTCACGTGTAACTATAAATATACCACCACCGCCCTCAGATAGGATATGGCTAGCGTAAGTTCGCTTTAGAATGTTAAAAGCACTTGAATCTCACTTTATTTAATTTTTTTTTAAATAGTTTTCGTGCCCCACCCAGACTTTGGCTTACCGCACGTCCCACTGTGGGTGATAAATCTGTTGACTGGAGCATTGTCACCAATGTGATTGAGGGCAAACTATGTGAGGCTGTTAATAAATATTTAGTCTATCCAAATATGGTGGATTTAACTGTACCATTTTTGGGTAAATCAGCAGCTTCCGAATCATAAAAAAATTATGTAAAATAATTTTTTTTATATTAAAAGCTTTATTCATAATAGAAATTTATTATAAAAGGAATTTATGTGTTTGCAATACAAAAATTTTTATTATGAATAAAAAGCTTGTCTGCAGTTATTTTTAACACCTACTGTTTGCCGTCTATAGTTCTGACTTAATATATTTTTTTCTAATTATTAAAATTTTAAAACTATAAATATTTAAATAATTTGAATTAAATTTTTTTTTAATAATACTACTGCTAAAACTAAATATTACTATTGCTCTTTAAACTCTCAACTCTTCTATTTTATTTCCTAAATATTCCTTTTTAAAGTATTATTAAATTAACTCTAGAAGAAAAGCAAATAAAATAAAAAATAAATATTTGTATGAATTAAAAATTAAAAAAAAAAGATTAAAAAAACAAAAAAAAAATAACAGGCCTAATTTTACAAGCCTTAGTTAGCTAATAACTATGATTTAAGCACTAAACTAAAGTCGTTAGTTAATTAAAGGCCTACATTTACAAAAATAATTTAATAAAAAAATTTCGATAACGTTGACTTTAAAGTTTACGTTAATTTTTTTTTTTTTTGATAAGAAGGACGACACAATTTTCATTAGCTTTACCATAGTCATTAGTTAACTAAAGACTGGCAAGTTAGGGCTTAAATTATATCAACTTTATTTAGAAATTTCTTATAAGAATTAAACTGAAATAATTATGTTCTTATTATTTTTATTTAAAATAAATTTTTTTACAAAGAATTTAATTATATCATTTACAATATTTAAAATATATTTATATATACTTTTTATTATATTTTTTTATACTAAGAAAAATATCACAAGATATCATATCCAATTATGTTATGGAAATCTATTTTTAATATGAAATTATGTATTTGAATTCCTATATAATGTCCTTAATTAAAATTATTTATATAATTTGTCTTAAATTAATTATGTAAGTTTAAAAATTTAAGTCAACTTTTAAGCCAGAGCAACTAGAAACTGTTTCCGACACCTAAACATTCCTTTTCCAATTCCACACTTTAATAAGGTTCCGTTTTAGTTTTGTAATGGTCTTATTCCGGACCGTTTCTTGACTTAAATATTCCATTTTCATTTTGTTCCGTACCGATTCCATACCGTTCCACAACTGAATAAAGTTCCATTTCGTTCCACCTTGATTCTGAAACATTTGCTAAGCATTTAACGTTACAATTCCATTTCGTTACGGCCCAATTCTGCACATTTTGTTGAATTGCAATTCTTCATCGTTTTCCGGCTAAGTAACATTTAATTTTTATGTCATTTCCTTCCGATTCCCCTCCGTTCCTAGACCAGTTAAAGTTTCATTACATTTAGTTCCGACTCTTTAATGGTTCAATTCCATATTTTTTTTTTTAATTAGGCCATGCATATCGAGCCATGACCGCCAAAAAAGCTTAATTAACATCACTTTCTATTTTTGGTTTTTTTTTTGTTTATAAAAATAACAGAACCTTGAAAGCACATGATACAATTTCATAGTCACAGCAAATGGCGTTAGAATGTTATAGCAAAACCAATTTTAGCTTAAGTTCACATTGCTTATTTGCTTACAGCAAAAACATTTAAAAAACACCTGCTGTAAAATTTTATAATCCAAACGATCTTCTATAAAGCCAAATATCAAAAGTTTAGGCAAGAATTGAACATGCGATCGATCAG
This sequence comes from Thelaira solivaga, assembly GCA_947397855.1. Classification (NCBI taxonomy): domain Eukaryota; kingdom Metazoa; phylum Arthropoda; class Insecta; order Diptera; family Tachinidae; genus Thelaira; species Thelaira solivaga. The sequence goes on from OX377613.1 coordinate 63,068,070, forward strand.
TTTACATTACCGGGAACATTACCCATCAACATACCCGGTCACCATTCCATTTTCATTTTGTTGCGCTCAGTTTTCTCACTATACACCAACCCCATTACTGCTTTATTTGCATTTTGTTCCAGTCCGACTTTAGATAAACATTTCATTTTCGTTTTGTTCCTTCCAATTCCTTAACGTTTCGCGATTATTTTCTATCATTCTGCAAACCTATTAATGCTCCAATTCCATTTTGTCCCGGCCCTATTCTGTACAGTTCTACGAAACTACTAAAATTCCATTTTCATTTTGTTAAAATTAGTTCTCCAAATTTATTAATGTTTCATTTCCATTTTATTCCGATGAAATTTTTTTTTGTTTTTTTAATTTAAATATTTTTTTGCGATAAGTTTATGATCTTTGTAACTTTTAAGCTCAGCTTTAAAATATCAAGCTTAGTTTTCAGCACCACAAAAAATTTGACTTTTCTTTCTAATTAAATATAAAACAAACCGTTTGCAAGTAATAATAGTCGTGTGGTGTCGTATAATTTGAAAGCAGACCCCATGCGATAAACTACAGCTCAGTTAAAAAATGAAGGCCTTAAAATACTATTACAGCTTTTAGTTACTCTGGTTCAACACTTTATACACTTAAAAATATTTATTAAAATTAACATAACTCTACTTAATTGTTTTCGAACAAAATTTATTATCTCCTTTTAAAAAGTTATTTTTGAAATTCTTCAATTTCCAATCCATATCTAAAGCCGTAAGTTAATTCAATATCGAGTAACTTGCTTCATAAATTTATTCTGTAACGAATTAAATAATTTAATTAAATTATAGTTGCGTTAATTTTTCAAAACCATTTCCAAAAAAATCCCTTTTTTACTTAAAAAAAACAAATCTATATTTAGAAGAATTTAATTAATTAATATATATTTATTTTTGTTATAGGCTTTATTGAAAAAAAAAAAAACTTGATGTATTCCTGTTGATATCATTTTATACACAACAATTTTATCTTGTTTCAAAATATGTATTTAAATTAAAAAAATAAACAAAAATGAAGAAATATATTTAAATAAAAAATAATACATATTCCATTTCGAATACAGTCTTTGTTTTACTCATTTTGTCTATTTACGCAACAATTTGAAAAAGTAATTTAATTTATATAAAATAATTTTTTTAGAATTTTGTATTTTTTCAGTACAATTTCTTTAAAGTAAGTATTAACATTCTGCTTACTAAAGAATTCGGCTAGAAGATAGTACATTTCCTTCCCCTACAAAAAGTTTAATTTAAAAATTTATAACAAAAAAAAAAACTTAAACAGATAAACAACTTGCTGTTGACTACCTTTTTACCTGTTTAATGTACATTTTCGTTTTATGTTTAAAACTTTTGAATCGAATACATATATTTTCGAATAAAATTTCATCACAGTGACAGTAAAAAAAGGACTATCTACCACATGCCACACCAAAGTTGAATAAAAAGCCTTTTAGTTACAAAAAAACCTTATTCCTTTTTAACGTTTGAGAATTTAAAAAAATGTTTAACTAAAAGGTAGCCATTTACCACTCTGCCACATGGTGAAAGTTTTATTAAAGTTATAGAAAAAAAAAATCAAAAAGTAGATCAATCGGAACTTGCAACTTGGTGTTTTTGTCTACTTTTTCCTTTTTTTACTACAACTTTTGAGCGGTTTAACATTTTCAAATGAAACTTTCACTAGGTGATAGAGCGGGAAACGGGCTATCGTTGCCTCGAACATTTTTGCAAAATCGCTCAAACGGTTAAAAAGTTATTAACTTTTTTATAAGCAAAACCCTTTTTCTTCAAGTTGCATGTGGCATGTAGCAACATAAGTGGCATGCAGCAGATAGCCAATTTTCCACTCTACCACATAGAGAAAGTTTCATTAAAAAATATTGATCCATTCCAAAGTTATTGCGAAAAAACAAAATTGTATTTAAAATGTAACTGTCGCCTGTACAAAAATTGAATTTAAAAAACTTGAGCGAAAAAAGTGAAACACCAGGGCAACAGAACCAGCAGTAGGTGGATTTTCGGGAATTATTTTTTGTTTTTTTATTACAACTTTTGAACGGATCAATATTTTCGAATGAAACTTTCACCATGTGGCAGAGCAAGAAATGGGCTACATGCCACATGCCACTTTTGATGCCACATGCCACAAATAAGTTGCATAAAAAGTGTTTTAATTGAAAAAGAGATTATAAGTTTTTAAGCGTTTGATGAAATTTAGAAAAATGTTTGGTGGATCCATAGCCCGCTTCCCGCTCTATCACTTAGTGAAATTTTCATTTAAAAATATTAATCCGTTCAAAAGTTGTAGCAAAAAAAGTAAAAACATTACCAAAACAGCATGTTGCAAGTTCCGGTTGATCATTATTTTGGATTTTGCCCTATAACTTTTGAATGGGTTAAGATATCTTAATGAAACTTTCACTATGTTGCAGAGGGGGAAGTGGGCTACACTTCAGTTGAACTTTTTTTTTAAATCGCTCTAACTCTAAGAAAGTTATAAGCGTTTTTCTAATTAAAACGCTTTTTACTCTAGTTTCATGTGGCATGTGGCAACATAAGTGACATGTGGCAGATAGCCAATTTTCCACTCTACCACATGGTGAAAGTTTCATTAAAAATTATTGATCCATTCAAAAATTATGGGGAAAATACAAAATTTTATTCAAAATGTAACTGTCGCTTCGTACAAAAATTGAATTTAAAAAACTTGAGCGAAAAAAGTGAAACACCAGGGCAACAGAACCAGCAGTAGGTGGATTCTTGGGAATTAATTTTTGTTTTTTTGATACAACTTTTGAACGGATCAATATTTTCGAATGAAACTTTCACCATGTGGCAGAGTGGGAAATGGGCTATCTTTCACCTAAAAATATTTTTCAAATCGCTCAAACGCTTAAAAAGTTATAAGCGTTTTTATAAGTAAAACGCTTTCTATTCTAGTTGCATGTGTCATGTGGCAACATATGTGCCATGTGGCAGATAGCCTATTTTCCATTCTATCAACTGGTAAAAGTTTCACTTAAAAAGATTAACCTATTCAAAAGTTATAGCTAAAAGACTATAATCTAAACAAAATCATATTTTGCTACTTCCGGTTGAATTTTACTTCCGGTAAAAAAAACATTCTACAGGAAGTTGGTTATGAGTTTTAGTTTTTTAATTATAACTTTTTCATGGATGAATGTTTTTTAATGAAACTTTCACTATGCTGCAGAGTGATAAATAGCCCACTTGCCACCTGCCACTTATGTTGCCACATGTGGCATCTACTATAATTAAAAGGGGTTTTAATTAGAAATGGGCTAATATTTTTTTTTATGTTAGACCGATTTAAAATATATGTTACACTAAAATGTAGCCCACTTCCTCCTCTGCCACATGGTGAAAGTTTTATTAAAATATCTTAACCCATTCAAAAGTTATAAGGAAAAAAACCAGAAAACTGATCAACCGTAACTTGCAACATGGTGTTTTCGTCTTCTTTTTCCCTTTTTTGCTACAACTTTTGAACGGTTTCATATTTTTAATAAAACTTTCACTAAGTGATAGAGCAGGAACTGGGCTATTATTTCATCGAATATTTTTCTAAAATTCGTCAAACGCTTAGAAAGTTATAAGCGTTTTTTCAATTAAAACATTTTATACAACTTATTTGTGGCATGTGGCAACATAAGTGGCAGGTGGCAAGTGGGCTATTTCTCGCTCTGCAGCCTGGTTAAAGTTTCATTAAAAAATATTCATCCATGAAAAAGTTATAATAAAAAAACTAAAGCTCATAACCAACTTCCTGTAGAATGTTTTTTTTTACCGGAAGTAAAATTCAACCGGAAGTAGCAAAATATGATTTTGTTTAGATTATAGTCTTTTAGCTATAACTTTTGAATAGGATAATATTTTTAAATGAAACTTTCACCAGTTGATAGAATGGAAAATAGGCTATCTGTCACATGGAACTTATGTTGCCACATGACACATGCAACTAGAATAGAAAGTGTTTTAATTAGAAAAACGCTTATAACTTTTTAAGCGTTTGAGCGATTTGAAAAATATTTTTAGGTGACATGGTGAAAGTTTCATTCGAAAATATTGGTCCGTTCAAAAGTTGTATAAAAAAAACAAAAATTAATTCCCAAAAATCCACCTACTGCTGGTTCTGTTGCCCTGGTGTTTCACTTTTTTCGCTCAAGTTTTTTAAATTCAATTTTTGTACGAAGCGACAGTTACATTTTGAATAAAATTTTGTATTTTCCCCATAATTTTTGAATGGATCAATATTTTTTAATGAAACTTGCACCATGTGGTAGAGTGGAAAATTCGCTATCTGCCACATGTCACTTATGTTGCCACATGCCACATTCACTTCAGTTAAAAAATGTGTTAATTAGAAAATCGCTTATAACTTTCTTAGCGTTAGAGCGATTTCAAAAGAATGTTCAACTGAAGTGTAGCCCACTTCCTCCTCTGCAACATGGTGAAAGTTTCATTAAGATATCTTAACCCATTCAAAAGTTATAGGGCGAAATCCAAAATAATGATCAACCGGAACTTGCAACATGCTGTTTTGGTAATGTTTTTACTTCTTTTGCTACAACTTTTGAACGGATTAATATTTTTAAATGAAACTTTCACTAAGTGATATAGCGGGAAGCGGGCTATGGATCCACCGAACATTTTTCTAAATTTCATCAAACGCTTAAAAACTTATAACCTCTTTTTCAATTAAAACACTTTTTATGCAACTTATTTGTGGCATGTGGCATCAAAAGTGGCATGTGGCATGTAGCCCATTTCTTGCTCTGCCACATGGTGAAAGTTTCATTCGAAAATATTGATCCGTTCAAAAGTTGTAATAAAAAAACAAAAATTAATTCCCGAAAATCCACCTACTGCTGGTTCTGTTGCCCTGGTGTTTCACTTTTTTCGCTCAAGTTTTTTAAATTCAATTTTTGTACGAAGCGACAGTTACATTTTGAATAAAATTTTGTATTTTCTCCATAATTTTTTAATGGATCAATATTTTTTAATGAAACTTTCACCATGCGGTAGAGTGGAAAATTGGCTATCTGCTGCATGCCACTTATGTTGCCACATGCAACTTGTACAAAAAAAATTTTAGTTAGAGAAGCGCTTATAACTTTCTTAGCATTAGAGCGATTTTAAAAATATGTTTTAGGGAAGGATAGCCCATTTCCCCCTCTATCGCCTAGTGAAAGTTTTGTTTCAAACTATTAAATCGTTAAAAAGTTGTAGGAATGAAGATTATTTATGCTGATTTCTTTCTATTAACTTTTGAATGAACTAACAATTTTAAATAAAATTTTCTGCAAATGATAGAGTGAAAAATGGCCCAGCTTTTGTATTTATTAGGCCCTATAGATTTGTTAAAAAAATTAATACCCAGAATATTTTTTTTAATAAAAACATTTTTCATTTAGGGTTTTATTAACTAATTTATTTTTATTAAGTTAATTTTAGTTAAAATTTTTACATTTTATAACTGATATGTTCTAAAATTGACAAAATGCTCTACAATTTACATATACAATAAAAATTCAGTTTCTTTTTTAAATTTAAAATTTATTACAAACTAATCAAACATATTAAATTTCTATAGTTAGTTTTTCTTTTTTGTTTATTATAAATTCAGTAAAAAAAAGTAAAACAACTTAGAAATTAGCAGAGAAAAAATATAAAAATGATAAAAGAACAATTAAATTTTTAATTAGATATTTTCTTTAAAAAAAAAAAGGAAAAGAAAAGCAAACTAAAGTAGAAGACAAAATATCTGCAATTGGTTTGATGATCGAGGGTTTTTGCACACTTAAATTTATGTAAAACTAAAACATTAAAATTCATAAATTATAAAGCATAAAGCATAGATGCAGCTTGTGTGTGATGTTTACAGTGGAAGCTTTTTACAAAACGAGAGTTGTTGTTTAAATAATAATAACAATTTAAAAAAAGAAAAAAATATTTACTAAAACTTAGTAATAAAATCTTATTAAAAAAATATTAATTTTGTTTGTTGCTAAATTGTATTTAAAAATTAAATTGGTAATTAGATGCGTACGTGGAGTAAATATTTCCATTTGCTTTTATAAAAAAGGACTTGCTTAAAACAAAAATTTAGAAAGTTTTAACAAATTTTCTTTGAAAATAAAATATTTTTTTCTTTAACCAAAAATTGGCTTTTTAAAAAAAATGTAAATTTAGTTTCTATATTGACTTCAGAGTAATAGTTTTAAATATTTATGTAAATGGTCCTTGTTTTTTTTTTTTAATTTTCTTTTTTTGACATTGTAAAATATAAAACTATTTAAAAAAGATTTATTTGGGGAAGATTTATTTCTGCTTACAGTCTCATGCCGTGGTATTTGGCAAAGGATTTACAAAGGCAAAATGCTAAGAAAATTGCCAGTAGATGTACAATGCCAACGCCCAATAATACACCAATTATTATTTCACGATGGGAGATAATCCAATCAGCAAACACATCATAACAGCCCTGAAAGCATAATAGAAGAGAGAATATTATTAAATAAAAAATTAATAAAAAAAAAATGTTTTCATATAAAATTGTTAAAATATTTTACATTGAATTTTAAAAAATACAAATCCAAATTTTCAGGAATTTTTTGTTAAGAAAAATTTTTGTTGTTGGGAAAAAAATTTTTTCAAAAATGCCAGAATATTCTATAATAAAAAACAAAAAAAATATTTATAAAATGAAAAAAAAAACGAAGAGCAAAAACTCCCGAGAAACTGAGTATTAGAATCAAATTTATTAGTGATGTTCTGTGTGCCGAAAGCAATAAAAAAATTTAGAATTAAAAATCTTATCAAATGATTTTTTTTTTAAATTCGCCAATGGTCAAAAAAAAAAAAAAAAAAAAAAAAAAAAAAAAAAAAATTTGCAAATGGAGCACAAAGTAGTGCTTAAGTTTTCCTATTTCAAATAAAATATTTAAAAAAAATTTTAAATTTTTTATTAATAAAAATAATTTTTTTTTGGCACGACTATAAATAAAACCATAAAAAAATTTAATGCAATAAAAAAAATTAATTCTATAGAAAGTATTATGCGTATATTTTTTAAATAAATAATTTAACAAGAGGCATTACCCAGCCAACATCTCTTTAGATTTTTAATAAAATTAAAGTCTTTTTTTATCATAAAAGATAATTTTGTAGGGAGAAAATGCTACCCTGCCCGCGACTCCTTATGATAAGTTATTTATGATTCTTTTTTTTTTTGGTGCTTCAAGCAAAACAAAATTGTCACATCTCAAACGCATGCAATATTTGTTTGCAACTAAGCAGGTTTTTTCAAACTTTAACATGAGCCAAATACTTTTAAATTACAAGTGCGAATCATATTCAAGTGTTTTTTTAAGCATTTAAGTTCTTTATCAAGAAAAGTGCTCGCTCGAATAGGACTAGTCAAAATGATTTTTGAAAAAATGATCATCCCAATACTAGCTGGGTAACAAATAATAAAAACAAACAAGCAAGTAAAGAAACAAACACACACACACATACATACATGCACATTCACTCTTCTCTTGCACTTAAAATATTATTAAATGCCCCCAGAAAATTTTTAAAATGAAAAAATAAATAAACAAACACACACACACACAGGTACACATTCACTTTCCTGTTTCAATAAAAAATTATTTAACACACCCAGAATTAATTTAATAAATAATTAATAAAAAAAATGGTTCAAGCAAAACAAAAGACTTAAGACACAAACACTACATCATTTAAATAAAGCTTTCATGTAATTTATTTTGCGTTGCCAGAAACATAGGACCAGGACTACACACAAGCATACTTGAAAGCCACATATCACTACAAGCATGTGTAATATTTTATAATAAAAAAATGCTTGTAAGTCATTTCAAGTATGCTTGTGTAGTAAAACACGGCAAGTTAAGTTGGGCAATTCTTTCTCAATTCTCTTTTAAAATTATCGTTTTGTCCCCATACAAATTTTTTGTTTCGTCAATTTAGCATTCTTATTCTTCTTCTTTTTTTACATCTTTATAATTGATACGAAGAGAAGAGAGAACGAGCAAGTTTGTTTCCCTTTCCATTCTTCTTTCCTCTCTCTTCTACAAAATCAAGAATTGCCCAACTAAAATTGCTGTGTGTGGTCCTGGTCTAGTTGCCATACTAGCAATATTTTAACGATTTTAATAGTAAAATGTTGCTCAAGCAATTTTTACAAATTTCTTATAACGATTAAAAAATTTTACAAAAAAAAAAAAAAATATGTATTCAATTAATATAAACTAAAGCTACAGTTCACAATAAGCATAACCACTAATTTTTGGCAAATAATTTTATAGTCTAACATGACTTGTATTCAATCGTTGCCATTTTAGGCTAAATTTAAAATTTTTTTTCTCGCATTTATTTTTAAAATTTATGATTTAGCCTCTAGCTTTTTTTCTAGCCTTTTTTTATTTTCAAAATAGCCTTTTTTTTCTTAATTAATTTTTTTAACATTTGTCAATTTGTATACAATTTTGAAAAATTTCTGCTTGTTTTTTTTTTTATTTTATTTGAAGTTTAAGTAGTAAAAAAATAATTTAAAATTTTTGGATGCGAAGGGTGTTTTTGTTTAAAAGAAAAATGGATAAATGGGTTGTTTGTTTTCAGATAAAATAATAATTTAGCTGTTATCTCTGTTTTGACTAAACTAAAATCAAATGGTTATTTTAAGAACTCCGAAATTACGTGTATTCGATTCTTAATTTTACAGTAGACACTAAGAACAATGTTCTTGGTAGAAATTTTCTTTTAGAGGTGTGGCCATTAGCGTTGCATTTTAGCCTTTTTTTTAAACTAGATTTAGCCTTATTTTCTAGCATTTAGCCTCTAGCTTCTTTCCTAGCTTTTTTTCATTTTCAAAATAGCCTTTTTTCTTAATTTTTTTTTTTGCGGATAGTGCGAGAAAAATTTTTTTTTTTTAATTTTTTCAAAAAAAGCAAAGGGGGTAGTCCATGGTAATTTTTGGAGAAAAATTTTTTTCGCACTATCCGCAAAAAAAAAAGAAATTTCAATTAAAGCTATTACGTTTGTCTATCCAACGCAATAGAAATCAAGTCGATAGCTTGAAAGCTATATAAGCAAGTTATGACCACAAAGGGAGCCAGCAGTTTTACTACTGCCTCGTTCCAGGCTCTCTTTAGTAGAACTGGTTACTTTTTTGGTCATAACTTGCTAAGTTTTCAATATATCGACTTGATTGCTTTTGCGTTTGAAATTTTCGAAATTTTTTTTGCGGGTAGTGCGAAAAAAATTTTTTGTAATTTTTTAAAAAAAAAAAAGCAAAGGCGAAAATTTTTTTATAAACATCATAATTATTATTTTTAACTTTTTCCCAGCTTTTTTTTTTTTTTTTTTTTTTTTTTTTGTGAGTGATTTAGCTTTTTCTAGCCTTTTTTTAGGCTAATTTAGCTTATTTTTTTAGCTTCTGGTAAAGCTGCTTGTATTACATAAAATTAATGCAAACATGTTGTATTTTAATAAAAAATTTAATTAGTCTAAGCGAATATTTCTATGTAGGTGACATAGTGGTTATGCTTATGTCGACAAATATTTGTTTAATGAGACCGTCGCTTTAGTTTATATTAATTGAATTAAATTTAATTTTTTTTAACGTCACTTAAAAAAATTTAAAAAAAAAAAAATAAATAAAAAATCTGTCATTTTACTTACTCTCATATAAAAGCTATTGGCTTCATTAGGACTTGTGACACAATTATCATTATCGGGTATTAGATTTTTAACATCTTTTAATCTGCAGCAGGCCTCCGGTATGGTACGATTACCTTTACCATTTAACCAACCTGATGATGACTCAAAATCACGATAATCAACAACGCCACAACAGCCAAAGGTGCTCATCATTTGATTCCACATGAGCGTTACAGCATCAGTGTGTTCGGCTGTTGTATAATATTTGCTAATTGTGGATTGTAAAAAACTTTTGCTTTCATTGCGTGCCTACAACAAAAAAAAATTAAGAGAAAATTTTTTGCTTTTTTTAATATTTTTTTTTGCAACTGCAGTTTAGGTACCGTTTCTTTGTAAAATGCCGCTAAGCCACCGGCCACAATTTCAGCAATCAGTAATAAAACCATGAAAACGCCATACTGGAAAAAAATAATGAAAAGAAAAAAAAAAAATTTGTGTGTTAATTTACAAGAAAAATAAATTAAATTTGATTTAAGCAAAAATTGTTAAAAAAAAAATAAAACGATTCAAAATTTTTCAAATTATTTCAATCAAAAAAATTTGCAAAATGATAGAAAGAATTATTTATCATGGGCCACCATGGTACCGCAATCTTTAAGATCTATTGTGCAGGAAAAAATTAGAAGCGGATGTCAACCTTGTTAACTATTATTGTTATTATTTATTTAAAAGCACGCTTTTATTAAGAGCTGACTTTCGTTAATAAGAATTTCATGAATTTAAAATGGTTTTTAAAAAATACCGACTTTAGTTTGCCTATGATTATGGGCCATTCACTCTTATTTTTTGGGTAAGCAAACACCACACTCGTAGCTGACAGTTAAAAATCACAAGTTCTTTAGCTTTAGGGTTAACTTTTCTTTACAATTGAATAGTAAAAAATGACAAAAGAAAAAAAATGTTTTTCCCCAACTCGGACTACTTTCACTTAAACGCAAATAAAATCAGCATTTGCTCAGGGATTGTGCTAATTTATGCCACAATTTATTTTTGTTATATCGTTTAAGTGGACTTACACGATTTTACTTCTTAACTTAATAAATATTTTTTTCTGTCATTCAGAATTTAATTAATGAATGGGCTGACCCACTAAGACCCTATAAATTTATGGTAAGAGTTTTTCGAAGGGCCTTCAAAAGAAATCATGAACACAAGAAAAAGTGCCTGCACATTTATGTCTGTTCACTTGCCAAACAATTGTACCCGTTTTGATTTCTCTTTGCTGTCTGCATCGAAAACTTACAACATTAAAAAAGAAAGAAAAAATTAACCAACATGTACTCGCATCACATAATTTTATGGGCTTGGCATCATGTACTCCTAGTAAACTTTGTATTGGGCAATGTTCACAGCAACACCATGCAAACAGATATACACACCAACAGAGCTAGATAACAAGAGGAAAACAAGTACACCGCCTGCCTCGTACAACAATTGCTGCAGACATTAAAAATAAATCAACACAGGTGACGATTACGAATGTGAATAAACAAACAAAAAAAATAAGTATAAAATGAATTGCTACCGCATTGTTGGAGGTGATGTGAAAGGAATATGTTTAAGGCTGCAGTGCACTGAGAGAAACAACTTCAAATTAAAACAACAAACAGTTAAAATTAATTTTTTTTCTTTTTGTATTCAATTGTTTACATGCGTCAGCTGTTCATTTAGTAGTATATTCATCAAGCCGTTTCTAAGACGTAATTATTGTGCTCAACAGCCAGCTAAATTTGCCAAAAAAAAAAAAAAAAAAAAAAAAAAAATATCGCTTAAAATTCTAAATAATTATTATAATTTTTATCAAAAATCAAGAAGAGAACATACAATGACAACAATTAAAGAAAATAAGGTCCTTTTTAGTCATAGCTAGGAAAAAGGCTAGGAAAAAAGCTAGAGGCTAAATCATAAATTTCAAGGTTAAATGCGAGAAAAAAAGGTTAAATGGCAACGCTGTCAACAGCAAACAGTGTAACAGTTTAGCTCAACAGTTACGTCTTATGAATGCACCCATTAAGAATTTGTCTTTTTTCGCCCATAAAAACAATTAATTGGTAAGCTTTTTATTGCAGCTCAAGTCTCCACTAAAGGGGGGGGGGCTATACACTTCAAATTTCAACATCAATCAATGCATTTGTGGGCGTATCACAAAAATCAAAAATAAAATTCACCTACTACGCATACATGTGACTTTCAAATGCATTGATTGATGTTGAAATTTGATGTGTCTATCTATCCCCGCTTAAAGCTCCCACAAAACGATTCACTGCTCTAAGCTATTGTTTCTGAAACATTTTTTTTTCTTTTAGCTCATTACACTCCATAATTTTTCTTTGTTTTTTTTTCAATGTTTTAATGAAACCTTAAAATAATTATTTAAAATTTTGTTTTTGCTCAGTGTTCAGGAATTTAAATAAAATTTCTAATCAAAATAATGCAAAAGGTATCTACCCACCCCAGAAATGAACTACAAAGAAAATTATTACACACAATACCATGTGATGCAAACAGATTTTAATAAGATTTAAAAAGAGGAGAAAAAGAAAAACAACAAACAAAAGCAAATACAAACGAAATCTATAAAAAAATGGCCGTTAATTTGAATGCATTGAAATTAAAAAGCAGCGAGGCAAAACATTTTATATGAATGTCGGTCTGGTTATTATTTTTGTTTGTCATTAATACAGGTAAATTTGACATGAATATAAATACAGTAGAAGCTCTCATAGCAGACCCACACGTAATATTCTTTTAGCGGGCACACATTTTTTTAAAAAGAAAATTGAGAAGTGAAAGCTGGTGTAACTAAAGCAGCCTAAAGTTCAGTAACTTTTATTACGAAACAAGTATAACGATATTTTATCGATATTCAGTAACTCTTCGACAAAAATATTCGATACGTTAGAAATCGTTATTTGTGTTGATTATTTATATGCTGTTAACTTCGTCGCAAACTTCGTATATTTTTGTTGGAAAGTTACTGAATATCGAATTCGATAAAATATCGTTATACTTGTTCTTCGGCACTACAGGCCTGTCAACTCTTGACAATAAATTAAATAAAACTTTCAAAGTTCGGTATAAAAAAATTAATGAAAGGTTTTTTTTAATTACACAAACAAAAATCGAAAAACTTGAGCAAAAAAAAAAAAAAAAAAAATACCAATTTAAAAAAACGTAGCCCCAGATATAGAAATTAATTTTTTTTAGGCGGTAGATTACCAATCTAAGCGACCTCCGTTAAACTACTACTAAAATTATATTTAGAAATATTTAATAACGTAAGACGTATTTGATTAATATGCCATAAGCACTGAAAATATATTTACAAATACCAAAAAACGTAAGGGGTTACGTTAAAACATATTTGACGCAGCATTTTTATCTTCACTCATTTAATAGTAAGTTTTATTTGACGTTTTTCTTTTTAATTAAAATGGCTATTTTGTTAAGCTTGAGGTCTTATTTTTAAAAAATTTATTTTTATATCGATATTTCGCTCCAATTTTTGTAGCTTCTTCAGGATATAATATTAAAAATACATATTTCAAAAAAAAAAAAAAAAAAAAAATATGTATTTTTAATATTATATTCTAAAGAAGCTACAAAAATTAGAGCGAAATATCGATATAAAAATAAATTTTTGAAAAATAAGACCTCAAGCTTAACAAAATAGCCATTTTAATTCACTCATTTAATTTTTTATACGTTTTTGATATTTTAGAAGAATGTTTTTTAAGCAACACAAATCCGCCAAACTTCTTGGCTTGTCTGCTGGGAAAATGTTAATATTTTGGTAACACAGAGAAGGTTGTAAATATAAGACTCGGCACAGGCGAATTTGATTTTTTTTTTATTATTTCATTTGAAGAAGAAGTTTGCTATGCACTTTGCTAAAGCTCATAATTTTGAGGGGGGTTTTTTTGCAAAGCTTTAGTTTAGTTTTCTCATTTAAATTAATTTTTTTTTTTGAGGTTTCAATGTTTAGACGTTTAGTGACCTTAAGGTTGGAATTTTAATTTACCGTTAATTTTATTTAAAATAAATTTAATTAAAAAAAAAATATTTTTTTATTTAACTTTTTTTATAGCTTGTCATTGATAATTTTTTTTGTTAAAATTTTTTGGTGGTGAATGCATTTTTGCAAAGTTGGCAATTTTTGTTTGTTTATGTGTTGTTGGTTTAAGTTAAAAAAAAAAAAAATAAGTTATAAAATAATTAAGCAGCCTTAAAAGCATGTAAAATATTGTGAGTCTATTTTATTAAGACAACCTCCAGCCACCAGTCATGTTTAAAAACGAGCACGTGTTCTCAATACAAACGAAAAAATATGCACAGACGGGTACTCGTATTTTGAATTGAAAAACAAGCATAAAAGATTAAAAAAAAAGCTCAGCTTACCAACAGAACAACCAACCATAAGCTTAAGAACAGTAATTGTTTTTAAAAACTAAAACTAACTAGCCGTCTAATGGACTGTGCAATAAATTAAAATGTAAACTTAAGAGCACAGTGGGCATTTAAAATAAAAATTTTTTTTATAGTGAAAAGAGTGGCCCATAATCATGGTCACACTAAAGTCGGTATTTTTTTTAAAAACGATTTTGAATTCATAAAATTCTTATGAACTGCTCTTAATAAAAGCCGACTATGATAATAGCCCAGTCTCATTTTGGTAGTATAAAGCACCCGAAAGGTACTAAATAATGTACGATGTTAATTGGGAGTCAAGTTTTTTTTGTCCCACTTAATTTGACATTTATTTGGTTCAGTGTTTGACAAACTCAACCATGAGAGCGTTAAGATTGTTAAAGCCTTTTAGGAAAATTGGCGTTCACATCAAAAGGCATTTCCTGCATTTTTTGATTTTTATGATCAGCCAAATGTGTCCAAAATTGGGAGAATTGTGCCCAAATTTCAGCAAACCGGATGTATAGGAAATGTGACAACATCTATGCATGCCCATCCAGTTCATTCCGTGGGAAAACACCGCTGCTCTTCGCGATAGTGTGATAGAAGAGCCGTCATTTACGATTCGTTGTTCTGCCCAACAATTGAACATCTCACGATTATTTCTTGTAGCCAGAAACTGAGGATATGGATCTGAACGACGTGTAGTTCCAATAGCATGTTGCCACTTGCCCCACAATCAACGAAACAATGGCTTTTTTTTTGTGAGAAATTCAATGGTCGTGTTATCTCATGTCGTGGCGATTTGATTTAACATCGTTAGACATTTTTTTAAAAGAAAAAGCCAAGAACTATTCAAAAGCTAAAGGATGAAATTAACGACATTGAATCTCAATTATGCCTTCGAGTCATTGTGTTTTTGTTGCACCCTCAAGCATGTAATGCAGTTTAATTTCCAGTTGAGTTACGCTCAGTCTGTCTTAGTACTTCTTCGGATTTTGCATGCAGAAAACCACCTCGGTTGTGAGAAATAAATTTTTTTCCAATCAAAGTATGCGATAATTTTGTCCAAAATTTAGTTCTCTCAAAAATATTTTTATTTGCCGCAATTAAAAAATTCAATTATCGCAACTAAATTTTTGATTGGCAACAAATTTAGTTCTCACAACCGAAGTTGTTTTCTCAGTGTGGTAGAGATATACGAATAAAATACTCCGTCGAATTAAATGCTGAGGCCTGGACAATTCAACAGCTAAAGGATGAGATAATTTGGCACATTAACAAAATTAAATCTTAATTATGAAAATATAAACCATCGCATAGAGGTATGACAGCTTAGTCGTTGCTATTTTGTGGCCGATTTTCTCACATAATTGTCGTAGATCCTTCTATCATAATAAAAATTATTAGGATAATTCTCTGACAACTTTTTGTAACAAAATTAGTGATGAGAGTATCTCTAATGTTGGTATAAAACACCCGAAAACTACTAATTAAATGCAAATTTGGTAGGAAACATATTTTAGGTGAAAATTTACACTGAAAAAGAATTCTCATAAATTGAATGTAACGTTTACAGTTTTATAATGGAAGTGACGGAATGATCATGTTCACATTGATTAAAAATGTAATTGAAAGTGAAACGAAAATGCACCCGGAAGGTACTATTTAGAAGCAAATTGGGAGGAAATAAATTTTAGTTACACTGAAAAAAAAAATTCTCATAAATTTACAATTTTATAATTGAAGTGACAAAATAATCATGATTGCATTGATTAAAAATTTAATTGCTGCAATTAAAAAGTTAATCAATTTGAAAATTTTTTTATTAAAATTTTTAATTAACTTATGATTTTTTTTCTGTATTATTCATCTACTATGTGGCCTTTATCTACAGTTAAAAGTTCAAAAGCTCTCTTTACTTAATTAGTTTTAATTAAAAACAAATTTTTTTGAGCTTATGACCCATAGTGCAAAGCAATTATGGGTTACAAATGGCTTAAATCTGTGAAAATTGTTTCCAAACATCAACTACAATAACCAGTTAATGCAGTTTGAAATAAAATATTGCATAATTATACACACACACATACACACACACACACACAAAATAAATAAATCCATAACAAATAAGTAAGATTAACAATAATTTAGTTTTGATTATTTTTTTTAAAGTTTCATTTCAGCAAAACACTGAGACTAAAACACAAACCCCCAGCAGGCAAGAGTTTTCTGGGTTTTTTTTTCTTCTTTTTTCTTAATCTATTTAATTTATCGTTTTATTATTTCAATGAAATCAAGATGTCATGTGTTAAATAAATTTGATTTGTACGAGTTCATCATGATGAAGCTGTTTTTTTTTTTTTTTTAATTTTTTGGTTTTTTTTTATCAATTTTTTTATCTCAATTTCCGTTCATTATATGAGTCATATTTTCCAATTACTTGAATTGTTTATTAAATTAAGAAAATTTATTTTTGCATGTTCAACCATTTTTATTGAAAAAAAAAAATATTTTATTTGTTTAAAAAAAATTTTCACTTTTGATTTATGGGTTTTGTACACTGAAAAGATTTATTTATTTAGCGCATTAATGCCATTATATTTTAAAAGAAAAATTAAAATTAAAATTAAAATTGATTAATTTAAATTTAAATCCTGAAGCAACTACACACAATTGAAGGGAAATTTAAGAAATAAAAAAAACAATTATAATCCAACCTTAAGCTTAAAAAATCTAACAGTTTTAAATAAAAAAAAAAGAAAAGCTCAAATTATTAATTAACCAGTGTTTGCTATTAATTTACATTTTTTTTAATTAAATTAAAAGAAATAATCAATTATCACACTAGATTCAAATTTCAGTAAGGTACTAGGAGATTACTCAGTAATACCAAAAGAATAAGGTACAAATAAATGGAAAGTGAAATTATTTTTCTGGTAGTTGCTGTCGAGTACAACAAGAATCTGTTTTTGGAATTTTGCAAACACCTCCAAAATTTTGGGTTACGGGTAAAAAATCGCTTTTCATACCCTCATTTACTTATAAAACAGTAACTTAGTTGAATATCAATCGATTTTAAGTTTCTGAGCGGATTAATAAAGAAAACATTGAGGCTGTTTGAATGAGAAATTTGGCGTATTTCTCCTCCAAACAATTTTTTGTGAGCATTTTTCAAGTTTGGAAACGTTTTTACACAGTATTTTGTAAAGAAACCGCACAAATTTTGAATTAATTTTCAAAATATATTTATTATTAAGTGAAATAAAATTCTTTTTTCCTAAATCCGTTAAAAATTTTATGAGTTTTTAAACTTTTTATTAAAATTTTTTTTTTTTTACAAAAATTAAATTTTTGGCTATTTCACTCAAAAATGTTTGCTTGGCAGTGAAGTGACCGAAAATATTCTGAAATAATTTTTATTTTATTTTTGCCAGCATTTCTTGGTGAAAATGTTCTACTTGTTCAGCCCTGAACTCGCCCAGGTTGTCTGGGAATGCAGAAACTGACTTTTTATGGACATATTCCAGTTATTTTTTTTTTGTCGCACAGTGTTATTAAAGGTCACAAAAAAACCAATGTAAGTGCGTAAAAAAAATTTAATTTAATTAACGTAGACTTTAAAGTCAACGTTAGCGAAATTTTTCTTATAATTTTTTTTATAAATTTTACCTTAAAGTCTACGTCAATTTTTTTGCGTTGGTATTTTTACGACATTAATTACCAAAATTTGAATCTAATGATAAAATTTTCTAATTGAAAAACTTTATAAAAGAAAATCTTTAGAAATTTAGTACAATTTGGAACAGTAACTTACTTTTTTTAACAAAATGCACTTACACCGTTTTCTCAAAAAAATTGCTGATTTACTCCTAGTAAACAAAAATTATTAAGCAAACGAATCTAAACAATATGATTCACTATTACGCATTATTTTTACTGCATAATGACTTCAAAGCAACATCATTTTTTATTTAAATATTTTACTTTTATGTGACATACATACATACGTATGTTTATATATGTATAATCTATATGAGCAGATTCATAAACACCAAAAAAGTTTGAAAAAGAAAATAAAAATCTAAAAATATTTTCATGTGCAAGAGTGTTTACTCGCCTGTACTAGATACGTGCTTGTTTAAATTATTTTAATATGCGAACCCTGAACTCATTGGGCAAGTTGGGCATAAATTAATAATAATTAAAAAAACAAAAACAGCAACATAAAAATGTACTTTCAATAACAATAATAATAAATAAAAAAAAAATGAAAACAAAATTTATTTTTTTTTCTGCTACATAAAATTCAAACAATTCAAAAATTTAAAAAAAAGAAAACTGTAACAGACAATATTTATTCAAGTGCTGCTTAAATGGGAATACACATCACTTAGAAATAAGAAGAAAAAAACAAACAAAAGAAAAACATAAGCTGTCTTATAACGGTTTTCGAAATCGTGCTAAAAACAAAAAATGTGGCAGCACTTGCTATATATTTTACATTGACGCTGTCGAAATTTAACTACAACTTAAGCAACCTTAAAAAGAGCCATGATTTTGCACAATAGCCACTGTTTTGCTGTTCAAGGCTCCAACAATCGCTTTCGATATCGGACGCAATTACTCAAAATTTTTAAACAAAAAAATTGCTCAATAATGAATGCAATGCTTTATGCCCTGAACTGTTTCCATATTACCAGCAAATTTGTATGTTTTGAACACTTTTTAATTAAAATTTCTAGGCGAGTTGACCCCTTGTAATTTAATAGAGAATTTGCACATAAATCTTTGAGGTCAAATGGTCTCTATAGAAATTTTGAAGAGTAAAATTTTAATCAATTTCATGAGATATCGACTGCGACGATTTGGTAATTCATTCTGGACATAACTTTGAGAGCGAATAAGCTACCCTTTCCTTCCAAAATTAATTTTTTTTTAAAAACACTCAATATTTGGAGTACTTTTCATACATATAAAATTTCCAGACGAGTTGATCTCTTGTGTTTTAAAAACAGCCCATAAGCTTTTTTTTCAATTCTATTTAGCCCATCTTGTTTTATGGAGTTGTAGTGTGCTGAAGGGCACTAAATACGACTACCCACAGATCCCGATTTGAAAGGGTACCTAGATCTGTGTCTATCGTAATTGCAGGGGCCATGAGATCTACATCCAATAAAGCACTCTTCACGATGCTAAATTGATTGTCAGTTGATCTACAAGCTGAGAAATCGGCATTGATTGCGTTCGTGCGATTACATATGGCGCGAGATAGATCATGGGATCTAGTACTTTAAGTACGTCACTCCAAGAATAATGCAGTAAGATCTTCTCTTTAAGAGACGATCTAGATGGCTCTAAGAATAGTTCTGGAGTGGGTAATGGAGTCTGGGACTAATATATTCTTCAGACTTCCCCAATCAATGCAGCGTTCTACAAGCTGAATTGAAGGCTATAAGAAAAGCAGCAGACTGGCTGTTATGAGTGTCGTTGTCCAGACGAAAACAGTGATATGTGGGAACGGCTTGTGAGTTCGACTACGACAACGACACTCGTAATAAGGCTAAATATAAACAAAAAAGTTATTCAATTTGTACACGCATGCGTGACTTTTGGTCCACTCTGTATGTGCAAGCTTTGCTGTAATTGAATTTAGAAATACTAATTTCTAATTCAAATACTGCCCAGCGCTGACATGCATATGAAAACTGCACACCGAGCAATTTACATAAGTTTACGAACTTACAATATTTACACGTTGCTATTTAAAAATGACAAAAAAACATCATGATTAAATACAAGAAACTTTCTCCCTAAACACACACGAAACATCAAAACAACAAGAAAACTGATGAGGATGACAATGTTTTAAATAAATAAAACGTCTGCCATGACAAGACACATAAACAAAATATTTAATGACAAGAAGGTGTCAAACGATATTTTTAAAATAAATTTGTCTTCCATAACTTTCATTTTAATTTATTCAACTTTGTTGAAATATTTTTGACAAAAAAATATTTTCAAGCAACGACATCAAAGACCCTGGGTCTTTTTTTAATGATTAAAATTTGAAAAAAAAAAAATTTTTATTTGGTGTGTTTGCTTCCTTGAGGGTGAGCTATTACCTGACCGTAATTTTCTTAAAAAATGTTTTTTTTTTTTTGTAGTTTAAGCAAATGTAAAGAGAAAAACTCACCGTTGACAATAAACATTTGGATTCTCGTATGGCACCACAATATCCCAGGAAACTCTTAAAAAACATAACGCCACCAATAACTATCAGTATGTAAGCCATTTGTTCAATAACTTGGGGTTGAGTAAATTGCTAAAAAAAATTTAAAAAGAAAAGGAAAAAGAAATTTAATATTAAAATACAAATAATGTGTCGTCCATTGCAATATTTTAAAAGAGAACGAGAGACAAATTTTTTAAAATAAAAAATACCGATTAATTTTCTCTAAAAAAAAAAAGCTCTTAAAAAAGCAAATATTTTTTTGAAGGGCACTGAGAAAAATTTCGTTTTTATATCATCTGAATTCAATAAAAAAAATTATTATTTTTCAACAACTGATACATTTCATTAGACTAATGAAATTTTTCCTTAATTCAAGGTTATATTCATTCATTGAATGAAATATTTTTATTAAAATAACAAAACATTTCATTTATATCATAATTTGTGAAATATTTCATTGAATCAATGTAATCCTTGCATTAAATTTATGAAACAGTTTTCTGCAGTAAAAAAAAAATTTTTTGTGGACAAAAATTCCGTTTCCAAAAAATTAGTTAATTCAGCCCCAATCTGTTTTCTTAATGCTTTTAAAAATAAGTTTTTAATAAATTGTTTCATTATTTTAGTTAGAGTAATGAAATATTTCATTGGATCAATGAATTATTAACAATTAATTTTAATTCATTAAATTTATGAAACATTTTTCTGCAGTAAAAAAAAATTTTTTTGTCAACAAAAATTTTGTTTCCAAAAAATTTGTTAATTCAGCCCCAATCTGTTTTCTTAATGCTTTTAAAAATAAGTTTTTAATAAATTGTTTCATTATTTTAGTTAGAGTAATGAAATATTTCATTGGATCAATGAATTATTAACAATTAATTTTAATTCATTAAATTTATGAAACATTTTTCTGCAGTAAAAAAAAATTTTTTTGTCAACAAAAATTTTGTTTCCAAAAAATTTGTTAATTCAGCCCCAATCTGTTTTCTTAATGCTTTTAAAAATAAGTTTTTAATAAATTGTTTCATTATTTTAGTTAGAGCAATGAAATATTTCATTGAATCAATGAATTAGTAACAATTAATTTTAATTCATTAAATTTATGAAACATTTTTCTGCAGTAAAAAAAAATTTTTTTGTCAACAAAAATTCTGTTTCCAAAAAAATTTGTTAATTCAGCCCCAATCTGTTTTGTTAATGCTATGAAATATTTCATTGAATCAATGAATTAATATTAATTGATTTTAATTCATTAAATTAATGAAACATTTTTCTGCAGTAAAAAAAATTTTATTTGTGGACAAAAATTCCGTTTCCAAAAAATTAGTCAATTCAGCCCCAATCTGTTTTGTTAATACATTAAAAAATTATTTTTTAATAAATTATTTCATTATTTTAGTTAGAGCAATGAAATATTTCATTGAATCAATGAATTATTAACAATTAATTTTAATTCATTTCATTTATACAACATTTTTCTTTCAGTGTCTTTATTTCAATTTTATTTTATTGATGTGGATTAACTGACCTTAAGAAGAACTTGATATTTTGCTTTTCCTTCATTAATCCAAATTATTTTTATGATATCGATACTTTAGAGTCATAAAAAAATTCTTCTTTTTTTTAATTAATTTGTGGTTGGTTTAACTGCTCGATAAAAGTTCATAAGCATGGAAATTTAAAACTTATTTTGATATTCTTTTCTTATTTTTCTTTAATTTACAATTTTCTTTTTTTGTGTTTCTTAATGAGCTTTCGTAGATTTTATGCTTTATGACACTGTGCACCAAGATTCTGGCCCACTGATTGTGGTAGTGGGGAGCAAAAAATGTTATATCGGCCTTTGGAAGATTTAATATGCTGTTTAAAGGCAACGAGTAACAAATTCGTCAAAAAAAAAGTTTAGGTGAAAAAACTTTTAATTTTTCAAAAAAAATTTAGTGTTTTTCATAAAAACTTTTTACACTGTTGGATTTTTCGTTTTCTATAAACAGTCTAATGCTATGTATTCTCTACTTTGTACTTAATGAGAATTATAAGGTGGGCCAAAAGAAGTCTTTCGATGTTGTTTGACTCTGATGTTTTTTCTAAATGAAAATGAAATGTGTGCCGTTGGAACAACATGTCCTCCAGTTCTAATTCGTTCAATTGCGGCAGAAAAAACTTGGTTAACATGGCCCTATAGCGCGCACCGTCCACTGTTGTCGTTCGACCAACCCGATGACTCCTTCAGCTTGAACAGTGCATCAAGCAGTCACTTTGAGCGGGTGTAAGGACTCCTCGTTTATCACTCGTGAATTTTCGGTGCCCTCGTCGCTCATTATGATTTTGGTCGAAAAATCGTCCACTTCGATTATTCTGCGTTCTTGGGGAGTGTATCGCTCCATGGCTTGTTCACTTGCATTCTACATCTGTCTAGTTCACAAATGTCAAAACAGATCATCTTCCAATAGGGTGATTTCTTTTTTCCCACCCTGTATAATTGTTGCTTTTGTATGGTCAAGGTGTGCGCTACATATTTCGGGTTGGCCTTAACTTAAGTTTGTAAAGTCATGCTTGAAGCAAGGGTTCATTATGTAAAACAAATAAAAAATTTAAGCTCACAGTTCCTTTGTTTTGCTGTAGGTTAGATTGCCTTAATAAGAAAAACGGAAGGGGGATCACTTGAGTCCTCTGATGCAGGCATGATGATACATAGAAAGATGTTAAAGCGAATGGACTGTTTTTCTATAGAATGAACACTTGGGTTTGTCGTTTCTCACGTTGT
The DNA here is from genome assembly GCA_947397855.1 of Thelaira solivaga. Lineage (NCBI taxonomy): Eukaryota > Metazoa > Arthropoda > Insecta > Diptera > Tachinidae > Thelaira > Thelaira solivaga. Next base: position 63,091,285 of record OX377613.1, read on the forward strand.
AATTTCCCTCGAAAGCGCTGATTAATTCTGCTAAATCGCTTAAGTCGACTTCAGTAAAAATTTTCGAAGAATCGAAATAATTTTATAAGAAAAATTCTTAATTCTTTTCAAGTTTAAAGTCCTGTAAATGTGTGACTAAGGGCCATTATTGCCAGTCTATCGGTAACTCGTAATAATGGTTAAGATTTTATATGTCAAAAATGAAGCTTAAGGTACTGTCTGACTATCCTACACGATCGTACGATTATGTAAAAATAATATGTGACAGAATTCTGTCCTACTTGAAGAAATCGCTTTAAAATGGCGAACTTGCAGTCTGTGGTAAAAGCCTTAGCAGTTTTAATTTAATTTCACTTAAAAATTTACTAAGAAAAATTAAAAGATTTTTTTTTTTTTTTTTTGATGAAACTCACTACCATGTTTCCCTGGATACCAAAACATGAGAAGCCTTTGCATGCTAAATGTGTCTCTATAAAATGCTTTACATTCATAACCATAATGATGGCTGGTGTAAAAATTTAAGCCCACAAACGTATAATTTTAAAAGAAATTTAAAGCTTTAGTTTTTACGTGTTAAAAACTTAACTTGAATTTGCATTATTTGACATGAAAAAACGACTTGTTGCTGTTTGTTGGCTGTTTGTATGTAATTATTTGTTAATTTTAATTGTAATTGTTTGTTGTTTTGCTTAAATACCCCTTAAACTTGAGTTTTGTTTTACATTGTTGCTCCTCTATTACAGCAAAAAATTTTTTCTTCAGCTGCAGCCTTTTTTTCTGTTGAGTAATTTGGAACATTAAAGAAAATTATTTAAATTGCATGCACTTTTTTGTTGGTGTTGTTATTGTTGATGCAATACCTGATTACTTATATTCAGCAGATAATATTATTGTCAGTTCATTGACACTTTTTCTAATTTTTTTTTTTTCAAACTTCATTTACAACTTTGCTTGGCTGTAAAGTTTATTTGTGGAATTGGAAATGTCGTTGTAGGATTTCAATTTTACAATAAAAACAGCAACAACAGCAACATCAAACTCTAAAACTTCAAACGAGCTGTTTACTACCAATCAACATGTCAATATTGCACCCAAACACACACACACACACATACACAAACATTGTGTTTTGGTCTAACATGTCCATGTATTGCAAACGAATGAACGAAATAAATGTCGACTGTAATTGTTTAAGTATTGTTAGATGATTATTTTTATTTGTACAACAAAATGAAAAGAAAAGACTTGACCACATGAAACTACACTACGCTTTAAGTGAATAGAAGAAACAAATATTTTCAGCACGATAAATTTACCAGTCACCGAAGGTTTAAACAGTAAAGTAAGAAAAGTATGAGTATGAAGATAAATACGTCTAGTTAAATACGTTTTTTCTTAAATATCGCATGCGATAAAAATTTTTTTTATACATGTTCTTTAAAGGGGTTTACAGAGAGATGAAGCCATTCTGGCCAAACTCTTCTATTTCAAGGAATGGGACCTAATGGAAAACACACACAGTGGATAGGGTTATCATCCTAGGAATACAATTTCTCCCAACTGTATTTGTGAAATTTTTTAGAAAACGTTGAAAATTTCACTTAGTAAAAAATAGCATATATATGTGGCCAGCAGAAACGAAGAAAGTGTTTCATAGTCTTCTACTCCTTTTCGCCATGACAACTTCTGAAGTAGTCAAGTAATAACCCACTGTTTTAAAGGGTGTTTTTTTATAGACTTATAGAACTTTAAGTTGGCATTACTGTTCAAGATGGTGACCGATTTAACAGATGTCAAGTGATTTATTCTCAGTTTGGCTTGGCAATTCATCATGAATAGACTCACGCCTGAACAACGCTTGCAAATGGGCACAAAATGAGATTGCCGTTGTTCCCGATTTTCATAAGCGAATTTTGTTTAGCGATGAAGCGCACTACGTCAACAAACAAAACTGCCGCATTTGGAGTGAAGCTAATCCTCAAGTGTATGTCGAAACACCGTTACATCCAGAAAAACTGACTGTTTGGTGCGCTTTATGGGCTGGTGGAATCATTGGTCCGCACTTCTTCAAAAACGATGATGGCCAGAACGTTACAGTAAATGGTGATCAGTATAGAGCCATGATTACTAACTTTTTCATTCCTGAATTGAACAACCATGATGTCCAGGAGCTGTGGTTCCAACAAGACGGCGCAACATGTCACACAGCTTGTGCCACAATCGATTTATTGAAAGACAGGTTTGGTGACCGCCTAATTTCACGTTTTGGACCTGTGAATTGGCCTCCAAGATCTTGTGATTTAACACCGCTAGACTACTTTCTGTGGGGCTATGTAAAGTCATTGGTCTATGCGGATAAGCCACAAACGCTTGACCATTTGGAAGACAACATTCGCCGTGTTATTGGCGATATACTGCCACAAAAGTTGGAAAGTCATCGAAAATTGGACGTCCAGATTGGACTCCATCCGAGCCAGCCGTGGCGGTCATATGCCAGAAATCATATTTAAAATGTAATGCCACAAGATTATCTTTCGGAAAAATAAAATTCATGTCAATCGAATAATCCATCGTTGTTTTATTGCAATTTAAAGTTCTATACGTCTATGAAAAACACGCTTTATTTTTGGTGAAACATTAAAATTCAGTAGAGAGTTGGGGGTTTTTGATTTGCTGCAACATTAAAATTCAATTAACTTTTAGCAACACTTAAGAAAACTTGTATAGGATTGAAAAATAATTTAAATAAAAATTATTTTTTTAATTACTACAGAAATTTCTATATATCACTTACAGTAAAAGCTCTTTAGTAAAATTTTAAAAAAAATTTCCTTAAAAAACTTTTTATATTTAATTTTCCTTCAAAAAACATTGTTGTTTTTCTAATTCTATTCAAAGTTTCTTAAGTGTGGCAAAAACTGTCAATTGAATTTTAATGTTTTAGCAAAAAAAAAAATCTTTTAATTTTCTTTTCAAAAGTTGTAAATGCCAATAAACTTTATTGGCTTTTATGTTTTAAAAGAAGAAAGAAATTTTTGTAAAACAGACTCTGCCACAATAATAATTATGTTCATGTTATGAGGGTGTTGTCAATTAAATGCAGACATAAAAGCATGCACAAACATAGAAATATACACATACACGTTCAAACATACAAGCGCACACACATATGCATGTGCGTAGAAAGAAGTGCTTACACATTTCATTTTTCTCACACTGGAATTACACTTTTCCCTTGCAGGAAATATTGTAGTCACAAATACCAAAAACACACTTTTAAACACTTTGCCCCAAGTCAGGGCAGAGGTAATTTGTATGTTGATACTACACAAAAACCTAAAATTCATATTCAATTACAAAATTAATAAGCCCATTTACTTTTTTAACTAAAATAGAACCTATCACAGGATTCGTAAAACCAAGCACGCAATTCATTTTTGCGTAGTAGAAAACAAAATCATTTTCACAGCGAACATGAACAGAAGCAAAGTATTAAAAAAAAATAAAAATAATAGAATAAACAAAAGTTTGTTTGGAAAAATTTTGCTCTTAATTTTTTATGTGTAAACTGAGAATAAAATATACGAAAACCTCTTGCGTCTTATTAAGGCCCCTTATTACAACTTCCGATAGTTAAGGTTTGCAATTTGTGAGGCAAATAATTAATTTTTGGAACCAAATTTGGGTGAAAAGGATACACTGGATAGTATCATTGATTTTAAACGGAAAGGAAAATTTAGCGGAAAGAAATATCGATCGATATGCAATTTTCTATAATTCATTCCTGTAGAATGATCTTATTTTGAATCGTATCATTTAATTGTGAATTAAAAAGTTGTGTATTGTGAATGAATTGTGCTATTGTGCCAGCTGTTTTTAACATAAAAAAAATTTAAATAAATAAACAGAAAATTAATTTTCAATAAATAAAATAAAAATATTTTCGAAAAATAAAACAAATTATGGGAAAAAACACTTAATTTTTTTTAAAAATTTTGTATTTTTACTTAAAATTTTAATTCTTCCGTTTACTTTCCGTGAGAAAATTTAATTGGGGAATCAATAAGAATATTGCAGCAGCGGAATGAATAATTGCAAAATTTTGGCTTCCTCACAAAAAATGTTTTTTGGAAACGCGACATAGGATATCCACTATTCGATATTTAACTTATCGATATTTTTAAAGGTACTGACTCACTATCCTACTTAGTCGTACGATCTGTCTAAAAACGCATGTGTGCTAAAAAAGTATGATAGTGTGTATAGAACAAGCAGACTTTTTGACAGGTCTGTCCGATTTTTTTAATGTTATGAAAATTTTAATAAAATAAATTTTATCTGTGCGATCAGAGTTGCATTTTCTATGTTCAAGGCAGAAAAATAGCAACAATACCAAGCTTGTGTTTTATTTATACAAGCTTTTAGGTTATTTTTCATTAAACATATTTGTAAAAAAAAAATATTTTGCGGCAAAGATGAAAATAAATACTTTTAAAAGTATTAAGCTGCGTAAACATATGTTTTTGCATTTTTTTTTGTATAATAGTGTGGCATAAAGTTCGCCATTTTAAAGCGATTTCTTCAAGTAGGACAGAATTCTGTCACATATTATTTTGACATAATCGTACGATCGTGTAGGATAGTCAGACAGTACCTTAAGCTTCATTTTTGACATATAAAATCTTAACCATTATTACAAGTTACCGATAGACTGGCAATAATGGCCCTTAGTCACACATGTTACAGGACTTTAAACTTGAAAAGAATTAAGAATTTTTCTTATAAAATTATTTCGATTCTATCAAACGGTATTGTTTGCCCTATCATCCTTAGATCACAGTAATAAAACTGATGAGTTAATTGTGACATTTAGAAATTTTTTACTGAAGTCGACTTAAGCGATTTAGCAGAACTAATCAGCGCTTTAGAGGGAAATTACAACGTGAGAAACTGTTTGAATTCATAACCAATTAAAAATTACAAATGAAATTCCTTAAATTAAAAAAAAAATTAATAAAAGTGAAATAAAAAATTGTGCGTTTTGTATAAAAAAAATCTGTTCACTCACCTTAAAGTGGGTTAATATACGAATAAATTGTATTATGCTATTTCACAAAAAATGCAATATTGCGATTCTAATTGAAGGTCGTCAGGCCGCCACCCCATTTTTTTTTTAACTTTAGAAAAATTAGAGAAATTATTCAGAGCCGAGCACTAGTGACTATCGCCTACAGAACACTCAATTAGTAACTGGTGGAGTATTAGTGTCATCTTTCATTGCAACCTACAACTCCTACAATAGTTCAATAAGTTCAAATTTGATATTTCGCTCAAACATAAAACTCTTTGCTGGCAATCAGCGTTGCCATTTTAGCCTTTTTTTCTTTTTCGCAATTTTTTTTGCGGATAACGCGAAAAAATTTTATATCATTTTTTTATGGTAATTTTGAACGAAAACAATTTTTTTCGCACTATCGGCAAAAAAAAAATTCGAATTAAAGCCGATACGTTTATCTATTCAACGCCATAGAAATCAAGTCGACTTCTAGAAAACTAAGCAAGCCAAAAACGTAACCAGTTCTACTACTACGTTTCCGGCCACTTTTTAGTAGAATTGGTTACCTTTTCGGTCAAAACTTGCTTAGTTTTCTAGATATCGATTTGATTTCTTATGCGTTGATAGCTAAACGAATTGGCTTTAATTTTTTCTTGCGGATAGTGCGAAAAAATTTTTTTATCATTTTTTCAAAAAAAAAAGCAAAGGGGTAGTCCATGGTAATTTTTGGTGAAAAAAATTCGAATTAAAGCCAATACGCTTATCTATTCAACGCAATAGAAATTAAGTCGATATCTTGAAAACTAAGCAAGTTACGACCTAAAAAGTCACCAGTTCCACTACTGCCTCTTTTTTGTAAAATTGGTTATCTTTTTGGTCATAACTTACTGAGTTTTCAAGATATACACTTGATTTCTATTGCATTGGATAGATAAACGTAGTGGCTTTAGTCCGAAATTTTATTTTGCTGATAGTGCGAAAAAAATTTTTTTCGCCAAAAATTACCATGGACTACCTACCCCCTTTGCTTTTTTTGAAAAAATGATAAAAAATTTTTTTCGCACTATCCTCCAAAAATTAATTTTGAATTAAAGCCAATATATTTATCTATTAAACGCAATAGAAATCAAGTCGATATCTTGAAAACGAAGAGAGTTATGAACAAAAAGGTAACCAGTTCTACTACTGCCTCTTTTCGGCCGTTTTTTAGTAGAACTGGTTACTTTTTCGGTCATAACTTGCTTAGTTTTCTAGATATCGACTTGATTTCTTTAGTGTCGGATAAATGAACGTATTGGCTTTAATTCCAAATATTTGTTTTTGCGGATAGTGCAATTATTTTGAATTTTAAGCTATAACTTTTTCCTAGCTTTTTTTTTTGTGAGTGATTTAGCTTTTTCTAGCCCTTTTTTTAAACAAATTTAGCTTATTTTTTCTAGCTCCTGTTAACGCTGCTAGCAATTAAAAGGAGTGTCATTTTACGAGGAAAACTAAACATTTTAACCCTTTTTGAAATAAAATTCTGTTTGTTTTACATGAAAAATTGTCTGATGGCACACATTTTGTATGTGATAAAGTTACAAACAGTCAATATTTTGATTTCAGGCATAATTAACAATTTAAAAATTTAATCAAGATCAACATGAATATTAAATAGAAACACGCCATCAAAAACTCACGATTTGTATACGATTTTATAAAATAAAAAAAAAAAAAAAAAAAAAAAAAAAAAAAAAAACTCATCTAACAGTAACAGGATATTAAATTAATACACAGAAAAAAAATTAGAAGCCAATAAAAATTTTAATTAAAAAAAATTAGCAAATTGATACAATATTTTAATTGAACTTTTTTAACGCAATTAAAGAAATTGATTAAATTTTTAAACGATTCAATTAATAATTTAATTAATTTGACAATTTTTTAATTAACAATTTGTTTGTGTTAAAAATAGTCACTTTTTTATGAACACAATGTTTTGTGATTGGTTCAGTATAAATACGCTAAAACCTCTAACAACAAAGGGCAAAGTAAACAGAAGAGCGGCAAATCAAAACACTATTCGGTTTAAATACATTAAGGCACTTACTGAACCAAATTCTAAAAAGCGATGCCACTCAAGAAGACGTACGGAAAATCGGAAAGTCGGAGCTTTAGCATAATAAAATAAAGGTTTTTACGATTTTTAAATTATCATCACAAGATAAAAAAAGGTGGAAAATTGTATTTATCACTTCCATAACTAATACAAATTTCATTAAAATGAATTAATATCCAAACAAGCTTGCATATATTTAAAACAAAATTTTTAAAAATATTTCAACAATAATACTCACATTAATATTTTCACTTTCGACCATTTTTAATAAGGCTATTAATGAAGCTTTATCAACTGCCAGCCATATGCCGGTGCCCAAAACTATCGTGCCAAGGATCTGTTAATAAAAGTAAACAAAAATAATAAAATGAAACACTTTGTAAAAGAAAAATTCTGTTTGCATGCAATTTAAAAAACATAAAAATTAACATAACACACACACGTATGCATATTTTAAAAACCAATAACAATTTGTTGACATCCTAAGCACACGCAAAGAAAAAAAAGATGGTTGAATATGGTCACCGCAAACATAGTTTGTTCTCCGCAAAAATATTATTGTTAATTTAAAGCAAATCAACATTATTATGATCCCGATAAACATGTTTCTAGTTATTTTTAACCATATTATGTTTAGCGTCTTAAATCAACCATATCATTATCATATTATTTTTAATAAAATTTTAACTGAAACCGTAAATATGTTCATATCAAACATTATAATGAGAAAATATGGTTGAAAGTAAATTGTTTTCTATTTTCTCTCTTCCGCAACCATATTAATAAAATGAACATAAAACAAAAACTTAATCGTTCAAACTCAACTGAGCTTTGTAACTGAACTGGTTGGGGGCGTGTTAATGCTTTTTAACTAAATATTCCCAAGTTCGATTCTTGGTAGAGTCAAATAAAATAAAAAATAAAAAAAAATGCAAGCACGCTGAATAATAAATATTCATTTAAAAGAAACGAAAAAGTCAATAGTATAAAAAAATTTTATTTATACAAAAAATTTATGTGTAATAATTTCTATTTGGAATTTAAAAGTTTAACAAAATATTAATATTTATTTGTGCTTAATTCCAGAAATTGTGTTGGTTTTAAAATTTACTCTTTTACTCATGATATTCTCATGAGTTATTTATTCAGTACAATAAGTACTGAAGGGGATAGCATATCTATATCGACCATTTCGTCAGACCCTACTCTGATTCCTCAGTAGATTACTCCCAACATTTCTTGCAAACATTAGAACCTTTATATTGTAAAATATATATGTATTTAAAACAATAAAAAAAAAATTTATAAATTGTATTTATTAAAAAAAATTTTTTTTTAGCCCTGAGCGGAATTTCGTAGTTGTATTTTTATGCATAAAAAAATGTACACTGAATTATGCGTTCGAAAGTTTTACTTTTCGTAAGCTCATTATGCAGCGAAGGCCTTGCAAAACAATAACGGGATGTTAGATGACAATTTAAGTATGACTGAATCCTAAAACAATCACAAAAACAATCTAATGCATTGCCAATTATTGCATTGCCATTTTAAATGATGCTATAGCTGCGTTTATTTGAAATTTTTTGGCTAAAAATAAAACTTTAGGAAAGACATTACTGCACTGCAAAGCAACAGACGTTTAGCAAGGCAGACTATCTCTCTCACACATACACTTTCTTTTAATTAAATTTAAAATTCAAAGTCTTTTAATGAGAGACCCTATTTTTTTTAAAAAAACGTTACTAAACTTAGTAATACATGAATTTTACTAAATTAAGATAAAATATAAAACAAAAATACTTACAAAAAACACAAAATTAAATATGCACAACACATATTTGCCAATCCAAACACCACAATCTGAGCCCATTTTTGTAAATCGATTTGTTGTTTTCTTTGTATCAAAAGCTCAATGTTGTAATTCAGCTGATTATTGCGTTTTAGCGCTCTCTCTGTAACGGTTATGTAGAAAAATCACTGTAAATAAAGCCAAAAGCAATAAAATAAATTAAAAACTATTTTTAAGCCACTTCTGAGGAGAGTTTTAATTTCTTTTTTTTTATTTTAATTAAATTAAATAGAAATTTCATGAAAACTATTGAATGCCAATGGAATTTTAAAATATTTTTTTTATTAAATTTTTTATTAGTTAATATTATTCAAGCTTAAGAATTTAATGAAAAAACTAATAATAAATTAATAAGATAGAATAATTTAATAAAATCATTATTTAATTTTTTTTAATTTAAAGTGTATAAATTGAGCCGTTATTTTTGCAAGTAGTATAAGTCCACTTTTTAAACAAATATTAGTTAACGGTAATTTTAAAAAGATATAAACACCATTGAACTAAATTTACCACTAACTTATTTCTTTTAAGTGGAGTTATGCCGCTTTTACAAATAACGGCCTTAAAAAAATTTACAGGATTTCAGGGGATGATCTTCAGTCATGCTCTTTTTATTTATAAAATGTCTGACAGTTTTTGCAAAATATTTACTTAAATCAGTTTGCAAAATAATCTCTTTTATATTTCAGTAAAAAAAAAAAGGGGACTGATAGCACTTTCAAACACAAGTATGTGTTAAGTAGGTTTTGTCAAATTTTTACACAAATTGCTTTATATCAGTCTTTATAATGAAATGTTTTTTTTTTTTTTTTTTTTTTTTTTTTTTTTTTTTTTTTTTTTTTTTTTTTTTTTTTTTTATAAAAAAAAAAAAAACTAATGAAAATTGTATTCTAGCTGGAAATTCATATTTTATTATTCATTCGAATATTTTTTTCATGCTCTATTTCTATTTCTATTTAAAACATGAAATTTCATCATGATTGATGTTGGGTTTTTATTTTCTAAAATTCTAAAAAAAATATTTTTAATTAACATTTTTTACCTGCATAACACACACGCTTGTTTATCATTTCCACATAAAACTTTATGAAATTCCATAGCACATGACGTTTGCTTTAGCAAAAGGCTTTCTTTTTTATTAAAACTCTATTTCACTAAATGAAAAATTATAAAAGAATTTTGTTCATATACCCTTTGCAGTTTGTCATTAATTCATTATTTTTCAAACATAAACACATTTCATTAAATTAATGAAATATTTTATTAATTAATTCACTTCTTTTTTAAAGTAATCACCCGCTGAATGCATTTCTTTTTTTTAATTCACTTGAAATTCTAAAGCAAACATTGAATTGAAAAAAAATCTTTAATTTTTTTTTTTGAATAAAAAATCTAGTACTAGTATTTATCACAAAAAAAAAAAAAATAATGTGGTACGTGCTTTTGTAATTAACAGCTTGACACTTAAGTGATATTTATCAGTTTCAAAATTTAGTTTAACAGCAAAAAAAAAATTAAATACTAAATTCGTGCCATTTTATAGAAATTTATTAACAAAATAAATAAAACTTTTAATTTCATAGATATTTTTTTATTAAAAGTTTGTGAAAGTTTCATCATTAACGGGTTTTTTTCAGCTACAAAAAGAACTTTTATATTGCCAATAAAACCCGGGTTGTTTATAAATAAAAACTAAAATGCATTATTACTGTGTTAATAAGCAAAAATCACTAAAGTCAACTTTAGTAAAAATTAACTTGTTGTGGCAAATAACTCATTTAGTGATATATGTATTCCACAATTAAGGAAATGACAATGAAAACAATACCGCGTGATAGTAACGAAATAATTTTACACGAAATACTTTTCAGGCGTTTAAAGTTTTCCTTATAGCCACAGACTTGATAATTCCCATTACCCTCCGTGTTGGAGCAGGATTATTTAGAAACTTATCTGTCTGTATGGGTTAAGAGAACTAAGTTTTTTAGGCCGAAATATATGCCATAGAGCTCAGCCTAAGAGAGGAACTAGAAAGAGACACAAATAACAGTCACATCTATATTCACTCTGACAATAGAGCGAGATAAAATCAAAACTGGTCTGGGATTGCCTAAATCTGCTAAGAAGACTAGCATCTAATAATAGGATTCACTTAGTATGGCTGCGAGGTCATAATGGATATTTAGGCAGTTAAAAAAAAAAGAACTCACAAGAAAAGGGGCGGCTAATAGATTCATTGGCCCATTACCATTCTGCGGACTGTTTGGAAACTGTATTAAGCTCAGTTTTAGGGAATAGCTGGAATCGCAACAATACTGGCTGCAAACAAAAGGTTTCACGGTAGCGAAAACATTCATGCCATTTCGATCTCGAAAGAGAACAAAGGAATTACTTGGCCTGGCCCGATCCAAGAAGAAGAGAAAGGGGTACCAACTTGCTTTTTTTACGTATTTTTTAAAAGAGTCAAAAAAAGACGGTTAAACTGATTGAATTGAATCGGAAGAGAACAATTGATTTACTGAGCCTGACTCGGCCAAGGATTCAAGTTTTAAAGCACTTGGTAAATACGAAGATCAGTCAAAATGTCCAACTTTTTTACATATTGTAATAATTTTATTAAATTATTCGATCTTATTAATTTATTATAATTTAATATTAATCAAGCCTAAGATCTCAAAAAATTGTTTTTATTTAAATTTTCCGATATTTCGACTTTCTTTTGAAGGTCTTCTTCAGGGAAATTTATTTTTAAGTGTCAAAAAAAAAAAAAAAAAAAAAAGAAGGCGAATAAACTGATAGAATTAAGAAACGACTCGGAAGAAAATAATTGATTTACTGAGCCTGACTTGGTTAGGAATTCCCATTGTCACGGGATTCATGACTGCAGGGTTCAATACTGCAGGTTATGTAACGAAGACAAAGAGACAGCAGAACACATATTAAGACACTGTAATGGTCTAATATGAACCTGTTTTCGCTTCTAGAGGACATCATTACCTACAAATCTCCCAAAAAGTCTTTGAATTCTTCATGAATACTAGATTTTTATAATTTTGTTTTAAATTTTTGGCAAAAAAAAAATTTTTTTCATCCCTCAATCACAGTCATTTTACACAAAAAAAAGGAGCATTCAATGAGTATGAGGCTGTATGTGGATTTTTTTTTTTAATTTTAACTTAAGAGCTCTATCGGGGCGTACCGTTCACAGTACAAAATTTTACTTTTATCTTTTTATCGTTTTCTTTTGCTTAAAATTCTCAATTTTTTTCCCCTCACTCACTCCAAAAATAAATCAAAAACATAAACAAACCCCTCGTACAAATTGAAAGAATAAAACAAATTGCCGAGTACGGGCAAGTGTGTACTGAAAAAGCAAAAATTCTCAAGCACAAGAGTTGCCCAAGTCACTTACACCAGGACCACACAGCAATTTTAGTTGGGCAATTCTTGATTTTGTAGGAGAGAGAGGAAAGAAGAATAGAAAGAGGTACAAACTTGTTCATACTCAGCAATTCCCTTTTGTTCTCTCTTCGTATCTTTTATAAAGATGTAAAAAAAAAAAAAGACAGACAACTTGAAGGCTGAATGAATGACTGAATAAAATGCTAAAATTTGCGAAACAAAATTGCTGCGGCAATTTTAAAAGAGAATTGAGAAAGAATTGCCCAGCTAAACTTGCCGTGTGTGATCTTGGTGATACCTAGTGTGAAAGCCCTCTAATAAAGTTTTTTTTTTCTTTTGAAAACACTTTTTTAAGATAAATTTTTATATAATTTTTTTAAAATGCTGTGATTAGTCCTACAGTAGTTATACTCAAATACTTATTTTAGGTCTTTAAAAATGAAAATGGCCTTAAGACTCTGCTGTACTAGTATCAATATATAAAAACATTAATAATAATAAAGAGAATACAGAGCGGGCGTATCTCCAAATAGCAGCTGACACACACACTGTTTACTTTGCATGATGATTTTTATTCTCTATCTTAAAACTACAGCAACACAAAAAAAAAATTACATCATTTTAGTTCTTATTTTATTATTATTTTTTTTATAATTTTTTTTTTTCTATTCACTTTTTGTAAGTAAACAATGTCACGAGCTCTATAACAATTATTGACAAACATTAAAAAACTTTTAGAAAAAAATAAAAACTAGAGCATGTTTTGTTTTCAAAATCTGGTGAAAAAAAAAAAAATAGTAGATAAAAAAGATGAAGAAAAAAAAAGTAAAGAAATATCTGTGTACATGCTGCGCTGCTTTTATTTAAAAAAACAAGTATGAAATTACTTTAGAATAGAACGAAGAAGGCTGGCTAACTGCAGCTGTAGTTGATTACCAAGAGTAGTTGCAAACAATGAGAAAAAGTGTAGTTGCATTCCGTTAAATATGCGAGTAAAAAGTTTAAATAAAAAAATATATTTTAAGGTTAGCAGAAATATTAAAAAGTGTTTTAGTTCTTAAAGTAACATTTTACATTCTGCATAACGAAATAGTTTTTATAAAGGGTGTTTTTTATAGACTTATAGAACTTTAAGTTGGCATTACTGTTCAAGATGGTGACCGATTTAACAGCTGTCAAGTGATTTATTCTCAGTTTGGTTTGGCAATTCATCATGAATAGACTCACGCCTGAACAACGCTTGAAAATAGTGCAATTTTATTTCGAAAATAATGGTTCTGTGCGGAATACGTATAGCGCACTACGTCCATTTTATCGTCGACAAAATCGTCCATCAGAGCAGTTAATTCGATTAACCATGGAACGTTTTCGCACCACATTTACTCTTATTGATAACTCGCATCCCCAGAGACGCCGTACGGTGCATACAGAAGAAGCTATTGCTGCTGTAGAGCGTAGCATTGAGGAAGACCCGTATGAGTCTATCCACCATCGAGCACAGGAATTGGATCTGTGTCCATCCACTTTATGGAAGATTTTGCGGAAGGATCTTGGTTTGCGTGCTTATAAAATCCAACTCGTGCAAGAATTGAAGCCAAACGATCATCAAGTAAGGCGTAGATTGATCGAATGGGCCCAAAACGAGATTACCGTTGTTCCCGATTTTCATAAGTGAATTTTGTTTAGCGATGAAGCGCACTTCTGGTTGAATGGCTACGTTAACAAACAAAACTGCCGCATTTGGAGTGAAGCTAATATTCAAGTGTATGTCGAAACGCCGTTACATCCAGAAAAACTGACTGTTTGGTGCGCTTTATGCGCTGGTGGAATCATTGGTCCGTACTTCTTCAAAAACGATGATGGCCAGAACGTTACAGTCAATGGTGATCGGTATAGAGCCATGATTACTAACTTTTTCATTCCTGAATTGAACAACCATGATGTCCAGGAGCTGTGGTTCCAACAAGACGGCGCAACATGTCACACAGCTTGTGCCACAATCGATTTATTGAAAGACACGTTTGGTGACCGCCTAATTTCACGTTTTGGACCTGTGAATTGGCCTCCAAGATCTTGTGATTTAACACCGCTAGATTACTTTCTTTGGGGCTATGTAAAGTCATTGGTCATTTTGAAGACAACATTCGCCGTGTTATTGCCGATATACGGCCACAAATGTTGGAAAAAGTCATCGAAAATTGGACGTCCAGATTGGACTACATCCGAGCCAGCCGTGGGGGTCATATGCCAGAAATCATATTTAAAATTTAATGCCACAAGATTATCTTTCGGATAAATAAAATTCATGTCAATCGAATAATCCATTTGTTTTATTGCAATTTAAAGTTCTATACGTCTATAAAAAACACTCTTTATAAATAATGTAATAAAAATAAATAATATGTAATTCGTGATGGAAAAGTAAGTTAAAATTAATTAATTGTAAATGGAAATCAATTTTGACAATTCAAGTTAAAACAGCTGTGGGGCATTGGCTAATGCACACCTGTATAATTTCACCATGGCATGTGGCATAAAATATATTCCCAGTTGGAAGAAGGGCTTGCCCAAATGGACGATTATGTGCGCCATCATCGAAGTTACTCATGTTGATGACAGATTTTCAAAGTAAATCCTGATACTCGTAATTTGTGTGTAGATTCTATAATACAACCAATTAACTCGTCTGGAATTTTTATATAAAAAGTGCTCAAACAATTGAGTGATTTCTAAACAAATTTTCAAGACGAGTTGATCGCTTGTGTATTATGGAAACTGCACATTGGTAATACCAAATTATTTAATATGCTGTTTTTATAACACAAGCGATTAGCTCGTCTAAAAAATTTTTAGGAAAAGCCCTCAATATTTTGAGTACGAGTTGATCGTTTGTGTTATAAAAACACCACATAAATCATAAATGTCAAAAAATAAGTGCAGTATGACAGTTTGCTTCACATTTAATCTTTTTATTAATTAAGCCAGACATAATTTGAAAAACCTACTCAATTTTTTAAATTGTTTTCTCTACAAGCTTAAGCAAAATTTTTAACTGTTGTTGTTATTTTTAGTTTATTTAAAATTTTACAAAACAGCCAAATGTTAATTTAATATTTTATGTTACATTTACCACTAAATTATTTATTGAAATTATTAACAGTTTCTCAAATTTCGTTTTAAGGCAAAAAACTGCTGTTAAGAAAACATTTCTTAAATTGACAAAATTTTGTATTTTCCTTTTCTGTTTTTTTTTTTTTGGCACGCTGGTGTCAAGTATTTGCATTTCCTTCGCAATGCTACACTAAAAACCTACATTTACTGCCAATATTTGGCCTAATTATGGTTGGTTTTTATACACAAAAAAAATATATAGAATTTCGAACATGAGTGGCAATAAGCCACTAAAATTCATACGACACACATTCATTCAATCATTCATTGTACTCGTATAACAATAATTTGTTGCTGTGAGTACGTTTGTAAGCAAATACAATTGAGTCATTGTTGTGAATATAGAAAATTTGCAATAAAATCGCAAGTAACCCACAAGTTGTACTAGAAACTTTATAATTGCAAGCAATTTACATACTCGTGCACACACACACAAACACACACACACTCTTAATTATTAATGTACGAGTATTTGTTTGTAAGCAGCTTGAAATCAAGTCAGCGTATGTGTGTAAACCATTTACCGCAGGTGTTCATGGTTTAATACAGGGTCTACGATTTTGTTGTTCAAGTAAAAAAAATTGCTGAAAGTTCCAAAGATTTCACACCCACACATTCTTCAGGTTTCTTTAATTTATTTTCAGCCTTCCTTAGACCCTGATTAGACCTGATTTGAAGTATTTTTATGCAGTTATATTTTTTTATTTTTTTTTTTTTGAGGTGAATTTAATTTCAAACTAGAAATGTGATACAAGTTCACTAAAAAAAAGAGTTAGCAGTAATTTTAATAACATATAAACGTACCGGCTGATTTTAAAAAAATGGACTTATACCACTTTCAAAAATTACGGCTCAGTTGTTAAGGTAAACTTAACTTTTTTATTTTTATGAAAAAAAAAAAATTGTTTTTAAATTGAAAGAGTTGCTTAGAATTAGAAATGACACATTTTTTGAAAGTGGTATAACTCTACTTAATTAATGGTACTTTTAGTAAGATGTCATATAAATAAAATTAAAGCTGATTCATTTAAAAAAAAATTGACTTATACTACTTTCAAAAATAACAGTTCAGTTGTTAAGGTAACTTTAAAATCTAGTTCTTAATCTCTACTAGCAAATAGTTGGCTGTCATAAAGCAAAATTGATTAATGGAGTAAGTGGCTGTTCTAATTAACAAGACAAAATTTATTCATCTGTTGTTCGAAATTTGCTTGCACTCTATAGATATCATTAAAATTCAAAATTAGCTGATTATACTACTTCCCGGTATTAAATTAAGTTTCTAGGCGGCATATCAAAGTATCCACTCTAGGCTAGTTGTGGTGAACAAGATTTGAGTTCAAGTAAAGCTTTCTTATTTCTTATTTGATAAAATCATGTAGGTATGCAACTCTTGATTACATTTTGCAATTTTTTAATTGATTTAATTGTAAATTTATTTTATATTCTTTAATTTTTTTTCTTTATAAAAATCATTATTTTGTAAAAAAGAATTATTAAAAAAAAAAACAAAGAAAACAATTATAAATTTCTTAGTAATTGTGTGTGAGAATGGGTAAGAAGCCACTCATTCATTAAGTTTTACTTTAAGAGTTCCCTTGTTAGAAGTAATTAAAAATAGAAAGTAAAAATTTTATTTTTATTATTCAATTGTTTTTATTTTTAATTTGCTGCTTCTGTACATCATTTTAAACAAACACAAAAACACTCACACATTTAAATCCATACACAGTAGTATTGAATTTATTGTAAGAGAACCATCTAGTACCTAACCTTAACTGTTCCTTTACCTTAACAAAACGAATTAACGCGAAACTTAATAAATTTTATTTTGTATAGAGTTAAGGGAGCTGTTTTAATTGAAAGTGGTATAAGCCCATTTTTAAAAACATATGAGTTATCGGTAATTTTTGTCCGTATAAAAATTTTCGAATGCATAGTTTAAGCTCTCTCTGCGAGAAAAATTAGTATAAAAAAAAAATTAATTTAAAATTTTGTTCGGAACAAATTGAAAGAATTCACCCTGATTGAGCACTCTTTTTAATTTAAAAATTAATTATCCAAAAAACAAATTTGTTTGGTAGAAAATATCGGTTTTTTTTTATTTTAAAAAGTGCTTAGAAGTTTTTGAGACAAAGAGAGAGAGATCAAACTATGCGCACCAAAATGTTTGTACCATGATTGAGCGCTTTTTTTAACTAAAAAATTTTGTTTGGATAATTAATTTTTAAATTAAAAAGAGAACTCAATCAGGGTGAATTCTCTGAATTTGTTTTGAACAATATATGTGACTTTGGCAACATGAAGGTGGCTTATGACTCAAAAAAAATTGTTCCACTTTTTTTTTTGGTTTCGATAGTTTTTGAGACGCTCTTTCACGTGGCGAAAACCTAACTTGCTTAGAAGTGTACTAAAAAGGTAGAGAAAGAAGAGCACAAATGAAAGAAAAACAGAATTTTATTGAAAATCCAGAATCAAGATAATAAATGGAATTGAAAAATTTTAAAACAGGATTGAACGCTGCCACCTTTTCATAGGCCGGGTCACAAATGTATTTGTCCTAGCAAAACTTCAAGCCACGTATAAAAAAAAATTGTACGAACTCAAATTTTTTACGAATAAAAAAAAAATAATTGTACGTATAAAAAAAAAAAAAATTGTACGAACTCAAATTTTTTACGAACCAAAATTTCGTTCGGATAATTACTTTTTAAATTAAAAAGAACGCTCAATCAGGGTGAATTCTTTGAATTTGTTCCGAACAAAAATTTTGTCCGCACAAAAATTTTCGAATGCATAGTTTGAGCTCTTTCTGCGAGAAATACTTCAAGCCTAGTATAAAAAAAATTAATTTAAAATTTTGCTCGGAACAAATTCACAGAATTTGTTTGTTTGAATAATTAACTTTTAAATTAAAAAGAAAACTCAATCAGGGTGCATTCTCTGAATTTGTTTCGAACAATATATGTATTTGTCCTCACAAAACTTTAAACCACGTATCAAAAAAAAATTTTACGAACTAAAATTTTTTACGAACCAAAATTTTGTTCGGATAATTAATTTTTAAATTAAAAAGAACGCTCAATCAGGGTGAATTCTTTGAATTTTTTCCAAACAAAAATTTTGTCCGCACACTAATTTTTGTTTGCCTAGTTTGTGAGAAATATTTTAAATCTCAAATCAAAAAACAAAAAAATTCCGGTGTGGAACAAAATTTTGTATGGACTAATTTTTTTTAAAAGTTTGTGAATTTCTTAACAACTTTTTTTAATAACGTATTAAATTAAATTTGATTTGCGTTGTATCCCAGAGTCGTTCATACTTTTGTATTGGAAACACGGGTTTTTAAAACTTTTCGAGGTCTGTAACTTTTGTAAATATAAACCTGAGTGTAATCTTTGTTTTTGTTGCTGTTCTTTCTCTTATACTTTCTGAGTAGTTTTACTGAAAAACAAAAATTTTTTTTTGGTTTTTGGTCCACAGTACTTTTTTTTGAATGTTATAAAAAATATTTTTAAAATTATACTTTTGCTTAATGGCTTGTGATTATTGGAAAGATGAATTGTAGTTTAATTCTTTCAATTCTCTGTTATATTTTTAGATTCCTAATTAACTGAACATGCATTCGTGCTGCTCTCTTAGGCTCAGCATACATAAATAGCAAAACGTTGAGGAAAATAATATAATAGTTAGAAAGAAAAACCAAAATAATAACAGTAATAGGCTGAGCTGTTTTTCCCACTTGTTTTAGCTTTTTAAATTCTCATCATTAAATGCTGCCGCTTCTTTTTCGTTGAAGGTATTTCTCTAAAGTGATATTTCTTCCATCATGCATCTTTTATCTACCAAACAAGTACGTTATGATGAGTACGAGTACGTGTTATGAGAATCTTTTTGTTCTTTATTTTTATTTTTTTCTTTATTTTTTATTCACAGAAATGTTTGCAGTTATGAATGTGTGTTGTTAGATTTAGTGTATGCTTGTGTGCGTGTATGTTACTTTCATAGAAATTCTAAATAAAAACCGCAAAGCAAAATCCGTTAAAATTACATTTCCTCCATTTACGCACAGCCACCACATTTACCATCGCCATTACAGACTCTTACACTAGCAAACAACCTGCCTGGTTATTTCAAATATAAAAAATATTAAAGTGGGATGTAAATAGAAATTAACAGAAATCCGCCTATCTGTAGGCGTTATGTGAAATATTATAAAAAAAACAGGAGGTGTAAAATGTAATAAACAAAATTAAAATTAAAAAAAAATAATGTCCGCACTTTGTGTGTGTGTGTGTTAATTATTATTTATGATAGACATCAAAAACCATAAAAGACTCCTGTCAGTGTAAGGGTCATGGCAACTACAAAAAAAAAAGAATTTCATACAAAACTATGTATGAGAGTAACTAAAAAAAAAAGAATAAAAAAAGAGCAAAAGTGAATACAACTCTTTCGCAACATCAAAGCAAATCAAATGTAGCAACTAGAAAATTGGGTCAGGCATTCCGCATTCTGTATTTTTTTTAGTCAAATTGAAAATGAATTTAAAATGCCTGAAACTGAAACAGTTTTTAATTAAGTCTCCACCTAACAAGGCTAAAACAGTAAACTTTAATGAAAATTAAATTAATTTTTTTGCTGAAAGCACAGAGAGCAAGTGTCGTATGGCCTTTAAGCAGCGTATGTTAAGAAATAAATAACAAAAACTAAATACCTTAACTTGCAATAGATAAATATTCCATTAAATAAATAAAACGAATTTATTTTAATTATCTAGAAAATATATTTAAAAAATTGTCATAAGAATTTTCCATCCCTGATATGTACTAGCATTGAATTCACTACTTTCTTTGATAATTTTTTATTTTATTGAAGACCTTAGTCGCGTAATTCTAGATTAATTAAAAACTACATATCCAAAAGTTCCATTATCATTATGGGCTATGATCGCACCTCGACCTTTAAGATTCATTGTGAAGAAAAAAGTACCATTAAAATATACCATTTTTTTCACTTAATAATTTTTTTACGTCTGTTTTACGCTTTCTTCAGTACTATTTGATTCTATTAACACAGTTTTAGTTTTGGATATAAGATAAACAATACCACTAAAATATTTGATATTTTGTTAAGCTTGAGGTCTTATTTTTCAAAAATTCAATTTTATATCGATATTTCGCTCCAATTTTTGTAGCTTCTTCAAATCAAATTATAAAAAATAGCCATATTATTTAAAAGAAAAAGGTCAAATAAAACTAACTAATAAATATTTGATATTTTTGGTACTTTTTTCTCCCTGAAAAAAATTTTTTTTTAATATTTTTTTTGTTACACATTTATTATAAAATCAATTAATTTACTCAAAATTACTTATACAGTAAAAGTACCAAAAAGGGGAAAAATTTTGCCCTTTATTTGCTTGACTTAAAAAAAATGCCCAAAAATATTGGAAACTTTTTTAAGAAGAGAAGAATAGAATTTAGTTTTTGCTGCTGTCATTCTACTTTGAACGGTAAATTGAATTAAAAAATTACTTGCATGTTTTATCATACAAATTTATGAATATGAAAAAAGTACTATTAAGATCAATAAAAAGTACTATAATGTCCCTTTTACGCTTTTTTATTACAGTATTAGTATCCTTTGGTTCTACTGTTACATATTGACATATTTCGTATTTCTCCCTTTTGGTACTTTTTTTCTCCCTCGAAAAAATTTTTTTTAAAAGATTTTTTTATTTAGTATTGCAAATTTAAATAAAATCAATCAATTTACTCAAAGGTACTTATGCAGGAAAAGTACTACAAAGGGGGAAAATTTTTTCTTTTATTTGTTCGACTTTCAAAAACATTGCCCAAAAACACTAGAAAATATTTTAGGAAAAGAAGAATACAATTTAGTTTTTGTTGCTGTGATTGCTGTTTTGAAAGGTAAATTGAGTTAAAAATACGTGAGCGTTTTACCTTTTTTATCAGACAAATGTACGAATATAAAAAAAGTACTAAACACCCATCCGCTTATATTTTTTAATAGAATATTTTGCAGTTTGAATTTTGGCTCTATTTGTATTAGTTCCGGAGATATAAATATAAAGTAATTTAATATTTTAAATATCCATTCCTATTCCTACTACACAATGTGAAAGAAACCTTCTTTTTGGAATGGTCAGTTAGACAGTTAGTTAGTTACTCAGTTAACCCGTTAGACATTTTGTTAGTAAGCTAGTTAGTTAGTCAGTTGGTCAGTTAGTAAGTTAGTAAGTTAGTAAGTTAGTTAGTTAGTTAGTCAGTTAATAAGTTATTCAGTTAGTTAATTAGTCAGTCTGTCAGTCAGTTAGCCAGTTAGTAAGTTATTCAGTTAGTTAATTATCGGATCAGTCTGTCAGTCATTCAGTCAGTCTTTTATATTTCGATTAATATTTGCTTCAAAATTAAATTTTCTTATAATTTTTTTTAACTAAATATTTCGAGCGTGCAAAATTTCATAAAAACTTTTTCAAAATTAAAAAAAATTATATATAAGATTTTAAATATTAAATAATTTTATAAAACCATAAATAGTACGTACTCGTGTTTACACCTGTTTGACCTTGTTTGAAATGTTGTGGTGATTTCTTTTTGTTTAACTAAAGACAGCATTTAAGGTTAATTTAATTGTTTAAAATATTTGCATACCAAAATAACTTTTTAATTCTGTTTTACTAACAAGGTCTTCTTCTTTTTTTGTTTTTTGAAAACGTGTTTAAAATAAATTTTACTAAAATTTAAGGCGCCTAAATAATTTCGGCCTTAGTTTTTATTTATGCATTTAACATTTCTCTTTACTGGTTTTTTTAAAATAAAATTTAAAGTTTTTATTTTGAAAATTATCACATTCTCAAACTTTACGCACCAGGCATATTCTCATAGTCGATTTAGTTCACTTTATTATTTGTTCTAGCTGGGATATCGAGAAATAGTTAGGGGATCTTCTCAGATATCTTAAAGCCACAGATTCGGCTTATTTTACTTTATTATTCGTTGTCTTAAGGAGTATGTGGTTTAAAGAAGGAATCTTCCGATTGTAGGAAATGACAGTCAGACCGTCATCTAAACCTACCCACCAGAGTTGAGTTTTAAACTATAAAGGACATCAAATTCATAAATTCTTATGGACAAGAGTAACTCTTAATTAAAGCCTTTTTTGTGACTTTAATAATTTTAATTTTAATTTTAATTTTTTTTTTTAGCAAAAACATTAAGATATTTACATATATTTCACTTAAGAAAAATGATTCACAACACATTTGTTTACATTTTTTATTACAGAGCTGCCGACACTCTCTCAATAAACAACTTTTCACATGAAAAATAGAACTGATTGAAAAATTACATGAGAAAACCATTTCTCACACACGCAAGTGTTGCTGTAGTCATGCTTTGTGAAAACGTAGATGTCATTTTTAATTTTTTTTCCAGCAGTTATTGAAAAGATGACAGAGTGCAAGGGTATTGTTTAGTGTATTAAAATATGTACTATGAAATGTGAAAATCAGTCAATAAAGATTCTGTGGTTTGCATGAAAACCCCTAAAAGTATATGCTTTGTAACTGTCCGGCTTTAGCTTCTCTTATGGTAAGACTTGTTCAACCACAGAGCTCAAAGGTGTAGTAAACTTAAGCCCTATACAAAAACCACTGAGAAACGGAACTCAAGGGTAATAGAAAATAAAATAAAATTTGAAATTGTATTGGGATTTTTACTATACAAGTAGACACGACTTTTTTAACCCTTCATTTTGCCTTAAAATTTTGTTAAAAGTTCATCTTAATCATTTAAAAATTTTTGTTATATTTTTTTACATTCTTTTGCCTGATATTAGCTGGAAAAACATTTACAAAAAAGGGAAAAAAATAATTTATCATGTTAGCAATTTTGTCACTAGAAAAAAAAAAAACTGCGTTTATTTTGATAGACAAGATAAGAAAAAATCTCATTTCATTCACGTAAGTGGTTTTATTTTCCATAATTTGTAGTTGCCATTAGAATTTCCATGCTAAACTTTAGCTACAAACACAGATACACAATGAACATTGCAGGTATTCAGTATGTGATGCAAAGAATTTTGCAAAAATGCAAGTGTAAAACAAAAATTTTTTTGTTTACTTCTATTTTGCATATCAAAAGCTGTTTAATGGATTTAATGTCACTAAAATTTAAGGACTATTTGCACATTTTTCTCTTTCTTTTGCTTCTTCTTAATATTTTTTCTTTTTTTTTTCTAATTTTTCTTTTGCTTCCTGTTCTTCTTCTTATTTCTCTTCTTTTTTTATTTTTATTCTTCTTATTCTTTTTTTATTTTTCTCCTTTTTTTCTTTTAAATTTTTTTCTTTATCTTTTGTTCTAATTTTTCTTTTGCTTTCTCTTCTTCTTCTGTTTTTTTTTCTTATTTTCTCTTTCTCTTTTTCTTTTTATTTTTCTCCTTTTTCCTCTTTTTTCTTCTTCTTTTTTCATTTTCTCTCTTCTCGTCTTTCTTCTACTTCCTTTTCTTTTTCTTAATTTATCTATTTCTTCTACTTCATCTTCCTATTTTTCTTTTTCTTCTTCTTATTCTTCTTTTTTCTTCTCCTTTTTATCTTTTTTTTTATTCTTATAATTTTACTTCTTTTTTTCCTCCTTTTTCTTCGAGTTCTTATTCTTCATCTTCCTCCTCTTTCTCTTTTTCTTCTCCTTAATTTTTATAATTTTTCTTTTAATTCTTCTTCTTTTTATTTTCTCCTTTTTCTTCTTCTTCTTTTTATTTTCTCGTTTTCTTCTTTGTCTTTTTCTTACTTTATTCTATTTTCTTTTCTCTTTTTCTTCTCCTTTCTTTTTATTCTTTTTCCTTTAATTCTTCTTCTTTTTATTTTAACCTTTTTCTTCTTCGTCTTCTTCTATTTCTTCTTTGTCTTTTTTACTTTCTTCTCTTTTCTTTTCTCTTTCTTCTTCTCTATCTTTTTTCTCTTCTTTCTTTTTCTTCCTCCTCTTTTCCGACTTGCTCTTCTTTTTTTGTTTTGTTTTAAAATTCACTTTTATTTTTGTTTACTAGATGAAGGGTACTTTAACTTTTCGACTTATCCTACTTACAATTTTCTTAAATAGTTGTTCTGCTTTAAAATGTTTTTTTTTTTATTTTTTTTGGAACCATTATGAATATTGTTGGTGTGTTTGTCTATGTGCCCAGCTGTCGGTCTTATTTGTCGTTATGTTTGTTTGTTAGTAAATAAAATGCTCTAGTTATTTTTTTCGTTTTTTATTCTCTTCATTCTTTTAGCATAAAATAGTTTTTTAGGTCATTATCGTTTAATAAATAAAAAAAAAAATACAGACGCATGCATATCTTTTGTTGTGACAGTTTTTTTTAAATAAGTTTCTTTGTTCTGAAAAAATTCGTTAAAAAAAAGGAAAGTCGTTTCAAATGTTACACTTGGAGTAGAGTATGTAATTGCCATGAAGAGTGTCAAGAAATGCAGGAATAGATTCTGTGAAAATTCACAGAATAACAACGCTACGACCTGTAAGATATATTGTGTCTTAAACAAAAACACCCAAAACTTCTAACGAATCTCGTAATTGTTGTGTCCATTTTACTTAAATATTCTAGAGCTTTTGTCCCCCTGTATGGAGTAGCTCATTGCTAGGCAAATCTACAAAAATATTTACTACAAAATTAACATCCTGTGTCTTTTATTTCCTGTCTCTCTGTTAAAAAACAAACCTGACTGTTTATGGCACATTTTGTTGGCCTTAACACAGCTTCATTTGTTAAAAACCTTTTATGGAATGAATACCAATTAATGACTTAATCATGTCCATATGAGAGTCGTAAAATTCATCAAGGGGATTTTCTTTAAAAAAAAAATTACTCAATAACTATTTTTGCAATTTCTTGAATACGAGTGAATATCTGGTAATTAAAAATTGTAGTTTTTTTAGCTTGTGCTGTGTGTTTAATTAACACACTCTTAAATAGGACACATAATTTATGGTGCAGTTTATTAAAAATAAAATTTACTGGAAAATAAATAAAGAAATAACCAAACAGAAAACAAAGTATGAAGTTGCATAAAATCAATAATAATTTTACCACAAACCAAATTAACGCCCCCCATATGCAAATTATTTAAATGAAAATGAAAAATAAAATAAAAATTATTTCAAAACCCAGATCAGATCACTTTTCAAACATCTTGTTGCCAACACCAGTGAGCGAGCGAGCTTTTAATTTAGAGAGGCAGTGAATGAGTGGTAAACATTTTTTACGAGTAGTTCCATTACTAATTCATTCTATTTATGGTTTTTTTTTTTTTTTTTTTTTTTTTTTTTTTAACAAAAACTGTGTGTTGAAATATTAAAAATTTTTTTACTTGCTGACTTGCTTAATTAATATTATTTCTTTTAATTAAAATTTGAAGGCACTTAAAAATTTATGGCCTGGCCAGTTTGTTTTACACACGAATTCTTGTCTGACTTAAAATCATTCATGGCGCATTAAAGAATCTTAAAAAAAATTTTAAAAGCGAAAGGACTTTTTTTTTACTGGAAAAAATTAAGAAAATTTGATCTTTATTCGTGCTTAATTCCAAATTATATTAGTGTGCAAAATGCATTATTTTCCATGATTTTAAATTTAAGTTTCAGTTTCTAAGAAAACGATTTTTGAGTTAAAGTGTTCGTTTAGGTATCTGGAAAAAGTAAGGCCTTCAATAGAACTAACTAAGCTAAAAGTAGAGAGAGCCGGTCATTTACTTCTTCTTGAAAGTGCTCACAGCAAAAAAAAATTATTCTTTGCAACAGCGATGGAAATTTCATTAACAAAAAATTGTAGAATTTTCTAAAAAAAAAAAAAAAAAAAAAAAAAAAAAAAAAAAAAAAAAAAAAAAAAAATATGACCCAGTCTAACACGAATTTTTGAGCTTCAGGTGCTGTTTTTATAACAAGCGATTAACTCATCTAAAAAATTTGTATGAAAAACACTTAATATTTTGTGTAGTTTTCACATAAAATTTACATACGAGTTGATCGCTTGTGTTATAAAAATAGCACATCAATTCCCAAAAACTAGTTTTTTTTTCATAACTCTGGTCCTCAAGACTTATTACAGAATAAAAAAAGAGCTGCAGCAAATCATGGCATGCAATATCGAATGAATTTAATTAAAATTCAAGTTCTTTTTTTTTAAGTATTAAAATTTCGATAGGAAGCGGCGATTTAGTCTCAGGTTACATCACATAATTTTTAATAACTCTATTAAATTAACAAAAATACATAAAGATTGGAAATAAAGTATTTTTTAAAATTACTTAAATTTTAAATTCATATTCTCAAGTTAACTACTGAATATGGTTCAAGCAAAGATAAAAATTCAGGCCTTAATTATCATCTACATAACGAATCGTCATTATAATAACGTTTGATCTTTTGAACTTTCATTTAAAAAAAATAATAAAAACAGCAGAAAAATGTTAAACAAAAACTTTTAAAATGAAAAATTTACTCGCATAAAAATTTTACATAATTTTTTTCAATTATTACGCTCAAATACTCGCATGTGTTAATATGCAACAAGTAGATTGTGAGATCTATTGCAATACTTTTATAATGATTTCAACAATTGTTGAATTGTTGTTGTTATTGTTGTTCTACGTCGTGTTATTAATTTTTATTTGTTACTCCTTTTTGCTAATAATTTTAGTGTTCATTTGACTATGAACGAAAAATAATAATAAAAAATAATGGAAAAAAAAAATATTATACTGAAGCGAAGCAAAAAAGAAAAACAACAAAATATTTCACAATAAATGGTAAAAACCAAATAAATATTAATAAAGCTAAATATGAATTGTGTTTATGAGGATGGCGACGACGATTGCATACCCGCAACACAACATATTCGCACATAGATTTCAATTAATTTAAATTGAATTAAATAAAGATGAAAAAAAAATAATTTATTCTTTTTTTTTATAAATTTACTCACACGTAGGTAAGTAAGTATTGAGAGTGCAAACATATAAATATAAACACAAACATCTGACGTTACCCAGCCCAGCTGTTATATACACAAGCTAAAAAACTAGTTACAGCACCCAAATCTATATGCAGCTGAAGATTAAGCTTAAATTTGTAGAAAAATTATTGAAAAAAAAAATTCTTTTATAAACAATTCCTTGTAACTGCTAAGCAAAGAAAGCCTTAACAAAAATATTCCAAAAAATAGAAATTAAAAAAAAATTTAAAGGAAAATATAATTTAATTCAATAAAAGGGAAGAAATAAATATTTTGCATAATGTAACTTCATCATGCATAATATTTTTTTTAACTAAATTTTATTTTCATTCAAAAATAATTTTTTTTTAATTTTTATTTAAGGTTAATACTAAAGGGCTGCACAAACATACTTGAAAGCCACACATCACTACAAACATGGGTAATATTTTATATTAAAAGGTGCTTGTAAGCCATTTCAAGTATGCTTGTGCAGCCCTTTAGTTAATACCGCAATTGAACTTTATTGCTGATGCTTAAAGATTTTCCTGCTTCTCAAAAAAAAATTCTTAGTCCAGGAACACACACCAATTTTAATTGCACAACTCTTGAGAAGGAAAAATAGAAAAGGTACATACTAGTTCGTACTTTTAAAACTATAAAAAAAGCTTGATGTAAAATAAGAATGCTAAATTTGCCGAAACAAAATTTTTGTATTTTAAAAGAGCATTAAGAAAAAGTTGCCCAACAAAAATTGCTCTGTTTGTTTCTGGACTAAAGCCAGCAGACAACCAAGGCATATTTATGCACGGTAAAGTATTCACTACAACAAACCCTGTCTTACAAAAACAACCCTAACGTAAGTGTCAAATAAAAAGGAGGAAATTCAATGCAGATTGTCTATGTATTTTGAGCATAAAAACATAAAAACAATGTAAGCAAATTTTGACAGCTACGAAGCCAAAACGAGAAGAGCAAAAAATGTAAAGCTGTCTGTACTGCTTTACAACTAATAAATATTGGCGTTTCTCAGCCATTATAAAGGATGCAGTTTTTATATACAAAAATATGTTTAACACAAAAAGCTCCTGCTAACTAACGTCTTTTAAAAAAGATTTTTACCTGTGTAAACACTTAAAAAAATTAATTTTAGAAATGCTTATGGTGCGAAGGACCAGGTGCTCATTTATATTTAAATTTATTTTAGTTTCTTTAAAGACAGAGAGTCACAAAAAAGTAGACTTTTATTAAGAGCTGACTTGTGTTCATAAGAATGATATGAATTTAAAGTCGTTTTTAAAAAGATACCGACTTTAGTGTGACTATGATTATGGCTCAAAAACTCTAAAGAGAAGAAATTTTTAAAATTATTTAAAAAAAAAACATTTTTTAAATTAATTTTATTCGCTAAAGAGAGCAATAATGGGAGTTCTGGAGCCAAATTTAGGTTTTCCATACCGATTGAAATTTCAATTTCGCTTAATATCGAATAATCGAAATAAAATTTTTTTTAATAAACTTTTTTAATTGTATATAAAAATTGAAATTAAATTCTAATGTACTGAAAGGAAAATATTTGATAAATTCACTGAAATGATGTCATATTTGATTCAATGAAATCTTTCACAAATCATGTGTATTAATGAAATATTTTCATTAAATTAATAAAATTTTTTTATTAAATTAATTAAATATTTTTCTGAAATTAATAAGAAAAAAGTCATTAAATTAATGAACATTTTTCATTAAAGTTATGAAAATTTTTCATTAAAGTAGTGAAATATTTTCATTAAATTATTATAATAAAAAAATTTATTAAATTAATGAAATATTTTCATCAAAGTAATGAAATATTTTCATTAAATTAATGGAAATTTTTCATTAAAGTAATGAAAAAATTTCATTAAATTAATGAAATATTTTCATTATATTAATAAAAAATTTCATTAAATTAATAAAAAAATTGATTAAATCAACAAAAAAATTTTAGTAAACTAATTAATTTAATGTTATTATGTATATGATTAAATGAATTAATGAAAATATTTCATTGTTACTGGTGTGAAAAGAAAGAATTTTTTCATTGAATTAATGCCAAAATATATTAATAAAATTCTCTCAGTGTAAATACTCGGGTTGTTATTAATTTTTTACGGGGTTACCTTTTATTTAGCAAAGCAAAAACATGCATGTTACGCTTGAGTAGTTTAAAAAATAAATTTTTTTTTGGCAAGATTAATTACAAGTTTCATATCCGGTTTTAGCAAGCCAACTGCATAAACAAATAAGTTGCTATTTTTGAAAATGGTATAAGTCTAGTTTTTAAATAAAATGAATTAACGGTAATTTTAGTAAGTTACACTAAAAGTGGACTTATACCACTTTAAAAAATAGTAGCTTAATTTTTTTTTGTCCAATCATGGGTGTTAACAGGTACTAGTAATTAGCGTTAAAGTGTTTTTTGTTGTTTAAAGAAAAATTTTATTAATGAATTATTTGCTGCCTGCCCAGTCACCAAATATATTTTCAACACTTTCACTTTCGATAAACATATTTTTTGTTTTGTTTTGGTTTTTTGTGTGTCTTCTGATATTCAATTTCAAATCATTTAAAATTGTTTGCATTCATTGAACTCGGCAATCATTTATCATTCATCTATCCTACACCACTTGTTGTTATAAATGTTGGTTATACGTAGTCTTAACCGTAGATGCGGTTAAAAAGTCATGACTATGAAACATCAAAGACAAATAAAAAGTCTTGATGATAATTATATTTTATTAAAACAACTGTGTGTGCATGTGTGTGTATTTGTTTAACAAAAGCACACACACACACACACATTTATACATAAATACATTGTTTGTACATTTTTTAATTTGTTTTCGTTTGTCTAAAAACAATAATAAAAAAAGAAATAAATACAATCATGGCTGAATGATTATTTATAGTCATTCTGCCATGAATGCAACAAATTGTATTTTGTAGTTTCTAATTAAACACTTGAAAAGCTGCTGATTTTTGATTTTCTTTTTTCTAAATGTTGAAAATTTTTTAATATTCAATTTCTTTATTAGTCATTTAATTTTAAATCAAAATTTTTGCATAGAATAAAAGACTGAATTGAAAAAAAAAAACCTTAAACTTTCCAAATTGATAATAAAAATTTAATCAAGGGAAAAATAATTTGTGTTTTGAAATAAAATTTAGTTTTTTGCGTTAACTGTCAATAAGAAAAATATCTGAAATTGTTAACAGAGTAATTTGTCAAAAAAAAAAAACATTCGTAAAATAATATAATTTTTTTTCTCTATATGCAGAAAACTGCCATTTACTTCTACTGTAAATGATAGACATCTGATTTCTGCCTCACTAAAAAAATATTTAAAAAGATTCTACAGATAATTGCACGATAACGTAAGAATTTCAGTACGAAATTACAGCCCACTACACAACATTTCTTTCTTTGTATGAATAGAAATGACAAAATCAGTCACTTGCTCATTTGTTGTGGCGAATATATATATTTTTTTAATTAAAATTAATTTGGTCTTAAAAAAATTTTTTTTGTACGAACAAAAATTTTTGTTCGGAGCAAGTGGGTGAATTCAGAATTACAGAGCAGTAAATAGAAAAACAGACACTTACTAAATTTTAAATTAATTTAATTTTTATTAAAATTTTATTTAAAAAGAAAAAATTATTTGTTGGACTTCAAAGTTATAACCCCTATCATGAATATAATTTTTCCCTCAAATTTTGTTCACTTTTCCTGTGATTTCAGTCATGAATGACTTTATTGCAAATTCCCTTTTTCGTAAATAATTTTTTTTCTTTTGTTTTTTTTTTAACTTTTTTGCTTTAAACTGTAATAAGAAAACAGAAGTGTTTTTATTTGTTTTATTCCTAAAACTTTCACAAGAACCATTCATAAATTGCTCCAATAAAAAAAAATAGATTTTTTACTCTTACAAATTTCAGAAATTTTTTATTTTACATGAACTGGACACTTTGCTTTTGGAAACTTAGAAAATTTAATAAAATCTTTTTTATTATACAAGTACATTCACTCTGCACTGATAATGTGAACAAAATTTCAATTCGAGGGGAACGAAAATTTCAAGGGAATAAGAATTTCCCTTTTTATTTGCTATAGGCGTGTATAACTCCTACTCAGGCAGCAACCATGAAACAAGTAGTTGTCAAGAATTACAAAAAAAAAAATAAAAAAATATATTGCGTGTTTTTCATACAAATTTTGTAGACGAGTTGATCGCTTGTGTTATCAAAACAGTGAGTGTTTTCCATAAAAATTTTTTTAATGAGTTGATCGCTTGTGTTGTGGGACCAGCGCATTAAAAAAAATTTATAAATCTTGCACTCACATTTTTTCACTTGCGTTGCTATGAATTTTTTTATTCAAATAAAATATTTTTAGCTCATTAAACAAATAAATTTTTAAAAATGTGTTTTTTTTTTGTTTACACCATTAAAAGCTAAATTATTATTTCTTAATAATAAAAACAAAGTATTTGTTTTTAATAAATCCACTTAAAAATTGTGAAAAAACCTGTTTATTTATTTATGTAAATTCAGCAAAGGCCAACCTACTGCTATTGTTCTTACAAATCAGTTAAGTTTTGTCGTATAAGAAAATCTTAAACATTTGAAGTTAGTGGACACTTCAGGTGTAATTAAAGTGTGGTTTGTTATGTGTGTGCCTTTGTTAGTGATTTCTCATTGTGGAGATTAAACAACTTTATGCAAATTTGAACACGTGCTTAAAACAGCAAAACACACAGCTCTCTGTACCAGCAGAGTAAGTAATTGTTAGATATTCGTCTCTAGATAATTAATAAAAAAAAAAATAAATAAAGAAAAAATCTTGAAAATAATTACCTGCATTAAAAAGGCTAATGAATGAGCCATTGTTTAACTTGAAACGAAAAATTCCTAAAATAAAAAAATAAAAAATATGAAGTAGACATTTTTCAAACTTGAGCGGCAAGCAAATATTTTTCTTGTAATTCGAGTTTTAACTAATCAGAGTAAAAAAGCTCAAGCATTTGGGCGATGCCAACTAATTTGCTATACATCCTGGCAATGTGATTTTAAATTTGAAAAAGTTAATGTCACTTGTTTTCTCAGATAAAAATAAAATCCACTTTTAATGATAATTGTTCACATCAAGTGTTACACACTTGCAATATTACCATTTACACAATTGACAAGAAATGACAAGTATTTTTTATTTGTCAACATTCATATTAAGCAAAATGAAGTATTGAAGTGGCAACGCGGAGTGGTTAGAAAATCTAATTTTGATAGGCCATTTTTTAGTGAAGTCGGCTGCAAAAGGCTCTGGAAAGCTTAAGAGTTCAGGAGAAATGGAAAAGTGCAATTAATACCAGAGCAGGTAAAGACAAAACCAATGCTACAACTGCATCATAGTTTTAGTTAAGGACGATAAGGGAAGGGTAAAAAAGCGGCTGTGATATTTTGATATTTTTAGTATGTTGTGAAAAGCCCAGCTTACAGTATAAATTATGACAAAGATATTAAATATAAAATTTACCATGTAAGTTCTCTGCTACGAGTATATCTATTGGTTTTGATTTTTACTTTTATGTCTTTAATTTAATATTGCCACATTTTCGAAAATAAAATAAAATAATAAAATAAATCGAAATAAAATAAATAAAATAAAATAAATAAAATAAAATAAATAAAATAAAATAAAATAAAATAAAATGAAATGAAATAAAATGAAATAAAATGAAATAAAATAAAATGAAATAAAATAAAATAAAATGAAATGAAATAAAATGAAATAAAATGAAATAAAATAAAATGAAATAAAATAAAATGAAATGAAATAAAATAAAACAAAATAAAACAAAATAAATTGAAATGAAATAAAACAAAATAAAATAAAATAAAATGAAATGAAATAAAATAAAACAAAATAAATAAAATAAAATAAAATAAAATATAATGAAGTAAAATAAAATAAAATAAAATAAAACAAAATAAAATAAAATGAAATGAAATAAAATAAAATGAAATAAAATAAAATAAAATTAAATTAAATAAAACAAAATAAATAAAATAAAATAATATGAAGTAAAATAAAATAAAATAAAATAAAATGAAATGAAATAAAATAAAATGAAATAAAATAAAATAAAATTAAATTAAATAAAACAAAATAAATAAAATAAAATAAAATAATATGAAGTAAAATAAAATAAAATGAATTGAAATAAAATAAAATGAAATGAAATAAAAGAAAGATCCCCTGAGGAATTTGGGAAATGTCATGAAAAAAGAGAAAATCAAAATAAAATATTGACTTTCAAAACTTGTAAACAAAAACATATTGTTTTTTTTAGGTTTTGTTAACAAAACAGTTTTTTTTTTTTGTAATCAAGCGTTGTTTTTTCTTAGAAGAGGGTTTTATTAAATAAAATGATTTCAGGGTCACTGTTGAATATTCAACGTCAGCATTCTTATTTAAGTTTGCCTCTTCACTAAAAAACCGCTACCATTGCCTCACTAATTAAAATTGGTCTGTAAAAATAACAAGTAGCCATGACTTGGTCGTTGATATCACCTAATAAATTAGGCTGAATTGCTGCCGCCAAAATTTTTATTCGCATAAAATTTTTTCTTATATGTAGTTTGAAGTCTCTTTCGCTAGGTTAATTCAACCTTACTTTAGTTGCATTATTTTGAGAATTTTCTTATTTGGACTAAAGGAGCTGATTTATAATTTAAATAAATATTTTTTACCTAAAAAAACAATAATTTTTAAAATAAAAGTTTTTTTTTTTTTTTTAATCTTTAATTAAAATTTAATAAAAACGAAAGTGTTTTAAATTTCTAAGGTGGTTAAATTAACGCCCATTACAAAAATGCATTTTGTTATAAACAAAATGTATTTTAAACTGTTTTTTTTTTTTTTCTTTCTTTAAACAAACATTGTTAATGAGGAATAATTATACCACTAATTTTATGCCACCTATTATATAAAAAAAATCTCAAGTTTGAGTTTGGAAGAGTTTGAAGAGAATTTGTGCTACAAAATAACTGCATTGGAAACTGTATCATTATTAATTTTTTTTTTTATAAGGGTAACAAAGAAAAGTGATGTTTTAGTCAGTTCTTTTTTGCTTTGCTTTGGAAAGTCTTTGGTATAAAATGTA
This sequence comes from Thelaira solivaga, assembly GCA_947397855.1. Classification (NCBI taxonomy): domain Eukaryota; kingdom Metazoa; phylum Arthropoda; class Insecta; order Diptera; family Tachinidae; genus Thelaira; species Thelaira solivaga. The sequence goes on from OX377613.1 coordinate 63,126,075, forward strand.
TACCCAACACAAATACTCTTACTCAAGTGAATGTTGGTTGAGATAAAAAAAAATAGAAACAGAAGTGGGAAAATGGAAAAAAAAATTAGAAAAAAAACTATGAAAGCTGTTAAAGCAAAAGAAAGTAATATGAAGATTTTTGTTTATTTTGTTGCTGTGCTGGTAGCAGAAGACCCTGTCTGCTTAACTGACATCAAATGCCAATGAACTTGTTAAATAGAAAAAATAAAAATATCCAATGACATTTTTTTTTTGTTAAATGTATCTCTCTTTCTCTTTTCCTTTTTGCAATTTTACCATTTTTTTTTTTTATTATTTCAGCTTGAACGCAGTTACCCGCTGCACATGAACATGCAAACAGTTTATTGTTCCGCATATTAACACCCATAAGTAGTTTAATCCAGGGGTTAAGCTAGATCATAAGCACAAGGCAATGATTGGAATTGCAGAGGGCGATGCAACTGAGCATGAGGTTGCCACCCACCCACACACATACACATGCCAGTTATCAACACACAGCTATTTACTCATCAAGTAAATTGTATTTTCCTAGCTTTTTTTTCTGTTCGTTATTTTATATTTGGGTGAAGCATTAAATAACAAATTATAAAGTAATTTGTTAAACAGTCAACCAACCATCTTTTCAAGTTTGCTTTGAACATCCTCTTTATGAGAAAGCAAGCAACTTCAGCATAAAAACTACTAAAGGCAATTTTTAGCACACTCTATTCCTTAAGGTAATACCAAATCCCAAGCAATTACTTCTTTCCACAAAGAATATTCAATAGGAAATTTTGAATATTAGAAAAAAGACTTAGGCTGAATTTACCTAATATGATTGCTACAGAATTATTATACGCACAGAAAAAAAATGTTTCTTTGCTGAAAGGAAAAGCTCCTTCGGTTAATTTTGTTTTTAACAGTCAACCAATATACCATATCTCTCTGTCAGGGACGAAAAATTAACAAAATTTATATAAAATAAGCACTCAACATTAACAAAAATTATATTATGCAAAAATTGCAACAAAAAAAACATGCCATGTTGGCACCTAAAGAAGAGAGTTCAGAGATTTCAGAACTGTATCACTCATACTCAGAATCATTACCAAAATCGAGTTATAGGGTTATGCATTTTTGGTAATTTTTTCAAATGGAACAAAAAGTTTTGTCCGGACAAAAGAATTTTTTTTTATGAAAATTCTTTTATTCATTAAATTAAATATGTCACAAATTTTGTGAGCTAATGAAAAAATTTTCATTAACTTATTTCATTATATTAATGAAATATTTAATCATTTAATGTAATAATGAATATTTCATAAAATTAATGAATTAATAAAATTAGTAGGTAGCGCACTATCCCACTAATCTGGGGGTCGCAGGTTCGTTTCCTGTTTAGACCTTGGGAGTTTTCTGCAGACAAGCCAAGAAGCTTTTGAGGACTTTTATTGTTTAAAAAAAGTTTTATAAAAAAATTATATTTCATTAAACAAATGAATATTTCATTGACTTAATGCAATATTTAATTAAATGAATGATTATTTCATTAAATTAATGAATATTTCATTAAATTAATGAAAATTTTATTGAATTAATGAAAATATTTCATTAAACAAATGAATATTTCATTGAAATAATGAAACATTTCATTTAAATGTATGATTTTTTCATTAAACTAATTAATATTTTATTAATGTAATGAACTATTTTATTAGCTTAATGAAATTGCTTGAAAAATAAGGAAGATAATGAATGTTTCTCACGGAATTAAAGGCTAAATGAACAAAATTCTCCAAGAGTTTAAGTGATCTTTTCAAACTAATTTTAATTAGTACTCAAAAAGTAACTTTAAATTTAGGCAATTACTAAGCCAAGCTTTTGTTACTTTTGTGGAGAAATTGCGTCACTCGATAATGTTCAAAATTTTAATTTATACTGTTAAATGGAGATTTTGATCGATATCACATTCGAAACAGTTCCCATTATCCCATTAATTCACTGTCTATTGAATACCTCTAATGTTGCATACATGTCTGCCTAATGATTAACATATTGTATTGTTTAATCTTTTAAGCCTTAAATAGGCATACTGTACTAATACACATGTACACAGATACTTTTCTAATCACGTATCTTACACATACACATGTTAAGAATGTGATTGTTGTCTTATGTAAAATCATATGTAGAACAGATTATGCATATTGTTTAACTAATTTATTAGCATATAAAGATTTAAGTATACATGTGTATGTGTGTATAATTTCTTTGATAACTATTCTTGGAAACTGCATAATTCAAATTAAATTAAATTTTTTAATGAACAATTTACGTTGTTTTATTTACAAAAGAAATAATTTTTATAAAATTGTTTGCAACCTTAAAAGCCTTAAAATTCATTCATGGCCTTAAATTATTTGACAAAACACAATTATGATTTTTAATTTGATAATTCTTCAAGTCATAATTTGAAAAAAAATTTCAAAAATTAAAATAATTTAAGAAAAAGAAAAAAATGTAAGTTAGTAACAAATTACAATAAATCAAGGAAATATGTAATTCATTTGATGAAAGATTTGATGATACCATTATTTTTATTGTCAAGGGCTATAATCACACCGCGACCTTTAAGATCCATTGTGCAGCCCAATTCCTAACTACAATCCAAGACTCCTTACCACTCTCGGAATTGCTGTAGGATTAATAATGCCTAGATCTTTTAAGACTAATGCCCCACTATTTAAGATTTGATAATATAACATTTTTATCAAAATTTTCATCAAATGATTTATTTCATTAATTTAATTAAATTTTTTATTAATTTTAATTTATATTGCACGAATTGCTTCATAAATTCTATGAAAAACAATTTTTTTTATTTGATATTAAAAAAATATTTTCATAGAATTAATGAAGTAATTCATGCAATAAAAAATACAATTAATAAAAAAAATTTCATTAAATTAATGAAAGAATTCATTTGACGAAAATTTTTATAAAAAAAAATTTTTTTTATTTGATAATAAAAAATTTTCATAGAATTAATGAAGCAATTCGTGCAATAAAAAATACAATTAATAAACAATTTCATTAAATCAATGAAATATAATAATTTTTTTGATGACAATTTGACCAAAAAAATTTTTTTTAACAGAATTGAAGCAATTCGTGCAATAACAAATAAAATGAATAAAAAATTTCATTAAAACAATGAAATATTTCATTCGATGAAAAATTTAATAAACAATTTTTTTCATGGAATTTTCATTAAATTAATGCAGTAATTCATTTCGTTAAAAAGTTTAATAAAAAAAATCATTAAATTAATGATTCTCCTGATTTTTTGAAAATCACTGAATTAATGCACCAATTCATTTAATGAAACAAAAAAAATTGAAAACTTCTATTAAATTAATGAAAATAAAAGAAATAAAAATAATAATCAAAACTTTCATCAAATAAATGAAAAAATTCATGCCATAAGAAACGAATTAATGAAAAACTGCATGAAATTAATGAAAAAATTCATATAACATATTAAATTATTTGGAATTAAAAAGTTTAACAAAATTTAATCTTTATTCCTGCTTAATTTCAAATTATGTTGATGTGCAAAATGATATTCTCATGGAAAATTTCAAAAAATTGTTTACTTAGTACAATAAGTACTAAAAGGGAAAGCATATCTATACAGCTGTTTCATCAAACGCTACTCTGAATCTTCAGTAGATTACTCCCAAGTCTTGTTAAATTTTGTACATCAACATAATTTGGAATTAAGTACGAATAAAGATTTTGTTTTGAAAAAATTCATAAAATAAAAATTAAAATAATGAAATTTTTTTAATATATTAATGAAACATTTCAAATAAGATGGATTCAATTCATCAAATGAACGAATAAATTAGTTATTATAAAATTATTAAACAAATTTCATATAAAACAAAAAAGTTTTTTTTTAGGTTTGAACACAACAGTGAAGGGTAAAAAAAGAGCATTTGAAACATCAAATTTTTAGCAACAATCTTATATGATAAAAAAATAAAAGTTTAGTAGTTAAATGTTCATTACTTAGACCTTCAAAAATTATTTATCAATTTTCTGAAAATTTGCTAATTATTTGCAAATTTCTATGAAAAATTATTACAAAATATTTTTTTTTTTGTAAACGGATGAGATGCATATATTTGCTTGGCAATTTTTATGCTAAACATGTGAATAAATTTTCTTATTATTTTAATTTTTACATATTTAATGATTCTTAAAGTTTGTCTAAACAAAAATTTAATGCTTGGCTGATTTTAATTTTAAAAATTTTCAACAGATAAAATCTTGATTTTAATTTACAACAAAAATTATAAGCAGACGTTTTAATATTACAATTCAAATGTTCAAGTTTTATTACAGCAAATTAGCCAACGCTTAACAACAATTAGCGCCTCATAAATTTTTTTAGCCAAAAATGTAAAACTTTATTCAAATACTCGTATTTGGTTTGGTTTGCTTTATTTTATTTGCATCTCTGTTTAAGTCATACAAACAAAAGTTCAAATTCACAATATTCCAAAGAATAGCAGTTTATGCAAGTGATTTGTGGTTTACTTCCACTTACTGACTACATTTACCACTCATAATAACCATTGAAATTTTTGCTTAAAGTGTAATTGTTATTGCATTTTTGTAATGAGTTTTTCTCGGTTTCGTTTTTTTTTTTTTTAATTTTGTTGTACCGTAACTGCAAAGAATAAGGGTACTCGTAACTAGTCTTGCAAATAGTGTAAATTTTGCTGTGTATGAATTACATTTTTAATCGATATGATCATTTGCTTAGTACAGTTAAAAAAATGTTTACATCGATTAAAAATTTAAGCTTTTATTTTTGAAAATTGTACAAGTCCACTTTAAAATAAGTAAGCCTTAATATTAATTAAATGGTGTTTATATCATACTAAAATAACCGCTAATTAATTTTTTTTAAAATGGACTTATATCACTTTCAAAAATTACGGCTCATTTAATTGATTCTATTAAAACTTTTTTGTTAATATGACAATTTTTTTAATTCAATTAAAATTTTTAATAAATTATCAGTTACTTTTGAAAGTGGAATAAGTACACTTAAAACAAATTAATTGTTGTAAGATGGTGTCTATTATTTTATTAAAAATTACCACTGACTAATTATTTTCAAAAAGTGGACTTATGTCACTTTCAAAAATACCAGCATAAAATATATGTTTAATTTTGTTTTATTGATTAATTTCAAAAATTTAATAAATCTGAAAATTTTTTATTGATTCAATAAAATATGTTAATCAATTTATTGTTTTAATTAAAAATTTAATCAATATGACAACTTTTTATTTATTCAATTAAAATTTTTAATCAACATGACAATTTTTTTATGGATTCTATAAAAAATGTTAATCAATATAACAATTGTTTATTTTTTGTAATTAAAAATTTAATCAATATGACAACTTTTTATTTATTCAATTAAAATTTTTAATCAACATGAAAATTTTTTTATGGATTCTATAAAAAAAAGTTAATCAATATAACAATTGTTTATTTTTTGTAATTAAAAATTTAATCAATATGACAACTTTTTATTTATTCAATTAAAATTATTAATCAACATTACAATTTTTTTATGGATTCTATGAAAAATGTTAATCAATATAACAATTATTTATTGTTTTAATTAAAAATTTAATCAATATGACAAATTTTTATTTATTCAATTAAAATTTTTAATCGACATGACAATTTTTTTATGGATTCTATAAAAAATGTTAATCAATATAACAATTGTTTATTGTTTTAATTAAAAATTTTTTCAATTCCAAATAATTTATTTGTATGCGTGACCTAGTTTAAATGCCCATTGTGCACAAATATTTTGATTAACTGTTTAATTAAGAAGAACAAATAAAAAAATCTTTTAAATGGTATTAAGTGGGAGTTTTTATTACTTTTAATTTTAGAACTTAATTTTGTTTTAATTTAATTAAGTTTCTTCAAACACTACAAACAAGCAAAAACTAACTCTTATTCCATCTACTAATTGCTCTTATAAACCGGAATTGAAAATACAATCCAAAAGCCAAGTTTTATTAATTAAAACCTTAGACATTTACTATGTATTTACAACAACAAAAATGTAGTTTTGTCATTAAAAAAAGATACTTAAACCGTATGTCTCATTCCCTTTCAATGACACAATTTATAAAACAAACAAAAAATAAAACAAAAATGTTCATCAAGCAATTAATATGTGCTAACATTTAATTATATGAGCACACACACACAAATACAAGCTCATAATTATGAGCATAACACATCTGTAAAAATTAATTAAAGCAAAAAAGAACTCTATTAAAATTGAAAAAAAAAAACAAAACAAAAAAAAATATTAAAAATGCTAAAAATCATTTTGCTCTAGAGAAGGTAGAGTGACAGCATTTCGTTCAGCGTGACTAGAGAGAGCGTTCTTTAGTTAGTATTTATTTAGAGTTCCAAAAAAAATTTTTTTTAAAAATCTACACCAAACTTTTTATGAAAACCATATCTACGCCCATGTTCTAAGAAACGCGCGTTGTTCTGGAAACCGCGTGTTTTGCTTAAGTTTTTCTCATAGAATGTGAGTGGGAAAACGCCAGTTTATAAGTAAACAATTGACAAAATCAAAGTAAATTTTTTTAAATCAAAATTTTTATGGAAAAAGGCCAATTTTCTTTGAAATTTTGATTGAAATAAAAAGAAAACCTATATAATTTGAACTGTGCAACATTTTATTTTCTTTTTGGCTCTTAGTTTGTGCAAATTCATCACTTCGCTTCAGTGTGTGGTTGCGGTTTAAAAAACACCAAAATTAAGCGTTTTGCAGAACACCTACATATTTTGCTATTTAAAATCATCATCGACAAAATTAAGCGTTTTACGTTTTTCAGAACATGATTGTTATCTTTTCTCTAAGCAAAGGTATAAATAATCAAAATGATAGCGGGACTTTTGCCCCACCCGTAATTAATCAACAAAACTTTCTGCCGACTAATGGGAAAACTTATTTTTTATTTCTTAATTAATATTCGACGACTACAGGAAATAATAATCATTAAAAATTATATAAAAAAAAGTTTTTATAAAAAGTGATTAAATTTTAAGGGCCGATGTTGAATGTGAACCACACCTAAAGGTCAAGTTTTTTACTGCATTTCATTTGACATTTCTCAATTTCAGACTAACTCAATTTTAACCATGGAAAGATACACAATCGAGCAAAGCGCTAAAATTATTCAGGCTTATTATGAAAATGGGCGTTCAAATCAATACGCATATCGTGCAAATCATCTTCAGTGATGAGGCACATTTTCACCTCAGTGGATTCGTCAATAAGCAGAATTGCCGCATTTGGGCGAATGATAATCCAAGAGTGATTGTCGAAAAAGCAATGCACCCACAAAGAGTGACTGTTTGGTGCGGTGGCATCATCGGTCCGTATTTTTTCAGAGGTAGTTACTGTGAATGGTGTTCGCTATCGTGAGATGATAACGAACTTTTTATGGCCCTAATTGGAAGATATGGATGTGAACGATATGTGGTTTAAACAGGACGGTGCCACTTGACACACAGCTAACGAAGCAATGCCTCTTTTTCGCGACAAATTCAATGGCCATGTTATCTCACGTGGTGGCGATGGCAATTGGCCGCCAAGATCATGTGATTTGGACTTCTTTTTTGGGGTTATTTGAAAGAAAAGGTGTACGTCGATAAGCCAGCAACAATTGAAGAGCTAAAGAATGAGATAATTCGGCAAATTAACGGCATAGCACCTCATTTATCAATCAGCGTCATCGAAAATTTGGACCATCGAATGGAGGTGTGCCATTTGGCCGATATTTTGTTCCATATATAATTGAACCATACCATGTTATCGTAATAAAAAGAAATGACAATAGCTTCCTAAATAATTTGGGTTTTATTCAAAATCAACATCGGCCCTTAAAATTTAACCACCCTTTACTTATAACGAACAATATTTCAACTTTTGTCTCCAGAAACCATTATATTATGGAAATTGTTTCACATAATAGGTTTAGCAACCCTTGCAAAATTGGCCTCTCCACAAATTTTTTTTTAGAAAGACAAGCGGACATGGGATAAACGACAATTTTGAAAGAATTACTCATCTCATTTGGAATACAGATTTGAGTATATTGTTTAACTGAAATTGACTTTTTATAAATAAAAGCTCGCTCTTAATCCTTCTTATTTAAGTTATAAAATCAAAAATGGCGACTAATGGCACATGTCAGTTTACACATGTTAAGTCAGACGCAAATTATAGAATTACATACATGTCGTGTAAAAGCCGTTTAAGTAAATAGTGTGAAAAAATGTTACAATTTATGCATATTTTCATCTCTGGAGAATAATAAAAAAGTGAATAGAGAGGCAGATGTAAAGTTGTTAACCCGGTAAATAGAAATGTAAATGAAATTAAAGTAATAAAAATTACAATAGGCACATGCATACACGGAGGTGAAGAAATCAAACAATGGCCCACGGCGAATTGAACAAACCGTAACAGCTGTTTTGTGTTTTTCTTGTATTAAAAAGGCTTTATTGCGTAAGTGTGTTTTACTAATACTTTTAAAACTATGACGAAAAAATGTAAAAAGAAAATGACAAAAATTCAGGTATTTTAACTAACTTAAAAAAGGTAAAAAACATTGTACAAACAAACAATATTTAATAAATTATTAAAAACTTATGTTCTAGAATCTACTTTTATCATTGTGTTTATTTTTATTATAACAGAAATAAATAAAAAAGATACACAATTTGTTAATTAATTAATATCAATAAATGCGTTTTTCTTTAGTAAATAAAAAGTAAGTAGAATTACAGAAAAATAAAAATAATTCTAGAAAACTGAGGAATTGGTTAATCGATGGTTATATGGTTTTTGTTCACTCCAGGCCAAAATTGGGAATGGTATCCATCAAATGACTTAAAAGTAATTGTAGGTCTACAAACCAAATAAGTTTTATGTCATAAAATAAAAACTAAAAACTTTCTAATAAAAATAAGAAAACCACCAGAAAGGACAAAGCCTGTAGATGCTAATACCGCCCAGTTTTGGTTCACTTCATAGGCAAAATCTGGAATGGTGACCCTCCCGAAATTTCCATCTTCATATAGAATTCATGCATTTTTTCAAATCCGTTTTATGTCATAAAATAAAAACTAAAAACTTTTTAATAAAAATAAAAACACCACCAGAAAGGACAAAGCCTGTAGATGCTAATACCGCCTAGTTTTGGTTCACTTCACGGGCAAAATCTGGAATGATGACCCCCCGAAATTTCCATTTTCATACAGAATTCAAGCATTTTTTCAAATACGTTCTATTCATAAAATAAAAACTAAAAACTTTCTAATAAAAATAAAAACACCATCAGAAAGGGCAAAGCCTGTAAACGCCTATGAATTCGCCTTGATACATACATACATAATAACAGTAAGTAGAAAGAAGAAAAATCTCATTAAAAGAAGATGAAACAAAACGGGATGAGAAACAAGACCAGTTTCATCCACTTGTTGGCTTTTATTTTGTACGTGACGGTTTGTAGCATGTCTGCCAATTTTTTGTTGCAACCGTAAAGCAACAGAAAACAACCAGGCAGACAGACAACTTAATTTATAGATGAACGGACATAAAATAAGCCATATAAAGTAAAAGTAAACAATGAATGCAAAACGAAATATGTTTGTTCAGTTCTATTTGTACGATTATATAGTGCAAATATAGATATGTGTGAGCAAGTGTGTGCGTGTGTTTTTATATGTACATATAGCACAAACAAATTAAAATAAAAACAGAAGAAATTACTGCACAACAGTTACAAGCAATAAAAAAATGCGTGTCACAAGATCATGCTTGTAGAAGAGTGAACGAAACTTGTTACAAAAACGGCAGTAAATGCAACAAAACAGCTAAATAAATTAATTAAAACAAAAAAGAACAAAATGAAAGTAAATAAACAAAAATAAAAAAAGGTAATAACTCCGCAATGTGATTTTTTTTTTTGTTAATTAAACCAATTTTTTTATTTATTTAATATTAGAAATTAATTCTACTGCTGACTTTGACCATTGGCTTCCAGGGTCTGGGGAGGAACCAAGCCTGCGACCCTTAGGCCCCAGATTGATAGAGTAGTAAACTACCCTCCAATCAACAGGGCACCTATTTTATATTTATTAAAGCTTATGATAGTATAAAAAACTCGTTTGTTAAACAAAAAAATTAGCTTAATTAATTAGAATAAAAAGTGTTGTTTAAAAACAAAATTTAAATTTAAATTTTAAAAAAATTGGGCCATAATCATGGTCACAAAAAAGTAGGCTTTTATTAAGAGCTGACTTTTGCTCTTAAGAATTTTAAGAATTTAAAGTCGTTTTTAAAAAGATACCGAACTTTAGTGTGACTATGATTATGGGCCATTATTTTCAATTCGGCTAAAATTAACTTTAGCCATGGGCGCAAATTAAAAAAAAAATTATCAAAAATGATAGAAAATTTAATTTTAAGAAAAAAATATTAAGTAAATTTTTCTCGGAAAAATTTTTATTTTCCAAATTATGGGCCTTCAAAATATTTTAGGTTCAATACAAAATTTGAGATTGTTCAAAGAAAATGAAGAGAGTGCTGGCACAAAGAGAGAGTTCTAACTAAATACATGTAAAAGAAGTGTGTGCTTACAAAACCTTTTTTTACATGACATGCTCGAACAGTTACATGACAGAATTATACACGGTAAGGCATTGAAGGCAATTGTACATTTTTGCTCTCTTCGTTTTGGCTTTTTAGCTGTCAAAATTTGTTTACATTTAGTAGAAACCATTGTTTTTGTGCTCAAAACACATAGGGAGTGTGTGTTTGTATGACCAGATCCTTATTGAATTTAATCCTTTTTATTTGACACTTACAATAGGGTCGTTTTTGCAATTCTGTGGGAAATGTTTTACCGTGTACGGTTCTGCTATGCAATAAAATAAATAAAATTTTATTCTTTGATTTTTTTTTATTAATTGTGAGCATGATTTTCTAAAATAATAATTAAAGTTGCTTCTTACTCACATGAGCGTGAGTAAAAAAGTAAGAGCATGAGTAAGCATTTGTAAAAAGGAGTATCAAAGTAACGAAAACTTTTACGCCATTTCGTTCTCAGAAGAGAACGAATGAATTACTTGGCCTCACACGGCCAACTCTTTTTGAGTTTTTAAAAGGGAGAGGAAAGAAGAAGAGAAAGGGGTACCAACTTGCTTTTTTTACGTATTTTTTAAAAGCGTCAAAAAAAAAGACGGTTAAACTGATTGAATTGAGAAAACGACTCGCAAGAGAACAATTGATTTACTGAGCCTGACTCAGTCACTTGGTAAATACAAGGATCAGTCAAAATGTCCTCTGCAGGTTTTGTAGAGACAGCTGAACTGGTCTAACTTAAAGGTGTTTTCGTTACTTAGGGCATCACTACCTACAATCATCTGGCATGACGGACAAGCCACCAAATGAAACGTTTGAACTCTTAATGAATACTAGACTTAGACCCAATAGGCCTACTTTAGCTGCACTGACCAGGTGATTCTAAGAAAAAATTGAGCTACTAAAATTGCCTTCTGCGTATTTAGACAGCAGATTAGATATTAAGACACTGTAATGGTCTAATGCGGACCCGTTTTCGCTTATTAGGACATTACTGTCAGACATGAGGGACAACAAATCACCAAAGAAAGCATCTGAATTCTTAAAGAATAGGTACTAGACGCAGGCAGAATTTATAACTTGAAAGTAGTAACGCAGTAATCAGATAAGTTGTTACCTTATGTTTTTCTAATTCTAAGCATGCGTAAATATTTTTTCTCACGAGCATGTCTAGTTGCGAGCCGAAATTAGACAGTCACGTTACCATCTCTGAACAAAGTAACCCAACGGAAGAATAAGCACGTGTATCATTCGTAGAAAAAGATTAAAAATAATTATAAGAACAAAAGACTTGTTTAGAAATTTTGTTTTCCTTTTTTTCCCTGTTAAGAGTGAAATTTCTTCTTTTTTTTTTATCTACGATTAAGGAATTTTTTTTTGGAATTTAGTCTATTCTAAAGAAAAAATAATCAACCAACCACAATAACTTCTTAAATATGCAAATTTAAAATTAGAAACAGACTTACCTTCGGTTTAAAACGATGATTTCACTTGATGTTTAAATTCCAAAGCGATATGTAATCGTACTTTTTGTACTAAAAAAAATATTCTCTTGTCTGAGATGATTTTACTAACAATAAAATTTACTTTTTTTTAAAACTCCCTTTATTTACGGCTGTTGTGGTTTAATTTCTAATTGTTACACTTAATAATTTTGTTGTTGTTGTTTTAGAACTTAAAAGAAAAAAAATATGATTTCGTGATCAAAACATTAATTTAGCGTTTTAAAAAACAAATAACAAATAAAATACATAAAATATTGACTACAAGAATCCATTAAAAGCGTTTGTTGGTTGGCCAACAAGTGTTTTTTTAATATTAAATTAAGCAAAAATAAATAACAAAAACAATGTAAAAGGATAAGACAAAAATAACTGCAAAATCACAAATAATTTAACACGACTAAATAACTTTTAAAAAAAAATTACAATAAACAACAACAAAAAGAGAGACACATTTAGCTTCAAGTAAATTCAACCGAGCTTAACGAATCACGCACACAAACACCAAAAAAAAAATCAAAATAAAACACAATCGCAGCTCCAATTTACGCTCACTATTATTAAAGCCGAGCTGTTTTTTATGTGTTTCACTTGTTTTCTTTACACGTCAAAAATAACAAAGAAAAAACAAGAGTTAATTTTTTTTTTTTTTTTTTTAAATATTTCTTTTTTAAATGTATTGGATCTTCTTGCTCACCAACAACACACACTAATTTATGACTGAAGAACAATAACAAAACACGTTTAACCGATAAAAAAAAATTGTGTGTGCGTTTTTTTGTCTTTCTTTAACACGTTACTACGTTTTCGTTAATTTTCGTTTTTATATTTTATCCGTTCAAAACATCTAACGTCTACCAGCAGCGAAAGCGTATTGAATGTGAGCTTGAGATATCAATAGTTTTGGAGTCATCTTTCATGCAAAAAAAAAAAAAAAACTATCATATGCCGAACTAAATAGTAAGAGGGCAGGAACATGTTGGAATGAAATGAGTTAAACAAAAATAAAAACAACTACACCAGTAACAGTAGCAGTAACATAAAAGCTACTACTACTATTGTTGTATTTGAGGGTTTATACGAGTGAATTTCAGAGTGCATATTTGGCGTGTATGTAAGCAATTGATATGTTTTCGTAAAGTTGTTTGATTTAAAACAACAACATAATAAATAATAAACTCAGTGTTGGGCCATAATTGAAAACAGGGATATGGATAAACTGTGCGTTACTTTATACCAAGGACCGCAAATAACAGTTATCGATATCAAAAAATTATTTTATAAGTTACTAGCTGACTCGGCAAACGTTGTTTTGCCTTCAAATTTTATTTATATTGAAAAATAATTGAAAAGAGAAAAAATAAAAGGTGGGTTATTCCGAATATTTAATAAAAAAAAATTCCCAAATCGGTGTAAAAGTTCTCCGATTTGAGAAAAATTTTAAAAGCGGGTGTGATTTCTTTTAATTTTCATAATAATTTTAGTTGGGTTCTGACTAAAATATAAAATTTTTATGTATTCCATCTTCTTACTCTAAGAAATTGTACTCATACTCGTAGAGTAAAAGATCGGGTAAAACCGGGTAAAAACAGGCAATAGATAAATAAGCCAGATACCGACTTCAGAGCCACCTGTTGGGCGGATTTGTGACGCTAAACCTTCCAAGGCGTGCCCCAAAGACATACACAGAAATTCAATAAAATCAGTCCAGCCGTTTAGAAGGAGTACAATGTCAAACACACCTACAGTCGATTTTTATAAATTAAGATTTTGAAAATGTAAAAAATAAAAAATCATCTATAACAGTTATTTTTGAATGTACATAAGTATAAAAGCTCAGATAAAACTCTTAAAACTGAGTTTTATTTTACCGTCATAAAATGAAACTCTTTGAAAGAGTTTTATTTTCTCACTCATAAAATAAAACTCTTCTAGGAAGTTTTATTTTTCTCATCATATGTAAATTGCCACTCAATATAATAACATTGCATTGCAATTAAAGTGAGTGAAAATGAATATGTTTTAACGTAACCCCTTACGTTTTTTAGCATTTGTAAACATCTCTTCAGTATTTATAGCATATTTATCAAATACGTCTTACCTTATTAAACATTTATAAATATATTTAGAAGAACATAAGAGCATAGCTTCAAATATGCAAAAATACGTTGATTTCTGTAAGAGAAATCATACGAACCATAGATGATTACGGCATAAGACATATATCATTTGAAAGGTGAGGCTGTCCAGATTTGTAAACTACCACCCAAATACTCAGAAGTTGCTTTGGATAATTAAAAAAAATTTTTTTAATTCCTACAAATTAAATTCCCTTTTGCTTTTAGTAATTGAAAATTACAAAACAGGGAATGGTATCTCGACAAAATGGGGAATGGTAAAAATTCTTCAAAGCAAGAGTACTGGGGTAGAAGGGAATTTAAATAATCCTAAGTATTTTCTGAGTATTTGCCCAGTAGACTACAAATCTAGACAACCTCTCCTTTAAAATGATATGTGTTGTACTTTGTGAGAAGTCAAGGTATTTATGCATATTTTTTCCCATGCAGTTATATTTCTCCTAAACATATTTGTAAATATGTCATAAATACCAAAAATATATTTACTAATACTAAAAAACGTAACAAGTTACGTTAAAACATATTTAACTCGAAAGATTTATCTTCAATCACTTAAATTATATTAGCGACAGTATGGTACTGCTCTGACAAAGTAGCCAGTTAAATGCTAGTACTTTGTAAAAACGTTTTAGTTTTACTGGGCCAAAAGTTGACTTGAATTTGTAAGCTTGTGCTGTTGAGAAGGTCTTTAACATTTCAGAGCGTTTGGCTAAAATATTAAATGCGTTTTTCTCCACAACATGCATTAAAATTCCGCTGCTTGAATTCTTGTGAAATTAATAGAAATTTTTGAAAGTGTGAAAAAACACCTCTTGATCGAAGAATTTTTATATTATTCCAGAAAAAAAATTTTTTTTTTAGAATAAAACTGGAATTTTTCCGTGAACATCAAGAAATAAAATTTTCGAAGCCACTAAAAAAAAACAAAAAAATTTTATTAGCAACATGTAAGTGAATTCAGAGGCCAAATCACCGCCCTAGTTAACGAACAATTGCTAGCAAGTTTTTTTTAAAGAATAATGCTCTTATCCAAAAAAAAGTTGAAGTAGACTTTAAAGTAAAATTTATGAAAATTTTATATGAAAAATTTCGATAACGTTGACTTTAAAGTCTACGTTAATTTTTTTGGATAAGGGGGTTAACTTTCACCTGTTTTCAATCGATATCGAATACAACGATTTTTGTACTGCCTAATTGCAGCATTATAAAAAAATCTAAAGAAATAACGTTACGTTATCTTTAGGCAATAGTTAGTACCCAGATATAGTTTTTCCTGTTTCCACCAAAAAAGACAAATCGATATGCTGGGTTATTTTGGATATAAGATCGGCCTCCCCAGTTTGCACTTAATTTCTCAAATCATTTTCACACTAATAAATACGAGGGGGTATGTACGAGTATGTTGGGTTAATGAATTGGATAACATTTCTTTTCCATTACGTTTCACATGAAAAGATTGAAAAGAAAGCTTACGAAAAAGCTTTCTGTTAGCAGTTGACAATTTAAAAAAAATTTACCATCAAAACAAAACTTTAATTTATTTAATTTACAAGCTTTTGTCAAAAAAGCTTCTTTTTTTTTAATGAAATTTTCAAATAAAAAATTATCACATAAAAAATAAAAACGATGTTGGCTCCACAATCTGATTGCTTTACAAATATTGTACAAGATTTTCTTGTTTGCACCACCATACACAAGGCACATCAATTGGGCGTTTTTCAAAGTGCCATTTATGTAAATGTGTCTTTGGATAAGAGGCTAAGACACACCAAAAATTATGAGAATTCAGAAAATCCTTACTTTAATGAGGTAAATAAGCACTTTTGCAATTTTTTTTTTAAATAATTTTAATTCAATTCGTGTTAGTATTTTGTTTTCGAAATGAAATGCTCTTTAATGGAACTTTTACGTTTGACCATTTTATATGAAGTGAAAAAACAAACCGCTTGCAAGAAGAATCCTACACTAGGTGAGCTGCTTATTGATCTGCAAAGTGTATGGGATCAACCAAATCGTTGTTACTTTAAAAAATGGGGTCGTTTAGAAGCGCCCATTGGCCATAATACAACTTATGAATATGCTGATGGGGCTGGTGAGGTAGTTGATGGTGGCATTGGTGTTTTGACAAAAGGTTTCTTGCAAATTGATTTGGCTATAATTTCACAAGCCTCAAATCTCAACACTTTACTGAGGCCATATGAGGAAGACGCAATGATTTTAAATAAATGGCATTTAAATCAAGATTATGATGATATTGAAAAGTAAGTTATGAAGGAAGGGCAGGGAAAAATAAATTTTATACTCCGAAAAAAAAATTAAACAGAATGGGCCATAGTCATAGTCATTAAAAAGTAGGCTTTTATTAAGAGCTGACTTTTGTTCATAAGAATCATATGAAATTAAAGTCATTTTTAAAAAGGTGTGACTATGATTATGGCCCAATATTTTTTACTTTTCTGTTATATGTATCTTTATTCTATTTGGCGTCGTCGATATGAAACGAAGTCTTTTCTTATCGTTTATGGTAAATCAGTATTACAGTTTGCAATATTGGCAAATATCGACGACTGTCGCCACTAATTTGGTATTATGTCAATAAGAACGTTTGTTGACAATGATTTTACCATTAGTGTTTTTGGTAACGAATTCAAGAAAAGCAAATTTGGAAAAGTTTTAAATCATATTTTTTGTTTATTAAATTTTTTTACTTTTTTCTGATTTATGAAATGTTTTTTAACTTATTGTTAGAGAATACGAAATTTTAATGAATTGATATCGACGATGCCGACGCCAAATACAATAAGGCTGATTGAAAAAATTTTAGCCCTCAAAATCTGCCGTCTGTAATTATAATTCGTAATATTTTTAATAGAATAATAGGCCTGATTACGAGTGTCGTTGTCATGACAAAAACAGTGTTATGTGTTTTGTATGTATGTTTGTATTAGGCCTAATTACGTGTGTCGCTGTCATAGTTGAATTTACGACAAGCGTTGCCACATATCACAGTTTTCGTCACGACTACGACACTGAAAAGTAGGCCAATTAGCTTTTCGCAAATACGACTCCGAAAACGACACTCGTAATAAGGCCGCATGATTTGTGGCAACTACAGTTATATTTTATATTAGGTTTTGTCGTTGTCGTAGTCAAATTTACGACATTAAATCCCAGTTTTCGTCTTGACAACGACACTCGTAATAAGGCTTATAAGCTTGTTGCCACAAATCTCGCAAAGAGCAAAGTCTCTTAGCTCGATGTCGCGCAGCTTTCTAAATTATTGTCTGCAAAAAGTCCTAGCTTTTGCTTAATTTCATGCCATATAAAATGCCCCAATGTGGGCCTTATTAATTCGATGATTTAAGTTTCTGGCTGCAGGCCTTCAATTAGAATTGTAATGAAGAGATCTATTGTATGTTCTTTGTAATCTCATTACGAATATTTTTTTTTTCGAGAGTGAAAATTTCATCATCTTACTTTTGGTTGTCGTTGGATAAAAAGAAGTTAAGAAAAATCTCACTTCCACTTCAATTTCATTCGAAAATTATATTTAAAAAAAAATATTTTAAATTCATTTCCTTATCATTTTCCTTGCCAATTATTCTTAAATTTATATCATTTTACATTTAGGAATCTTTTGCAAAATATAGACACAGGCGTTCGCTGCAACATACGTTACACGGTGACCTTTTATCGTGGCATTATGTCCAAGAAATCCGATTATATAGTGCAGGTATCTATTCTAAAATAATTAAATATATTTTTCATAACTTTTTTTATTAAAGTTTAGATTCCATCCCTTTAAGGGCAAAACTAATGTTGCCAAAAACACCCTAGAGCCCAATTGGAATCAAGAAATATGTTTTGTTTGGAGTTATCCATCCCTGGCTCAAACATTAGTGATACAGCTGTTAATGCATGAACATTTACAGTGGAAATGCATGGCAGAATATGAATTGCATTTTAATGAAATTGCATTTAGAGGTAAAAAAAATGTTTATTTTTTTGTTTTTTTTTTTTTTTTTTAATGTTTTACAATTTCAAAGACAAACCCTCGCTGGGACCCACTTTTATAAATTTATACGACAACATAAATGGTTCCCATTATCTGGGACGTGTATTGCTGGCTATTAAGTCTGAATGCTTAGACACCGAATCAAATCATGTTATGACCCTTAAGCGGGTGCTGCCCTTAGAAGAAAATCGTTATTGGCAAAATGAACAGTTTTTAATAGAGTTTCTGGTGTTGCAAGGTGATTTTATACACTGCAGCTCTAGCAATTGCAAAATCTCACTTAAATTTGCAGGTAAACTTATATCATAAACGAATAGCAGCAATTTCACTTTCACCTTTCCCAACTTTTCTTTTTAGACTTTAATTCCAATTCTATTGAATGCTCTTTAAAAGATTATGCCAGTACATTGAAAAAGTCTCAACAGCGCAAAAAATCTTTTAAATATTTTCTGCAGCCCACACCGTTTAGATCGATAACATTAAAAGTTCAATTGCCGGATAATCGTCACAAATTTGAAAGTGATGTTTACTTGCAGGATATAATGGACTTTGTTAAAAGTGAAATACAATTATTTAAATTATTTCAAATTCATTACGCAGGACACTATCAATCACAATTGAAAGTGTTAAGATCAATACTATGGGATGTGATACATAAAATGGAGCAATCCATTGAAAATAATAGTTTGGATTACCGAAGTCCTAAGCAGGCTACCCAATGGGATGTAAATCGTTTAATATACTTAAAGGAATATTTTGTAAGTAATAATTTTTTCTTAGTTTAACTGAGTCCAGCAAACTAAATTTTCTTTTTAAAATTTCTAGCGAAAACTTTTAGAAGATTTGAAAATGAAACGTTCAAAGCTGAAACCTGTTACAGATACTTATGTTACGCTGCTAATCGATGAAACTGTAGAGGATTTGATAAAATATTGCAATGAGTTGCAATATCTGTTGACAGGCTCATTGGTTCAGGATGCTTGGCCAAATCTGATACTCATGCTTGTGGCGAATAATAAAGAAATTGGATTTTGTAGGCTAAATGCCAAGAATTTTCTATTTCATGCCAAGGATCGCGAAGAGAGTTACAGCGATCAATGTTGGAAACTAAAGAACTTTATTTTTAAGGTAGGGACGTGATGAAAATTAAAAAATTTTTTTTTTCCAAAACGTTTTCTTCTTTCAGGACATAAAATGTCAACATACCTGCACAAATTGCGGTTGTACTGTCGCCATAATTCGCGGTTGCCTTAGCATTGTGACAGAGGCTCAAACTAGCGAATTTCTAAGCCAAGTTGTACAACAGTGGCAGCATCCTGAACCATTTAATTGGTCCCCAAAAATTCCTTTTGTCAATTTTAAATGTCGTATTTTCATACATCAAGCAAAAATCAAGCCAGGATCAGATTTAGACGGTCTTTGTGATTCTTATGTGCGGGTAATTATCTCGAAATGTGCTGCGGAAACGACAATTCTCTACAGTACACTATCGCCTATATGGAATACGGTTATAACGTTTGACAACATAAAGCTACCGGGTGATTTTCACTGGTATTTTAGTAATCCTCCTGTGGCTTCAATAGAAATTTACGATACCGATAAAAAATCATCACATGATTATTTGGGTAGTGGAGTTTTGACTTTGTCTGTGGTCAAAAATGATGTCGGGGAGGGTTATGCCAGAGAAAATGATCTTAAGGAGAGTGATGAAGTTAATAAAAAATATGCCATACAAAAATATTTATTAATAAAATATCTAACACCACCACCATTGAAATGGGTGTCAATAGCTTTAAGTGGCTCAATAAGAGCTGAGGTTTTAGTTTCAGGGGAACTGGTAGAGTCAGAAGATGTTACAAGCCAGCAAGGAAATGAAGAAACCTGTGCATCCAGTGTAACTGTGGGTATACCCAATGTTATACGGCCTTATATGAAAAACTTTTTGTAAGTTTTGTTAAACTGGGTATACATAACGCAATTTTAGTTGCACAAGTCATCTTGAGAGGGAGAGGGAAGAAGAATAGAAAGCGAGAACAACTTACTTTTTTAAATGTACTTTTTAAAAGTGTTCAAAAAATAAGACGATTAAGCTGATTGAATTAAGAAAAAGACTCAAAAGAGAATAATTGATTTACTGAGCCTGACGCGTTCAGGAATTCCCATTATAATGGGATTCCTGACTGGCCATTATAGAGTATTGAAGTACTTGATAAATATTAAGATCACAAACGACCTCTGCAGATTATGTAACGTTACTTAGGCCATCACTACTTACAACCGTCTGACATGGCGGTCAAACCATCCAGTGAAGTCTTTGAATTTTTAAAGAATATTAGACTCAAGGAGTATTTGTGGCCGCTGTGACCAGTTGAGCAACTAAAATTGCCTTGTGTGTATTTAGACTTTCTGTTGTTTCACTTTTTGCATAAAGTCTTTTCAATTTAGCTTGGAGGTAATTTTTGTGGGTTTGCGAAATTATCGCAAACAATATTTTCTTACAAGAAAACATCGCATTAAACTAATGATGGCTGATCTTGTTTTAACCAGTGGCCTAACAACTGCTCCCATTAATAAAAGCATGAATTTTTTAGCTCATTATGCCTCGGGTGTGGTGGTATGTCAATATCGTATTATTTCACATGTGAGTGCTAACTGTTTCTTGTTGCAGAGTCTGCCAGAGCAACTGGAATATTGGCCAGCAATTATTGCCACCGATGTATCAGTTGCTTCTAAAACTCAGGAAACTACTCTGGGCGCCACTTTAATAGCCAATTCCAAACGTTATTTACAAAAAGGAAAAACCATAAAATGTAACAACGAACTGGATGATACGACGAACTCCACAGCCATACAAGTAGAGAGCGAAAGTGATGACTATGAGACAGATAATGATGACAATGAAAGTGAACAAGAACAACTGCCAGCTGAAACTAAACCTTTGCTGGGTAATAAAACTAAAAACTTGAAGTGGCAAAAAGCTTTAAGGAAACTAAAAGTTTTCAACCGGGGCAGAAATAAATCTTTAGCTCAAAATGAAAATTTAAAAGAAGTGTTAGATGAAAGTGAATACAATTGGTGGACCAAATTCTATAATTTTGATTTTATAGAACCCTGTGGTCGTTTATCCGATTTAAAGCACAAGCTGTGTGTTTATGCCAACGAATTGGAAAAACAGCCAGAATTTAGTTACCTAAATGACTGGGCTGAAAATTTTAGTTTAATTCACGGCGTTAAATATAAGAAAAATGCTTTGCCTATGGAAGAAATGTATGCCTCACTTAAGCTAAATATAAAAATTACCCCCTGTAATTGTAATCGCTCTAAAGGTGGTGGTGGTGGTGGTGGTGCTGCTGCTGGTAGCTCCCAGGTTAACGGTGAAATGTTAAAACCTTTAGCTGTGGCCCTTAATCCACGCTATCAGTTACAATTACAATCTTTAGCTGAATTGGTTAAAATCACGGTGCGTGTTTATATCGTTCAAGGCCTACAACTGCGTCCCAGTATGGAAAAAAACCAAGCTGATGCTTATGTTAAAGTACAACTGGGCCAGAAACTTGTCTCAAATCGTGCCGACTATATACCCCATCAAAGTAATCCCATATTTGGAAAATGTTTTCAATTAGAAGGTTTACTACCCAGGTAAAGCTAAAATTTTAAATTTTCTTTCATTTCATTGACGAGCTATTTCTGTAACACAAGACTAAAAGAATTTTTGAATAATTTTCAATCGTTTACGTGAGTTACAGAAGCAGCAAATTAATTGTTAAAATTCTTTTTAAACCACCGACACTTAAAAAGTTTTACTTCTGAGCTGTTTCTGTAACACAAGCGATCAATTCTTCTAGAAATTATATATGAAAGGTAATCAAAACATGGAGAGCTTTTCCATACAACTTTTATAGACGACTTGAACGCTTCTGTTACAGAAACAGCTCATAAATTAACCAATAACTAAGGCTGTTTTCCTTTCTCGAAAAAGTTTGTTTTACTAATTTTATTTTACTGATTTACTTCAAAGTGTTATAATTCAAAAATTATGATTTTACAGAACAGTCCCAAGCTTTAAATGACTCCTCTGCAAAATCATTATTTTTGAATTATGACACTCTTTAAGTAAATGTGCCTTATAATTTACAATTTCCTGCCACTCTTAAGAGAAAAATTTTAAATATTTTATAACGAAAAGAAGAAGAGAAAAAATAATATTTTTTTAATTCTCAGATATAAAAAAATATATTTTTTGAGTTATGGCACTATTGCAGTAAACGAGTGACATGCACTTTGTGAATAATTTTTTACACTTTAAAGCGTGTAAACGAAAATGAATATTTTTCCAAGAGAAAAGGCTAGATAGGAGAAGAAGAAGAATGAGTCTTCAAAGTCACCTTAAGCTTTATTTAAAAAAGTGTTTTCTAAGCTCGATAGAAAATTAACAAAAAATAAATTAAATTAAATATTCAGCCTTATTACGAGTGTCGTTGTCGTTGTCGTTGTCGTAGTCGGTTTTACGTGCAGCTAACATAATACATATGGCCGGCGTTGCCACATATCACTGTTTTCTTTAAGACAACGACACTCATAATCAGGCCTATTAATTATAGAAATTTATTTCCCCACTTTGGGATAAATTTTTCTCATTTGAATCCGACATCAGACATCACACAGCTTTAGAAATTCTCTCAGTATTAAAAAACAAACACACAGCAACAACAAAATAAATAAAATCCTAACAAAAGCAAACAAAGAGCCAGCCCAACTTAAACTTGATTGAATTTCTTAACATAAAAATGCCTAAGCAGTCAGCAAAACAATTTTAGTTTATGTGTGAACGCCAGCCAATAATCACGTTTTCTAAATAACACAACGAGTCAACGGGTAGAATGGCAACATCAGTTGTTGTTGTTTTCATTTTATTCATCTCACTGAGTTGTATGAAATATTGCTGGACATATGAAGTGCCAACAGCCTCAATAAAAGTATTTTATCCTAAAGGTTTTGAGGTGTCTATACCACATCAAGAAGGCATAACTTTATTTGCATTTCATGGCAAATTGAATGAAGAAATGGATGGTTTGGAGGCTGGCACTTGGGCACGAGACATTTTAAAACCCAAAAATGGACATTGGATATTTCGTGATCGCATTACAAAACTAAAATTGGGTGATACACTGTACTACTGGACTTATGTCATCTACAATGGCCTCGGCTATCGTGAAGATGATGGTGTTTATGTAGTGAAACAATATGCTAATATAACAATATCAGCCACAACTGAGAGTCCATCACTAACTACCCCCAATAATGGTCCTACTGATTCCTGTGTGTCTACCTTGACTACAGTGAATGGTGCCCCCGTACGTTGTAGTGGCCAAATTATTTTTGAAGAAGAATTTAACGGCCACAATTTGGATACCAACAAATGGTCTATCGAGAGACGCATACCCCAAGATCCCGATTATGAATTCAATATGTATCTCAATGATGTTGACAGTGTTTTGCAATTACGCCACAATAATTTAATTCTACAACCCAAGCCCACTGATCACCATTATCATAAGGATGTATTAAGCAAAACATTTTCTTTGGGTTCAACGTGCACTGGAAAATTGGACAGCGAAGAGTGTATTTTGCCAGCAAAAACTCAAAGTGTAAATCCCTTAATCACCGCACAAATCAAAACAAAAGATAAGTTTTCCTTTAAATATGGTAAAGTGGAAATACAAGCCAAGCTGCCCGGTGCCATGTGGGTGTATCCGCAATTATGGCTGGAACCCAATAAGCCCACATACGGCAGCAGTCAATATCATTCAGGACAAATGCGTGTGGCTCATACAATCGTCAATGGGGATGAAATCATTTTGAAGGGTGGTGTAATCTTAAATGCAAATGAACCCTGGCGTTCTTTAAAAATGTGTGCGCATCACCAAGCAAATCTCAACTTGACCATGGAGTTTCATGTGTACGAATTAATTTGGAACCCCAATTTTATAGCTGTAGCTGTGGATGGCCAAGAATATTGTCGGTTTGATATTCAAAATGAGGCCTTTAAAAATCTTCAAATATCTGGCGCATATTTACCAAATCGTGAGCTTTTAAATAGCGGCTCTAATTGGGCCCCCTTCGATCAAGAATTCTCTTTAACATTAGGCTATGGCATTGGTGGCAACAATGATTTTAAAGATGACATTGAATGGGTAGAGCCAAAACCCTGGTCCAATACTGATCCACGTTCAAAGAAGAAGTTTTGGAAAAAATACAACCACAACCTTAACTGGCTTTCTAATGGCGACTTGAAAATAAACTACGTAAGAGTTTATTCTATTTAACAAAAAAAATTTTGTATTTTATTTT
The DNA here is from genome assembly GCA_947397855.1 of Thelaira solivaga. Lineage (NCBI taxonomy): Eukaryota > Metazoa > Arthropoda > Insecta > Diptera > Tachinidae > Thelaira > Thelaira solivaga. The sequence goes on from OX377613.1 coordinate 63,150,855, forward strand.
ACTTTAAAAAAAAAAAAAAAAAAAAAAAAAAAAAAAAAAAAAAAAAAAAAAAAAATTGTGGCAAATAAAGTGCATCATAAGTTTTATCCAATTTAATTCTCATATTTAGTAGTTTTATTATTTTTAATTTAACTTTAAATTAGAATTGCTAATTTAGATTTTAATTATTCTACGCCTTTATTAATAAAGAAAGAAAAAGTATTACCCGGTTGGTTAAATGTTCAGTTATTATCACAGGAAGTATTGTAATGAGTACCCTATACCCTGCAGCTGTAGCAATTCGAAAAAAAAAAAACAGAAAATTCGCATGATAATTTCTGTGCTGTTTTTCTGCTACAAGACTAGAACTTCTTCCAAATTTGTGTCTAAAAATGCTTTAAAAATTTAGTATTTTTCAAATTTTTTAATTTTAAACCGACTTCTTTATTTGTATTACAGAAACAACTCATTACTTTTGTATGTTTATATAAAAAAAATATGAATTTTATTTTCTATATTAAAAGACCAACCTAAAATAAGACTAAAAACTTATTAACAAAGTGTGTATAGTTTCTTAAAAGCCAGGGAAACAAGTAAAAAATCCTTTTCGAAAAAAGAAAACACTCTCAGTTGTCAGCTTAAAAAAATGGCTGCTGAATACAAGATAAACTATTTAAAGTTTCTCTAGAGAAGAAATTTTTTTATTTTATTTTTTGCTGCAAGTTTTTCAGTATTTTTTAACAAGTTTTGCATTTTCTATAGAGAACAATGACGGAAAAAATTTTTAAACTTTTTCTTGTCATTTTCTTAATTTTTTTTAAAGCCTTTTTCATTTAAAACGTCTAGTCTATTAAGCTTGAGGTCTTATTATATAAATTTATATTTTATATCGATATTTATCTTCTTCAGAATATAATTATAAATTAGTCAAATTAAAAAATTTCTAGATATAAAAATTTTGCATTTACGTTTGAAAATAACAAGCATTAGCTTTTTGTTTCCTAAGTCTTTTGTATATAGTATATTGTACCTTGTGTCTGAAATCTTTTGTTTAAGGGGAATTGTTACTTTTAAAAGGTGATTTTATAAGAACTATCGGAAATTTAAAAAAAAAAAAACAAATAAAATTTAGAAAAATGCATGAAATATTTATTTGGATCGATAGTTGGGTCGATATAATTTAATGTTTGAAGATTATTTCATGCAAATGTTGGCCGCGGCTGCGCCTCAAATGGTCCATCCGCTTAGTCCAATTTTGGCATACTCTTTCCAACATTTCGGCCGGTATCTCACGAATAATGTTGGCAATGTTGGCTTCCAGTCGCACGATCTGGGCGGCCAATTGACTGGTCCCAAGCGTGAAATAAACTGTTCACCGAACTCGCCTCTCAATTGGTCCATTGTTTCGCGTGCTGTGTGGCATGTGGCACCGTCTTGTTGAAACCACATGTCATGCAAGTCAAGCTCTTCCATTTTGGGCAAAAAAAAGTTTGTTATCATCGCACGGTAGCGCTCACCATTCACAGTAACGTTGTGATTCGCATCATCTTTGAAGAAATACGGCCCAATGATGCCGCCAGCCCATAATCCGCACCAAACGGTTGTTTTTTGTGGATGCATTGGTAGCTCTTGCAATGCTTCTGGCTGCTCTTCACTCCAAATACGGCAGTTTTGCTTGTTCACGTATCCATTCAACCAGAAATGAGCCTCGTCGCTGAACACAATTCTTCGATAAAAAAGTGGATCTTCATCTAACTTTTCAAGAGCCCATTCACCAAAAATTTGGCGTTGTGGTAGGTCGTTTGGCTTCAATTCTTGCACCAGTTGTATCTTATAAGGCTTCACACCCAAATCCTTCAGCAAAATTTTCCACGTAGTGGAGTAACAGAGGCCCAATTTCTGCGAACGGCGCCGAATCGATAATTCACGGTCATCACCAACACTGGCCGATACGGCTGCGATATTTTCTTCAGTTCGCACTCTACGTAAGCGTGTTGGTGGTTTAATGTCCAACAATGTAAATTTGGTGCGAAATTTTGTTACAATAGCCCGAATAGAAGCCTCAGTAGGTCGATTAAACTGACCATAAAATGGAAGAAGCGCGCGATGAACTTTCTTAACAGAGCACGCATTTTGGTAATAAAATTCAATAATTTGCAAGCGTTGTTCGTTTGTAAGATGATTCATGATTAAATTATAGACCAAACTGAAGATGTTTGACAGTGACACAAGATACAAAACGTGCGTGAGCTGTCAAAACTAGTGTTGCCAAAAAGATAATAGCAAAAAAATCACTCTTTAGTTGATACAAAAGCTGTTAAAAAAAAATATTCAGGGATTCTCATGTACTCATTCTGTTTTATTGGTGTCTATAAAGCGTTTTTCAATAAGAGCGCTACAAAAATTTTTTTAAATAAAACAAAAACGGTTTTGGATGGCAAAGAAATTCTTTATTCCTGTGAAAGTACGTTCGATGCCATTATGTATGGATTTCGATTTCTTTTGCATGGCCACCACGGGCACGTTTGCAGAAGTCCACGAATTTCACGTTCGATATGCGTACGAAGTTCATCAATCGTCGCTGGCTTGTTGGCATAGACCAATAGGGACCAAAAAAATTCGGTTATCATTGAACGGTAGCGATTCCCATTCCCAGTGTTGATCATCACGGAAGAAGTACGGCCCAATAACGCCACAGGCCCATAAACCACACCAAACCGTAATTTTTTCGGGATGCAATGATGACTCATGGAGTACGTGTGGATTGTTGTCTGACCAATAACACATATTTTGTTTATTGACGAAGCCATTCAGCCAGAAATGAGCCTCATCGCTGAAGATGATTTTTCGATGAAAATCCAAATCATTTTCAAGCTGTTGCTGAGCCCAATTCACGAACATACGACGCTTTTGATGGTCAAGCGGCTTCAGTTCTTGCGTCAATTTTATCTTGTAAGGATGTAGGCCAAGATCTTTTTGCAAAATTCGCCACAACGACGTCACAGAGATGCCCAACGTGAGAGACACATTTGGGCTTTCTTCAACTGAAGCCTCAGCGGCAGCAGTATTCTCGACACTACGGGCACTTCTTTGTCTCACTGGCACGGGAACATTTTGTACTGTGGCTGTGGATTCAAATTTTTCCACTAGACGCTCAATTGTTGATTTGCTAGCACGATTAAGACGACCATAAATTGGACGTAGCGCTCTTAACGTTGAGGCCACTTACTCCGAATTTCGGTAGTAAATTTTAATAATTTTAACTCGTTGTTGGCTTGTATATCATGGAATGGCAAACCTTACTAAAGAGAAATGTCAAAAGAGCGTCAAGAAATATGGCGTCGTTTGCTGTCCCTGACAAACGGGTTTGTTAGAGTTTCAAATGGAAACAGTCGCAATATTTTTTGTTTCCCAAAGGATTTCTATCATTTTTTCTGATTCTATTTTTCAGTAAGTATTTGTAGTGACATTTTCAAATATATTAAAAATTGAGTGTTTTCCCTATAAATTTTTTAAACAACTGTGTTGTTGCTTTCCAGTAAACAACACATTAATTTCTTTTTGAATTTTATTTTTAATTTTACTTAAATAGTTGGAGAGCTTGTGTAAAGAATCTGAAATGTTCCAATCAAGTCTATTTAAATGTAATTTTCGATTCGTGATTGTGAAATGCCCACTAAATTAAAATAAACAACAGCAACCAAGTAGGGTACTAATGAAGTCTACTTTCTCAATTAAAAAGAAAAATATTTTATAAATTAATTTTTGCAACCCTAAAATAATTAAAAACAAATTCATTGAAACTGAGTACAGGAAATTATTTTTTAACGAATTTAAATCTAAACAAAATTAAAAAAATCTAATTATTAGAAATTTATTTAAAAAAAAAAAAGCTTGAATGATAAGAAAGAGGAACTTGAAACAAGCTGAGATTAATTAAAAATACATAGAAAATATTTAGGGCGTAAAATGGGTATTAAAAGCATTTTTCCATTATTATTTCCTCAAACTATATAAAATTAATTTTATAATTACAAAAGAAACGAAATTTTCCCAAAGCCTTAGAAAACTACAAATTATTTTATATTTCCTAAGAAATGTCGTAGCTGACAAGAAATCTGTTATCATGACAATTTATGCAAACAATGTTTTTTTTTATTTTTTATTTTTTTTGTGGGAATTGCATTGTAATGCATGCAAGAAAAAGAACACAATTCATTTCAATTAACGTTGCAAAGTTGTATAAATTTTCTGGTATACGACGAGGCGTCTGTGTGGCAGATTTTTGTTAATGCACATGGCCAATAGCCTATGTAAATCGTGGGTAACAACATGATTGCATTCATCACCAAATTTTGTCATCAAGGAGATACAAATTTTATATAAAAAAATAGCCAGTTAATTTAATTTTAATTTAATTTTAATTTAACGATAACGCTCGAAGAGTCAGGAGCCAAACTACAGCTCTACATATCTCTAACGAAATTGCAATAAAATTTAAATGCAAATCTGAAACCATATCAAATGCGGTAATTTAGCCTTAAAATAAATATTTTTCTAATTACACACACCAAACAAAACAAACCTAATCAAGCTTATCAGCATAATTGGTGAGCAAATTTACCTTCAATCATGTGTGAATCTGGAGAGTAAACATTCTTTTAGAAGACTTTTGGACTCTCAAAACAAAAGCAACCAACATGATAAACACTAAAAAAAAGCATTCGGTGTATTTTTAAACTATTTAAAACAGGTTTTGTATGAGATTTATTTAGCATCACAATACTTATGAAGCGCTGGCAAATAATTGTTTTTTTTTTATGAAAAATAAAAGCTTGCAAATTACGAGTGTGGCCAGACTTAATTTCACAAAAAGTATTTTTTTGGGGAAAAATATAGAATTTTTTTTATTTTTTAATTTCTGCTTACTTTGGGGCAAATTAATATTCTTTTTAGTGTGGCCAGACTTAATTTCACAAATAGTTTTTTTTTTTGGGAAAAATATGGAAATTTTTTTTCTTTTCGAATTTCTGTTTACTTTGGAACAAATTAATATTTTTTTAATGTGGCCAGACTTAATTTCACAAAAAGTTTTTTTATTTTTTGGGGAAAAATATGGAATTTTTTTTTCTTTTCGAATTTCTATTTACTTTGGAACAAATTAATATTTTTTTAGAGTGGCCAGACTTAATTTCACAAAAAGTTTTTTTTTGGTGGGAAAAATATGGACTTTTTTTCTTTTTGAATTTTTGTTTACTTTGGGGCAAATTAAAGTTTTTTTTAGTGTGGCCAGACTTAATTTCACAAAAAGTTTTTTTTTTTTGGTGGGAAAAATATGGACTTTTTTTCTTTTTGAATTTTTGTTTACTTTGGGGCAAATTAAAGATTTTTTAGTGTGGCCAGACTTAATTTCACAAAAAGTTTTTTTTATTTTTTGGGGAAAAATATGGAAATTTTTTTTACTTTTCGAATTTCTGTTTACTTTGCGGCAAATTAATGTTTTTTATAAGTTAAAAATAAAAGCTTACTATCCAGTGTGGCTGCCACATTTTTTTATATTTTAAGGATATATAAAAACATAAAATATTTTTTTTTTTAATTTTTCAATGAAATGTTTTATGTTGTAATTGATTTTTTTTTGGAAAATCCGTTCTTCGAATGAGATCATTTGAAATTTGAATAGTTTTGTATGTAATTCGAAGCATGATATGCTCAGAAAAAATTATTTTCTTCTTCTTTTTGGGGAAAAATATAGAATTTTTTTTATTTTTTAATTTCTGCTTACTTTGGGGCAAATTAATATTCTTTTTAGTGTGGCCAGACTTAATTTCACAAATAGTTTTTTTTTTGGGGAAAAATATGGAAATTTTTTTTCTTTTCGAATTTCTGTTTACTTTGGAACAAATTAATATTTTTTTAATGTGGCCAGACTTAATTTCACAAAAAGTTTTTTTATTTTTTGGGGAAAAATATGGAATTTTTTTTTCTTTTCGAATTTCTATTTACTTTGGAACAAATTAATATTTTTTTAGAGTGGCCAGACTTAATTTCACAAAAAGTTTTTTTTTGGTGGGAAAAATATGGACTTTTTTTCTTTTTGAATTTTTGTTTACTTTGGGGCAAATTAAAGTTTTTTTTAGTGTGGCCAGACTTAATTTCACAAAAAGTTTTTTTTTTTTGGTGGGAAAAATATGGACTTTTTTTCTTTTTGAATTTTTGTTTACTTTGGGGCAAATTAAAGATTTTTTAGTGTGGCCAGACTTAATTTCACAAAAAGTTTTTTTTATTTTTTGGGGAAAAATATGGACATTTTTTTTACTTTTCGAATTTCTGTTTACTTTGCGGCAAATTAATGTTTTTTATAAGTTAAAAATAAAAGCTTACTATCCAGTGTGGCTGCCACATTTTTTTATATTTTAAGGATATATAAAAACATAAAATATTTTTTTTTTTAATTTTTCAATGAAATGTTTTATGTTGTAATTGATTTTTTTTTGGAAAATCCGTTCTTCGAATGAGATCATTTGAAATTTGAATAGTTTTGTATGTAATTCGAAGCATGATATGCTCAGAAAAAATTATTTTCTTCTTCTTTTTGGGGAAAAATATAGAATTTTTTTTATTTTTTAATTTCTGCTTACTTTGGGGCAAATTAATATTCTTTTTAGTGTGGCCAGACTTAATTTCACAAATAGTTTTTTTTTTGGGGAAAAATATGGAAATTTTTTTTCTTTTCGAATTTCTGTTTACTTTGGAACAAATTAATATTTTTTATGTGGCCAGACTTAATTTCACAAAAAGTTTTTTTATTTTTTGGGGAAAAATATGGAATTTTTTTTCTTTTCGAATTTCTATTTACTTTGGAACAAATTAATATTTTTTTAGAGTGGCCAGACTTAATTTCACAAAAAGTTTTTTTTTGGTGGGAAAAATATGGACTTTTTTTCTTTTTGAATTTTTGTTTACTTTGGGGCAAATTAAAGTTTTTTTAGTGTGGCCAGACTTAATTTCACAAAAAGTTTTTTTTTTTTTTGGTGGGAAAAATATGGACTTTTTTTCTTTTTGAATTTTTGTTTACTTTGGGGCAAATTAAAGATTTTTTAGTGTGGCCAGACTTAATTTCACAAAAAGTTTTTTTTATTTTTTGGGGAAAAATATGGACATTTTTTTTACTTTTCGAATTTCTGTTTACTTTGCGGCAAATTAATGTTTTTTATAAGTTAAAAATTAAAGCTTACTATCCAGTGTGGCTGCCACATTTTTTTATATTTTAAGGATATAAAAACATAAAATATTTTTTTTTAATTTTTCAATGAAATGTTTTATGTTGTAATTGATTTTTTTTTTGAAAATCCGTTCTTCGAATGAGATCATTTGAAATTTGAATAGTTTTGTATGTAATTCGAAGCATGATATGCTCAGAAAAAATTATTTTCTTCTTCTTTATTAGAGAGCACTTATTGGAAGTATCGGTATTTAATCGCAAAGACATAAGCGATGAGACTATTGGTTCAACCTTTATAGATTTAGAGGATAGATGGCGTTCAAAACATAGAGCCGCTGTAGGCATAGCACATGAATACAGCAGGTAGTGTAAACTTAAAAATAAATTAAATTTGAATTAAATTTTTTTTTTTTTTTAATTTATCACAGCACTGGTTATAATAAATGGCATGATTACAGTTTACCTTCAGAAATTCTCCATGAATTGTGTAAAAATAATGATGTTAAACCACCCAAAATTACAGGAAATTTGATACATGTGGATGGTGTATCATTCGAAGATGAAACACAAATAGCAACGTGTAAGTAAAGTTTGTAGGGTATGAAAATAAACTTTTTGAAAAACTTATCTGGTCCTTTAACTCAAATAAATTTATTATTTATTCCACAATTAACACAAACATTTAGTTGGCAACACTGAGCTAAATTAAGCTTAACCTGTAAGAGAGCTGCCATATGTTAAAAAAATAATACTGACTCGTAAAGTATAAAAAAACAGACAATTTTAAAATCTTAAATTCTGCCCGATTAATTTACTAAATTTAAAAGAAAAAAAAAGTAAAAAGAGAAAAATAAGATTTTATTATTTCAAATCTCAGATACAAAGATGCGTTTCGAAAAAAAAAAATTTTTTTAATTATTTTTTCTATTTATGTTGCTTTTTAGTATTAATTTTTTTTCTTTTGACCACCACCCTGTGAATTATTCTTTTTTTATTTTTAATTGCTTGCAGCTGAAGATTTACAAGAACGCTTGTGTCTTACAGTTCTTAGAAATTTCGAGCATCTACCCTCCTTCGGTTATAAGCTTGTGCCACAACACGTTGAAACTAGATCTTTGTATCGCAACGAATGTCCAGGCATTGAGCAGGTAAATTAAAAGAAATCTTTCAATAGCTGACTGTTACTGAGTAACAGTCAGCCAGAAAATAAAACATATTTTTTTCCATTAAACTTTTAAATGAAATAAAATATTGAAAACAAAAAGGGTAAAATTCAATTATGGATTGAACTGTATGATGGAAATCTAAATATACCGCCGCCCATAGATATAACACCACATCCACCTGAGCTGTATGAGCTGCGTGTGATTATCTACAATGTGGCCGAGGTTATTTTACAGGAACAGAATATTTTTGGTACACAAATGAGTGATATTTATATTAAAGGGTGAGTGGGAGTGTGAAGGTGCGTGTGAGTGGCTTTAGTTATTATTTTTTTCTTTATTTGTTTAGTTGGTGCAGCAGTTTTAATGATGCCCAATTTACCGATATTCATTATCGTTCCACCAATGGCGAGGGTAACTTTAATTGGCGCATGTTGTTCCCTTTAAAATACTCCAAGACTGAGGACATGGTAAGCAGTGGGCGTAGAGAGGGGTGTTTTTGCACATGTTTTCACAACAAATAACTTGTTTGTCATTTAAAATTACAATTAACTGAACAATTTACATAATTGTTCACATTTAATTAAATTTTAATTTAAAACAAAAACAACAAATCAAAAGTAACAGCTAACAAGGTTGTTCTATGGCAAGTAATTGAGCTTTTTTTGAAATTACCGTTTGCCATCATCAACTAAAAAAGAAACTGTTGCATAAACTAAAATTTAAAAGCAAGAAATGTTTAAAATAATGAATCATTTCAAGGTATTGCTGCAATTTTATTATGCAGCGCATACTTTGCCACTGGTTGATGGTCATATAATTAACAAATTCTAATAAATGGAAGGAAAGCAACACTCACGAAAAAAAACCATATAAATTTTTAATTAAATTACTTGTTATTGAAATCAATTATTAAAAATTTTTATTAGAAAAAACGATTGGTTAAAGAAACCAGGGAAATATAAGTAGTAACAAAGCATAAGGCTAAGCGACCTTCTCAGTTACTGAATACTATCGAAAGGCTTTAGATCACTCCATTCTTACACTACTTCAGCATTCCGCTAAGATAAAGCGATTCCAATTTATGACTGTATGGCCACCACATAAACATTTAATTTTTTTGGAAAAGTTGTTTTACACACTTAAAAAAGATATTCAAAAAGGCTGTTTATAACTACTTTTCGTCAAAACATAGCTGACGCTAAAGGCATAGGTGCTTAAAGGCTAATGCCTGGATAGCATTGCTTGAAAAATGCTTGAGTATTTAAGTGAGTGAAAATAAACATGCCAAGTTAAATAAGTTTTAACGTACCCAGGTACCATTACCGATTTTTTCCAGGAAAATTACCAAAATCAAAAAGGAATTTAATCTGTAGGCTCTAAAACTTCTAAAAGTGTTTAAGATTTTCTGAAAAATTCGTAGTTTTTATTTTATGATGCAAAACGGAAACTGCCAAAATCCTTGAGAACAACAGTACTGGGGTAAATGGAAATTTCAAAAAAATTAAAAAAAATAGTCCAAAGTAACTTCTGAGTATTTGGGCGATAGATTAGAAGTCTAGACAGTCTCCTCTTTAAAATGATATGTGTCGTATCCCACAATCTTTAATGGTTTGTCAGCAAAAACACTTAGAGCAAATAATCCAAAGTTACTTCCGAACGAACCATAGAAGATTACGAGATGGGACGTATATTATTTTAAAGGGGGATTCATCTAGATTTGTAATCTAATGCCCAAGTACTCAGAAAATTTTTTGTATTATTTAAAAAAATTTTTTGAAATTCCCAAATACTTCAGTGCTCTTGCTCTGAGAGGTTTTTACCATTCCCCACTTTGCCGAAGTACCATTAGCGATTTTCTCCAGGAAAATTACCAAAATCAAAAATGAATTTAATCTTTAGGTTCTAAGCTTTCTGGAAGTGTTTTAACATTTTCTGAAATGTTCGTAGTTTTTATTTTATGATGCAAAACGGAAGCTGCCAAAATCCTTGAGAACAACAGTACTGGGGTAAATGGAAATTTCAAAAAAATTTAAAAAATAGTCCAAAGTAACTTCTGAGTATTTGGGCGATAGATTACACATGTAGATGACCTTTCCTTTAAAATAATATTTGTTTCATCCCACATTTTTTAATGGTTCGTTGGGAAGTTGTTAGGAACACTTAGAGCAACAGCTCTGGGGTATATGGAAATTTTAAAAAATTTTTAAAAATAGTCCAAAGTAACTTCTGAGTATTTGAGTGATAGGTTAAAAATTTAGACAGCCTCACCTTTAAAATGATGTGTCTCCCATGCCGCAATCTTTTATGGTTCGTCCGAAAGTTGCTAAAATCCCTCAGAGTAACATACTGGAGTATTAAGGAATTAAAAAAAAAAATTTTTTTTAATTTAAAGTGATTTTTAGGCTGCAGATTACAAATCTAGATGACCTCATAATGTAATCTGCTTGAGAAATCAAAAAATTCCCGCTACCATTTTGGTTACACTTCATCTTGGTTATGTGACGTTTAGCTCAGTTTCGCTTGAATCATTTGTTGTGTAGACGTCCAAATTTTGTTATGGATAAATTACTCCACAAGAACGAGTAGAAATATTTAATTATTTATTATCTATTTTATTATTTCTATTAAATTATAAGAGAAGAGAAAGAAAAAAAGGCGTTCAGCTTAATTTTATTTTAATATTTCACTTTAACGCTAAAATTATAAATTAATTTTTAAAGTTGAAACGAGAAATAAAAAAATTTTTAATATTTGACGCCAAGCTTGAAACCACCAGGGGGCTTTCGAAGAGAATATTCAATTCCAAAGAAAAAGCTTTTAAGTAGAACTGTCAAAAATATAGCAGAGTTTTATTAACAATTTTTAGGGTAATTTTAAAAATGTTAATTTTTAATTCGACTGTTCTACAGAATCAGTTTTTTTTTAATTGAAAATTCTATTCGAAAGACTTTTCGATTCGAATCGAAATACATAATAACCCAACAGCTGTTTTTGTTTATTTCTTATTTCTAATTTTTAATGTGAATTTTTAAAATTTTAAAAATTAGTTTTTCTGTTAAATTAATTATTGAAAAATTTTCATGTTCAAGTGGTTTTTCGTGAGTGTATTGAGCGATAGTTTCTTAATCAACAGAAGACGTTGCAGTTGCCATAAAAAGAGCACAATTAATGTGATACGAGATATACGAGTATAAAGTATTAAAAAATTCACACACCCACATTCGTGGTAGATTTATTTTATAAATAAAACATTAAAGTTACACTAGTCAACATTTTGTATTTAAGTATTTATAAACAAAAATGTGATGTTAAATTAGGGTGGTTGCTGAATCGGTTGGTTGGTGGGCCTAACGCTCATCAATTAGAATAGCCAGATTTTAACCTAGTAGAGCCGCTCCTTAGCATTGGGGAATGAATTGCTATGAGCAATAATTGGCAAATTACGGTATTCGACAAGAATTGAAATTTTTATTTAATTTAAATTGAAATTTTGATCTACATCGGCATTCGATAACTATCGAAATTTTCCTTTAAATTAATATCGACTGCCGTAATTTCACCCTGATTCCAAGTGTCGTTGTTGTGACGAAAACACTGATATGGGGCAATGCCAGGCTGATTATGGGAATCGTTGTAGTGACTTAAACAAAGATATGTGGCAACGCCGGCCATATATTTTATATTTTCTTTTCGTAAATTCAACCACGACAACGACTTTTGTAATAAGGCTGATAAGCTTGTCGCACGTTCGGGTATGAGAACCATATTCGTAATAAGGCTGAATATGTTATTGAGAAAAATGAAAAGCGCACATTTTTTTTTATTTTAGTGCCAAGTGAAGCGTCCCTTTTTTCTCTTTCTTAAATCCCAGCTGGTACATATTTAACATTAACTTATTTATGATTAACTTTAAATTTGAATGCAGATACTCGCATAAAAAAATCCCAAAATTACAGATTTCGTTTTGATAAACAAAAAAAATCCCTTTTCTTTTCTTTAAGAAAATTTTTTATGTCATATAAACTCTCGAGAAACATTTTCTTTTCTCTTACAGATGATTACCAAACGTCGCACTGGCATATTGGAAGAATATGAGTTTAAACAGCCACCAACATTGTTTTTACAAATCTGGGATAATGATTTTATATCGCCTAATGATTTTTTAGGTTCTTTAGAAATTAATTTGTCAGCCTTTAGCGAACCCTATGAAACCGCTAAAAAATGTGAACTTTTAGATGTGACCCGTTCAATAACATCTTATGGCTCTACTATAACACGAGTGGCAAAAAATAATTCCCAACGGAAATTGTTAAATTTATTTAAACAGAAAAAAATACGCGGTTGGTTTCCCATGAGGGGAAATGTTAAAGATGCAAATAGAAGTGGACAAATCGGTTTGGCGGCTAAAATTGAACTAGAACTGGAAGTGTTGACACAAACAGAGGCAACTTTCCAGCCTGTAGGCATGGGCAGAAGTGGCTTAGAGTTACCAAAGTAAGTTTTTTATTTTGTTTTTACTATTTCTCTACTAATAAGGTAAAATCGCTTAAGTGAAATTAATTCAATCAGCCCAATGACGAATTTTTTTCCAAAGCAAAAGTTTGTTTTGGGAAAATATAACTTAAACCGCAGAATTTTCCATGATAAAAAAATTTTAACATAATTCGTTCATTAGAAGATGAAAGGGAAAAATGAAAATTGGAATTTTTATTTATAATTTTTGTAATTTAGGAATGCTGGCGCGATATATTCCGCAATGAAAACAAGACCGTTTGCTAAAATCAAAATAAATTTTTTTAACAGCTTCTAAAGTTTAAACTCCTCTAAAATAACTTAACAACACATAAGCGGTTTTTCTATATCACTGCAAATGATTCATTTATTTGTTTCCATTTTAGCCGGCCAAAAACTTCTTTTAATCCGTTTACCAAGCCGTGGAAAGGAGCCAAACATGTTTTATGTCCTAAAATTTTAAAATTTGTGGTTTTAGCATTCATTGTATTTTTGCTTGGTGTCGCCCTAATGCAACTTTTTTCAAAATTTCCAGCAATTATATCAGAGTGGGGTTGGTAGTTGTTACAATTTTCTTTTAATATTTTTAAATGATTTAATTTTTATTTATCCAAGTTCTTTTTAAACTTTTAATTTATGTTTTGTTATTAAAAAAATAAATAATTCATAAACTCATTAATATTCTAATTTTATATAAGATGAATCAAAAGGAAACATTTTTCTTTTCTTCTATTTTCTTTTTTCAAATAAAAAAAAAAATCAAGGCAAAAGGGAAGACATTTTAGGAGTGTTGATTACTTTGCAGGGACTCTGATACACATAAAAAACTCTTAACAGTTTGAGGGTTAAGCATGAAGTTTTTAACTTTCAAAGTAAATCAAGAAATATTTTAAGGTACTCAGTAGTGTCACTTTTTTTTGAAATAATAAATAGTTTTATCGTTTGGTCGCAAGTGACCAGGTGACCCGTTTCCTTCTTAGTTTTCTGCATAAAAATTTGGTAATTTTTATGGGCGAAATCGCAAATGGTACCTCGTCAAAGTGGGGAATGGTAAAAATTCCTCAGAGCAATAGTATTGGGGTATAAGAAAGTTTTAAAAAAATTTTTTTTAAATAATTCAAAGTAACGTCTGAGTATTTGAGCTGTAGATTAGAAATCTAGATGACCTCCCATTTAAATTTATATGTGTCCCATCTCATAATCTTCTTGAGAAGTCAACGTATGCATATTTCTACCCATGCACTTATATTTCTCCTAAACATATTAATTAGGGCGGGTCGATTTAAAAATCATATACATTACAAGGAAAATCATATTCTAGGGATCAAAATTAGAAACTTTGTCGAAGGAACCATATTTTGATGTCCCGACTTTTGATCCGAAGGGTCAAATTTTAAAAAATCTCACTTTGACCCATTTAGAGTGCCTCAATCGAGTCAAAATCTATGACCGACCCCCACTAACTTTGGAGGGCCGACCCACCTATGCCAGTGGCACACCCCCTGGAACCACCCCTGGGGGGTTCCCCATACAAACATTTCAAAAAATCACCATTTTCGGCACTTTACAAGAAAAAATCTGCTAAATATCCATGTTTTTTATTTTTGGAGTTTATTTTTCTCTTTAGAAATTTATTTAGTCAGAATGAAATGAAAAAATAATTTTGCTTAGTAATAGAAAAGAAAATAAAAAAAAATTATTGTTTAAAGTCTTTTTTGCTTTCAAGTCTGGGCAATTTCGCACGGCTCTCTAATGTCGTCGCCATAACAACCTCTATATATCCCGGAATAACTCGCTTGGAAACGTTAGCTAGCAATTGAAGGTGTCGTTCCGTTCCTAGTATGTGTGATGGAATTTTTGGATCAAAAAACGGTGGATCATCTTGATTTAAATATTCTTTCAATGTATCATACGGAATGCTTCGCCTGAATGGTGGTTCAATTACGTTATTTATATCATTCAAATATTATTTATATATATTTTTGTCATAAATACTAAAAAAAGTAAAGGGTTACGTTATATTTATCTCCACTCATTTGTTTTGTTAAAAGGTTTTCTTCCAACTCATAAGATACGAAACTCATTTTAATTAGTCTTATTTTTTGCTGAAAGGCTTTTGTAAAAGCCTACTACAGCTCTTATCTTAAAATTTAATTAAAAAAAAAATTAGGTAGCCTTCAGCTGAAGTCACAAAATCCTTTCTATTTTAACTAGTCTCGTTTTTGCTTGAAAAAAGGCTTTTCTAGGAGCCCACTCTTCTTTTAAATATTAATTTTAAAGAAGAAATATAAAAGCCTTATGGCTTATGGAAGATAAGATTCTTTGTAGCTGTATTTACATGTTTCATGCTGATTGATTTCTTTCTTCATTGATAGAGAAACCATTTAAATTCATTAATAAAAAGCGAATTGTTATACAAAACAAATACGTATCCTGGGATCCACTACGGCCATGTTAAACTTATATTACACATACACAAGTAAATAAATGTGTGTCAGTTTTTTTTTTTTTTTTTTTTTTTTTTTTTTTTTTTTTTTTAATTTGTATGTACTTTTTAGGCTTTGCTATTTAAATATTTTCCTTCATTCCACGTACTACTCATTCAAGATATTCAGCCTCAGGATTTTTTTTTTACAAAATGAAAAACCCTATTAAATATTTTTAATTAAAAGAATGAATTTAAAGGTTGTTATAGTTATTAAACTAAAAATTAAATGGAAAAAATGTCGCATTAATTAAAAATTTAATAAATCGTGGGTGTTTTGTATTCCAAACGGATTTACAAAAAAATGTTAAAATTACATTTTTGCTTCTGATAAAGTTTCAAATTTGTTCCAAACAAAATTTTTGTTCGGACAAAATTTTTGTTCGGACAAAATTTTTGTTCGGAACAAATATATTGTAAATGCAGTTTGATCTAAGTATGTACATATAAAAAAAATTTGTACGGACAAAAACTTGTTTACCGAAACAATTCAATTCAACATTAAATTACAGTCTTCTCTAAATTATTACCCCCTTATTCAAAAAAATTAACGCAAAGTCGAAATTTTTCATATAATTTTTTCATAAATTTTACTTTAAAGTCTAAGTTATATTTTTTTTTTTTTTTTGTTGATAAGAGAATTATTGAATAAGAGACTTAGAGAGTATTTTTAAAATGAGAGTAGTGTCATAGTAGGTCTAAACCGATCCCTATGGCCAGGTGACTTTCAATTCTATTTCCAATTCAACAGCGCTTGTAGTTTTTTAAACATAGTATCGCCTTCTGTTGATTGACGACAAATTATGAAAACTTTTTTTCAGAAATAAATCCGTAATCGATTATAATGCTGTTTGTGTTTATTAGAACTGCAGGGATTTTGAGTCCGACAACTGTCCTTTGTTTTTTTTTTCTTTTTAAGGAATGATTTTGTACATCATTATAACCGATGAAAGTGATCTTCAACACTCTTTAACAACTCGCCACCTAAGCTAATTGATTAAGAAATATAAAAACTATTTTAGTTCTAATAAAAGTACATACATACGTGCATACTTTATTAATTTACATACACACATTTACAAGCACTTTCTTTGTAAATGTAAATTTTAAAAACAAAATAATCCTGCTGGACTTAAATTGCTGCACACATGAAATACTTAAATGAATGAAATGGCAAACAGGGATGTAAATGACATCAAGTGCCACTTAGATAGACAACTCAACTGTTACACCAGACTGCAGCCGTTGTAAGTTAAGTGAAATTCATATTTTTAGCTCATGTTGCTTTGGGCCAACAGTTTGTTTTTGTAATTAATTTGGCAGGATATAAATTCACTACCGTAAGCTTAAATTTTATAAATTGTGTGACAGAGATTTTCTTTTTTTTCTGTCAAAATAATAGTTCTCTTCTCACATTTTACAGCACACTAACCAAATATGCTTAAAGTGTAGGGTATTTAAGGTTTGACGCCATTAAAAAAAATTTTTTATGCCCGCTTAAGTCCACAAATAATTATAAAAGCAAAATGAGTATTTAAGTTAGAAGGATTGTGTTGGTTTGTTGTTGTTGTTTTAATGATGTGCAAGCACCTAAATATGTGTGTTTGAAATGGAGTGTGAAAATGCTTATATTTGCATTCATATGAATATGAATACGTGGGCACATTCATAAGTGATGTTGACACACAAGCAACTGTTATAAAAAAAAACAGAATATGTGGCAATTCTAGAGTTTGTCGAAAACTTTCCATGTCTTGTTGTGTCTGACATGATGGACCAAACATTGGCCTTCTCCAGGAGTTTTGAAATGGTCATAATTGAACGCTAAGCTTGAAGAAACGTTGCAATGTTATTGGAGCGTAACCGCTAGTTTTATTATACTGATGGATTTCAAAGGGAAGATGGCAGTTTGCGAAGAAGGAGGGGGGGGGGGAGCGATCGCAGACACACGTTTCTGAAAAACATCTTGCATTTTTCAGGCAGAGGTCCAAACCTTAGAGCTTTGTACTAGGAAATGTTTAAGAAGGGGCACTAGTGGTGCAGGAATATACATTTTCTCAAATATGCTATTCCTTCCGAGCGTGGTTGGTTTTGGATTATTATAGACTTCTCGAGGCTGTGGCAGATCCGAATATCTGAACATGCGAGCAATGAAATGGCGGATTATTTGAATAAATAGAGTGCGAAAGTCTCTTTCATAAATACAGATTTCTTCTGCGGAATGAACTACAACTTCACTAGTACGCTTTTGTCCAAAGACTATAAGACTGCTGGAGTGCTGAAGCAAGCATGAGGCAGTCAAGGAGACTCATTAACCTTGAACATATTAGGGCGGAAGTGGTTTTAATCTTCAGCAGAAATGCTATAAAACTCTATTTAAAGCCGTTAACAGGCCTTGTAGACTAAACTACCACATGAGCAAAATCGTTTCTGTCGAGAAGGACGGGAATATATTCTGTGCGAGTTCCCAGCGGTGGCCAGACCAGGCTACCGTTGTATTGATATTGCATGCGGGCAATGAAAAGACACACTATCTGAATGATAAAAAAAAAATACCTTTTTGATAACGACTTTATTCTTGTTTTACTATGCAAAGAGGAGAAATGAAAACTTCAAGATTGCTGGAGAGCCGAAAAGGTTATGCGGAAGTCCAAAAGTCTCGATAACCCTAAACATATAAGGCAGAACTGAACTGTTCAGAAGACATTTAAGACTCAATTATCGCATGATATAGAACGACCCCTGGCGTTTCCCTCTAAAAAGGCAAAAAACATCGTTTGCCCAGAGATGGGAATACACAGAATTAGGTACCTAAGCAGGGGGTTACTAGCCCCAGAAGACTTAGTAGGCGTTAAAGAAGGCATGGTCTACATACTCTTGAAGTATATTAATGCGTAGCAAACTCTTTGCCTTAAAGTGAATTATAAATCCATCCTCCTTACACAATGAATTGAAATTAAAGGACAACAGAAAATATAATTACACATCGTCACAATCAAATTAAAAAAAGATAGAGACATTTTTATGGTATAAGTAAAACTAAAACAAAAAAAAATTTATCAAATAACTTTAGAAATTGAATAGAAACATCACTTGTTGAGTCTATTGTTAAACCTAAACGTTTGTCTATTAACAGTTGCTAAAATACTTTACAACTAAACGGTTGTGAAAACGCATTTAAACAGAACCAGCGGAAACGGAAAATTATAAAAAAAAAGTGTAAAAGTGTTTGGGTGTAGTATGAGTATGTGAAAGTTTTCAGAAAAACAAAAATATTCTCCTTAAAGAAACATTTGAAATCCCAAAAAAAGAAAAAAAAAACAAGACTTTGTACACAATTACGTTTGGGTGTGCTTGTGTTAAGTCATGGATTAGTTTTTAAAAGTGAATTTAAATTAAAAAAAAGACTTATGGTATATAGTGTTAAAGTGTCAGTAAAAGATGCTTTAAAAATTCTGTAAGGAGTCAGTAAATGATTTTCAGTTGCGACTAATAAAGAAAAATCTTAATAAAAAGCAGCGAATTTGACATTTCAAACGTTTATAATTTACAAAAGGTGTCAACGAAAGCCAAGAAAATGTATGCAGTTTTTTTAGTTAATCTTCAACAGGAAGATTAAAGAAAAGTATTTTATAATCAATTTCAATTAATTTGACAATGTAATCGCTTTTTTAAAAAAGCAAAGAATTTTCTTTCTTTTTTAAATTTTCATTTTTCCTTTCTTTAAAATTTTTCAAAAAGGAAACAACAAAAAATTTCATTCATTCTATTTAAAATAAAAACAGTCAAGTCAGCTGATATTTTATAATTAAAAAAAAATTATAAAAATTAAGCAACATATGGGAATCATAAAAAATGCTTTTCCAATTATTTATGGTTTTTTATTGTCTTAAATTATAATTATAAATTATAAGGTAAGGGGACAAAAAGGGGGTAGAAGCTTTTAGCTCAAGATAAGCCCCAATTAAATAATTTTTAATAAAAAGAAAAAATTAATTAAAAATTAACTCTAGCCCCTTCTTAAACTACTTTTAATGGATTTAAAAACTATACTAGCAAAAATCATTATATAATTTACTTAAACCCGAATTTACAAAGTTTAGTTAACCATCAACTATATTCTTTTGCTAATAAGGAAAAAAACGTTTAAATACAAATTAACTTATTGTGGTTCAGCGGCGATATATTCCACAATTAACGAAATGAATATGATAACAAGACCGTTTGCTAAAATTGAAATATTTTGATTAAAAAACAAAAACACTTTTTTAACTTTTAAAGTTGCAGCCCTCTAAAATGACTTTTTAGGACATTAGCAGTTTTTCCATATTGCCACAGATTTATTTAGCCATAATGTTATCCTCATTAAGTTAACCTCAGACTGTGAATTTGAGACTTACTCATTTTTGTATTTAATTTTATTTAATGAAACCCTTTAAAAATATTAAAAATACCATTAAAAAATTCTAGTGTTCTTGAAAAAAAATAATGTCCTGTGGCCTGTGTCCTACAATAAGGACTGCAATACCTAATTCATTCATGAAAAAAAATGTCCAGTGTCCTGTGTCCTACAATAGGGGCTACAATACCTAAATCGTTCATGAAAAAAAATATTTTCCAGTGTCCTGTGGCCTGTGGCCTACAATAGGGGCTACAATACCTAAAACGTTCATGAAAAAAAATATTTTCCAGTGTCCTGTGGCCTGTGGCCTACAATAGGGACTAAAATACTTAAATGGTTCATAAAAAAATAATGTCCTTGTCCTGTGTCCTACAATAAGGACTGCAATACCTAATTCATTCATGAAAAAAAAAATTTCCAGTGTCCTGTGTCCTACAATAGGGGCTACAATACCTAAATCGTTCATGAAAAAAATATAATGTCCAATGTCCTGTATTTTACAATAGGGACTACAAAATCTAAATCATAAAAAAAAAAACTCGGGGTGCATTTTTTTATAGCTCAACACACGTTTTTTTTAGCTGATTGTCATTGATGCAAAAATTGTGAAATTCTATATCAAAACTTTATCTAATCGTATTTTTTTTCAATATGAAATTAACAGCCCTTAAGTCTGGTTGTCATAATAAAACTGATGTTTTTTAGTGTAGCAAACAGTGTAGCACAAAACATTCCGAACTTAGAAACCACATTTTTTTTAAATAAATTTTAGCCAACATTTTTAATTGAAGATCATAGTAAAAAGGAATCATTAACAAAATTATCGAGCCCTTAAATCTAATAATAAACTGTACTAGTTGACTTCACCTCAGGTATGGAAAGTTTGAAATTTATAAAAGCACTTTTTGTCAACATAAATTGTACCTTTTTACAAGTAAACGCTACCAAGTCATAGACGTTTTCAAAAAATAGTAAAAATTAATCGTTAAAATAAATAATGTAATAGTAAACTCTATTAAGCTCGTTAGATCACAGATGGAAAATCTAAATTTTGTAATATTTATATATATATATATATATATATATATATATATATATTTTTTGTAAACAAAACTAACAACTTTTATTAATAAAAAGTAATAAACAAAAGTATTTTAACAAAAATATGAACATTTTTAATTTTTTAAGAAAAACACTTCCAGTGATCTCTTAGATTAGTAGGTAGCGTACTAACGTAAAAATCTAGAGGTCGCAGGTTCGATTTCTGCCTAAGCCCTGGGTGATTTCTGCAGAGAAGCCAAAAAGCTTTACGGATTTGCATTGTGAAACGAAAAAAATGAAATTAAAAATAAATTCTAAAATTTTATTTATAAGTAAATAATTAATTTAAAGAGATTTATAACTCAAATTTAAAATTTTATTATTATTATTATTATTTGAGCTTGAGTCCGTTTTAGACTTACATTTTGTATTATTGTTATAAAACAATTAAAATCAATTTAATAAATATTTTTATGTTTTTTATAATTAAAAAAAATGTTATGGTTTCTATTTATTAACAAAAAATTATTGTAAGTTTTCCATCTTTGCTCTAACGGAATTAATGACGTCAGTTTTAAGTGTATCAAACTTTATATTTATAAAATCTTTTTCTCATGAGAATTCGCAATGAGAAACCCTTAATCCAACAAAAAAATATTTTTCACTTAAAGGAATTATGCCAACAAAATAAAATATGTTAGCAAAAATTTAGACAAACAAATTATTTTAATATTATTGACTCGAATTAAAATTCATTTTTATTTAATTTTTTTAATGAAAAAAAAAAAAAAAATTATGTCAAACCTTAATATTCGAATAAAAATATTCTCGCAGAAAAGAATATTTGAATTAACGAAATATGCAAATAAAAAAAATTAATGGGATAAAAATAATATTCGAATAAACAATTTTTAGCAGAAAAAAATATTCGAATAAAAGTACTTTGCCAAAAAAACAATAATCAAATAAAAAATAATCGAACAAATTAATAGAAAAAATAAAAAATATTCAAATAAAAAATAATCGAACAAAAAAAATTCAAATAAAAAATATTCCAAAAAAAAATGTAAGCATAAATTTATTAATGGAACACCAGAATAAAAAATTATTCGATTAAAAATATTTGGCAGAAAAAAAATATTCAAATAAAAAATAATCGAACAAAAAAAATTCGAATGAAAAATATTAAAAAAAAAAAAAATTTAAGCATAAATTTATTAATGGAATACCCGATTAAAAAAAATATTCGAATAAAAATTTGTTAGATTAAATAATTAATTTTCACATTAAAAGAATATCCGAGTGAATAATTAATTCGCATAAAAGAATAAACGCCCAAAAAAAATTTTAGACAAAAATTTAGTCGAAAGTATATTTGAACTAACTTATATTGATATGAAAAAAATAAGCAAGCAAAAAATATTCGAAAAAAAAAACATTTCAATAAAAAAATAATAGCGCAAAAAAAATATTCGAAAAAAAAATAACCGCAGACATCCTTTTGCCTAAATAAACAAAGTATTCGAATGAAAAATATTGTTGCAAAAAATATTCGATTAAAAAAATATTTATATAAAAAAATTTTTAAATTTTTAAATAAAAAAATTACATAAAAATAAATGCCAATAAAGAAATTACATAAAAATAAAGCCAATAAAGAAATATTCGCAAAAAGAAATATTTCTAATATAAAATATTCGAATAAAAAATTTATAGAGAAAAAAAATCAAATAAAATAACATTCTAATTAAAAAATGTATACAAAGAAGTATATCCGAGTAAAAAACTAGTCGCACAAAAGCATATTCGAATAAAAAATAGTGGCATATCAAATTTGCATAAAAGAATATTCGTATAAACAAATAAAAAAAAATATCAAATTAAGAAAATTTTCGAATAAAAAATATGTTTGTTCATAAAAGAATATTCAAATAAAATATAACAAGGCAGAAGAATATTTGAACAAAAAAAATTCAGATAAAAAATATTCAAATAAAAATCATTCGTATGAAAATTTAGTGGCATAAAAGAATATCTGATTTAAAAATATTTGAAAGAAATACTTTTCGCCTAAAAAATAATTCAAATAAAAAATCGCACAAAAGCATATTCGAATAAAAAAACATTTGAATAAAAAACTAATTGCATAAAAGCATCGCCAAGTAAGAAACTATTCGCACGAAACCATAAGGGAATAAAAAATATACTAAAAAAAGAAGAATCGAATAAAAAAAATGTTCGCATACAAAATATTATTCAAATAAAATATAAAGGTAAATTGAGTTAAGTTTTGTTGGAATTCAAATGTTGCTGGATAATTTTGAAGCAGAAAAAAGTTAAATTAAAATTTCAAAAAAAATCTTTTAGGCTGTTTTTCGAAATGACTAGTAACGACTTCAAGTAGAAATGATGACAAATTTTTCATACAAATTTGTCACAATATCGATTTCAAATCTAATCTTTATTTGTGCTCAATTCCAATTGTGTTGGTTTGCAAATGGCATTCTCATGAAAGTTTCAAAAAATATATATTTACTTAGGACATACTTAGACCCATTTCATCAGACGCTACACTGAATCATCAGTGGATTACTCTCAAGTCTTATTTAATTCCTGGACAAACATTTTTATTGTACTAAATAAATAAAATATTTTTTTAAAGTTTTCCATGAGAATATCATGAAAAGTAATGCATTTTTTGCAAAACATAATTAGAATTAAGCACAAATAAAGTTTTAAAGATTTTGTTGAATTTTATGATTCCATATAATTAAATATTTTGTTAAATAAAAAAAATTTCATATTGATTGAATTTTTAATTAAATTAAATTTTAGTTTTTTGACTAAACAAAAGATATGATCTTAACAAGTATTAAAAAAAAAGTTTAATAAATGAGCGGTTATTTTTGAAAGTGGTATAAGTCCACTTTTTAAAAAAGATAAAATAGCAGTAATTTTAGTAAGATGATGTCTGTATTTTACTAAAATTATCTCTAGCTAATTTTTTTTAAAGCGAACTTAGAATACTTTCAAAAATAACAGCTCTTGTTGTAGTTGACTTTTATTTATAATTTTTTCACTTACTATTTGAGAGGTGTCTTTGTTAATCTTTGAAACTAAAACAGCTTCCAAAAAAACCTCATTTTATTAAAATAATCACCGCTTTTATGTAAGTCGTCGGCAAGTAAAAAAGACAGTGACTAGATAAAAATGATATTAAAGAAGTGGCTGGTGACAGTAATCGATTTCTGTTGAAGGTTATTCAGTACTATATGAGGCGCTTTTAGTTCGCCATTGAGTTGAAATAGCGACATATTTGTTGCCTTGTTTTTTTAAAGCAAACCACAGGCTATTTATTTTAGTCAAATTCATGAAAAATGTTTTTGTTTAATAAGCCTTTATTGAACAAGTTTCTCATAGAAAATGTGCTATACACATATTTCTTTTAAATTATCGATAATGGGTCGACAACAACACAGCTCTCTTAGATAATTTTAGTGACGAGATAACAGTATTGACAATAAAGTCAACAGAAAGTCGCCAGCGACTTACAAAACAGGGATGAATATTTTAATTTAAACTTGAAGTCAGTATTTTTTTAAATAAAAATAATTCACCAAATTTAACTTAAAATGGAATTAAATTAAATAGCAAATAATCATAGTCACACTAAAGTCCGTTTTTTTTTGA
Organism: Thelaira solivaga; assembly: GCA_947397855.1. Classification (NCBI taxonomy): domain Eukaryota; kingdom Metazoa; phylum Arthropoda; class Insecta; order Diptera; family Tachinidae; genus Thelaira; species Thelaira solivaga. The sequence continues at coordinate 63,175,355 of OX377613.1, forward strand.
AAACGATTTTCAATTCATGAAATTCTTATTAACAAAAGTCTGCTTTTAATAAAAGTGTACTTTTTTGTGACTACGATTATGGCCCAATGTCTATATTTATAATTTTTAAATGAATATTTAAGGAAAATCCTCCCACATTCTAAACAATTGCACTTAAATTTTGAAGCACACAAGCACATACACGCAGGACTATAAATAATTTATTTTATGAAAGATAAATTTTTTAATAGTGCAAAAATAATTAATTTTATGCTCGTTATTATTAATTGACTTTTAATGCCATTTAATTTATCAGCAAATACTCGTATGTTTATCAAATTTTTTATTTGTTTAAAATATTGTTGCTATTGCCGTTGCTGTCTTTTTTATGCAAATAATATTATCTTTATATTCTTCTTCTTTTTTATTTCCAGATAACGCATTTTTTATATAAAAAATTTGTTTCATTATACAAATGCCATTTATGTGGAGTGAATATACGAAATCTTTGAAAATGTCGAAATTCTTTAATGGTAACGTGGCCATTTCACCGGAACTTGTCGAAGCACAACCGCAAATTATGAGAAATGTTTTGAAAAGCCGCAGGGCTAACAATAAGGTGAGTAAGGACTTAATTGAAGATAAATATTTATGAGGCCTGATTACACAGTGATACAAAAAAGAAGAAAGTGCAAGTACAACAAACGCGACATATCGTGGCCTCTGTGATAATTTTTTTATTAATCACAGAAGCGATGACTATATCGCGTTTGTTTATGAATTTTTAAGTGCGTGGGCTTAAAATTCATTTCCTGCATTCACATTTGGACAACGTGGGTCAGTTCAGCGCTGAACAAGGCTAACATATTTATCAAGAAATTCGGAATATTTTTGGTCACTTCAACGGGATATTGATGATTGTGAATCCGGCAAATGAGCTAATGTTTTTGAATATGGTATAAGTCCACTTTAAATACCGTCTTATTAAAATTACTGCTAACTCATTTAAAGAAAAAATTTACTTACAGCACTTTTAAAAATAATGGCTCATACTGATTAAAAATTCAATTGATTCAATTAATTCAATTGTATTTGAATTAAAAATTTCAATTTAAAAAATTGTCATATAAGCTGTTATTTTTGAAAGTGTCATAAGTCCACTTTAAAAAAATTGATTTAGCGCCATTTTTAGTAAAATACAAACACCGTCTGGCTTAAATTACCGCCAGCTTATTTTTTTTTAAAGTGGACTTATACCCTTTTTAAAAATAACGGCTCAAAAAGTGGTTTTTCTATTAAATTCTAGCTTAAATAAATGTTTTTATGGAATTTATGTGCTGTTTTTACAACACAAGCGATCAACTCAATAATTGGAGTACTTTTCATATAAAATTTCCAGACTAGTTGATCGCTTGTGTTATAAAAACAGCATATTAACAAATAAAAAATGAATCCATTTTTAATTTTTTTAAATATTATTGCTTTTGTAGTTTTGGATACTTTCCATGATTATTGAACGTAGCCGTCCCAAAGGTAATCACGAATTAGAAGACGCTGAATCGTCTTTGGAGACCCCCCTACAATATGAACAGAAGCCAATGGAAGAACTGGTTTGTCTCTTGCGTGACAGTCCATTTAGAATATTAAGGGTAAGTAATTGTAATTGATTATTATTTTATTATTATAAAGGTTTTTGATTTTATGTGGTTTGCTCGTGCTAGTGCATGCATTATTACAATACCAACAACAAAACAAAAATGGTGGAAAATTTTTAGTTTTAACAGCAGAATATTAAAAATTTTCTTATCTGTCTATTAGAGACTATTGGTAGCAATTTGTGGGATTTCTCGCTGATAACAGCTTAAAAGGGGTGTTATGATTAACCTCTGTACCAAGTAAAGGACTGCACAAGCATACTTGAAAGCCACACATCACTACAAACATGTATAATTTAATATTAGAAATTAATTCTAAGTAACTTTGACCATCGGTTCCCAGGGTCTGAGTAGGAATAGAACCTGCAAAACCCCGAATTAATGGATTAGCAAGATAGCCATCCATCTACAGGGCCCCCTATGTAATATTTCAAGTATGCTTGTGCAACTTTTTGCTGTAAATAAATCGGCTAATGTGGCCCCTAAAATTACATAACAAAATTCTCTATTAATTTCCTAAATACGAGTACATACTTATTACTTTTCTTCTGAATTATGCTTTTGCAAGAGCCCCCTCCTTAATTTTGCTAACAGTTTTGGTTGGCTGAAACTTGTTCAATTTTATTGATGTAAAATGTAAAATGTTTTTAAATTGATTAAAAATTTGCTACTGTTTTTTAATTACATTAAATTTTATTTTATTTTATTACATCCAACAAAAAATTTGTGTGCGTGAATGTGGCTTACACGTGAATTGTTACAAAAAAACACAATTTGTTGCAAATTTAAACTAATACTGGCAACAATTTGTTTGGTTTGGTTTAGTTTTTTTTTTTTTTTTTAATGAAAAAAAATGTGTTTTCGATTGTAAACGAAACCTTGGAAAGGACATTGAATTTGAAATATTAAAAAAAGTCAATGTTTATGCTGACAATTCAATTGGAAATAAATTTTAGTGACAAGTAATTTTTATTTTTGTTAAATGACTCTAAAAAAATTATTTTAAACAAATAATTGTAAAATTAAAAATAATTATTTATGTACCGTCAACTCTCGATAACTTTAAATTCACTTTGAGTTTTTAATTTCCTGTTAATGAAAAGTCTTTTCATGCCAGGGTTAAGTAATTTGATATCATTGATAAGTTCTAAAATGAGAACTTCGGGACTAAACTACACTGAGAGAAATTTCTTTATATACACTGAAAGACTTGTGTTCATTAATTTAATAAACAAAAATGCATTATTTTTCAAGCAATATAGAGTTTTATTAGTGTAATGCAGCAAATCATAAATTCAATGAAATTTCATTAATTTTAATGAAATAATTTAATTAATTTTAATGAAAAAATTTCATTAATTTTAATAAAATAATTCAATTAATTTTAATGAAATAATTTCTTTATTTTTATGAAATTTCAATAATTTTAATGAAATAATTTAATTAATTTTAATAAAATAATTTTTTTATTTTAATGAAACAATTTTTGTATTTTAATGAAATTTCATTATTTCAATGAAATAATTTAAATAATTTTAATGAAATAATTTAATTAATTTTAATAAAATAATATCATTAATTTTAATGAAATAATTTCATTATTTTTAATGAAATAGTTTAAGTTTAAATGAAATATTTTCTTTATTTTAATGAAATTTTATTATTTCAATGAAATAATTTAATTAATTTTAATAAAATAATTTAACTAATTTCAATAAAATAATTTAATTAATTTTAATGAAATAATTTAATTAATTTTGATAAAATAATTAAATTAATTTCAATGAAATAATTTAATTAAATTTAATGAAATAATTTAATTAATTTTAATAAAATAATTTAATTAATTTTAATGAAATAATTTCTTTATTTTAATGAAATTTCATTAATTTTAATAAAATAATTTCATTAATTTTAATGAAATAATTTCATTAATTCACTTAATTTATGAAAAATTTTATTATATGATGAAAAAATTCCAATGTTGTATATAATTTGAAGTATATAATTTTAACAATTTCAATATCGGTTTTTTTTTATAAAAATAAAATAAATAAATAAATAAAAACGTTAAAAAAACAAGTCCAAAAAAACATCCCTGTCCTGTAACAAATTATGGTATTCGATATCGATCAAAATTGCAATATATTTTATATAGAAATTTCTTTCGATCGACCAAAATTTCAATGTAATTTGTACAGAAATTTTGTATTCCAAATAAAATAAATTTATTTTCACATTTTTTTTATTTTCCACCAATCTTTTCCATTTAAAATAAAGCAGATTAAGCCATGGATTAGTTATGAGACGATGAATTTTTCAGTTTCGATAAAAAATTCGGTTTCGGATGCAGAACAGTGTTCACAAATAACTTTCTACAAAAATTTTTATTTCATTAAGCACCTACACAAGCATATTTGGTTTAATTCACCCAATTTTTAAATTTATTTTGTTTAGAATAAGTAAAACAGGAATTGACTTACCTTTACACATAATAAGTGGAAATGGTTCTCTTTAACAGCAGCATGCTTGTTATGCTTTCTCTTTGGCCAACTCTCTGGCAAAACAAATTTAACTTTAAAAAAATAAGATTTTCTTTAGCACGTTACAAACAACAATAATAAATATCACTGTTATTCACACACAAACACATTTTAACTCGAATGTCTGTTGTTAAGGACAGAAAAACAAAAAACAAAAAAAGGAAAAATTAAAAGAATTCTGTGTATTTTGTTTTACTTTAGTTGTTAAGCTCTGGTGTGTGACTATAAAAGCAACACATATCCTGTGTACGACTTCAGTGTAGTGCAGTTAAGCACTTCGGTCAATTTATAAACGAAAACAAACGGTAAAATAAAAAGGTTCTGAAATGAAAAGAAAATTAAAAATTTTTTAAGTAACTAAAAACTTTTTTAAAATAAAAAAAAAAAAGATTTTGCAATAAATAAAAATTATTAAAAAAAAATATTTATAATTTTTTATAAATTTTAAAAATTGAGATTTTGCGATAAAAAATCTTATTGAAAAAAAAATAAAAAAAAAGATTTACAAATAAATAAAGTTTATCAAAAAAATTAAAAGAATTTTTTATATATAAAAAAACTTTTTTTTGGAAAAGAAATTTTTTTGATTATAAATTAAAAAAATTGCAATAAAAAATTTTATTAAAAAGAAAAATTAAAAAAAGTTTTTAAATTAAAAAAATAAGATTTTGCAACATATAAATTTTTAAAAATAAATATTTTGCAAAAAAAATTTTTTTAATTACAAAATTTTATTAAAAAAGAAATAAAAAAAACCTTTTTAAATTTAAAAAAAAAACATTTTGCTTTATATAAATTTTATTAAAAAAATTATTTTAAAAATTATTAAATTTAAACTAAGAAAGTGTTTTTATAATTATAAATTGTAGTAAAATTAAACAAAATATATATATTTTGTTTTAGAAACAAAATCAACTTCATTGAAAGTTTTAAAAATTATTTTTGTACTTATTGTACTGAGTAAACAAGTTTCTAGAATTCTTTATGAGAATATCATGAAAAAAATTAAATTTTGTTAAACTTCATGATGCCAAATAATTGAATATGTTGAAAATTATTTTTGTGTTAATAAAGTTTATTAATTTTTCAGTATTTTTTTTTTTTTTTTTTTTAAAAAAAAGAATTGACTAATTTAAAAAATTTCAAACAAAACTGTTGTACTCGTACTTTAAGGGCCATTATTACAAGTTAGATAAAGTTAAGATTTTACAAGGCAAGCTTTTGGTTAGACATTAAAATAAAATTTTCGCCAAGTTAAACATCGAATAGTGTGTTCTTAAAAATCCACAAATTTGATTCCAAAGTTTTAGCTAAAAACCAGTTAGTTCCCCACAAAATCTTAACTTTAACAATGGAAAGTTATATTAATTGGTCTAAAAATTAAATTAATTAAAATTGAAGGCTTAATAAAAACTTAAGCCTTCAATTTAATAAAAATTAGTGATCTGATAGCCACATTGAGAAAAGAACTTTAATTTAAATTAAAAATTTCGTCGTATCAATAAAAATTCGACTCAAGATATTATTCAGAGAACTAAATGTTGGTATGAATTATTGAATTTCAATCGAACTTCGATTCTGACAACTGAAACCAAATAGAGGCATTTGATCTCTAACAACTTCTATCGAAACTTCAACACTTTTTTATACAAATTTTTGAAGGTTCTTATTTTAAAGAGATTTGGTGACAAATTCAATTGTCACAACCGAAGTTGAGAAAATTTATTGAATATATTTTTTGCATTCTCTATTTCCATTTCAATCTCATATTTTTATTTAACTTAAATTTTAAGAAAGGGTTTTAATTAAATCTTGCTTTTAGCTTATAAAAGCAACTTCGTGTCTCTGATCTTTAAGAAACTTTATTTGAATTTAAAAAATTAAATATTTTATCAAAAAACAATTTAAATTTATAAAATATTAAATATTAAAAAAGTAGGGTTAAGAAATAATTCCTTAATTTTTATAAATTTTAATTAAAAAAAAAAAGAAATAAGAATAACAGAGAGCCACTATTTGATAATAAAGGGCATGCATGATAACAATTTATTACCATGAATACATATTAATAAACATTTATTTAAAAGTGAAGGTTAATAATTTAATAACCATAAAATCATGTAGCCTGTATTGACTACACAGCGATTAAAACTAATTAAATTTAATTGTGAGATGAGGTTAAGTTGAAGAAGCAGCCTAAAATAATCAGGAAAAAATTCACATTGGCTTTCATTAAGTGACATTTCAATAAACAAATAATAAAAATTTCATTTTAAATTTTTAAATAAAAATTAAAAATATTTAAGAGGTTAGCAAATCGCAATAATTGAAAGCAAAAAATAAATATTCCAACTACAAAAATCGCTTCAGTTTCGTTTTGTACTTTTCCATAATAAAAATTTGGAAAACTACTATTGCATGTATTAAGAGTTTGTAAAAAAAAACGAAACGAAACAAAGGCAAAAGTTTCGTTTTGTAGTTTTTCAAAGTATTATTACGGAAAACTACAAGACGAAACGTTTGTATTTGTTTCATTTCATTTCTTTACCAATAATAATAACCCACTGCCTTAATACATTCTCTAACTGGACAATATATCTTGAAGCCCATGATGATGAGTTCATAACTGTTGGCAATACTCGTTTTTAATCCTGGCGTAGAGATTCCGCCACATAAACCAACCCAACCAGCTCTGGCGTAGTAAATCACAATAGAAATTTATATTTGAAACTTAAATTTGTACAATTAATTTAAAAAAAAAAAAAACCTTTTCACACTTTCTTTTGCATTTGAGCCAACGATTTGTTTTTTTTTTTTTTTTTTTTAATTATTTGCAACTGAATTTGTGAATGATAAATGATTGTGCTTGACAACAAGTCATAAATTATGACTATTTGATTGAAAGAGCTTTAATGCAGAAAATAAATCAAGATCAAGCGCTTAAATTTGCCTTTGCTTTCTTTGCAACAACCAGGAAAATAAACATCAAAACAAAAATATGAAAAAATAGAGGTATTCAGTATCAGTTACGAGCACAGTATTGGCAAAATGTAAAAGCAAACTTTCTTAGTTTATTTAGCCTTCAAAAGCTATGAAAATTTCTGTTGCTATTTATTTTCTAAAGAATTTTCTGTTTTAGCACATTATTTCGCCTTAACGAAATTAATAAAAACATTCTGCTCTCACTCATTTCACTATGTACACCCTTAACCTTCCGGTGTGGATTGTATAAAATTTAATTTAATCCTAGAAAGGGTATAAAATTTAAATAAACGCCAAATGGAAATTGAATTTAAATTAAAATTAAAAAAAACCTAAAAATATTTAGTGCTTTTACAAATAAAAAAAAATTTTTTTTAATTTAAATTTGAATGAAATAAAAATAAAATAAAACCAGCTAAACAAATTTCACAAAAATAAATAAATGCTCGTAATTGAGTAAAATGTTAAAATTATATAAAAAAAGAAAAATTAAATTAATATTTATTTGTTAGTTTATTTGACATTTTTGTTTTTAATTAAAATGGCTATTTCATTAAGCTTGAGGTCTTATTTTATAAATTTATTTTTATATCGATATTTCGCTCCAGGATATAATTATAAATTATTTAAACTTAAAAACACAGTCATTTTAATTAAATTAATAATTTTATTAATACAAAATTTTTAATTCAGCATTAATTACCTAAATACGAGTAAATAAAAATGTTTTAAAAATATAATATTTTAAAAACAATAATAAAAACAATTTTAAAAAATCAATAAAACAAAAAAGTGATTTACATAAAATAAAAATTTTTAATTAATTAAAACACTAAATTTTAATATGAAAAACTCTTCAAAACGTGAGGCTATTGTGGGGCCTTTGCGTGGCTTAATTAACGATTGTGCACGCGGGGCTGAATTAACAGTTACTACTCCCTTTAAATTATCAACGCAGTGGACACCAATGATTCGTATGCCAACGGTTCTAAAAATAATTGTTGATGATTTTATGCAGGTACTAATTTAATTAAAAAAAACAAAAATCAAATTTAATGCTTATAAAATCAGCGTTTTACACATAGTTTTGGACCAGATTAGCTGAAAACTATTTTCTAAGGGCTGATTTTAAAGCTGCACTTTTTTTAATTTGTTCTAATCTTTTAAATATGTATATCGTTATTCCCAAAATTCAAGAGTTGACACAAGATTTACTTAAAACCGGTTTGTTATATTTGATTATAAAGAAAATGCGAAACTCCGCAACAAAATTTGCTTTAAGTCTTACTAACATCGTTTTCAAATTAGCTCACTAATTTTAAAAATATCGTAAAAGATGTGAGGAAAAAAAGTATTTTTTATGGAAAACTTAAAAATGTTTAATTTTTAAAAATTATTTAAAATAGAAGGATCCAAAAAAAACATACCGCGTCTTTCTACAAAAATATAGGCCGATAAGTTTCAAATAAAAATGGTTAAACAACTTTCGATTTTATTGCAGTATCACAGCTGCCCGCAAACACGCCAAATAAAGACTAGTGAACGCATGTGCCAGCATTTGTTTCTAACAGAATAAAGGGTCTAATTATTCATTCCGTTCCGCGATTGCGGAAAGCATTTTTTGTCTGGAAGCAAAATTTGCAATTATTGATTCCGCGATATAGATAAGTTTCCACATTTCGCTTACGTTAAATTATCTCACGGAAAGCAAATGGAAAGATCAAATATGTAAGAAAAATAAAAAAAATTTCGCAAAAATTAAATGTGTTTTAGCTTAATTTGTTGTATTTGTAGAAAATAATTTTGATTTATTTATTGAAAATTAATTTTATTTTTATTTATTTAAAATTTATTTTAATGTTAAAAAATAAAATGTTTTCCGATCACCAACAACTGAAAAATTAACACAATTCATTCACAATAGACTATTTTTAATTCACAATTAAATTAAACAATTCAAACAATTCAATTTGTATATCGATCGATATTTCTTTCCGCACAATTTTCCTTTCCATGCGGAATCAATAATACGACCCAAAGAGTTTTATTGTGATAGATTGACTTAATTGTGAATAAAATCGAAAGTTGTGCATTGATTTTAATAAAATATGGCTTATTTTGTTTGGGATTACATTTTTGTCTAAAGAAATGATCTTCTATTTTAAATAATTTTTTTTAATTAAAAATTTTTTAATTTTGCATAAAAAATCATATGAGCTGTTTTTTTTTTTTGAAAGTGGTATAACTCCAATTTTTTAATTTAAAAAATAGTTAGCAGCAATTTTAGTAAGATTTTACTAAAATTACAGTCCGCTTTTTTTTTAGAGTGGACTTATACCACTTTAAAATATAACAGCTTGTTTATTAAAAATTTTAATTGGCTCAAAAATAAAATTTTGTCTAGTTTAAAAAATAATTAAAATTGAATCAATTAAAAAAATGAATTGTTATTTTTGAAAGTGGTATAAATCCACTTTTTGAAAAAAAAAAAGTAATTTTAGTAAGATATAGATACCATCTTATACTAAAATTACCTCTGGCTCATTTAAAAAAAAAAATTGGACTTATACCACTTTCAAAAATAACGGCTCATTATATACAAATTGCAAATTTTAATTAAAAATTTTTTCATATTAACTAAATATTTAAATGTGCTTGAATTAAAACTTTAAAAATTGTCATATTGACTAACTCTTCAGTGATTTAATTAAAAATTAAAATTTTGTATATGCAAATGCTTATATGTAAATTTTAAAACATACAAAAATGTATAAAAAATATCCTTGAATTGATAAGGATATCAAATCATTTCCCAAATCAATTTTTTTTTAATACAAACAAATCTGTGATTTAAAATATACACAAAAATAAAGTCGTAGATATTCATACGTTCACACTATATCCCCTGGCATATTAAATTGTTATCATTCGTACTTAAAGCTTTCAAGCAAAGTATTGTATTTTTTTTTTTAATATTAAATTAAATTAAGTATAAAAGCATTTGTGATAAGAAAATTGTACATCTTATCTTCTATTACTTTGAAGTTTCAATAAAACAAATTGTATTTTAAGAAAGTTTTAAAGAACATATGCCAAAAGGAAAATGATATTTTTATGGTCTCCAAGCCAAAAGAAAATATTTACTTGTAAATCATTAGGAAATGGTCCAGTGAGCCAGTGGGAAGTGCTTAAGCCCTTTTGAAAAAAAATCTAAACACACTTTCATACTTAATTTTATGAATGCTTTTTTGTAAGGTTCCGAATAGAACCCCAAAGAAGAGCGTTTTGCTTTTGTAATTCACATAAAATTTACATGAAAATGCAAACTAGAAAATTATATAAAATTTATTAATAAAAAATATTTATCATCAAAGAAAAACTAATCAAAATAAAATTTTAATAGAAGGACCATATCAAATTCGATTTGTGTGTTTACTTAGTGTAAGGACATGTGGCGATTTTAAGAGCCATGGGAATATAAAGGGTGTTTTTTAAGTACCCAATATAACTTACAAAAATATTAAAGCCCTTATTTAAAAACAAAAAGTTATATTACTCAAGACTACGTTAATTTTTTTGGATTAGAAGGTAACTGTTTATTAATAAGCTTATTATTTGATCTGGATGATAAGAAGTGAGTGAAGATAAATATAACGAGTTAAATATGTTTTAACGTAACCTGTTACGTTTTTTTGTATTTTTATTGCCTTACGCTATTAAGTATATAAATAAATTTTTAGTATTTATCAGGAAAAATAAAATTGTATAGGTACAAATATGCATAAATACGTTAACTTCTCAAGGAGATTACGGGTTAAGACATATATCATTTTAAAGGGAAGGTCGTCTAGATTTGTAAACTACCACCCAAATAATTAGAAGTTACTTTGAATTATTTTTAAAAAAATTTTGAAATTTCCATATACCCCAGTGTCATTGCTCTGAGAGATTTTAGCGACTTCCGGACGAACTATAGAAGATTACTGGATATGACATATATCATTTTAAAGGAGAGGTCGTCTAGATTTGTAATCTACCACCAAAATGCTCAGAATTTTTTTTTGGATTATTTTTAAAAAATTTTTGAAATTGCCTTATACCCCACTTTGCCGAGGTACCATTCCCAATTTTGCCCATAAAAATTACCAAAATTAAAAAGGAATTTAATCTGCAGGCTTCTGAAAGTGTTTTAACATTTTCTGAAATTTTTGTAGTTTTTATTTTATGATACAAAACGAAAACTGGCAAAATCCTTGAGAATAACAGTACTGGGTTATATGGAAATTTAAAAAAAAAAATTTTAAATAGTCCAAAATAACTTTTGAGTATTAGATTACAAATCTAGACAATCTCCCCTTTAAAATGATATGTGTCGCGTCCCACAATAGGTTCGTTGGGAAGTTGCTAAAATCACTTAGAGCAACAGCACTGGGGTATATGGAAATTTCAAAATAATCCAAAGTAACTTCCGAACGAACCATAGAAGATTGCAAGATGGGAGATATATAATTTTAAAGGGAAGGTCGTCTAGATTTGTAAGCTGCTACTCAAATTTTCAGAAGTTATTTTGGACTATTTAAAATTTTTTTTTAAATTTCCATATACGCCATTGCTATTGCTTTCAGGGATTTTAGTGACTTCCAAACGAACCATCGAAGATTACGGAATGAAACATATATCATTCTTTAGAGGAAGTCATCTAGATTTGTAATCTATCGCCCAAATACTCAGAAGTTATTTTGGACTATTTTTAAAAAATTTTTGAAATTTCCTATAGCCCAGCGTTATTGCTCTAAGGGATTTTAGTGACTTCCAAACCGTCCAAATATTCAAATATTTTTAATGTAGTTGGCAACGCAAGCACACACATTTTGTGTGCAAATGTTAAATTCTCTTACGAATTTTTTATATTATTGAAATATACGGAAGCTCTGCTTCGAAGAGAAATTTTTTACAGTAGCCACAACACCCCTGATTTCGGGACAATAGATAATATGCTCCTCCCCCGGTATCCGTAATAAATGTTCCTTAACAAAAAGGTAATGAACTTCAGTGACAGGATTTTATACAGTGGCTACACAAGAGTAGATCCTCAAGCTAGAGTCAGTGAGTTTCTCTTTTCGCAATCCATAACTAAGTTTTAACTTGAATAAATTTTCTTAAACAAAAAAGTGATTAAATCCCCTTACACAATCCTTGGAGCGAAAATTGTCTCTCTTAAACTAGAGGTATCCACTTTCGGAATCTGTAAGTAATTTTTAACTAGAATATATTTTCTTGTTTTTTTAACAAAAAAAGTATTGAACTCAAATTACACGATACCAGTTTCCGATATCTTCACTGCAAGAATGAAGAAGAGTGCTGTGCTATTTATTTTCCTCAATTTTAGCACCTCACTCATTTACAGATTTTTTCAAATTATTTTTTGCTTTATTTTGGGTAGGAAAAATTCGCTGCAAAAAAAAATAAAAATAAATTTATTTAATAAGAACTAAAACATTTCTGCATAATTAAAGAAAATAATTAATCTATTTGCAGGCAGCTGAAGCTGGCAATTTAGACGATTTTAAACGATTGTATCAGGCCGATAATAGTCGTTTGTCGCTACAAGATGGCAAGGGACGTACAGCTGCACATCAGGCAGCTGCCCGTAACAGGGTTAATATTTTACAATTTATAAGAGATCAACATGGAGGTGAGTAAATAAATAAAGAACATATTATTGAGTTCCTTAATAAATATTTTTGATTGCCTGAGGATTTCCTGCAGAATTCTATAAAAACCTGTGGTAACCTTCAGAAACAAATTGTTGTCACTTAATTTTTGCTTAAATTTCTATTAATTGAATTGTAATTATTATTAATCAGAATAATCATTTAAATTCTGTTGAAAATTCAAACGAGATCGAGTGTCGTAATTTCAGTAATCGTTATTTGCGATGATTACTTATATATAGTTAACTTCGTAGCAAACTTCGAATAGTTTTATCAGAAAGTTACTGAATACCGAATACGATAAAATATCGTTATAAATACTTGTTTCTTCGACACGAATGTTCGTAATAAAAGTTACTAAATCGCACTACTAGCCTTTTAAAATGAAAACAAACGCAAGTAAATTCTGCTGATGATCATATTTAAGAGGCTGTGATTTGCAACAAATGAAAAATTTTTCAGACTTTGGATGGCCACTTTTCGCTTAACTGCAAAAATATATTATATACTGATGATTTTTCAGTTTTTATGAATAAGTTTTTCTAGAGCATCAATTTTTGTAAATATGCAGTTTTTGAAGAGACTGCTTCTCTTCCCTTAACATAACTTTGAAGCGCTGTATCTGATTTCGTTACGAAATATATCAAAAAAATTTTAAATTATATCGGCTTTAATTTGTTTTTACATAATTTTTTAGTAAAACTATTATTTTAGAAGTTTTTGAGAAAAAAAAAAAATAAGAATAAATAATTTTTTTAAATGATCAAATATTTTATTTTTTAAAATTCACAAAAAAAAAATAAACAGCAACCAATACTAAATGGTTCTGTTATTTATTCTGAACTAATGAACAAATTTTATTCCTAATAAAAACTTACGGCACTAAATATCGATCGAAATTTGAATAGAATTTAAAAGTAAATTTCGATCGATATGGAAAAAAAATTCATATTTTTTTTTTGTTTAATTTGTTGCTTAATGTAATTGAATTTTCTTTTTAATTTAATTTAATTTTTCATTGGCTTAGATTTCAATATCCAAGACAATGCTGGGAACACACCATTACACATGGCTGTTGAGTTTGATTCATACGATGCCTTGAAATTTCTGTTGGATATGTAAGTATTTTTAAATTCTTTATTTCCATTTCTATTTTACACGTGCACAATTGATATGGTAGTTGGTAATTGTGGTTGTCGTCTACTAAAAAAGTGATGAAATTATTCAGTAGCCCTCCACTCATCCATTTAAAAACACCGTTTGTGGTGGTATCATTCGTTATCACTTGTAAAATATCACACAAATATTTTTCTTTCTCTATTTTAAATACAAAAACAAATAAAAATTGTCAATTAACTGCTTGGGTTTCATCTTTACAGTCATGGATGGCATTTAATTTTTCTTCTTTCTGGTTTCCGGTTTTGGTTTTATTTTCACATACCCAAAAGTATATGGATGCCAGTATGTGTTAAGTGTAAATTCAGTTTTAAATGTCCCTGCAAGCAATATTAGCTAAATTTGATATTAAATGCCTTTTAAGCAGCGTTGTCAACTTAGTGCTTTTAGCACTAGTTTTTAGTGGAAAATGTTCGAGTTACGATGTTTTTAATCTTAGCGATTTTTTTTTTTTTTTGTCAACTTAGTGGGTTTTTAGCGAAAAAATTTCAAACTGGTGTGTTTTGGTTTTAGTGCTTTTTAAAAATTTTTGCGAGGAAACCTTTCTCCATGAGATATTTATTTCCCTCAAAGTGAAAAATACTATTGTGACTCTCCCATGAAATTTTCATAAGCTGTCTGCTCACATTGATTGTTATAAACAAGAAGAACAAGCTGAGTATGAAAAAATTTTTAAATTCAAAATAAAAAAATAGGCCTGCTTATATGTGGCAACGCCGGCCATATAATTTCAATTTGCTTGTCGTAAATTCGACTACGACAGCGACTCTCGTAATTAGGCCAAATGTTTAAAATATTGATATTACGGGAGCGCCAACATTTGCGCTTAGTCACCTAATGCCCTGTAAGTAACAAATTTAATAAATAAAGTTGATTTGAACTAATTTTTTTACAGTGTTAATAAAGAGGGTTCCTCAAAAATCATTTTCAGACCAACCTAAATTGAAGCGGCAAGTGTAGCGTTTATGCTAAAGCTGGCGGTGCTTATTTTCTAAATTAGTGTTAATCATCTTGTTTAATAAAACCCACTAAAGACAAAAGAAAAATAGAGTTAAAAACGCTAAATTCAAAAAACTAGCTAAAATGTCATTACTGGTCATTAAAAACAAAA
The DNA here is from genome assembly GCA_947397855.1 of Thelaira solivaga. Classification (NCBI taxonomy): domain Eukaryota; kingdom Metazoa; phylum Arthropoda; class Insecta; order Diptera; family Tachinidae; genus Thelaira; species Thelaira solivaga. Next base: position 63,190,515 of record OX377613.1, read on the forward strand.
CAAAAATAAAAGAAACAATTATTTTGCAGCCAACTTCACTATAAAATGTAGTCAAAACTGGATTTTCCAAAGTATCTAAGCTGTTTCATCAAAATAATTTTTAAGGCTATTGATAAGCTGAGAATGCAGTCTTTTAACGGCTTATTTTATTTCTATTAAAAAATAAATAAACAAAATAAAGACTTGGGAAAAACTAAAGTCTTAAATCTGGGCTTGTTTAGATTTTAGTTTTTTTTTATCGGGTCTAATAATTCATTCCGCGGAAAGCATTTTTTTGTGCGGAAGCAAAATTTGCAATTATTGATTCCGCGATATAGATGAATTTCTACATTTTGTTTACGCTACAATTTTCTCACGGAAAATAAGCGGAAAGATCAAATATGTAAGAAAAAATAACAAATTTCACAAAAATTAAATGTGTTTTAGCTTAATTTGTTGTAAATTTGTAGAAAATAATTTTGATTTATTTATTGAAAATTAATTTTATTTTTATTTATTTAAAATTTATTTTGATGTTAAAAAATAAAATTTTTTTCAGATCACCAACAACTGAAAAATTAACACAATTCATTCACAATAGACTATTTTTAATTCACAATTAAATTAAACAATTCAAAATAATAAGATAATTCCGCAGGAATGAATAATAGCAATTTGTATATCGATCAATTATTTCTTTCCGCACAATTTTTCTTTCCGTGCGGAATCAATAATATTTACAACCCATTACTTTTTTTTAATATTCGTTTTTTATTGGTTGTGATGCTTTTTTAAATACACAAGTTGGCAACACTGTATTTAACATTAAATAGTTAAGTTGCCTGCAGGTGTATTAGTCTTTTCTTGCAACAACGCTAATAGACTTTGAATAATTAAGCACAACGAGAGAATATTTCTTGCCTTTAATTTCTGTGCTTGGAAACAACAAAAGCATATAGAAAAAGTTCTTCCACTGCTGTTGATGTGCTTGTAAGTAAATAAACACAATTCGAGTTGCTGGAATCCTTAAAAAAGGAATTAAAAATAAAGAAAAGTTGCTGTGCATTTAAAATATTTTAATTTACACAAACAAAAGCTTTTTTTATAACATTAAAAATTAATATTTGTTTACTTCATTACAAAAAAAAAAAAAAGAATTTGGATTGAATAATTAGAATTTCCATAATGGGAACGGTTGGTTAACAAAGCCTTGACAATAAAAACGTGTAAAGAATTAATTAATTTTAGTAACAGACCCTAACAAGAGTTAACAATTGCTGTTTTATATTTAAAAAAAAAAAAAAATTTTTAATTTCATTTTATTTTATCTTTTATTTTAGACGCGTTGATACTCACATACTCAATGAAAAGAAACAGGCTGTCGTACATTTAGCCACGGAATTGAATAAAGTCGAATGCCTGGAAGTGATGGGTAAATATCGTGATAATATTAATATACAACAAGGTGGAGAGCATGGGCGCACAGCTTTACATATAGCCGCCATATACGATCATGAGGAATGTGCCAGAATCTTGGTATGCAAAAGGGTATTATAATTAGTTTACTAATTTTATTATCTAGTACCAACTTTTCTATTGCCTGATAAGCAAGAGTTTCGATTTAATTAAATTTAATTTCATGTTCTTCTTTTGTGTCTATTGTAATCACATTGAGGATGCCTGTAGTGAAAAGCATGAGTCAATATGCGCAAGGAAAATTAATTTAAAAAAAAAAATTGTTTTTTCATAGATGCTGATTTTTTGCTAAGGGTTTTTTTAGGTACTTTTTAAAATTAATATTAACATACACGCACTCACCCCACACACACACATAAGAGACTAAAATGATTAAGAAAATTAATTTAATTTTTTTTATGCTTTTTTAACAAAAATAAAATAAGCTTTTAGCTTTACCAACCATGTCTTCAAATTGGAGGTTTTAATTCATAATGAAAAATTAACTAACCCGAAAAATCTCAAGAGCATAAAATCAGCTTTTAATCGACATAACAGAGAGAAGAAAATGCTTAAGAGGTCGTTTACACTTGGCAAGTGACTTGCGGGAAAGAGAATTTTTACTTTTCCAGTACACACATGCCTGTACTCATTCTTTGTATGTGTGTGCTTGTTAAAAAATTTGTTTCAGTTTTTGATTTGTTGTATTTTGTACTGTTTTGTGAGTGAGTGAGTGAGTGAAACTAGCTGACCCCGCAAACGTTGTTTTACCTTCAAACTTTATTGATATTGAAAAATTATTAAAAAGAGAAGAAAAATTTAAGTTAAACCAACTTAATATGTAATAAAAAAATTAGCCAAATCGGTCCAGCCGTTCTCCGATTTGCAAAAAATTTAATAAGTGGGCGTGGTCTATTTTAATTTTCATAAAAATTTAAGTTGGTTTTTGATGAAAATATAAAATTTTTGTATATTCGATTTACTTACTTTAAGAAATCGTACCGATAGAGTAGAGGACCGTGCAAGACCGGGTAAAAACAGGTAGTAGACAAATAAGTCATATACCAACTGCAGCACCATTTGTCGGGCGGATTCGTGATGCTAAACCTTCCAGAAATTCAATTAAATCGGTCTAGCGGCTTAGGAGGAGTACAATTTTAAACTCACGTACAGTCGAATTTTATAAATTAAGATTTAAAAAACTTCCAGAATTTTAAGCAAAAGAAAACGAAAAAAAAAGATAAAATAAATCTTTGTAATGGGAACGGTTGGGCAAGTTCAAAAGGAAATACAAATATATTAAAAAACTACTTGCGCAAGTCACTTGCCAAGTGTGAAAGGGTTATAAGTTTTTAACACCAAATAGGGTGTACCCTTAGATTAATGGGTAAAGTACTAAACTCACAATCTGGGGACTGCAAATTCGATTCCCAGCACGACGCTTAGTATAAAATAGCCTTTGAGTCATAAGACCCATATAAAGGATTTTATTACTTTTTTTTCCAAGCTTGTACCACTGTGACATGTAAATAAGGCTGGAAATTAACAACAAAAACCTTCATAAGACAATTAATTTAATGAAAATGTTTTCTTAATGTTCTTGAGAACATCTTTTTCCAGTTTGCCAAGCGTTTGAGTTAATTCTTTTTTAATTGAAATCAAGTCTCTTGCTTAAGTAATTTTCGCGTACACAGTCACTCTATTTGTTTTTAACTTTCGCTTGTGTGTATGAGTTTCTATACAAATTTATTTATTATTATAAAATTATTAACAGTAACAGTAAGGAAAGAGTTTTAGCATTCATATATTAAAAATATTTTTAAATTTTTGGGTAAATTTATTTTATTTGCTAAATATGCCAGCAGCTTAAACTTGTATTATGCCTTCTATGGTGACAGAGCTAAGCGAAAATTGTTAAATTAAGCGAATTTTTTTATGCACGGCACATTGCAAGACTTTGTCCTCTACTTTGTCCCCGATAAGGTTTTGCTACTTGATCGCCATAAAATTTTTAACTACAACAATTAATGCGATTTAGTCATCAACGCCATTTTTATTAATGAAAAATTATAAAATGTACTGAAGACATTATTGATGACAATGTCTTCTATCTCTATTAAGTCTGCTGGCATATTTAAAATTTATTTGCTTTTACAGCTTATAAATTTTTTTGTTTTGTTTTTCTCTTTGTGTTTTTTTTTTTATTAATGCAGATAACCGAGTTTGGAGCTTGTCCTCGTAGGCCTTGCAACAATGGCTATTATCCCATACATGAGGCAGCCAAAAATGCCAGTTCAAAAACTATGGAAGTCTTTTTTCAGGCAAGTATTAAATTTTGTTTATGTGCTATTTCTGTAACCCAAACGATCAAATGGTTGCTCAAAAAATTTAAGAAAAAGATCGCAGAAACAACGCATTCATAAAAACAATAATTTTCAGCTGACAAATTTTATATAAAAACAAAATAAATAAAAGAAATTAAAAATCTTTTTACTGGTTGTTTAAAAAATTTTAAATTTGAAATTCAAACTAAATACCGAATTCGATAAAATATCGTTATACTTGTTTTCTTGATGCGAATATTCACTACAGGACTTTGTATTAAAAACAAATTTTGTTTTCTTTCATAGTGGGGAGAGCAGCGCAACTGTACACGCGAAGAAATGATTTCATTTTATGATTCTGAGGGCAATGTACCACTACATTCGGCAGTACATGGTGGCGATATTAAGGCTGTAGAATTGTGTCTCAAATCGGGAGCAAAAATTTCAAAACAACAGCATGATCTATCAACTCCCGTACACTTGGCTTGCGCACAGGTACATATGACACTAATATGGTTAGCAACTCAACACATGATTGAATTGAAGATGACAAAACTGCTATTGATTAGTTGTAATTTTTGTATGTTTTTGTCAACCTTACTAACACAGAGTTGTAGTCTTGTAACTTGTAAATTTCATCTAGAGTAGAGTTTTGTTGTAAACCATAATAGCGGCAATAATTAATAGAAAATATTCGTAATGTCTTACAAACAGAAGCTTTGGGTAACTGATTAAAAAAAAAAACTTTATTGACATGAATGAAAATTTTTAAAACCCTCTTTTCATAAAACAAGTATGTACGTCTCTGCTTTATGCAGGGTTTGTGAGTAACATACAAAACAGATAATAAAACAGACATGAGGTGTCATATTACAGATAAATATTTATGAATATAAACAAAACTACATATAAATATTAAAAAAAAATTGAAAGTGTTTATATGGTTTACCTAAAAAATAATCGAAGTTATCAGTAGACATACACGCACCACTCTACACTCTATTTGAATAAACAAACACTAAAAGACTTTTCTATCAACTAAAATAAATGCCATTTTTCTAAATGATTGCACAGCTACACACACACAACATTCAAATACAAATAACACCAACACTTAAATGCCAGTACAAAAATGGTACATGTTAATTCATGCATCATTTACTTTATGCACTAATACACTGAAAGAAAAATGTGATATAAATGTAGTGAAACGATTTAATTAAAATTTGTCATTGATTCAATGAAATAATTCATAAATTATGTTTATTAATTTTAATGAAATTGTTTCATTAAATGCATAAATATTTCATTAAGTTAATGAATATTTCAATGAGTTAATGAAATATTTCATTAGTCTTGTGAAGTGTGTTGAATGAAATATTATGATTAAATTAATTAAATTATTTCATTAAATTAATTAAATATTTTCATTAAATTAATGAAATATGTTCATTAAATTAATGAAATATTTTCATTAAATTAATTAAATTATTTCATTAAATTAATGAATTATTTTCATTAAATTAATGAATTATTTTCATTAATATAATTAAATATTTTCATTAAATTATTTCATTAAATTAATAAAATATTTCATTACTCTGTTAACTATAACATTTTCATCAGATTTTTTTTAAGTGTAAATTCTAGTCCCCTGTCTGGCAACACTGGGAATTGATGTGTCAAATAGGGTAGCTTTACACCATTTTCTTTTTTCTTAGATTAAGCACATTTTTTCTTTTAACCTTTGCGAAGAGCATTTGAAAACTTGAATTAAATATAATTACTTTATACAACATTAGTTGTTTTATTCCAAAGGAACATTTTTTTTAGAAATTTAACAATCAGAAGTGGGATAATATTACGCACGAGCTGGCGGTAAAAAGGTTAAAAAGAAAAAAATTGAAGTTTACATTGAACTGCTGTTGCTGATTTATGGTGTGATCTTGTGTCCGGCTGTGTGAACAAGGTTATGCTGGTTGGTATTCTAAGAAGACGCTAGGTTATTGCTGTGTGTTGTGATTGCAGTAAGTGGCTTGGGTTACTGAATATTGACAGAAGAAAAAAAAAATCAGAAGGAAGTTGGAGTAAATATGAGTTTACCGGGAAATCAACAAGTAACCAGTGAAATGTTGGCACGCCTTTTGGAGCAAAATGCTGAGATTATGAGGGCACTTACGTTGAATGCCGTAAATGCAGGGAATAATTCCAGCACGAACTTTAATGTTGTACCAGACTTGCACAAATCAATAAAAAAATTTAGTGGGAAAGAAAGTGAGTGCGACGCAGCTGAGTGGATTGAATCTCTCAAAGGTATGGGCGATTTACACAATTGGTCAGATTCTTTTCGTCTTGAATTGGTGCGTTCAAATTTGATTGATGGTGCATGTGATTGGTTTCACTCATCGAAAATTCAAACTTGGCAAGATTTTGTGAGTCAATTTAAGAGTACGTTTATGGGTCGGGAAAGTATTGCTGAACAATGGTCAATGCTTTTGCATTATAAGCAAACGAAGCATGAAGATGTTTTTGATTACTATTTTCGTAAAACAAGATTGTGTGATAATCTTAAATTGTCTTTTGCAGAAACTAAATCTCAGATTATGCAGGGTCTTTATGATCGGGAGTTAAGAACATTTCTATTGTGCAAGACTCATACAGAAGCAGCAGCTTTATTGTCTGATATTCGTGAATTTAATCGTACGGTGGGTGTACAAGTTAAAGACCGTGTGGTGGCTCCTATAAAAGCTATTAAACAAGAACAGGATATTAGGGAGCATATCGTAAAATCTAAAGAATCCGGAGATGTCATTTGTTTTCGTTGTAACACAAAGGGTCATTTTAGAAAGGATTGTAGTTCAGCGATTATTTGTCAAAAGTGTAATAAGCCCGGACATATTAAGAAAAATTGTTTTATGGGTGATGATAGTAGTAAAAAGAAAGAACAATTTAATAACCAACTTAAGAGTTGTGCTGTAGCAAGGAATCAAAATAGAACAGCTGTTATGAATCAAAAATATTTTTTTGATGCCTGGATAAATGGTAATTCTGTGAAATCGTATGTTGATTTTGGTAGTCAGTGTATTATGATAAGAAAATCAACAGCCAGCGAATTTGATTTTGAATTGAGCAAACCACCCCCCGACAGTGCAATGGTAAGAGGCGTAGGCGGTGGAGTAACGCCTACATTGGGTGTAATTAATGCGAAATTGAATGTTGATCAAGCATCTGCAAATGTGTTGGTTCACGTAGTACCAGATGATATTCTTGACATACCATTACTGATTGGACAACCTTTTACAGAACAACCTCACGTCGTTTATTATAAAAAAGGTAATCAATTACGCATTTTTGAGCAAGTTAAATTAGAAGAGAATGATTTGAATCAGATTGAACTACCGACTCTTCCTAAATTAAAAACAAATTTGTGGGTTAAAGAGGCTACGGTTTTGCCACCAAATCATGTTGGATTTATTGCTGTTACACCTAGTGAGAGTTTAAATGAGAACCAGGACATTTTTATAAATTCAGCTACCAATCGAAATGGATGTGTTATACCCGCTTGCGTGATTAATAGTGATTCAGATGGTTTAGCTGTCCCTGTTTTAAATTGTTCTGCTACCGATATCGTTTTTAATGAGGGTGAACGAGTAACAAAGGCAGAGTTATGTATTCTTGATGAAAATGATACTGATTCTGACAATCGTGGTGTAGTTGAAGAGAATTTTTTTGATTTAATAAATATAAATCCTGAAATACCTGATGAGTACAAAGAAAAATTAATGAAATTAGTAAAAGAATATAGAGATTGTTTTGCTTTACGAATTGATGAACTTGGATGTGATGCAAATACTGAATTTTCAATTGAGGTAACTGACAGGACTCCCATCACTTACAAGCCATACAGATTAAGCGAATCTGAACGGGAATTTGTTAGAGAGGAAATGAGCAAATTAAAAGATGCTGGTATTATCGTTGATTCGGATTCTAGCTATGCAAGTCCTATTTTAATAGTTCGTAAAAAGACCGGAGATAAACGAATATGTATTGATTATCGAACTTTAAATCGTGTTACGAAAAAAATTAAATACCCATTACCTGTTGTGGCTGATCAGATTAATAGATTGCACGGAATGAAATATTTTAATATTCTGGATATGCGAAGTGGCTATTACCAGGTGAAGGTAGCTAAAGATTCACGTCATTTAACGGCTTTTGTGACGCCTGACGGTCACTATGAGTTTTTGAGGATGCCATTCGGTGTTGCTAATGGGCCAGCTGTTTTTCAAAAACTTGTCAACTCAACACTAGGTCCCCTACGTTTTACAATTGCTATGGGATATTTTGACGACATTTTGATACCGGCAACAAATATGGATGACTGTATTGATAATTTAAAATCTATTTTAGAAGCTTTGAAGAGAGTTAATTTAAAGCTGAATGTTGAAAAATGTAAGTTTTTGATGACTAAAATTGAATATTTGGGGTATGAAATTATTGAAGGAGCTGTTACTCCAAGTCAGTCTAAAACAAAAGCTGTAATGAATTTCAAACGACCGACTAATGTACATGAAATTCGCCAATTTATTGGCCTAACAAGCTATTTTCGTAATTTCATAGAAAAATACGCAATCATTGCGAAACCTCTAACGCAATTAACAAAAAAAGAAGTTAATTGGAAATGGACTGATAGCGAGGAAAATGCATTTATTAATCTAAAGATGAAATTGACGGAAAAACCTGTTTTAGGAATTTATTGTAAGGATGCTGAAACAGAAGTTCACACTGATGCGTGCAAGGATGGTTTAGCAGGGGTTTTATTACAGAAGCAACTAGATGGTAAATTTCACCCCATTGCTTTTGCTAGTCGTCAAACAACAAAAGAAGAATCGCGTTATCATTCTACAGAATTAGAGGCATTAGCTGTTGTTTGGGTGTTGGAACGCTTTCGTGTTTATTTGATTGGAATATCGTTTATTATTAAGACTGATTGTAACGCTGTGAGAAGTTCAATGACAAAGAAAGATATTTTGCCCAGAATTGGCAGATGGTGGTTGAAGTTATCTGAGTATGATTTCGAAATTAAACATACACCTGGAAGTGAAAACAGGCATGCTGACGCATTGAGCCGAAACCCGACTGAACTACCAGAAAACACAAACTCAGTGGCAGATGTATGTGTACTTTATTCTAAGTTAGATACATCAGACTGGGTAAAGATTTTACAAGATACTGATCCTAAAATAAATTATATAAAAGAAGTTCTTCAAAAAAAAGATGAGTTGTCTAAAGATGATTTAAGAATTTTAAATGAATTCAGAATTGAAAATGGCCGCTTATATAAGCTGGAAACGGAAAAGATACTTTTGTATATCCCTAATGGAGCTAGATATAAAATTGTACAATCTTGTCATGATGAAATGGGTCACATTGGCGTTGACAAAGTTGTAGCAAAGATTAGAGAAAACTATTGGTTCCCCAGACTTAGGAACTATGTGAAAAGGTTTGTGGGTGCATGTTTTGAATGTCTCTACAATAAACAGCCTGCTGGAAAAAAACAAGGATTCTTACATTCCATTGAAAAAATTGGTGTACCTTTTCACACTATTCATGCTGATCATTTAGGTCCATTTGTGAGAGGAAGATATGGAAACATGTATATTTTAGTTGTGATTGATGGTTTCACAAAGTTTTGTATTCTGAAGGCCGTACGTAATGTTAGAAGTGAAACTACTGTTCGAGCATTTTTAGAATTTATAGCTGTGTTTGGAAGTCCAGTTCGTATTATAACTGACAGAGGTACCGCATTTACCGGGAAGGCTTTTCAGAAATTTTGCCAAGAAAAAGATATTGTACATGTGCTAAATGCTACGGCAACCCCAAGAGCTAATGGTCAATGTGAAAGGCTCAATCGAACGATAACCCCAATGTTAGCAACTTTGTGTCGAAGATCAAATGGTGGTGATTGGGATCAACATGTTGGTCTTGTACAGTGGAGCATAAATAATAGTGTCCACCAAGTCCTGAAAACAACTCCATTTAAAGTGTTGTTTAATTATATTCCAAGAAAGCTGATGCCAAACAAATTAGATGATGCTGTTACCGAGTATAAAGAAGATAATATAACTGAATTGCGGCAAAAGGTAATTGAGCGTATACGAAGAGATCAAGAGAAGCAAAGACTACAATTCAATAAAAAAAGATGTTCTGCCCAATATTTCTTACCTGGTGATTCCGTTGTAATACGTCGTGACCAAGGAGCAACAGGAGAATCTACAAAGCTTTTACCGAATTATAAGGGTCCGTATGTCGTAACGGAAGTGTTACCTAATGACCGTTATCGTGTTGCTGATTTCCCTGATATACAACAAAGTCAAAGATTTTATGAAGGTGTTGTAGCAGTTGAAGATATGAAGCGTGCTACATCTCCTCCGGATGATGAAGACAATGACGATTTATCAACAGAAGGTGAAAACGTTGAACTTAGAAGAACAACTCGAGTAAGAAAAACTCCTAAATATTTGAATGATTATCTTCCATGATCGAGGTCGATCATAATGTACGGATGGCCGAATGTTAACTATAACATTTTCATCAGATTTTTTTTAAGTGTAAATTCTAGTCCCCTGTCTGGCAACACTGGGAATTGATGTGTCAAATAGGGTAGCTTTACACCATTTTCTTTTTTCTTAGATTAAGCACATTTTTTCTTTTAACCTTTGCGAAGAGCATTTGAAAACTTGAATTAAATATAATTACTTTATACAACATTAGTTGTTTTATTCCAAAGGAACATTTTTTTTAGAAATTTAACAACTCTAATGAAACATTTCATTGAATAAAATATAATGAAGTTTTCATTCCATTAATGACAAAATTCAGATGATACGTAAGTGAATAAAATTCTCACTCTCTCCACTACAATATTGCACGAAGGGTTAGTAGAAACATAAAGACCAGGACCACACACAACAATTTTAGTTGGGAAATTCTTGATTTTGTAAGAAAGAGAGGAAGGAACAATGGAAAGGGGAACAAACTTGCTCGTACTCGGCAATTCCCTTTTATTCTCTCTTCGTATCTTTTATAAAGATAAAAAAAAGAAGACAGGTAGCTTGAATGACTGAATAAGAATGCTAAAATTACCGAACAAAACGGTAAATTGAAAAAAAAGAGAATTGAGAAGGAATTGCTCAACTAAATTTGCCATGTGTGGTCCTGGTCAAACTAAATGAATTTTTTGGATTAATTCAATAAAAAAAACTGCATTATTTTTCACCCAATGATTTAGTAGACTCATGAAGTATTGCATTAATTCAATTAAATATTCATTAACTTAATGAAATATTTTATTGAGTCAATGCATTGTTGTCATTAGTCTAATTAAAACAATGTAATTGGTTTAAAAATAATGATTTACTAAATGTTTTTGTCCAGTCTCACCCGGCGTATGTAGCAATTTTTAAAAAATTTTAATGATTCAAAAAGTCTATTCAAATAAATACAGCCATTCACTGTTTTATAAAATGCCTTTGCTAGCATTATTAGCAGAGGCGCCAATTAAAGTGTTAAAATAATTATTTTGGGTTAAAATTAAGGAGAGCCAATATTTTTTTCAACAGTGGTGAGTAAAAACCGTTTAAAAGTGGGCGTCAAAATGGGCGTGACTGGTCCTTAGAGTACAGACAAGTGCGTTGGAATACAAAATTTTTTATAAGGAACAAGCAAACAAATAGAACATGACTTTTATTTATATAGATTCTGTCAGTGCACACAAATGAGTAATTTTTAACTAAAAGTACATTTGAGCTCTTTGCTCCAATACTTTCTTTAATTTTTTTTTTTGTAATCACCACACTAAAACCAACACATTTCAAACAAAGTTAGTTAAATTGCATAAACTTTGTGTGCCTAAACAAATTTAAACTTTTTATTTATTTTCATAAATAAAAAAGGCCATGGCAAAAGAGCTGATTACACACACATTCTACACCAACTATTTATGAATTTTTGAAAATAAATAAAATAAATTAGAAGAATATTTGAATTACCAACATGTTGGTTACATTTATGTTACAGGGTGCCATAGAAATTGTGAAACTTATGTTTGCCATGCAGCCACAGGAGAAGAAAATCTGTTTGATTTGTACGGATGTTCAAAAAATGACTCCTTTGCATTGTGCATCTATGTTTGATCATCCCGATATTGTGGAGTTTTTGGTTAGAGAAGGTGCCGACATTAATGCCTTAGATAAAGAACATCGTTCGCCCTTGTTGCTGGCTGCTTCACGTTCGGGTTGGAAAACTGTTCACTTGCTAATTCGTTTGGGAGCCAATATTGGCATTAAGGATGGTTGTTTTCGCAATGTTTTACATTTGGTTATAATGAATGGTGGCCGTTTGCAAGACTTTGCCGAGGAGGCTAGTAAGTCTCAGTCCGAAAAACAATTGGAAAAATTACTCAATGAAAAAGACAATACGGGCTGTTCACCCTTACATTATGCCAGCAGAGATGGTCATATACGCTCATTGGAAAACCTTATACGTTTGGGGGCTTGCATTAATTTGAAAAATAATAACAATGAAAGTCCTTTACATTTTGCGGCCCGCTACGGTCGCTACAATACGGTAAAACAATTGTTGGATTCCCAAAAGGGTTCGTTCATCATAAATGAGAGTGATGGTGAGGGTTTGACACCGCTGCACATCGCCTCACAGCAAGGTCATACTAGAGTAGTGCAGTTACTTCTAAATCGTGGCGCTTTATTACATCGTGATCATAATGGCAGGAATCCTCTACAATTGGCCGCCATGTCTGGCTATACAGAGACAATAGAATTGTTGCATTCAGTACATTCCCATTTGTTGGATCAAAGTGATAAAGAAGGGGTAAGTAAACGTTTATATTAACAATTCAAATTAAAAACTTTCGTTAAGCAAACTTTACGTTAAGTCTTTAAGAAAAAAGAAATGGAGTAAATCTGTGAATTAAAAGCTCAAAGGAATTGCATATGAAATTCATAGAACTGAAAAAGTTTTTCTTCTCTTTTTCTATATTTGTTTATTTTAGAACACCGCCCTACATTTGGCCACAATCGAAAATAAACCGCATGCAATTTCCGTTTTACTATCGATGGACTGTAAATTGTTGTACAATCGTGTGGATCTGAGTGCAATTGATTATGCAATTTATTATAAATATCCCGAGGCGGCATTAGCAATGGTAACGCATGAAAAACGTGCAAATGAAGTTATGGCCTTAAAGTCAGACAAGCATCCTTGTGTGACATTGGCCTTGATTGCGGCCATGCCAAAGGTTTTTGAAGCTGTTCAAGATAAATGTATCACAAAGGCGAATTGTAAAAAAGATTCTAAAAGTTTTTATGTATGTATTACTTGTGTTGTGTGGGTGGGTGTGTGCATGAAACTGAGTGAGAGTGTGAGTGTTTGTACGTATGAAAATAAAAACTAGTTGACCAAAGCATAAAATAATATCATTATGAATCGTGAAAGATGCTTTTGTGCCATAAAAATCCTTTTTTTAATTAATTAGCGAAATTTAAATCACAAAAGTTGAGAGTAAAAGCTAGTGTTGGTGTGGAACTTAATGAAAATGAAACAATCCCCAGTTGAGGTCAGGTATCGAGAACCATAGGGAGCCAAAAGGGGCTGAAAAAAACTGAAAGCACCATGAGAAAAATATAATTGATACTTTTTTATTTTTAATGGCAGTTTTTTAATTGTGCTCTTTCAATGGTACTTTTTTATGGTACTTTTTTTATGATAATTTTTCAAATTTACCTTTTTATGGTACTTTTTTTATGATACACTTTTTTAATTGTACTTTTTCAATAATACTTTTTTTTGATACTTTTTCAATTTTACCTTTTTATGGTACTTTTTTATGATATTTTTTTATTGTACTTTTTCCATGGTACTTTTTCAAAGGTATCGTTATTTTCAAGCCTACAATTGTAACACGTACTAAAATAAAACTGTTTTGAATGAAAACAAAGTGAAGTATCATAAAAGCAACAAAATGGTGCTCTGCTAACGAAGTAGCGGGGTTTAAATGCGTGTGTAATAGAAAAGTTCTACTAACGCATGATCAAGTGACTGAAATTAAATAAAACTTTTAACCAAATTAATCATAGTGTAAAACTCGTTATCAGTAACAATGTCATAAGTTTAAAAATGTGACTTTTTAATAACTTGCTTAAAATGAGAAAACAATTCTGGTACTGAGGAACGAATTTTTTAGCATTAAAAAATTCCCTAACGAAAATCAATTTTTTTACTTGTCATGTTAGAAATTTAAAATTGAAATATTCAGTCTCATTACTACAGGGTAGGCCAAAAGAAACCAAGGGGTGTAAAAGTTTAATAACTTTTTTGTTTATTAATTTTTTTTTATTTTTTCTTTCAGATTATATAGACAACACTTGGAGAATTTATAATGGAGAGGTTCACAACTGAACAGAGAACCAGAACAATAGAATTTTATTATTTAAACCAGAGATCAATTATTTTAACGCTCATTTTCATTTGAATGGCTTTGTTAACAAGCAGAACTGTAGGTTCTGGGGTTCTCAAAATCCAAGAGCCATTCATCAACGCCAATTGCACCCCATCAGGTGTACAGTATGGTGTGGGATCACATCTGAAAATGTCATTGGGCCCTACTTCTTCGAGAATGAAGATGGAAGTGCTGTAACCGTAAATGGAGAGCGGTATCGTTTTATGATAGAAAATTTTTTACGTCCTGCTCTTGAAAACAGACCTGGTATGTGGTTTCAGCAGGACGGAGCCACTGCCCATACTGCCCGAGACACAATGGCACTTTTAAGTCAAATTTTTGGAGAGCGAATAATTTCTCGAAATTCGGAAATTATTTGGCCAGCGCGATCGCCAGATTTGACAGCACCCGACTATTTTCTTTGGGGTTTTTTGAAGGAGCGAGTGTATGTGAACAAGCCAGAGACAATCCTTGAACTCAAGGCAAACATTGTTGCAGAAATTCGAACGATGTTATGGAAAATGCTCTAAAAAGAGCACATCAGTGCGAAGCTGAAAACGGTGGTCATTTAAGAGACATCATTTTTCATACTTAGTGTAAAAAAATTTAAATTTTGTATATTATATAATCTGAAAGAAAAAATAAAAAAAAGTTAATAAACAAAAAAGTTATTAAGCTTTTACACCCCTTGGTTTCTTTTGGCCCACCCTGTAGTATCGTGTGAGGCAGGCTAATATAAACCATTGGCCAGCGTTGTCCCATATGCATCTGGGTTTTTTTTATAACAACGACACTCGTTATAAGGCCCGGTATTTGCTTAATAATAAGCCAAGAAGCTTGGGTAAGAATAAGAGGAAAGTCAGATAGCAATAGAGATACCATAGAAGAGTGAAAGATAGTAGGGGAAGAATAAGAAGATGACAAGTCCGCCTCTTCCTTGTCTTGACTACTTCCATAATAGTCATTCGATGGTAAACACATTCTCCTTGCAAAGCTTGGATAGATTTGTGGTAAAAAAAGAAACAAATATACGATTATCACAACTGAACTTTTTTATTGGTTGTTAATTTAATTCTTACAATCAAAATTGTGTACAAATTCTCAATAATATATTTTAGCCGATTTTTTGCTCAGAAGAAATCTTCTTTTAATAAAATCTGCTTAAATCTTCGTTGTTTGGTCAACTAGTTTTGGTCAACTGGGATTAAATACGATTAATGCAAAACAATACAAAACAAACAAACATAACCAACACCCAAAAAAAAAAAAAATTTATATTCTTATTACAATTCAAGAATAATAAAATAAATTAATGGTTATCTCAGTCAAAATATGAAAACATGTACAGGTTATGACATGACATGGCAACCATTTTCCCCAATTTTTTAAACAAGACAAGTCAAACAAATTGTTATATAAATGCAAACAGACATTTTTTTTTGTTTTTATTTTTTTTTTTAACAGTGAAAGCTTTTATTTTAAGATAAATTTATAATTTTAAAAAGAGTTAAGTTTGTTTGATTTGCATTTAAAAAAAAAATTCTAGAGCCTAAACATACTGATTTAAAAATAAAATAGCTTTGAAATGTAGGCTTTATATATATATATAAAAATTCTATACAAATAAGCATTTTATGTTTATTTTTATTTCACCCTGCGTTTCCACATGCAAGTAATTGCTTGCAAGCCGAAAAATTAGTCGAAAATTTTGCCAGATCCAACAGAATATAAAATATTACATTTTATATATATATATCAATTTAATTTCATTTTTATTCATGTATAGGGGAGTCGATTTAGCGATGTCTGTCTGTCCGTGTGGATGTTGAAATCATTTTGCTGAAGTGCTTAGAAGAGCTACAGAAAAGTTTTGTATGGAAATTTGTTGGCAATTCCTGTCTTCAATTTTCTATTGAAATTCGGCTTAATCGATCTATAAATGGTTGAGCTATGAGCTCTAAAGTGCAGTGTTCTGGAAATCACGAATTTTAGCTTTTGAGTAGTGATTGTTACTGTTCTCAATCACGAGCTTAAAGCTCTTTTGTTTTGTTTACAATAAAATTTACTCAGAAAAGGAAGAACAAGAACTAAAAATTACGAAAAATGTAGACAAAAGAAAAAAAATTCTCCACACAAAATAAAGCGTATTTTGAAATTATAAAATTTACAGGTCCGTTGTGAAAATAATTAATTTTTTTATAAAAACTAATAAAAAAAAATTCATATTAAGTGTATTTAATCATTTTGTTAAGGAATTCAAAACATAATGCTTAAAATGCTGCAAGTGATTGATATCCTAAGGCAGTTTTCTAGCCGGTTTTAAATCATGAGATGTCAAATGATTTTCTGTACAGAACACCTTTTTCGTGAATTTACATCGCTTTGAGAGAAAGTAATTTTCAGAACATGCCTGTATAAATTTATTTTTATATCGATATTTCGCTCCCAAATTGAATAGCTTCTTAAAGATATACTTTAATTTATAATTATATCCTGAAGAAGCTGCGCAAGTTGGAGCGAAATATCGAAATAAATTCATACAATACGACCTCAAGCTTAATAAAATAGCTATTTTAATTAAAAAGAAAAAGGCCAAACAAACTAACAAATAAATCATAAAATTTTTTTAATGGAAATATTTGTTAAATATATTCAGTATCACTTTATACTCGATAACACTGTTTCTTATTTGTCATTTTACTGTGCCAAGTGTCAAAAATTTACTTGCAAGAGAATTTCTTTGCCAGTTCAGCTGCAAGTTCGAAGAGTGTTAGTGAGTGTGTTAGTAAAAAAATGTGAGTAGATTGAGTTTTTCACACTTGCACTGGCATGTGTAAACGCTAGGTTATAAAAAACTCTAAACATATCGTCATATGATTTTTAAAAGGCCCTTAATAACAAAAAAAAACAAATTCAACTTTTTTAATGATTGAATGGATAAACAATTGGCTAATTAAAAAAAAAAAAAAAGATTTGAAAAATATTATTTTTGCTGCTACTGCAAATTATTTTTAATGTAATTAATTTATACAAATGAAAGCTTTAACATTATTTACAACACACATGAATTTACAAAACCTACACTATTCGCCTACTTTTGTAACAAATGAAAAAAAAGCAAGAAATAACAAAAGCAGCCAAAAAATGTTAAATATTCTTAAACTTTCTTCAGATTAAGTACTCGTTCTCGTTTCTGCAATGTCCTTTTATGTTTGCTAAATTGGATGAGATAACTGGTGAACCAATACTACCACAACATTCTATTCCTTTACCTGCCTTAAACGTAAGACTAAATAATTCTAATTGAAAAGCAATAAATATTTAAATTAAGCTACTGTATCCCATTATTTTTTTATGCTTTCTTTCTTTTAGTTTTAAATGGTTAAATATTTTTAATTTGATTAAATTTGTTTGTTTCTATTCTTTTTTTAATGTAAATTTTCTTTACAATCATTTAAATTGAAAATGAATGTTAATTTTAGAAAATATTTATTATTTTTAATTTCCAAAAAAAAAAAAATTAGAAAAGTTTCCCGGAACTATTTTTTGAAAGAAAAAAATTTTCTAAGAGAGAAAAGTTACTCAAATCAAAACGAATTTTAAGGTCTAAGGCTTCCCAGTCAATGTTCGTTTTTTTTTTTTTGCTTTTACTTCAATACTGTCATAATTCAAAAAGGGTTGCAATATGTCGACTTTCTTATAGGAAAAATTTTAAATAGTTTATTGTAAAAAAAAAGCGTTTAACACTATCTATTCTACCGGCTACGAAATAATTTTCAATTTGATGCCGTAAATAATGAAAGCTTTAAATGCGGGTTTTACACTATAATAAAAAAGTTAAGATTGCATTTTGAAAGGTATTTGATATGACTGTCAAAAAATCATACAAGTATTTTACGCTATAAAACGAATATTAAGATTTTCATTGGACTTGGTCAGCTGTTTTTGTTATTTCTTTGTTCGTATGCAAAAATACAGCCCTGATACAATGAAAAAAAAATGGCGAAAGTCATACAACTGTCAAATTTCTATTCGTATTTTTTGATGTATTGTTTTCACACTTTTGATTTAAATTTTTGACAAATCGTTTTAGTCAGTATGATAGTCAGCGTTGCCATTTTAGCCTTTTAAAGGCTAGATTTTTATCTCGCATTTTACCTCAAAATTTATGATTTAGCCTCTAGCTTTTTTCCTAGCCTTTTTTGTTTTTCAAAATAGCCTTAAATAGCCTTTTTTCGAAAAATGAAAATAAATCAGACAGAAACAAACTGAGACTGAAACCAAATTAGCCAAATTAATATTTTCGATAAAACTTTGATATGTAAATTGATAAATTGGTCGAATGACAGTATTTGGCTTCTAACTTGTAAAATAAAAATGCACTTTATTCCTGATTAATTAATTAATTGCTCCCTTTAGTATTTAGTTAATACTAGTTACCGTTTAGTAATGCAGAAGTTGCTCGCTTTTGAGCGAGACAAAGTAAGCGAAATATCAGAATAGAAATCGCATTAAAAATCAAAAAATTAATTATTACTTGAATTTTAATATTGAAGTTGAAAAATAATTGGATTCGCTTATCAGTATTTAAAGGCCTGTGGAAAACGAGCTTATTTTTTTTTAGTTTTTGATAGTTCATGTTTTTTTTTTTAAGTTTTTTTTTATAAAAATTATAATTAAGATTCTTAATGTAATAAAGAATAAAGAAAATTTTTAATTTTAAGCTGTAGCTTTTAAACTTTTTTCTAGCTTATTTTTTGTCGGTGTGATTTAGCCTTTTCTAGCGTTTTTTTTTTTTTTTAGAGAAATATAGCTTATTTTTTTCTAGCTCCTGGCAACGCTGATGATAGTGTAAAACCCCCTTTAAATTTTTTATAAAAAATATTAGTGTGTCCTATAAAAATTTAGCCAGTACGCATTAATGAAAAATATACAAAACCAAACGATGGCAAATGGATCTCAGCAACTGAACTCAATTAAAAGGATAGCCAGCCGCTTTACTAAACAAACAAATTTTAAATACCTAAATTTAATTGAGACACTTACTCACCCACCCTTACAATCAATTCATCTACTCAGGCAAATATAATTGAACGTTTACACTTAACAAGAAAACTGAAATTGAAAAAAAAAAAAAAAAACAAGACACACACACACACATAAAACGTGACTTACATAAAATTAAAGCAACACTCTCTTATTATTATTATTTTATTTTTTATTTAAAATTTCATTTAGATAAAATATTCATTTTATCCACTACAACTATCGCCGGAACAACTTGAAGCGAAACGCATACAAAACAATGATCCAACATGGCGGGAACCACCATTGGCTGTGGTTAATGTGAGTTCTTCAAGTATAACGAAAGAACAAACAAAAAATTCTAGAAATATTTATTTTGTTGGTAGTAAAAGTAGTTGCATAATAAAAGCTAGTTTAGCCTGTGCTAGTTAAATGTGTAGAATGAACAACCATTCAGCCATTCTCATTTATTATGTTTTCTAACATAATTTTTTTTCATTTTTTTCTTTTCTTTTACCTTTCCCTTAAGCGCTTAAGTGCTGCCTTTGATTTGTTTTAGTTCCGTACTCTTGTTTTTCTTTACATTTCCTCTTTCTTTTTTTTTTTTTTTTTAATCAACAATTTGTCATTTAATTGTTTGCGTTGGTATTTAGTTGTAGTGTTTGTAACAATGTAGTAAAAGTAGATGTAAGAATTTATATTTGTGTGTGCGTGTGTGTGTGTGTATCTAAAAATAGTGATCCACATTTGATATTAATTTTTTATGATAGCAAAAGATCAATTTTGGCCACACTTAGAGAGACTTTTGTTCATTAATCCAATGAAAAATTATTTGATTATTCAATTAATGACAAAGTTGTTTTAGTGTGATTAATTATTTCAATAATTAAATAAAATATTTCACTAAACAAGTTTCATTTCAACTAATAAAATATTTCATTTTTACAAAGAAACATTCTTGCATTTACTTAAATATTTCATTGAATCATTAAAATGCTGTCATTAGTCTAATGAAATATTGTCTTTGATTAAAAAATAAACAATTATGCTTTCAGCATAGAAATAAATAAAAAGACAGACAGAGAGAGAGAGAGAGAGAGAAGAATATTCCCATTCTCTAAACTGTATAATTTTTATCTCAATGTTTTTTAAAGCCCGATAGAAATTGTAGAAATTAAATACAAAAACTTAAATTTCATTTTTTATTTATATTTTACTTGAAAAATTAATTTATATCATTAACATTTAAAACACTGAAAGAATAATTTTTCATTTCATTAATGAAATATTTTATTAAATGCATTCATATTTAATTGAATTAATAATTTTTTTTTTTAATTGAAAAATAATGAATTTTTGCTTAGATTAATGACAAAATTCTGTCAGTGCAAATATACCCTACAAGAAAAAAATGTACACGCAAAGAAAAAATATGGTTAAAGCAACCATATACTGGTGGAAACATAGTATGGTTAGATTTATGATTGCATTTGAACTATTTTTAAAGCAAACATATTTAAAATACTTCTCAAATACAGATCTTGCGGTTCAACTCCCGATCAGAGATAAAAAATATTTTTTTTTAATTTTTTATAAATATAATAATTTTAAAATTTTCATTAATAATTTTTTATAAATAATTTTTTAATTTTTTATAAATAATTTTTTAATTTTTTATAAATAATTTTTTAATTTTTTATATATAATTTTTTTTTTTTTAAATACATCTACACATTTTTTATATAATTTTTTTTTAAATAAAATTTTAAAATAAATTAATTTTTTTTTTAATCTCTTGCTTTTTTCGTTTCAATTAATTTATCTTTATTTATTACACTATATAGCGGGTTTGAATATTCTTTTTCGATTCGAATTTGAGAATATTAAGTTAAGAAGCATTAACTCACCACTCAACCACTTCAGCCACAAAACTCAGTTGAGTTACAACGATTAAGTTTTTGTTTTATACTCACTTTATTTATATGGTTGCAGAAGAGACAAAATAGAAAAAAATTAATATTCAACCATATTTTCTCATTATAATGTTTACGGTTTCAGTTAAAATTTTATTGAAAATAATATGATAATTATAGGGTTGGTCTATGACGGTAAACATAATATGGTTAAAAATAACTAAAAACATGATCATAATAATACTTAGATGCTTCAAATTAACAATAATACTTTTGCGGAGAGCAAACTATGTTTGTGGTGACTATATTCAGCCATCTTTTTTCTATGCGTGTACTTTTAGTGCTTTTTATATGAAAAAGAATTTAATTATTTTACAGGAATGGATCACTTTATAAAAGTTGGTTTCTATTATTTCACAAAGTACGAGTATTTTTTTATAATTTTTTATTATTTTTTTTATAATTTTTTATTATTTTTTATAATTTTTTTATTATTTTTTTATTATACTTTTATTATTTTTTTATTATTATTTTATTATTATTTTATTATTTTTTTTTTATTTTTTTTTTTTATTATTTTTTTTATTATTTTTTATTATTATTTTTTTATTATTATTTTCTTATTATTTTTTTTCAATATTATTTTTTTATTATTATTTTATTATTATAAAAAAAAATTTTTTATAAATATTTTTTTATTATTATTTTCTTATTATCATTATTTTTTTTATTATTTTTTTATTATTATTTTTTTTATTATTTTTTTATTATTATTTTTTTTATAATTATTTTTTTATTATTTTTTATTATTTTTTATTATTTTTATATTATTGTTTTATTATTTTTTTATAAATATTTTTTTATTATTATTATTTTATTGTTATTTTTTTATTATTATTTTATTATTATTTTTTTTCAATATTATTTTTTTATTATTATAAAAAAAATTTTTTTATAAATATTTTTTTATTATTATTTTCTTATTATCATTATTTTTTTTATTATTTTTTTATTATTATTTTTTTTATAATTATTTTTTTATTATTTTTTATTATTTTTTATTATTTTTATATTATTTTTTTATTATTTTTTTATAATTTCTTTATTATTTTTTTTATTTTTTTATTATTATTTTCTTATTATTATTTTTTTATTATTTTTTTTTTAAGAAATGCTGTTGTGATGTTTTTCGCGTTTAACGATTTTTGTTTTGATTTTTTGGATTTTTTTATTTAATTCTCATTAAATTAATTTTGTTTCGTAGTAAGTAAGTATTTTATGTTTGTAATTAACTAACTGCTATAAAAATTATTTAATTTAGGCTCATTATTTTAAGATTTTGTGGACCAAATAATCAAATTTTTACTAGACTTTAATATTAAAGGCAGCTTACCCAACATTTAAAGTACCCCTGTAGACAAGTGGGGTAGTGTGTGTACTAACCCCTCGCGTAGGGAAAACACGACACCATTCATTGTCAAAATGACCAGAAACGGTGTCAAATAGTGTCAACGCAAACAATGCAGTTTGCGACGAAGTTAAGCAAATTCTAACGTACCGAATATTTTTGTCGGAAAGTTACTGAATACCGAATTCGATAAAATATCGTTATACTTTTTTCGATACGAATGTTCGTAATAAAAGTTACTACTGAATTCGATAAAATATCGTTATATTTGCTTTTTCGATACGAATGTTTTTAATAAAAAAGTTACTGAATCGCACCGGTTGGTGTCAAAATGATACCATATGGTTGTTGAAATGACAACATGCATTGTTGTCAATGCCACAACGTTCATTAACAAGTATTAACAACGTGCGTTGTAAAAACAGTAAAATCGTAGCTCTTTTTTCTAAGTTGACAGCCAAAATTCAAAACACTCGTTGTCAATAAAATAGACCACAAGATGGTGTCAAAATGACTACATACGTTGTTGATATTGCAGAGTTCAAATTTTTTCACACAAAAGTATTAAAATGTCGTTTGTTTTCATTAAATCTCGAATGTGACGATTTAGGCTTAGATTATTTGGCCCACAAAATCCCAACTTTATGTAGTGGTGACTTTTAATAATGAGCCTTAAAATAATAAACAGATTCTAATTTAAAACTAGGAATGATATGGACACAGAGATACTGCAAAAAGTATGTGGCACTTCTTGTTCTGGTATTTAAAAAAGACACTTTGCTGTTCCCTTTTAAAGGTTAATAAGGCCTTAAAAGTTATTAATAAAAATTATATTTTTTTGAGAAATGAAAACACTTTAAATCAAGTTACAGCTTAAATGAATGCATGCGATATCCAGGGAAAATCTTTCGATTGTTTTAGTCTGTTCAAAATTTAAAAAAAAATCGCAGTAACTAGATATCGAATGTGTAAATGGCTGTTTTCTCTGAGTTAAAAAAAACCCCTCAAATAATTTAAAAATTTACTGGCAAACAAACTGTTTACGGAAGGAAGTCTTTTAACTTTTCTATAACATTTGGCTGTCAGCTCCCAAATTCAAAAGAAAAATAACGAAAAATAACAAAAAAAACTTTAAATCATTCATTATCCTTTCATAAAAAAAAGTCAAGAGTTAATATATCTTTAAAATTATTAACAGCAAGTCCTTGAGAATTCATATGAAAATCACTTAAATTGCAAAAAGTTGTGCAGTCTTTTTCTTAACAGAAAAGAAAACTCTTCAGGTGTTTCTTTGTTTGTGACGGGTCTCATAAATTGTCTTTCTTAATTTTTTTTTTTTTTTAAGAAAAACCCAACACCACACCCTTTATTATTCTTAACTTAATGAGTGACAGCCATAATTTATAACGAATAATTTTTTTTTTTTCATGTTCGCAGCTTATCTCTGTGTGCATAATTTAAACTAGAGTCTTATTATTTTAACTAGCTGGCTGCATGACTTATCAATTACACATTTAATGAATTTTTTTTCTTTTCTTCAACATTTCCTTTTGTTTTTGCCTCCATTTGCTGATGTTTTTGATGTCATCATGGCAGACAATGGTTAATCATGGTCGTGTTGAATTATTGGCTCATCCTTTAAGTCAGAAATACTTGCAAATGAAATGGAATTCTTATGGCAAATACTTTCATCTGGCAGATCTTTTATTTTATTCAATTTTTTTGTTCTTTGTCACCATTTACTCTTCGCTTATGATGAATGGCATTGAGGTACAGAATCGTGGTGCATTAAACCACAAATTTAGTCACATAAATGGGTGAGCTGCGAATCTTTTTCTCTCTTATACTCCTTCTGCTGACATTTAATTTTCTTAAATTTTAAATTTTAGTTCGTATTCGAATGATTGCAGTTCAAGTTCCAGTGGCATATCATTAAATTATACCACCAACACTGATTGCTATGAGCGCATACAAAAATCCAAAGCCATTGTGGTGTGCACAGTGGCCATTATTGTCTACATCACATTGCAGTCATTGCGTGAACTGATTCAAATGTATCAACAGCGCTTGCATTATATTTCAGAAATTGCCAATTTAATATTTTGGATTTTGCATATATCAACGTTAATAATGGTCATACCGGTATTAAGAACAGACGGTGGCATTACCAATGTTCATTACTCGGCTGCATCCATATCAGTGTTCTTGTCTTGGTTTCGTTTATTATTACTTTTGCAGAGATTTGATCAGGTAAGAGTTTTTCTTTTATTTTATTTTGTTTTCCTCTATAACTCCGGGAACAACCTGTGACAATCCAGGATTAATAGAAAAGTAGATTACGCTTTCAGCTAGTGATTTCTCTGTTTACAAAATTCATCTGTCTAGACGCATTTACAGCGTATGTATGTATGAAGATGCGATTAAATTGAGAGCAAAAATTCTTTCTAGACAGCTGAATATGGTACAGCTGAAATAATTTTCTTTTCTATTATTCGTGCTGGCAATTTATACCGCTAGGAATCTGAGTTTACCCTTAGTTGAAGTGTGATTCGATCCAGAAAGCAAAAGCCCAAAGAGATGTCAAAGTAGGATACAAAAAACCAGATAATTTTTAATTTAAAATTTAAGAATTATATGTCACGACAGTGGGCACTGGGGTATATGGAAATTTCCAAAAAAAATTTAAAAATAGTTCAAAATAACTTCTGAGTATTTGGATGGTAGATGCGAAGTCTAAACGACCTTCCCTTTAAAATGATAAATATTCCATTTCGCAAGCTTCTATGGTTCATCCGGAAGTCACTAAAGTCCCTGAAAGCAATAGCACTGGGGTATATGGAAATTTCCAAAAAAAATTTTAAAATAGTTCAAAATAATTTCTGAGTATTTGGGTGATAGATTACAAATCTAGACGACCTTCCCTTTAAGATGATGTGTCCTATCCCATAAAATTCTCTGGTTCGCTCGGAAGTGACTTTGGATTATTTTGCTGTTGCTCTAAGTGATTTTAGCACCTTCCCAACGAACCATTAAAGATTGTGGGATGTGACAAATAACATTTTAAAGGGGAAACTGCCAAAATCCTTGAGAAAAACTGTACTGGGGTGTATGGAAATTTAAAAAAAAAAAATTTTTTTTAAATAGTTCAAAGCAATTTCTGAGTATTTGGGCAGCAGATTACAAATTTAGACGACCTTCTCTTTAAAATGATATGTGTCCCATTCTGTAATCTTTTTCCGTAAGCTGCGAAAATCCCTCAGATTAATAACCCATGGGTATGCATGTGGATGATTTAGGTGAGCACCTGCCGCTAGGGCCTAATCTCACCGTGGTCAAACCACGAGTGGTATTCATGCCTACCACTATAGCTCCTGTGACCAATAAAGGACACAGGTAGCAAATTGTGTGTATTTCTGCCATGTCACATACACCACCCTTGTTAAGGGAGTTGGGCCTATCCAAAACCCGTGTCAAGTGACATCTGTTTCTATGAAACAGCACATCGAAGAACATGCCACCCTGCCAACGGTGACATGAACTCCGTTTCCACCGTACCTTTTGGTTTCAACCACAGCCACCACGTGAACCCCCGAAGGGGACCTCACCAATAACCGGTCACAGATTCCGCTGTCCGAGCATTTGGGTGTGCACGAAGTCCACTGACCGAACAACGAACCAGGGATGTTGTCCCCAGGACATCATCCATTAAACCCCGTAGGGTTGGAACGAAATTCGGTTCACTGACTCCAGCATTCAGCGTTCGAAATGAGCATCAGCTCTTAACCCAATGCTAGGTCGTTATGTACTTCCTCTGTGGGGCTACCGGCTCCCGTGGTACCAGTGTTGAGAGTCACTGGTCGGGGACCCCGAAAATAAATCCAAAGTAACCTAGACCACCTCCGCTAAACTTTTGCTAAAAATATATATAGAAGTACTTAGTGACTTAAGACGTATTTGATAATAATACTGAAAACATATTTACAAATACTAAAAAAAATTCAGGAGTTACGTTAAAACATATTTAACTCGGAAAATTTATCTTCACTTAATTAATTTTTTTTATATTTTGGAAAGTGAAAAATATAAAGAAGTTAAATTCGGCTGAGCCGAGTTTTTTTCCTTTTCCTCTTATTATAAATATTTTTTTATTATAGAATATAGTGGCATTTAGGGAATTTTTTCCATGATTTTGCTCACTAAAATTTTCTTTAACATTCAATTTTATTTTTCTTTCTTGCAGGTTGGCATTTATGTCGTCATGTTTCTCGAAATTCTACAAACCCTTATTAAAGTGCTGCTTATATTTTCAATCTTGATAATAGCATTTGGCTTAGCTTTCTATATACTGCTGTCGAAGGTACTATTTACTTAATTAAAAAAAAAACATTTTTCTAATTAAAATTACTTGCAGATTATAGATCCTCAACCAAATCATTTGAGCTTTTCAAATATACCCATGTCATTGTTGAGAACCTTTTCAATGATGTTGGGTGAATTAGATTTTGTGGGTACTTATGTGAACACATACTATCGTGACCAATTAAAGGTGCCGGTAACATCATTTTTAATATTAAGTAAGAATACAAATACAAATAAATATTACAAATTTTGAAATTTGGAATTTTTGTTTTAATTCTTTAGGCGTATTTATGATTTTAATGCCGATACTGCTTATGAATCTGCTTATTGGTTTGGCGGTTGGTGATATTGAATCTGTAAGACGAAATGCCCAACTTAAAAGATTGGCCATGCAGGTAAACTTGAAACAAAATTTGTTTGTATGTGTGTGTGTCTTTTTTTTTTAATTAATAAAAATTATTTCAAGGTTGTTTTGCATACGGAATTGGAAAGAAAGTTGCCGCAAATGTGGTTACAAAAGAATGATAAAATGGAATTGATAGAGTTTCCCAACGAAACCAAATGCAAATTGGGTGTCTTTGATTTGATATTAAGAAAATGGTTTTCAAATCCCTTTACCGAAGATAGTAAGTTTTTCTAGGCTAAGCGGATGGTTGGCGTAAAAGCGAACCCCCACTAGTATTGAAAACAAAAATAAAATGCGAAAATTTGTTATTGTTTTCAATGCTATCGAATAATCTGCCAGCCAGAGTTCGAAACAAAAAGAAACGAAACATTTCATAAACGTTTCCTAGAAACTCACAAATCTTTCAAAAATTTTAAATACAAAAATATAACAAATAAAATCTTATTTTTGTTTACAATCGTACATTTGCGTACAAAACAAAAGCCAAAACGTATTTCTTGAATGAATGAATCATTCGTTGTTTATTTACTAGCAAAAGCCTACACAATGCCTTGTGCAAAGTTAATGGTAAGACTTGCTTTTTTACTAAAGGGTGTTTTTTATAGACGTATAGAACTTTAAATTGCAATAAAACAACGATGGATTATTCGATTGACATGAATTTTATTTATCCGAAAGATAATCTTGTGGCATTAAATTTTAAATATGATTTCTGGCATATGACCGCCACGGCTGGCTCGGATGGAGTCCAATCTGGACGTCCAATTTTGAGGACTTTCCAACATTTGTGGCCGTATATCGCCAATAACACGGCGAATGTTGTCTTCCAAATGGTCAAGCGTTTGTAGCTTATCCGCATAGACCAATGACTTTACATAACCCCACAGAAAGTAGTCTAGCGGTGTTAAATCACAAGATCTTGGAGGCCAATTCACAGGTCCAACACGTGAAATTAGGCGGTCACCAAACGTGTCTTTCAATAAATCGATTGTGGCACGAGCTGTGTGACATGTTGCGGCGTCTTGTGGGAACCACAGCTCCTGGACATCATGGTTGTTCAATTCAGGAATGAAAAAGTTAGTAATCATGGCTCTATACCGTTCACGATTGACTGTAACGTTCTGGCCATCATCGTTTTTGAAGAAGTACGGACCAATGATTCCACCAGCCCATAAAGCGCACCAAACAGTCAATTTTTCTGGATGTAATGGTGTTTCGACATACACTTGAGGATTAGCTTCACTCCAAATGCGGCAGTTTTGTTTGTTGACGTAGCCATTCAACCAGAAGTGCGCTTCATCGCTAAACAAAATTCGTAAAATACGTATTCCGCACAGAACCATTATTTTCGAAATAAAATTGCACTATTTGCAAGCGTTGTTCAGGCGTGAGTCTATTCATGATAAATTGCCAAACCAAACTGAGAATAAATCACTTGACAGCTGTTAAATCGGTCGCCATCTTGAACAGTAATGCCAACTTAAAGCTATATACGTCTATAAAAAAACACCCTTTACATGTACGGCAGTACCATACCTACCGGCAACACGTCAAAGAAACATTAGCGAACTCATATGGCAACATTTGTTTCTTACAAAAGAGTGTTTTACTGAGTGATGTATGAATAAAATCGAAAGTTGTTTAAGGATTTTAATAAAATATGGCTCGTTGTGTTAACAATGAATGAGTTTATATTTTTGTAGCAAGAAACTGTATGTTTATTGTCTCCTTCTATTTTAAATAATTTTTTTAAAAATCTAAAACTGCTTAATTTTGCATTAAAAAATTATTTGTTCGTTACAACTTTTACAATATATCTAAAACTGCTGGACAGATTTAAAAACAGTGTAGGTAAGACTTGAAGCTAATTTTGTTGAGCAATTTCGGAATTTCTTTGTTAACAAAAAGAAATTATGAATTTGGGAAATAATGGTTATCTCAGAAATTAACATTTGTTTAAGAAAACAAAGTACGGATTATAAATCAATGCTCCAAAATACTTTGTGAATAATTTTCAGTTTGGCTCAGTAATACGAAAGTTGACTTGAATTTGTAAACTTGGGTAATTTGTGACAGCCTCTACATAAAAAATATATTAATAAAATATTAATCTTTATTTGTGCTTAATTCCAGAATTAATTAATATTTTGTTTGACTTTTGAATTCCTAATAAAATTATTACACATAGAAAAAATTAAATTAATTTTATTTTAAAATTATTTTTTTTATATATTCCAACAGCTTCAGTGGATGTTATGCAATTTGAAAATAATGAGGATTTTGTTAACAGTGAATTAGAGAAGCAAAAACGTAAATTGCGTGATATTAGCCGCGTACTAGAGCAACAGCATGAGTTGTTGCGTTTAATTGTACAAAAAATGGAAATTAAAACTGAAGCAGATGATGTGGATGAGGGCGTTTCGCCCAATGAATTGCGTAACAATGCCAGCGGTAGCAATTCAGCTAGAAGTTCACGTTGGAACTCACCACACATACGCAACAAATTGCGAGCGGCCCTAAGTTTTAACAAAGGCATTTAGGAAATAAGAAAACGGCGGCTAAATGCCACCGTACCCATATGGAATGTTTAATAAATACTAGAAGTCAGGTGAAGTGACAGTCAAACGCAAATAACAACAACAACATTAATAAAAGAGAAAGTGTTTTATGAAGAACTTGAAAAAAAAAACGCTTCAAGTATATTTTGAAATTTAAATTGTTAAAATTTTTATGCAAAAGTGCTTGTCTTTTTTAAAAAAAAGTCCTAAGTTACTTTTAAAATATTTTTAGAAGAGAAGCCAATTATGAAAAATTAATTAAAAATAAGTTTTTTTTTTAATTTAAGCTTCTATTGTAACAGAAAAGTCAGTTTTGAATTTTTTGTAACTTAAGACTTTTTTGAAACCATATAACGATAATTTTCCAAACAGGGCATGTTATAAAAAAAATTTAATGGCACTTAGATAACCTACAGTTCATAAAAAAAATTAAGTAATTTAGTTGTTAAGGACAATATCAAAGACATTGTCTTGCATAATGTCGTCAACAAGATAAAAATTTAAAAAAAAAAAAAAAAAAAAGAAATAAAATTAATTAAAAGTAAATACGCATTCATATATACATATTAAAAAAAATAAATATCGTTAGCTGACAAGCAAATAATCATAACAAATATAATTATTATTTCCAACTTTTTTATGAAAACCTTGTTGTTGTATATGTATGCAATTGTTATTGTTAAAATTAAATAAAACAGAAAAGAAAATTATATACTTGTATGCATCTACTATATACATGTGCGTGTGTATGTAAGCACGTATGTAATGTTATGAAAACATAATATTTTATGTTAATTGTACATCAAGATTGAAATTTAACCACTTAAAAAAAACTATTAATAAATTGTAAAATGTGTCAAAATTATAAACAAACAAAATGAAAGAGCAGTTTTTATTTGAGAAGACAGGCTAAAAGTAAGGGCCAATATTTTATTTTTAAATAAGGTATATCGAGTTCAATCTCATACATATTTCTCTCATTTTTATTTTAACACGGCCGAAAATTAAATGCAACAACAATTTCTAGTTGTCCAAATTTCATTTCATTTTATTTAAGAATATTTAGAATTAAAAACAACAGTTTATTTGAATGATATTTAAAGGTAATTCAATTAAAAATAAAATACTAATTTTTTCAGAATACTTATTTCAATAATTATTTAATTATTGTAAATTTTTTGTTATAAAGGACTTCTTAGATTTAATATTTTTAATATAAAAAATTCAAAATATTAATGTTTTAATGCTGAAATCCAATTGTGTATGATAATATTCTCATTGAAAATTGAAAACCCTTTACTTAGTTCAATAAGTATGTATGTACTAAGAGGAATGTCACATTCATAGGTAAAATTTCACTGAAGCAAAATAAATATAAAATATTTTTGTTAAATTTTAAAATAATAATTGGGAATTTTAAGTTTTTAAATTTCTTGTTTGAATGTTTGAAACTTTTTTGTTTTCTATCTAATGAATACTTATTTAGTAAGCTAGCTTGGAGTAGCTATTAGCTACCGTGAAAACGTTCATATTGTACTAAGTAAAGAATTTTAAATTTTCCATGAGAATATCACTTAATTATTAAGCACCAAGAAAGCTTTTTTTAAACCTTTTGATACTAAATAATTTATTAGGTTTTTATTTCATTTAATTTTTCTTGTTTTTTGTTTCTACATATATATGTATGTATGCATGTGTGAATGTATGCTGTATGTTTTGCATGCACTTGTAAGAATTTCAAAATTCTGAACATTTTTTGAAAATAAATTGTTCAATTCTTTCTAATTCCTCAATGCATTCATTTTTGGATAAAAGAAAATTTCTTAAACTACTTATAGAATCTAAAGCATTGCTTGCAGATGCAACTTTTATACATTCACAGCCGTTCTCATCCTCATCATTATCAGAGTCTGCACTTGATGATTCACATTCCGAACCAGTTTCAGAGTCATTTGGTGATGCATAGCAGGGTAAATTATTGTCAAAATTTACGAAATTTTTAAAATTTGTCTCATAATGTGGATTAAAATGAACAGAAGGCTTCTCGTCCTCTTCCTCATTTTCCCCATTCTGAATAGTTGCCATATCGAATGATTGTGGTACAATCTTATATTGTAAAGAAGTTATTAGAAAAATGTACATACCACTTGTAGCAATTAATTTACCTTTCTAAAATGGTTTAATATTGTATCAGGCTTGATCATGACATATGCTTGTTTGGCTATATGTAATGCTGTTAAAATGTCGATGGATTTTTTGAAATCTTCAATACTTTTTCCAGCCTCTAAATAGCAAAATTTTCGTTGTACTATATTTTGCCGATAGTTTGTTTTAAATTTACAAATTATTCCCTCATTAAATGGTTGTGGTACAAAAGTGTTATTTGCCGGTAAATAACTGATATTTACGTAATTTAAACTTAACTCATTGTAACTTAAAGCATTATCAACGTATAGCAGAACCTTGCGGTTTTGTTCAGACATGTCTTGATTGAAAGCCTTTAGTATTTCTCGCCAAATGCGTGGAGTGACCAATGACTTGTTTTGAGAAAAATATTTGAAGGGTAGTGTTTTATTTTTTAAACACCGGGTCAGTCTTGGTTTACCTACGGCAAACATTTTCTTGTAATCACTTGTTGCATTATATAAAAATACAAAAGTCATGCGATTTTTTGAGGACATTACATATTTTTTCCTTTCGAGTGTAGAAGCAGACAATGCCTTAAAAAGTAATCCTGTTGCATCAACAATAAATGTATCTTCCGGGTTGTAAGCGTCTATCAAACTTGGGAGAATTGTTTCAACTTTTACTACAATGTCTTGCTCAGTTGATTGAGACTCTGCCCGAGTTTTTCTCAGACTAATACCTGTCCTACGCTGCCATCGGTATAGCCACCCTTTACTTGGATTAAAGTTTTCATTTAATGCATTCGCTAATTGTTTAGCTTTTTGCTTAATCATGTCACTGGAAACAGCTGCACCACTTGAACGCATTTGGTCAAACCATTTAGATATCGCTTTGTCTACTTTATTGGACTTTCCCAGCCGATCTCTTTTTCGAGACAAATTGTTGCAGGTCTTGCTTTTTTGAATAATCAAATTCCTATTTCTTAAAATGCGATATAAAGTGTCCATCGAGCAACCATATTTTTCACAAATTTCGTGCTTTGTGCAATTTTTAATCTCATGAAGAATTGCCACTTTTTGTTTAATCGACAAATCTACTCTCTTAATAGCACTCATTTTTTTTATCAATTAAAGTTTAAAAGTAACACTAGGAATAATTATTTACAAATAAATATTTATTTACATATTGGGATGAATTCGCCTAAGTATATGTTCAAGGCGAATTCGTCTAAATCCAATAAAAGTTTTAAGGTGGTGTTAAGAAAACATATGTTTATTTTCTTTAATATTTTCTATAAAAACTGAGTATATAGTTCCATAAATTTTAGGTTTTAATAGCCATTGTTTTTTACAAAACATGATATAAGCAAATAAATTTGATGAGGTCAATATAAAAATGAAATCGTTAATAATACCAAGAGCAATTGCATGAATCTACTTTGGGAATATACCTTACAAACATATATGTCATAAATTAAACCATATATAACGAAAAAAAAGTCAATGAGCCTATTGGTCAAAACTCTGGGAAATGCAAAAAAAGTTTAAGGGAGGGAAACCATTTGCACCGCTCTCCTTTGGAAAATTCACTAGTTTTAAAATAGGGTTAACTTATTTAGAAATGTGTATGCAAACTTCACTTACCTGCTTTCACACAGTTGTTCTTATGAAAATTTTACTGTTTTAAACTTAACACTTTTTATTTAGAATTATTTCTTAATTTTATAACACAAATCTATTCACTGAAAAAAATTGTTAAAAAGCAACTAGTAACACATAATTGGCGCAATGCAGCCACTTTAAAACGTTGTTCAAAATGTGGCTGCCAGATTTTTTGAATTATTGTATATTTAACGTAAATATTGTTGTGATAATTTCAATATTATTCATCGGTACATTACTTTAAACTATTATCAACAATACACAAATTCAATAAAAATAAATTTTTAACTGATATATTCAAATCTAATATGCACAAGGTCGCTTGCACCAAAAAATTTTTAATACTCGCTAAAAAGTTTAAAAAATTCTTTTAAAATTGTATAGACTTTTTTAGCTATTACTAAGCAATTTGCATGCGGTAATACCTTCTTCGCACTGCCAACTTTACCTTTAAAAATGCTGCCCTGTAAAATCTCCACATTTCAATACAACTCTAAATTTTCTATACACAATAGCTACATTCTGTAACTACATCCGTTGGTTTCCACGAGTATTTGTTTGTCGTTCGTCAAGTAAAGTTGTATAGTCGGCTACATAAAAGTGTGATTTTTTAAATTTCTTATACATATATAAAGTGGTCTAGAACAATTCAAGGCAGCCATTTTGATTTTAATTGTAGCAAGCATATTAAAAATTCTGCAATTTTTTGACAAAGTATATTTAAACGAGGTGAATTTATTACTTATACAGTTTAATTTTATAGATTATTTTTATTAAGGTCAGTAAAATATTGATTAATATGATACCTATCAGTTATGAGTCATGTGAAAAATTATGAACTTGCTAAAAAAAAAAAATATTTTCAGGATTAATTTTTCTAGTGACGGAAGAGTATCCCATATTTAAGTAAAATACTAGTTTTACTTTTTGTTATATAAGTATTTGCCATTTTTTTTTACTTTTTAACCTTTTCAATTTCTGTTGGAAGGTACAAACACATTTTTTCATGTTCGGGTTTTATACTGTGAAAAATGGGTACATACTATTTTTGCAAAGAAAAAAAAATCGATATTAGTTGTGTGTATAGTTTGTTCTCAATTTATTTTATGTCATAATTGTATATTGCTGATATATTATATTAATCTAAAATTAAGTGTAATTAATACCAATTTATATAAGTCTTATTAATATCTGACGAACCGGCCGGCTTTAAAAAATATTTGCCTGTCATTCATCAGTTTCATTTACTTTAAACGCTGACGCGCCATTTTGTTTAGTTTCAGCTGTCTACACTTGCATATTGATTTTTTTATTCTACTATTTTTTTTTTACATGCTGTTTGCTTTACAAGGGGATAAAACTGTATTGAATTGAACATTTTTAGAATTGTGTGATTTTTAATGAATGGTACAAAGGAGAAATACTAGACTTGTACTCCGTAGTTCATTTTAGTGAGTGCTCTTTGTTCAAAAGTAAAAAAGGAATAGTTCGTTCATTTGATCTTTTGTATCTTTATCACTTATAAATATTTTTGATTGTCATTGAACGTTCTTTATTATGTAAAATGATATATCGAATAGGGGTTGAAAGGAATTTTTTAAGAAAATAGAAAGCAAAACAAATAAATTTTAAATTTAGTTTTCGATTTCTTTTTTAATAATATAATTCAAAAGTATGGCTAAAAAAGATTAAGGTTTTATTTTAAAATCTTAAAATTAAGATTTTTAGCATGCATAATACATCTTCTCTTTTTCAGTTTATTTTTGTTTTAAATACCATTTTTGTAAAAGAAAATAATTTGTAACTTTCGTTCCTTCGTCATTGTTTTCGTTCAAGTTTAGTCCGTTTATTTAAAATAAAGAGCAAGGAAATGAACTATAGGAATTAAAAATGCGGACTAGTTCGTTCAGTTCAAATATGTGAATAGTACAATGTGAATAGTTCGTTCAGTTCAAATATGTGAATAGTTCGTTCGTGAACTACCCAAAACTAAGGAATACTTATTTTATTTAAAGTGTAGAAAAATGAGATCTAAGAAAATTTTTGTAGAAAGGACTATTTTCAGTTGCAAATATTTTCTGGAAAATTTTGAGATTTCTTTATTCTACTTTAACCAATAATCATTTTTTTTTTATTTTCCTTTAGGTCTGTTCAAGCTCCAAATAAAAAAGTATGTCTTTCCGTAACCAAAATCGTAATCGTAACTTTGGTGGAAACTATGGCGGTGGTCCCATGGTTGGTGGCAATCGTGGAGGCATGGGTGGCAATATGAATATGTCCCCATGGGAAAATCAAAATGCTGGCGGAAATTTTGGCGGTAATATGCGTCAAGGTGGAGGAGGTAGCGGTGGTCAAGGCATGAATGCCCAAGCCATTAACTTGGCTAATAATCTTTTACACAATTTGTTCCGCAATCAAAATCCACCTTCCTTACTTGATATGCCGCGTAGTGGTAATATGGGAAACCGAGGACAACGCGGTGGACCGGTATGTTTATGATTTTATTTTTTTTATGTGTATGTTGTAGGAGGTATATTATTATTATATATATATTTTTTTTTTAATTTTAATTTTACTAGAAAAAAAAATGTGGTATCAAATGCAAATTAGTATTTTTTTTGTCAGTTTTTTGCAAATTTCAAAAAAAAGTATCGAATGTAAATCTAGTATTTCTATACCCAAATAAAATCATGATATTTTATCATTTTCGGTTGCTAAATAGTTTATAAAATTCCAATAGCACTATATAATAGTCGAATAAAAGAAATTAATTGTTTTCCATAAAAAAAAACCATTTTTATTTTGCAAACATTTCTAACATTCTTAAAAATGAAAAGAGCCGTGATAAAACAAACTATATTTAAATAAAATTTACCTTAAAAAATGGAATTCCTTTGTGCCACATTTTATAATTAGGATTTTTTTTATGGTATGCCCTTTTATTAATTTATTTGTTTTTAGAGTTTGTATCTATTAAGTTTTATAGAATTTTAGGACTACATATAACATTGATGTTTTTAATTTAAACTTTAACGCAAAAAATTTTGAAAAAAAATTTCTTTCGAAATATCTTATTGATTGTTTTTAAATTATTTGAAAGAAAGAACTCGAAATTTTATTTTTGTCTTGTTACCTACATCATATACCTTCTAAAAATTTAATCGTTTTTTTAATAATAATTTTAAGGCAAACACGTTAATTTAGTAATTTAATTGCTACAATATAAGAATCAAACTTATTATAACTTGTTTTTGGATAATTTCCAAATCATTTCTAATTATAAATTGTTTTTTTTTATTTTATTCTCTCTTCTCCATGTTCTCTCTTAACAAACAAAAAATGTCGTATTTTGTTGACATTAAAAAAAAAAAAACAAAATTATATTCAATTGACCCTTCAAACGAAATGTTAAATTGAATTTTTGGTTTTTCGGACTAAAAACAAATCTTACTTCTGCCACACAACTTTCTTCATCCATCCTACTACTACCGTGTTGTTATATAATACAATATCTATAATAAATTCATCAAAATATGCATCAACTGTTGTGATTTCAAAAACTGTGATGATGATCGATAAATGATGACAAAAATATCAAACCTGATATTAAAAATATTTGCAATTTTGCATACATGTTGTTGTGGTTGTTTGACTGTTTGTATGCTTCAAACTGTCGTGTTAACAATTGTTATTGTTGTTATTTGCCCAAATGCTGCTATAACGTTCTACATACTTCTATTTTAAAATACATATAAACAAAACAAAAAACAACTACCATATGATTTTATATGTCTCGTGTGTACTTTTATGAAAATATTTAAAATAAATGAATGGATTTTTTTTTTTTAAATGCGGCTCGGGCAAAAATTAACAACAATTATGTACTTACGTACAATTTGTTATTTTATTAACATTTTTAAAAAATGAAACAAAAACAAACTATGCAACACAACATTTCGCAAATGCAAATTATAAAAAAAATCACATGAAATTTTACAAAAACGAAAAATAAAAATGGACGCGCCTTGATAAATTCTTGTGATGATTCTCATTGTGTGTGCGTGATTGATTATAAATATACAACTGGTGCCAATTCAACTACTTTGCTACTCTGCTACCATCACCTCACCTACTACTACATGTGGTGTACAACTTCTTTTGAACCCTGTGATGTAAAATATATTCCAAAACTGTGTGTGATCCAATCGATCGATATATTGTCATACAAATTTCTATGACAAACAAAAAATGTGTTAAATTAATTATTTACTGAAAATATAAAACAATAATTATATTTTAATCTAATTTAAAAAAAAAAACAAATATTTTATAAAACTAAAAAAAAAACCAATGAAACAAAAATAATTTTTGCCACACGCCTTATAACTATGAAATGTATTCACATACTTGTTTGATTGATTGATTGCCTTTACAAAACCAAAACCATAAAACCACCAAATCTTCAACGCATTGACCATCGCACAAATATATTTTTAATATAATAATCTTCAACTTAATAATTATGTATGCGCAACTACCACAAACTATTTTTATTAAACAAATTTGTGATACATCGTATTTTCTGAAACTTGAACCTGTGTTGTATGAAATGGAAAAACGCTTGCAAAATTTGAAATTGTATTTAAACAAAAAAAATTACGACTACTTACTCTACCTACCCCATTATACCATCCAATTTCATTCATCATGTATAATGTGTGTTAACTAAATAAATAAAATAAAAATTCTATAAATTAATGTCTTTTCGAAAATATCATGTTATATTTAAAAAATTTTGTAAATTATCTCAAAATTATAATGGGCAATATTGCTGCCATGCATACATTGTAAACAATGAAAAATTGCTAAAATTATAATAAAAGATGGTCAATCGTGGTGGGCCTGGTGGCAATCGTGCTAATAACCGTCGTGGTCAAGGAGGTTTCCAAAACCGTGCTGGTGCTAAATCAGCTTCTAAGCCCGGCGCTGGTGGCGGCATTCGTAAACAGAATGCCTTCGATCGTGCAAAGAAACTTTTGGCTAAAAATGCCAATAATAAAAAAAAGGATTCCGCTTCTGGCGATAAAAAAACTGAGAGGTAAGCCTTTAAAAACAAATCTTCAATACAAAAATAAAAAAACAATTTTTCAAGATAATTTTTCCATTGAAAACAAAACAAAAAATATATTATATATAATAATATATATTTAAAAAAATGTTCCATATTTTTCAAAATATTTTATATTTGTCTATTAACTATATAAGCCATTTTTAAAATACAAAACAAAAAAATAAAAGATTGGGTAGTGGGAGAAAAGAGAGTTCTTTTGATCTCATTTGAGTTTATGGTTCGAAAGCAACTCTTTGTTGATTATGTTCTCCTTTTTTTTTTCTAAACAACCAAGCTGTGGGAGGAAAGAAGTACATTCAAATAAGGCAGTTGTTACAGATGTTTTTACATATTTTGTATTTTATTTTTATATATTATCTCTAAGTTCCTTTTTTTTATTTTATTAATTTTATTATTATTTTTTCAAAAGAAATTTAGAAAAGCCTCTAATAAATTTTTATCAATTCCTTGCAGAAATTAATTAATAAATAATATTTTTAGCACGAATATATGTGCTGCCATACGGAGGTTTTTTTTTCTAAAATTCTTTTGATAGAAATTTGGGGTTTATATTTTTTACTTATCACATACGTATTTACGAGTATATGTATGTATATACATATCTCTTTTTTTCAGCTTAAAAATGGTTTGAATATTGTTGACTTGTTTTAGTTATTTCTATCAGATTATTGCTGAAATGTTCACATATATGCATATGTATCTTGGGCTTGGTATATAATAAATATTTTAATTTGTTGGCGGTTATTGCATTACAATTTTAATTCGGGTTAAAAAAAAAACACCAATTAACACAACTAAGGTAGCGCCAGTTTTAATTATTTATGATCTGTTGGATTCATCTTCAAACCGAATCTCAAAATAACTATTAAGAATCAATATTAGAGATTTTAATAACTTTTACGTTTGGAATTTTTCAGTTGGCATTTGGCACCAAAAATTGTCAAAATATACATATGGATTGATATATCCTTCCTAAGTATTTTTTTTATTTCTTTTTACATCTTTCAAATTTTTGTACCGCAATATACAAAACATTTATTTTATAAATAATACTTAATCAATACAATTTCTTCTATACAAAACAATCCAATTCTTTGGATAACAAATAAAATTGCCATTTTCTAGCGGCTTAGATTGGCAATACTTAAAAGTTTTAGCTACCACCCAAAAATATGAAATTCAATTATTCGATTAGATTAGCTAAATAATGAAAATGAAATGAAGTTTAAACTTTCACTCAAAAACTTCTAACAAGTGTGACTACATCCAATTTTGTGCCCGATTTTTGTATATTTCTTATTTTACAATGAATTTCAAAATATTTTTATGTTCATACCTATGCACCATATACTTTTGTACTTGAAAGGCCCACTTTATACTTGGAGCTATGCCGCCGCCATATGCTTTTTAGATTACAAAATTTATAACTAAAGAACGGCTGGATTAATTTATTAAATTTTTATTTGTTGAAAAATTCTTTCACATGGCCAGTTCTTCAGTGCTTGTGGGTCGAATCTAGAAAATGAATATTTTTTCGTTGTCGATAACAAAAAGACAAATTTCGTATACTACAGATAATGACCCCAAATGCAACCCACCCATACATACAGCAAAATTATGCCTTCAATTCAGAAATTTTGCTTATATGATATTCAAATAGCTGATTTTACCTTAAACTGACCTTGTTCTACTTATTCTATTGAATTAAGTAAATTTATTAAAAACATTTTATTTCCTAATTTGTTGTTAAGTTAAAGCTAACAATGCATTCATTAATTCCTGCGCCTCATTTAGTTAATTATAAATGGCCATACGTATCAACGCATATGATAGTGGACAGCCTATGATCTTGAAATTATTATAATTGATTTTTTTTAATGTGCATATATGCGCTATACATATGTAATTTAAATTCGTCAAATTTCCTTCATTTGAATTTTCTGTGATTTCAATAATATTTCAAACCATTTTTACATCATTTATTATCTTATCTACATATATATAAATATATCCACATTTAAACAACCTTTCTATTAAATTCTGTTCACGATCCTATTCCTTCATGTTCATCACAAAAGAAAATTTAAATTTTATTATGTTTGCAACTTGACTTAATGACCATTTCCTTTTTTTTACTTTGTTTTTTTTCTCCACTACTTTGCTTGGGGAATACAAAATTGATAAAAAACCTTAACTTACCAACACAGTAAGGAATCTGCATATGCCAACGTGCCGAACGACATGTTCTATTGTCATCTTTGCAAGAAGCACATGTGGGATGCTAATTCGTTTGAGAATCATATCAAGGGACGCACTCATTTGATGATGCGCGAAGGCATTGAAGAAAGCTATCGCCTAAAGGCCAACATGATTCGTCAAGAAGCCAAGATTGCCGAACAATTGAAATCTATTGAGTTGGATCGCTTGAAGCGTATGGGTAAGAGCAAGCAACGTCAGTTGGACTATTGTACCATGTGCGATTTGAACTTCCATGGTCATATTTCGGCTCATCGTAAATCCGAGGGGCACTTGCTTTTGAAGAAATTCTTGCATCCCAAGTGTGTTGAATGTAACAAGGAATTTGCCACTCGTATTGATTATGATAGTCATTTGTTGGCTGCGGATCATTTGATTAAGGCTGCCGAGAAGAATACTAAGGTTGGAGAACGTAAACGTCAAACCTTGCCAATCCTTACTGAAGAGGATGAGTTAAAGGACGTTCGTCCCCCCACCAAGAAGAAGAAGAAGGCTGCTGCCAAAAAGACTACCGAGGGTGGTGAAGGAGCCGAATCTAAGAAAGAAGGTGAAGAAGAGGCTGAAGGTGAAGAAGCCGAAGTAGAAGACGTTGAAGTCAAGAAGGAAGTTGAAGAGGGTGCTGATGAAACCAAAGAGGGGGATGAATTAAATGACACTCAAGAAGGTGAGGAGGAAGTTGCCTTGCCTGTCGATCCAGAGGATTGCATTATAGATTTCCATGAGGGTGATGAAATACCCACCGAAGTCGATAACCGTTTGCCCAAATATAATTGGACTCGTCCAGTTGGTACAGCTCTTATAACAAAACTTGAATGTTTTGAGTGCTCTTTGTGTGGCAAATTCTTTGACACTGAAAATACAGTCGAAATCCACTCTCGTACAGTCACCCATCACCGTAACTTCTTGAAGTTTATCAATGAGAAAGCCAGTGATACCAAGATTGCACAAAAGCGTGCCGCTGCAGCTATTGAAGAAAGCGAACGCAAGAAGCGCAAATTGGAGGAAACTGATGCCACTGCCAATGGTGAAGAAGAAAAAACTGATGGCGCAGAGGGTGGTGAAGGTGAGTTGTACGATCCATCTGAAGCCACTGGCGAAGATGAAGATGTTGAAATGAATGAGAATGGTGATGCAGCCGATGATGGTGAAGGTGGTGAAGGCGAAGAAAATGGTGAAGAAATGGAAACCCAAGAAGAACAGCAAGAAGAACCCGAACCCGAGGTGGAAGCTGTTGAGCCCGAACCCGAACCCGAGCCGGAGCCCGTTAAGGAAACCCCACCCCCTAAAGTCGAAACACCCGCAAAGCCAGCTCCTAAAACTGTTGTTGCTGCTGCCGCTGCATCCACACCTACTTCTGCTGAGGCCTCTCCTGCTAGGAAAGCAGCAACACCTGCAGCTCGTAGTGCACCCCCCGCAAAAGGAACGCCGCGTAACCGCGGTCGTGGTCGCTACAACCGTTATTAAGTAAACATAACTTTTTTTCTAACATTTTCCATTTATCACACACATTATTTTCCTCTTCATTTTCCAAAAGAAAATAACTGACGCGAATATCTTTGCATATTCAGCAGAAATAATTTTCTTGACATTTTTCATTGCAAGTAATTTTTTTGTAAGTCATACATAAAAATTCTTTTAAAAATAACCTAAAGCTTGTATTTCCAAAATAGATTTTTTTTTTCGTTGTACATACTTCAGTGAAGACAAGTTTTTAATTCAAATCAATAATTATTCCAATATAATTGTAATTGACGTAAATACCCATATAATTATTGTCACATGCATTAAAACTTAAAAACATATATTTGAAAGGAATGATAACTTACTCCTCCAGCAGTAGTTACCTCCACAACTCATTTGTCTGCATTAAAAGAAAGGGTATCATTTAGTGTTAAAAGTATGAACGGAATGATTTCCACAGAAAACAATTTATTTAATTGTAAGTTTTTTAGTTTAATAAGTATATTAATTGAACTGAAGTTTAATTGATAAACTCTAAAATATACATACACATAAACATACTCCTCGTATAATTATTCAGCATCCTTTTACTTACTATATCTAAACTCCATTCTTAAAATCTTCCCCGAAAATATGAAAATTATAAAATATTTAAAAACTAGAATATAATTTTTATCATTAAAATGCATACAAATTGTGAATGATTTTACAAATAGAGGATAGAAATTAATTCTCCATATACAGAAAACATTGTGGAATATAACAATGACAAATTTAAATCTTATCAACACAAATAAAACTTACACATGTAAGCGTATAAAAAAAATATTGAAGCAAAATCAGTGTGTTTTTATTTCAATCATTGGAAAAGCTTTTAAATATATGGAATCAAAAAGGTTTGTTAATGGATGGGTGACGACAACTGCTGATGATGGACTTCTTGACGGAGTTCTATCGTTGAGGCACTAGACAGCATTACATTCATAAAACAATTTATTAATGAACTGATTCTAGTATATACTTGAGATCCTGATGTAAATGCCTACCTTTTTAATCCTACATATAGTTGTTGAAATATACCTCCTGTATATGGAAAAAAGAGTAGGTTACGCTATTTGCAATAACTCGAGATCTAGCTCTGATAAAATTTCAGATTTTAAGTGAATTTGTTTAATTTTTCTTGAAAAAAAAAATTTTTTTTATAAAAACTTAAAAATATCTCGGAAATTATAGGACTTTTTAAAAAATTTATAATAATATATTGATATTTATGGCTTTTTTATAAAAGTTTCATCACTGAATTAAAGCCATAGCAGCTATCAATTATAATTGGAGGCATTTTCATCAAATCCTTTTTTTTTTCCAACGGCTTCATCACTCGAGATGTCATCCTCCAGGTCAGAAAATTCTGAAATCTATTGCTAGATTTTGTTTTTTTGAATTTGAACATTTTGCGCTTGGAGGTCATATCAAATAAACTTTTAAAACTTTAATATATGCAGGCACCGGGAGATTTTTCACTTTTCCCTTTCTTCTTTTAGGGAATTTTCTACCAAAAACCAAAATTTCCCAAGGAAACAATCCTTGTTAATATTTATAATTGGCATGATGATTTATTATGTTAAAGGTTATTTCATTCCCAATCGTCACAAGTTTTTTGGAGACCTACTGCTTCAGTTATGACATATTATATGGCGTAGCATCCTCTTTTTTTTAAATATATAACAGTCGGGTATGTTCTGAAAACCGAGTGATTTCAAATGAAGTGCTTTCAAATCAAATTTGCAAAGCATTGTTGTTAAAAAAAAAATATTTATAACATCAATGCTTTGTAAATTTATTTGAAATCACTCAGTTTTCAGAACA
Organism: Thelaira solivaga; assembly: GCA_947397855.1. Lineage (NCBI taxonomy): Eukaryota > Metazoa > Arthropoda > Insecta > Diptera > Tachinidae > Thelaira > Thelaira solivaga. Next base: position 63,234,960 of record OX377613.1, read on the forward strand.
TATATGAGTATCTCGAAAACTACACTTACTCGTGCATGTTCTGTAATCCACATGGATTTTAAAAAAATGTGGAATTACATTTTTTGCGTTTTATTAAATGAAAACTTGTTTTTTTTTTTTTAAATTCTGTTTACCAATAATTTTGCACCCAAAATAAAGCAAAAACAAAATTTTAAAAATCTTAAAGTGGAATAAGGTGCTGAATTTTTCAATTTCTAATAAAATATTCGGACTAGGAATACAGAACAGCACTGACTATTAAAAAAAGTAATTTATAGCGATTGAAGTTCTCTAGCATAGATATTCAAATTGAACATGAAACCTCAGGCACCACAAGAAAAATTTAATTTTAAAGTCCTGTGCTGTCTTTTGATCCCTAGATCCCTAATAATTACACATGTTTAGTTTGTTTAAAACAAAATTAGTTTCATTATTTTATTAATTGCCGAAGTCCAACAACAATGCAAATTTGCAGAAGTACAATTGCTGCATTTTACAATTTTCTTTCCAATTTATGGAAAATCTAAGACTGGTATTTTGAAATTTTGGCTGTTATAGCTCATCTCAGATGGAGATGAATTTAGAAACTATAAGCCACCAAAAGTTCTACTCATTTTCAAAATAAAATCCATTTTGATGAAATCAAATTTTTTATTTATTATCAATTAATTTCTTAGTGAATTATGGTTAAGCATACATTTTTCTCTTTCTTTTTTTTTTTTTTTTTTTTTTTTTTGTTTGTTTGATATTTTAATCTTGTAATATAAAACTTATTAATTTTTATTAATTCACATACTCGAATCTATTTTATCATTAAATTGAACCTTTTTAAAACTTAACAAGTAAAACTCTTAGGTAGTATATTGTATTATTTACAGTAGTATTGTAATGATTAAAAAAATATGATTACATGGATACATGTGCAAATATAAAAAAAAATTAAACTGATACATAATTTGTTCATTTCATGTATAAAAGTGCACAAAGTGCAGTTCGTATATGATTCTGGGTAAACAAAGATATATAAAAAAAACTTGAGTCTAGCTCGTTCAGCCGCATATTAAAAAATGTTCATTGAATATTTTCACTTATTTGTATTAAAAGAACAAAGATTTACTATTCAAATAAAAGTATGAAGAAATTATGAAATAAAGGATGTTAGGTTAGGTTGCACAGGGCTCTCCCTTTGTGATAAAGGATTTTTTTTAAGAAGAGATCACGTTTAGTATGTTGAAGACCGAGTTTGAGATCGACTGAACTAGTTAGACACAAATCTAGACCTTAATTCTCTTTGCGACAAATGCTTGTGTAATATTAACGTATCTTAACAAATTCAATTTATGATTTTATTGAAAAAAAAAAAATATTTTATTTTATTTTTTTAATAACTAAATTTCAAATCAAGATCATTCTCTTTTTGTTTATTTAGAGCACATTTTATGTGCATATACATATAACCAACTCCATGAGGCTGACTGGTGTTCGTTTCGTTTCGTCTTTATAGACGAACATAAATTTTGTTATAGACAAACTTATATATTAATGTTAAACATTAAATAGTAAAAGAAGCAGAAAAAAGTAATAAAATTATGTTAATCATCATACTAAATATTTCATACAGTCAATCGATTATACATACATAAGTACAAAGTTATATCTTTGATGCTGTCTAGTGCACAGTGGGAGCAATTAATTTTTAATTGCTTTATGGAAAAAACATGTGCGTAGTACGTACATAACCATGCATTCATGTAAGAGTATGCATCGCTCGTTTATTACCAAATAGTCATATCTCAACAATTTTAAATTATTAATTCATATATTTTGCTTCACATTTCAAAATCAATTAAATAAGACCTGTGTTGATTGTTATTCTTTTTGGAAGACAATAAAAAAATATCTATTTCAATTTATTTGGAATTCAAAAGTTTAACAAAATATTAATCTGATAATATGATCATAATTATATGCTATCCCCTTCGGAAGAGAAAAACAATAAATTTGAAATAAACCAACAAAAGATTAATATTTCGTTAAATTTATTCCAATTATTAGTTACATAATTGAAACAACATTAAGAAAGTTACACACACCCATAGATGCTGCCAATGGGTAAAAAGGAATCCAGTGTCTGGGAGTACTTTAAATTTTTCTATATTTCTAATAAAAAGGGATTTTATTAAAGGGCTGCACAAGCATACTTGAAAGCCACACATTACTACAAACATGTGTAATATTTTATAATAAAAAGTGCTTGTAAGCCATTTCAAGTATGCTTGTGCAGACCTTTAATATAAATGCTTGGTTAACTTTCATTATGGAATTGTTACTGGACTATTTAAAATCAAAATATAAACCAAAGCGTGTTAATAATATAATTACATATATGTAATATTAAGAAATTTTATACATACTTACTTTTAATTAAAGAAAGATTTTTTGCTACTATAAAATGTTTTAAATGTAACAGAGCTTTTATAAAATAATATGACGTTTTGTTTGTTGCTGTAATAACGTAATTAATAAAAAAAAATCTTGATTCTTAAGGTAATAATACAATATAAAAACTATACTCTTAATTGATAACACTGTGCAACAAATTGGAAAATATTATTTTCCAAATGCGTAACCACTATATTTTTTTATGCGCTATGGTCAACTAACTGTAAAACTCATTAATTAAAATGGCTATTTTATTAAGCTTGAGGTCTTATTTTATAATTTTTTTTTTTATATTTTTGTAAAATATGATACTTTAACTTATAACTTTTGAAAAAATTTCTCCTATTTTTTTTTTTTACAAAATATTCAAAATTATATTGGCTTTGATTTGTTTTTATTTTATTGTTTTGAGTTATTGAGAACAATGTTATGAAAAAATTATTAGTTTCTTTGTTTTTAAAAATTCATAAAAATTTTTATATTAATATTAAATATCTGTATTTTTCTGTGGAAAACTTTTTCAGGAAAATTATAAATAGTAAACAAATAAATGGAAAACACTCATTACTAACCGGTATTATTTATTATTTAATATTAAAATTACATATAAGGGATGTTTGCCAAAAAAAAAAAAAAAAAAAAAAAAAACTGCGTGATAAAATGACTGAAATTTGTGTTTTGTACGTATAAACAAAAAATGTTTTAAATAAAGATATTTATTAAAAGTATGTATGTATGTAAAATGTATGTCTATTTTATACAATAAGAGCAAAAGACTGAATAAAAGTAAAAAAAATTAAATTGATTCTCTATTTATATTCAACAGAAAAAGTTTTAAGAACCGCAAACGTTCTTTTATCAAAATTATCTACCAACTGTGTAAGTCTGAGTTTGTTATTAATAAACAACTTTACATACATACATTATAAATTACACTCAAAAAATTTATTTCATTAAAAATAATTAAGTTTTCTTTAAGCTGTTTCTTAACAGAGGTCATAAATTAAACCATAAAACAATAAAATCCATGGTTAAATACTGAGCTCAAATCATTTCATTTGATAGCGAGCAACTCGTATCGAAATTTACAAATATTTTCCTGCAAAAACAAGAAAATTACGATAGTTTTCATTCTATATCGAATGCTGTGATTTGGGCCCTGATTTTATAAACGTTAAAGCGAAGAAAATTATTTCAAACAATTTTTCCAGTTATTGAGAAAATGATATAGGAGCTGTTATATTTAACAGTGGTAAACATATAAGTCCAATTTTTTTAAAAAATAGGTCAACATTAATTGTAGTTAAATGGTGTCCTTATCACCGATAACTAATTTTTTTTAAGTGGACTTATACCACTTTCAAATGTAACATGTTCATATCTTAATATATGTATAAAATTCGACTGTACGTGTGTTTGACATTGTACTGCTGCAGTTGGTATCTGACTTATTTATCTACTACCTGCTTTTACCCGGTCTTACACGGTTATTTACTCTATGAGTACGATTTCTTAGAGTAAGAAGATCGAATACACAAAAATTTTATATTTTTATCAAAACCCAACTTAAATTTGTATGAAATTTAAAATTTACCACGCCCACTTTTTAAATTTTTCTCAAATTGGAGAACTTCTTGACTGATTAGGCTAATTTTTTATTATACGTTCGGCATAACCCAACATTTTTTTTATGAAAATAAAAATTTTTCACACCCATTACTACACCTACTTTTTAAATTTATCTCACTATGGAGAATGATTGACTTTCTTATATCTTCAGAACAACTCAACAAAGGTTTTTATGAAAACAACAATTGACCACGCCTATTTTTCTTGCTTTAATAATTTTTCTCAATAACTTGGAAAATAATAGTTTTACTAAGGAATAATGTAGATAATGAATTAAAGCCAATACAATTTATAATTTTTTGATATATTTTATAACAAAATCGGTTACGTTGTTTCTAAGTTATGAGAATATGTGTGAAGCAGCCTTTTCAAAAATCTCATTTTACAAAAAAAAAAAAAAAAAAAAAAAAAAAAAAAAAATCAGGAAAAACTTATTCCTAGAATTTGAAATAAGTATGAATTTTACATTTAGTTTTCCAAGTTTTGCATAGTGTAATTATTCGCTTAAAATTGTGTAATAATAAAGATAAATTGTTCCTTATAATGTTTAACAAAGTTAAAATTAAATAGTCCTCTTGCTATACATTTTATACTCGCATTGATGTTATGAAATATTGACAATCGTAATAACATCTATTATTTAGGTTAAACCATAAAGAAGACTTACAGTAGATTAAATTTACTTTAAATTAATAGTGTCTACTCGTGTTTCCTTCATAAGTTATTTGAATTACAGCGTAGTCAAATTTACAACAAGCTAATACGTTTTTTTCACGTTGGCGACACTCATAATCAAGCCTAATATCAGTAGTAAGCTTATCTTTAAACCCTTATTTTCAAGTTAATTATTTACGTTTACTTTTTATTTAGCTCTCAAGTTTTCTTACTCCCCAGTTTGAGGCAAATTTCTTAGCTTTCTATTTTCTACTTCTATACTTTACTTTTACAAATTAATTTTGGTTACAAATATTTGTAAATGAGATCAATTCAAAATTTTGTAAATTTATCAAAAACCCATTAGTTTTTTTTACCACTTTATCCTACTGTGCAAAAGAAAAATGCTAATGATGAGTCTCATAATGTCTTTACGTCACATAGGGAGCATGTGCGTGTGTGCACACAGGAGGGGAATACAAGAAGGTAATAAAACAAAAAAAAAATATTTTATTTAGCAGCAACAAATAAAGGAAGGGAAAGGAAACAAAAAACCAGTAAAACCTTAATTGAGTCCGCAATCTAAAGTATGTTGTTCGATGGTTGTGCGTAAGCGACTTTGATCACTTTGTGAACGTTTTAAACCCGTACGCCAGCGTTTGAGGCAACCGATGATGTATGAATGCTTTGTGCGACTCAAGACATAGACATAAGGGTCTGATGTAAAATGAAATGCCATCAACATATCGGCTACCAAAAAGAAAGGATGAGCTTTGGGAACCCGATTCGGTACAATAGCCATGGGTATGGCAATCTAAATAATAAAAAAATAAAATTCCTAATTTAAATAACTTTTTCATTAATTGAAAATCAATTTGCAATTTTTTTTGTATGATTTTCTTTATAATTTACACAAACACACACACACACACACTTACCATTTGAGGCATCCAACAGATAACAAAGGAAATACTCAAGAATAACATTAATTTGGCGAATTTAATTTCATCGGGTGATGCGGCTGCATTCAAAGTCATGCTGTTTGTATGATGATATTGGGGTGTGTGCGTTGTACTGGTTTGATGATGTTGATAAAGTGTTGTAGCACTAGAGCTCTCACCATCAATTTGTATGTGTGAACCTTTTTCGCTACGATTTACCATATCATAAGTCATGTGGCGTTGAGTCGTACGTGTACGTCCAATAAAACATAGAACGCGTGTAACAAATAAGTTGCAGGCGACTATAACCACACATAAAAGAGTGCCTGAGAAACACAACAGGTGAATAAAACGAGCAAAACATTTCTAGGATACTGATTGTATGTATGACAGTGACGTATGGCCCATACACACTCAATTGTAATACAAGTTAAATGCTAAAGTTTGATTTTCTTCAATTAATTGATTAATCAACAAAACAGGTTAGAGACCTCCATACTTTTGCCTTAAAATTGCAGTTAAATTGAGCGTGCATGAGCCGTATAAATTAAACTAGATAATCAATCTACTAAAATTGATTTTCTCTACTAGATTTTGCAGAGATTCTAATTACTGTGTGTAATTAAACGTGTTTTAAACCACACGAAACGATAACGTTTAATATTTAAAAACATTTTGGGCTAAATATACATTTTTTTTACTTTCCATTTCCTTACGTTTCTTTTAACACTTACCAAATAACATAAATACAACTGAATAGACTTTATTTAAAAAGCCCTCAGCATCGCGATAACGTAAACATTTCACTTTATTCGGATCATTATCATCCATGTAAGCACCAAAACCAAAGAAAGGTAAAAACGTTATAATAACAGCCAGCAATATTAACGATTTAATTGTTTTACGCACCAATTCATAGGTAATGTGCTAAAAATAAAATAAAAATAAAAACAACAACAACAAATTTATAATAAATTAATTAAATAAATATGTGTGTATGTGTGAATAAAATAACAAACACTTACTTTGTGGTATATAAATGGTCTTGCCAATGCCATCCAACGTTCTATGGCCATAACGGCTGCTATACAACCAGAACTAAGCCCGAAAAATCTCCAAATGACTTTACCTACACAATCCCATTTAATGTATTCATCAAAGATTTCACGTGGAATGTAGAGTTTTAATAGTAAAGTTGTTAACATGCCCATCAAGCCAATGAAATTGTTTGTGGATAAACATCTGTAACATAAATAAAGTTAAAAATTAAATAAACTACAATTCATTCTATTCCATTCTATGCTGGGCTCAAATCAACGCATTCCCTTGAACTTTTTTTTTAAATCGCTCAAACATTTACAAGCGTTTTTTTTTTAATTAAAAAAACTTTTTATTCGACTTGGGTGTGGCATGTGTCAACGAAAACGGCTTGAGTAAGAAAACCGAATTGCCATTATTTCTCATTACAAAATATTGATGCATTCCAAGTTATAACCAAAAAACTAAAGCACATAAACAACTTCCTGTAGAATGTTTTTTCACCGGAAGTAAAATTCAGCCGGAGGTAGCAACAGGTGCTTGTTGCTTACATTTTGGTTTTTTCACTATAATAAATGAAACTTTCACCAGTCGATAGAGTGGGAAATAAGCTATATATGCCACATGCCACAACTAATTGAAGAAAAATCGTTCCCAAGCGTTTGAGCGATTTAAAAAATATTTTCGTCTCTCTCATTCGATAATAGTTTTCCATTTTAAAGGTTAAAAAAAAAAGCAAAAAATCCACCTGCTGTTGATTCTGTTGGCCTGCTATTTTACTTATTTCATTCAAGATTTTTTTTTTTTTTTAATTCAATAACTCGAACAATGTGACAGGTAATTTTTCATACATATTTCTGTTTTCGCTATAACTTTGTCTTGAATCAGTATATTTTAATGAAACTTTCACTTCTGTAGCCACATGCCTCATTCACTTTAATTAAAAAGCGTTTTAATTTAAAAAAAAACGCTATAACGCTAACATTTTTCTAATTCAAACGCGTTTTTATTACATTTTTGTATGACAGGTGGCAATTGGCAGATAGCTAATTTGTCTCTCTGCCAAAAGGTGAAAGTTTCTTAAAAAAAGTAGTTTTGTCTTGCTTTTTGAATAAATTTCAAAGTACATCCACATAATTTTGTATCGTTTTTCAAGCCTCAATTTATTCTTGGAAAGGGGGGGGGGCGCTACTCTGAATTGCGATGCGAAAAAATAAAACGGTACAAAGTCGAATCTTTAATGTGTTTGATAGTTTAATTTTTTGCATTTGTCTGGTAGTACCCCGCTCTATACAAATATCTTGCTATAAGACGAGGACCACACACGGCAAGTTTAGTTGGGCAATTATTTCTCAATTCTCTTTTAAAATTGTCGTTTTGTCCACACACAAATTTTTTGTTTCGGCAATTTTAGCATTCTTATTCAGCCATTCATTCTACCTGTCTTCTTTTGTTATATCTTTATAAAAGATACGAAGAGAGAACAAAAGGGAATTGCCGAGTACGACAAAGTTTGACCAGGACCACACAGAGTAATTTTATTTGGGCAATTTTTTATTAATTCTCTTTTAATATTGCCGCTGTGTCTATACACAGCAATTTTGTTTCTGCAATTTTAGCATTCTTATTCAGTCATTCATTCAGCCTCAAGTTACCTGTCTTCTTTTTTTTTAGAGCTTTAATAGATACGAAGGGAGAACAAAAAGGAATTGTCGAGTACGAGCAAGTTTGTACCCCTTTCCCTTCTTCTGTCCTTTCTCCTACAAAATCAATAATTGACTCTCCTACAAAATTAAAAATTGATGGGTGTGGTTCTGGTCTAAGCAAAGAGCAAACGCAAAACATTTAGCTTTCGCATCGCAATACAGAGTAGCCTCCCTAATCATTTGCCCAAACATCAAACGATCATAAATAACAACAGTTCATTTGGAAGTCTCTATAGAGCTTAACAAGCTCCGTTTAATGGTGCAATTAAAAACCTCTTGCGAGCTTTATATGCTTAACAGGCAAGATTATTTAATGTTTAATTAAAATTTGTAGGTTAGATTAAATTTTAGTAACAAAATTTATTGAATATGCAACTTTCGTAATTGAATTCACTCTTCACTATTTAGTTTCTAGCGTGTGCTTGTGTGTGTATGTACAGGTAATTAATCAAATAAATATTTGCCATTTTTAATATAATTTATTACAAAAATGTTAATTGATTTACTAAAAACCTTTAAAAAAAAAAAAAAAATTTTGGGGTGTGATTTGTTTGTTGTTGCCCTCCTCACACGTTTCTAAAATATTTAATTGCATTTCTTAATACTTATTCTTGTAGGCCGTTTTGCATATAAATGAATTATTACTAATAATTATTTTATTAATAAAATTGCGGAAGCCTTAAAAACAATTTTAATAGAGGTAACTGAGTCTGCATAACAATAAACACAATCAGACAAAATAAATTTTAACTGGTGCCTGGTGCATCACACAAAAGTCAATAAATTTTTTAAGAAATAGTATTAAATAATGAATTATTAAATAAAGTTAAAGAAGAGGAGGGGACAGAGAAATACATCTCCAGATGTATTAAAATTTTGGGAGATTTGTTAAAAGATTTTTAGAAATTTATAAGAATACCCATCATGATAAAAAAAAATCGTGCATGTTCCCCCACGGATTTGAAAAAAATGTGGAATTAAATTTTTTTCTTCTTTTAAATGAAAACTTTTATGTTTTTTTTAATGCCAACAATAATTTCGCACCCAAAATAAAGCAAAAATAAAATTTTTAAAATCTTAAAATGGACCACAGAGTAGTTATGAGGTGCTGAATTTTTCAATTCCGCATAAAATATTCGTATTCGGAATACAGAACAGCACTGAATATTGTTTTTTTTTATAAGGGGGCACCTGAATCAAGTATGACAATCAAATGATTAGTCTCATATACATCATCTTTTATTAGGAAAGAGCATTAGAGTAAGCAGTTCAGATATATGATCTATAGTTGTCAAAATTTAACATGATAGAGGGAGATACAAAATCACACATACACAAAAGTGTTCATCACTTTTTACATAGTGGCCTTAATAACCTGATAGATGATTAAATGAGCGATCAAATGACAATCACTGTCCTCGTAGGGTCTCTTGGAAGTGTAAAGATGCATTTAAATAAATCTTTTGGCATATTTTAGGTGCTGAAGAAGTCACTTTTAACCAACCATTTTAATTAGTAGTTTTTCTTTAACAATTTCATTACTAAATAATTTGGCACCACAATTACTCATTAATGCATTTTACAGCTTCTTAGATGCTCATTTTATTAATTGAAAAGTTTTCAAAAAGAATGACAAGCTAATGTTAAATCCATTGCTTTTTCCTCAGAAATAGAAGTACTGCTAATTCTTTTTGCTCAATTTTTTTTTATTTGCTTACACACAACAATTTATCTTATTTAAAAATGTGTCATTTGTGAAATCTTATGAAATTTTTAATAAATAAGTCATTGAAAGTAATAAAATTATAATAATAAAAATCTCTAGTCATAAATTTATTCATAAAAATAATAATAACAGTTTGTTTTTATAAGAAATAGTGTGCATAAGCTAGGAATTTTTTAGTTGAACTTGTTTGTGTAGAAATTTCTGTATGAAAATTATGCAAAAACATGAAAAAAATTTAAGGTCTTTCATAAAAATTTTCTAAATTGTTTGATTTCTATAAAGAGCACATTACAAATCCCAAATTCAAAGTGACTTGTTTATTATTAACATTATGGGCTATGATCGCATAGTCCGCCTTTTCATTGCTCACATGCTCTTCAATGACCCGTGTTCCTTTCTGCCAAAGCATTGAGAAGCCTGAGAAACAATGCCAAACCAATCTTGATCGAAAGGAATAAATTGCCAAAGCACTTAGAGCTGCTTGACTGTCTGAGAAAATATATATTCCCATACCAAAAGTGCCCCTTGTAGGCATTCCCTAGCACATAGCTTTAAGGCATGGACTACCGCCTGAAAAAGTGGAAGCTGGGCAGTGGCCTAGCTTACTTGGCGCCCTAACGGCCCTCAATTAGAAGCGCAAGACTCCAGTGGCTTAAATAAACATCATTTCCTTATACTCTATATGAAAATTCTTTTCAAAAACTCATTTTTTTTTTTATTTTTTTGCACTGCAGTTTACCTGACAATTGCAACGCAATAATTTTATTTGCACAGCACGTTTATTTTTTTATGACACATAATTTCTTTTCTTTTCGTTTTAATTAATATTTTGTTTTTAATTTTACAATTAATATCTAATTTTTAATGATTTTAACATTTACACATTCCACATAAATTTGCTAAAAATACATTTTATTTTTTGTTATAAAAGTAACTTAGTCACACATTGCAATATCTAGTGTATTTTTTTTTTATTTCGAAATTCTTGTAAAATATTGAATAATTAAAAAAATTTGTCTTAATTTTTAAGACAAATCGGTCCAAGTGACTGTAGGTCTGATTTCAAGTTGTTTTTTTTTATCCACACCTGTTACCATTTGCTTTTCTGCAAGTTGACTTAAACTTCAAACAGTTTTAAGTGTCCAAAAAGCATATAACACTTAACTGCTTCTGGCGAATTTGCTTTCTTCTCCGCCTCCAATTTCTTTTTGCAAATAAAAGAATGTAATATTCTGCTGAGAATGATATAAAACTCTACGTTTAGCTACTTGCGGACCATTGTAGACTTAATTATCACATAAGTAGAATAGGTGTGGTACAGAACGATTCCCGTCGTTTCTGCTGAGAAGGACATGAAACGTTTAAATATGTTCTCTGAGGCAAAACGCAGAACAAGCTGCTTAGGTAGTGGGGCCTTGGTCTCAAAAGATCTAGGCATGATTAATCCTACAGCAATTACGAGATTCGTAAGGAGTCTCGGATTGTAGTTAGGAACTGGCCTGCATAATAGATCTTTAAAGGTCGCGGTGCGATCATAGCCCTTGATAATAATAATAATAAATATGTGTTATACGTAACAGAACTGCAGTATAATTTTATTTCTATTGGCAAAGTGGCTTCGATTGATATTGTAAAATTTTTCCTCAACTAATATGAACTAACAGAGATATTGCTGGACGCAATTGCTTAAAACTGTTGCTTTCTTACTAAAGGGCTGCACAAGCATACTTGAAATAGCTTACAAGCCCTTTTTAATATAAAATATTACACATGTTTGTAGCGATGTGTGGCTTTCAAGTATTACTTACTGGTCCTCTGGGACGATGAATATTTTTCAATGCATTCCAAGCTTCATTAAATATTGTACAATTTTAAACATATGAAAAAAAGTCGTTCTTTTTCCAAGTTGCATCATGTTCCTTTTTTATTTTCTGCGGAAACAATATTCCACAAATCCTGATGCACCAAAATTGCCTTTATTTGCAGGCTCAAAATATCATAATTTGTTTCATACAATTTGCCAATTACTCATCATTTTTTTGAGTGTTTTTATCTTATAATTTTTTTCTTTGCGCCTGGCTTGGGTCCATAACCTCTTGTATAATAAAATGTCATTTCAATAGAAAAGACAAAACTATTTAATTATTTTTTATTTTAAAAGAGAAATTTTCATTTAAAAATATTTTTTTTTTGAAGAAAAATCCTCTGATGATCTTATATAAGCTTTAGTGAAATGGTGCTAGTAGCTTGCTTTTTCGTTCAGTATTATATTATTATGGGGTGTCCCCATAGATTAGTAGGTAGCGTACTAATCTACCAATCTGAGGATCGCAGGTTCGATTCCTGTCTAGACCCTGGGTGTTTTCTGCAGACAAACCAAGAAGCTTCGCGGATTTGTGTTGTTTAAAGAAAAAAAAAAAGTTTAAAGAAAAATCCCCTGATGATCTTAATATAAGCTTTAGTGAAATGTAGTTTTTCTTTTATTTAATTGCTCTGATATTTTTTTTAAAGCTTGTAGAGTAGGTTGGAATCTTAACTACGACCTCTAGATTGATAAATTAGGGACAGCCTTTCAATGAAAACTGCCGCAGCTGCCGGTCACCTAAGAGTAAGGAGACAGTCTTTCACGTTCTTTGCGAGTGCCCGGCTCTTATGGCTTCGAGACACGGATTTCTCGGGGTACATCTGTTGAACGGATTACCTGAGATATCGAGAGTAAGGTTAAGGGACCTTTTCAGATATATTATGCAGCCGTAAAGTCTGCATAGTCTTGGCTCAAAACGGAATCTTGCGATTCTAATGGAAGGTCGATAGGCCGCCACGTAACCCAATCAACCCAACTAACACTAGAAAATAAAAATATGGCGCATTTACTTCGATAGTGTGTGTCTCTAGATAGAGTTTGCTCTGCTTATAAATTGTGTCCCAACAAGAAAGCAAGATTTAAATTTGGCGCCATTCGAAGTGTCATTGTTTGACATGATAACCAGTTTTTTCTTGCCTAGAATTGAAGAAATGAATGTAGAGGGCTTGTGGTTTCAACAAGACGGCGCCACATGTCATACAGTCAGAGAAACAATTCAATTGCTGCATCAGTCATTTCCCGGTCGTGATATTTCCCGTTTTGGAGACCATTAGACTTTTTTCTTTGGGGTTTTTTGAAGTCGATGGTTTACGCGAATACGACGACGACAATTCAAGCCTTAAAAGAGAAAATTGGACGCTGCATTAATGAAATACCGCAGCATTTATGTAAAACGGTCATTGAAAATTTCATTAAAAGATCGCGTGTGTGCCAGCAAGGCACCGGCGGCCATCTGCCCGATATGTTGCTCCATACATAACCTCATTCTGTCTACTTTACGATTTTTTTTAAATATCTGTGTTTTATTTAAAATTTAAATCTTGCGTTCTTGTTGGGACACCCTTTATAAAATATCCTTAAATTTTTTTTTAAATAACTTTTTTTTGATATTTTTCCAGAATATGAAAAAAAAAATAAATTAAAAAAAATTTTTACTTATGACACTTTTGCAGTGAATGAGTGTTATGTCCCAGCAAAAAAATTAGGGAAACGAATTTTAAAAATTGCTGGTGCTTCCAAAGAAACCTCAATCAATTTAATTTTAAAGTGTCGGGAAGGAAACTTTTCATTGAATAAAATTGTTTTTTTTTTTTGTAATATTACATCATAATGATGTTACAATGGGCCTAATAATAATAATGATGGAAGTAAATTTAGCTACAACTCAATCATGTTGCAAAATTTAATTTATTTAAATCATGATTTAAAAAATTTAATATGTAAATTTTTAATTAAATGCAATTACATAAATAAAAACCCGATTTATTGATTGAAAAATATATACACACACACACGCACACACAAAATTAAACAGCATCAATAAAACTTTCAAAATAAAAATTGCAATTATTTAGATGGTATTTTTTTTTAAGATAAAATTTAAACTAAACTAAACTTTGTTCGCATAATAAGTTCAATAAACTAATGCCTTGAACTCTATTAAAAAGTAAATAAAATGTAATTCATATGAAAACAAAGTGTATGGCTTATGATGCACCCGTGAAAATTTATTAGTAAAAAAATTTATTATTTTTTTTATATTGTAACATTGTTTTGCTTTCAAATTTTATTTATATTGAAAAATAAATATTTTTAAAGCTTTTAGGTCTTTTTTATATACGAGATTTTAATTATTATTAATTTAATTTCCAATATTTCGACACGCCTTCGTGTGTCTTTCTGGAATTAAGCACAAATAAAGATTAATATTTTGTTAAACTTTTATATCCAAATAGAAATTATTTCAAATATTTATTTATTTATTTTCAGATAAAAAAGGTCAAATAATCAAGATTTATATATTGAAAAATAATTAAAAAGAGAGGAAAATAACTTATTTTTGATCTTGGCATAAAAACTTATTTAGGTTGTTCTAAACATATAAGAAAAAAATTTGCCAAATCGGTCTAGCCGCTCTTCAATATGAGATAAATTTGAAAAGTGGGCGTAGAGAGAAGCGTGGTAGATTTTTCATTCTAAGTTAGGTTGTTATGAACATATAAAAAAAATTCGCCAATTTGAGAAGGGGTAGTAATGGGCGTGGCAAATTTTTCTTTACATTAAAATATAACTTGGGTTTTTGATGAAAATATAAAATTTTTGTATATTCGATTTTCTTAATCTAAGAAATCGTACTCATACAGTATTCTTTTTAAATAAAAATAATTCTATGAATATAATGAGTGCTAGTGTTTTTAATGTTTTTTTTATTTAAATTTTGGACTCGGAAAAATTGAGGAGTTAGTGTTTTTTTACTCGTCGGTAACAATGAATTTGTGTCAAATATGAATTGTTTCTTATTTTCGCCTCTTTTTTCAAAAGCGAAATAATATGCACTTCGAAGAGAATCACTTCCATTATTTGTTGCTGGGATTAAATACTCCCATATCTGTTGCTTTCATTTGAAACAGTAAAAGCTAAAATAAATACCTACACTAACACTGACAGCCTTTTGTTGTGTAATGTGAATGCAAACGAGAATTTTCGTTATCATGGCTGGCAATGGCTGTAAAAATATTTGTTCAATTAATAAATGATTTACCGCTTCCCATAAAATGTCAAAATAAAAATACAAATTTAAATACAGAAATGCATTCATGCATACATATATATCGATCATTTGCTTAAATAGTGTCATAACTCTTAAAAAAAATTAGACACATAACATTTTAAAGTTGAGGTCGTGAGCCCAAATATTGCGAAATTTATATTTCCGCGCATGCAAAAAAAATTTGGTTGAGGCAACCATATTCTGGTGGAAAAATAGAATGGTTAAACTTATAATTACATTAAAAATACTTCTTAACTGCAGATGTTGCGTTTCAACCCCCGGTCAGAGCTAAAAAATTTTTTTAATTATTTATAAAATTTTTATAAATTATTTTTTACATACATAAGTTCTTTTAACATAAATTTAAAAAAATATAAAAAAAAAATTTAAAAAAAACATTAAAAAAAAATTAAAAAAAAAATTAAAAAAAATTTTTTTTAAAAATTTAACAAAATATTAATCTTTATTTGTGCTTAATTCCACAAATAAAGATTAATATTTTGTTAAACTTTTAAATTCCAAATAGAAATTATTACATTTTTAAAAAAGTTAAAAAAAAATTAAAAAAAAGTTTAAAAAATTTTTTTTTCAAAAAATTAAAAAAAAAAGGTAAAAGTCAAATTTAATATAAATTTTTTGTATAAAAAAAAAATTTTTTTTATTCTATTGAATTTTTCGTTTCTATTAATTTATATTTATTTATTACATTATACAAGTGGACTTAATTTTTTTTTCAATTTGATTTGACTACGAGGATTCGAACTCTGAATTATTTATTTAAGAAGCATTAACTCGGCACTCAACCACTTCAGTCACAAAACTCAGTTGAGTTAGAACGATTAAGTTTTTGTTTTATACTTATTTTATTTATATGGTTGCGGAAGAAACAAAATAGAAAACAATTTATATTCAACCATATTTTCTCATTATAATGTTTACTATAAACATATTTACGGTTTCAGTTAAAATTTTTTTAAAAATAATATGATAATGATATGGTTGATCTAAGACGCTAAACAAAAGGTGGTTAAAAATAACTACAAACATGTTTATCGTGATCGTAATAATGTTTAGATGCTTCAAATTAACAATAATATTTTTGCGGAGAACAAACTGTGTTTGTGGTGACCATATTCAACCATATTTTTTCTTTGCATGTAGTATTTATAAAAAAAACAAAAAAGTACCCGTTACAAAACACCCACAGTGTAATTGTATTGTAATTGTGGAAAGGACACCAAAAGGAACCACAAAGTTTGTCGCTGCTATTAAAGATACAGTGTAAAAACAGTGTTAGTCTAATCCATTTCACACATACACAAAAGGACCGGCCGAGACCGGGTAAAAACGTCTAGTAATATGATTGTATTTATGGCTGTTAGTTTTTACATATGAAAAGATTTTATATTGTTTTTTTATATTCTACAATAAAAAGTTTAAAATTGAACAAAAAAAAAAGAAAAGCAATTAATATCTAGGAAATTTTTTCATGCTTACTTTTGTGTATTTTTGTTTTCTGTTTTCACAAAAAAAAATTGTATACCAAAAATATTTTCACTAATTTCTCCGCTCTCCTCCCATAAATTAGTGGGTAGTTTAGTAGACTGTAATTCTGGCAGTCGCTGGTTCGATTGCTGCATAGACACTGGATTTTTTCTGTAGACAAGTTTCTCAAAAAACTTTAAATTATATTGGCTTTAATTTGTTTTTACTTCTTTTTTAATTTAATTATTATTTTTCGATTTTTAAAAATTAACAAAAAATAGAAAGCCTCCCATATCAAAGCTTTTTATTATTTAATTTTGAAATAAACTGAAGGATTTTTTCCCAGGATAACTACTGATTTTATAACCCTTAAAGTGAAAGTAAACAGTTTGGTAAAAAAATTATTCGTAAAACAACTCTCACAGCTGCAATACTGAAATTTGGTAAAAATAATTTTCATAAGGAGCTATAGAGATGGTAAAAGGTGGGCAGGGCTGGCGAAGAGAGGGGGTCTTACTCCATACAGAGGATTCAAAAGAGCGCTATAGCGACTAAAAGAAACAGCGTTAATCGAGGTATTCCTGTATCGCAAATAATGTAAGTTTTTTTTTTTTTTTTTTTTTTAATTTTCTCGAGTTATAGTAAATTACATAGCGTAACCTTAATTTATTTCTATTTAACGTATACGAGTATCTCGAGAGGTAGCGTATGCCTGTGTACTGATAACCACTTTATTACAAACATTTTCTTATGAGTGTATGCACGTCCAAATGAATTCTATTTATTTATTATTTCTTTTTTTTTTTTTAATGATTTATAACAATTAAAACAACAACAACCACATACTCGTACATACTATTTACTTACCGCAACATGAACGTGTATTTACTATGTTTGGTGGCTTTTTTGCGCGCCAATATTAGTAAAGCCAAAAAGTTACCAATCACCCCAAGAACGATAACGATGGCGCTCAAAACTAAACGTTGTTTATTTTGATACAACTGTTTTGGTAATGCTGCTGTGGAGGATTCGATGGTGGTAAAATTGCTGCTGTTGCTGTATAATTCTTTAACTGTTGTTTTCGGCTCGGTTGTATAAAAGCCATGGCTTAGGCTTATAAATGATGTGAGTGTAAAGTAAATTAATTTTATCAACATTTTCGAGTGCCTGAGTTTTAACTTAAACTTGCAAATTGTTTTGCGTCAGCTTAAATAAACTTCTTTGATTTATTTGCTTGTTCGAGAAATATTTTCCAAAAAAAAAAAAAAAATTATTTGATTTTGTTTTTACTTCAAATTTTTTTAATTAAAAATATTTTTTTACTAAAAAAAAAAAACTAGTTTTCCAGACACAAGTGCAATTTTTTTTTAATAATTTTTTATTTCGTTTAATTTATTTATTATTTTTATTTTTTAATAAATAAAATTCAACTGAAATTTATTAATGATACTCTCACTTGTCGATGTACCAGATACTACGACCACTAACTTTTGTCCATTCGTATGAGCGGTTGATGAGAAACTGTAGGATTTGGATGCGTTGTGAATGATAGACTTTAATTCGGCAACAGCAATGCTTAGTAGCAGCCACAGCTGCTGCTGCTGTGACATGTTTGTGTTGGAGCTCACTGAGCATAATGATTTAAATGTGTGCGTTTGCCAGTTTATTTTTGTTAAAAGTTTTTTCTTTTTTTTTGTATCACACGAACTCTAGTTGTAGAAAATACCTTTGAATGGCTCAAGTACCCGTTTTTTGTTACAAGTATATTTATAAATTAAGGAGTAGTTACATATTTATAAATGTTATTGTCAAAGCTTGTTTCTTTTCTTTTCTTTTTTTTTTTTTTTGTGTGCAAAAATTTAATACCTATAATTTATATAATGTCCTTTTGTATTGGGTCAAAAATAATACTTAAATTGCTTGTATTGTATGACAAGTTGTCCTTAATTAAAGGTTGAAACTTTTTATTAAGCATTTTTCTGTTGTGTCCTGTATGATGTGAGGTTTCTTTGTATTCACTATATAAATAGGCTAAGGGCAATGGGCAGAAGTAAAATATCCCATTTTACTTTCAATATCAAATATATTTTTCAAGCCACATACTTATGTTTGTAATACAGAAATTATGAGAAATTTATTTTAAATTAAATTGAGAAATTAGAAAAAACTTTATGCTTAAGGCAATTAGACCTGAGAAAACCACATTAAAAAGTATAACAGGGTAAAATTGTAAACTTTTGGGGGCTGGTTAATTCCATATGCATGTGAAATAATAGACTTTATTCGTAAAAAAATTTTAATTTTCCGTATTTGTTGACTGTTTTTTAATATATGTAAGTCTTATCTTAAAATAAAAAATCAAACATCGATATCAAATAAAATCAATCGAAATTGTAGTCTTTTTGTATGCAAACATTTTAAAATTTACGGCCAAGATTTGTAATTTTTACTGTAATTTCAAAGCTTATTAAAAATAAATTATGATTCAAATTTCCCAGAAGCTTTTTTTCTTTTCCTCTTATTGAAAATATTTTTTTTCTTTTTTATCAAAGAATACTTTGTGGTTTAGGAAATTGTTTTTCCTAAAAAAATTCTGGCGAATATTCATAATTGATCTAAGAGTCTTAATCAGAATTTTGCAAATAATTGGCCACCGCAGTTCTAAAGTTAAAGTCGTTTAACACGTTGAGTTCATAAAATCCCTGGGCTTAAAATCTTAACTCGATAACTTGAAATTGGAATTCTCCTGATAAGTTTTCTTTCTAATACTAAAACACTTGAATTTATATTCAATTTACATATGAAAAAAATTTTATCAGAAAAGTTCAAAGCAAAATAAATCAGCTGAATGAAATGCTAGAGATAAACTGTCGTCGTCGCAGTAAGACTGTTATAGAATACCAAATCAGTGTCGAAGTGATGACGAAGATGATGGAAAGTGAAGTTGAAATAAAAACCACGACGAAGTTTACGGTAACAACTGTAATAGAGGTGATATAATAATACGTATTTTTTTTTTGTTCTCTACCATTATCACTGGTCGGCAGAATGTTTCTACAACTTGATTTTTAATCCTTAAAATTTTACTTTTAAAATCTCTGCTTAAATTAAATTAAAAAAAAAACCTACCAACTTTTTTTCTGACTCTTAATACAACATAAAAAGCTTCCCAGTAAACCGAAAATAATTTTTATGATAAATTTTACATCTACTACAATTATTTTTTTTTATAGACTCCCTTGTTAACTTGCAAAGGAATGAATACTTAATGCTAAATTATGCAAAATAAATAAGTAAATTAAATATAAATTTAAAACGTTTCCAATTTATGGAAATGTTTGTTGTATGTTTGCTGGTTGCTGGTTACTGACAGCTTTAGAGTAGAAACCAGTAGCAACAAAAAATACAAAATAAATGGAAATCAGCAGTAGCGAACAAGAGTAAAGAAAACACGTGAATTGACTGTTGATTGACAACCAAAATAAATTGTTTATAAAGATTAACGTATTTTATCAATACAAAATAAATAAAAGAAAAATTTTTTATTGAATTTCTTTGTTGTGTAGAGGAGGCAGTAGCAAAGCATAATGAAACAAACACACTAAGTTTATTTAGGCTCGTTTAATAAATTATTTAATTTTACAGAGAGCATAATGTAATGTGGCAAGTGTTAAAGCGTTATGCACGACATCTTCTTTGACCCTAAGAAATTATAAAAAAATAGCTTTATGCATTTTTAGCAATTTAATGCCTATTCAGCTCAATACGAGTAATTTATCGTGAATTGTGTTTGTTTTCAATACAATTATGCGAAGACGCTCTTGTTCTTTTTTATAAAATGCCAAACAAGGGCAAAAAGAATACTCTGTCATTAGCCACCATGATAAAGATATTATAAAAGATTGACAAAGATCCGTTTTTATATTGCTTTTTAGTAAAAAAAAAAAAAAAAAAAAAAAAAGCCTACCCCAGGAACAAAGTGGTTCTAATTTACGAGCGTCTACTGTAAATTTTTAACTATTTGCTTATATCCTTGCAAGGTTCTTAAATAATTAACCTTTACGGCTTTACTGTCAGCAATATTTGATTAAAATTTATTTATTGTTCAATAAAGCAATATCCAGCTTTTATTACAAAAATTTTTTTATCTCAACTTTGTACGTGATCAATCATATTAAAAAGAAAAAGTTCATATTTTCTGACATCTAACAAGTTATTTTAATATTAGTTGTTTCATTTTTTATTAATAGATTTTCCTTTTCGATTTATTTAGTTTATTTTATCGAAAGCATAATTAATTTCAGCACAGTTAGGTAGAAAAATTTGCTAAAATGGAATAAATAAAATAACCTCTTCAAAGTGTAAGCAAAGAAAAAATATGGTTGAGGCAACCATATTCTGGTGGAAACATAAGATGGTTAAATTTATGATTATATTAAAAATACTTCTCAACTGCAGATGTAGCGGTTTAACCCCCGGTCAGAGCTGAAAATTTTTTTTAATTATTTATAAAATTTTTATAACTATTTTTATTTTTTATCTACATCAATTTTTTTAATGACAATTAAAAAAAAATTACAAAAAAAAATTTTAAAAAAATTATTATTTAATATTAATCAAGCTTACGATCTTAAAAATAATATTAATATTAAATAATAATAAATTTATTAGATCGAATAATTTAATAAAATTATTTTTAAAAAAATTGAAAAAAAAATTAAAAAATTTTACAAAAATTACAAAAAAAAAAACAAAAAAAAATATATAAATTTTTTGGATAAATAAAATTTTTTTATTCTATTGAATTTTTCTATTAATTTATATTTATTTATTACATTATACAAGTGGGCTTAATTTTTTTTTTTCAATTTTATTTGACTACCAGAATTCGAACTTTGGAATATTTAGTTAAGAAGCCACTCAAATACTTCAGCCACAAAGCTCAGTTGAGTTAAAATCATTAAGTTTTGTTTTATTTATATGGTTGCGGAAGAGACAAAATATAAATAAATGTACTTTTAACCATATCCTTCTCTTTATTATGTTTACTATAAACATATTTATGGTTTCAGTTAAAATGTTATTAAAAATAATATGATAATGATATGGTTGATCTAAGACGCTAAACATATTATGGTTAAAAATAACTAGAAACATGTTTATCGTGATCATAATACTGCTTGGATGCTTTAAATTAACAATAATATTTTTGGGAAGAATAAACATATTCAACAATATTTTTTCTTTGCGTGTGGTTAGTTTTATTAAAACTTGAGCTCTTATTTACAATTACACTAAACGAAAAAATATAATTTTTTTCCAAATGATTATAATAGAGGGGGGGGGGGATGTAAAGTCCATAATCAGTGATCTGAATCTTTTTTTTTTTAATTTTACAGCGTTATCAATTAAGTAATAATTTCCTTTAAACAAAAGACTTAAGAAACAATATTTAATATCATATTATCAAAAGACTTAAGCAACAAGCGTAAGTTGGCTACTCAAAAGCAACTAAACCAAATACAATGGTAAGAATTATGTATGAAAATCTGTGTTAATAAAGAAAAATCGCTGAAGTTGGCTTAAAAAAATAGTTTTGTTGTAGCAATTAACTCAATGACTTTATAAACGAGATGATAATGAAATCAAAATATCGTTTTTAGGGCTTTTAAAGTTATAGTACTCTGAAATAACTTAATAAGACATAAGCGGCCTTCGTACTGTTGGAAAATTCCTGTTATTTATATTCGTATTTTTTTTGTTGCCCTCTACCAAAATCAGTAACCAAAAGCTCTTTATTACTTTTGTTTGGTTTAAAAAATATCTGGGATTGCTAAGGTCCAACACTTGTTGAAATTTATAATTTTCTTGGTTGGCATAACGTTAGTAGCAGACTAAATAGCAATCAATCTCATCTTATAACGATTTGATAAACAAAAATTATATTTTGGCCAATTTTAAGCTTTTTTAACGTTGCACAATGGGACCAAATTAAAAAAAAAAATTTATAAATATAGAAGTTTTCATAAGTCGACGGACTTATGATTTTCTTTTAAAACTCGTTTTTATTTAATACTAATTGCCTTTAAAATAACTATTTTAATTTTTTTGTAGTTGTAGTTGCGTAAGCAATTTTGTTGGCATTTTTTTCTACTTGTAATTTTTATTTTCAAATTCTAAATAAATACATTCGGGTATATGGAACGTTATGCCCAGTAGGAATCTATTTGTAATAAACTGAGGTAAATATATATTTAATATCTGAAAAAAATGTTTTGTTTTTTATTAAAATGAATGCCCTCTTATGGTTATTGAAGCCACTGCTATTGATGATTTGTCACTTCTGTATGTTTTTTTCAACTGCACGAACACAGATTTGTAATACCACAATTACAACTAAAGTAGAGTTGAGTTGTAAACCATCATAGGGCAATAAAATGATACCTCCATATTGGATACCCTTTTTTTATTTATTTTTAATATTTCTAGATGAGTAGTTGAGTTTGTTTACTAAACCTCCTCATCTAACAAAAATGTCTAATAAACTATTGTTTCAGTTAAGTGAATCGAAATGGCTTTATTAAACAAACACTCGTGTCAAAGTGCTGCTTTCAAATAGACAAAATAAATGGCTTTTGTTGTAAAGAAAGTTCACTAAACTCATTTGATTAAATTGCACAAATTCTTAAAAAAAAAAAAGGAAATACAAACACACATGTTTTCGTTTAGTGAAATTAAATATCAATATGAAAAGAGAAGAGAAGAAGAGACAATTCAACTGAAATTTAAAACAATTGAAGTGAATTGTAAGTATGTAAATGGAAAGCTCTTTAAATTAGATTAAAATTAAATAAGCAAACAAACAAACATATTTTTTAAACTGTGTATACGGGCACGTATGAGTGATATTTTAAAACGTTTCGAAAATAATACGCTGCCTGGCATAAAATTTCAAATAAATAAATTTCATTTCATTAAATTAAATTGTAAAATTAATTATGTAAAAAAAAATCCTATTAATTAAATTCATATAAATGTTTAAACACTAATTCTGGCTCATAAAAATTGATTTTTATTACATTTTGTAAAAATAAAAAATAAAAAAATTAAATTTTAGCAGCCACTTTGTAATAAATTATGCCATTCATTTATTAAAAATGAATACTTTCAGTTGATTCCACATTAAAAGCACATAAATTTGATTTTTTATGAGTTTTATTCTGACACACAATAAAAAAATATTTTTTAAAAGAATTTTTATGCTACAAATGTTTTACAAGCCATAGCAGGTAAACTAAAATTATGTATTTCTAGTGAAGAATATTTAAAATTTTTTCAAAATTTGCCATGTTGAGCATTTTGCACACCAACATAATTTGGAATTAAGCACGAATAAAGATTAAATTTTGTTATTATTTCTTTTTTTAATGATTTTTTTTAAGTAAAAATGAATTAAAGAATTGTATTAAACTGAAATTATTAAAAAGAGTAAATGAAACTATTTCGAATTTAATAAAAACAGTTTTGCAACATTTCAAATGGAATTTTTTTTTTTTGGCTTTTCCTACTCTTCTTTTATTGTAGGAATTAAATTTGCCCTGTTGCAAGTTCATTTGCCTCAAACTTTTAAATTAAACTAAAGCTCTTTAAGCTATTATTATGACTACATATAAGCTGTTAATTTTGAATAAAAATAAAAATAAGTCTCTTTAAAAAGAGAACAAGTCAGCGGTAAATTTAGTAAAATGTTGTCTAAATCTTATGGCGTTTTCTTTTCTAACAAAAATGTTCTATATACTCTGCTATCCAAGAATGTTTGTGTTCTATTGTTAGAAAAAAATGTAAAAATTCAAATCAAAATCGCTTTCCTTTCTCAACATTTTGCATGTAAAAGATGCAAGTATAGTACCCCTACTTAGGTGATATAATGCCCTTTTTTTACAATTGCGTCAACTACTTGCAAGGAAGCAAATTATTTTATTTGTGTTCAAAAATATCAAAGCTTTAAGTATTTAGAAAAAAAAGCTACAAAAAAGTTAAAAGCTACAGCTTAAAATTCAAAATTTTCTTAATTTTTTATGAGAAGTATAATTATGATTTTCATAAAAACCCAAAAAGAAAACGTAAAATATCAAAAACTAAAGCAAAGAAGGCCGTTTTCCACATGCCTTTAAATGCTTAAATATAAGCGAATTCAATTATTTTAGTTTTTTGATTTCAATGCGATTTCTATTCTGATATTGAACCAATTGCACTTGTTACAGACCAACCTAAGTTACAGAGAATTGAAATTCGAGTCTTGGATTAATTATTAATTTACGTGTTGCTGTAAAACTGTTCACTGTTTAAAAATAATGCTCTCAAAATAAAAAATTTTTTGTTTAATCTTTCAAAGTAGAAAGATTTTCTATTTTTACTTTTTCTGTCTTTAATAATTAGACAGCTGAATTTTTGTATTTCCATATTTTTTTTTATTGAAAATGGAAATTTTATAAATATACTAGCTGACCCGGCAAACGTTGTTTTGCCCTATGAATTATTTCTAGAGTATGAAAATATATCTTATTTATTTCATCAAAATCGGTTAAGTTGAAAAAATTAAAAAAAAAAAAATTTTTGGGGTAAACCCCAAGAGGTATACAAATTAGTTATAAACCTTTTATCATACCTACTGAATATACATATTAAATTTCATCAAAATCGATTAAGCCGTTTCGGAGGAGTATAAACACTAACACTGTGACACGAGAATTTTATATATTAGATGTGAAAATATGTATGTATGCATGTGTGTGTGTGTGTGTGTAAAAGATAAGCAAAAGCAGTCCTTTTCATCAAAATAATTTTATATATTTTTTTTAATTTAATTTTAATTTCCGCATCTCATAAAAAATATTTATTGTTGGTTGTCATTTCCATAACAGGCAAAATTAATTTTTGTTTATGCTTGCCGACCAACAATATTATATTTTCATACCCTAAAATTAATTTTTTTTGTTTGTTTTGCGAAATTAAATTTAACTCAGCTTAAACCTTCTTTAGAATCTTAATTCATATTTTTGTCCCACATTTAGTGCTTTACGCAAAACAATTGTTTACATGCATGCTTTAAGCAAAACATTTAAAGAAAATATTTAAAAATAATTAAAATTAAAAAAAAATATATTTTAAGCAAAAAAAAAAAATAAAGAAATAAAAAATTTTTTAGTTGCCATCATTATGGCAAATAAACACAATACGCAAATTATAATGGAGACGTGCTTAGCCTATTAAATATTTTGTTTAAAAAATGGAGTGCAAATAAAACATAAAATTATTTTAAAATTATATAATAAAAACTTAATATGCAGAGCTGTCCAATATTAATCACAATGATGAGAAATGCATTTCATTTTCTAAAAAGTTCTCAAGCTTTCGTAGTCACTGTGAATAAATTAAATTTTTAAATATCAGTGCTGTTCTGTATTCCGAAACCGAATATTTTATTCGGAAATGAAAAATTCAGCATCTCATAACTAATCTGTGGTCCATTTTCAGATTTTTAAATTTTTTTTTTTTTGCTTTATTTTGGGTAGGAAAAACATAAAAATTTTCATTTAATAAGAAAAAAAAAAAAATGTACTTCCACATGTTTTTAAATCCGTGTGGAATACAGAACAGGCACGTATTTGTTAGTTTATTTGCCTTCTTTTTTTTTTTTTTTTTTTTTTTTTTTTTTTTTTTTTTTTTTGTAAATAAATTTATATAAAACGACTCATGTTCTGAAAACCCCAAAACCCTTAGCCTTGGCGATTACATTTTGAAATCGCAAAATAGGTGTTCTACAAACAAAACGCTTAATTTTGGCGTTTTCAAACCGCAAGCATACACTAAAGCGAAGTAATGAAGTTTTTGCAAAGTTAAATAGAAAATAAAATGTTGCACAAATCAAATTAAATAGGTTTTCTTTTTATTTCAATCGAAATCGAAAAGGAAATTGGCGTTTTTCCATGAAAAATATGATTTGAAAAAATTGTGTGAGTCAATTATTTACTTATAAAGGGGCGTTTCCAAAACATGGGCGATAAATTAAATTCTTTTTGAATAAAAAAAAAATTATTATATAAAAAAAAGTTGTTCAGCCAAAATGAAATTAAAAGAAAGAGAACAAACGCATTAAAAAAAAAAAAAAAAAAAAAAAAAAAAAAAATTTCGTAGAATACAACCTTGTAAACGTAGCCCTTGATTTAATGCAAAACGGCTAAGAAGCTTGAACATAGTCATAAAAAAGTATTCTTTTATTAAGAGCTGACTTTTATTTATAAGAATTTAATGAACCTCAAAGCTTTTTTAAAAAGATATCGACTTTAGTGTGACTATGATTACGGGCCAATATTTTTTATCTAGAACTTGTTTCAATCTTTGATTTGAAATTATTTTTACTATACTAACCCATAATATCTAACGTTATCCTTCTTTTATCTTACGCTCATTTACTTCACTAAATTTTACAGAAGAACAGAAGAAAGCTTGTGCACTCTTCTGAAAAAACATTTTTTTTTTTTTATATTTTATTCGGAAAAGAAGAGAAAGGAATTCAATGACCCACTCATTACCAAACGTTTGTATGACGCTTTCTTTAGACAAATCTTAGTATAAGGTTCAGTCATTTGAGATTCGCACAATAATGTTCTTATTGATCACATCGAATCGGTTCAAAAACAAGTTTTAATATTCTGTTTGAGACACGCATACCGATGTCG
This sequence comes from Thelaira solivaga, assembly GCA_947397855.1. NCBI lineage: Eukaryota > Metazoa > Arthropoda > Insecta > Diptera > Tachinidae > Thelaira > Thelaira solivaga. Next base: position 63,262,458 of record OX377613.1, read on the forward strand.
TCTTACACTTGCCTCATACACAATAAGTCTAGCAGGGATTAATCTACCAACTTTAAAAAGTCGAAGAACCACACTGAAAGGATTATGTTTCATAAATCCAATGAAACGATTTCATTGAAAATATTTAATTACAAAGAAAGAACAAAAGAGAATTGCGGACTACGAGCAAGTTTGTACACCTTTACATTCTTTTTTCCTCCCTCTCCTACAAAATCAAGAATTGCCCGACTAAAATTGCTGTGTGTGATCCTGGTCTAATACTTATGACAAAATATTAAACATAGTAGAAAAGGTCTTATTATTTAGGACTTTTGAATAAAATAAAAAAATGTTTTTTTTTTTAATTTTGCGGCACTACGTGAATCTCCCATTGAAAAAAAAAATTAGTTAAAAAAACATCTTTTGACTTATGACACTTTTAAAGTAAATGCGCGATATGTTGTTAAACTTTCTTTTAATAATAAAAATGCAAGTGAGCGATAAGCTTCGACACAGTAGGCCACAATGTAAAACTTTCGGGGTCCAAATCGTTACATTTACTTTTTTTGATTGAATAAGAACAAAATTTTTTTTTTTAAATATCTTAAAAAAAAATATGACTGATACGGCATTACGTGAATCCCCCCATTGAAAAAAAATTAGTTTAAAAAAAAGCATATTTTGACTTATGACACTTTTAAAGTAAATGTGGCTTTTAATCGTATGAAAACGAAAGAAAATTTATTTTTTTTTTGTCTAAAAATTTTTTTATACCAAATGCCACGATTTGTGCTGTGAACTGTTTTTCATTTTCATTCTTTTAAGTTGCTGGCATTATTTTTGCAATAATTGAATTTTAAATTTAACGCATAAATCGTATTAAAATGGAAGTTATCTGAAGCAAAAATAAAATTTTTAACAAAAGATAAAATAAAAACAAAAAACAAAATGCAAATAAGTGCAATTGTTTTATTTGGATTTTTTTTTTTACTGCTGCCAGTATTCTTTACGAATATAATGGGATGCCGTCAAATAAATGCACACGCACACGCACACTCATCAGCATAAACCTACTCGTATTTGGATACAACAGAAGCCAAATTATTCGTAAAGACAAAAGGCACTGGCACACGCACACACCCATCCACACTCCCTTATGCACTCTACCTTATCTATAAAATTCTATTTAACAATCATAGAAAGAAAAAAACAAGAATAAAAAAAATATTTTAATAAAGCATGTAGTTTATGGAATTACTATAAAGGCTTCTTCTAACTGAATAGCTTTTTGTTTGCAGAAAATGGAACACATTGAAGAGAATAAAAAAAGAAAAGAAATAAATGATTGATTAGGCTGATATTTCATATCACATATTGTGGCACATTGGCTCAGAACGTTGCAAAACGATAGCAGTATAATTTCAGAATTATCACTTGGTATCTAAGTATAACAATTGCAGCGTACAAAAGTAGCCTTAAGTGAAAGCAGGAGCGCTATATGTAATAGCAAAGAATTGAGGCATAAAACAATGAGCTTCTGATTTGACTTATGGCTGTTGTTACTGATTACTGGGATCATAGTCTTGGCAAGTAGGTGGTTCATTCGCACAGGCCCTAAAAATTGTTTAATTCCACTGCGTTGAAAAATATTTATGTGCTGTTTTTATAACACAAGCGATTAAATCGTCTGAAAATTGTATATGAAAAGCACACAAAATATTGATTTAATCGCTTGTGTTATAAAAACAGCATAGAAAACAATTTTTTTTAAAATAAAATAATAGGTCGAATTACCGCACTTGTGATGGAGTTAACTTTCACATCGAATAAAATTTCATGGCTGGATGTTTGCATTCGAAATTTTTATAAAATGTACTAGATTTTGTTGCATATATTGTGGCGCAAATGTTTTTATTTTGTCTAGAAAAAGAAAGAATAAAAAAAAATTTAATAAATCAATTCGCATGCAAATAAAATAAACTTGCATTCGATAGCTGTAGGGCTAAATGGAGCAACATCGACAGAGTAACACACGCTACCATTCCAAATTTCCAATTTAATTACTCGACAACGAATGCCGTAATCTCAAACAGAACAATTATAAACAATTTTAATAAATCACAAGTATGATGAGCATCGTGGTCTTAACCCAAACCCATAATAAGGCTGAGCATTCTATTGTTAAAAGATTCTTAAAAAAATTTTTTTAGCCAATTTACTTTCTAACCTCATAGGACATGTTGTCCTATATTTTTTAAAAAAGCTTTAACTTACCAAAAGTTTCAAATTCGACTTTTAAATGCAAATCAATTCTTCTGTTCCCTGAATTAAAAAATAATATTCATAAACTCAAACTTACGGTCATGTTCTGAGAAATGAGCGTTTTCAAAACGAAAAGCGTTTTCCATATTCTGGAAACGCCCATTTTGCTTTCATTTTTTTTTTTTTTTTCATAAAATGTGAATGGGAAAACGCCAGTTTATAAGTAAGCAATTGACTCATACAATTGACAAAATCATACATTTTTAAAAGCTTTTATTTAACTTGCTTTGTATGCATGTGAAGATGGAATCTTGCAAGTTAAATTTAAGCCACTTTCCGGTGTCCGATTGAGCTAAAATTTTACAAACTGGTCCAAACCCGATGACAATGCATATTTATTATAAGCATGACCTGATGTTGCTGCCAGAATTGGCTGTAGGCGAGGGAACTCCTCAACCTTTAACAGCAGGAACTTGAAATTTTGCATACCCGTTCGGATATAATAGACGGTTGATATTGCTATCAAGAAATAGCAGCCATGTCAGAGTTGTTCCAGAACATTAGTTCTCGTAATGATGAACAGGCATAACAGCCATACCATGACTTGTATAATTTTTTAAAAGCTTTTATGTATAAAATTAATATATTTTTAATCTTACTTGTTTAAAATCATATTTTTTATGGAAACAGGGGGGTTACTCTATTGCGATGCGAAAGAAAAACTATTCGCATCTGTATGGTTTTTACATTGAGTTTTCTTTCGCATCGCAATAGAGAGTAACCTAAACCCCCAGGTCAATTTTCTTTTCAATTTTGGTTAACACAAAAGGATAACCTATTGACTTTTAGTTTTTGCAAAATTCATTACTTCGCTTCAGGATGTGCTTGCGTTTTGAAAGTGTTTTGTGTTTTACAGAACATGGGTGTTAAGTGTTAAATTGAAAAAATTATGTGTTGTTTTCATAACACAAGCGATCAACTTGTCTTGTATGAAAAACACTCAATATTTTTAGTACTTTTCATATAAAATTTCCAAACAAATTGATTGCTTGTGCTATAAAAACAGCACATTAATTTTTCTTATTAAAAAAAGAGTTGTTTGATTTCTTTTGAAATTTCATTCAAGACTTCTTTGAAAACGTCACAATATAGAGGCTCTTGATTTCTTGCTTATATATTCCATTCCAAAAGTAATACGAGTACATTTTCCTTAAGAATGTGCAATTTTTCCAAAATAGCTGCTTTAATAAATTAATTTTTTTTTAAGCTTTAAGCAATAGCAAAATAATTATTTATTTTTCCATTGTGCAGTGCAGTTCATTAGATATAAATATTTGCAATCAGTCAATAGATTTATATTAATTGAATTTAATTTTATTAACCCACTTACAGACATTCAATAAAAACGAGGTCATTGAAAAGCCATTAAGTATGTAGTTTTTAAGCATCTTTGTGACCATATTTTTCTTTATTTATAAATATATGTATATGCTAAACTATGTATGTACATGCATACAATATAGTGTATGAATTGCAAATACATACTTATGGCTCATTTACTTCAATAATGTCATATTAAAAAAAACTAAATCTGATTTTACAGGAGAGCCATTTCTAGTATGTAATTTCCTAGCCCTCGTAAAAGAAAAAAATTGTTTTGAAATTTTTTTTTTTTTTTTTAATAAAAATAAAGAATAAAAATTTTTTTATATACACGAGTATTGAAGAAAAAATTAATGGCCTGTTCAGCGATGTCACAAGAAAACCTAAGCGAACGAAAGCAAAACATATTTGTATTTAGCTTTCATTCGCTTAAGTTTTCTTGTGACATCGCTGAACAGGCCATAACTATTTATTAAATTTTGTTAATAAAAATATTTTTTGCAAAAAGCTAAGTTTTTTTAAGCTATCTGTAGCTTTGTCGCCTTGTTATTTTAAATATTTCATTAAACCATTTATAAATAGATTAGCCCATAATCATAGACACATTAAGATCGGTATTTTTTTAAAAACTACTTTAAATTCATGAAATTTTTATAAACAAAAATCAGCTCTTAATAAAAGCCTACTTTTTTGTGAATATATTTATGGCCCATTGTAAATAAAAATATATTAAATAAATAAAAAACAAAAAATCTGCTGTAATGAAAAATATAAAAAAATATAATTTTTTTCATAACATAAATAGGTATGAGTGTCGCTGTCATGACGAAAACGCCATTTATAAAAGGCGAAAAGCGTGATTTTAAAAAGGAACTTATCTTTTTTTTTTTTTTTAATTTATGACTCTATTGAAGTAATTGAAGCGATATGCAGTTTGTAATATTTTCTTTAACATTTTGTTTTATATTATTTTCTTTTTCTTTTATATGAGTATAATATACTATATATAATACATACTTAAGTTTATATAAAATAGGATTTTCTTTTGTGAACTAAATTAATATTTTATACAAAAAAATTTAAATAATATTTAACTTAATTACTAATATTCCCTAAATATATTTTTAAAGCCACCGCATATTGTTTTTTTTTTTCTTTATAATTAGAAATCTATTTTGGTATTGTTGTTGCTTGTTTGTGACAATCTTGTTACAGGTGTAAATTTCAATAAACTTAATTAATATTAAATAAGATAAAACTGCATTTTCAAATTATATTTGTGAGACTAGTATCTCTTGAGCGGCATGTCATTATTTTTTTTTTTTTTAAATTACGAAAACTCAAAACTATTATTTAAATCAAAATTAAAACCAAAAGCCAAATTACGGCAGCCGAAATCTGCATTCGAATTACTAGCGATATGGAATGCCATAATTTGCTTTTTGCAAAAAACTAAAAGTAAAGCTTAAAAGCTAAAAGTGCCTTTATTATGTTAAAAAAAATAACATTAAAAAAAATTAACTAACAAAATCACAGCTAATTGCATAAAAAGAAACAAAATCTTAATAGCTTTACAACAGGTCCATGTATGTATCACATTCCACCCTTTTTTTTATAAAGTTTTTCTATTTACATGCGGCTGCAAAAATTGTAAAGCAATTGTTTATCTTCAAAATGATAAACATTGTTGATGTGACGCAAAACACGACCATTAACTAAATGTTTTGCATAATTAACAGCTTCTAAGCGATCCTTAGATAGACCCACTTCTATCAGCCAGTCAACAAACTCACATCCATAAAATACCTTGCGATAAGTTCGAATGCGCCATCTAAAACAAAAAGAGAATTGAAAAATCAAAATTAAAGTAACAAGAAAGTAATTTATATCATTTTAAACAAAAGCCTTGAGTTTCACAAAAAAAAAAAAAATCAAATTTAAATTTAATTTTGCAAAAAAAAGCAAATGGGGGTAGTTCATGGTAATTTTTGGCGAAAAAATTTTTTTTCGCTCTATCCGCAAACAAAAATGAACTGGTTCCCTTTGAGTTCATAACTTGCTTAGTTTTCGAGATATCGACTTGATTTCTTTTGCGTTGGATAGATAAGCGTATTGGCTTTAATTCGAAATATTTTTTTTTTTCGGATAGTGCGAAAAAATTTTTTATCATTTTTTTTCTAAAAAAAAAAAAAAAAAAAAGCAAAGGGGTAGTTCATGGTAATTTTTGCCGAAAAATTTTTTTTTCGCTCTATCCGCCAAAAAAAAAAAAATGAGTTAAAGCATATACGGTTATCTATTCAACGCAATAGAAATCAAGTCGATATCTTGAAAACTAAGCAAGTTATGAACTCAAAGGGAACCGCCTCTTTCCGGCCACTTTTTAGTAGAACTGGTTACCTTTTTGATCATAACTTGCTTAATTTTCAAGATATCGACTTGATTTCTTTTGCGTTGGATAGATAAACGTATTGGCTTTAATATTATTTTTTTTTTTTGCGGATAGTGCGAGAAAATTTTTTTGTCATTTAAAAAAAAAAAAAAAAGTTAAGACCAAAAAGGAAAGCATGTGGAAAACGACCTTATTTTCTTTAGTTTTTGTCATGGTATATTCTCTTCTTGATTTTTTAGCGATAGTTTTTTTTAGCTCTTTCTAGCTTTTTTTAAACAAATTTAGATTTTTTTTTAGCTGATAAAAATAATAAAAAAAAAAACTATTACGAGCACCATTGTCATAATAGAATTTTCCAGAAGCTCATACTATTTATAAAGCAAATGTTCGTTTTTTTAGACAGCGATACTCGCATTCAGAGGGACTATATATAACTTTACCTTCTGTCCTTAGCAATGTCCTTTTTACAATTTTCCAAATGATGATTGCGAAATTGTTCACAAATATGTTTAGTCTCTTGACTAACATGTGACCAGTGCGGCAAAGTAACAACATTTGCCCCATACCTTAAACAAAAAGCAACAAACACATAAATTATATAAAATAAATCAACAAAATATTAATCTTTATTTGTGCTTAATTCCAGAAATTATGAGAATATCATGAGTAAAAGAATAAATTTTAAAACCAACACAATTTCTGGAATTAAGCACAAATAAAGATTAATATTTTGTTAAAGTTTTAAATTCCAAATAGAAATTATTACATATAAAATAAATTAAATTTAAATTCATTTTTTTACCATATTTTACGCCAAATCTTTATCACAGGCAATAATAACTCGCCAGTGTCACTAATAAAAACAGCCATTACAATTAAGCTTTGTCCGAAATTTAAGAAAGCATCTAGGAAGCTTAATTCCAAATAAATGCCAGACATGCCCTCCATAATCAAGGTCCAAATGGAAACAGCCAAGCCCTTAAAGTAATTAAAAAAAAATTAAAAAAAATGTTATAGTTAGCAGAGTAAAAGAGAAAGAGATGATCAAATTAAAATTTACCACAAACATTGAGCAGAGTAGAATTATAAGTAAAACTATATGTTTTAAGGTTTGATGCTCATCTTCATCATTAGCCTTTTCTAATGGTTCTAAGCCTCGCCTTGTATTTTCCTCATAACGTTCAATTATAGACTGACAATTCTGTGATGTACTGGCATTACAATTGAAAGCAGGACCACATATGTTGGAACGTCCACTGAAAACAAAAAAAAATTGGTTCATAAATTTTTTAACACAAAAAAAAAAATAATTGCTAAAATAATTTTTTACTTTAGCCCAGATAAGTGGTAGGATTTTTAATTTATACATTAAGTAATTATTAGTCTTAGCTGGTACACGAACGAACTCTCTCCATTGTATTGTGCCCTCACTTGAACTGAACGAACTACTCTGGAATTTTATATCTTCTAGTTCATTTTAATTGAATGACTAAATGAATACGAACGAAAGATTACTGAAGCTACCAGAAAATTTAACAAAAGAAAATACTTAATGCTTTTGGAAAATTATATAAATAATGGAATATTTCAATTTCATATTCTGCATAAACTAGCCGTATCAATTAAAAAGAAAAAGGTCACATAAACTTACAAATAAATTCCAAAAAGAAAAAATTATTTTATAATTCGAATTTCTCGCAATCATTTTACACAATAACACGTGTTCAATGACAATCAAGAGCATTTGGGTTAACAAGACTAAGATTAAGGAGCCATTCCGTCTTTAATTTTTGAGCTAAATACTTTTTTAGTATAAGTCTCTCGTTAAGAGGTTTTTATCTTTTAAAGAAAAAGTCTTCTTTTTTTAGATTGATAAAAATACTTTCCAGCAACAAAGAATGGAAGTGATTCTTTTTGAAGTACAACGAAGTAATTTTTAGTATGCGATTTTAATCACTACATTTTCACACAATCATTTCTGGGGTCCAAACTTAAGAAGAAGCTTATCTGTCAATATGGGTCAAGAGAACTCAGGTTTTGAGGCAAAATACATTCTACAAGCTCTGCCTAAGAGAGAAACTAGAAAGAGACACAAATAAAAGTCACATGTATATTCACTTGAATAGTAGAGCGGCACTACTTGCACTTAGTACTTTTGAGATAAGATCAAAACTGTTCTAGGATTGTTTAAAACTTCTAAAAAGAGATTAGATTCTACTCTTTTTAGAGTAGATTCACTTGGTATGGATGTTAGATCATAGTGGATATGTAGGCAATGAGAAGGCAGACGAAAAGGCCGGTTAATAGATTCATTGGGCCAGAGCCATTCTGTCTTGGAGCTCTACTAAGCTCAGTTTTAGAGAGTGGCTGGAAAGGGAACAACAATACTGGCTGGAAACAAACGGTATCAGGGTAGCGAAAACATTTATGCCATTCCAATCTCGGAAGAGAACAAAGGAATTACTTAGCCTGACCAGGTCAGGAATTCGCATTGTCAAGGGATTTCTAACTGGACATTGCAGAGTATTGAAACACTTGGCTAATTTGACTATCAGTCGAAATAGGTCATTTTGCAGGTTATGTAACGAAGACGAAGAGGCAGTAGAATACATATTGTTGAACTGTAATGGTCTAATTTGGACCTGTTTTCGCTACTTAGGGCAACCGTCGGACCTAGCAAAGAAATCACCAAAAGAAGTTTTTGAATTCTTAATGAATACTAAACTCTGAGAGGATTTATAACTTGAGTGTGGTGTCTATTTTGGCCGCTGGGACCAGGTGACTGGTTTCCTCATTCACATTTCTTATTCTAAATATAAAATTAACAAAAATGTCACCGAGTATTGAATTTTATAGCTTCTTAAAAGAACATTTTATGCACTAAAAAGCTTTTGAAAAAACAAACTCCTTTCCAATGATACTCCAATATTAATTTCAGTGATTTTTCTTCAGAAATAGAAGTACTTCTAACCTGCATTTGTACAGGTTTTTCCACTGCTTTCTCTTCACTTTCTATAACTATTTTTATACGTAAATCTTCCTGTTTGTTATACTTACTGTTCATGTTCGGATGTTGTTGTAATATCTGCATCTTTTAAATCATTTTTATGTTCCACATTACTCTTATTCAAAAGATCTTCAATGTCTACCACAATTGTGGTGGGTGTAGGACTTGTGGTTGTACTGGAAGAACAGCAAGTGCCATTACCACAACCACCAGCATGCACAACGCCATTTGTAGAAGCATTAACGGTGTTGGGCAACATGTCATCATCTTCAGATGACGAACAGGATGCATAGCGTTTACGTTGATGAATGTTGCTATTGGCTGCCGATGTTATCAAATTCGCCGTAGAAATGGTAGACTGTATATCCGAACTTTCTAATGAAACAATAAATTAAATTGAAATTATTAATTAATTAAGTAAATTTTATAGCAGAAATTATTTCTCTCACCTGTTTCTGGATTTGATAGTTCACGGGTAAAAGTTAAATATTTTTCATAGCGCTTCTTATAGCGTTGTTGCATAACCAAACAGCCTACGGTCACTAAAAGTACAAACGTTTTTGTTTTTTAGTCTGATTTACACTTTTTTTTTTAATATTTTAATCCTTTTAATTAAGTTATTTTAATCAGATTGAAAACTTTATTTAAATATCACTGCACAATCTCTAATTAATTTTAATACTGTGATGTAAAATAACCTAAAATTTTTAATACGCTTTCAAAACATAACTTGTGATGAAAAATTTATTTCATTAAATAATAAATACATCATGATATTAAAATAATTTAAGATTAATAACTGTTCAATTGAAAATTTGTAGTCATCATTAACTAACGGCCTGTTACAGCTCATACGAACAATGGCTTTTTTTCGCTGTTGTTTTTGAAAGTGGTATAAGTCCATTTTTTGGTGGTGGTTTTAGTAAGATGTAGACACTATCTTATAACGGGTGGCGCAAAAGTAATCCTCCTATCAGAAAATTCTATAAATTTTGCGATTGGCCCCTAATGTCAGTTCTGTTTTGACATTTGTGTAGTAAACACATGCGAAATACAAAGTTAATAAACAATGTTGACATTAGGGGCCAATCGCAAAATTTATAGCATTTTCTGATAGGAGGATTACTTTTGCGCCACCCGTTATAAACAAAAATTGCCACAGACTATATAAATAAAATTCATTTTGTGTTTGTTTTTTTTTTCGCTATAAATTTTTGTTTTCCAAAGGATTTGTCTGAAATTTGTTACAAATACATACATATCGCGAATAAAAGTGAAATTCTTGTTCTTGGGAAATTTTCAATCCCTTTAAAGGAAAAATTGCTATCGGAAATCTCACGTGAATTTTTGTTCACGTTATCAGTGCAGAATGAATGTATAATAAAGAAGAATTTGTTAAATTTTCTAAGTTTTTAAGGGCAAACACAAAATTTTTTTTATTATTGAAGTAATTTACGAATGGTTCTTGTGGTAAAGGTTAAAGGACTGCATAAGCATACTTGAAACATGTGTAATATTTTATAATAAAAAGTGCTTGTAAGCCATTTCAAGTATGCTTGTGCAGCTCTTTAGTAAAGGTGTCAACTGTTGTGTGAATAAACGATTTTATCAGGAAATAATTGAATTTTTTATAGGTAGGCCATCACTTTTTAATTATTTTATTAAAAAGTTCCTAAATTTTTTTTTTTTGCTAAATTAAATTTTAGGAAAAACAAACAAAAATTATTATTATTATTATTATCATTATGGGGTATGATCGCACCGCGACCTTTAAGATCTATTGGGCAGCCCAGTTTCTAACTACAATCCGAGACTCCTTACTAATCTCGTAATTGTTGTGAGACTAATCTTGCCTAGATCTTCTGGAACCGGTGGCCCACTACTTAAGCAGCTAGTTCTGCGTCTTGCCAGCGCTGGGCAGTTGCAGAGAATATATTCGGACGTTTCCTGTCCTTCCCGACAGAAACGACCACACCGATTTTACTCATGGACCGTAAATAGCTCAACATAGAGTTTAATGTCATTTCTGCTGAAGTTCACAACAACATCTGCCCTAATGCGCTCGGCGTTGATGACCAACAAAAATACTTGTGTAATACTAGTTAAAATAAATTATTATTTACATGATTGATAATACATTTCCCCCAGCAAATATGAAGTGATTAAATATTAGGGAAAGTGAACAAATTTCATGGGAAAAAATTATTTACGTTAAAGGGGAATTTCTTGAAGTAAAAATTTTTTCATGTTGTCAATTTCAATTGAATTACTTAAAAGTTTATTTTTCATGGGAGTTATTCATGATTGCAAGTATATGAAATGGGAAAAAAGTACGAGGGAAAAATTATTCAAGATACAGGGGATTATTTTCTTTTATAAATGTACGAAAAAAGCTATCGTTCGTATGTGCTAAAACTGTTAATAAAAAAAAAAAAAAAAGATTTTTTTTAGTAATTTAATTTACCTATAAAACACATAACCAGCATAAACACTGATATGGCTGCTTGTGCATTGCCATACTGGAAACTGGGATTATGTTTTTCCTCTGACATTACATTACTATCGAAGGCTACCAATAGCCCTGAAATTATGGCCGGAACACCCCATGCAAACACAATCTGAAATGAAAGGTTTTATTAAATTATGTAATTGATTTTTAGTTTTTAACAGCAAATGCAACCAACAACTAACCATGTACGGCCATAATTTTAAAACAAAACAAAGACTACGACATTGTAGGAATAGCAATGATATGGCCAATATGCTAGTCCATAATCTGCTGCTGTAGGTGCCAACATTAAACAAAAAGAATTGTATTAATAAGGGCCATTTTTGTACGTGTTCTAATTTTGACCATAAAATAACACTAACGCAGCACATCAACTAAAGAGTAGAAAAGCATAAATTAAAATAAACTGAAATTTCATGTGCAGCCAGCACAGCAAACAAACAATGAAAAACATTAAAAAATTTTAGTGGTTTTCATTTAATTTTTTTTTTTTTTTTTTTTTTTTTTTTTAGAAAATTGCATCGTTCGTTTCCTATAAACTACTGCATATAATAGTTTTTGTTTTGCTTACCTGTGATAAAACCAAACAAAATGTGATACGATGCGGTATACGTCTAAAACGTTTAGTAGCTACCAGCAATAATAACATCCAAATGCAGGCAGCCACTCCAGCCACACTTATGTCAAATGAAAAGACATCTAGCTCGTGTATATAATCAACAGGATTGAGATTTGTTAAAGAAATCATTTTAGCGGATATAAACATTAAAGGTGCTGATATGAATGTACACAATACCATGCTTTTGGCAATCTAAAATACAAACAATAAAAGTTTTGACATTAAAAAAAAAAATTAAAGCAAATACTCACCAATTCTACTTCAATGTTATATTGTGTGGCTATTACAAAGGCACCGGGGGCTGCGGGAAAAGTACCATAAAGAAAACTAAATGTGCTGAGTTCTGTGGTATCATTAAAATCTGTGCCAGCATTCATGATATTCACAGTTTGCCTTGAAATTAAGGGCAACACCAATCTGTAATGCAAATTTTTTCTCATTAAAAAAAATAGGTTTTCGAAAAATAAAAAAAATTTTTTAACTTACATTTTTACTAAAATCAATATGCCGGGTAATAGAAATCCTGAACCCTTTAAGGAATTGCCTTGGCCAACAATTTTTAAGCCCAAAAGAAATAAAGCGGTAGCAGAAAATGATTGACCAAACACTCTTAACACACTAGCAAGCGTTTCGGGCAAACCATTGGGAAATACAAATGAACCAGCCACACCCAAGAGTGTCATCAATAGTAAAGGATTGAAAAACAAAGACTTAATAGTGGTTAACACAATTAAGGATTTTTCATTTAAACAGCGATTACGCTTAGCCATTTGTTCAGTCGGACAAGTTTCCGGGCACAATGGAGGATTATGAGCCTTAAAAAAAACAAAATAAAGTCAAAAAAGAAAAACATAAAAAGCAAATTATGTCTCCCAAAGTACCTGCTCGTTTTTATTTTGTGAAATTTTTGCAATTTCCATTAAAACTAAGCCTACAGGATTTAAAATAGCCAGCGATATGGGTGCCATTAAATATAAATAAGAGGCATACTCTGGATGTATATCCTTATACAAAGCCATAACTAAAAAAAAAAAATTAAATTATTTTTAATTAATTAAAGAATTAAATAAATTTATTCACTTACCTATAGGATAACCAATAGCAAAATCATTAGATTGTGTACAAAATATACCCAGTAGACCAGCTCTGGCTACATTTAATGGTCTCGCTATAATTAGTGATATGATAAGCACTGCGAAAAATACCACGGCTTTTGATATAAAGATGGCCAATAAAAAAGTCCAATTAACTGTATTCCAATTCAATTCTACTAATGATAGAAATATCAGGGAAGGCAAGGCAAACGTTCCAACAAATGTGCCCAGACCTTTGGTTTCAGCATTTGAAATAATTTTAAAACGTCCAGCAATGTAACTGCAATAAAAAGAAATCATTTTTAATTATTAAATAGTTTAAAGAATTTTTTTTATATTGATTTTTAAAGGGTGATTTTTTAAAGCCCACCAATTAAAACTAAAACTACACAAGTTTACAAATTAATTTTTTATAATTTGACTAATTTATAATTATATCCTGAAGAAGCAACACAAGTTGGATATAAAAATAAATTTATAAAATAAGACCTCAAGCTTAATAAAACAGCCATTTTAATTAAAAAGAAAAATATCAAATAAACTAACAAATAATTAATATTTATTTTTTTTTTATTAAAGTGGATTTAAATACTAACTAGCTGATCCGGCAAACATTGTTTTGCCTTCAAATTTTATTTATATTGAAAAATAATTAAAAAGAGAAGAAAAATATACCGAACATATAACAAAAACAAATTGCCAAATCAGTGCAGGCGTTCTCCGTTTTGAAATGTTTTTAAAAAGTGGGCGTGGTAAATTTTTATTTTCATAAAAAAGTAAATTGGGTAACACATGTAACACAAAAATTAGCCAAATCTATGTAGAAGGTTTCCAATTTGAGAAAAGTTTAAAAAGTGGGCGTGGTAAATTTTTATTTTCATAAAAAAGTAAATTGGGTAACACGTGTAACACAAAAATTAGCCAAATTTATGTAGAAGGTCTCCGATTTGAGAAAAGTTTAAAAAGTGGGCGTGGTAAATTTTTATTTTCATAAAAAAGTAAATTGGGTAACACATGTAACACAAAAATTAGCCAAATCTATGTAGAAGGTCTCCGATTTGAGAAAAGTTTAAAAAGTGGGCGTGGTAAATTTTTATTTTCATAATGACTAAAATATAAAATTTTCGTATATTCGATCTTGTTACTCTAAGAAATCGTACTCATACAGTAAAAGACCGGGCAAAACAGGCAGCGCCAACTGCCGTGCGGATTTGTGATACCAAACCTTCCAAGGCGTAGCCCAAAGGCATACACAGAAATTCAATTAAATCGGTCCTATCATTTAGAAGGACTACAATGTCAAACACACATACAGTCGAATTTTATATATTAAGATTTCAAATATAACAGCTCAATTGCTTTTGCATAATAATGCAATATTTTAATCTCGTAATAGATTATCAGTTGAAGTGCACATGTATACACAAAAAAATTTAATTAATTAAATAATAATGAATTGCTTACCAAGAAAAAAAATACAAATGAAACATAAAAAAAATTTTGCTTTGTAATAGCACCCCAAAGGTTAATGAACAGCAGCTGGTTGAGTTAAACTACTTAAAAAAGACTAGACTAATCACGTGGCTAAGCTTTAATCACGCTTAAAAAAGGTTTTTTTTTCTGTTAAACATTTGTAGTCTGTACGAGTGTGTAGTAGATAATTTCGTTTCTTTGTCAACAAAGGCTTCAGCACGTTCCATGCAAATCTAAAATAATTTAGCCAGTGCGGAAAGCAGAATTTTAAAAAATAAATGCGTCAGGAATTCCCCTCACAGTATTTTCATATTCAATTTGTATTCGAAATAAAACAACTTTTAGAAAAATTATTAATTCTACAAACAGCATACAGGGATGTAAAATAAATTTTTTTTTTAAGGTAAAAAAAAGCAATTTTTTAAAATTTTCATTTTTATTATCCGATATTTCGACTTTCTTGTGTTGAAAGTTTTCTTCAGGGAAAATTAATTATTATAATCTTAATATATAAAATTGGACTGTACGTGTGTTTGACATTGTACTCTTCCTAAACGCCTGGACTGCTTTAATTGAATTTCTGTGTATGCCTTTGGGTTACGCCTTGGAAGGTTTAGTGTCACAAATCCTCCCAGCAGGTTTCGCTGCAATCGGTATCTGGCTTATTTATGTACCACCTGTTTTTACCCGGCCTTGCACGGTATTTTACTCTATCGGTACGATTTCATGGTGTAAGAAAATCGAATATATAAAAATTTTATATTTTCATTAAAACCCAACTTAAATTTTTATGAAATTTAAAATATACCACGCCCATTTCTATGCCCACTTTTTAAATTTTTCTGAAATTGGAGAACTTCTAGACCGATTTGGCCAATTTTTTTTATTATGCTCGTATGTTCGGTATAACCCAATTTATATTTTAATGAAAGGAAAAATTTGCCACGCCTATTACAGCGCCTACTTTTTACATTTTTCTAAAATCGGAGAACGCCTGCACCGATTTGGCTAATTTTTTAATTATATATTTGGCATAACCCAGCTTATATTTTTCTTCTCTTTTTAATTATTTTTCAATATAAATAAAATTTAAAGGCAAAAAAATATTCGCCGGGTCAAGGCTAGTAATTTATAAAGATCAAATAATTAAAATATAATTTTTTTAAATGTTTAAATTGAATTAAAATATTCATACTCAAAATAAATTCATAATGAATTTAAACAAAGATATAAATTAATAGCCTATGCACCGATTTCGAATGTTATCGTTTCGTTTTTATGTTACAAAAAAAGAAGAAACAGAAATTTACACAAAAAAATAGAAGCGTATAATAACGTTACCTATAAATTTTTTATTAAATCCCAAAACAAATAAGAAATCTAGCGTTTGCAGCTCTGATAGATAGATAAGTATACATGCTAATATGTAAAAATCGCTTATGTCGATTTATGCGACTTGAACTCTATAGCATTAGTAGCGAGATCCCAACGATTGATAAAATTCAAAAAAAAAAAAAAAAAAAAAAAAAAAAAAAAATTCAACCTGTAATCCTGTATAATGGCATAGTAAAACCTACGCAGATTTTGAATATGACCATAGAATTACATTCATATCGCTAATTTGCTTCAAAAATTTACAGAAAAGCTTTTCAAAGTTTGCAATTTGCTGGCCCTCTTGTAGAAAAAGTTTTAAAATTTTATTGTGAAAAAAAACAAAATATTTTTTATTTTCGTTTTTAGAGAACATAAAGTAAAATATTATAATAAAAAAAAAAGTTTTTGAGTTATGACACTTTTGCAGTAAATGAGTGATACATATGTCTGTACTTAAAAAAATCTTAAATAATTGTGTTTAATTTGTGTTAATCGTTTATCAATCAGGTAGCTTAATATGCTTAAGTATCTAGATTTATTATTTAAATTAATTTGTTTCTTACTTTGAAAACTAAATAATTTACTTTCACTTTAATGGCATCTATCATACTGTCGAAATTGTAATTTTGTTACACATTTAAGGTCAAACAAATTAATAACAAAAGAGAAATATATTTTTAAAAATTCTTAAAAAAAATAAATAAATCTATAGCGTTTGAAGCTGAGTTTAGAAACATGTATAACGTTTACGTTATCGTATGCATGCACATCTAAACCATTTTAATTGAATTATATTATTACATATGGAAAATTTTTCACACAATAAATTGTTGTGCATGCATACGATTCAAATGCCTTTTTTATTTTTTTAAAATGTATATTGAATTGTCAATAAACATAAACAAAATGAATGGTGTCATTGCAAGATTCACCATATCAAGTGGTTGGTAACAAAATGCATTTGCCATTCACAAAAGACACGAATCAAAATTAATAAAGTCAAAGCTTTTTATACAAATATATTTTGGACTGTATTCAGTTGTATGTACTATAAACAGTGTTAATAGGAGCTAGAAAAAAATAACTAAATTTGCCTTAAAAAAAGCTAAATCACTCACAAAAAAGAAGCTAGAAAAAAGTTAAAAAACTATCGGTTAAATTGAAAATAATAATTATGGTTTTTATAAAAAATCAAGAAGAGAACATACCATGACAAAAACTAAAGAAAATAAGTTCGTTTTAAATATGCTTTCCTTTTTGGTCTTAATATGCTTTTTTTTTTTATATGACAAAAAAAATTTCTCGCACTATCCGCAAAAAAAATCATATTAAAGCCAATACGTTTATCTATCCAACGCAAAAGAAATCAAGTCGATTTCTGGAAAATTTAGCAAGCTATGACCAAAAAAGTAACCTGTTCTACTAAAAAGTGGCCGGAAAGAGGCAGTAGTAGAACTGGTTACCTTTTTGGTCATAACTTGCTTAGTTTTCAAGATATCGACTCTATTTCTATTGCGTTGGATAGATAAACGTAACGCCTTTAATTAGATTTTTTTTGCGAATAGGGCGAAAACTTGCTTAGTTTTAAAGATATCGACTCTATTTCTATTGCGTTGGATAGATAAACGTAGCGCCTTTAATAAGATTTTTTTTGCGAATAGGGCGAAAAAAAATTTTTTCGCCAAAAATTACCATGGAAATTACCCCCTTTGCTTTTTTTTTAGAAAAAATGATAAAAAATTTTTCACACTATCCGAAAAAAATATTTCGAATTAAAGCCAAAGCGTTTATCTATCCAACGCAATAAAAATCAAATCGATATATTGAAAACTTAGCAAGTTATGACCAAAAAGGTAACCTGTTCTACTAAAAAGTGGCCGGAAAGAGGCAGTAGTAGAACTGGTTACCTTTTTGGTCATAACTTGCTTAGTTTTCAAGATATCGACTCTATTTCTATTGCGTTGGATAGATAAACGTAACGCCTTTAATAAGATTTTTTTTTTTGCGAATAGGGCGAAAAAAAATTTTTTCGCCAAAAATTACCATGGAAATTACCCCCTTTGCTTTTTTTTAGAAAAAATTATAAAAATTTTTTTTCGCACTATCCAAAAAAAAAATATTTCGAATTAAAGTCAATGCGTTTATCTATCCAACAAAATAAAATTCAAATCGATATATTGAAAACTTAGCAAGTTATGACCGAAAATACGCAAAAAAAAATTGGGAAAAAGAAAAAAAAACTATTTTGAAAATGGAAAAAGGCTAGGAAAAAAGCTAGAGGCTAAATCATAAATTTCAAGGCTATATGAGAAAAAAAGGCTTAAATGGCAACGCTGACTATAAATAATATTAGTGTTATCTTACCGAAAAACTATTTTAAAGAAATTTCTGACATTTTTCAGATGTTAAGAGAACAAATAAGACAATACTTCAAATTCAATATTTTATTTTTTATTTAAATTTTAATTCTCATAGAGCTCGTGCTCTACGTCTTTTATATAAAAAAATTAAATATTTATTTATTTTTTTCTTTTTCTATATTTCGCTATTCGTTGGATAGCACATCTTCAGAATTTTTTTTATATTTATAACAACATTTTTTTATAAATTTAAAAAAATTAAAAATTTTTCTTGTGCTTTGTCTATTTTTTATAAATTGAAAACCAACATTTTCAATATTTTTATTATTTCAGAGTTCATTTTATCAAAATAAAACGAATTTTGTTTCTTAAATAACATGCGAAATCTTGTTTAAAACAAATTAATGCAGTGATTTTGCACTATGCATTCAATTTATCATTGAGCTTTTATGAATACTTTGCATAAAAATAAAAAAAAGGAATAATATTTAAAAGAGATTGAACAAATGGCAAGCAATTGTGGAAGAGCAAGCACTGCAAGCCATATTATTAGCACATGTACATCTCTGCCACCTACCATGTTGTTTTTTTTTTTTTAATAAATATTTGACAATCGCTTACGTTACTTCGTCAAATATTTGACTAATGTGAATGCACTTAACTTTAATTTTCAGTTAAGATATGGGAAACAACAAGTGTTTTTATATTCTAAAGGTGTTCATACAGTTTGATACAAGTATTACGATTTGTCACAAATTTATATAAAATGGCGAATTAAAAAAAATGTAGCCGTAAGCTGTCTTAAGTGAGAAAGACGAAAAATTTGACAAGCGGATCAAACATTTTATAAAATCTGCTTTACAAAAGCTCTTGTACTCGTATATGATATTAACATTTCGCACATTATTTTGCATCTTGTTTTTGTGTGACCATAACGCAAAGCTTATTGTTGTGATTCTACTTGATTTGAATTGATTTTGTTTGTTATGGAGCCAATTAAATAATATTTTTTGTTGCCACAAAAGCAAATGAAATTTAAGTTTAAGAAATCACCTTAGAAAAGTAATTTTGGACAATATAACTTCCTTTTCTCCTTTACCTTCCATTAGCATTTGAGAGTGTTAAAACACGAACAACAAACATGGCTTATTCGACTGCCCCATGTACTGTGCAGAAATTACAAACGGAATCACAAACTTACTTGTAGTGAAGGGTATATAAAAATTACAACTTTGATAAACACACACATTAACAATTTTATAAACTTTCCTTTGCAAAATTTATTCCAAAATAACTTTAAGTCCAATCGGTGGTAGATGGCTAAAAATTTAATTAACACGCAAAAAAAAATTTTTGTTTCTTTGTTTTTCATTCTGTTTTGTCCTCAATTGAATAAATTACAGTTTTTAAAACATGTTAGTGGATAATTAAAAATAAAACCATTCGCAAGAAAAACCTTTGAAAAGTCTTATGGCTGCATGTCACGATATTGTGCTCTGACAAAAAAAAACTGAAAAAAATATTCTTAATTCGCTATTAAATTAAATAATAATAAACTATTCCATTGGCAAAATATAGTTATTTTTTTCTTTTTTATTTAATTTGATTAAAACTGTTATACGCTGGTTATTTGTTTATTACTGATAGAATTATGAGTAATTTATACCTTAAATTTTTTATTATAACTTCCGCATTAAACAGAATACAATAAACTTGTGTACATTAGGGGGACTCATATTTACATTGATGAAAAAAAATTATAAGCATAAATAAGACAACTATGAAAACTTAAGACTCAAAAAATATTTTATTAAAAGTCATAGTCACAAAAAAAGTACTATTTTATTAAGAGCTGACTTTTGTTAGTAAGAATTTCATGAATTTAAAATTGTTTAAAAAAAAACCGACTTCAGTGTACTATGATTATGGGCCATAGTTTTTAAACATGAAGTTTTACGTTATTCTTTTAGGGAATAGACTCGCAATAAGTTCTCAGAAATCAAAATTCTACTAAGAAAATAAAAAAAAAATTTAATTAAACGCGAGTTACTTTTTATTTTAGTGGGCATATTAAAATCGAAGACAAAGAATTATGTTAGGAAATCCTTAAACGGCTTTTGGTTAAAGCTTAAATTAAAAAGGAAACCGATAAATAAAATTGTTGGTGACCCGTCATTAATTTACCTCTCCAATTAAGTTTTAAAGTTTGACCAAAAACCGATTACTTGCTAAACAAATATTTTTACTATAAAATTTTTTTCGTTTTAAAAAATGGTCCTCCTTGACGTATGTATTATTTGTATGTACATATATATGAGCTGTTATTTTTGAAACTTGTATAAGTCCACTTAAAAAAATGAGCCAGCGGTAATTATCGCTACTGGTCAAAAATAACAAAATAATTGTTTTGCAGCCAACCTCGCCTACAAAACGCGCTATCAAAAGTGGATTTTCTAATTCTTCAGCGTATGATTTTTGTATGGGCATGAGAATTTTTGACTGACAAAAAACGATTGCCGCGCCCATTTAGGTATGTGACTATTAGATTTATTTTACTTTTATTTTATTTTTTGACATTTATTTTATTTTTTGTATTTTTTTTTGACATTTATTTTATTTTTTATATTTATTTTATTTTTAATTTTGTTTTTATTTTATTTTAATTTTTTTAAATTTAATTTTATTTTATTTAATTTTTATTTTTATTTTACTTTTATTTTATTTTTAATTTTATATTTATATTTATTTCACTTTTATATTTTTTTAATTTCATTTTTATTTTATTTTATTTTAGATACTTTTCTTATTTTTATTTTTTTTATTTTATTTTTTTTTAATTTAATTTTTTTTGTTTTATTTTTTTTTATTTTTTTTTTTTTTTTGTTTGATATTTATTTCATTTTATTTTATTTTTTATATTTATTTTATTTTATTTTAATTTTATTTTTAATTTAATTTTACTTTATTTTAAATTTTATTTTTAATTTAATTTTATTTTTGTTTTACATATATTCTATTTTTAATTAAATTTTATATATTTTTTTTATTTTATATTTATTATATTTTTAATTTAATTTAATTTTATATTTATTTTATTTTATTTTATTTTAATTTTATTTTTGTTTAAATTTATTTTATATATTTATTTTTTAATTTAATTTAATTTAATTTTATTTTTTATTTAATTTTTGTTGGACACATTTATTTCATTTTATTTTTTATATTTATTTCATTTTATTTTATTTAATTTATTTTTATTTTATTTTTACTTTGTTTTATTTTTGTTTTTATTTTATTTTAATGGAAGACCCCCTTTTTTTTCAATTATGAAACAATTAAATAAAAAAGGAAAGAGAAGTAATTCGTTTTGCAAAGGAAGGAAAAGTAATTAATTTTTTGCAACATAAATCTTTGTAAATTTGTCTTGACATAAAAGTAAAGCTATTGATTGATTAGAAATTATGACTTCTAATTACAAATTGTGTTTCATATAAAAAAATTTAACAATTTTTTTATATAAAATTATAATAATACAGGAAAACTACTACATAATTATAAAGTAAATAAATAATTATATGTTAACAAATGTGATTTATGCTAAATAGATATTTTGATAATTTATTTTTACTTGGTTAGAGTAAAAAGTGATTTTTTTAAGTCAAGTTGTGTGTGTGCGGACTATATTTTTTTATCTTTCTAACTTTGTTTTTGCTTGGTTTTTTAAAAAAAAATGTCCATAATGAAATTTTAAATTGAGCAAAAATTCTTAAATTAATTTTATTTCTAATAAAACTGTTTGATTTTGTCCCAGTGTGCACCATCAATTGGGTCTCACTTCTTGCAGAATTGTGTGCTCTAAAGCACACATGACAAAATACAACTTGAATATTTATTTAAATTGAAATACAAAACCAAGTTATTGTTATTATTATTATTGTTGTTGTTAATTTAAAATACAAAACAAAATAAAACTCCAGCAAAAACGTGCTAAAGACTACATCATAAAGTGGGCAATTTATTTCAGACAAATAATAACAACAATAATAAATAGATATTTTTACCTGCGAACAAACAAGAAACACTAGCCTGTCACATGATATTAAATTAATTTTGTATTATCTTCTTAATTACGGTGATTACTCGTATGACAAATGAGCTTTGAGAGCGAGTAGCAACAAGTAGTGTAATAAAAAAAATATGTAAGCTAAGGGTGGGTGTAGGAGCTCTTAGAAATTGATTATATTCCTTGCAAACAATCACACCTCTCTGATTAATTGTAGGTAAAGAGTGCTTTTCTAAGCAAATTTAAATTGAAAAAAAAAAATTTTTTTTTTGAAAAATCAATAGATAAAGGGCCTATTGTTTTGCCAGCGAACGTTAGCTTCTTTCGTATATTTGTATTAAAAGCGAAAACAATACAGCAAAATTTGTTTTTGTTTTCACGAAAAAAAACTATCGTGCTTTTGTAAAGAAATTATTTTGATTATATGACTCGAATCGAATTCTTTACATTCAATTTTTCGAACATTGCTGGCCGTATGACACGAATAACATTATTAATATTGGTCTTCTAGATCTTAATCGTTTACAGGAGCGATATTATTTTCAGTACGCCCATTCTTTTGACGTGTTGCTGTTATTGAATCATTGAGAGAGTAGCTGTCGTAGAATCTGTTCATAGTTCGAGGGATGACTTGCTCAAATGAATGATTATATCTGTAATAAAAATCACGAAGTCTTTTACAAATTGCACGAATTGATGACTGACAGTCTCAATCTATCAAAAAACGAACACCGTATGACAATCCGTTTGATAATTATTTCGTAAGTTAGCCAGGGGAGTTACTCTGTATTTTGCGTTGTTCTTTGATTATGGCGAAATATTTTTATCTATAAAATCACTTTGACATTAGCTTACGCATTACAGAGTGTGATGCTACTAAACAAATGCAAAAGATATACAATCAAACGCAATATAGAGTAACCCCCAGCTCATCAGTTCTATCAGTCTTAAAAAACCACTTTATACAATATTTTTTTTTTTTTTATTAAAACAAAAACCGACTTTCACTTTATAACTGGCATTGTTGTCCCATCATTTTTGTTTAAGGATTTCCTGTTTTTGACTCAAATAACCGTTATGAATCATTTAATGGATTTTTTTTATTGGTTCCCGGTATTTGATCAAATAATTTTATTCAAAAAATGATTAAAAATTCGTGTAGAATACTTTTTTATTTCAATTAAACAATTGGTAACAAGTAAAAAAACATCTGTTCATTCAAGCATGTTAATTATACCACTCACGTTTTTTTTTTTTTTTTTTTTTTTTTAATAAAAATTTATATTTCAGAAAATAGCAGCAAGAAATTTATGTAAGAATTAAATTTTATTCTAAAAATGAAACAATAAATACTGGCAGGCGGGCTTCACTTCAAAAGAAGGAATTAATTACAATTTTATGGCAACATACATATCTCGTTTAGCGCTTATATTGCGTTCTTGAAAGTTGAGCGTTAACAGAAACACTTAAATATGGGGTTACGTTTCTAACTAAGACACTCCGGACTGTCGTTCACCGTTCTTAATTGGCCTGATAACATTAATCTTCAGCTCTAACGGCAAGCTTTTACCAGAGTGCTTAACAAATGAGTCTTAATTTTTTTATTTATTTAATCAAAAATAACTTACGTCTATTGAAACCATATCATCATTTCGAATGAACAATTTAATACAAAATCTCACATTTTAGGGTTCCTAGAATTAAAATTATTTTGGATCTTTTTTTTTATTAGTTATTTTTATTTGACCTTTTTCTTTTAAAAATATGACTATTTTATTAAGCTTGAGGTCTTATTTTCCAAAAATTTAAGCTTAATAAAATGAATATTTTTTTTTTTTTTTTTGTTTAAAACAAGGATTCTAAGAACTGTAAATTAAATTTTATCTATTTTCATATGAAATTAGAAAAATAAAACCTTTTAAAAAATATTTTAAAGCTAAAATATTTTTTTTTTTTTTAATTCAAACGAAACTATGGCGACGTTAATCTCAAAGAATGTAAGTTTTTTTTTTAATTTAATCCCATACCTTGTTCTCGAGTTATTCTAAATTACATAACGTAACCTCGTTTTATTTCTATTTAACCTATATCTCGGGAACTATATGTAGCATTAAAAAATTAGGTATACCAAAGCCATTATAAGCCTGTGTTATAAATTACATTTTTGTACACTTTTTCCAAAAATAAAAATAAAAAAATTAATAAATAACTGCACTCGACTCTTGATAATTTGAAACACGTTAATTTTAATCTTTCGATACATTAAACTGTTTCTTAAGTCCATGTTTTCATATTGACTTAAGCAGAAAAAATAAAAGAAAACTAAACTATGACCTCTTGTTAATATAAACTCTCGATTATTTTAACTTTTGGTCTTAAATTTCATATTACCGAGAATCTACTTTATTTTTTTATTTATTACAAATTATATTTTTTTATAGAAACAAAAAAAAAGAAAGAAAGAAATTGATACGCTTTATAAGTTTTAAATTTAAATAAGCTTATTACAAACTGAATTTAATTGTATAACATTTATTAGAAAAGAATATTATGTGCTTGAAAAAAAAGTAAACTTAGAATTGTATAAGAAAATGTAACAAGTTGTATATCCAGATCTAGATACGAATACTAATGTTGCACGTTATACATTAAAAAAATATTCAGTTACGATAAGCAAATATGTAAGTAATTGACTATGAAGTAACGTCACAATTTAGTTTAGTAACTGCAAGTGTAATTAGTATAGTCACTTACATGTACCTACATAATTTTTATTTTTAATTATATTTTCTTATCATGTTTATATGATCGTTGTGCAGTAAGCCAAAACCAACTAACTAACTTTTCTTAATGGGCACATAAATATACAATTTTGAATAAATAAATTAAAATTTAAAATATTAATAATATGATATTAAATATTAAAATTAAATTTAAACATTATTACGATCTTGAATAAGTTCTTGTTGTTTCTACAAAGATGGCAGTAGCAGTACCCCATTCGTATAATTTCGAATGGTAACACACGTGCAAGGCAATAGTGTATCTAACCTTAAATGTCAGTGTATGGTAGTTCACTTAATTTTTTTTTAGATCTAAAAATGTCTACTTTGTGCCAAATAAAAATAATAATTTTTTTTACATTCAAAAAATTTTTTCTTAAAAAATATATTAAATAACTAAAATGAAGAAAATCTTAAATTTTGTAATTGTGAATACAAACAAAATGAGCCATATTTCATTAAAATACGATTCAGTGATTGTCTCCTGCGAAGTACTTCTTAATCTTCGCATACCCGCAGCCCACCCCGGTGGGATTTTAAATTTTCTATCAGTGATAACTCACACAATTTTTGCAAAATTGACTCATTTCTTTTCTTTTATCGAAAAATATTGTTTAATTCATTTTACTAATGTATCTTTTTGGATTTTTTTTTAACTTTTTCTGCTTTGTTTCACGAAAACCTACCTGAGCGGGTTGTAAGTTTGTACCTTTAATTGTTGTTACACAAAAAAAAAAAATTATTAACAACAACAACTTATTATTTATCTCAAGTTATAACCAGAAGGCAAATAATATATGACAAATTTCACATTTGTTTTTTGTAAGGTAATGCTTAAGACAAATTAGTATTTACAGTATAGGCACGGCTATCTGGTATTTCGCAGATTTTTCAATACACGATACATACATGTACGACCTTTTTAAAAAGGTTATATAGTTCTTTGTGATGTTGTTGATTAAATGTATACGCAACACGAAAAAAATTATACCCTTTTACTTAAAATATTTAAATAAATGAGTGGACCCACCTGGGTAGGCTTGGGGGATTTAAGTAAAAAATACTTATCGGGAATGCGAAAGTTAAAGATTTCTGTAAAGACAATTACCGTTGGCAATTATAACTAGTTTTTGCTGTAGTTGAAAATTTATTTTTACAAAAAAATCTATATTTTAATTTTAATATTGATTTTTTTGAACTTTTTATCTAAAATTAAATAAACAAAAGAGTTTATTTGACCTTTTTTTAAAATTAAAATGGCTATTTTATTAAGCTTGAGGTCTTATTTTATAAATTTATTTGTATCCGGCTTGCGCAAGTAGGAGCGAAATATCGATATAAAAATAAATTTATAAAATAAGACCTCAAGCTCCGGACTGTCGTTCACCGTTCTTAATTGGCCTGATAACATTAATCTTCAGCTCTAACGGCAAGCTTTTACCAGAGTGCTTAACAAATGAGTCTTAATTTTTTTATTTATTTAATCAAAAATAACTTACGTCTATTGAAACCATATCATCATTTCGAATGAACAATTTAATACAAAATCTCACATTTTAGGGTTCCTAGAATTAAAATTATTTTGGATCTTTTTTTTTTATTAGTTATTTTTATTTGACCTTTTTCTTTTAAATAATATGACTATTTTATTAAGCTTGAGGTCTTATTTTTCAAAAATTTAAGCTTAATAAAATGAATATTTTTTTTTTTTTTATTGTTTAAAACAAGGATTCTAAGAACTGTAAATTAAATTTTATCTATTTTCATATGAAATTAGAAAAATAAAACCTTTTAAAAAATATTTTAAAGCTAAAATATTTTTTTTTTTTAATTCAAACGAAACTATGGTGACGTTAATCTCAAAGAATGTAAGTTTTTTTTTTAATTTAAATTTATAAAATAAGACCTCAAGCTTAATAAAATAGCCATTTTAATTAAATAAAAAAAGTTAAAAAATATTTTTTTTATATATATATATTTAATAAACATATATTATACTATATTTGAGCTGTGGCATAAGTGCGCTTTAAAAAAAATTAAGTCAGCATTAATTTTTGTAATTTTTTCAGCTCATTTAATGATAAGCGAGAAAAAAATTTTGTATTCAAATTTGAAATTCATATTGAAAAAGATTCTCGGAAAATAATTTAATATTTAATTTATATGTATTTTAATTTAATTGTTTTATTTTGTTAATTTATAATATAAAAATTTTTTTTTACTGAAAAAATAATTTTGCTGCTGTCAAGCCTTATTTATCATCATTTAATTGATACAATTAATTATCCGAACAAAAATGTAAACTAAATTAGTTACTTTTCACATACACAACATTTGCTGTTAGAGAAAAACGTTAATAAATCAAATGTCATTCATTATCTTTACATTTTTGTGGGATATTTTGTAGGATAATAGTTGGTAAAACATGTGACTGGAATTAGTAAATAATAATTATCATATCAAAACATTCTCAATTAGCAAAAGTTTTATCAAATTAAATAAATGTAAGTAACTATTTAATAAATTAATTTAAGCAAAAATTAGCATTAGTCCCAGTGAGAGAAGGGAAATTTTCTAAATTTCAGTGTAACACTGTAATTATTTGTTTACAATTTTGTTGTGTCTTTTAATTAAGTTGATGTATTTTTTTTTTTTTTTTTTTGAGAGTGCAAGTATAAAACTCAAAAAACTATCATCACCTACACGTGATTAAATTTTATTTCCAGCATAGCACGCGCACATTTCCCATAACTAAACAACAATATTAGTGAATTAATATTAAATATTTTTAATTTGTTTTGTGTTAAAATATAATTTATAATATTGAAATATTAATATTAATTAATTTTCTATCCTTTTTTTCAAATATTATTGTAAACAAATTTTCTTTCATTTTGCATCAACGACATTTTTAATTGCCCAAATTAAAATATTTAATAACAAGAATTGTTTAAATATTATTTTTATGTAAAGATAAAAGCAATTGAATTACGGTTATGAGTAGCATTATATCAAATGACATGACTAAGAATGATGAAATTTTTTCTAACAACTCACACAATTATATTGTATTCATAATGGAAATTAAATTGCTAAACATATTTAATAGTGAAATAAGTAATTGTAGATGTCTGATGAAGTCATTTCAATATTTTTCAAACAAATCTTCATCTCTTTTAAACCCTTAAATTTTCTTTAAAGTTTGTTTTCATTTTTGTTAGGAAATTTTGTGAAAATCCTATCAAGATCAGAATTAAATAGCTTTGAAATGCGCCATTCTGTCTTGCTAAACTATTCACTGTAATAACATTCTTTTTGCAAAGTACATAATAACTTAAGGAAACATTTTTATTTTATTCTTAAAGACTAAAAAAAGACACTGCTAACACAATATTAATATTGGGATTGTTTACTATTGCTTTGAAAGTTATGCGATGCTGGGTCAAAATCATCGCATTCGATATCGAATTAAGTCCATCGAATTTTTTTTTTTGTACGAAATAATTTAAAATTTTCATTTCAAGTTGTTCGATAGCGAATTCCATAATTTGGCCCCTGTTTTATTTTGAAGTGTAAAATAAGTCATCTATCGGGTACTCCGCTTCCTATCTTAGTACGTATTTTTTTGTTTATGTTTTATTGGGAATAAAGAGAATCTTAAAAATAAAACAAATTATTAGCTTCACTTGTAAAGCTTGAACAAATATACGTAAGAGCTGTTACTATTAATGTGGTGTAAGTCCACTTTAAAAAAGAAAAACCTCCCTGCCGCAAGCTATAGTAATTGGAGTCTACAAATTAGGTACAGCTTAGCTTAAGAGCAAAATCGGTTGTCACGCCAGAAATTGCAAGAATACCACCCACAGAAGTAGTGTGACTTTACCACATTTCAAATTTAAATTGATAAAAAGATTCAAATTAAAATTATTTAAATTTTTTAAGTTTGAAATTAAGTAGTACTTATGCGTTTTACAATATTTCAACTAAAACTTTAAAATGTGAAATTTCCTTTCATTCGTTTTCAAGATCGACACAAAGTTAAAAGCAAAACAATATAAACTAATGAATAAACTAATTTTAAGCAATAAATCTGTGGCTTATGTCTTATTAAGTTATTGCAAACTACACAAATTTAAAATTTCTAAAAGTTTTTCTTACAGTATTATTTCGATTCTAGATAATTGTGGAATATATGGCCCCACCATCCCTGAACCACAATAATAAAGTTATTGAGTTAATTGTGATAATTCAATTTTTTTTAAGTCAACTTAAGCTATTTTTTCTTATTAGCCTAGAAATAGTGTTCAGCAGATTTTATCTTATGAGGTGCGGAGGGCAAGAGATAAGAAAATATTTTTTGTTTGAGTATTGAGACTAAGAGAAAATAAATTCCAGACACCTACGTACTCATATTTTTAAAATAATATGTAGGTGGAAAAAATGTAACGTTTCTAAAAAATGTATGTAGTAAAGGGCTGCACAAGCCACAAGCCACTACAAATTGTGTAAAAACGAGTGCTTGTAAGCCATTTCAAGTACGCTTGTGCAGCCCTTTATTATGTAGGTCTGCACACTTTCTTAAATAAATACACTTTTGTTTTATAAACTCGTATTCATACCGTTATTTAAACAAGTGCAAAATAAAATGAGCAGCAGGTTAAATATATGAATTATATTAAATATATTATATAATTGTATTCACATACAATACATATTGTCATACTACAGTACAAATAACAAGGTAGAGTCTGTAATATATTTTTAAATTCCTATAAATACATTTTTAAGTATATGTATATACTCTGTAATAATGCAAAATATGTGAGATAAAAGTAATTTTATGGTTATAAAATCACCAGTACTGTTGAGGTAAATTTAATTAGATTTGTGTACAGTTTATATAAATAATTAAGATACATTCATACTAAGGTAATAAAAAAAAACTGCCAGAAAAGAGCATTATAAATGAACAAAGAATAAGTCATAACAAAGGATAATAATTTTAATATGCGTTATTACAACAAAGTTGGATTTTAATCCTAAATCTATTGATATGTTACAATTATCAATTGCAATTTTGTATAAAATAGAGTAAAAATTTAGTCTATGTTTAGAATATTGTATTGAACCTACATAAAAACTCTAATAAGTCCAACCGTTATATAAATACAGTCTAGTTGCTACTGCATATTTCATAATTTGACTAATTATTTTTTATTTTACTTACAAATACTTTTTTGTATGCAAATTAAAGACAAAGATATAAAAAATATGTACATGCCATGTACCAACAGATAGTTTTAAAACGAGTTCAATAAAAGCTGCACGTGATTGGCAGTTTATGTAATATGAATAAGTAAACAACCACAAAAATAAATATTATGCCACACTGAAAGGAATTACTTAATTATTAGTAAGATATTCGTTATACATATGCAGAGATAGGAGTTCAACAGAATCTGTATTTGAAAGTAATTTTTGTTATTATAAATTTCAAGGTCAAAATCGCAAAATTGTATTATTTTTAATACGTACATGCATACATAATGCAAAATTGTAGCCATAAAAAATGTACACAACACATACATGTACCTAGATACATAATAACTATACAAATCATTGAACCATAACGTTTGTTAACGTCTAGTTAAACTGGGCAACAAACAATGCCAATAATGACTAGCTGTTGTAGGTAAACAAAACAAAAAGAACTTTCCGCAATATTTATGAATAAACATATCAAATAATTATTTAAAATAAATAATTGATTATACGTTATAAACGTGTACCTAGTACATTTAGGAACTTACCCACACATTATAATACCAAAGCATTGCACTAAGGCAGGATAAAAGTTATTCATTGATACCGTGGAATCATGATCAGGAACTATAGTCGTGGTTATTGCAGCATCTGTTGTAAGTGGAATTGTAGTGGTAGTTTCCAAATCTTCCGGAAATTCTGTATTCCCTACATGGGCATAAACAGCAGAATCACCATGCAAAGCTGCCAACATCATAGAACTATCCATTTTGTTAAAGAAGGCTTACGCACGTAGACGTTTTTGTAAAAGTAATTTTTTTTAACAAAGAATGTTAGTATGTATGTAGTGGATGTTGTTGAAATTTATTTGTAGAATGTTGGCTTTTCTAAGTATTTCTCTTCTGTATGTAGCAAAACTACGTCATTATGCGGGTTAATATCTTTCCACTGCTTTCTCGATATATATTTAGTATATAACAAGTGGGTGAATAATACCCCCAAAACTTTGGTATAATATATGACAAGTAAAATATGTACGGCGCAGTTCTATCTGCGTAAATTAAATTTAAAAATTTTTCATTGTTATTTAAGTATACAGCATACAAATAACTACTTATTTATTCGATTAGACATTTAACTAAAGTTATTTTAATAAAATATAGGTTAATTTTTTTATTTATCTTTACACTCATGTTATAATACAGTAATTATATGACTTTTATAAATTTAATTAAAGACCACATTTCATAATTTTATTTAGGCATATGTTTCAATAATTAATTTCTTTTATTTATCAAGAAAGCCTTTAATTTTTTAAATAAATTATATATTTTTCATATTTTCCCAGACGTATACTCGCGTTGATATTTGCTTGCAAAATGTCAATAAAAAGAGAAAAAGTTACTTATATCAGCTGCGCTTAAAGGTGCCATATCATTAAAAGTCGTCACCTCCTAGCACAGATGCCAGAACTAAATTTATAAAAAAATTAATCGAATTCGGCGTGCCTTATTCAGAAGGAAGGCAAATTCATAACAAGTAGTCGCTCATCAGCTGCTTCAATTCGCTGAACTATTAGCATGTCAAAGTTTATATATATATATCTATATATAGATTTGTGAAGAAATTTTAAATTCAATCAGAAACTAAAAAATATTATAAAACAAAAAGTAGAAAAATAAAAACAAAGAGAAATTTATTAGTATAAAAGTTTTATGTACTTTTGCAATATTTTGTATGCGTATATAATGTTTTTGACAGTCCAATAGCAAAAAAGTATTTTTTTCGCCTTTCAACTAATTCGTATGAATTTGCCTCTTAAGAAGCAACAGTTTTTGACAGTTCGGCAGAAAAAAAATTATTTATTTCGCCTTGCTCTAATATGATGCAAGTTCGCATTGGTCTGTTCGTTACATTTGTTGGCATAGCGACACCACCTTTTAAAGTTGATTTACTCTGACATGAAATTAGTCATCATCAGGAAGAATTTGCTAAAATTCTAGATTTGTTTACAAAAATTTCTTTAAAAATATATCATAATCATGAATCGTTTGTTCGGTAGAGGAAAAGCCAAAGAGCCTGCTCCAAATCTAAATGATTGCATCAAGGGTGTAAGTTGTATGAGTATTGAATGTCAAAGACAAGTCGAAAAAAATTTGTTGTGAAAAAATTGTTCTTATTTACAAAATACACAGAGATAAAAACTAAATCATAAAAAATTTAATGAAAATTCGAGTTAGAGAAATATTTCATAATTTTTATAAATATCTTATGAATTTAATACATATAAAGGTAGATGAGCGGGCTAGCAACATTGAAGAAAAAGTTAATAAATTAGAAAATGAACTTCGTAAATATCGAGAGCAAATGGCCAAAATGCGTGAAGGACCAGCTAAAAACTCTGTTAAACAAAAAGCACTGAGAGTTTTAAAACAGAAAAAGGCGTAAGTTTATTCTAATTTTTACTAAGCTCAATATACTCATTTAGTTATTATTTAGTTATGAACAACAAGCGGAAGCTTTAAGAAATCAATCGTTTAATATGGAGCAAGCCAATTATGCTGCACAATCTCTAAAGGATACACAAACTACTGTGACTGCAATGAAAGATGGTGTCAAGCAAATGCAAAAAGAATTTAAGAAAATTAATATTGAACACATTGAGGTACAAGGAGTTCAACAGTTGGAAAATTATTGAAATAATTAAATATATATTTTTTTACTTTAGGATATACAAGATGATATGGCTGATATGCTGGAACAAGCTGATGAAGTACAAGAAGCATTGGGTCGTACTTATGGTATGCCAGAAGTAGATGATGATGAATTAGAAGCTGAGCTAGATGCCTTGGGAGATGAAATTGCTTTAGATGATGATGCCAGTTATTTGGATGATGTTGTGAAAGCTCCTTCAGCACCTGATAAAGAACCCGGTGCTGATAGTATTAAACCAGGAAATAAGGTATTTTAAAATGTTGTCTTAACTGGGTATTGCATAAATTAAAGGCTGTTTTTATATTACAAGATTATAAAGCATTCAATAATGTAATACAAAAGCAGTACTTTTAAAATATTTTAAGTGAGGAAAAGAATAATACATATATTTATTCAAATATGCCATTATTTTTGTATAGAATGCCATTGAAACGGACGAATTTGGTTTACCTAAGGTTCCAACATCGGTAAAGACATCTTAAATAAAAGCAGTTATTTGTATTATTATTTTTTTTATAAAAAAACAATTTTTTATTTCGTTTTTGCTTATGTAAATAAGTTGATAAATAAAAAAATAATAGAATACAAGTAAAATTTTAATAATATTAATTATAATTTATACTCTAATTACTTTACACTCCGTTATAATAATATTTTGTATGTGGCAAACGATTTATTAAATAATTAAAGCTAAAAATTTTTAAATTTTCACAGAAAAAGGACGTGTATAAAAAGATTTTAATTAGTCACTGTAAATTGAATTTAGCTTGACTTAAAATATTGATTACAAGATAATTTTTTTTTTAAATTTCAATAGAAGAAAGAGAAATAGATTGTGCATTGTTGTTTTATTGTTTTTGAATAGTTACCTAAAGACCACATTAAAAAAAAAAAACTTAAGAACCACATTTGATTATAAACTAAATATTTTCCAACGTTTTTGTTAGAATTTTTTTTTATTTTAGAAATCATTTGTTGGCGATGTTTGTGTTTAATTAACATTTACCTAAAAACACTAAAAATATAAGAAGGAACAGATTTTAATGTGCATTCAAACCAGCTATTGAAATTTGAAAACGCAGCAAAATATACTAAAATCTATCAAAATTTGTTATTAAAATTGATTGAATCGTGAAAGGTGTAAAATAAATCCCTTCATACATTAATTTGGTTAATTTCAGTTCAATGAATATAAACAAAAAAATTTTCATATTAATTTCTTTCGGTTCAATTCTTTCTATAGTAAGTAAAACTAGTTCACAAATTTTTTATTAAAGATATTCGAACATACGTATTCTTAACATACTAACTTAATTAAATTGTAAAAAAATAGTCTTTAATTTTTGTGGCCTAAATATTTTAAAATAATTGAATTTAACTAAAAAAATATATATATATTTATATATATATATATATATATATATATATATATATATATATATATAAAAAGTAGATATATATTATGTATATAGTAAATAAATCACAATAGTAAACGAGAGTGCTAAATAACATACACAATTCTCCTGACTTGTTACAAAATTTTTAATATGCATAATAAATAATAATTTTTTTGTACTTAAAATATTTTAAAGCAATTTATTTAAAATTAAATTTTTATAAATTCCAAATTTTCTTTTAAGTGCATATTTTTCAAAAGAAGGCTACACTTTGTAAAAAAAACATAATTTCAAGAATCTTTAGAAATAAAATAAATTTTCTGTTTGTTTGCTTGATATAGAAATTTTTGTTTTCCTACGAATTTATCAGAAATTTGACAAATAATCTCTATACCCACGGAAGGTCGAAATATATTTTGGACCTTCCAACAATTTTCACTTCCGACGTGTGCCCGTACTTAATTTAAGCCTGAAATTATGCTTTAAAATATTTTATTTACTCTAATTTGCGCCTCTGCTAATAATGGCATCAGCCACTTTATTATAA
Source organism: Thelaira solivaga (assembly GCA_947397855.1). Lineage (NCBI taxonomy): Eukaryota > Metazoa > Arthropoda > Insecta > Diptera > Tachinidae > Thelaira > Thelaira solivaga. The sequence goes on from OX377613.1 coordinate 63,297,674, forward strand.
AGTAGTGAATGGCTGTATTTGCATGGGATTTTTAATGATTAAAATTAGATTTGTAAACAGATTTCTTTAAAAATTGGTACATACTAAAGGGCTGCATACTTGAAATAGCTCACAAGCACTTAAAAAGCAAACTCACTAAGTTTATAATTTGTTGGTTTTTATTCTAATGATGACTTGAAAAAAAATTTCTAATCGATATCTCACATTCAATGCTAGCTAATTCTGTTCATTAGGAAACCAAGATTTACGAAAAAAAAAATACAAACAAAATTAATTTTTATAGTTGTAAAAACTATCTTAGTGTACATACACATAAATAATGCTAAAGTTTAGTTACATGAACTTATTTTGCGCAAACGAAAGCGTTTTAGAAATGTTCCTGGTGGTGGACAATGGTTTGTTAAGTTTGTTAAAAAATTATATGCGTCATACATGTCCTCAGGTTTTAATTTATGTACAGTGATTATACCTTTTAACGTACATTTATTTTTATAACGATCAAAATGGAAGAGTGGATGATGATGTCTCGTAATATTTGCCTTTTCCGCACACAAGCCAGTAACATAAACATCCTCTAAATAAACTAAACTGGTATTTAGTGATGCCTCATACAACTGAGGAACAACATCCATAGACATTATATAGCCTGAACCGGATAAATAAGTAGGATAATAATTTTTGGTATACATATAATAGGGCATATACCATTTACTTCTAACATCACTAAGGACGACAGATTTACAGAACATACAGCCCACCATATAATCAGTGGAGGCATTTAAACGGTTCATATCTGACAAAGTCTTATATGTACGACTGTCATAAAAATCTAAAGTTTCGTTATATAGCGGTACTGTGCCACCCAATAAAAATTGTATCAAATTGGGTATATTGATAAAAGTATCATCATCACATTTCATAAAAAAAACTGCCTTATCGAAACATTTATTACGCGTTATCCACTTTAAAGCCATGACAGATTTGATGGTTAAATTGTTGTAGGTATCTAAAAAATTTTCTTGCACTATGTCATCATATTGCTCGGCTTCTTGCTGTAAGCGCATGTGAGTTTCATTATCAACTCCTCCGGCAGTACCGCTCATTAACATATCTGATTTATTATGACCCACTAAAAATAAAATTTTTACTCCAAAATTCTCGGGTTGAATTGTATTCGTTTGCTATTTGTAAAAAAATAATTTAATAATTGTAATTCAAGAATACAACAGTAAAATTAAAAAATTATATATATATTAATAATTGGGTCAAATTAAACCAATGCCAAATAATTATTTCTTTTAAAAACTTTGCCCAAAATCATAGTCATACTAAAATCGGTATCGTTTTAAAAATTATTTTAATTATATAGATATTTTTGAACAAAAAAAGTTCTTAATAAAAGATTACTTTTATTTGACTATGATTATGGAAAACCTGATGTAGAAATATTAATGAAATAAAATTTTGCTGTTTTGTTTTATTATTATATTCGAATTTGGTTTTCAAGTTGTCGAATTTAGTGATATTTTATAAATAATTTTTTAAATAATGGGGACTTACATTTCCATTCACTCTAAAGAATTCTTGAAAGAGTTCAATTCGTTGTAGTTTTGGTTGCAAATAGCGTTCCTTTAAATTTGAATGTAATTTTTCAAATAGGCTGTAATTAAATTCCGTAGTATTGCCCCAGGTTTCGCGGATTGTTTGTCTGTAAACATGAAAATAGAAATAAATATGTATTATATGATCCCAGATTAATCGCTTTATGATGCTAAATACATACCTTGCAACAAAATTATTTAACCCCGAACACACAATAATTAAAATAAACATTTTTTCATGACATTTATTACGTGGTTCTAACACCGTTGAGTCGTTAAATGGAAAAATGTACTCACTTATGTTACGTGATACATCAAAATCCCAATCTGCCAAAGGGTCTGCATAAGTTAGAAATACAAAAATTTAATATTAATGTTTAGATAACAATTTTTTTCGTACATGTTAGTAAATCTCCCATTTTTTCCTTTACAACGACACACAAATTATACTTACAATGTCTTGATGATGAATCAGAGAATATTGCACCATAAAAGATTAAAAACAATAACATGGGAATCGTAAAAGCACATAGTAAGTGACGAGTTATACGTTTTCCAAACCCTCGACGATTATGTGCTGCCACGGTTGATAAAGTTAATAGAGGTTTGCTTGAACGAAAATATTTTCTTCTATTTTGAAAGTGAACATCGTCCCCATGATCACTGTTATCAATCACCGTTGTTATAGTACTACTGGAACTGTCTTTCCTTGGAGGTAATAGCGTGATTTTCTCATATTTATAACCCATGGTTTGGCTTTCTTGTGGCATTTTATTTATTTATTAAGGAATACTCTTAAATTTAATACAACTGAAATTCGTAAATTGGTTTGAAACTTTTTTTTTTTAATTTTTATAGTATATATATCGCCGACTGTTTATTAAGGGTATTAAAGATATAAAAGATTTTATTACTTTAAAATACATTTCGGCAACATTTTACTTTAATAGACGCTTTTTTAATTAATGACGGTTTAACTAGAGACGTGGATGTTGATGGTTAAGCAGTTGCTAGGAAGAAATAAAATGGAAATTAAAATATGCAGAGTATGCATGTAATTTTATTATTAGAACTGTGCAATCTGGTTGTCGCTTACCATTTCCACTCCTTTATTTTTATTACAATACTTTTGAAGTAGTAATAAGAAGAGATAGAGAGAAAAACAGAATTTGGACAAAGGATTTATATGTAGGTTTATTTATGTATAAGGCGGCCTTGAAATTTTTTTCGTGTTCACTTCATGTGCTGTGAATTGCAGTTGCATATAAATTGCAATTCTTAATTAAGTTTTTTTTGCCTAACTATTAGATTTGTATAACTTTCACTTTCTTTTTAAATTGCTATTATATTACTACACCGTAAGTTATCACGCGATTAACACCAAAATAAATTTCCAGTGGTGCGAGTTATTGTTAAACATAATTCTTTACTATAATTACATAATTTAAATTATTAGCACTGTTATTTTTATTTATTTTCAAGTACTTCATAAAATTTAACAATAGAAATAAAAAGTCTAGTGTTTACGATTGTTTTTTTTCTTAATTTATTTTGTTATTAGATAAACTTTATCGTGGCAGAATTAACACGACAAAGGCTATTTAGGCGACAGTAAATGTAGAAACGTAAATGTGGGCGTTTCAGCTGATCGTTTCTTTAATATGGATGGATGAATCTAATACCACCTAAGTGTAGGGTCCCAACCTGTATAGAATTAGACTATGGTCCCAACCTGTGTAGAATTTCACGTAAGCAAATGTAGACAGTGACTACGAAAACAATGGCCGCACAGAATGTAAACAAGTTTTTGTATTAACTTTACCGTGTTAATTCTGCCATGAACTAAAATTTTAATTTAGTATTGCCATATGATAAAAATTTTATCACTTGGGAAAAGAAGATTACCTTATTGCTGTAAATGTATAAAATTAAGTTACATAAATTAAAATTTAAAGCACATAGTTTTGATAATTTGGAATATATCTTGTATATTGTGATTCTGATGTTGATTTGAACCTACTTTGAAATCCGTTAAGTTGACTTTTATTACTACTGTGGCATGATTAAAAAAACATTAGGCATAGACTGAACATGTTGCATGTTTCTAAACCGAAAAACATTTAAATCTGGCATTTTCACAGCTGTTCAGTGCCGGCAATTTTTTTTAAGTGAATGTTGTGTGGTTGTGTTGTCGCGATAAAAAGTATAAGTAAATTTTGTAATAAATGACTTCGGTTGCCGCCAATTCCTTAAATAGTAAAAAATGGCACAGCTTACGCCATATTTTGGAAAGGGTAGGCCCATTTTGTAAATCGGATTTTACACCTTCGCCAGAAAATTTGGAGTTTTTACAAAATACTTGCAAAATTTTAGTTATCGGTATATTTAATTTTTATTTAGTTTGTATTAGTATTTTTTATTATTTAATATATGTTTTAAGGTGCTGGAGGCTTAGGTTGTGAACTTTTAAAAGATCTGGCTTTAATGGGTTTTGGTGACTTGCATGTTATCGACATGGACACCATAGATCTATCGAACTTGAATCGACAATTTCTATTCCGTAAATCTGATATTGGATTGTCGAAAGCTAAATGTGCTGCTAAATTTGTAAATAAGCGAGTGCCTACATGTCACGTTACACCGCATTTTTGCAAAATTCAAGATTATGATGAATCTTTCTACCAAAAATTTCATATAATAGTTTGTGGCCTTGATTCGATAGTTGCACGTCGTTGGATAAACGGTATGTTGGTGTCATTGCTTTCTTATAACGAAGAAGATGGATCTGTTGATCCTTCCTCCATAATACCTATAATTGATGGGGGTACTGAAGGCTTTAAAGGTAACGCGCGTGTTATATTACCTGGATTTACGGCCTGCATTGAATGTACATTGGATCTATTTCCCCCACAAATCACGTATCCTCTGTGTACCATAGCCAGTACTCCACGTCTCCCTGAACATTGTATTGAATATGTGAAAATCATACAGTGGGATAAGGAGAGTCCTTTTAACGGAACTTTAGATGGAGATGATCCTCAGCATGTGGCATGGGTTTATGAACGAGCCTGCGAAAGAGCAAATCAATTTAATATACCTGGTATAACTTATCGTTTAGTGCAAGGTGTTTTAAAAAACATAATTCCCGCAGTAGCCAGTACAAATGCCGTGATAGCAGCAGCTTGTGCTACTGAAGTTTTCAAACTGGCCACCAGTTGTTATGACAGCATGTCGAACTATATGAATTTTAATAATATTGATGGAATTTATACATACACTTATGGTGCAGAAAAATGGGAAAACTGCTTGGCATGCAGTAGTGTACCTCAAATAATAAATATCGAAGATCCCAACACCACAACATTAGATGATTTGATAAAAAAGTTATGCGAAAGTCCCAAATATCAAATGAAACAGCCGGGTAAGTTTTCAAAATTGAAATAAATTATAATACAATCAGTTTTATTAGTTGTACAAGATTGTAGAAGAAACTTAAATTGTGGTTTAAATTAAATTAAATTATTTATTAGTAAATTTTATTTGACCTTTTTCCTTTTAATTAAAATGGCTATTTTGATTAATTATTTATTAATTATTTGATTAATTTATAATTATATCCTGAAGAAGCTACAAAAATTGGAGCGAAATATCGATATAAAAATAAATTAAAAAAAAAAAAAAAATTTTTTTGAAAAATAAGACCTCAAGCTTAACAAAATAGCCATTTTAATTAAATTAAATTAAATATTTTGAATTGGTAAAAATAAAATTTATTTATATACATATTTTTTCAGGAATTACAGCAATAATTAATGGCAAAAATAAAACTTTATACATGTCCACAGTTAAAAGTATTGAAGAGAGTACACGCAGCAACTTGACACAATCTTTGGGTGAATTGGGACTCAAAGATGGTCAAGAAATAATGGTGTCCGATCAAACAACACCAAATACTATAAGGCTACAATTGAAATATAATGCCAATGAAATAGAAATGAAATAAATATCAAACAAAACCAAGTGAAGAAAAAACCAAAAAAAAAAAAAAAAAAATTATTACAACACAAGTAAAACAAAAATAGAAAGAAAAAACTTAAAATACACCCGTTCTTAATATATCAAACTTATTCACTAATTTCATCAATCACGGGTACATTTTGCAACTCAAAACATTTACGCTTCCACATTGCCAGTTGTTCTTTTAATACTTTCTCTTTTGCGGCCGCGCGCGCTAATAAAACTTTAGCTTTTTGCAGTAATTGTGATTTCTTAACAAGTTGCTCCTTAACGTATTTTAGTTCATCGTGAGTTTGTGTATCCAAGGCCTTCTGCTTACTGCCCTTATTTTCACAGTGCGGACATTTCGATTGTAGTTTTAATTCTAATTGTAAGGCAGATATTTTGTTTTGTGAATCGGTATACATTTGTTGAAAACGCGCTGAATCATTGTTAGAAATTTCGGTTGAAGTCTTGAACAATAAAATAAAATTAATGGTACGTATTAACTCTCTCTTATGTTTAGTGTTTTAATTGTTAACTTACTTTTGATTCACATGATTTTCTAACGTCTTTCAAATATTTATTTTCAGCCTGTAGTTTTTCTACTAAATTTCTTAGTGATAATATTGTTGTTTCCACCGATTGACCAATTTGTGTGTTTAATTTTATACCACTACATTTGCATAGTTCTTTGCGTGCTTCTGCGGAGGCCATTTCTTCCTTCAAGGCAATAATGTAGCTGCAAAAATTAATTAATTATTATTAAATTAAAGGTAAAAAAATTATTTTTTATTCTATGCTAGAATGCATTTAATAAAATGTATTTGTTTTGTATAATTTTTAGGTAAGTGGATTTTTTTTCTTATAAACTGGAGTTGTTAATTTTGAATGAAAAAAATGTATTGATGGTTCCCGGATTCAGGCAAGAAGGCTTGACAAAAAATATATTTCAAGGATTTTGCCAATAATATCATTAATGTAAATAAGTTTTAATCAAAAGTAATTGAGTGATTTTTAAAAGAAAATGATGTAATTTTCGTAAATCTATTCAGTTTTAAATTAAGCAAATTTTTTTCAGTTTATATAATTTTCCCCAACAACAAAAAAATGTAAGAAATTTCTATTTTCTTATTCTCTAGCTTAAAACTGTGATAAATATTTATTATCGCATAATGAAATTTCTTTCAATCTTACGTTTATCCGATATAAATTCGTTTGTATCTAATTTATAGAATAATTTGTTACTAGTTTTCCAAATTAGTGTGTTTATTATGGTAGATGCTAACGGTGAACTGAACTAAAAATTAATTAATTAAACCGATAGCTTCTATCGCACATTAGCATTGTAAACAAAATCCGGAAATTTGTTTTCGCGAAAGAGGCAGTCAATTTCTAATTTGTTGTAAAATTTCTTTTTTAATTTGTGAAATTCCAGTTTATTTAAAATTTTTTTAAATCAATTTTTTTTTTTTTTTTTTTTTTTTGTAATTAAATTTTTTTTAGTGATATTTTCTTGTGAAATGCGCGTTTTTTTCTTTTGATCGATTGTTTAACTACTGAAATTAATTAAAGCTGTGCTACTCACTCTTCTAAATGTTTAATACGTTTCTGTAAACGTTCCGTGCCATCACCTTGTCTCAACAAATCATTATCTAATTGCAATTGTAAATTTTTTGCTTCCAAGCGAATATTTTGAGCTTCTACAGATGATAACTTTTCCTGGATCTTTTCAATTTCTGTGGTTAACACATTACTACCTTTGCCCTCCAGTTCTAAGGCTATAATTTTACGTTGTTGCATTTCAAGACGGGCTTTCAATGCTTCGATTATATCATTTTGAGGATTTTGTAAAGTGCTTGTCACATGATTGTAATGCAATTTATTACAAATGGGCAAAGGGCCATGACCAGGCGAACTACATTCACTACTAGCACCTGTATATGTTTCGGGAGTTTCTGAGGGTGTGTATTTAGCAGCCGTAACACTGCCAACACTAGATGTTTGATTGATTTGTAAATTGGGGCATGAGGGTGTACGACAACATTTCATAGAATGCTGTACATTTTGTTGAGTTATTCTACTCAATTTTGCCTCTAATATTTGTTTATCTTTTTCTAAACGATTTATTGTATTTCTGGCTGACTGCAAAAGAGCACGAGTTTTTTCTAGCATAATTTCAGTTTCCTCTAGTTTGGTTTTAAATTTTTCGGCATTTTGTTGCCATCTTTTTTGTTTCTCCCACAAACCCACTTCATTAGCGCTGCGTGCTCTCCTGCTATCTATAATATTTTTTTGACGTTGTATTTCAGCTTTAGCATCTTCCAAATCCAATTCCAATTGTTGTATTTTCTTTTGCAGATTTTCATTTTTAACACGAGCATTTAACTCAGTCTTTATAGAAACTATAGGACGTTTTATTAATTGATTACGCAAAGACTGATTTAATTCTCTAGCTTGTTTTTCTCTTTGGGTTAGATTTGTTAGCTGTTTGCGTAAAGCTTCAATTTGGGTTTGATAAATCTTATTAGTGGCCTCGGTTCTTGTGAGGTCACTGGCCAATTTAGCTATTTGATCAGCAGAATAATTTGAAGAGTCATTGATATAACGCTGTTGATCGTCCTAAGGAAATTAAAAAAAAATAACAAAATTTAATCTTTATTCGTGCTTAATTCCAACTTTTGTTGTTGTGCAAAATGCATTATTTTCTATGATATTCTCATGGAAAATTTTACAAAAATTACCTAGTACAATAAGTACTAAGAGGGAAAGCATATCCATACAGCTACTCTATATTCCGTATTTCGATTCGAATCGAAAAGGCTTTCGAAGTGAATTTTCAATTTAAAATAAAAACTAATTATGTAGAACATTCGAAAAAAATTTACAACGTCTAGATATCAGCTTTTTCTTTCAAATTGAAAATTATTTTCGAAAGCCATTTCGATTCGAATTGAAATACATAATAACCCCCCTGAATCCTCAGTAGAAAAATATTGTTTTTTTTTTAACTTACATGGAAATTATTTAAAGTGTCCATTAACTCATTTATGTGCTTATCTTTCTCCTCCAATAATGAACGCAGCTGTTTGATTTCGGTATTGTAAGTCGTCACATTCGTCGATTTTTCTCGATCTTGCAAAAATTTTATTCTAAAAATAGAAAAATTATTAAAAAGTTTTTAAAATTGTTGTATTAGCTTTCAACAATAATTGAAACATTATTCCTATTGGTTTTGTTCTCTCAAAATTCTAATTTTTTACATCAAAAAGTGTATAAAAAATAAGTTAATAAATACAAGAGAGATAAGGCTTTCGAAGAAAATTTTTCTTCGTACAAAAATTTTTTTAAAACGTGTGTACATAGTTTGTACTGTTTTAAAAAAAATTTCTACAGACAATAATTTTGTTCGCCCAAAAAATATTTTGTTCGGACAAAAATATTTTGTTCGGCCAAAAAATATTTTGTTCGGACAAAAAATTTGTGAATTCAGCTTAATTGACATTAAATAAAGATAAAAAATTTTTAATAAATTTTCTGCATAAACTAAGATTCAGGCCAACATTTTATTATTCCAGCTAAGTTACTTTAAAAGCAGCTCACATACAGCTCACCACATCTAGCTATGAACCTAAAGTCTGGTTTTCGTGAAAAAGAGAACAGAATGGGGGAAAACTTTGTCTGTATTGTAGTGAAATATGCTTATCTAGGCTCAATTGTACTCTTTCAGCAAGGCCTTGTTAAAGGTTTTATTAATATTTAAGAGAAGCTATGGTTTTTGTTGGACTGTGTAACTCCCTACAAACTACTCGTAACATATTTTATTCAAAATATTATGGCATCACAACAAATACTTAACTTTTCCTTTAGTATTTGTATCTCTTCCTCTTTAAGTTTAAAAGAACTTTCCCAGTATGTTGATTTTTCTTTAAATTCTTTTAATTGTTTAAACAAATTCTCATTTGACTCCTCCTTATTGTGCTCTAATTCATGCTTTTCTTTTGCTGTCGCTTGTAAATCATCACTTGGTTCAGTTGCTTTGATTGAGGGCGTTACATTTTCCTCAAACATCTCTTCAATTTTCTCATCAGTCATTTCATTTAGACTATTATCAATATTCTCTTCAGCTCCAGCCATTAAATGTGTGGCCAAATCCAATTTTTCATTTGAATTACGTCGCACACTTACAGACTCCAGTTGGGTTTTTAAATCAAAAATTTCTGTATCTTTAGTTTTAATATTATAATTCAGATTTACGATTGTACTTTTTAAATCTTCAATTTCATTATGCAATTTCGTTAAATTGAAATGATTTTCTTCCCTTTCAGTTAGTAAAATATCTTGATATTTTGATATGGATTTATCCTTTTCAGTGAGCAGTGTATGAAAGGATAATATGGTTTTCTGTTAAGATTTCAACAAAAAAAAAAAAGTCATTATATTTTAAAATTTCTTTATGCAAAATAATTTACCTCTATAACATCTGATTGCAAATTGGTTGGTTGGTTTTGTTGCACTGGTGATGATACTGGCAAATGTTTTTGTTGTTGTATTAGTTTTTCTTCCAACTCCTGTATTTTAATTTCAGCTTGTGATAAACTAAAAAAATATTTAAAAAAAATGTCAGTTACTTCCAACTAGAATAAGTTTGGCAGCTGAATTTTTTATGTCCACATTGTCATCCTTTGAAATTTTTAATTTTCATTCGTTTTCGAATGTCGTAATTAAACACATTTTTTTTTCTTTTGATAAATAAAAATTCACAACAATATTGTTGTGATGGAGGACATAAAAAAAAGAAAGAAAATTTCATCATAATGACGATTATTTGGGATCCGACTTATATGGTTCATGTCAACAATATTGAATCTGTTCAAAAACAGTTTTTGCTATTTTGCCTACGTGCTCTACATTTTGATCCATTAAACTTGCCACCTTACACCAGTCGACTTGCTCTCATTAAACTGCCAACTTTAAAAAGTCGTAGAATTATGTTAAATGTTACTTTTGTTTTAAATTTGTTAAAAGGAAATGTTTGTTCTGATTTTTTGATAAGTAATATCTTTTTAACGTTCCTTCAAGATTTACACGTCATTATAATCCTCTATCTGTAAAAGTATTCCGAGCTAATTATGCCAATTCTGACCCTTTTTTGAGAATTTGTAATCAATTTAATAAATTTTATAAACATGTTGATTATTCATCAAATAATGATACTGTAAAAACTAAGTTAATTGTATTTTTAAATAATTAATTGTATTATGCTACAGTCTGTAAGGATCTTGAATCCATAGACAATAATAATAATAAATAAATAAAAAAAAAGTTGCTTTTTTTTCAAATTTTCATAGTGAAGCTTCCATTTTAGGCTTATAAAATGTTGAGCCAACTTAAGTAAAACACCACCAGGAATATTGTTGTGGAACATTTTAACCCTCTAACTCTTCAATTAATCAAACTTTTTTGACTACTATTTAAAAAAAAGATCAAAAAGAGCCATAAGTTACAGAGTTAGAGGATTAAAATGTTTTAAAAAAATATTTCTCATAAGATTAAGTTTCTCAACACCTTCACTAGCAGACACAAGTCAACACTTAGAATGTGTTTGAGGGTTAATTTGTATTTATTTGCAGTTGGCGCAAAAATGTGTCACGAAGAGGTTTGTTTGTAAGAGAGAAATATTGTACATTAAATTTAACCATAAGTCAATTTACAAAACAAATCTGTGACTATAATATCTACCAATAAAACAATAACACAGGCTTTGGCTCTTTCTTGTTTTCTTTTCCAACTTACCTCTCTTCGGTTTTAATAAGTTTTTCCACAGCTTCTCTTTCTGCATTTGTCTTATTAATAACACGTTTTTCTGGCGTCTCCTTGGCAGTTTTTTCCTGTACGGCTTTAATAGTTGGACTTTTCTTGGAATTTTTTTGTTCTTCCTCTTGCTCTTGTAGAGTTTGAATAGCCTTAGAGTCTTGTGGAATTAAATCTCTGCTAGTTTGTATTTGAGCTTCACTTGTTTCCCGTGTTACAATTGATTTATGTTCTTCACTCTTCTTTTCTTGCTCTTCTGGTTGAGTTGTCTGCAAACAAAACTCACTATCATCAGTTTGTGTTGTAGTATCATTGAAAGTGTGGTTTTTAAAAGGCGTTTGTATGGGTGATATATTTTTATCCACCATTACTTTGGATAATCTACGCGTTCGTTCGGCCGGTATGGGCATGTTATCTGTATTACAACCAATTTCTTGGGTTAATAGTTTTTCAAGCTTCTGCATTGCAGAATTTTGCAAACTTTTTTGTTTTTCCTCTATTTCAAATAAAGCATCTATGGTACGCCAATGTTCAGTTTCGTTAGCCATTTTAAGCTTAATATCATGTAAGTCTTTTTCTAAATCAAAACATTTCTTCTCCCACTGCTTTAACTGCTCTTCATAAAGTTTACATTGAGTTTCTGCTTTCACTAGCTTTAATAAACAAATGTTTATATATATGATATTAATTTGAATAAAAACATGAATATGAATATGAACATGAACATGAACATGAACATGAACATGAATGTGAAAATGAATATGAACATGAACAAGAATATATATACGAGTATGAATCTGAATTTAAATTTGTATTCGCATATGAACATGAACATTAACACGAAGATCATTTTTAACATTATCTTACCTTGATAACTTGTTGACTCTCTTGCATTTCCAAATTGTGTTCCTTTGCAGCTGTTTTAATAATTTCCACTATATCATCGTTTAATAAATCAGACATGTTTGGATGATTTTCTTCGTTTAAAGTTGATTTTTTCTTGAGGAATTTTTGATAGGCATAAGCAAAATTGCTGAGGAAGACCAACGGTGTAAATTTGGCATATTTCTCTTTGAGATAATATAAAGATTTCTGTAAAAATCTACAAACATTGAGGGTTGATTTAAAAAAATAAATTTAAAAAAAATTTTATCAAAACCAAATGAGTGTCAGTTACCTGATTTTTAAGTTATTATTTTGGCATTCAAAATGGAAGTTTTTATTTAAATTCTCCATCAAATGCTTACTTGTAACCAAGTCTTGTTCTAAGTTTTCAAATTTTATTTTAAGAGAGTCGCGTTCATTTCTAACATGACCAAGTTCTAGTTTGGCTTTAATAGAAAATAAGGTTACGAGTACAAGAAAAATAAAATAATTAAAGGAAACAATTACCTGCATCTAAATCTCTTTGTATTTTGGCTATCAAAAGCTTATCTTCTGTAGAGCTTTGCAAATCGGCCACTGTGTGTCTTAAGTTGACTTGAGTATCGGTAATTTCATTGAGTAGCTTTTGTTGGGATAATATTTGCTCTTGGGCTATTTCTAAAAGAGTTTCCAGTTGAGTGGTTTTTCTTTGCATTTCCAATTTTTGAGTCTCAAATGTGTTAATCATTTGCTTTTGATTTTCATATTCCTGTTGTGTTATAAACTCTAATTGTAAATCCTCTTTGATTATGCCATAATCTAGACATAGATCGGGTATTTTTATACTATTTTCTGATTTACTACACAACAGCTCTTCTGTAATGATGGCCAGCTGCATTTGGCTTTCGTTTAAACTTTGCTGCAAAGCTTTATAATCATCACAGCTGTAGTTGTAAAGATTTTTATAAGTTTGAAAATCTTGTTTAAGTTTTTCTGTTAATGCTTGACTTTTTGTTAATTCTTTTTTGAGTTCGGCTTGTATTTGAATACTTTCAATTTGTTGTTGTTTTAACATTGAAAGATTTTCATTAAAATCCTCTCTCATATACTCATAGCTTTTGCGTTCTCTTATAAAATCTTGTTCCAAATGGACAATTTGTTCGGTGAGCTCGGCACAAGCTTGCATAATTTCCATTTCGTTAGCATGCATATGCAGTTTAAGCTCTTCATAATATTTTTTAAAAATTTTTAACTCTTCTAATTCTGTTTTCAAAGTACGTTTTTCGCTTAAACACATTTCTGCTACTGCTTGTTGTTTTTCTAATGCTGCTGGTGGTGGCGTTGGTACGTAGGGTATATTAAGACTTTTAGTGGGTGTAGTTGGTCTAGTTGAGCTATCCAAATATTCAGCTGGTAGCTGTATATCATAATCTGTAGTTATTTCTTTTATTTCACCATCCTCTCTTACACTCTCTATGGAATTCAAATCTTCTGTAGGTAATTCTCTTTGGGGTGTATGTGTTGTCTGTTTGCTTAAAAGTTCCTCTAAAGCTTTCTCTCTAGTTCTAATTACAGCCAGTTGTTCTCTTAATCTTTTGGGGGTATCAAATGTAGAATTTGTATTTTTTAAAGTCTGTATTAATTTCGAAAGCAGCTCTTTGTCTATGATAATTTGATTTGAACAATCTGTAATTGTTTTAATGGTAAAATTAAATAATAATTTATAATTAAAAATATAAAAAAAAATTCTAGTTACCATCATATTCCCTTAATTTTTCCAAGATCTCTAGCATTCCCTGTCTTAGTAACTCATTTTCTTGTTGAATTTCTTGATGTTTTCCCTCATGCGTTTCATAATGCAAAGGTTCTTGGAGCTCTACTTTCAAATTACCTTGACATTGACTGCAAACAGTTACCAATAAAGAAGTTTCTTTTGAATTAATAGAATCTTCTATTTCACCCACTTCTTTGGAAGCGCTGGGACTTGTTAAATAATCTAACGTTGTGTTGTGTTTATGCTTGATTGGGGTAGGTGTGGTAGGTGTGGTAGGGCTCACTTGTGCTACCAAACTGTGTTTTAAAGGAGAATTTCCTTTAGTTAATGCCATAAGTTGTTTTCTAAAATTTCATTTAAATTTATTTACTACACTTGCAGTTTGTTATTAAATTAAATTAAGTGTTACCTTAAATCAGACTTCTCCATTTGTAAACGTAATCTCATTTCCTCCGAAGCTCTTAGTTTCAAGGTTAATTTTTCTATCATTTTCTCTTTGCTGCGCTCTTTGGCTTGTAACTTTTTAGCTGTTAAAACTACATCTTCTGGTATATTAAGACGTTTTCTTAATAAATTATTTTCTTGGGCTATTTCATGCATTGAATTTAATTCCATTACTAAAGCTCTTATTTGTTTATCTCTGGATTGCAGTTTATTTTCTAAAGAAGAACATTTTCTTAAGGCTGTCATTAGACCATCTTCACCCTTTTGATAGGCTGTTAAAGCTTTAACAGTTTCCATAGCTTGTTTGGCCTTCAAGCAACATTCTTCTTCAGCTTTTTGCAACATATCAGAAAGTTCTTCACATTTTTCATTACTGGCCTTCAAAGCCATTTCAATTATTTTACAACATGGCCTTGGCTTACGAGGATTGCGTTCTTCTTCCCTTTCTGTGGTTAATTTATTCATAAGTTTCGTAGAGGCAATCATTTCCTCAGCCATCATTTTTAGTTTGCCTTCCAATTGCTCTATAAGTATATCACGTGACTCTAAGCACTAATTAAATTTAGAATTAATTTATTTTTATATAAGTAACTGCCTTTTAATTAAAAAAATTACTCACCTGCTGTAATTTATTTATATGCTCCTCTTGCTCATCAGATTGTTCACTATCTGCTTTGGGTTCAGTTACTGCCCTCTGGCTGTCAACATCTTCTTTAGTTTCTTTTTTAGTTTTATATTTTTTCAATTGTTTATCTTTCTCTTCCAGCATTCGCTTCCAAGAAACAGCTTTTATCTCTAACTTTTCAATGAAATCTTTTAAATCATGCTCGCTCTTCTCGCGCTCATCTTCTAAATATGTTATGTTGCCTTCCAAACGTTTCATTTCTGCATTAAGATCTTGCATAGACTCTTTAAGAGCTTTTTTCTCACTTTCCAAAAGAGTTTTATCAGCTTTAAGTTGTAACAAAATTTCTTTGCCGTGTTTCAAGTCTTTTTCCAATGTTAAAATTGTCTTGGATTGTTCAATATTTTGATTTTGCAAGGACTATTAAAAATGAAAGAGAAAGTGAGTGAAATGAAAGCACAAAATCAGATGAAACATTAAGTGCTTGAGAGAAAAAACTAAGTTAAGCTTATGCAAGCCTTTAGAGTTGTGATTATATTGGCATAACTTTAAAAGATTTTATAAAAGCATTTTAAGTTTATGGGATTATTTCTTTAGGTTGTACAACTTGGTTGCAAACATTAATTTTTATGCTTTTAAACTTATCTTTAACGACCAAAATACTTGCAAGGCCATGTTTACTAGAAGATTGTACACAAAGTTGTATAGTCTGTGAGCAAAACTCTTATGTATTGTTTACAACAAACGAAAAATCCCATCGTCTTGGAAAATGTGTGTGGAAAACACTCAAATTTTAAAATATTTTTAAATTTTGTTTATATCAAATTACTTACCTCGATTTCTTTTAGCAAACGTTTTATATGCTTATTTTTGGTATTAATATTACGCAGCAGAGTTTCCTGCTTATCCAATTCAGATAAAGGATCCGAAGAATCCTTATCACTGACCTCAGTATTTGCAACTTCTCGTAAACGTGCTTGCAACGAAAATATTTCCTCTGTCAACTGACAAAAAAAAAATTTTCATTTTCAAACCTAAAATAAAATAAAAATTTATGTGAAACAATCGTCATCTTGCATTACCTCTTTGATTTTATTTTTATGCTCAGTTTTGTTGTCCTCCAAATTGGCTACCATGCGTTTGAGTTTTTCATTTTCATCTAGCAAACGCTCATGTTGAGACTCTTTAATAAATTAAAAATTGCTTGTTGGCTTTTTTGTTTTTTAATTAAATAGTTTTCTTACCCAAACTTTCTTTATCTTTATTTTCTAATTGTTCCTGCAAGTCTGTAACCTGTTCACCTTTATAAACCAAAACAGCCAATGCCAATTCTAAGGTCTTTCGTAATGATTTCTTAGGCAGTTCTTCTATAGCTTCTCTTAGTTCCAATAAAGTTTCATAAAGTTCTTCTTTTTGTTGTTTAGAAAAATCTTTGAATTTCCTAATGGAAACAGCTTCTGGTAAATCCATGACGAACGACTTCTAATTCTGTGATTTCTGGCAAAATAATTGAAATTTTAAAAAGAAATTGACAATAGAACGAACATGTCAGTGTGTACTGCTGTTGATGTTGAAAATTTAATGAAAAATAGTTTTCTTTTTTACGTACGTATTTCCATGAGTGGCCTAAGTTACCTTGACTACCTACATTTCACTCAAAGACACTCACTCAAGTGTTAACTTGCCAGTCTGGTAGGATTTGTTTAGTTTTGTTTACACAAAATTTTTACTTTGCTTTGGTTGTTGTCGTTAAATTAGACCAAAAAAAAAAAACGTGTATCAAACGTCATACACTTAATGTTTGATGGCATGTTGCTTTAGGGGGTGGTTGTTTCTGTTTAGTATATTAATGCTTTGTTTTGGTCTTTTCAATGTCTATTTTGGATGCTTATTTAATACAATTAGCCAGAACGAGTCAATAAAAGAAGTTCGTAAAAACACACTTGTTTGTTTTGAGTAGTAAAATTATATCAAAAAGGACATTGACTTTGATTTTTTTCTTTTTAAACTAAAAGAATAAATCGTTTAATTTCAAAGAAAAACAAGAAAAATTGAGAGAGTTGCATACAAATTTTTTAGACGATGGGATTGTTCGTGTCCTGTAAACAGCACATTGGCTTTTCACACGATTTAATCATCAAGAAAATCATATTTTTTTTTTAATTAAAGTAATTTTGTGTTATAAAAAAACAAAAATGTGGCAATACTTATCAGGGTACTAAAACTGGTTATATAGTTTTTGATAAAAATAATGACTATTTTATTAAGCTTGAGGTCTTATTTTTATTAATTTATAATTATATCCTGAAGAAGCTATACAAATTGGAGCGAAATATTGATATAAAAATAGATTTTTAAAAATAAGATCTCAAGCTTAATAAAATAGTCATATTATTTAAATGAAAAAGGTCAAATAAAACTAACTAATAAATAGTTTTTGATAAAAAAAAAATATTAGGCCTGATTATGAGTGTCGCTGTCGTGATGAAAACAGTGCTATGTGGCAACGCCGGCCATATAATTTACATTTGCTTGTCGTAATGTAGTGTATTTAATAAGTCCTGTCTATTTTACTGTATTATTTAAGTCCTTTTTTTAAACTATATTTATCTTTTTCTGTAGCATTTGAATGGTGTAATAATTTCTCTTAAATTCCACTCAATTGGAATTTGCTTATTTTTATTTGTTATTTGCTTTAAGAACTTATCTCGTTATGTTTATATTTAAAGAAGTGAATTTTGTAAATAAGGGATCACTATTATCATAGCCTTGAAATTGGCTGTAATTTATTTTAAAAACTAAGAAGCATTCATCTGCTACTCTTGAACTTTTCAGGCAGTCTTTTTGCCTAGAAACTGTACTCTGCCAGTGGCGTTCTTAAGGGCCGGCAATATCATCTGATAGGACCTTTTTTTTTACTACTAAAATTTAATACCACTCACCCGATTCGACTACGACAGCGACACTCGTAATTAGGCCTATTCATTATTTCAAAATTGCGTTGGGTTATTTTAAATTTATTGTTTTTCTCAGTACCGAAAGGGTCAGCATTTCTTCAGACGCTACTTTGAATCCTCAGTAAATTACTTCCAACATTTCTTGGCAAACATTAGAACCTTTACATTGTAAAAATAAATTTTTGCCAAGAAATGTTGGGAGTAATCTACTGAGGATTCAGCGTAGCGTCTGAAGAAATGGTCGGTACATATTGTACTGAATAAATAACTCATGAAAATATCATGAGGAAAACAATAAATTTACAATAAGCCAACACACTTCTGGAATTAAGCGCAAATAAAAAATTAATATTTTTTTAATCGTTTATAATTTTTAATATTTTTTTTATTCAATCAGGCTTAAGTCGAGTTTTTTGTGAATTTTTTTTAATCTTAAATAAATTAACTGCATAAATCCGGTAAAGCCATTTCTTGATTTTTTCTATCGAATTGCAAAAGCATAAATTCATACGTTATTATTGTAGCCATCATCTGAAAGAAAAAAAAATTATTGTAGCAATTGAAATTATAAATGGAAATAAATTTTAACAACTGTTGATTGAATGCGTTAAGGCATGCATTCACCTTGCATGGATTCGTCTTGCTTCAACTCACCCCAAACAGATTTTTTCTAGTTAGACCATAAAAACGTTTGCCCGTTAAACCAATAAATTCATTTAAAATTTGTGCTCTAAAGCGTTGAACTTCTTCCGTCCAGCAGCCACTTGGCACTAAAAATAAAGTTTTTAAAGGCATCACTGAGGCATCATGAATTTTTGAACCAAACATAAAAACACTGGCCGAACGACACAACAAATATGTTAAGGAGAACCAAAAGTATATGTAATTAATGAGATAACGTAGTTTACTGCAAATGGTATTCAATTAATTAATAAAATTGACTGCACTGTTAGCACACTCACGTGAATATGTTTAATAAATTATTACAAATAAAATACATGTTGTTGAGTGATGACAAAAATACAATTGTTGAGACACAATCATTAACGATTTCCATAAATTCACACAACGCAATATGTTCACGACGTATTTTATACCAAACGGCATCTGGTACATACTGAAATTATACGAAAATTAAATTTTTTTTTTTAAATAAATTTGTGAAAACAAAATTTACTTACACAACCTGCCAAATTCTCAATGCGAGCATTAAATTGTTGGAAACGTGTTGCCAAGCCCAAACTCAAAGCGATTATAAAAAAATCCAAAAAATTCCAAATAAATGTAAAAGTACCACTTAAAAACTTGTGTGAACAAAAATAGTAAAGAAAAAAAAATGCATGAGAAATGTGTCTTCAAAGTTTTGTGTTTTAAATATCGCATGCTATAAAAAAATTTTCTACACTTAAACATAATATGGTTAAGGCAACCATTATTATCAATGTAATGGCCACCGCGACCCTAAAGATCTATAGAATTCAAATGGACATTTCGATCCATAATTTGATTTTTTTTTTGTTTTTCTATTTTTAAGAAATTTTTTCTAAGCTCTGCCCTAGAATTTAGTTAAATCCAATTACAAATGCATAAGTTGCTGTAAATATATTGTAGGGAAAATATGTAAAGACATCCTTGAACAAATCCATTTGTATATAATCCTTAAAGGTGTAACGTTTGTCATCGGGATGACAATACAGGCGACGCATACGAAAATTATAATAACCGGAAGCATAATACAAACAATTTTCCACTAAACACGTACCAAAAATAAAGCAAAACACGTAACCATATAAAATACACCGCATAATTGTCAAGATTGTATTTGTAGAGGCGTGTAAAAAGACAAGAGAATAATATTTAATGTTAATTAGTAATGTAAGGATGAATAGGCGTGTGAGAGTATGAGTGTATTAATGCATGCATTTATGGTCGCATAAACAAAAGTTATAGAGACATGTCAGTCATAGCTAGATAAGCTTATCTATTTTCCTCATAAATTTAAAAACAAGCAACTGTAATAACATTAAACTCATTACGAGTATTTCTGCCTTGTGGCAAAATACCTGAAACTTATTGCGTTTCAAGTGCCTGGTAGAGGGCTGTGATTGTCGTCATTGTCAACGTAACGAAACGTTTTCGTTGGTAGTCTGCTTCCGCTTTAACTTATGTGCCGGGGTCAAATCAATTTGACTTATTAGGTTTTCTACTGCTAAGACATAAACCCTGAAACACTCTCTTGGTCGCTAAGTCCCTTAATGAGCCGTAGTCGTCCTGCTTTCTAAAATTCCTTGTGTCAAAAAAGCTGTGAAAAATCGTGTGTGAAACATTCTCGTGGTTGCTAAATCCGCTAACGAACCATAGTCGTCGAGTTTTTAAAGAGATTTGAAGGCAGAAAAGCTTTGAAAAAATCGTATGTTAATCTTTGAAACACCTCCGTAGTCAGAGTCCACTAATGAACCATAATCGTCGAGTTTTTAAAAAGATTTGAAGGTAGCAAAACTTTGAAAAAATCGTGTGTTAATCTTTGAAACACCTCCGTAGTCTGAGTCTACTAATGAACCATAATCGTCGAGTTTTTAAAAAGATTTGAAGTTAGAAAAACTTTGAAAAATCGTGTGCTTATCTTTGAAACACTCTCGTGGTTGCTAAGTCCGCTAACGAACCATAGTCGTCGAGTTTTTAAAGAGACTTGAAGGCAGAAAAACTTTGAAAAAATCGTATGTTAATCTTTGAAACACCTCCGTACTCAGAGTCCACTAACGAACCATAGTCGTCCAATTTTTAAAGAGATTTGAAGGTAGAAAAACTTTGAAAAAATCGTGTGTTAATCTTTGAAACACCTCCGTAGTCTGAGTCCACTAATGAACCATAATCGTCGAGTTTTTAAAGAGATTTGAAGTTAGAAAAACTTTGAAAAATCGTGTATTAATCTTTGAAACACCCTCGCGGTTGATGTGTCTGTTTTTAAAGACTCTTGGAGGCCGAAAAACTTTGAGAAAGTCGTTATAAAACTGTAACCACTTTCCCGAGTACTTGTTTGATATTATTTCGAAGTCCCGCATTAATTTTGCTATGACCTTTGTTACCTATTCTAGCTTCCTGTCATTTTTTTTGCACCCATTCAATGAAATTTGAAGAATCCTTTCCACCATCATATCCAATAATCCACTCTCTTATTAAACCTATTACCAACACAGGGTTTTCCTTTAGAATATTTTTGGAAGTCGAATAAAAACAAAGTGGGCTGGCTTATTTTGTTTTAAGATTAATTTCTGACAAGATTAAAGAAACCTTTAAAAAATCTTGTAAATAACAATGTCATGGAATGTGTCTTGTATTCACACACACAAGACAAGGTAAGCCCATATAATTGCTTACAATTTGATTAAGTTTTTTTTTGCTTACGGGTCGGGTCTTCAAAAAATTATAAAAAAATTTTTGGTGTCATGGACTACATGAATTCTTCTCTAATTGTGGAGATGTACATGTGTGTGTGTGTATATATGGGTTGTGTGATATACAGTATGCCCAGCGATAAAAACAAGAGGTAAACAGACCTTTTAGCAGACCTTCTATAGGAGCTAGAAAAGGCTTTCTATCGCATGCCATATTAATTTATTACACTGTGCGAAAAAAATACCGGGAAAGAGGTAATATTTTTCTGGTAGATGCTGTCGAGTACAATAAAAATCTGTTTTTGGAATTAGCCAAACCTTCCCAAAATCTTGAGTTTATTTTTATATTTTTTTTTCTTGAAATTTCCATATACACCAGTGCTGCTGGTCTGAAGGATTTTAACGAATTCCGGACGAACCATAAAAGATTACATGATGGGACATATATCATTTTAAAGGGGAGGTCATCTAGATTCGTAATCTACCGCCCAAATACTCAGAAATTACTTGGGAGTATTTTTAATTTTTTTTTAAATTTCCTATTCCCCAGTGCTGTTGCTTTAAAGGATTTTTACCATTCCCCATTTTGCCGAGGTAACATTTCCGATTTTGCCCATGAAAATCACCAAAATCAAAAAGGAATTTAATCTGTAGGTTCTAAACTTTCGGAAATTTTGTAGTTGTTATTTTATTATGCAAAATGGAAACTGCCAAAATCCCTTTAGAACAAGTACTGAGGAAATTTCAAAAATTTTTTTAACTTTTAACTTAAAGTAACTTCTGAGTATTTGGGCGGTAGATTACAAATCCAGACTGCCTCCCCCTTAATGTGTCCCATTAAGTCCTATTCCTATTGAGATAGAAGGATTTGGCCACAGTAGCCTTCATTCTTCAGAGACGCTATTTTTGTACTAAGTGAAATTTTCGATGTTTTCTAAAAAATTGGGAGAAACTGCATTCTCAGCATGATAGCCCCATCCATTGTAGTTGTTTTCCATTAGGTCCCATTCCTTGAGATAGAAGGGTTTGCCCACAATGGCTCCATCTATCAATTAACCCCTTTAAATTCAGTACATATATGAAGAATATGTAAGGAATTTTTTTTTTCGCATGCGATATTTTAAAAAACGTATTTAACCATTGTGTTGGTTTTTTATGACTGTTGCATAGCTTTCGCTTTTCTATCTTTTGCTTTTTATTTTATAAACTTTTTTGCTTCTGGTAAACAAAAAACTGCTTCATGAAGTCAATTCCTATAAATTATTTTTTAGAAGGCCTGGCTATTAGAGGCCTCTTACTTTTTATCGCTGGACAATTTTATTTTATTTTAAGCAACAATATTCTCACCTAAAGCTGTTATCCAAAAACTAATTAACAGTGTACGCATTTGCTTCCGTATTGTCCACTTTGGTGGTTTGTAGGGAGGCATAAGAAATATTAAATCGATGCGTGTCCAATATTGTATCAATTGTGGCCAATTCCTAGCTAAGCCAATAAAATTTATATTAATAATGAAAATCGTGTAAAAATAAACGATGCCAACTGAAACGAAATTCAAAAAGAAAATTAATAAAACTTCACTGCTTTGTTTTTAACATTTATTTCGGATTTTTAACAAAATTAAAAAAATAAATAATTTTTTTTTTGGGGTTTCTTTAAATGCTCGGCTGGAGAAGTCTTGTATTCTATTCATGCTGCTTAAGATGGCGAAATGTGGACGGTTCCAAAAATAGAGACATACTGAATTTGTATATGTTCCTTTAAACTACAGGATGTAGGAAAATAAGTCTAGAGAACATTTCCAAAGGTAATGTAGTACACATCCTATTTGCAAAAAAGAATATCCAGTTTCGCCTTCTTTCCTTTCAAAAACTGACTACTTCAGAAGAAAAAAGGGAGCCCCTTTTGTTTTTATTTTATATTTTTATTAAAGCGTTTTACTCAGAAGGCTTATCTGGCCATCCGTGCTATTGTAGTTCTGTAGAAAAACTACCGTAAACAATATCTTTTTCTATACAACCGTTCACATGCAAAAGTTACTCTTAAAGCTTTACAGATTATGTACAGTAAAAGTTTATTCTACTTTAGAATCTTATCTTGAATGACTCCTAGATGGTCCCAGATTTTCTCTGATAGTATTAAATATAATAAAATGGCTTAATAAATGTATTATTGCTGATAAAAAATTATTTTAACCGAAAATACATAAAAATGGCATATGTGTTGAAATCCACACATGAGGGTAAGCAAATTAAGTTTTCTTCAGGCTGAAATGAAAGCTAAATATCTGGGGATTTTATTGGTAATATTTTACTTTGACAAACTAAATTTTAAAAATCATTTTTAATTTCATTATTTTATTTAAAATGTTTGTCAAAATCGCTTACAAAGAACTTTTATCATGGGCTATAACCGCACCACGGCTTTTAATATCTATTGTGCAGTACGAACAACTTTACTACTGCAACATATAAAAATTTTACATTAAAAATATTTGTCATTTTATAGCAAAAGAAAAATCCGAAAGAAAGCAAATATTTAATATATAAAAAATTACAGTTGTGTGCCTACCAATGTTTCTGGCATTTATGCCATTTTTAAACATTTGACCTGTAAAATGCATTGTTTTTAATCCGCCAAATATGAAAAATAATACAGTTGTTGTCATGGCCCAGCAGGGTATATTAAATTTGATATGATAAGGATTAAAATCCATGGCATTCACCAGTGGCATAACACCAAAAATATGTCCAAGAAATAAACCTGTAAATATAAAAATAAAAAAAAAAGATAAAAATTAGTGCCGGCACTTTTTTCCAAAAACAAATTGTTCCCTTTAGAAAAATCCCAAATTATGAATATTCTGTAATTTGGTTAAATAAATTAGTCAGCCTGGAATACGCCAAATAATTTTTTTTTTGAAAATGCTATAAAAACATCGAATGTAGCTTCGGCTGTGTGGCACGTACCGCCGTCCTGTTGAAACCAAATGTTGCCAATATCCTTCTTTTCAATTTTTGTGAACCAAAATTCGTTCAGCATGGCCCGATAACGATCGCCATTGACTAACGGCCACTCCTTGCTCATTTTCGAAGAAAAATGGCCCAATTATGCCAATGGACCAAAATCCGCACCAAACAGTGACTCGTTTTGGGTGCGTCGGCTTTTCAATGTATGCGTGCGGGTTTTTTGTGCCCCAAATGCGACAATTTTGCTTGTTTACATACCCGCCAAGATCAAAATGAGCTTCATCTGAAAAGATGATTTTTTTTGGCAAAATCGGCATCTTCTATAAGTCGATCGCAGGCCCACTTAGCGAAGCGAAAACGCAACCATATTCTTTCAGCGGAAGGATAAAACTAATTATCTGTTAAATCAGACATGAGCTAAGTGTTACCATTTACGAAATAAGCACTAGTTGAAAAAAAAAGTTCGATGGCGGACCCTTTCCTTTTATCACAATTTCAAAAAATCTCTTTTCACAGCAAAACATAGCAGAAAAATAAACAAAACGAAAAGATTTTCTTTAGTCAATTTTTATTATTTTATACAAACATACAGTGTTAAATCCTGAATTTTCTTAAATTTGCAGTATGCAAGCAAAATAAGCAATTAGTGCACTTAAAAAAACACTATAAAGTTTGAGGCCAATTTATAAAATTTTAATATTTTTTTTAAATGTCATAAACACCCGCCCACCTTTGCTTAAAAAACTAAAAGTCGTTCTTCCAAAAATTACATTTTGCTATGAAACAATTTACTGAAAGTGATTTTATTTGCAGCATATTTTATTATTATAATTTTACTTACATGGCCTTGTGGCATTATGAAAAGTATCCAAATATTTTAATTCTTTCACTGAATGTAAAACAAAAAATTTACGCGAAATTTCTTTACGCTCATGATATCTCAGTTTAAATTTTTGCCAAATTATTTTTTTACTAAATTTCATAGTTGGTATGTGACAGTTATTTTTTGTACTTTTTGCTGACAATTTAAAACACAAACTATAAAACAAAAACCTTTTTTTTTCTATATAAATCTATGTGGCAGCAGTTTGAGTTTTGTTTTACGTTTGCATGCAGATTTTTGTTAAACGATAAAGCATTTAATACAATTTAATTAACAGTTTTAAAAAAATATTTACATTCATTTAAGTGTTAATTAATTTGTAATGATAACGAACACATTGTGAAACAACCAACTTAATTTTAGCATTTTGTGTTAGTATTTAGCCTTTGGATGGCTGGCTGCTTTATTAGAAAAAACTGTTTGCTGTGTTGTTTAAACAAATTTTTTTTTTTTTTTTTTAATTGTGTCAATAATAATTATGAAGTGAACAAATAGAAACTACAAATTTATTGCTTGTTTGTTTTTGTTACAAAATAAAAAAATGTCTTTAAGTGCATTCAAAGAAAAAAGATGGCTGAATATGGTCACCGCAAACATAGTTTGTTCTCCGAAAAAATATTATTATTAAATTGAAGCATCTAAACATTATTATGATCACGATAAACATGTTTCTAGTTACTTTTAACCATATTATGTTTAGCGTCTTAAATCAATCATATCATTATCATATTATTTTTAATTAAATTTTACTTGAAACCATAAATATGTTTATAGTAAACATAATAATGAGAAAAATATGGTTGAAAGTAATTTTTTTCTTCTATTTTGTCGCTTCCGCAACCATATAAATAACTTAATCACCCTTATCATGAATATCATTTCCCTCGAATTTTGTTCACTTTCACTGGGATAGCAATTACGAATGAATTCCCTGTTAATTCCCCTTATCATAAATAATTTTTTTCCCTTGTTTTGTTCACTCTTTTGCTTTAATCTGTTCACTTACTTTTTGGTGGCGAACACAAGTATTTTTGTTTGTTTTTTTCTTAAAATTCAGTTTATCAAGCAGAATTTAGCAATTTTTTTAACAAAAGAATTAAAAAGTGGTTCTCCACCTATAAAAAATTCATTTATTTTCAGATAAAATCGTTTATCCACAGCAGTTAACACTTTTATCACAAGAACCATTCATAAATGGCTTTAATAAAAAAAATTTGGTTTTTGCTCTTAAAATCTTATAAAATTAAAGTTGACACCTTTATTACAAGAAATGTATTGTTTTGCTATCGAAAACTTAGAAAATTTAATAAATTCTTCTTTATTATACATTCACTTTGCACTGATAACGTGTACAAAATCTCACGTGAGATTCCCAATAGCAATTTTCCCTTCTAGGGGAATGAAAATTTCGGGGGAACAACAATTTCACTTTTATTCATGATAGGGGTGAATAACTTAATCTTTCAAACTCAACTGAGCTTTGTGGCTAAAGTGGTTGAGTGGCGAGTTAATGCTTCTTAATTAAATATTCCAAAGTTCGAATCCTAGTAGAGTCAAATAAATTAAAAAAAAAAAAATTCAAAACTGCTATATTATGTAATAAATAAATAAAAAATAGAAAAAAAGTCAATTTTTTTTTTTAAATTTATATAATTTTTTTTTTTAACTTTTATTCACGCCTATTCCAGTTGTCGCAATCAATAGATTTATTGTCGACGACTTTAAATTAGTATTCCAGTTGTCGCAATCGTTATTTATCGCTAAGTGTTTATTTATAATTGTTATTTTATAAGAAAATGCGACTGCGATATTGTATTGAAATGACTATGATTTTGTCGTCACTATTTTGTGTAACGACTAAAAATAATAAAAAAAGAAAAATTTTTCAAATTTAAAAAATAAAGAAACAAATATAAACCAATTTAAAAAACTTATGAAATTGTTATAAAAAGTCCTTCCCTTGCAGTAGGAGGCACTATTCCATTTAATTTCAAAGCAAATTAAAAATAAATTATGATGAAAAATTCCCCGGATGTTTTTTTCTCTTACTGAAATTTTTTTCTTCTTTTTTATCAAATAATACTCTGTGGTTTAGGGAATTGTTTTTCCTAAAAACTGAAATTTTCTTTAGAAAAAAATTCTGGCGAATATTCATAATTGACCTAAGAGTCTTAATCAGAATTTTGCAAATAATTGGCCACCACAGTTCTAAAGTTAAAGTCGTTTAACACGTTGAGTTCATAAAATCCCTGGGCATAAAATCTTAACTCGATACTAAAACACTTGAATTTATATTCAATTTACATATGAAAAAAATTTTATCAGAAAAGTTCAAAGCAAAATAAACCAACTAAATGAAATACTAGAGATAAACTGTCCTCGTCGCAGTAAGACTGTTATAGAATACCAAATCAGTGTCGAAGTGATGACGACGACGATGAAAAGCGAAGTAGAAATAAAAACGGCGACAACTGGAATAGAGGTGATTGAAATTTTTTTTTTACATATTTAACAAAAAAAAAAAAAAAAAGCAATAAGAAATAAACAACATCTGCAGTTGAAAGGTATTTTTAATATTTAAAAATATATATGATTAGATGCAGACATAAATCTAACCATACTATGCTTGAACCTTAATATGGTTGCCTCAACCATATTTTTTCTTTGCGTGTGGCCAACAACATTGTCGTTTTAGGTTTTTTTTTTGTTGAAATTTCATTTTCAATTGCTCTCATGCATAAAGATTTATTTTCTAATTGTGGAATTTATTGTGAAAAAATTCCACAAGTAAATAATTCTTACCAAAATGTATTTAATATTTCCTTAAACTTTGTACTTGAACATAAATCCCAAATACATTCAACTCCTGTATAGATATACATAAAATCAACAATCATCCTCTGGATCCTGTTTCCTAAAAAAATGAAATACAATATTTTAGTAAATAGGTACTGGTATAACAATGTGTTCTTAGTGAAATGTGTGAGTGTGGCTGTGTTGGCTTTTATATTTCTTTACTAAGCTGCTTTCAAATATAAGTAACTGACTCACAAGTATTTGTGTATATTTATAGTTCGGTCAGGTAATTCTGTCTGTTTTTTTAATCTATTTCAATTACAGAAAGCTAAAGACTTAAATAATTTTAAATATAAAGTTGAAAATCTGCTGCCTACATGTTTTGAAATTGAGTTTACTTATTTGTTTCAAAGATTTTCTTCTAAAAAAAAAAAACAAATTCTTTTCATTTTGTTACAATTAAACTCTCAATGACCATCATCCTCTTAGTAAAAGACTTTTGCTCTTATCCAAAAAGACTTTAAAGTAAAATTTTTAAAAAAATTATATGAAAAATTTCGTTAACGTCAACATTAATTTTTTTTGGATAAGGGGGTTTATTTCCAAAACGAACGTGCAAGTTCTGATTTATTGTAATTTTTACTTTACGTATGAGTGATATTTAATTAATGCACGAATTAGTTACCAATCATACGTATAGCAGGCCAAATTGAAGCGGCAAGTGTGTTTTTTAGTGCTCAGCATTGGCGTGACATATTTTTAATCAGATACTAAAGCCAAACAGAAATAGGGTTGAAAACGCTAGATTAAAAAATAAACTAGCAAAAATGGCATTACTGGTCAATAGTAACAAAACAAAAATAAAAAAACACATGTTTTGCGGCCAACTTCACTACAAAACACGCTGTCAAAATTGGATTTTCCAACCGCTGATACACTTTGTATGGCCATATGGACTTGTAACAGATAAAAAACGCTGGCCTTGCCAAGCTGCAAGCCAGAGTGTTGCAATTTTAATAAATTTTTCGATTCTCTATTTTTAATTAAAAAAAAGAACTTGTGATGCAGTAAAATTTTTAACTGTCAGCTGTGTGGTTAAATAAAAGCCAAAATTTTGTATGGTGCTTACTTAACCTAAAAATTAAAGTGAATAACTCTTCATCTGGCCATACACATGATTTTTGTGTGTGATTTTTGATTTGCTGGATATACATGAAACTGTTAGCTAACATGTCAGAATGAGTTTAAAAATTTTCAATTACAATGGATTTGTTGGCTAGTAAGCGAACATGCGCCATTTTTTTAATTTTAATGTGCTACCAGACGTCAGTGTATGTATTGCGGTGATGGTTAGCAAATAGGTTAGGTTACACAGGGTGGCCAAACAAGAAAAACAAAAGCTGGGCTCACTAAGGTCCTCTGATGTAGTTCCTTTGTGATACCTGTATTAAAGGAAGCAAGAAGAACAGCAACAGAGATAGAAAAGTGCAAGGGAAGACAGATAGAAAAAAATGAGTCCGTCACTTAAACCAATTAATACTCCTAATGAAACCATATAGCATATTGAACCTTATAGTCGACAGGGCAGGACACTGGTAGAGAAGGTGTTCCACAGTTTCTCCTTCTGCTGGTCTTAACAACTTCTACAGTAGTCGTTTGATAGCAAACCCATTCTCCTAGCCAAAATTGCTGTTACTACAGCCATTACATTTCTCAACTGGGCTCTCTAAAGATTTGCTGGGACTCCATAAATTCCATTAAAAATTATTTGCTTGCACTGATATGTTACAACAGCTCTCTGGAGTTCCAGTAAATCACTAGAGAGCCCAGTTGAGAAATGTAATGGCTATTGTAACAGGCCACTGCAAACAAATAATTTTTAATAGAATTATGGACATTTTAAAAGAACAAACTGCCATTTGGGAAGAAAAGTGATGTTTATAAGGACTTAATTGCCAAACAAAATTGTTGGTTACTTCTTTTCTTTTCTTTTTTCTTGTTGAGTACAAAAAAAAAAAAACAAATAAGAAATTGCGTCTTTCTCTTCACAATTCATGTTCACCCGTCAGCGTTTTTGTAATTCTGATTTGTTCAATGTTCGTAATTGTTATATTCTAAACACATTTGTACGGACAAATCACTTGTCATATAAGTCAATTTTGGTTGTTGTCCCCAGTATTCATATCTAAAGTTAATCGAAAATAACTGAATCACACATTCGTTAGTGCTCACAGAAAAATATATCGAGTCCTTAAAAGTTACTGAATCGCACTGCAAGGACTGTTGTTGAATTTTATTTATTTCAATCCAGCTGTAAGTAATTCGTAGAATTTATATGTTCGTTTTAATTTCTTTCATTTATATTTTATTTTATTTTTTAACTTAAAAAATACTTATTGCTTATAATACCTGGATTTTATATTTAAAAGTCAGTTCCATGAACTACCTTTTTTATTGTCTGGTAATTAAATGCTTTTTTTTTATAAATTGTTTTGCTCTTTTCTTTTCAAGTCATTTTTAACACCAAATATTAGTAATTATTAACTTTTATTAAATTGGAAAAACAGAATTAAAAAAGCGTAGTGCCTTTATCTATAAAGAGCATTTAACATCGTTTGAAATTTTAATGTATTTTAAATGGTAATTTCGTTCTATATCAAATGCCCTAATTTGCCTCCTGGAACATTTTAGCTAAAAGCACTACACTTTTTTCCTTTTCCTCTAATTTAGTTGTATAAAAATTACAGATTTACAATCAATCATAAAAAATCTGAAATATTTATGAGAGAGTGTCGCCATAGCAACATTAAAAATTTTTTTAATAGCAGACTAGCAAGCAAACGCGTGTCATATATTTTACTTGAAAGCAGCAAATAAAAATAATATTGAATTAAATAGAAGATATAATACTTAAATAGTTTTTCAAAATCTAATAAATTTTCTCTAATATAAGTAGATAACAGTTTAATAGTTGCAAAGCTATTGTTATGTAAATCGGTTAACAATCTACTTAAAAATATTTTGTAATAAACAGAACAAAAATTCTTTTAAATTCAGTCTTGTTAGCTGTTGGCAAATTGCAATAGTCTAACTAGTTCTGTGAAAATGTTTTTGATAAGCTAAATTTTATTTCTATGCAAATTTAATTTTTGTACTCAAAACGAATTGTTATTTTATACAAATATTTTAACAATCATTACTCATTCCGGAGAAATTTATTGTCCCCACAATATTAATTTTCTTTTGTTTCTCTTTGTGAGCAACACTTCAATATACATCTAAAAAATTTTTAGTGCCAACAAAAATTTTCTTCGGAGCAAGTTGATAAATAAAAGATTTATTTCAAAAAACGGAACTTACGCACTCATTCCGGAGAAATTTATTGTCCCCACAATATTAAATATTTTTGTTTGTTAGTTTGAGCTTTCTCTTTGTGAGAGACATTTCACTTGTGCGAACAAAAATTGTGTTCGGAGCAAGTGGATAAATAAATGATTTATTTCAAAAGACGAAATAATTTTTTCCCCGCAATAATTTATTTTAATTTGAGCTGTCTCTTTGTGCGAACAAAAATTTTATTGGGAGCAAATGGTTGAAATCATCGTAACTGCTAATTTATTTACTAATTCGCTTTTGAGTAGGAGAAATAAATGATTTGGTTCAAAAGACGGAATCCACCCACTGGTTTCGGAGAAATTTTTTTGTTCGCACAATATTAAAAAATTTATTTTTATTGTTAGTTTTTGCTCCCGTTTTGTAAAACACACTTCATAATACGTATTAAAAAATTTTTTTAAGGACAAAAATTTTGTTCGGAACAAGTAGGTGAATTCAGCGTAACTGCTAATTAATTTACAATTTGTTTACAAAAACTATGGCCAGTTAAGTAATAAAATTCTTAACTTTTATTCGATTTAATGCAATTAGGCTGAATTTATCTACTCGTTTTGGTTAAAATTTTTGTGCAAACAAAATTTTTTATACGTAATTTAATCTCGTTTTGATTTGATTTAAAAACGGAAATCACTCACAATATTTTGTAGGTAGTTTGAGCTCTTTATCTTTATGAGAAACACAACAAAATTTTGTTAGGACAAAAATTTTGTTCGGACAAAAATGTTGTTCAAACAAAAATTTTTTGAAGAACAAAAAAATTTTTGAGGAACAAGTAGCCGAAATTAATCTATTAATCTCAGCTTGAGTTGCTTAAATTTTATAAGTATTTTGTCCGTCAAAGTTTTTTGAGAAAAAAATCTCAGCACTTGTATAGATAATTTTTTATAAAATAATATAATAAAGGAGGCAATTTGGAAATATTTAGTAGTTTATAAATTGACTGCACAAAAGCTTATTTCAGAAATGAAAATTATCCATGCAGCTGCCACTAATAATTTTTTAGAATTGTAGCAGAAAACATGTGTATGAAGATAAATACGTCCAGTTAAATACTTTCTTAAAAAATCGCATGCGATAATTTTTTTTTACATATATATTCTTCACATATGTGCTGAATTTAAAGGGGTTTATAGAGAAATGAAGCCATTCTGGCCAAACCCTTCTATCTAAAGGAATTTGAGTTAATGAAAAATAACCACAATGGATGGTGTTGTTGGGTGAAGCAGCCCAAGCCCCTAAGTTTTAATAGATTGTGAACACCAAATTTAAGATAAGAAAAAATTCATTTTATTTCAAATTTGTAGTGTTAAAATTCCTATAGAATTACAAAAATATTAATATATATTGTACAATAAATTTTATTCAAGAGTTAAATTTACTTTTTTGGTAAAACTCGGAGCAAGCTTCAGTTTGACTTACAAATGTCATCAACTAATTAAGAAAGCCAGGAAGTTGACATTGGTTTGACTTCAGTTTGTCCTTCTTGACTTTGAAACATTGTAGTAAAATATGTAAAGTTAACAGTTGAATATAAAATGAAACATTGTAGTAAAGTAAGTAAAGTTGACAGTATTTAGTACATAAACAGATTTATACGGGGCGTTAGCAGTGGCGGCAACAGATGGGGCTATCATCCTGGGAATACAGTTTCTCCCAACGTTTGAAAATTTTACTTAGCATCATCTCTGAGAGATGAAGGCTACTGTGGCCAAACCTGTCTATCTCAAGCAATGGTACCTAATGCGACACATAATTTTAAAGGAGAGATTTGTAATCTACTAACCAAATACTTAAAAATTATTTTGAAGTATTTTTAAAAACTTTTTGAAATTTCCCCATACGCTAGTAGTTTTGTTCTAAAGAGATTTTGGCAATTTCCCTTTTTTGCATCATTAAATAAAAGATGCGAAATTATTCGAGAATGTTAAAACACTTCCAAAAAGTTTACAACCTACAGATTAAATTCCTTTTTGATATTGGTAATTTTCATGAGCAAAATCGGGAATGGTACCTCGGGAAAGTGGGGAATGGTAAAAATCCCTTAAAGCAACATCACTGAGGGTATATAAAAATTTTAAAAATACTCCAAAGTAATTTCTGAGTATTTGGGCGGTAGATTACAAATCTAGACAGCCTCCCCTTTAAAATGACATCCCTTAATTTTTAATGGTTCATCCGGAAGTTACTTAAATCGCCATGGGTTCCATTCTATTCAGAAATTACTTTGAATTATAAATTTTTTTTTTTTTTTTTTTTTTTTAAATTTCCATATACCCCTGTGCTGTTTCTCTGAGAGATTTTAGCAACTTCCGAACAAAGCATAGAATGTTTCCTTAGAATGAGAATTTGTCCTTTATTACTTTTTAACAAAATTTTAATATTTACGTTGCCATTTATTATTGTTACTTGGAAAAAAGAAAATTCTGTACGAGTACTTATTTTGCAATATTTTGCATGACATCGCAACTGATGTTGTTCACAACAATGGTCATTTAGTTAATCAAATATTTATAATGTTTTCGTATTCTTGTACTTGAGTATTTAAGTTTTTATTTTGTTTTTGTTAAATGTTCAGTTTAGTAAACAAAGTTGCAATGAACACAACTAACCTGCAGTTCAGCAACTATCATTTCACTTGCCAGCAAGTTGAACGTTTTAAAACATGTTTTCACGGGAAAAACTGCAAAATATTTTGAAAGAAAATAAAGATAATTTTGTAGCTAGAAAAAATGTTAACAATTATTTTAAAGTGATTATGAATAATCAAATGCAGCATACAGACTCGAAGACTGAAGCAAAATTGCAAGAAAATGTTAAAGTGTTACAGAATGCAGAATTTCATAACAATGAAAATGACAAACGTTTAATAAGAAATTCAAAAACTCCTGTGGAAAATATGGTTTTGTCTGAAAGTAATTTTAATGCTGTTAAGCCCAATAAAAATTATAAATTCGAAGAGACTGCAACTGTTGGTGCTGAAATAAAAAATAATGTTGATGATACATTTCATAGGGCAGCAAGTCCAAGTGAGTTGGCACATGAAAAATAAAAACAAAAAGCTTTAATGTGCTGATAAGAAGTTCAAAAGTTGAGTGTTTTTCATACAACTTCCAAGACAAATTGCTCATTGAGTTGTTATAGAAACAGCACCTAAAACCACTTGCAACCAAGCTTAGTTTCATATTAATCTTTTAGCCAGAGAACTTCTAAACGAAATAGCTTAACTTGAACTAGACATTCAAGCTTTTGTGGCCCATACACACTCAATTTCACTACAAATTAATTGCTAAAGTCCAGCAACTTGAAAAATTTAAAGAAATATTTAATAATTTTGATATCTTTTGCAACAAAAACAGATACATACACTAAAGAAAAGCCCCAGATTAACTACAATTGCATTGGACTTGAGTATATAGGGGCCGCATTATTATAAAAGGCGTTCAAGTAAGATTGCACATGTTTATTTCATGGTTCATTAAACCGATTGTTTCATATGCAAGTGGTGCCGCGCCCTTTTAATGAAACCATATTTCGTAGAGATCCATGACGTCCAGTTGAGGTCATAAGAAATCCCTTACCGGAGAAGGTGGTTTTTTCCAAAAAATTTGCTGTGTGGCAGGTGGCGCCAACTTTAATCAAACCACATGTCGTAGAGATCTATGCCGTCCAGTTGAGGCCACAAGAAATCCCTTACCATGAAGGCACTCAGATTAAAATGCTATTCACCCTTGAAATTAACTTTTTCCAAAAAATTTGTTGTGTGGCAGGTGACGCCGTCTTAATGAAACCACATGTCGTAGAGATCCATGCCGTCTAGTTGAAGTCACAATTTCCTTCATCACTAAGTCACTCAGATGAAAATACGCTTCATTGCCGAAGATGTCTTTTTTCGAAAAATATTCATTGACTTCACTTTGCTTCATCACAATTGTAAAGCGTTCTTCTTTCGTAAAGCGCTTC
This sequence comes from Thelaira solivaga, assembly GCA_947397855.1. Lineage (NCBI taxonomy): Eukaryota > Metazoa > Arthropoda > Insecta > Diptera > Tachinidae > Thelaira > Thelaira solivaga. Next base: position 63,333,148 of record OX377613.1, read on the forward strand.
ATTTTTCATAATCGGAACAAGCACATGTGACAAATTTGTATGAAAAGCCTTAACATTTTGTGTGAGGAAATTTAACTTTTCTTTTTGCCTGAATACGCGTCTGCTTAATATAATTGAAAATATCTTTAGAAAATGTTTTGCAATACAATAACGTCATGAAATCGACTAAGTCAACGACAGTCGTAATAAGGCTGATGCTTTTTATGATTTTTAATTGTTTTTCTCATATTCTTTTAGTACTCTTTTTGGGTTTATGTTTTTCATTAATGCCTGTCATGGGTATTTTAAATCCAAATCCAAAACGTTTGAAATTCTCTTATAAATCGATACCAGTAATTGTTACTTTAACGTTTCTATGCGCCAGCTCAATATTAACCTTAACCATGCTTAAGTTTTTACTTAAAATTGGCATAAATGCTAAAAATTTTGGTAAGTTTTTGTTTTTCTATTAAAATAAATTTTAAATATTTAAAACACTTTCTTTTTTTTCTCTCTCGCTCTCTCTCTCTCTCTCTCTCTCTCTTTCTCTCTCTCTGTTTACAGTTGGTTTAGTTTTCTTTAGTTGTGTTCAATGCTCAACTGTATTGTTTGCTTTACTGGCCCAACGTTGGCCAAATATTATGCGCTATTGGTCACGTGTTGAAACAACATTTACTCAAACGCCTTATGAAATGCCCAAAAGATCTTTGTCTAGAAGAATACGTCTATCAGCTTTAGTTATTATCTTTTGCTCAGCTGGTAATAATAATAAAAAAAAAAAGAATTCGTTTCATTCTCTTTTATTATTTTTTCTTCATTTTCTTCTTGAATTATAGTCGAACATGCTTTGTATATGTGTTCAGCTATTGTTTCGTATAGGCGCAGCATTGAATTGTGTGCCCAGGTTCGCAATTATACTGAACAAATCTCTTTTGAGGATTACATACATCGTAACTATAATTATGTATTTGAAATTTTACCCTATAGCATGAGTGTTGGCGTTTTCATATTGGTAAGTTGATTTGACCAAGCAATTTCCTCGATTTTTAGATTTTTACACACGCACACATGCACCAAAACAAACTTGTACATACCTGACTACTTAAGCTTAAATAGCTAACGCTTTAATGTAAATTACCATGTGATCTTTAGTGCGATTCAGTAACTTTTATTACGCATATTCGTATCGTAAAAACAAGTATAACGATATTTTATCGAATTCGGTATTCAGTAACTTTACAACAAAAATATTCGGTACGATAGAAATCTTTATGTGCGGTGATTATTTGTGTGCTGTTAACTTTGTCACAAACTTTGAACATTGACTTCCCGAAACCTTTGTGAAGGGAACGCAAATTTTCTTTGTTTTCCCAAACCCCTTTAAGAAGTTATTTAATTTTCAAAGAGAAAACAAAAGCTGCTTATCTTCTCAAACCGTTTGAAAAACTTTTTTTATTTGCCAAGGGAATGCAAGGCTTCTTTGCTTCCCCCAAAACGCTTTAAAAATTCCTTTATTTGGAAAAAGAAAACAATTGTTTGTTGTCTACCCAAACCCTTCAAAACAAAGGATTGCGGCCTTCCCAAGCCCTTTGAAAAAATTCTTTTAATAGCCTACTTTTTTTTAAATTAATTTCTACACTGTTTTTGAACTTTGAAATTAAATTAAATTTTATATAGAATTTTTTTTTAAATTCCACCAACTTATTTTTACAACTTAATTTTACATTTAAATTATTTTGCAAAGCTTGTAAATGGTGCCTGCACATTTGTCTGGAATTACATGGATCTTTTTATAATGATGATTAGCAAAGGCATTGCTTATCGTTTTGAACAAATTACTTTGCGCATTAATAAATTAATGGACAAGGTAAGAGTTAAGATGTTGTTGAAAGTTTTTGGCATATTTAGTTGTATGATGAAATTTTGATTAATAATTTAATTTTTATATTTTTTGTTGTTTAAATTCACAAAAAAATAAATAAATAAATAAAACAAAAGGAAATACCTGAAAGCGTGTTTATAGAAATACGAGAGCATTATGTGAGATTGTGTGAACTTTTAGAGTTCATAGATGAGAATCTATCCGGCATAATTCTATTGTCCTGCATGAACAATTTATATTTTGTGTGCTATCAACTGTTAAATATCTTCAAGTAAATAAATTTGGATTTTTTTGTTTGTTTTTGTATTTTCTAGACTTCTGTTTTTTTTTTTTTTTATATTAATTAACAAAATATTTTGTCTTTATTTTGATTTGATGGTCTGTCTCTGTCTCTTTTTTGTGTCTTTTGCCTTTTTTTTTTGTTTTAAGCAAATTACGATGGCCTATTAATTATATCTACTTTTGGTTTTCGTTGTTGTTTTTAATTGGTCGTACGGCTTTTGTATTTTTATCGGCTGCCTCGATTAACGATGAGTCCAAAGGTGGTTTGCCCGTTTTACGTAAAGTTTCTTCTCGTACTTGGTGCGTTGAGGTGGGATTTAATAATAATTTATTTATTCTGTGTGTTTTTGCCCAAAAATTAATGAATTGTATTTTTCTTTGTTATCCTCTCTTAAGGTGGAAAGATTAATATTTGAAATGACTACACAGACGGTGGCATTGTCTGGCAAAAAATTTTACTTTTTAACAAGACGTCTTCTATTTGGGGTAAAAATGTTTTTTTTTTTGTTTTTTATTTTAATGTGAAATTTCATAAAATTTAAAAAAACTTTATTTATATTTTATACAAGACTGTGGTCGAATGTTAATGGGTTGCTAATAAACAAAAAAAAAGTTAAGACTACTAGTAGCTTAGGATGAGAAAAAGTGTTTATAACCCCACAATACTAATGTAGGTAAAATTTACTTTCAGTTTTTTTCTAATTGTGGCTAGACACGTATCGAAACCTAAAAATATATAAAACTTAAAATTTTCTAAAACTTTTTTGCCGACCGTGCTCTTTAAACAAGTAATTTGTTTTGCTTACGATAGTTACTTTGCTATCGAATGATGTTTACTAAGATTACAATAGATCGAAGACTGGCTATCATCTCAAATTACAATATATTTTACTCGATATCTAGTGCCATAATACGAAAATTAAAAATTTCGATTTAATTTATTTACTGGATATCGCATGCGGTGATCCCTGGCTTATTTACACCAAAAAAAATCGAAAGCGAAAAGCATGTTTGGACGGAAAAATTAATTTAAAAAAATGAGCGGTTATATTGGAAAGTGGTATAACTCCACTCTCAAGAAAAAAAGAGAGAGAAAGCAAAAAGCATGTTTGAATAAAAAAAATTAATTTTCAATAAATGAGCGGTTATATTGGAAAGTGGTATAACTCCACTTTCAAAAAAAAATCGAAAAAATTAATTTTCAATAAATGAGCGGTTATATTGGAAAGTGGTATAACTCCACTCTCAAGAAAAAAAAAAAGAGAAAAGCATGTTTGAACGAAAAAATTAATTTTCAAAAAATGAGTGGTATCTATAACTAAACTTAAAAAAAAAGAGAGCGAAAGAAAAAAGCATGTTTGAACGAAAAAATAAATTTTCAGAAAATGAGCGTTTATGTTGGAAAGTGGTATAACTCCACTTTAAAAAAATCGAAAGCAAAAAGCGTGTTTGGACGAAAAAATTAGTTTTCATTAAACTAGCGGTTATATTGGAAAATAGTATAACTCCACTTTCATGAAAAAAGCTGTAACTTTAATGCCTATATTTTACTAAGGCCCGTTATTACAACTTTCAGTAGTTAAATTTGGGATTTTCTATGGCAAATAACCGGTTTTTGGGCAAAACTTTGGAACCAAATGTGGGATAGTTAAGGACACAATATACGATATTTAACTTAACGATATTTTTAATTTAATATCCAACCAAGAGCTTGATATTTGAATTGTAAAATATGAACTTTAACTTTCGGTAACTTGTAATAATGGCCGTAAGATTTGTTTTTTAAAGTGGACTTATAACGCTTTAAAAAATAATAGCGTTTCCTCTTTGACAGTTTTTTGACCAGCAAAATGGTATTGTTAGAAAAATCTCAAAATCTGTTTGATAATTCTAAAGCAAAGCACATACATAACTAAACCAGTCGTGCTGATATTTAATTGCATGTGCTTGGGGCTGTCGTGTATGGTCCGCTTTAGTTTTTGGGTAAAAAATTTTATAGAGAGAGTTTAGGGTTGTGAACTGACAAGTAAAACAGTAGTGGATCTCTTTGTCCACTTTTAAGCGAGCCAAGCAATTCGTGTTTTTTATCTTTCATCAAAAAACTCATTAACATTCATTGTAAGAGAAAAAAATGTGTATAAAACTAAAAGCAGTTCCTATTTTAGATGGCTGGCACAATTGTTACATACGAACTGGTGCTGCTACAATTCGATGAACCCAATCGTATTAAAGGTTTGGCAGATCTGTGCTCATAAATTTAATGGCAAATTAATTTAGGCAATGAAGTAAAATAAATAAATGTGCTATTCGACACACCCATTTAAATAGCTTTAACAACAAAAACATTTATTAAAAATAAAAATAACAATTAAATATAAAAACTCCTTAACTTATGAATTAATATTTTTCTAGAAAAATTAAATGCTTGTCATGCATGGCATGTTTTTTAAACTATAAATTGTAAACAAGCACTTTTTTAAATTCAATAACAACAACATGGTCATGCAGTTTTATATACAGACACACTAATTAAACAAAACCAAGCAATTATTGCACTCTAGTTAAGCAGTTGCATTCAAAGACACAACAAGTTTTTACAAATTTATTTCATTTGGTTGCTGAGAGTCCTGTTGCTTTGAAATATTCTTGGCATCAACGAAATAAAAAAGTTTTACTTAACAATTTTAATTTTCTCTTTTTCTTTTTGCTTAAGTTAATTTAATTTTTCTTTTTTAATTAAAAAAAAAAAAAAATTATATCCAAATATGTTTCTTTTTAGTTACAAACAGTGATTAAGTAAAATAATGAAATGGAGAAGCAAACTTTTCACAAGTCGGTGAGAAAAAGTACGTGTGTGAAAGGAATTTTAATAAAATTAAATATCAATCGAAATGCATGTTTGAACTGGTTTTACTAGTAGCAAAGCAGCGAAAGCTTGTCTTTGTTAACATTCTAAGCAAAAAAAAAAAATATAATTTGAAATATGGCTTAAATTAATAATTATAGAAATAAGACTTAAAATCATGCACATATTTTGAAATATAGTTGTTTACTTACTAGCAGGACTCTCTAACATAGACATAAGGCTAAATTCACTAAACTGCGGTCCGGAGAATATGTTTTATTTGTAAGAGGGAGATTGGAACAACAGACTTCAAAGTACCTAAAAAAAAGTTGGTACGGACAAACATTTTATTCGGCCAAAAATTGTGTTTAGTTTGGCAAATATTTTGTTTGGACAAAAATTATATGTAAAAAAAATATATACGATCAAACAAATTAAAAAATTATGTTCTTAAAAACATTTTGTTTGGGCAAAAATGTTGTTCGGACGAAAATTATGTGTGTACAAAAATTTCGTTCAATCAAATATTATGTTTTTACCATAATTATGTTTATACAAAAATTTAGTTCACAAAAAAAAATTTGTTCGATGAAATGTTATGTTCGGACAAAAGTTATGTTAGCACAAAAAATTTGTTTAGACAGAAATTTTTTTTTTTGGAAAAAAAATTATTAGTGAGTGCAGATAAATATTTCGAATTAAATATGTTTTAACGTAACCCGTTACGTTTTTTAGTATTTGAAAATATGTTTTCAGTATTTATGGCATTTATAATGAGTGTGCAGATAAATACGTCTAGTTAAATACGTTTTTTTTTTAAATATCGCATGCGATAAAATTTTTTTTCCATACATACACTAATTTTGTACTGAAATTTTCAACGTTTTCTAATAAATTTCACAAATACAATTGGGAGAAACTTTATTCTCAGGACGTTAGCCCCATCCATTATGGTTGTTTTCCATTAGGTTCCATTCCTTGGAATAGAAGTGTTTGATCAGAATGGTTTCATCTCTCCATAAACCCCTTTAAATTCAGTACATATGTGAAGAATATGTATGGAATTTTTTTTTATCGCATGCGATATTTAAAAAAAAACGTATTTAACTAGACGTATTTATCCTCACACATATCTATTTTTCTCAAATACGTCTTACGTCTAAATATGTTTTTAGTATTTATGGCATATTTATAAATACCTTGATTAAGGATCGATAAATTAGTGCCTTGTAATTTACGCTTACACTTACAATGTTATAGCTGCAGGCTCTACGCCAGCTAGTGCTAGATACACACCTACACCTGCTAGGTATACAACCTTCCAAACAGTTGTCTTTTTGTAGAACATTTTAACCCTCAAACTATATAACTTATGGTTGTTTTTGCCCTTTTCTTGAAAATCTCTTTAAATGTTTTTTGTGCTATTAAATTTTCTTTCAGTTCTTTTTATAACGCGAATTTTTGCTCTTTTACCGGTCTTAAACATCCACAACAAAAATTGCTCGAAACTTAAATACGCTTGGATCAGCATACCAACATGTTATGCATTCATAATCATGATATCAAATCTTGGTGAATTTTGCATTGTGCTCAAGTACATCTTCAAGAATGGCATCAATTTTCATGCAACTGGTATACACTTTTCACACTTTACATAATTAATTTTTAATCTAGTCTAATGGATTAAAATAATTAAAAAAAGAAAACATTTTCCAGGTACAGTTTCCCTTTTTCTCATTTGTTTGCTGGAGCATGTGTTTTTTTGGCGTTTGGCCATTAAATGGCCAAAACTAATGGCACAATGGCGACAGGCAGAAGAAATATTTTTAAAGGCTCCTTACAATTTGTATGCAAAATTTAATATGAAATTCAATATATACTTCTGGTATTGTTTTATTATGTTGGGCAGTTTAGGTAGGTCAAACAGGTCATATAAAAAAATTTCTTTTTAAAGTTTTTTGCAATCACTTACTATTTGTTTAGTTGAGCATTCCATTTTGGTGCTGAATTCTTTTCATAAAAGTGAGTTGGAACGTGTACAGTGTAATTTAAATATTAGCTATTGGCAGGGATTGTATGCTCGTGAAAGACCTCATTTACAAAATGTCATACCATTTCATTATGCGCTTTTACCATTTTTAGAGGTAAGACAAAAAATTAAAAAAAAAAAAGTGAATGAAAAATAATTATTTTGTTGTTATTAGTGGATCAATTTAACACTGGCCTATCCACGCTCTTTTACCGATACTTTCATCATTATTCTCAGCATTGGTTTGGCTACCAGGTTTCGCCAAATTTATTTACGTATTGAGAGTGTCAGAACAAAGGTGAATTCCCATTTTTTTTATAAATAAAGAACACACATCTTTTATGGCGTTTTCTATTCTCAAAAGACATTCTGCCTTTAAATTATGTAAAATTTTAAACAGGTTGCCTTTTAAATTTTCAGTAGAACAAAAATAAGTTTTTATGTAACATTTAAGGCTAATGTATATTTAGCGCTTTATATGTTTAACTTTTTTAAAGCGATTTGCGAAATCCGATTACATTAACACCAGAAATAAGCAGTTGACACAAAAAAAAAAAAACTGAGCCTAAAATAATGAATTTTTGTAAAGAATATCTTGACGAAGAACATGTTGAATCTTCTATTTCAGAAAGATACAAATGAATAAATAACATGTAGTTGAGACAGTTGTAAAAGAGGGCAGTATCTTACCCTCACTTATAAATTGAGTGCAAAACATGTAGCATTTTTGCATCTTTTATATGCAACATGTTGAGAACAGAAAGCGATTTTAATTTTATTTGACAAAAGAATGCAAAAATTCTTGAATGGCAGAATAAATGCAACATTTTTTGTTAGAAAAGAAAACGCTATGTATTTTTTTATATCCTATTAGCTCATCAATAAATTGATTAAATTATTTGCATTTTGTTTCAGGCCATGCCTTCTATATTTTGGACTGAAACACGAGAACATTATTTGGTTATGAAACGTTTAATGCATCTTGTTAATAATGAAATATCCCCTCTAATTATATTGGCTTTGGCCAATAACATGTATTTTATCTGCTTTCAATTATTTAATAGTTTTAAGTAAGTTATCCTTCGGTTTTATTTTATTTAAATTCACGTATTATTTATTTATCTCAGCAATATTGGTGTTGATTTTGTGGCAGAGATGGGGTTTTGGTATTCCTTGATTTTTAATATTTTACGCACCGGCTTGACTTTGTATTTGGCGACTTTGGTTGATGAATTTACCCAGAAAACTAAATCCTGTTTGCGTGATATTCCCTCGAAATCGTGGTGTGTGGAGGTTGGTTTTATTTATAACTTTTCTTTGTTTTGTAGATTTAACATGATGAATGTTTTCTTTACTTTCTCTTTTTCATCAAAAATTTTTTTATGGTTTTTCTTACAATTTGTTGTTGTTGTTTGATTTATTTGTTTCTTTGCTATCATTTACTTGGAATTTGATTTTATTTATTTTCATTTCAATGATTGTATGAATTTGATGGTATATGCGTCGCATCATTTGTTTGTTAGACACAACGTTTTAGTGAACAGCTTTCGGTTGAATTGACAGCCTTTACTGGTGGTGGATTTTTCTTTATGACTCGTAAACTTATATTGGCGGTAAATATTTATTGTATTTTAATGTAGATTATAAACATGGAGCCATAATCATAGTCACACTAAAGTCGCTATCTTTTTAAAATCTACTTTAACTTCATATAATTCTTATGACGAACAGGCTTTCTTTTTTGTGACTATGATTATGGCCCATGGTTTCTAAAATGAGTTATGTATATTTAAAACCAGGGATGGAAAATCTTTATAATAAAATTAAATTTTTTTTAAAGGAAATTTTATATATATATTTTATAAGAAGTATTTTACCAGTAATTTTGATTAATTTAAAAATTTCTATTTTTTTTTTCTTAAAGAGTTTTGATAAAACTGAATTTTCCATCCCTGTTTTACTTACATAAATTTTTATTTATGTAACCCAATCAATCAAATCGTCTAAAATTATTTAAAAAAATTAATAGTTCGTAGCAGACGAACGACAATGAGAGTGAAAGAAAAAGAGTCGAACTTAACTTTCGGCTAATTTTATTTATAAAGAAAGAAAAAAACACTCAAAAATATTTCCATAAAATATTTTTTAGACGTTTCGATTAATTGTTTCGTAAGACTAAAGTTTTTTTTGATACTTGAAATGGCTTGCAAACACTTTCAAGTATAAAATATTACTTATGTTTGTAATGATGTGCGTTTTTCAAGTATGCTGATGCATTACTTTACTTTAAGCTAGAATTTACTTGTGAAAAAGCATATGACTTTTGAAAAAATTTTTAAAATTTGTAATTTGTTTCATGGAATGCAACAGATGGCCAGCACAATTATTACTTATGAGCTAATGGTATCTGATGTCATAAATCAAGGATCTATAAAACAAATCACCAATTATTGTACCCGTTATTACGATGAACCAAGTGAGACTTTTGAGCAATATTCTTAAGGCTTATTAATTTTAAATAAATGTTTTTGGAAATTAATTTGTTTGTGTGATTAATTAAAAAAAAAAAATCTAATAGGTGCGGCTGGGCGCCCCGATAAAAAAAAGGAGGCTCACTTGAGTTCTCCAAAGTGTTCCCTTTGTGCTGCCTTTATAAAATTAAAATTGAATAAGGATAGCGATAGAAAGATGTCAAAGAAATAGGAGACAGAGGGATAAAGAGAAGTAGAGAAATAGTAGGAGAAGAAGAAGAAAACCTTGTCACCTAAGCCAATTATTACTTCTTATGAAGCCAGATAGCATGTCGAGCCCTGCAGTCAGGCTCTACACCCAGATAAAAAATGACACCATCAGCTGTCAAAACGACCACAAATGATTTCAATAGTCTATCAACCACGTTTGTGCTCACGTTGACAATGCATGGTGCCATTTTAACAACGCATTATTGACAACATAGTGTTGCAAAATTGAAAACCACCATACTGGTCGCGAAATGACACCATTCTGGTGTCGAAATGACACAATTTCTATCAAAATGATAACATACGGTTGGTTAAATGACAACATGCGTTGTAAATTTCACAACGTTCACTAACAAGTTGATAACGAGCGTTGTTAAAAAAGTAAATCGTAACTTTTTTTCTAAATTTGTACATGCTTCTTAAAAAATTAAAAACAATGAAATAGACAATAGGATGGTGTCAAAATGACAACATACGTTGTTGATTTTTGACTCAGTGCCCAGTTAGCGTTGCCCGAAGTAAAACTCACGTTGATCTTGTTGATTTTCAAACGCGATTTTTGGCTCAGTGTACAGTTAACCTTGCCCGAAGTAAAATTCACGCTGATCTTCCATTGCAGGGCAAGTGAAGAAAACTATTCCATAGCTTCCTACTCCTGGTCCTGACAACTACTACAGCAGTCATGTAATATTGAATGCATGCTATTCTCATGTTTGCCAAAACTGCATTTCTGGGCTCTATAATCTCTAACTATGATCTCTGTCCAGTCTAAGCCAAATTACCAGATCATTGCTCCCTATATTGCAAGTCCATTCATCTTTACTGTGATTTACATAAAAAGATACTTTCAATTTGCTATTTGCATACCAGGAATGGAGATGGGGTTATGTTGCACTGGCTGCCTAAGCCAGTCTTTTGACAGGTTATCTGATCTACAGTGCCCTACAGTAGTCCCATGTTGGCGCACCCATATGAGGGTGATCACCGAATGTCTCGCCATTTTATTAAAGCATGTTCAGGGGGGCTGTTATGTATTTCCATTCGAATCGAAATGGCTTTTGAAAAGAATTTTTAATTCGAAAGAAAAATCTTATAAGTAGAACTTTCGAAAATCCAGCAGAGTTGAGAGTTATTTAAAAATGTTAATTTTTTCTGGAAGGTGTTTTTTTTTTTTCAAATTGAAAATTCTTTTCGAAAGCCTTTTCGATTCGAATCGAAATACATAAATAACCCACCAGCATTCCCGGAAAAGATCGGATGCCGAATAGACAGCCACCAAAGATCTAATTGCGATTCGACTGTCAGTGGGCCCGCCACCACAGTGGGTCTGCTGCTCTTCTCATTGCCATCAATGCAGCTTGTAGCAGCAGCGTACTGAATTGATCGGGGAGCATAAAGGATATACAAAGTACACTGCAGAACTATTTCTAAAACCATCTGTGAAGACATCTAGATCTTCTTTTAGATGAGAAGATCTTACCTCTTTCGTCTGAAATCGTGAATACGAAAGCAAGGACTAACTGAATACCTGTATTGTGTATTCTTACTGAATACGTGTACTGTGATTTCAATAAAATTTAGAAACTGAGAAATAGTTAGCAACTCTTGGCTAATTTTATGTATTTTCTTTTTTAGTTTCGTTAAAAATAAAAATTAATGAAAAAAGTCTTGGTAGTTTTCTTATAATTTTTTTTAGTCATTCTATCGTGTCTCCTTAATTTTTTTTTTGTGTTATTTTATTTATTTAATAGTTAATATCATGTGAGTAAAAGATTTTATTTAGATTTTTATGTCAGATAAATATCTGGTTAAAACTGTCATTAGTTTGTTCGGTATCATTTTGAAAATTTGAACTTGTCATGCAAATGCGAATATTGTGGCATTTCAGTGCAAAAAAACGTTTCACTCAAAAGTAACAAACGCCAGCAAACTAGCACGTGCTGCAACAGAAAATAAAGAAAAAAGGGAAAATCACATTATACGATTTTCAATTATTTAGTTGCGTGAAAAAAATATATTTTAAAGGAAACAACAACAGAAATTTATCCTTAAAACATTCTGCTGAAATTTCGTTAACATTCCTTAGCATTAGCCAGTATGTCTTTGAAAGCAAAACCTGCAACGACTGATGATTTGAATGTTGCAAAAACTTCCAAAGCACGTTCAACACAACAACAGATGTTGCAAATTAAAGTGCAGCCAACTGTTGGAAATAATCATGTTAATAATACTTTACATCATGCTTTGGGACCATGTAAGCAAACGCATCTTTTATACACACATTGATGCACTAACTGGCACATTCTGTGAATGCACAAACAAATAAATTTTAACATTAAAAAAGGGCATGTAAATAGCAGTTGTTGTTAAAGAAAGTGAAAAATAATTTATTAAGTTCAGAATTGTTTTATGAACTGTTATTTTTGAAAGTAGCATAAGTCTACTTTAAAAAAAAAATACGAAAAAGCGGCAATTTTAGTAAGATATAGCTATTATTTTACTAAATATATCGCTGAATAATTTTTTTTTAAAGTGGACTTATAACACTTTTAAAACAAACAGCTCAAATAATGTTTGAAAACTTTCCCCAACACACAATACCATTAAGCAGTAAAATATCAGCTGTTATTTTGGAAAGTGGTATAAGTCCACTTAAAAAAAAAAAAAAAAATTTAAGTCAGCGATAGTTTTAGTATGATACACACTTCATCTTACCAAAATTAGGGTAACCCATTTTTTTCAAATTAGACTTACTCGTATGCCACTCTTACACAAAAAAAAAATTTTTATGTTTTTAATTTTTAAGCTTAAAAATTCTAAAATTTGTGCTATATAATTGCACATAACTGTAAATTTGTAAATATTTTTTCTAGTTTTTCTTTATTATAATTTTATATATTGAGATGTGATTTGTAAGAATGAAATAATTGTCAAGAAAACAAAAAGATTTCTTAAGCAAACAAGCAACATTAGATGGCAAACTCATGTATGCCGCAGCCAAAAAAACTTTCGACAGCCATTATTTTTTCTGATAAATTACGGTCTAACTAACTACAAAAATCTTAAATATTTCAAATTCTGTGAAAATTTTTTTTTTTTAAATAATTTTTAATAATGAAAAAGACCTTCAAATTTTTTTTTTTTTTATATATAAAGTAATATACCATTTTTATAGAAGCTGCTTCACACATCTTATAACTTTGAAACGACTTATCCGATTGTATTACAACATATCTTAAGCATTTTCTTTAATTATATTTACTTTGATTTGTTTATCATTTTTTAGTTTAACTATTACTTTATCGAGTTATTGCTAAAAACTAAATATTTTTTTCAAAAATTGTGAAATTTTAAAAATTCACAAAAATAGAAAGTGCCCCATATTAAGTAGATTTTTTTATTTAAACTTAAAACTGCATATAATGGAAATAAATTGAACCATAAAATATCAAAATCCATGAGTAAATTGTGATTTTCTGTTTCCTTCTTTTTGTCTTCTCTTTGGGTTTAAAATATATTTTTTTTAGTTAACTTTTGACTTTGGTTTTCTTGCAATAAGCTGCTTTGGGAAATTTTACCCAAACACACCATCTGTTGGCAGCACAAAAATATGTAAAGGGTGTCCGAACAAGAACGCAAGATTTAAATTTGGCGCCATTCGAAGTGTCATTGTTTGACATTTGAACAATTGTTATTGTTTGCTAGTAGAAGGTACGAGGTTAGTAAAAAATGACCATGGACAGCGAAGAGAGTTCGTTAATTGGGTATTGGGGAGACAACATGAAAATGCTGATTTTGCCGATAAAATCATCTTCAGTGACGAGGCCCATTTCCATCTTGATGGCTTCGTCAATAGGCAGAATTGTCGCATTTGGGGTGACGAAAATCCTCGAGTGATTCACGAGAAGCAAATGCATCCTCAACGTGTCACTGTGTGGTGTGGTTTTTGGGCTGGAGTAATCATTGGACCTTTTTTTTATGAAAATGAGGCAGGTCAAGCGCAAACAGTCAATGGTGTTCGGTATCGTGAAATGATAACCAGTTTTTTCTTGCCTAGAATTGAAGAAATGAATGTGGAGGGCTTGTGGTTTCAACAAGACGGCGCCACATGTCATACAGCCAGAGAAACAATTCAATTGCTGCATCAGTCATTTATTTAAAATTTAAATCTTGCGTTCTTGTTGGGACACCCTTTATTTTGACACCTTTCTTCAAATTTGAGTAAAATTCATAGGAAAATATAATTTGAAATATTAAATTAATATAAAATGAAAGTAAAGTAGGCGTGGCTTTATGTTATATAGTCTATATAATTTTAGTAAAAATCATTTAACAATTTTTGAAACAAAGAAACAATAATAAATACAGACAGTCTTTTTTGGATTAGGGCGGCTAATGAGTTATGCTATATTAAGATACTCAAGTAACTTTTTTCTTTAGTTTTATTTAATTTTTAAAATTCTAAAAATGTTCATGTTTTACTTTTAATTTCTCTAAAATAAAATGTTTTCCTCTAAGCTTTTTTCATGCAAATTTTTCACAAGCTTCCTGATGTGGTTTTACATCATAAAATGCACGTGTGTGGAGTTAAATATGCCGATTTAAATAGGTTTTTAACATAAGGCGTTACGTCAACAACATGTGTATTTAACATTTAAGTTAGATAGTATGTCGAAAACATATTTAACTCTAACGTTAAATATGTTTAACTCTAACGTTAAATATGTTTAACTTAAAAGTTAAATATGTTTTTGACGTGAAAAACATATATTTAACTTCACACACGTATAAAATGCTTATATTCTCTATAAAAAAACTGCTTTACAGTTTTAGTTTTGTCTCGTTGTTTTGGTATTTTACCGCTAACGGGTATTTGGCCAGGCGTTGATGTGGAACAAGTACATTTCAAATGGATCACATTACCCATACTGATAACCGTAATGTCAGCAGTATACGCAGCAGTAGACTTTTTGCTGACATTTAAAGTGTTGTCAGAACAGGGCTTAAAATTGACAACATCAGGTATGTAACAGGACAAATGGGTAACAGAAAATTTTAATCTAAACTAATCTCATTCATTTCTATTTCGTTCTTTTTCACTTTAATTAATTTAAAATTTTTTTCTTTCATTTAATTTAATTTCATTTTGTTTTTGTTGTTTCTTTGCAATTTTGTTTTAATTGTTGTTGTAAATTTATTTTTTTTTTTTGTTACGTTAAAATTTTTATTTTTTTGTTGCTTCCATTTGTTGCTGCTGTTGTTGTTTGTTTTTGTTCTCTTAATTTTTGTATTTATTTGTCTGTTGTTTGGTTTTTAAAAATTTTTATTTTTGTTATATTTTCAATTTTTTGTTTTTGGTTTTTTTTTAAATTTTCATTTCTTTTTTTTGATTACTTTGATTTTTGTCTTTTTTATTTTTGTTTTTTCTTTTTTTTTTTTTGATTACTTTGATTTTTGTCTTTTTTATTTTTGTTTTTTTTTTTTTTTTTGTGGTTGCCATAAGGCCCTGTGAGCTTTAGCATTGAATGCCTAATTGCTTTTATTGTTTTCTTATGTCTTGCTCGTAATTGGCCAAATTTGATTAAGTCAACAAATCGCTTGGAAGTTATTTTCTCTCAGCAAATCTACACCTGCCAGGATTCACAAAAGTTTAGCCAGCGTATACGTACGGTGGGCTGGGTGCTGATATTTTGTGCTTCTAGTAAGTAATGCTTCACTGGTAATTGATCATTTTATTTAATTCTTGTAATTAGTTTACTTATTTCTCCTGTTTTTGATGTTGTTACTTGCGATTTCAGTTGAACATTCGTTTTATGTTGTCAGTGGGCTCTACAGCAATTATGTGCAAATCGAACAATGCAATTTAACGGTTGACTTTTGGCGTAATTATTATATGAGAGAACGCTTGCAAATATTCTCGTTATTAGAATATAAAGTTTGGATGATACCATTGATACAGGTGAAATAATGAATTCACATGGTGACTTTTCCCTTTGGGTGCCCAGTATGGGGAAGGAAGTCCATGTTTGTGGACGATCAGAGAATCTTGATAAAATTTCATTTCAAAAGGGATATTTTTCTATCTATTGTAGCAGGGGCAAGGGAAAAAGTCACAGTGTGAATTTCCATGCAGTTTCAGTCGTTTTAGACAAGATTTTATGCTTCTATTGCTCTTTTTTCTTTTCTTTTTCCATTTATTTACTTGGTTTGAATCCTTTTATAATTTCGATTTATATAAACAACTTTTGATTGACTTTAGGGTATCACAATTGGTATGACATTTGCTTGGAATTTTATTGACATTTTTTTGATACTCGTCTGCCATGGTTTTGCTGCACGCTTTCGTCAATTCCACTGGTGCATACAGTGCCATATTAAAAAGGTAGTTAAATACGTTTTCTTAATTGAAATTTAATTTAATTGTAACTGTTTTTCTCTCTGCTTGCTGAAATTATTTTTTTTTTTGTAATTTTAAAAATACCCAAAAGAAAATGCCAAGTGAATTTTGGCGCCAAAGACGTGAAGATTTTTTAGCTCTCAACGAGTTATTAACTGAATACGATGACAAATTATCTGCTCTGGTGTTGTTGTCTTCAGCACAGAATTTATACTTTTTAGCGGTGCAAATCTTTCAAAGTTTTATGTAACCGATACAATTTTCTTTTCTTTTATAATCAAATTAATTTTAAGTAAAATTTCTTCTCCTTTTGTGCGTGTGTGTAAATAGAAGTCATGGCAACTTTATGAATGACATGTACTTTTGGGTTTCTTTTATTTTTGTTGCATTTCGTTCATTTTATATGATGTGGACTGCCTCCACTATTCATGATACGGCAAATGAAATTCGCTCATCGATGTATGAAATTCCCACCACTCACTGGTGTTTGGAGGTAAGTGCATCATCATCATCATCATGCGAAAGAAACTACTTAACTGGCAAAAATCTTTTCAACTATTTGTTAAATTCATTTCAATTTTAATTAAATTTTAGCTTAAACGACTTAATGAAGTTATTGTTTCTGAATTGTTTGCCTTAAGTGGCAAAGGATTCTTTTTTCTTACCAAACGCTTAATACTGGCCGTAAGTATTCTTATTATCACACATTTAGACCCATTATTACAACTTTCGATAGTTAAAGTTTAGATTTTGACAACTAAATTTGGGTGAATAATTAAGGACACACTATCCAATACTCGTATTTTTAATTTACTGTCCAGCCACAAGCTTGATATTTGGCTTTAAAAATCTTAACTTTAACTATCGGTAACTTGCAAAAATGGCACTTAAAATAATCACACTCATATTCATAAAAAATATTTGTTTTTTTAAACAAGAGTTGCTTATTTAGTAAATTTTTTTTTAAATTTTTGTTTGATAAACAAAAAAGTTTTTTTTATTCCACTACAAGTTTGTAATATTCCTAATTCTCAATTGTTTTTCATAGAATCATTTAAAATTAACACACGCTTGATTATTGTAACTAAAATGTCTTGAAAAATATAGGGTGTCCCTGTAATAAATCAATTGTTTCACCAGCTGTGTGGCAGGTGGCTCCGTCTTGCTGAAACCACTCCATGCTGTTCAGTTGAGGCTGCAAGCTCTTCGTTATCACGAAGGCATTCAGATGGAAATGTGCTTCATCGAAAAAGGTGACTTTTTTAAAAAATATTTAAAATAAATCCACAAGTCCTCCAGACCACAAAAACTCCGTTATCATCGAAAAAGATTGGCATTGACTTCACTTTGCTCCATCACAATTATAACGCCGTGCTCTTTCCTAAAGCGCTTAGTTTTTAATAATCTGACTAAACATATCTGACAGCTGGCAAATTCCAGAGTTGCCACTTGTCCAAAAAACGAAAGACTGACATTAAATTTTAAAAGTGCTCTCTTACTGAGACACCTATTACAATCATTTCAAAATATAAATGAAATTTTCTTGAGAATTCACTGTAGGAATTTTTTTTTCTGAATACAATTTTTCTGTTGAATTAACTAGTAAATAAATTTTTTTTCTATTTATTGAAATGCAATTTTCCTATTTCGCTCTATTGTGAATAAAAGTTTTCCAGCAGAGAACATGTTTTAAATAAATTTCTATTTAAGAGGAAATTTGTTTCAAAATATATTTAATTTCATTAATATTTTCTAAAGGGCTGCACACGCATCACCACAAACAAAGCGTGATTGTAAGAGCATTTCATTTAATATTTACACATCAAGAACATTTTTGTAGGGCAAATGTGACTTGAGAGAAAATTAATTTTTCTGTTTATTTTACTGTAACAGATGGCTGGCACTTTGGTGGTGTACGAGCTTGTACTTATGGATCAAGTCGACAGCGCTGATGCTACAACTCCATTTTGTACTCAATTAAAACGTTAAATTCATTAACACACATTGTATTGCTACAAAATAAAGAAACTTCAAGTTTATGCTGTCTTTTGTTGAGATCATTTTTGCCACTTGTAGTTGTTTTTTTAAGAGTTCAAAAAAATTTAAGTTTTACTTTAAAATTCCATCTTTGTATATAATTAATGATTATTGAGCTTTAGTCTTGTTTTTTTATAAAATTATTTATTATTTCCAATATTTCGCCTTCCTGGGGAAAGCTCAATAATCATTAATTATTTATAAATTCCATCTTTGTATGAAATAATTTTTCAATGCAGTACACGAAATGTAAAACGCCACATGTGTATGTAGCTCTAACGTCACGACGACATGTTTTAAAAGTAGCATATGAGGCTCTATGCTTTTTATATGTATATGTAACGATTGACATCAAAATTACTTCAGAGTCACATACGCATGTGTTTTTTTTATTACGTTACGTTACGTTATCATAAATAAATACTTTCACTAAAAAATCAATTAAAATGTTTAATTGATCTTAATAAATTTGATAATGTAATAATTTCTATTTGGAATTTAAAAGTTTAACAAAATATTAATCTTTATTTGTGCTTAATTAATTCCTGGAATTAAGCACAAATAAAGATTAATATTTTGTTAAATTTTATAATATTTATAAAATAAATAAAAAGAAGGTATCATAATGGGTTAAGTCTTAAAAGTTTTAATGAAATATTTGCTCAAATTATTAATTAAGAAGTCTTCCTGCAGAGCTTATGCAAAACATATAGCCAACGTTGCCAATTTTTTTTGTAAATTTTTTAGAACCTTGGCGATAATGAGGATCAGTGAAATGACCTCTGCAAGCTATGTAAAGAAGATGAGGAGGTAGCAGAACACCTATTGTGTTACTGTAATGGTCTAATTTGGACCCGTTTTCGCAACTTAGGGCAACATTACCTACAACCATCGGACATGGCGGAGAAATCACCCAAAGAGGTTTTTTAATTCTTAATGAATACTAGACTCAAAGAGGATTTGTAACTTGAGAATAGTTCACAACAGATCTATTTTGGCCACAGTGACCAGGTGACTTGTTTCCGCTTCTTATTCTAATTCTAGCGTTGCCACATAACACTGCCTTTGTCATGGCAACGGCACCAATAATCAGTAGTGCGATTTAGTAACTTTTATTACGAACATTCGTAATAAAAAAAATAAGTATAACGATATTTATTTTTAAACTCTGCTTAGCGGTCATTCTTTTCCGGCAGGTCCTAGTGAACAATACCTCTATTTAGCTTAGTTGCCTTCGCCATAATATTGTCTAGCACAATATGGGACGCACTTTTGTTTGATACCCTTTTGCAGCACTCAGCTGGTTCTCATGTACTTATAGCACACGGCAGTTAGAATCGTAGTACAGGCTTTTTACAAGATATGTTATTTTCAGGACAGGGTATCAAATGCCTTATCGAAGTCCGGAAATGCAAGATACAGGTTTGAGCGCCATTCAACTGATTATTCTACTAACATGCTGAGCCTTTTCGCATGATCAATACACGATCTTGCGGCTTAAAAAGCTGCCTGTTCTGGCCTTAGTACATACTTCACAAAGCGGCGTACCTAGTCTAACAATTATAAAATAAATTCCTATTTAAACGGTAATAAGTGAAATTTACTTACACATGAGATCAATTAGGAAATTGTTGCAAATTTTCATGCATGGGCACTGGCTGTTAATAGTGGTGGAAAGTTGTTTGGAAAATAATTTTTCCTTATTGGTTTTTTGTGTGTGCTGTGTAAACAAATTTTCTATTTGATTAATTATTAATTCTCTCTTTGTTTGTTTTATTAAAATGATTTAAAATTTTATTTACAATTAACTTTCTGTAGGTGTGGTTTAAAAAAAAAGGGGAAATAAATGTTCAAAAAACGCACACTTTTTTTTTTTAATTATCATGTGCAGAATCATGTTTTAAATGGCAACAAATAGAAACTAAAATTCATGGTTGTTAAATGACAAGTTGAAATATCAAATGACAATTTTACCACAACTCTTTCCTCTAATAAATAAATAAAACATGCAAATTATACTTTGGCCTTGTTTGTTGTCTTGTTTTGTTCTTTTCTAAATGAAACTGCTGGAATTATTTTTACGTGAATGTATAGCATTTTATTAATAAAACTGCAGGTGTGAAAATGAATGCATAAATTTTTTCCACACATTTAGTTTTAGGGCTTCGAAAGCATTTGTAGCGGAAAAAAATTGGTTTATCTGGAAATACAATTTGAATTGCTGAAGCGTTATTCTTCTGTATATTTTTTAATATAAAGTGAACAAAATAAGCTAAAAAGTTTTTAACAATGAAAATGATTAAAAATAAAAATCATTTGAACTCAGCCACACGCACTTTGGGAGAAATTAAATTTTGGAAAAATCATAAAGTCAATGTAAAGGAAAATGAGTTGGTATTCCAAAGAAATAACAAAAAATGAATATTAATTAAACTTTAATTAAAATTAAAGCTTAATTTAAAACATATTATAATTTTTGTTAATCATATTTTTTTAAATTATTTTTTAATAAATTTTTAATATATTTTTTAATTAATTTTTCATAAATTTTTATTTAATTTTTAATTACTTTTTTAATTAATTTTTCAATTGATTTTTAATTAATTTTTAATTAATTTTTAATGAATTTTTTATTTAATTTTTAATTACTTTTTTAATTAATTTTTCAATTGATATTTAATTAATTTTTGAATTGATTTGTTAATCAATTTTTAATTAATTTTTATTTACTTTTTTAATTTATTTTTCAATTGATTTTTAATTAATTTTTTAATTAATTTTTTTAATTGATTTTTATTTATTTTTAAATAATTTTTATTTTTTAATTAATTTTTTAATTATTTACTTTTTAATTAATTTTTTAATTATTTACTTTTTAATTATTTACTTTTTATTTAATTTTTTTTATTAATTTATTAATTAATTTTTATTTATTTTAATTAATTTTTACTTCATTTTTTAATTATTTTTTTTTTTAATTTTTGAATTAATTTTGAATCATTTTTTAATTAATTTTTTAATTGATTTTTATTTTTTTTAAATTATTTTTTTAATTTAATATGACCAATTTGTTAGGCTTGAAGTCTTATTTTTCAAAAATTTATTTTTATATCGATATTTCGCTCCAATTTGTGTAGCTTCTTCAGGATATAATTTTTAATTATTTTTTTAATTAATTCTCAGCCAAAAATTTCTTTTATTTAAATATAAAACTACACTTAGAAAAAAAAATTAAAAAAATTTAAGTGTGTATTTAAAATGTTAAAGTACGCTGCTGACACAGAAAACTTTTTTTATTTTTTTTTACGAACACATACGCGCACATACACACAAGCAAGCATTCATAGTTATAAAAACGTGTGTGATCAATTTTAAAAAAAAGTTTTGTTTTTTTGACAAATAATGTCATTAATGAAATGCGCTTCTCTTGTGGGTTGTGGAAGAAAATTTCTGTTGTGTTGTGTAACAACTTAAGAGTTGGAGCTTCACTGGTGTTAATAAACCCCTTAAGCACTTAATAATTTATTTTAAATATTTTTTTTTTTTAATTTAAGTATAATTTTGTATTGAATATAAATATTTATTAAACAATTTAGTTTCTTTTTTATCTAAATGTATGTGTGTGTGTAAAGGATTGTTAAAGTACGAGGGTAGTTAAAAAACATAACGAAATTGTTAAATTTGTACTAAAAAAAATATTGTTCATAAATCCAATGAAAAATTTCATTATTTTTCGGCCAAAGACATGATTTTAGTAATACAATAAAATATTCTTTTATTAAATGAAATATTCATTCACTTAATGAAATATTTCATTGGATCAATGAAATGTTGTCACTAGACTATCGAAAAAAAGCCTCAAGTTCACAGTTTGGCAAACAATATTCATCCCTATTCTGCGTTTCAATTACGTTACGATCGAAAGA
Source organism: Thelaira solivaga (assembly GCA_947397855.1). Taxonomy (NCBI): domain Eukaryota; kingdom Metazoa; phylum Arthropoda; class Insecta; order Diptera; family Tachinidae; genus Thelaira; species Thelaira solivaga. The sequence continues at coordinate 63,355,266 of OX377613.1, forward strand.
TGGTATTTCAACAGAAAACTGAATCGAAAGAAAAAGAAGTAGAGAAGAATACTCTTATCACAGTTGGTTTGTTATGAAACGTATGAAATGAGAACTGAAAAATAAGTCATTTTGTAATTTTTTTTTTTTTTAAGTAAAGTTTTGTGTAAAAATAGTGATAAATAAACCCAGAATAAGATTGATAAGTATCGTATGGACTTTGTTTCCGTAGTGATTAATATTTCGCAGCTAGCAAATCGACATCTTAAATATTTATTTGTTCAGATTTATTAATATGCAACCGCAAGGTAGTTAGTCAGTTGAGAGCTGAAGCATTTATAATACATTTCATTGAATCGTTCAGTTGTAGATGAACTAGTTCATTTTGTCATTCACCGTTTCTTTCGTACACTGCTTGACTTGCATGACTTGTGACTTTCGTTTTTGCTTTTTTTTTTCATAAAATCCTTTTACAAGAATTGGCAATCGAATTTGTTTTAATAAAATTCAAAATTAAAAAAAACTGAAGTTAAATAACTACCCTCGCATATTCATACATGTTTAATGTTTTCTTAAACTTTTAATAAAATTTACATAAATAATTTAATTTAATTCTCTCAATTTCTGTTCATCCTTTTCATGTGTGTTCAGTTTATTGTATTACAGAATAAAAAGTGCAAATGTTATACAACCTCAACGTAAATTAAGGATACACAAATGTAAGTTGTAAATTAAAGCCTTAAATTAATTTACGCACAACTTTTTTTAAGCTTTACATTGAAGTTTTTATTTACAAAAAAAAAAAAAAAAAATGAAATAATTTCAGTTAAACCTGAATGGAATTAATCAAAACTAGATTATGTGGACCTCTATTAAAAGCCTTCAATATTATTTTAGATATGAAATCAACCGCAGTATTATTTCTTAACCCATTAGTGGTCATGAGTAGCAGACAGCCTGCAATAAAATGTATTTCTCAGGTAATGAGTTGCGAAGCACATGAAATACAGTTAAAACGATATATGAAATACAATAAAAAATACAACATATTAAATTATTTGGAATTATATAGTTAACAAAATTTAATCCTTATTCGTGTTTAATTCCAATTTATTTTTCTAAAATTTTCCATGAGAATATCATGGGATATACTGCCAACATAAATTTTATTCAGCTTTTTTTTAAAAACATGTTAAACATGAGACTATTTAGTTTAAGTGCCATATAACACTCATGACCTGTAATGGGTTAATGAAAAGTCTTAACCCTTTGCTCTTGAGCAGCGCCCTAGCTAGAGATTTGAAGTCTTAAATCGAACGATGCTGCTACTCTATCTCTTAATTTACAATGTGCTAGCGGAAAAAGCCTAAGGTGTTTATACACGATAGTTTGCATGACATTATTCTGCACTCTGTCCGCATTTTTTTTTTTTTTTTTTTTGTCGTACAATGTAGTCAGCAATCGTCTTTAAATACTGGAAATCTTTTGCAACTTATTTTTCACACACTTGCCATTTACTTAGCTTTTTTGCAACTACAAAGACACCGATTATTTCGTACACTTTTTCGCTATATAATCGTTTAATCTGCTTTTCTATTTTTTTTAATTCCAACAAGCTTTAAAAAGGTTTTCATTTTTGTTATTTTCTTTCCAAGTAAAACATAGGTTTCTGCGTAGAGGCACTAAAAAGGATTATGTTTATACAGGCTCCTTCCAAGAAGCTATACGGCCAGGTGTTTATTACATTTTTTTTTTTTAATTAAAAAAACCTTTTTAATTCTTTTTCATTTTGCTTTTCTTCAATTGGCAAATAAACCAAAAAATAGTTTTGATTTTAGCACAAATATTTGCCATAATGCCGTTGGCGGGTATAACATCGAGCTCTTCGTGTGATTTAAAATTTTCTTGGCGTTTTATTCGCACTTGGTATTCAGCTGTGATCATAATTTGCATGGGTTTTTGCATGTGCATAACGATATCTTTTGCCTGTCGTGGTGTCTTTAACTTTGATTCTGTAGGTAAATTTCATCATCATACATTTTTAGCTGACGGCTTTATGTTTGTAAAAAAAAAATAATATTTAATTTTCTTATCTCCTTCCTTTTGTGTGTGTTATTTCCTTTTGCAACTTTCTTTTGTATCTCTCTACCAGAGAGTATAATTTTTTTTACATCAATTTTTGTTATTGCCTCTACATTTTTTTACATGACGCGCAAGTGGCCAGTGTTAATGCAACAATGGCAGCAAGTTGAACATGGTTTACCACAACAGCGCACCATAATGGAGAAATCTTGGTTGGCAAATAAAATCAAAATAATTATGTTGGTGGCCACAATGTGTTCAGTGGGTATGTAATTCAAAAACCCACAAAAAAAAAATATTTTATTTCTAAATAAAATGAAAACGAAAACAGCCAAGATAAAAGTGCTTATAAAAAAAATAGTCTTAATGGTATATTTAGACACATAAAATTTTATGTGTGTGAAGATAAATACGTCTAGATAAATAGGTTTTTTTTAAAATATCGCATGCAATAAAAAAATTTCCCATACATATTCCTCACATATAAATTTAAAGAGGTTTATACAGAGCGAAAGACATTCTGGCCAAGCCCTTCTATCTCAAGGAATGGGAGCTAATGTAAAACAAACACAATGGATGGCACTATCATCCTGGGAATACAGTTTCTCCCAATCTGAGGGATGAAGGCTACAGTGGCCAAACCCTTCTATCTCAAGGAATGGAACCTAATGGGACACATACCATTTTAAAGGGCAGGCTGTTTTGCCCAAATACTCAGAAATTACTTTTTTTATCGCATGTAATATTTAAAAAAAAAAACGTATTTAACTAGACGCAAAAATTTTTTTTTTTTTAAATTAAAGAATTTCATAAAAATTTAAAAAAGTAAAAGCTACTGAAATATAGATTTCAGAACTATATAATTTATACCTTCAGAAAGTGTACAGATTTCTAGGAACTTCACTTAAGATATTTCACAGTGCGGGAAGCTAAATGCGTCGTGTTAAATTTGCAAAAACGTAACTCCTTACGTTTTTTAAATTTAAATGCTGAGTACAGCAGTGCTTCTTGGAGGGGAAATATTGAACAGTGTCTACAACAGAAAAGCTACATAAAACTTAAGGGAATGAGCTCCCCTATCGGCATCTTTAACTAATTTTTAAGTAGAATAATTTTTTTTTAATAAAAATGTCCCCCATACACGATTCTTGTAAAGGAAATTTTATTTGTTTTTAAGAAATTATTTAATTTTTTTTTATAATTTTTTAAAGAAATGATTCAAAATACAAGCATATCTCTTATAGCGCTCATATTGCGTTCCTAAAAAATTGAGCGTTAATAGAAACGGCGTTAAAAGAGGTGCTATTTTCACTAAAATATGGGTTTACGTTCCTAGGGACTCTGGTTTACTGTTCTCAATTTGCCTAATAACATTTAATTTCACCTCCAACATCAAGCTTTTTCTAGATTTCTTAGCAACATGTGTTTGTGGTTCAATTGATTTTTTTATTTAATAAATTTTATTTATTTAAACAAAATTACTGAGGTCTATATTGGAATGAATAATTTAATACAAAATTTCCCATGTTGGGATTCCCCGAATTAAAATTATTTTTGATATTTTTTTTTTTCATTTCCAAATTAAAGGTTTCCAAGAACTCTAAATAAAGTTTTAGCAATTTTCATATGAAATTAGAAAAAAAAACCTTTTAAAAAAATTTTTTTTGGCACTAAAAGAGGTACAGTTAATTGAAGCATGGCTGTACTTTAATTATGTTAACTTAACAGAGCTAAAACATTAACATGTTATAACATTAAAAACTTAGCTAACCTGGCGGAGCTGATAACAATTTCTTTTTTTGGCAGACAAGCGCTTGAATAAATATTTAGCATCTGTTTTTAAGGACAATAGCTTGACACTTCTTTTTATTCTGTAGGAATAATTAAAAGAATTTTTCATATTTTCTTTGCAACTACGTTTACTTAATAAAAGCAACAGGAAAAAAGATGAAAGGATTTGTATAAATATGTTACAAGAACAGTAAGTAAAAAAGAAACTATTTAGTATTTGTATAGAATATTTTATTATTTGAATATTTCTTGTATTTATTAAGTGAAGTTATTTTTTTTTCATTTTAACGAGGCACAAGTAATTTAGGTGCAAAAAGAATTTTTTTTTAAGCTGATTAAGTATTAAACTAAAGCTTAGAAAATATTTTTAATAACATTTATTTGTCCTTGATATTCAAAATAAAAAAGTGTGAATTTAATTTTCACTCAAGACTGTAAAGTTGGTGCTTAAATTTTATATATTTTTTTTTTTCAGAAAATTTTCTTATAAACTTTAATGAATATTTTGTATTGAGCTTAACTAAAGTTAATTACCATAAGCATTTATCTTGGCTTTTACTAAATTTTTTTTATTTCTTTGCTGGTGCCTACATTTAGGCTTATTATATAGTAAAACATATATTAAGGCTTTTTAAGTTCAAAACAAATCATGTTTACTTTCAATTTTATAATTGATATTATTTTATCCATTAGGAGAACACACACTTAGTATGCTGAACATAATTTATTACGTAAATCGTTGTCCAACATTTAAGCATCGTCCCATTGATAGTTTTTTATACACAAATTTCTCTCAATATTTTCATTTCTTTGAGTATACCACCTTTGCTGGGGTTATGGGAAAAATAATTAATATATACTTAACATTTGCTTGGAATTTCAATGATATATTTTTAATGTGTATTTGTGTGGCCTTATCAACGAAATTTCGTCAACTCAATGTTTATATGGCATCATACTCAAACAAGGTTGAAATGATTTTTAGCTTTTAAATTAAGTTGGAGTTTATGGAAATTAAATATTAATATTTTCAGCCCACTACAGCCGCTTTTTGGATGGAAAGGCGTCAAAACTATCGCATGTTGTGCAGGCTAAGCGAATCAGTGGATAGTACAATATCAACCATAACATTTCTATGTCTGTCCAATAATTTGTATTTCATTTGCAACAAAATTTTAAAGAGTCTGCAGTAAATGGCAATTTTCTTTAAAAATATTTCTGAAATGATTTTATGTTAAATTTACTCTTTTGCTGTCTCTCTCTCTCTCTTTCTTCCTTTCTCTCTCTTTGTGTATTTAGAAAGAAGCCTTCATTTACTCACACCATGTATTTTTGGTATTCCTTGATATTTCTTTTGGGACGCACCTTTATTTTGGCTTTGTATGCTGCTGAAATCAATGAAGAATCAAAAAGACCTTTAGTTTTGTTTCGTAAAATCAAACGTGAATTCTGGTGTCCAGAGGTAAAACACAAAAGTCACTGAAAAACAATTTGTTTTAGAAAAAGTTTTAATGAAATCAAATAAATTTTTCAATTTTATGCAGGAGAGGCTTTTTTTTTTAAAAAGCAAACCTAATTAACTTTAAATTTCAAAATAATTGTTTTTGAAAGATCTTTTTTAACGCTTTTTTATATTCTTTATTCTTGCTAAAGTTTTAAATTGTTTAAAAACTTGTTGAACTTGGCAGAATATGAAAAGAAAAAAAGATAAAGACGAAAAGATATTAATGAAAATTTAATTTTAGTTTACAGGAAATGAAACTCTACATTTTTTAAATATTTTTGAATGCTTTTCTTAAAATATTTTTAGACGATTAAATTGTTCATTTCCTGTGAACAGCACATAAAAGGAAAAGTTTAATACTTGACACTTTCACAAAAAGAAAAGTTTAACCCTAGACAGTCATAACAGATCTAATAATAATTTAAAAACAAATAAATTTTTTGACTTGTAACTGCATAAAAATATTCTCAAGAGCTTAAATTAATATTAAAAACAATTTAGTCTTATCTGTCTGTTCATTTTTGTCAACAATAAAATGAATTTTTTTAAAGACTTGGTTGGTTTACGTGGCTGCCTAAACGGCAATCAATTAGAGTAGCAAGACTTTTTCAAAGGCACTAACAAAACATTTTTACACTGCAAAAATTATGTTCATTATTCTTCCACCAAATAACGCTTCATTAAGCTAATGAAATGATTCTTTAATTTAATGCAATATTCATTCATTTAATGAACAATTTCATAAATTAGATTACAAATCTAGACAGTCTCCTCTTTAAAACGATATATGTCTCATCTCACAATCTTTAATGGTTCGTCGGCAAGTTGCTAAAATCACTTAGAGCAACCAAAGTAACTTCCAAACGAACCATAGAAGATTGCGAAATAACTCGTATATCATTTTAAAGGGGAGGTCGTCTAGATCTGTAATATATGATCCAAGTACTCAGAAAAAACTTTGCATTATTTAAAAAATTTTTTTGAAATTTTTATATGAATTTGAGTAAATAAAAAAAAAAAAATTGTTCTGTTTTGTCAATTAGCTCAAACGTTTTTCCGAAGAGGTTAATGCCGATGTAATTGCTTTGACCGGTTTACGTTTGTTTCATTTAACACGCAACATGGTCTTGTCTGTAAGTAAAACACCTAAAATATTTAAGAAATCTAGTGCACTGTGTCTCTCTCTTTTTAAAGCTTTTTTTTTTTTTTGGTTACTCTATGGCATTTTTTCAGTTTAATATCCTTTTAATGTTCTGTTAAATCAAACAAAGAAATTCTGAAAATCTTATTTTGCTTGTCACAAAAAACCGTTTATTGTTGTTAATCCCACAAATTAATGTTTTTATTTTTTGTAAATTTAGTTTTCTTTTTCTCTCTCTCCCTGTCAATTGAATGTTTTTTCCTTTTTTTTTTGTTTCGCTGTTGATTTAATTTCCCTTTAACTCGATTCGACATTTTTAGGTGGCTGGTACTATTTTGACTTATGAACTGATTCTATTGCAATTTACCAAACAAAATGTTATAGGCGATTGTGATCAACAGTGAAGGAGACGTTGCGGAGTAAATATTCAAAGAATACGAGTACACATTCAATTTATAGGAATGTACACATGCTTGTTTTTTTTTTTCTTTTTTAATATTCGAAAAACTCAATTCATGTTACATGTTCTTTGTTGTCGTTACAAGGTATAAATGTGTATGTATGTATAAGTAAATAAAAGATTGTTTCAAAAGAGTTTTGTTAAATACCTTTGCATTTCTATTACATTTATAAATCCAAGAGAAATCAGGGGGAGTTTGAACATCTTGCCAGCAAGTAAATTCGTAATCAATAACAATAAAAATGATTTAAATTTTCGTTAAAAGAAAAAACTGCAAATTTTAAGATTGAGAACGTATTCATGTAATAAATCAGGGCCTAATCTTGGTTTTCATATCGAAATTTTACTTATTTTAAATAAATAATTTTGTTACAAGGTGCTTAAAATCGAGTGTAGTGATTTGACCTCAAGCCTACCATTCACATTAAGTATTTTAATTTTTATTTTAAATTCAAAGTTAAGTTCGGAATTACGAAAATTGTCTAAAATCTAAAAAAAAATTTTAATTCGAAAATAAGTTATAAATTTCTAATTTTGCCCTAAGACTTGAATTAATAAAATTTATTATTTCGAAACTAAGTTCAAAATTTCGAAAATTGGCTAAAAATTATAAAAAATACTGCAGAAATTTAAATCTTATGATTTCGAAAAATCGAAGTTAAATTCAAAACTTTAAAAATTGCTTAAAATCTTGAAAAATGTTGCATAAATTTAAAATTTATGATTTCGAAAAGTCGAAATTAATTTCAAAATTTCGAAAATTGGCTAAAAGTTATAAAAAATGTTGCATAAATTTAAATTTTATGATTTCGAAAAATCGAAGTTAAATTCAAAACTTTAAAAATTGCTTAAAATATTGAAAAATGTTGCATAAGTTAATATTTCATAGTTTTGAAAATTCAAAGTTAAGTTCGAAATTTCAAACTTTGCCCAAAAATTTGAAAAATTCAATTATAATTTATAATTTATTTTACTATTGTTGAAATTTGTGAATTTGTAACAATCAAAAATTGTATAATTTACAAAAAAAAAATATATATATTTTTTTTAAACATTTTTCTCAAAACTAACTCGACAAATTATGAAACCAGGGAAATTAAAATGTTTCGTAACAAAATCAAAGTTATAACAATTTAAAATGATTTTTACAGTGAGGTGACTACAGCGCATCACAAAAAAATCTAGCTTATCCTTAAAAGTTAACGTAGACTTTAAAGTAAAATTTTTTTTAAAAATTATATGAAAAATTTCGTTAACGTTGACATTAAAGTCTACGTTAATTTTTTTTTTTTTTTTGGATAAGAGGGTAATTCTTTATTTTTAAATATTAAATTTTATCACAGTAAACATATTTTCAAAATATGTTGTGCGAATTTCATTTTAATTTTTTTTCAACAATGATTTGTAGCAGAGTTACTAAACCCTATACAGGAGGAAAATTTTTAAGGCTTCAAGAGCTGTATGTAGAAAATTTAATTACCTACTGACTATGGTTTAAGTAGTGAGAATAACATTGTCTAAAAGATAGTTGATAAGGACTTAAAAAAATTTTGCATATTAAAAAAAATTCATAAAAAAGTGCAGCAGATTGTAGTAGATTTTTAAGGCAATTAAATTAAATGAGAGTGGGAGGAGATATAAAAAAAACCCAACCATAAACTTCTTAAACCTAGGTACCTTCAATTAAATTTTATTTGTTAATGTAAAGTGTTCGTGACAGCTGTATTTTATGTGAATTATGAAGGAGTTTTTTTTATATTAATTATAGTAATAATAAACAACATGTTGACTTGCGGGTAAAAAATGGAAAAGAAAACTGCAATTGTAGCAAAACAACATCATTACCAGGCATTTGTAAAAAATTCTCCACAAGGTGAACTTTACAATTTTTTTTGCATTTCCTGAAATGAAAATTTTCAATAAATTTAATAAAAAGTTAAACAAAGTACAAAAAAGCAACAATGAAATGGTTAAAAATAATAAACAAATTGTTAACAACAGCAATGGGTAAATATTCATATTTCGTTAAAAAAAAAAAAAAAAAGTTACTAAAACAGCAAGAAAAACACCCTACGCCTTTCTGTGGTCAAATATAATTTTTTTTTAAGTGTTATTGCTTTTTTACAATATTGTTGTTGTCATAGAGAAATTAACGACATAGACTGCTTACGTCACGGCAACGCCACTCATAATCAAGACAATTTCGCAAAAGAAATTGATTAATTATGCTAACCCCATTTGAATCATCAAAGTGAATTAATTTCAAACACATTCTAGAAGAATCAAATTTTAAAAAAAATTATTTAGAAGAAAATGGAAATGTTTCCACTGTACTGCTTTTTAATTTTTATTTTAAGCAAAAGAACTGAAAACTTATTCTATAAAAATTTTAAATTTAAGTGAAAAACAAAAAGCTCTACTAATAACATTATGCAGCAAATGGGAAAAACATTTTTTTAGGGCTCTATGGCCGCCTAACTTTAAAAATCATATGTATTTCAAATTCTATAAATAAGTTTTGTCTTTTGATTTTTTTTTTTAATTTCAATCATGATTTTTTTTATCTTTTTATCTGAAAATAAATAAATAAATATTGTTTAAGCTTCTAGGTCTCTTGATTTTTTTTTTTTTTTTCAAAAATATGACCTTTTTGAAAAGGCTGCTTCACACATTTTATTATAAGTTTGATATGACTTGGTCAATTTTGCTACTAAATATCTAAAAAAAATTTTAAATTATACTGACTTTAATTTAATTTTACATAATTTTTTAGTGCATCTATTACTTTACGAGTTATTGAGAAAAATGTAATAAAAAATTAAAAAAAATTTACTTGAAAACAAAAATTTTTTTTATGAATTTTGGCGTTCAAAATAAATCATAAGAAAAATAATATTATAAATATTTTTTATTTTCCATAAGGGAATTAGGGCATATTTTGTTGTCTATTTTGCATTTTTAAGCGCATGCTTTATGTGCATACTTTCGTTTTTTAAATGCATAAAATTCCTTGCCCTGCTTATGATTTTTTCAAGGTAATAGCACATCAGAAAAAAATGATATATGCCCTAAGCCTTTTAGTTGCTGCATTTTTTCATATAAAACAGAGCAATGTGATACATGAAAGTGGTTCTCTTTTGTATCAAAGAATCCAAAAAAAAAAAACCTAAACAATATTCCATCCACTTGCTGAAATTGCTCAAAACGGCTTGATGTCCCACAAAAATCCATTAATTAAAGTAGAAAAAAATAAAACGTTCAAACTTGTTTGAACTAAAATAACAATAAAATTTCGTTTCTTTAGAATCTCCAAAGATGATGAAGTCAAGTTAAAGAAATTTATTTTGAACATGCCAGTTGCTACATTTCGCATGCATTTGGTAAATGATGCTGGCGAGAGTTTATATCCCAGTATCTCTCAAGCTCTTAGAAAACCGTATTATCATCTGAATGCTGAAGCTTATGTCGATAAACCGCCAAGTATGTGTGTTTGTATTTTTTTTTTTCAATAATTTTTTTTTGTTCATTCGATTGTTTTATGGTTTGTAGAAATATTTCCTAAGGGTACTAAAGATGATTTTATGTACGAGGGTAGTTTTCATGAAGCGGTGGGCAAAAGTAAGTGCTTACATTTTTCTATTTCAAATATCTAAGGAATTTTGGCAGTTTAAAAAGGTAACCTCATGTAAATATTTGTGAACCAATAACCTGTCTTGGCCAAAAGATTAAATTGTACATTAATAGTCATACGCTAACATGTTCGTATTGCACCAGAAACTATCTCTGGAAATTATATAAATAGTTTTTCCATCAAATCAAAATTGTCAAGACATTGGAAATTATTAAATGACCTCAGACAGGCGAAACGCTTTCCCAAAAAAAAAAAAAAAAATATTGATTTTAATGCAATGACGAAAATTCGAAGCTTCAATATGTACTCTCACAAGCTAAAAATAGAATTTTGTTCAGCGTTGTGCTTCCACAGAAGCATTAAAAATGCCAGAGTTTGGAGAAATTTTTTCAAATAATCTCTTTATGCTAAACGAGACCATCTCTAAATGAACACGACGATAGTTTTGATATGTCCAAATTCTATCTCAAGAACAAACTATTTTCAAATGAAAACTTATTGCTTCCAAGAAACACTAACGTAAATGAATTTTTAACTGGATTCAAATACACAAAACACTTTATCAGAGAACATTTAAAAAAAAAAGGGAGTTCGAATTTTGTAATTTTATATCGAACGAAATTTCAATTTAAATTTTTAAGAAATCGAATACCGTAATCTGCCCACTGGAGTGATTTTAATGTCTTCACGGGATGGCTTAGCCAGTAAAGTGATCTTAACTATCATTAGTGTCAGTTAAGGAAAATTAAGATCAGTCAAAGCAGGTTTTGTGATTTGCATAACGAAAACGTGGAACTTGTGGAACTTATAGGGCAAGTTTTCTTCTTCAAGACTTCCAAGCAAATACGAAAGCTCTCATTGGATAAGTTTATAGGCTTCATTGAACCTCTGCAAGTAGGCTTATGAGCTGTACAAAAAATCTTCTGGGTCGCTGTGCCTAGCCTCTAACTGATTTTAAAATATTCAGGTGCTTTTGTTAAAAAAAAGTAAATGTCGGTTTAAAAAATTGCTCTCATTCGATATCGAATGAAACAAATCGAAATTTTAGTTTTTCTGTATCAAATAATTTTAAAATTTCGATTAAAGTTTTTCGATATCGAAAACCACATGATTTGGCCCCTGATTTTATACTTTTTGTTGTAAATAGTGTAAACAAAACATCAACCTATTGTAAACTTACGTGAGCCAGCTCACAGATTTGCATTGTGTACGGGAGGACCTTAGAAAATTCAATTCAATTCAAGAATTAGCAAACGTTTAACTGTTTAGGAGCAGTCAAGGATGCCACAAATAAATCATTTCAAATATTTTTATTGTCAGAGTAATTTAATTTATTTATTTTTTTTAAACAAATCTAACATAAAATAATGCTTGCCTAGAAGCAGTTTTATAAGGCATGCCACGATATTTAATTAAATACTTCCAACAGGTCATTTACTAGATTTTTTTTCTTGAAAATGAGAACTACCTGCCTCTCTGGAAGCTCACAAAGTCCCTCAATATTGTACAAGCAAAGTATTTGGTGGATTCATTTCCAAAATTTTTCAAAAATTAAAATCGTTTTTTTTTAATTCTGACTTACCCAACCCCCACTTTGAAAACTGTTAAGTGTGCAGTACTTGATAGCTAAAATGTTATTTAATATGCTAACGTAAAATGTTGATCTCCTGCAGTAGTCATGTACAAGTTGCTGCGGCAAATAATTAGTAAATAAATTAAATTACCATAAAGCAAAGCAGCCATGGTCAAACTCACATCCGTAATTTTGACTTTTTTATGGGGAAAAAAAATTCCTTTCAATGAAATCTGAACGATAACGTGCATGCCGAGAATGATAGAAATGCAAGGTTACGCTATGTGCATTATTTCCCGTTAGATGATGTAAATTGTTCACTGTTTGAAGAAAAAATTATACATTTCTCTCTCTTTTTCACTCACTCTCTCTTTCACTCTCTCTCTCGCTCACTCGCTCTCTCTCACTCGCTCACTCTCTCTCTCGCTCACTCTCTCTCTCGCTCACTCTCTCTCTCGCTCACTCTCTCTTTCTCTCTCTCGCTCACTCTCTCTTTCTCTCTCTCTCGCTCACTCTCTCTCTCAATCACTCTCTCTCTCTCTCGCTCACTCTCTCTCTCTCTTATTTATCTGTAAATTATTAGGGAACACATCAAGTGACATCTAGCACAAAATACGCAGAAAATTTCAATTTTATGTGCTGGATGGCGTAATCTTGTATTGCTATCATATCAAGTACGTGCGTGTGTTTGCAAGAGTGCATAGGAACTTTACTGCTTTCAATACAATTGACTGCATGAAAAACTGTGCAAATTTGAACAGACAAGAACAGAAGAAGTGACTGTTAGACATTCAACCTTAAATACCAACAAAATTACAAGAATAAGATATTCAAATGAGATGCACTAATAGACAAGATTTGTTGTAAAATATGTATTTGGTTGTTGTCAAACACATATTTGTCATTTAAATTTTAGATTGAATGCAACCACACCAAAAATAAGTATCTAGTGCTGGTGTACTTGTGGCTTAAAAATCCTTTTACTGCAGGGAATGTAAATTTACAGAATTTTTGTAAAACTTAATATTCAAATTATGTAATTTAATTACTCGATCTTTTTATAAATTTTTTTTTATAAATGTTATTCAGACTTAAGATTTTTATATGTTAATTATTATTTTCTAATTAATTAATTTTGCCTGAGAAAGTCGAAATACTGGAAAATAATAATTAAAATATAAAAATCTTAAGCTTGAATAACGTTTATAATAAAAATTTAATTTTCAAGTTTAAAAATTTTATTTTCTAGTTTTTTTAATGGCAGAATTTTTTGCCATTATGCCAGTTAAAGGTATTACTCTGCCTCATCCACGCTATTTTAGTTTCTCCTGGACAAATTATCGTACTTGGTATTGTGTGATATTTATTTTTATAATGATTTTTGATTCTTCATTGACCATGCACAAGGTATTAAATGGGCCCATAACTTTTAATAATATTGGTAAGTTTTAATTTTAAAACTTTTCTTTATAATTTTTCTTTGCACACAAACACTCATTCAAATTCATGTGCTGTTTATGAAATATTTTTTAAAAGCATTTTCGCCCCAGTTATAACAAAAATCTTTTTCCTGTAAAATGTTTTAAATTTTACCTTTTCTCTTACTAGAAATTATTTAGTTCAAGGAGCGCTAACTACAGGGTCTCACAAGGATTGACATGCTATTTAGCTTCTTTAAAAGTAACAATTGGCTTAGGTAGCGGACTCGTTTCTCCTTTCTCGTTTTTCTTTTTCTACTTTTACTTTCCTTTATATTTCTACTTTCTATTTCTTTGATATCTTTCTATCGTTATCCTTCTTTTTTCTTTTTCTGGAAGTCACCACATTAGAGGACCCCAGTGAGCCCCTTTTTGTTTTTCTTATTGGTGCATCCTGTGTATTCCAATCTACTAGAAATAAAATTATCCGCTTTTTTATCTTAGAAAACTCTTTTTGGAATTTCTTTCTAAAACAAATTTTTGCCTGTGAAACAACTTCCCTGTAAATATTCATAATTTAAAATATTTGAGACATCAAAAAAGATCATCTGTTACTTAATAAAATATAAACATATCGCTCGCTTACTGCAAAAGTGTCATAACTCTAGAATTGTTTTCTAAATAATTTTTCTAAATATTTTCCTTTATATTTTGTAAAAATATGTATAAAATGATTTTTTTAAAGCGTGTTTTTTTCACAAAAAAAAAATATTAAATTTTTTTTTTATTAAAGTAAAATTGTTTTCAAAAAAAGATCTATGAAACTCATGTCACAGTGTTTTTTCTGCCTAAGGTTTTCCTAAAAACGAAAAAGAAGTTTTTTTTTTGTAAAATCAATATTTTCGACTTATGACACTATTGAAACAACAATACCCTTTAAAAGACTTGAAAGAGTTTTTTTTTATTGCTTAAGTTAACACTTCTACGTTTAACGACTTCTTCAGAATTAGGTTTCCCATCTCTGATACCCCCTTTATCTATAAAACTCATATCACACTTTTTTTTTCTTCCTGAGTTTTTTGTAGAAAACGAATAAAAGGCTTTTTTGCAAAATCAATATTTTTGACTTATGACACTATTGAAACAAGAATACCCTTTTTTCTTTGAATTAATGAACAAAATTCTTTCAGTGTACATGTATATTGTCAACTTTATTTTAATTTTGTTTTCTTCATTAATTTCATTTTTTTAAATCATTCATTTTGTTTTTTTAACATCCTGGTTCACATTTTAAAAATTTATTTTTTTTATGTCACTCCTTTTTGCAGAGCCTATGATATTTCGCATATCAATTATAGCATTTTTGATTTGTTCGCTGCGTTTAGCCCGCCAGTGGCCACATTTAATGGTTTATTGGTATCAGATTGAGCAAAAGTTGCCACCATATCCATCGCAATTAGCAAAATGCCGTATGGCATACAAGATACGTATGGTAACATTTGTGTTAATGATTTTGTCATTGAGTAAGTTTGCAAAAAGAACAAAAAAAAAATTAAAAATAAAATTAAAATTAAAAAAAAAATACAAATAAAAATAAATAAATCAAATGCACATTTATATCACAAAAGTCAGACACATTTCATATAAAGTGTGTGTGTGTGTGTGCGTTTGATAAATGATAAACATAACAAAACTTTGATAAATTAATATTAGAAATAAAAATAATGATTATTTGCCAGAGTTATGATTTGAAAATTACAAATAAAAAAAAAGTTTTTTTTTTTTTTTTAACTGAAAATTTATTTGCATAAAATTCTTTTTTCTGTTTATTGTCTAGCTGAACATTTGCTAAATTGCATATCGACCATACACTATTCAAATTATTGTCCCATTACAAATGATCCCATAGAGAATTTTTTTCGCTTATCTTATGAGCAAATTTTTAACATTTTTCCCTTCTCCTATTGGTGGGCATGGTTCGGTAAAATATCAAATTTTATTTCGACATTTATCTGGAATTACATGGATGTATTTGTAATGATTATAAGTATTGGTTTGGCATCAAAATTTGAGCAGCTCAATGAAAATTTAATGCTGTACAAAAACAAGGTACGATTGAGAATATTAATAAATTTAAAAAAAATTTTTAATTTTAAAATTAAATGCAGCAAATGTCACCAGTGTTTTGGTCAGAGCGTAGGATACTGTATCGTGACTTGTGCAGATTGTGTGAGGCAATCGATAATGCCATTTCATTAATAACCATGATTTCATTCTCTAACAATTTATATTTTATATGTGTGCAACTGCTGCGTAGTCTCAAGTGAGTCTAACAAAATTTTGTTTCTTTTCTTTGGCTTTTTAACCCTAAATTTGTGGTTTTTTTTATTAGCAAAATGCCATCGATTGCACATGCGGCATATTTCTATTTTTCTTTATTCTTTTTATTGGGCCGCACACTGGCTGTGTCTTTGTATTCCTCAACTGTCAATGATGAGTCCCGTAAACCTTTACGCATTTTAAGATGTGTACCCAAGGAGTCGTGGTGTTTGGAAGTGAAACGTTTTGCTGAGGAAATTAGCAATGATTTGGTTGCCTTAAGTGGCATGCAATTTTTTCATTTGACACGCAAATTGGTACTCAGTGTAAGTAAATAATTAAAAAAAAAACAGTAAGCCCAATGTTGCCGTTCCAAACAAAATTTTTTTTATATCTCTGTCACAACAAGAAATATAAAACTTTTTCGTGCATGTTCTGTAGTCCACACGGAATTGAAAAAATGTGGAATTACATTTTTCTCTTCTTACTAAATGAAAACTTTTATGTTTTTTTTAATTCTACCAATAATTTCGCACCCAAAATAAAGCAAAAACAAAATTTTAAAAATCTTAAAATGAATCACAGAATTTTTCAATTCCGAATAAACTATTTGTATTCAAAAAAAAAATTTTTTTGTAGGAACAAGGATCTACTTCGTGGTTGAATTCAGTTTGAAAGCAGAAAACCTGGCATTTCATATCGAATATAAATTTCGTTCGATATTGGATGCCATAATTTGGTCCCAGGTTTTCTTGTAATTACGTTTGTTTCAGGGCTGCTTGTAAATTATCAGCCTTTATCTGTAAAAAGAATTTGAAAAAATTCCAATTTGTTGGTGTTATATATACCAAATTCACATAAATGTACTCATTTTTAAACCGAATAAACAGACTTTTGGAAAGTAAAGAGAATGGGTTGGTTTACATGTCGTTTTGAACAAATTGAATGGCTTTATATTGTAAAAGAGCAATTAACTCATAAAATGTTAAAGCCTTTTTTATTTGCTTTAAAAAATTACTTAAACTTTAATAAATTTAGAATATATGACAGACGTTGCCATACATCTTTTTTTTCGGCACGACACCCATAATGAGACATATTGTTTTATTGTTAAGCTCATAGATTTTAGAAATCGTTTTAATTTAATCCGTCATGCTCTATTTCTCTCTCTCCCTCTCTCTCTATACATTTTTTAAAGGTTGCCGGCACTATTGTCACTTACGAATTGGTGTTAATACAATTCCATGAGGATACCAATTTGTGGGATTGTGAAAACGATAGAATGCAACAATTGGAGATACTGAAAGAGCAGGAACAACAGTGAAATAATAACAAATTCAAATACAATTTAATTTTTGCTTGATTTAATGTAAAAAAATAAATTTTTTTAACTAAAATAAATTTAAAGCTACCAAAAAATACTAACAGCGTTTTTTAGCTGCCAAATATGTTCTCATGACCATAAAAAATGCAAGGAAATAGTGCGGCGGCAACACTTAGCAATTGGAAAATCCAATTTTGACGGCGCGTTTTCTAGTTACTGGCAACCAGTAATGCCATTTTAGCTGTTTTTTTAATTCAGCGTTTTTTTGTGTCTTTAGTGGGTTTTATTAAAGAAATGATTAACGCTACTGTAGACAATACGCGCACCGCCAGTACTTTTATTTAGGTATGACTCTTTAATATAAATAGAGAGTGCTAAAACACGCTTCGCTTGCCCCTCCAATTCAGGTTGGACTGTAAGGATTGTCTTTAAATTAAAGATTTCTTACATAAGAAGAATTTCCCAGAAGACTTGAAAATTGCAGAAGGCTATATGTGTTTTCACGAAAAATAAGATTAAACTTGTTCTGCCGGGAATTTAATTTTCCATCAGCTTCATGAAATATTTATTTGTTAGTTTATTTGACCTTTTTATTTTTAATTAAAATGGCCATTTTATTAAGCTTGAGGTCGTATTTTATAAATTTTTTTATACCGATATTTGGCTTTAACTTAAGTAGCTTCTCCAGGAAAATATCAATATAGAAATAAATTTATACAATACGAACTCAAGCTTAATAAAATATCCATTCAGCTCAATTAGGAATAAAAATTCTCCGGAGGTTTTTTTACTTTTCCCCTTCTTCTTATCATAAAAAAATATTTCTCCCTTATTTCCCAAGGAAAATTTTGGTTTTCGGGAAAAAAATTCCCTAATTAGGGATTTTCTATGTTAAAAAGGGAGAAATTTTTTTTTTTTTATGATAAGAGGAAAGGGAAAAAACTCTCGGGGAATTTATATTCATAATTGAGTTGATAGAAAATTCTCTAATTTAGGGAATTTTTTTCCCAAAAACTAAAATTTTCCTTGGGAAAAATTCCTAGGCAATATTCATGATTGGGCTGATATTAATTTACGAAATATGTTTTTTTCTTTTAGTTTTTTGTAAAAATCACAAATTTTGTATATATTTATTTTTTATAATTAAATTTTATATCACCTGTGATAATTTTTTTTAATTTGATTTGCTAAAGTAAATGTGTTAGATACACACTAGTATGTTTGTTGGGTTATAAACATGTCAAATACTGAAGTACAGCTGCCTACATGCGAACAAGTTCAAGGACATTTTTATTTTTAAATAACTGATTTGAAAAAATATTTTATCACGTGATAATTATAAAGGGCACGAGTATTTCTTTAGCACATTAATTTTAACCACAAAAACAAAAAATCATGAAAAACATGGCCAGCTGTCAATCATTAGGGAAGGACATTACTCGTATCAACAGGCCACTATAAAAAACATCTTAAATTGCAGAAATTATTGGCAACAAAATGTTTTTTTTTTGTTTCAATTTTAGAAAAAAAGAAGAAATATTTTCTTGCGTTTTTGGTTGTTGTTCTGTTTGTGTTTTTATTCTAAATACTTGTGATGTGTGAATTAACAATTTTGCTGAAAGTGTGATGAAAACTTTAATTTTGTAATTCTTAGAGCTACAGTTTGTCAACTACTGCCGTCTACGTTTGATGTGTGAAAAATTGCTAACTAAACAATTTTTTTTAAAACAAAAATATTTAATCAATTAATTGTTAAAAAAGAAATGGTTTTTAATTTAGTTCGTTGCAATAAAAGGAAAATTTTTAAGCATTTCAAAGCTGGCCAACATTTCACACAAGTGTTTAAGAGAAACAAGTCAAAAGTGTTTGCACAGCAAAAAAGGTAAACTACAAAATAACTTCCCAATAATATAAACATTATTAGTTAATCATAACAACCAGCTAAAGAAGCTTTTTTGTTTTAAAAAATTTTTTTTCTGGTCTACACAGAAAGAAATTTTGGGCTAATTAAACATTCAAAAGAAATAGTATTTAAATTGTTATTTAAGAGTTTAATGGATTTTATTCTAAATGTTTGTTTAAGTTAATTAAAAAATTAATTGAATCATTTAATTATCAAATAAATAAGACAATAAGATGAAAAGCCTTTGCGGGTGTAAGAAAGACAAAAACAAAACAGCACAACATTTCAACCCGTTTTCGCTATTTAAAGCATCACCACCTACAACCGTCTGACATGGCTGACAACTCACCCAAGAAAGCTTATGAATTCTAAACTTAGGGCAGATTTGTAACATGAGAGTAAGTCTATACTGACCGCTGTAATCAGGTGACTAGTTTCCGCTGCTAATTCTAAATAAAAATTTAATTGAAGCAAAAAATTTAACGCAGACTGTGAAGTCATATAATTTTTTTCACAAATTTCACTTTAAAGTCTACTTTAATTTTTTTTAATTTTCTTCATAAATTTCACTTTAAGCTCTCCTTTAATTTTTTTTGGATAATACGATCAGTAAAAAAAATGTATTTTTTTTTGTTTAAAAACATTTTCATAGCGATTAAATATTTAATTTATTTAATTAAAACTTTAATTAATTCCATTAAAAATTTATTTAGGAAAACAATTTTTTTTTTAGTAAAAATTTTTAATTGCCGTATAATTTTGTTTCTGTGTAGTAGTAAATCACTCTCCAAACAACCACTTTTTAAGAATTTTTATCTTTGTGCGTTTCTTGTTTTAGAAAAGCAAATTCTATGCGCAAAGAATTAAGGAATTTGTTGCGCAACTTAAAGGATTTCAGACAAAGGCATCGTAAGTTTATAAATTAAAAAAAAAAGAAAACTATTTGTTTGGTTTAATAAATTTTTAATTCTGTGCTAATAAGGAAAAATCGCTTAAATCGACTGAAAACTAATTTTACAAAATTTTATTTTTATTCGTGCTTCAATCCAATTTTTATTGTTATGCAAAATGCATTGTTTTCCATGATATTCTCATGGAAAATTTTAGAAAAATGGTTTTTAGTATAAATAATAAGTACTAAGATGGAAAGCATATTCATAGCAGACGCTACTCTGAATCTTCAGTGAATTACTTTCAAGTCAAGTTGAATTTCCTGCCCAAACATTTGAATATTTAATTCGTTATATCAAAGGAGAATTTTAATCAAAAATAAAGAGGAATAAATTAAAAATTCTATTTATTCTTCTCTTCTTAAAAAAATTGTTGTAATAAATTTTTAATCGCTTAACTCGACTTAAGTAAAAATGTGTTGTTGTAGCAATTCACTCAATAACTTTAATATTCACCCCCTATTCCTGTTGTCGTTTATTGTCGATGGCTTTAAATTAGTATTCCCGTTGTCGTTTATAATTGGTATTTTATAAGGAAAAGCGACTGCGATATTGTATTGAAACGACTATGATTTTGTCGTCACTATTTTGGGTAACGACTAAAAATAATAAAAAATAAAAATTTAAAAAATAAAAGGACAAATATAAAATTTGAAAAACTTGTTGGAAAAAGTGCTTCCCTTGCAGAGGCACAATTTCATTTAATATCAAAGCAAATTAAAATTTCCTCTTATTGAAATTGTTTTTTTCTTTTTTATCAAAGAATACTCTGTGGTTTAGGGAATTGTTTTTCCCAAAAACTGAAATTTTCTTTAAAAAAAAATTCTGGCGAATATTCATAATTGACCTAAAAGTCTTAACCAGAATTTTTAAAATAATTGGCCTTCACAGTTCTAAAGTTAAAGTCGTTTTACACGTTGAGTTCATAAAATCCCTGGGCTTAAAATCCTAATGTAGCTGCTAATTTCATTCCATACTTTCCATTCGGTAACTTGAATCGGTTTTTTTTAATACTACAACACTTGAATTTATATTCAATTTACATATGAAAAAAATTTTACCAGAAAAATTCAAAGCAAAATAAACCAGCTGAATGAAATACTAGAGATAAACTGTCCTCGTCGCAGTAAGACTGTTATAGAATACCAAATCAGTGTCGAAGTGATGACGACGACGATGGCAACTGAAGTTGAAATAAAAACGACGGCGAAGTTTACGGTGACAACTGAAATAGAGGTGATTATTTTTCAATGATTATCTTCCAGAATTAATGAGAAAGCACTTCCAACTTCGCAAAAAAAAAAAAAAAATACCGAGATGGCTATGCCAACAATACCGTTTGATAGAAGCGAACTAATTTTATAAGGCTTTTAAAGCTTAATGAGACATAAGTGCTATTTCCATATTGCCGCAGAATTAATCAAAATTTACTTATTTATTTTTAAAATTTTTTATATGTTTGAAAAAAATTTTCTTATTCACTTCAATTCATACTAGTGTTACAAGCGTGCTTATAATAAGTTGCTGCGTATTTTAGAAATTGTTTTAAAGCACTTTTAAAGTTTTTAAATTTTTCTCAAAAAACTTTTTTTTTTATAAAATCATTTTTTTTTATTATTACTTATGACACTATTGAAGTGAATGAGTTGTATTAAATTTAATTATGGTTTTATTACAAAATGTTCTTTATTCTGTTGACATTTTTTGTAACATTTAAGGGGGCTTCCGCTATGCACGTGATACAGATTTGCTGCACAATGGCTCGTTTCATGAAGCCATTAGTCCAGGTAAATAAAAGTTTAGTTTTTCTAATTTTTTATTGTTATAAAATATACGATTCTGCTTTAAGTTACATATAATTTTTAAGGCATCCCTCCCAGATTAGTGTAATAAGTATTTCAGTAAGAGATAAGCAGCTTTTTGTTAAAAGTTGCTACTCTATTTAAGGGTAACAATTAACTGTTTAGTAAGCAAAAGTAAAATTTTAAAAATTATTTCTGCTAGTTTGAGTTTAAGAATGGCTGCTTATTTTTTAAATAAAAATTTTTATGTCATGAAAATAAATTTAAAATTTAGTTTTCCTTAAAAGCAATTGGAATTTCTTTTTTTAAGTTTTAAGGGTAAAAAAAATGAGATTTTTATTTTTATTTCTATTTTTAACAAAAAAATGTGTAAATTGAAGCCCGCAAATGTAATTGAATTAACTTACTTCCCACATGTGCTATTTTAGTAACAGCAGCATCAGTAACACTTCTTAAAAATAAAAAAAAGAGAAAAAAATTTTTAAATAAAAAAGTTTACGCAAAACTGTGTTTTATAATCCAATTAATTTGTTTTTGATTTTTATTACTTTTTTTTCTACTTCAATTTTCCTTTTACGGTCTACCCACAAATTTTTGTTGGACACATAGTGCTGGTAATGGCTCAATGCTTTTGTTTAATGCCTGTTCGCGGTATACGTAATAAATGTGCCAAAGGTTTATCCTTTTCCTGGTGTAGTTTTCGCACTGGTTATTGTTTGCTTTATATGCTGGCCACCATACTGAGCACTATATTAACAGTTTATAAGATTATACATGGAAAATTGGATGTGCGCAATGTAGGTGAGACAACATACAAATTCATACACTCACACACATAAATTGTCGGTCTGCTTTTCTATTCTGTACTGTTCTGATTTAGTTAAAAAAAAAAAAAAACAATAAGTAAATATTTGCAGAACCATTCATTTTTCACATCTCCATATTCATGGCATCGATTGGATTTTTACGTTTAGCTTCAAACTGGCCAAAAGTAATGTGTCGCTGGCAGGAGGTAGAACAGCAATTGCCAGCATTTAGTAACTGGCGTGAAAGAGAGGAATTATCCTACAGAATTAAAACAGTTACATTTGTTTTGATAACTTTATCCTTAAGTAAGCAAGGGCAAGTAATGGAACTTCAATTTCAATTTAAATTAAAAAAAATAAAATGAAAACAAAACAAAAAATTAGTGAATATGATGTTGTATTGTTTAAAAATTAGACAAGAATAAACATTTTGATTGAATTTTTAATTGATTTTCTATATGATTTAATTAAATATTTAATTTATTTTGATTAAATTTTTAGTTAATTTAATTATATATTTAATCAACATGACGAAACAAAATTAGCTATTATTTTTGAAAGTGGTACTAGTCCACTATAAAAAAAGTTTGCTATTATTTTTGAAAGTGGTATAAGTCCACTTTAAAAAAAATAGTTTGTGCTAATTTTAGTTGTGATGATGTCTACGTCTTACTAAAATTGCCACTATTTAATTTAATTTAATCAAAAATAACTGCTCAAATATTTATACTGATTGAGTGATTCAATGATTCAAATAAAATTTCAATCTATACTTTAAACAATTGCACTGTTTGATAATAAGTTTTTTTTTCTGTAAAATTGTTATTCTTTAATTTTTGTTAATTTATTTTTGCAACAGCTGAACATTTACTCAGCATAATTTCCGCCATACATTTTGCCAATTATTGTCCATCTGCTGATGATCCAATTGAGTCATTTTTCCTTAATGTGGCTGATCAAATTTTTTACATTTTCGACTATTCGCCCTGGCTAGCTTGGTTGGGTAAAATACAAAATGTACTTTTGACTTTTGGTTGGACTTATATGGATATTTTTGTTATGAATATCGGCATAGGTTTGTCCTCAATGCTTAAGAGAATACAAAATCATATGGAAAAATTTCGTGGTTTGGTACGTAAATAGGTTTCACTACATTTTGCACATCTGTTTTATTGGTTTTCTTCTAAAAATTTTAAATAAAAACATTTTTTTTAAATTATTTTATTTGCTTGTAGCCAATGCGTGAATCATTTTGGGCCGAGTGTCGTTACAGGTACACTTTGGTTTGTGATTTAATTGAGGATGTAGATGAAGCCGTTTCTAGCATAATAATGTTATCATTTGCTAACAATTTATATTTCGTTTGCATACAGTGTTTGAAGAGCATTAAGTGAGTAAAAGTTTGTGTTATGTGGAAACGAACAATCCAATCGTCTAAAAATGTGTTCAAAAGGCATTAAAAAATAGTTGAAAAATTGAGTGTTTTCCATACAAATTTTTAGACGATTGAATGAAAGTAAGTAAGTTTAAATTCTTAGATTTAAATTTGCAAAAACGTAACTCCTTACGTTTTTTGAAATTTGCAAAAACGTAACTCCTTACGTTATTTCAAATTTTGCATGCAGTATGCAGACGGGACATACCTCAAAATGAAAGTAATGAGCTCCCCTTTCGGCATCTTTAACAAATTTTTAAGTGACATAAATTTTCTATAACAAAAATATCATTAGTCCCCCATACACGTTTCTTGGAAAGGGAATTTTGTACAGTGTCAACCACACGGGACTGATGATATGTTTGTTAACGAAAATATATTCTTTTTAAAATCTAGTAAAAGATGTAGAAACGGGAACTCATTACCTTAAGTTTTAGGTATGTTCCGTACCCGCACATTTTCTGTTGTAGACACTGTACAAAATTTCCCTTCCAAGAAGCACTACTGTATGCTTCACTTAAATTTGAAAAAAAAAACGTAAGTAGTTACGTTTTTGCAAATTTACGAATTTAACTTCACTGCATTATTGTTTTTTTTTTATTTAAAATCTTTTGTTTTATCAGCTCATAATATCAACCATCGAATTTCACTTAAGTTAAGTTAGAATTATTCGCACTTTCTTCAAGAAGCACTTGTACTAAATACACGCAAAATTCTCGTAATTATAATGTAAATTTCATACTTAATAGTTTTATGCATGACAAAAGTTTTTCACGATGTTTTAACAAACCCAAAAAATTACCAACAAGTTTTTTCTGTACAATTTCATAATAAGAATTAATGCGAAATATCGTAGCTGGTCAAAAAATGTATTCTCCAAAAAAAATATTTAAGAGAAATCAAAGTGAAACCCAAAAATTTTTTTTTATAATCATATAGTCTCATGAGTTTCGAACAAAATAAGCCATACTTCATTTAAATCGAAAAACAACTTTTGATTTTATGTCCAATTGAGTGATAGTACTTCATTGTGAAAAATTGCCATATATGCAAAGCAACATCCTTTCTGCCAACAAACACGAGTGAACTCATATGGCAACATTTGTTTACTGTGTGATAAATCAAAAATTGTGCATCGATTTTAATGAAATAAAGCTCGTTTTGTATTAAAACTTATGAGGCTACATGCTTGCATAAAAACACTTGTCTTGTTTTTAATAATTTTTTGGAAAATTAAAAATTTCTTAATTTTTCATAAAGAACATAATTTTTTGTTACAACTGTTACAATACAGTAGACTCTCGTAAATTAGATCTCTTATAAATTTGAATCCTTTGGAAATTAGAATCAACGTTTTTAATGCATTGCTTGCTCTTAAAAAAGAACCGTCATTTCTAAGAGTAAGGGTTTCCGTAAAAAAATATTTATCTCGACATATTTATATTCACTCACTTGGTCAAGCGTTTGTGGCTTATCCGCATAGAATAATAGGAAGTCGTTGTATTAATAAAATTTTTAATTAAATCAAATAAATATTGAAACAATTTTAAAATTGAACAAATAAATACAATCATGTTAATTAAATTTTTTAAATTAAATTTGATTAGGCTAATTAAAAATTGAACCAGTGCTAATTAAATATTTTTAATTAAATTAATTAAAATTAAAAAAAAAAATAAAATATTTACTTAATATTAATACCATTTTTGGTTGATTTAATTTAATAATTAATTATTTAAATTAAATAAATTTATTTAATTAAGTACATTAAATTTACTAAATTTGTTTAAATTAAGTATTAAATTAAGCTAATCAATCAAACATTTATTTAATTTTGATTAAAAATTTAATTGATTGAGTAAAATACTCATTTAAGTTAATTAAAAATTAAATCAATTAAAAATTTAATTAATATTCATTAAAAATTTAATGAATATTCATTAAAAATTTAATTATTATTAATTAAATATTTAATTGATTTAAATATTTAATTACTTTAATTACAAATGTAAAAAAATATAAATTAATAATTTTTAATTAAATCAATTAAAAGTTTAAAAAATAAATTAATATTTATTTAATATCAATTACAAATTTAGTTGATTCAATTTAATAATTAATTACTGCACAATAGATCTTAAAGGTCGCGATGCAATCATAGCCCATAATGATTATAATTAATTAATATTGATTAAATATTTTAATTAAATTATTTTATTTAATTAATTCAATTAAAATTTTAATATATATAATAAATTAATTAAAATTTTTATCAATATTTAAATTAAATATTAATTTTATTTAATTACATACATATTTAATGAAATAAAATAAAAATTTTATTAATATTTATAATTAAATATTTAATTAATGTTGATTAAATTTTTAATTAAACTAATTATATAAATTAAAACATTTAACCAATATTATTTAAATATTTAATTTAGTCAATTACAAAATTAATTAAACATTTTTTAATTGATTTAATTAAATTACTTATTTAATTTTAATAAAATTTTTAGCTCAGTTATGAAGTTGAATATAGATTAAATATTTAATTGATTCGCTTAAAACTGTATTCAATATGATATTTTTTAATTATAGTATTTATTTGGCAATCAAAATTTTTCTGTGCGAAGTTCCGGTATTGCTTAGGGCTGCATAATTTTTCTTTGAATTCTTTAAAGTAAAAATAAATTCTTTTTCTTAAACTATTATATTTTTTTAATTGATTAATTCTTCTTTAAATGTTTTGAACTTTGCAAACTTTTCAGTAAAATGCCCTCCGTTGCTCATGCAGTTTATTTTTATTTCTCTCTGCTGTTTCTATTGGCTCGTACTCTGGCGGTTTGTTTGTATTTAGCCGAGGTCAATGATAGATCTCGTGAACCTCTTGCAATAATAAAACAAATACCCGTTGAATGTTATTATCCAGAAGTGGAACGTTTTGTAATGGAAATTAGTATTAATAAAGTGGCAATGACGGGTATGCAGTATTTTGATATTACCAGGAAGTTAGTGTTGACGGTAAGTCGCATCTGAATTTAAGTTTTAATAATTCATTTAGACGGTGTTAACAAATTTCTGATAAATGTTTTGTTTCTTTGTGTGTTTACTTTACTTTCTTCTTGTTTCATATTTTTGTTTGTTATTTTTATTTAAAAAAAAAAAAAACGCAACAACAACATTTTTATTAGGTGGCTGGAACAATTGTCACATATGAACTGGTTTTAATACAATTTCATGAAGATCAAAAGCTATGGAATTGTGGCACCGATTAATCAATGTCTCTGCTTAAAGCAAATAAACATTTGAAATGAATTAAATGGAAAAAAATTAATATCAATAATTTGTTGAAACTTTTACGCTTTTGTAATTTGAAAATTATTTCAGAAATGAGCCAGATTACAATGTTGCTCTCTTCATATGTATGATTCGTTGAGTTGTTTTTGTTGTAACTCGTAGTCGTTAATGTGTATTAATTTTAAGTCTTATTGTTTATTACAGCATTTTGCTTAATTCATTCAACTCGCTCCAAAGAAAATGTTTTTTTCTTACAATATATTTTTTTTAGTTTGATATTTTCCTCTTTGTGACAAGTGACGGCCAAAGTACATATAAAAAATCTTGTGTGAACAAAAATTTTATTCATAGAAAAATTATGTTCAGACAAAAATTTTGTTCGGACAAAAGTTAAGTTTCTAAAAAATTATATTTTAAATATTATGTTGTAACAAAAATTATGTTTAGACAAAAATTGTGTTCAGACAAAAATTTTTGGGACAAAATTTATGGTCGCTGAAAAATTATATTTAGACAAAAATTTTTTTTCAACAAGAATTATATTCTAAAAAATTTATTTAGACAAGAATTTTCTTTGCACAAAAATTACGTTCTTAAAAAATTATGCTTAGAAAACAATTTTATTTGGACAAAAATTATCTTGGAACCAAAATTTTGTTTGAACAAAACTTATGTTCAGGCATAAGTTATGGTCGCTGAAAAATTATATTTAACCAAATTTTTTTTTCAACAAAAATTATATTTAGACAAGAATTTTATTGGGACAAAAATTATGCTCACAAAAAAATTTTGTTTTAACAAAACTAATGTTCGGACAAAAGTTATGGTCGCTGAAAAATTATATATAAAGAAAATTTTTTTCGACAAAACAAAACAAAACTTATGTTCAGAGAAAAGTTATGTGCGCTGAAAAATTATATTAAGACAAAATTTTTGTTGGACAAAAATTATATTTAGACAAGAATTTTGTTGGGACAAAATTAGTATGATCGTACAAAAATTATGTTCGAAAACAATTATGTTTAGACAAGAATTTTGTTTGAACAAAAATTATGTTCGAACAAAAAATTTGTTCAAACAAAAATTATGTTCGTAAAAAATTTTTTTAAAGAAATATTTATGTTTTGTTTGCAAAAAAATTATATAAAAAAAATTTTTTATAAATTTGGATTTTTGTAATTCTTACCAAATCATTAAACTACAGAGAGGGGTGTTTCGAAAATTCATTTTGTTCGGGACTTCAATGTAATTTCAATGGAAATTTCTTACAATGTCAAAAGCCATAACTTGGCCTCTGATTTTAAAATTTGTTGGTTTTACGTTTATAAAAAAAAATTTGGATTTGCTTAAACTTAGCCATCATGAATAGCAAATTATTGTTAAAAACCATTTTACCAGTTGCATCTGTTTAAAAGCTTAAATGTTGTCTTGGGTCGTGATTTAACTCATTAATTTAAAAGGAAATAAAACAGTGACAAATATTTTTTTTAATGATAATTCAATCACTAATAAGAGTTTGATTTAAAAAAAACTTGTAAAACCGACTACATATTTTAAGCAATCGACAAGGCACCAAGCACTTCCTTTTGCCATAAGTCAGACTCAAAAATATCTCAACCATTGTTACGCAGCCAACACAACACAAGTTGTATTCATACCACTTTGCCAGCTAGTATCTGTAAGACAAGTTTATAACCTTATAAACCAATTCCATAAACAACAATTGCATTCCGGGCACCATAAATGAAATCCTTATCTGGAAGAAATTGTATCACTTGCCATTTAATTTTTTTAAAATTAAAAATACTCTGCACAGTGGTATTAAAAGGAAAAAGGAATGTTAAAAAATGGGAAAGTAACATGTAATTTTTTTTTCTACTTTAAAAAAAAACTAAAACTTTGGTTACTTTTTAGTCTTTTCGAAAGAAAATTCTGTTTTTCTTTTCTCTCTTCTGCTTGTTTCAGCTAATGTGCTGTTTACGGTTAAAAATTTTGTATGGAAAACAATCAATTTTTAAAATATTTTTGAGTGTTTTTTCCGAAAATGTTTTTCCTAAAAACATCACATAACCCACTGTTGATTTTCAAAAAAAAAAAAAGAAAAAAAAAAAATGTCATTATGAAATCATTTTATAGGTGAATTTATAACAGTTCAATGTTTATTTTTAGTTGTTCATTCTTTTTTTTTTTTTAACGAGACAAATATATATTTTTCTTTTTAAGGAAAAACAGTCAATAAGATTATCAGAAACAACTCTTGATAGACGTCATTTTAAATAATTTGTTTGTTTGTTATTAAATCATTGAGACACTCATTCATCCTCTTAACGTTCAACATGATTTGCTCTTGTTTCATTAAATAAAAATAACTTCTTCATCTAGATGACCAACGTAAAATATAAAATAAAAAAAAATGTTTTTTATGATGGTTTATTGACTGACTGACTGTTTTTTTTTTGTGATTTGTTTTTGTTATTGTTGCTTTAAAGGTTTGCTCTTGTTATTTTAGCAACTTTTAAAATAATTTGCCATCAATCATCACCATTGTTATTATCATTTTCATCTTCATTATTATCATTTTTAGTTTTTATTTAATACACAACTATTGCATTAACGTGTTATGTAATTTGGAACAATTATAGGAAAACTCACAAGCGTATTAATTTAAATTTCTTTAATATTAAGCTGCATGTAAATTGATACGGCTTGATCAAAGACTTTATACTGAATTCTTCCATTCAATTATTTGCTTTTAATTAATTAAAAACACATGATATTGATTTAATTAATATTGATTACAATTTTTGAATGCTGATTTGAAATTTGTACTTTTTTGTGCGCTACACAAATTTTTTTTGAATTTTTTGAATTCGTCTGAAATTTAGTATCTATAGTCTCTACACCGGCTACACCCACTTTTAAGCTTACTTTTCAACAATTTTCACAAGCCACTGCTTAAAAAAAGTCTGAAAATATGCTTGGAAATATTTTATTTACCATTCTTCTTCTGATAATAATGCTAGCAAAAACATGAGCCACTTGGGATGGGTTTTTTAACAATTAAAATTCTATTTGTAAACAGAATTTTCTAAAAACTGATACATACGCTTTCTAAGAATACAAACTCAAGTAATAAAAGAGCGGATCAGGCAAGACCGTTCAAAATCCTCTAGCAAGATAAAAATCAATCACTTGCTTCTATAAACCTATAGCCTTATAAGTTTCAAACAAAACGAACTATAGCTTATTAAAATGGATACACAACTTTTGATTTAATTCTCAAACGGAGTACTGGCTGAATATGGTCACCGCAAACATAGTTTGTTCTTCACAAAAATATTATTATTAATTTCAAGCATCTAAACATTATTATGATCACGATAAACATGTTTCTAGTTATTTTTAACCATAATATGCTTAGCGTCTTAGATCAACCATATCATTATCATATTATTTTTAATAAAATTTTAACTGAAACCATAAATATGTTTATAGTAAACATAATAATGAGAAAAATATGGTTGAAAGTAAATTGTTTTCTATTTAGTCTCTGTCACAACCATATAAATAAAGTGAGTATGAAATAAAAACTTAATCGTTCAAATTCAACTGAGCTTTGTAACTGAACTGGTTTTTAAATAAATATTCCAAAGTTTGAATCCTGGTAATGTCAAATAAAATTAAAAAAAAATTAATTCAAACCCGCTGTATTATATATAAATAAATATAAATTAATAGAAACGAAAAAGTCAATGGAATAAAAAATTTTATTTATAAAAAAATACTTATATTAAATTTTTTTTTAATTCATCTTAAAAATATTTAAATAAAAAATGTATGTATGTATTTAAAAAAAAAATAAAAAAAAATTAGCCCTGATCGGGGGTTGAACCGCAACATCTAAAATTGAAAGGTATTTTAATATGTTTAATATAAAAATAAACACGGTTAGATGCAATCATAAATCTAACCACCAGAATATGGTTGCCTTAACCATATTTTTTCTTTGCTTGTATTTTCACTTTAACGTTAATTACGTCAGTATTTACTCATGAATTTTGATGTTTTATTTTTCAATTTATAGTCTTTAAAATTTGTTTTAAAATTAAAAAAAAAAATCAGAAGTTGTTTTAAACCTTAGCAGGAATGATATTAAACTCTACGTTGAGCTACTTATAGGCCATTGTAGACTTAACTGCAGCATGAGTAAAATGGGTGATGTCGTTTTTGTCGGGAGGGACGGGAAACAGCGGAGCAAAACGCAAAAAGAGCTGCTTAGGTAGTGGATTATTGACTCCAGGGAATCTGAGCACGGTTAGTCCCACAGCAGTTACGAGACTCATAAGGAGTGTCAGACTAGGCTGCACAAAAGATCTTTAGGGCGACTATAGCCCATTACATTAATAATAATAAAAAAAATTAAGCTCTTTTTATTGTTTGTAAGTTTTTTTATTTTATTTTTATATTTTTATAATTTTACTTGGAATTAAAAAGCTTAACAAAATATTAGGCTGGTATTCAAAGTGACTAATAACGACTTCAAGTAGAAATTATAACAAATTTTTCATACTAAGTTGTTACAATATCGATTTCAAGTCTACTTTAATTTTCTTTGAATACAAGCATAAATCTTTGTCTGTGCTTATTTTAAATTTATTGTTTTCCTCATGATATTCCCATGAGTTATTTATTCAGTACAATAAGTACCGAAGGGGATAACATATCTATATGGACCATTTCATCAGACGCTACTCCGAGTCCTCAATAGATTACTCCCAACGTTTCTTGCAAACATTACGGCCTTTACATTGTAAAAACCATTAACTAAATAAGAATTATTTATGAATAGTTCGGAAAAAAAAATTAAATATTCAAACAAAAACCCAGTAAAACATTTTTAAAACATTTTTCTCAATAATTTGAAAAATAATAGTTGTACTAAAAAATTATGTAGAAACAAGTTAAAATTTTTTTTGGTAACAAAATCGTACAAGTCGTTTTAAAGTTACGATAAGATGGGTGAAACAGCCTCTAGAAAAATCTAAAAAAAAATCCCCTAGAATTTAAAATACTGATGATTTTTATAGTTAGGCGTTCATAAGGCATCTGAAAAAAAATAGTAGTTGTTCAAAGTTTTCTTTTGTCAGTTGCCTAGTGCTATAAATATGACATAAATTATTTTTTTTTTGTGTAAATTTTATTCCCTATCGCATTTTTGTTATTTATTTCGTGAAATTTCTGCGCAAAGCATTTCGTTAATAGTTTTTTTTTTTTAATCTTTAATTATTTATTGCAGATCTGTTAAAATTCTGATTTCTTTTCATTACTTTGATTCATGCTTGATTTTTATTTTTTTTTTTTGCAAAGAAAACAATTTCGTTACAATAACTGAATCTGTCGTCAACTGCAAGTTTGCTTTACACATTTTCCATTTATAATACTTGGGTTTTACGATGTTTTCTTGGTATTAAAAAAGTCCTTTGTAACCTCTGTAAGTTGTCAAGTTGATTTAATTTAATCCTCTTATTCTTTTGTGTACAGTGATGAATTTTTTTTATAAACACAAGTTTACAAATTCCATTCATCTTAAAATGGTTTTTTTTGGAATGTGTAACTCAAATCTGTAATTCATGAGAAAGCTTTCAATTTAAGAGCTACACCTTTAACCCTGCAATGCTAATGTAAGTGCAATTTACTTGCAGGAATTTTTTTCTAATTGTGACTACACATGTCTTCTATTGAAACTAATTTTACTAAATTTCACATGTGCTTTCAACAATAGTTTGTAAGTAAAAAAAAAGCAAAAGCAAAATATTAAATTTAAATTTACGGCGATTTTATTTATGCAGTGAGAAAACAATTCGATTGTGAGAACTAATTTGTTTCCAATCAAAAATTCAGTTTTGAGACTCGAGTTTTGTAATGATGACAATAGAAAATCGATCTGGCAGCTCGAAATATTTTGAAGAGAATCCAATTTTGGACTGCAGTATCGCATTCTGGTTGTTACTAAAAACTAAAATATTTGATTACCACAACTGAATTTTTGATGGGAAACGAATTTAGTTCTCACAACCAAAGTTGTTTTCTAAAATAACATTAGTAATTTTGGGTTAAGCCCAAAATGAAAAAAAAACAATTTTTTTTTTGGATGAAGACGGGACACTTCATTCATGGTTGAGTGAAATATCGCGCTCGCCATGTTTTTATACATACAAAAAGCCTCTTTAACTCTACAGAAATGTTCTCCACCCCGCAATCACTTTGCATTACTGTGGAATGGATTCCGTGTGGCCTATTCATGCCATCATCTTCTATCTGTCGGACTCTCCTCTACTACTTTGCAATCTAGCACTGCATGCCGGACTTCTTGAGCTCAGAAAATTCTTCCACTCCTCCTAGCTTATCATTTCCTATACTTTTTTTCTTTAGCTGCAAAAATGAAGGCTTTAGTTGCATAACATACTCTCATTTAGGCATGACTCAATAAGGGTTTGCCACATTAGGAGTCATATTTTCGTTGGCTCAAAGTTTATTAGTTTTAGTGAGTTTGTTTTGTTTAAGCGTACGTTGAAGCACTCCAGTTTTTTAAGTAACTTTCATATGATTTCATATATAATATGACTTAATCGTCCCGTCACAGGAGTAAAGTCGACAAATCCTGTCGTTTCTGGGTAGTGGGGCATCGGTGCCAGATCTAAACAAGATTAGTCCCACAGAAATTGCGAGACTTGTAAGGAGTAAAGATCGCGGTGGAAAAATGATAATAAATAAAAATAATCGTTCATGTTCTGAAAAACCCAAAATGCTTAACTTTTGCAATTAGGTGCTCTGGAAAACTTGAATGATAGAATTCGCAAGCGTACACTGAGTTAAGGAGAAAATAAAATGTTTTTTTTTTTAATTTTTTGATAAAAAAAATTTCTAGACGATTTATTCGGTTGCGTTATAGAAACACCAACAAAAATTAATTCCAACAAAACCCACATCAAGTGTCACTTAAATATTTTTACACAAAAAAAAAAAATTTTTTTTCAATTTTCAACGTGAGAAATTCCAAATGCCAAATGTAGCCCATTTGTGGCTACTAAAATTTCATAATTATAAAAAACAAATTTAAATTTTTTGTAGTTTAAACAAAATCAAAGCAAAATACTC
The DNA here is from genome assembly GCA_947397855.1 of Thelaira solivaga. Taxonomy (NCBI): domain Eukaryota; kingdom Metazoa; phylum Arthropoda; class Insecta; order Diptera; family Tachinidae; genus Thelaira; species Thelaira solivaga. The sequence continues at coordinate 63,389,845 of OX377613.1, forward strand.
CACCTTAACATGCCTACAATTTATAAGTTTGAGACCATAAAAGGATAATCGAGTTACTAAAGCAAAACTTTATTCAAGTGGAATTGTGATGCATGTGACAGTTAACAAGTTTGCAGATGTAATAAAAACAAACTGAAAGAAAAGCTTCCTCATAGTGAAACCTGGCGGTGTGGTTGCTGATAAATTAAAAGAAAAACAGAGTAAAATTAACTGATTTGGCATAGAGAATTTGTTGAACTTGTTGCCAGTTTGTTAGTCCAAAGGAAGTTGCAACAAATTGTAGTAACTTTTGGGAAGCATAAAACACAAAGGAATATGTTACAAAGTTTTTATTACCGGTAGTTTTTTTATGTTTTTAAAGTAAAACTAAAGCGATTCGCTGCAATATTGCATTGCCTTGCACGTGTGCCATAAGGCGCTCAATTTCACTTTTGTTTTCTTTATCATCAAGTGTATTTGTTGCTAGAGGAGATCTTTTGTCACAGTATAAAAACATAAACATTTCATACCACCAGCACCAGTTGCTCACAACAAACAGCTTTCAATCGTTCGCTTATCAAAAGCTAAAACCAGAGTGGATTAAATTGAAAACAAACAAAATTAAAAAAGGAAATTAAATTTATTTAAAAAAAAAATAAAAACAATCTCAAAAAGGAAACAAAAACACAAGAGATTGAAAAAAGGATTTCATAAGTCTTCAGTGGAAAGTGATTTTCAATTAGAATCATGCAAAAGTTAAGTGTGAGTGAGAAAATTAATAGCAGCCAAGTTGCAAAGAAACTAATAAAAAAAATATATATATTTTTTTCCATTAGCTGGGCTGGTTAGCCTTGTGTAGTTTGCTTAGCAGTTTGCAGGCAGAAATGGTTTATGCGGCCATTTCAGGACTACCCATGAGTTTTCTATCACCTCCTCCACCTGCTACTTCTGCTATAAATACGATTCATAATATCAGACCACCACATCTACAAGATAATCATTTAGTGAGACCTCAACGTTCTTTGTATGGTCCACCCTTACATGGTTGGCAGGGACCTCCTGTGCAATCTCATTCCATTGGCTTGGGGCACATTAGTAAGCAAGAGCTGATAACTCTTTTGGAAGCAGCCAAAGAAGTAGCTAATCCTTCACCACAACCTCAGCCAGAGCCTGAACCTGAACCAGAGCCTGAACCAGAACCTGAGCCTGGACCAGCACCAGGACAAGGAGCTGGTGGTCCACCAGCCGGAGTACCATTAACAGTTTCACTGCCAGCTTTTGTACCCATACAACTTTCAGCCATGTATACAGCACCGGCTCCAGGAGCTGGAGGTCCAGGCTTAGGGCCAGGCCCGGCACCAGGTCCAGCCCCCGAAGAAGAGCCCGAAGAGGAGGAAGAAGAAGAAGAAGCAGAAGAAGAAGATGAAGAAGAAGAGGAAGAAGCCGAACCAGAACCGGAACCAGAATCTGCTCCTGCTCCTGTAAAACCCTATTATCCCATTTATCAGCCCTGGTCTTCGCGCGGGCCATTTAGTCAAAGAATTGTGCCATTTGCGGGTGCTTCTAGCAATAAAAAATCCCCAGTGCGTGCCAAATCTAATAGAACTAAATCCAAGTCTACGTCCAAATCTAAAACTCGCAAAACGAAATCTAAAAAATCTAAACCTAAATCCCGCTCCAAGAAACGGTAAATTTTTAAGTTCTTAAAAAAAAAAAAAAAGAATTTCAATTCAATAATTTTTACTTTATTTTTAACAGCACCAATAGCAAACCCTTGACAGCTGGGTAAGTTGCTGCAAATTTTATAGCCGGACTCACTACGACGTATATTAGCGTTCGCTTAAATTTTAAACAGCAAAATATAAGCAAAAGCCACACCAAGGCGAATCGCTCAACCAAATTATCAAAATTTATTTCAATTTACAATTTGAATCTTAAAAATAACGTTTTTAGAAACACCATTACACACGCACACAGAAAACAACTACAATTGTGAGAACTAAATTTCTTTTCAATCAAAAATTCATTTCTTATAATCAAATTTTTTAATTGTAGCAACAAGAATTCGATAATACTGCCCAAAATTTAGTTGTTTTTCTGTTGTCAAGATTAAAAAATTCAACTGGGCCCAAATCAGCGCTTTTTGTATGATATCGTTGCGGTGATTTGGGCTCTGAATTTGTGATGAGAAACAAATTTAGTTCTCACAACCGAAGTTGTTTCAAACACCAAAATAAGAAAAATTTGCTTTAAAAATTGTGACAATACGAAAGAAACGAGTTCACTTTTGTTATGCTCAAACAGAAATTTGAGCTGTTATTTTTGAAAGTGGTATAAAACCATTTTTTTATTTAAATTAATTAGTGGTAATTTTGGGTGTCTAATTCTTCTTAAAATTAACGCTAACTCTTTTTAATTTTTTTTTTTAAAGTGGACTTATACCACTTACAAAAATAACGGCTCTTTTATTGTTTTAAAAATTAAAGAATTCGTTGCTAGCGTAGCTTTTGATTTTTAAAATTTAAGCCAACACCAACATTCGACATAGTGAGACCAGCCCGCCAGCTGAAATTCAAAAGAAAAAAAAAATTATTTCTTTACTTTTTTTTAATATTTTAGAAAATCAAATTTACGTTATGCCAGCTCTGCTCAAAATATTCAAGTTCTACCTCCTCCACCATTTTTAGCTCGTCCTCCAGGACCCCTCAAATTGGTGCCTTCCAATCAATTGCTTAGCAATTGGAATTAATAAAGTAAATACGAGTACTGACTTGTTTTTAATTTAAATATTTTTTTTTATATACTTTCAAATGTGGGCTGATGAGAATTGTTCTAACTTAGGAAATATATTTTATTTTACTTGATGACTTATTTAATTTTATTTAATTAACCTAAAAAAAATTAATAAAAATATTTAAAAAATAATTCAAACTAAATATATAGACTTATAAAATATATGAATTATTAATAAAAAAAAAAAAAAGAAAAACATTTTTATATTAAATAAATTTTATCACAGTCTATCTCATTTCATTTATTATAATAATTTGATAATCGTTCGCTCTAGGCTTGTATCCAACTGATCTCAAACGATCTCAAACTCAGTCTCGAACATACTAACAGTGATGCAATTTTGAAACTGAAAATATTAAAAAGCTGAAAGCATTTGGATTCAATTTTTTCTAAATAACAAAAATTCTACATTCAAATAAAATTGTAAAAACAAAATAATTATTAAAGGATATAGAGCGTCATTTTAATTTTAAAATTATATCATACTTAGTATGTTCGGGACTGAGTTTGAGATCTAGACTAGTTGAACACAAGCCTACTATTCACACAAAAAAAAAAAGGAAGTATGAATACTGAATACCGTCTTGCATTTTTCTACGCTTTACAATTAATTCAAAGTATTATAACAATCACAGCAACAACAACTAAATTGTATTCTTCTCTTCATAAAAAAAGTCTCCCATGTACTATATTGGCACTTTTTTTAAATCCTAACAAATAAGGGGTAAAATTTGTTCCCCTTTTTAATACTATTTCTAAAAATGTGAACGTTTTATTATTAATTTGTAACACCCAATATAACTCTATTAAAAAAAAATTTCAAGGGAGAAAAAAGTACCAAAAAAGGGATATAAGATTGGATATTATATTGTGACAGTAGAATTAAACAGTTCTGAACGAAATAAGAAATCATTAATTAAGGAACAAAATAGTATTTTTTATTACATTTTATGGTACTTTTCGATCTTGCAATGTAAAGGAATGTAGAAATACAAGATTAAGCTCAAACAGTCTTGAACAAAGTGAAAAATCATTAAAGGGACAAATTGTACTTTTCGTTGATTTTTTTTTTTTTTTTTTTGGTACGTTTTGATATCTTATTATTTACAAACCTAGAAGTGGAACCTAGATTGGAATTAAACGATCATGAGCAATGTAAAAAATTATTAAAGGGATAAAATAGTACTTTTTATTAAATTTAATGGTACTTTATGAATTTTTTATGAAAACGTACTTAAAAGTACTTTATGGGAATCTAAAAGTACTTCATGGGGAGGTCGTCTACATTTGTAATCTACCGCCCAAACACTCAGAAGTTACTTTGGACTACCGAATAAATGCAAAAAGTAAACGTTTAAACACATTAAATATTTGATTTCGTACCGGTTTTTTTTTTTTTTCGATACAGAGTAGCCCCCCAGATCTTTTTTGGTTCATTAAATGAGTTGTTATTTTTAAAAGTGGTATAATTCCACTTTAAACAAAATTAGTTTGCCCTAATTTTAGTAACATATAGACGCCATCTTATACTAAAATTACCATTAACTATTATAATAAAAAAAAAAAAAATTGAATTATACCCCTTTCAAAAATAAGCGCTCACCATCCCTGAACAATAAGTCAATTTTTATTTAAGTTGATTTGAGTGAACTTTTCCTTATTAGCACAGAATTTATCAGTAAATTTTAGTAAATGAATTCTCTAATGCTTCCTCCCATTAACCCAAAGGTAAAAGCAAACATGTTTTAATTTATGCTGGGAACAGACAGACACATAAACGTACATTTCTATAACTTTATAAAAAAAACAAACCATAAGAAAATTCTGCATTTTCTAGAATTTAATTTAATTTCACTTTGTGCATGTCATGCTCATATTATTGATCAGAGGGGAATTTGATTTAATCTTTTGAAAAAAGCAAATCTATAGATCACAATTTTGTAGCCAATACTCATGGGTGTTTTAGAAATTCAAAAATACTGAATTGCTTATGGAAAATTGTACATTTAAATTAAATTAAAAATTTTTATTGGCAAAATGGATTTATTTTTAACAAGTATTGAAAAGGTTTTTCATTATACAAATGGTTAAAAAACATACACATATATTATGCAGAGCTGAGATTTTCATGCAGTAAAAATTTTAAAATATCATAATTATTTTAAATCATTTTAATTAAACAAAATTGCTATTTAAATTAAATTTTTCATTAAAGCAATTAAATCAATTATTTAATCAATATAAATCACTTAAGTATTCAATCAATGTGAAAAAAATTTTTTTAATTAAAATTAATTTAAATAATTGCAGTAATTAAACATTGAATAAAAAAAATTTTTTTAATTGAACGAAAAATGTGATCTTGTTAATTAATTAATTAAAAATTTAATTAATATGTTAATTATTTTAATTAAAATTTTCAATTCGTGCACAAATTTCTTTTGTGCATCAGCAAATCAATACCATTTTTTTTCCTCACAATAGAATTTGATTAAAATTAATTTTTAGCATAAATAAAAATCACAGCTCTGATACATGCATACATGGGTTTTCTTTATTTTACCTTACAAACGTAAGACTCCCCAGGGTTTATCACTTCAATTTGTTAAGACTTGTCTACGGCTTGACATGTTACTTGAAATAATTATTTATCCTTTTTTTGTAAATTGAAAAAAAATTTTTTTTTTTTTGATTAACGATCACGTTTGGTAGAAAAGTTGCATCACTGAAGGAAATAGTGCTTGAAAATCGGAAAGAATGAGGAACTTTGTTGCATTTTAACTGTTTATTAGTGTAATTTATGTCAAATACCTAGAAAGAATGGAATAGCAACAGAGGGAGAAAAAGAGAGAGAGTGAGAAAAACATGAGCAAACAGTCTTTATTAAAACGTGTTTGACTTTCAATAGTTTCTCAGCAAATGAGTCGCGAAGCACATGAATTATTACATTCATAAAAACTGTTTATTCAGGGAATTACTCTGTAGTTCGATGCTAAAAAAACGGTACGGAAACGAATCTTTAATGCGTTTGATCGTTTACTTTTTGCATTTGGGTAGTACCCCGCTCTGTAAAGCGTAAATGCATACAATGTCGTTTTATATACGCAAATATCTTGGGATAATCAAAGAGCAAACGTAAAACATTTAGCTTTCGCAGCGCAATATAGAGGAGGCCCCCAGTTTTTTTTTTTTTTTTTTTTTTTTTTTTTTTTTTTTTTTTTTTTTTTTTTTTTTTTTTTTTTTTTTTTTTTTTTTTTTTTTGTGTAAATATGTTAAAATGATACTAGTTGAGTGCACTCATGACTTATAAAAAGTTGAGTATATTTTTTGTTAATTTATTTTGACATGTTCTGGTCCTCACACAAAAGGACACTGACCATTTGTCATCACCTTTGTGCATACATACGAGTATTACTTTATACAAATTTAATTAGTTAAGTGAAAGATTATATATGAAACCTTCCAGAGGCAGTTAAGTATGTAAATTCATTTTACAAGTTATCTTTACGACGTTTAAATTCATGCAAAAAAGGTTTCCATTTAACGGGTACTTAACACAGTTTAAGCATCATAAGCAATCAATTGATTTCATTTAAAAATAAAAATAAATAAAATTAAAATTTTATTGCAAAAAATTTTATTTACTTAGTATTTCTGTTGTGGACTACTAAATCATGTTGCCATTAAGAGTTAGCAAATTTTATAGTTGCTGCAAGTGAAATGTTGCCATTTATGGTTATTGTTGGTGTCATTGGAATGTTTTAGATTAAATCATTTTCTTGCCTTACGGGGTACTGAAAGGTGTTACTTGAAGAAACTTGAGTTTTTCATAGGAAGTGACTTTTCAATTGTGACCATAATATTTTGAAATAGAGAGACGGAAAGACAATACTTGTGTGTTGAATGGGTGATATTGATTATGTAAATGCTGCACTTAAAATAGATTAATGAACTATTTCATTAAATAAATTAATTTTTTCATTAATTGTATGAATCATTTCATTGAATTGATGACAATAATAATTTTTTGCAATACATTAATGATATGAAATTATTCATTAAATTAACGTAATATTTTTGAATTTTTAAAGAAGGTTTTTATGAATTAAATAATTAATTTCACTAAATTAATGAAATATTTTCAAAATAATACTGAAGTTTTTCAATAATTTTATTCAATATATTAATGCTGTCAATTCATTAATTTAATGAATAATTTTATTAAATTAATTAAATTATTATTTCGAAAATTTTTCATTAATTTAATGAAATTATTCATAAAATTAATGAAATAGTTTCACTAATTGAAATTATAAAAATTTTAATGAAATCGTTAGAATAAATTTTTTTTTTTAGTATTGTCCCCTCCCAATTACCGTCATCCTTTCGTTTTTTAATATTTACAAACACAATTCTTTTGTTAATTTATTTAGTTAAAATATAAAAAAAATATTAATGATTTTTCTTTTCTTTTCTCTTTTTAGGTAAGTGCCTTGCCTCAAATTTTTTTAAATAATCTTGATGCATCAGGTAACTTTTCTCTCTTTAAGTTTAAGCTTTTTTTAAGGCATGAAAAAAATTATTTCATAAAATTAAAAATTAATTAAATGAATAAAATTATGTGCGCTTTACATTAAATAAATGAACTACACAATCGTGTAAAATTTTTTTTATAAAATCCCCTGAATTTTTAAAATATTTTCGAGTGTTTTTCATATAAATTTTTTTAGACGAGATTGGCTTGCTCGTTTCCTGTAAGCAGCAAATTAATGTAGAAAAATTTATGAGAACTTAATGTCTATAGGACACACACATTACTCAATAGTCCTGGTGATTATGTCAAAAGCACTTACTCCCAGCAGTAAGTTTGTTTACTAGGAAAAAGTAAAACTTTTGTTTGTCTGTTTTATTATTAAATTATGCTTCCGCCCTTGGATTAAGCAAATTTTTAATTTATTTAAGGATTTCGGTTATTTTTCTTATGCATGACAGGAAAAAGTTTTAATTTTTTGTTTTGTCTAATTTTGTTTAATGAAATGAAAACGCAAGCTTAATCAAATTTTAATTGAAACCTGAAACTTTTCTCACTCTTGGAATTCAACTTTGTTACTTTTTTGCTTTGAAACCTTTATAAAATATTTTTTTTTATGTTCATCAGATGGGGACTGTTTACAACTAATTCTAACTTTCCTTGGCAATTAATAATATTTTTAAATATTATTTTTTTTGTTCATTTCTTGTATAATTAAATGGGTGCCCTGTAAATTGATGGGCAGCCTGCTAACCTATCAATCTAGGGGTCGCAGACAGGTTCGATTCCTGTTCAGACCCTGGTAGCCGATAGTCAAAGTTACGAGTGCTCGTTAACAAATTCAATCTTAGAATTAATTTCTATGTTCAATAATTATAAAAAAATATATATTTAATCCAAAAATATGGAAATAATTCTGCAACAACATCTAACTTCTCTCTGCTACACTACTCCCCTGTTGTGTTATTTAATTTTGGAAAACCCCCCTTATAAAGGGTGTCGCAACAAGAACGCAAGATTTAAATTTGACACCATTCGAAGTGTCATTGTTTGACATTTGAACAATTGTTATTGTTTGCTAGTAGAAGGTACGAGGTTAGTAAAAAATGACCATAGACAGCGAAGGGAGTTCGTTAATTGCGTATTAGAGAGACAACATAAAAATTCTGATTTTGCCGATAAAATCATCTTCAGTGATGAGGCCCATTTCCATCTTGATGGCTTCGTCAATAGGCAGAATTGTCGCATTTGGGGTGAGGAAAATCCTCGAGTGATTCACGAGAAGCAAATACATCCTCAACGTGTCACTGGTGTGGTTTTTGGGCTGGAGTAATCATTGAACCTTTTTTTTATGAAAATGAGGCAGGTCAAGCGCAAACAGTCAATGGTGCTTGGTATCTTGCCTAGAATTGAAGAAATGAATGTGGAGGGCTTGTGGTTTCAACAGGACGGCGCCACATGTCATACAGCCAGAGAAACAATTCAATTGCTGCATCAGTCATTTATTTAAAATTTAAATCTTGCGTTCTTGTTGGGACACCCTTTACGTCTAGGTAATTAATCTTTGTTTCTCTTTAAGTTTATTAAGCTTAAGCGTATGTGACTGACTAATTTTGTAATGAACGTAACACAAAAAACTAAAATGTTGTGGCACGAACAGGCATTACAAAGTTTGCAAAATTTTTTTTATTTTATGTAAAATCAGTTGGGTGGCATAAACAATGCCTGATGCTGCTTATAGAATTTTTATTCATAAACTTTGCTGCCACATGTTGCAGAAAATGAATACGCTTTAATATCCTTTCACACAACAAAGTAATTAACAAGTTAGAGCAGGCAAGACGAACTATCCATTTGATTTGTTTTCTTTTTTGCATAATTGGACTATAAATAAAACATTTTTTTTTTTCATTAGAGTGCATGGTTTTTACTAGTAAATTAAACTAGAGCGTGTAGTCTTTGTTGCATTTAGTTTGTTGCACTAAAAACTTTTTATTTACGCATGTTTAGCTGCAGGTTATGCTTTTAATTTTATCCGTTAAAAAGCAAAAAACTCGAATGTGATTTTTTTGTTTTTGCTGTCTTAGTAGAAGGTGGCTTAAATAGTTTTTTTGTTTCATTTAAGTGAATTTACAAAAAAAAAAAAAGGAAAACTAATTTAGTTTTAAAATTTATTTTAGAGGGAGCATAAGAAAAACTTGTTAAGCTGCACTAAATGAAATTTAAAAACTAAAGGTAGAACTATAATTAGAATAGCAGTTTAGAAACGAGTCACCTGGTCACTGCAGCCTATTGTTACACTACTAGATATAATGCTAAAAATCTGCCTTAAGCCTGGTATTCATTAAGAATTCGAAGATTTGCTTGGGTAATTTGTCCGCCTTTTCACACGGTTGTAGGTGGTAGCCGATATATAATATGTGTTCTCTTGTCTCTTCATCTGCTGAATCCATTTTCATATATCTTTGAATTGTAACACTGAGTAAAACGACTTGTTAAAAATTGAAATCAAGTGGAAAATGTGAAATGAAAATACGAATATAAATTTGACACAGTAAACAACTTCATACTAAAGTGAGAGATAAAAAATTGTAACTCATGTTTTAAACAAAGAAATTACACTGAGAGCAATTAATTTGTGAATTATTTTCGTTTGCATACTTGATTTCTTTTTTTTTTTTTTTTTTTTTGTTTCGTTTCGTTTCGGTTTGAAAAACCCAGTTGTAGTCAAAAATTCCGATATTTAAAATATTATTTAATTGAAAGTGAGAGATAAAAAAATTCTAGCTCTTGAGTGTGACCAAAACCAATAACCAAAAATCTAATTTTTAATTCGAAGTAGTTTTATAAAAATAATTTTTTTTTTTTCTGAAACAAAAATTACATATTGCTGAGAACTGGTCACCCTATTCATGAAAATATAAAAATATTAAACGAAGTTACTCTCCACTCCACTCACAGCTATTACAAAAAAAAAAAAAAAAAAAAAAACAAAGTGTATTTGCCAGGCATGGAAACTCTTGAATTACTAATGTGATGAGCCCTAAATTACAGTGCACATACGGAATATTCACAATTCACAGATAAATAATTAATTTTGTTTTAAGCTGAATTAAAAAAAAAAATTTTTTTTGTTCGCAAAAGTTTTGTCCGAACAAGAATATTCACAATTCTTATGGTCACCCACAGATAGTTTATCAATTTTGTTTTTAAAGTATTTAAGCTGAAGACATCTCCTCTCAAAATTTTTGTCCGTAAAAAAAAATATTTTTATATATATATGTACTTTGAAGTACTGCACACTAATACAAAGTTCAAATTACTTATAAAAACCGTGTTACGCACAAACATTTTCTTGAAAAGTAGCAGGTAAATGCAGTCTTAAGACTTGCAAAAGCCTTAATAACATATAACCTGGCTCAGTGAGCCTACATTTTATATGATTTTTTTCTAGACCAAAAATGTATTTTTTTTCAAATTTTTTTTTTGTGGCTTGGCTTTTTTTTTTAACGAAATTCGTACTTAGAGCCCAAATCAAAGCGTTCGATATCTCATTTCTCTACACTATCGCAATTGTAGAGAAACAATTTTAAAACTAACATAGCTTTCATTCGATATCGAATGCGTTGATTTGGGCATTTTGTATTAAAAACATAAAAGGATTGACATGAGTTCGATAGTTTTTCGCTTTTCACGTTCTTGTTCAAGCAAAAACAAGCCCATAATTGAAACGGCGGCTGCAACTTCATGAACTGTTATTTAATTTTTTTAAGTTTCCACAACTCTTGCTTTAAATAAATTTTTTTGTACAATTTCGACTGCAATCATTAATTTTTCATTAACATCAGTAATTTTTTTTTTAAATTTACGGAATTTTTTTTTTGATTTTCTTCTGTTCTTATTTTTCTTTGTGTTTGTTTACAAAATGTATGAAATTTAATAAAAGTGTGGCAATATTGTGGTTCAAAACGAGAGCTTAAGAAGAGTCGCTGCCAAAATAATTTAGATTCTATTTCACGACTGCTTTCAGCAGCGAGTTCTCCAGTTCTGTGCTTCATCATTAAGTTTTATTTATTTTTGTTGTTTTTGTGGTCATGTCACTGCTTAGCGTGAGTGAAAAAGAACTCACCTTCACTTTGTGAATGAATACCAGATTTTCCATACTTGCATTTTTTAGCAAAACGCTCTCACATTTTTGTTATTGCGCTCTTTTCAATTTGCATTGTTGCTACCCAGGTTTTTTTTTTTTTTTGTAACATTGATCACCCATTTAAATGAAACAACAAACTGTAGACGACAGTGAGAACTAACTGATAACGTAACGCGAACAGAACAGAAAAGAATGCCGTCTACAAATAAAATAACAACACGTGCTATCAAATGCCAGGAACGTGAGCAAGTATTAGATTTTCTACGAAATCATTATTATTTGGAAGAACCTCTTACGGTAAGTGGCGATGGCCCCAAACAACCAGATAAAGAAGATGAAGATTTCAATTTGTCCAACATAGAACATGGCACTTGTTTTATGGCCGTACAAGAAACTGAAACTGATTTAGAGGGGCAAATTGTAGGTGCTATTTTGGCTGGACCCAAGGGTCCCACTGAAGCTAAACACCTTTTTGAAGAGGCTGCCAAATTGGGTGCTACCAAGTGGGGACAAATTCTATATTTTTTGGCTTGTATAGAACGAGACGCTAACATTTTTCAACGTTTTAACGTAGAAAAAGCTTTACATGTGCATGTGTTGGCAGCACATAAACAAATGCGCGGCCAGCAGCTGGGAGCTCGTTTACTCCAGCAAGTTTTAAATTTGGCTAAACATTTAAATTATGAAATGGTAACTGCAGATTGCACCAGCTTCTATTCGGCCAGATTATTTGAGCGTATGGGCTTTCAGTGTGTCAATGTTAAATATTACAAGGATTATAAGGATGCAGCTGGGAAACAAGTATACCAACCAGATTTCCCCCATGAATGTGTTAAAACGTTTGTTCTTAAAGTGTAAGTCAGGTTAGCTTGCACAGTGAGTCGCAATAAAAAATGGCTCACTTGGCTGCTCTGATCTTTAAGTTAAAAAGCAAGTAAAAAAATTTTAATAAAAAAAAATTGTAATGACCAATAATAATAATAATAACCAACACAATTTCTGGAATTAAATAAAAGAATAAATTTTAAAATCAACACAATTTCTGGAATTAAACTCTTTAATTACATTCAGTAATACCCACCTGGCATTCAAATGTAAAAGAGAAGAGAAGAATAAAAATAGAATATATAGTTTTCAATATTAAAAATGTTGGTTGGGAAATTTATTTGTTTATTCAGTTCAATGCTTACTGAGTTTTTTGTTTGAATATTTGAATCTTTTTGTAACTATTGATTAATAATTCTTATATAGTCAATTGCTTTTACAATATAAAGGTTCTAATGTTTGCAAGAAACGTTGGGAGTAACCTACTGAGGATTCGGAGTAGCGTCTGATGATATGGTCCATAAAGGTATGCTCTCCCCTTCAGTACTTATTGTACTGAATAAATAACTCATGAGAATATCATGAGTAAAAGAATAAATTTTAAAACCAACACAATTTCTGGAATTAAGCACAAATAAAGATTAATATTTTGAAAAGCAATTATAAAATAGTTTTTAATTTAAAGTGCGTTTATGTAACACGATCTTCTAAAAAAATTTGTGTAAAAAATTTTTTTCCTTTTATTTTTTAAAATGTTTTCATATCAAACTTCAGATAATTTGAGAAATAATGACTGTTTCTTAAACAGAATTTAAGAGAAGACCAGAAAGTTTGCATGGGAACGTTTTTAAATAAAAAATCTCTACTGTCAATGTAGATTTTGTGTTTCAACTTTATTCGATATCACTTCTGGAATTTATTCGAAGGACTTCTAGCAGACTGCTTGCTGACTCATTGAATAAGAAGCCTAAATCGGAAGCAATGAACGCATAAGCTGGTCAAAAGATCCTTTGGGTCGCGGTACAAGTTATTCTAGGAATAATAATGAGATTCCATATCAAGGGCCAGTCTGTTAAGTTTAGAATATTTTTTTTAAAGGTTTTCATACAGGGTGGGCCAAAATAAACCAAGGGGTGTAAAAGTTTAATAACTTTTTTGTTTATTAACTTTTTTTTATTTTTTCTTTCAGATTATATAATATACACTAAGTATGAAAAATGATGTCTCTTAAATGACCACCGTTTTCAGCTTCGCACTGATGGGCTCTTTTTAGAACATTTTCCATAACATCTTTCAAAACTTGTGGCTGTAGCGTTCGAATTTCTGCAACAATGTTTGCCTTGAGTTCAAGGATTGTCTCTGGCTTGTTCACATACACTCGCTTCTTCAAAAAACCCCAAAGAAAATAGTCGGGTGCTGTCAAATCTGGCGATCGCGCTGGCCAAATAATTTCCGAATTTCGAGAAATTATTCGCTCTCCAAAAATTTGACTTAAAAGTGCCATTGTGTCTCGGGCAGTATGGGCAGTGGCTCCGTCCTGCTGAAACCACATACCATTTCTGTTTTCAAGAGCAGGACGTAAAAAATTTTCTATCATAAAACAATACCGCTCTCCATTTACGGTTACAGCACTTCCATCTTCATTCTCGAAGAAGTAGGGCCCAATGACATTTTCAGATGTGATCCCACACCATACTGTACACCTGATGGGGTGCAATTGGCGTTGATGAATGGCTCTTGGATTTTGAGAACCCCAGAACCTACAGTTCTGCTTGTTAACAAAGCCATTCAAATGAAAATGAGCTTCATCACTCATAATCAAATTTTCAATAAAGTTGATTTCATTTCTGGCCAACTCTTGAAATTTAATTACAAAATTTAGACGTTGCCGATGATCTGCGGGTTTTAATTCTTGGACCAATTGCATCTTATATGGGTATAACTGTAAATCTTTTTTTAAAATGCGCCGTAGTGACGTACGAGACATTTCTAGCTGAGCAGAACGCCTTCTGCCAGATGTTTCTGGTGCTTCGTTAACACTTTGCTGTACTCGATATGCTCTTTGCGTTAAAATAATTGATGTCTGGTTTAAATAATAAAATTCTATTGTTCTGGTTCTCTGTTCAGTTGTGAACCTCTCCATTATAAATTCTCCAAGTGTTGTCTATATAATCTGAAAGAAAAAATAAAAAAAAAATAATAAACAAAAAAGTTATTAAACTTTTACACCCCTTGGTTTCTTTAGGCCCACCCTGTATAAAGCTGATAGAATTTAAAAACGACGACGAAGTTTACGGCGGCAATTGGAATAGCGGTGATTAAGAGAACTGAATTTCTGACATTAATACCGCTTCGATTGCCACAACTGAATTGTTGACTTAAAACCACTAACCAGCCAACGTTAAAAATTAAAAAGTCCCTGTAAAAGGCCTAGTTTTAAAATATCTTATTTTTAAAATTTTTTACACACTCTATCGTTTTTTTTTTATTTATTTACATTTATTTCATTTTATGAATATAAAAATAATAACAACAGAAAGCAAATACTTTAAACAAATTTGTAGTCTTTTTTTTGTTTTTGGTATTTAGTTAATATCCTCTTAGATTTTGTTGTTTTTGTGTATTCGTTGTTAGAACAGGATAACCCACATGAATAAGTGATATTCAACCTAAATGCAAGTTTCATTATTTTTACTTAATAATGATTCTTGGGCTTCATTTTCGGTGAAAACTTTTGTGCGACCATTGGCGCTACTGTCAACACAAACCACAACCGCATTTGTGCCGGTAAAATTCGTTGAATTATTTTCTGGAATTTCCTGTAACGAAAAAAATATTAAGAAAATTTTTAGTTTTTTTTTTAATATTATTTTTTCTCTATATAAAAAAAAAATAAAAATTAATAAATTTTTTTGGTAAATTTTTTTGACTCAAAACCAGCACTCTAATTTGCAATCGAGTAAGATAAGAAACTCCTTCTTGAAAATTAAAAAGAGCAAGAGTAGCAACATGGTGCAATAAAACCAGGTAACTCCAAAAATACAAAAATAACAACATTACAAAAAGCGGATATATTTTGTTATTGCTTTTGAGGCTCCTTCTGTCAAAAACTATTTCCGGTGGTTGATATTAAGAAGTGTGCTAGAGTCAAACAAAAAATGTGTTTTCAGTTTTGCTCTCTCTTTAATTTTTGACAGAACGAGCTTTAATCATGCATGATTCAGCTGGCGTCTCAGTGTCACCTGGTTTTCTTACACCATGACTAGCAAGAAAAATGGAAAAGACAAAGATTTCTCTTCATATCAAAAGGGTCAGCGAAAATTTCATCTGTAAAAAAACAACTTTTTCCTTTCCCATATTTCAACTATTCATTTATGATGGGAATTGCAAAAAAAAACAAAAACAAAAAGTTTTCAGAGAATGTTTTGGTATTTTTTATTTTGATAGCAGGATATATGATAATATCGGCTAAATGCTCCCTAAGACTTCGGTGACATACCTCTAGCCGATACTTTATATAGTGAATGACTCTGAGACAAGTTATCACATCTTTTAGCTTTTGTATTGTTCTTGACTTATGGACCTAGACTTTTTCTTTTAAATATTCCCAAAGAAAGGAGTCCAACGGTGTTAAATTACATGATCGACATGAGATAACACGGGCATTGAATTTCTAAGGCAAGTGCCACCATCCTGTTGGAACCGCATATCGTCCAGGTCCATATCTTCAAGAGGTCTGTTATCATCTGGTGACTGTTGGGCACGACAATGAGTCGAGGTTTACGGAAACGTACTGAATGATTCTGAGGTTTCATAAAATAAACCACAAAACCTGCATTGGCCTGGTTGTAATATTCCCTATCTTACACACTAGCCGGTAAACCATCCCGGTCTGAGCTGGTTCTTATTGAGTGACACTAACTTTTGGAATGCCATCCGCAATAGTTTGATAAAGTTCTTTGCTTGTCAAAGGCTAACGATATGTTAAAGGTTTTGACAAATTGCAATTAAAAATCCTGCCCTTTCAGACTCATAAAGAGACAGTGTAACGAACACTAGGAAATATTGCCATCAGCCAATGCAGGCTATGAGGCTTTTTTATAGTACGATTTTTGTCCTTTTGAATTTTTAATAAATTTTTTAAAAGTAAAAAATTTTTCAATTTAAAAAAAAAAATTATTTTTGTGTTACAAAGTCTACGATATTTTTGAAACTACTGAGCAATGTAAGCACGATTTAAAGCAAATTTCAGGGCCACATTTCGAAATTTTTCTTTTTTAATTAAATAGAACAAACCCGTTTCAAATGATATTCAAATAACTATCCCTTTCCGTCCCTGGCAACACAAACGTGTAGGTAAATTTTATGTATTTTAAAGAGAGAAATTTATATTTTGTCCAACTGAAATCCCAAGGCACACATATGTGTATGTCCTGTTTCTAAGGACATGAGCTTTGTATGGACATAAAAAATAAATTTTTATTATTTTATAAAACTTTGAAATTTGGTCTTCAGACTGAAAGAGCTATACCGTTTTACTTACCCCATTAAGGAGATAACGAGCTGTTATTTTTGAAGCAAGTATAAGTCTATTATAAAAACAACGAGTCAGCGGTAATTTTAGTAAGATGGCGCCTATACTTTACTAAAATTAGCGCTAACGTATTTTTTTTATTTAACCTTATAACACTTGCCAAAAGTACAGCACTATCTTACTAATGTGCTGCTTATAGAAAACGAACAGTCCAGTCGTCTGAAAGTTTAGTATGAAAAACACTCAAAAATAAATTGAAAATAAAGGGTTTTTCAATCGTTTGCTGTAGCTAAAACTACCGCTAATTAATTTTTTTTAAAGTGGAGTTATAACACTTTCATATCTTGGAAACGTAACATTTTAACTCACAAAAACCTTGTCAACAAATTTTTTTTTTTTTTAAAGTAAGTTTAATAAATTGGTGTAAGTGTTTTTAACCTTTCAAACTTGTCAGTAAGTAGTTATGTTTTGTTTGTTTCTATTTTTTGTGGTGAGATTTTACAAACTTTAACTTTCAGCAAAATAGCGAAACAAGATTTCGTTATAAAAGTTTTCTTTTTGTATATGAATATCATCCAGAAAATATGTAATAAATAAGAAAATCTAAAAAAAGAAAAAAAAAATTATTTGGAAGTGGGATACAATTGAATGTGTGTCAATTTGTGTGGCTGTGACAGAAAATACTTGTGTTGTTACTGAAACTCGCCTAGAAATTTTATATGAAAATTAGCCACAAAATTTTTAAATTTTTCATACGAATTTTCTACACATAAACCGCACATAGTTAATGTGCTGTTTCCATAACACAAACGTTTTGTATGACAAACATCCACAAACATTTTTTTATAGATTTAATCACTTATTACACACATTTTTATTTATTTATTTTTTTTTTTTTTTTTTTTTGCAAAATTTTTTCAATTTTTGTCAGCAAAAAAAAACTTTCTATTTAAATTGTACATTGTAAGCAGAAATAAAGAGATACAAAATATATATTAGATAAGTTTAAACAACAACAACAATTTTAATAACAACAACTGAGTCATAAAATTTGCAAGAAAAAAACTAAACAAAAAAAAATCTTAAAAGTAAAAATGGGAAACGGTTTTAATGATTATTTAGATGACATTTATAAGGGGAAAATGTGTTGAAAATTCTTTAGCTTCCAAAAATAATTCTTAGAAAGAATACAAAAACAACAACAATTTAACGCCTAAACAGAACAAAAAATGAAAAAATATTAAAAACAAGTTAAAAAGCATCTTATTTAAGTATAAACAAGCAGCTTTAAGCTGAATCTACTTTTGTGTGTCTGATAATCTACTTCTATGTAAGAGTTTTAGGTTCGCATATGCAAACAGATTCTATGAATGTTAAAGGCAACTTAAGAATTAAATACTTTTTGTTATAAAAATTGTTTTTTTTTTTTTTTTATTTAAAAATCTTGTTAAGTTTAATCTTAAAAAGTACTTTTATGTTTCACTTCAGAAACGCTTATTTTTTTTTTTAAGGCAAAGAAGGAAAAAAATATTGAAGAATTTAAATAACTGCACAAGCTTACAAGCAATTTTTATTATAAAATATTACATGTGCAGGTAGGGATGGATGGATTTTAAATATGCTAGTGCAGCCCTTTAGTATGTATCCTGCTGTACAATAACGCTTACCTACACTCATTTCAGTAACAAACTCAAATGACTAAATAATATTGAAGGAGCGCTCTTGATGTCTTTAAATTTGCTGTGCCATTTATTTAAAGATAAAATTATTATTTGCCTAGAATTAATTAATGCACTTATAAGTACGAGTACACACAAAATATTTATTGTTTACGCTTTGCATTTAACAAACATATGCCTCCCTTGATCGCACAATACCTTTGAAGGATAATAAAATAAATAAAATTTATAATTAAAACTTGCATGTGGTTTTATGTAAAACTAAATTAAATAAATTTTAATGCCTTAAAAACCAACGATTATCCAATTAAACAAAAAAAAAATTCTACTTCAATATAATTTTCTATTATTTATTAAATAAATAAATAAAAACATAAATGCTAATTGCCCTACAAATTTAACGTATAAAATAAACCAACAGATAAATTTTTGGTCTCATTAAAACTTTATGAGAATCAAGAATTTTGCAATAATAAAATACGAAAGAACATAACACAACCACAGCCCATATTACAGTTGCAGTAATTAAAATGACTAATTAAAATATTTTACAACAAATCATTTTTTTCTTTTAGAACTTATTGCCACAAATAAAACAAACACCCAACACAGACACATTTTAAATAAACCCAGTTTAATTAAACTGAGTTTAACTAAACCGATTTTAACTATACCGAGTTTAGCTAAACCGAGCTTTAGTAAACCGATTTTAATTAAACCGAGTTTAAGTAAACCGATTTTAACTAAACCGAGTTTTAGTAAACCGAGTTTAAGTAAACCGAGTTTAAGTAAACCGAGTTTAAGTAAACCGAGTTTAAGTAAACCGAGTTTAAGTAAACCGATTTTACCTAAACGGAGCTTAACTAAACCGATTTTAACTACACCGAGTTTAAGTAAACCAATTTTAAGTAAACCGATTTTAACTAAACCGAGTTTAACTAAACCGATTTTAACTAAACCGAGTTTTAGTAAACCGAGTTTAACTAAACCGAGTTTAACTAAACCGATTTTAACTAAACCGTGTTTAACTAAACCGATTTTAACTAAACCGAGCTTAACTAAACCGATTTTAACTACACCGATTTTAAGTAAACCAATTTTAAGTAAACCGATTTTAACTAAACCGAGTTTAAGTAAACCAATTTTAAGTAAACCGATTTTAACTAAACCGAGTTTAACTAAACCGATTTTAACTAAACCGAGTTTTAGTAAACCGAGTTTAACTAAACCGAGTTTAACTAAACCGATTTTAACTAAACCGTGTTTAACTAAACCGATTTTATCTAAACCGAGCTTAACTAAACCGATTTTAACTACACCGATTTTAAGTAAACCAATTTTAAGTAAACCGATTTTAACTAAACCGTGTTTAACTAAACCGATTTTAACTAAACCGAGCTTAACTAAACAGATTTTAACTAAACCGAGTTTAATTAAGTTTAAGTAAACTGATTTTAACTAAACCGAGTTTTAGTAAACCGAGTTTAAGTAAACCGAGTTTTAACTAAACCGAGTTTAACTAAACCGAGTTTAACTAAACCGATTTTAACTAAACCGATTTTTATTGAACCGAGTTTAAGTAAACCGATTTTAACGTGCATAAGTTGAACTAAATCGAGTTTAACTAAACCGAGTTTTAGTAAACCGAGTTTTAGTAAACCGATTTTAAGTAAACCGAGTTTAAGTAAACCGAGTTTTAACTAAACAGAGTTTAACTAAAACGATTTTAACTAAACCGAGTTTAACTAAACCGAGTTTAAGTAAACCGAGTTTAAGTAAACCGAGTTTAAGTGAACCGATTTTAACTAAACCGAGTTTAACTAAACCGAGTTTTAACTTAACAGAGTTTAACTAAACCGATTTTAACTAAACCGAGCTTAAGTAAACCGATTTTTATTGAACCGAGTTTAAGTAAACCGAGTTTAACCTGCCTAAGTTTATCTACATCGAGTTTAACTTAACTGAGTTTTAGTAACTTCCTTTGTTTTCTATTTATATCGCGAGAACTTTATGTAGGTATTCCGTTTGAATAAGTTTACTAGAAATCAATTTTAGTTTTGGTGAAATCGAAATCGTTGTAGGCCTGTGTAATCAAAGCAGTAAAGTCAACTGGCAAGAAAAAAATTTTTTATTTAAATTTGCTGCTTCTCTCTTGAACATAGTGAATATTAAGCGAATTAATAATTGTTTTTCCAACACTTTGCTTTTGGCACTTTTTCTTAGTTTAAACACTTTATTTAAATATTAAAATATTATTTTTCTCTATATGGAAAAATATTATTTCTTTTTTAATAAAATGATAAAGAAAGTGAAATCATGTTTCAGGCATATCAAGACCACATTATGGCAAATGCATGCGAATAAAATTAAATATTTAACTTTTTCAAATTTAAATAAAAAAAAAAGTTCTCTCACATGCAAAGCATGCATTATGCCATAGGCTGTGCGTACGTTTGCTTTATTAAATAAGCGTTTCTTTATTTACAGAAAAACGGAAATTGTAAATTGAAATTTAAAAAAGAAATTTTTTAATTCTAAAAAAGAAAAATTAGCTCAATCCTAGGGAAATGCTTGTTCTTTATGAAACATAAAAGAAGAGTAGAAATTTATATTTCGTTTAAAATTACATTGCTAAGTTTGGTTCAGCTGTTTGTCGCTTAGAATAAAAAGTGTTCCAAATAAAGAACCTGTTCTTGTCCAATTACAAAAGTGTCTTTCTTATTCCTTACAGAATATAAAAGATTTAAAAGAAAAAGAAAGATTCGTAAAAAAAAATAACAAAAAATAACAGTCAAGTTCTTTTTGTTTGTTATTTTCTTTTTTTTTTTTAATTTTTCAGACATGGTTGGGTGTCTGTTTTTGTGCTGTCAACTTTTAAAAACTTTTGAAAAGTTCTACGGTTTGTCTTTTTAATTTTTTTTCGTTAATTTTGCTAAGTAAATAAAAGACACTTAATTATTTAATTTCATAAAATAGTTTTTTGTTTTGAAAAGTTGTTAATGAGCTCAACAAATTACTTGTAAAAATTTTTAAACCACAAAGAAAAGTTAACAAAAGAATAATAATTTTTTCTAAAATCTTTTTATAACTTTTCTATTCGTTAACTATTTTATTAAATTATTCGATCTTATAAATTAAATAGTAGTAAATATTTTTTAAAATTATTTTTATTTTCCAATATTATTTAATTTCCTGAAGACGACATCCAAATATTGGAAAATAAAAAATTTTTTTTTATTAAAGTCTTAAGCTTGTTACTATTTGCTACTATTTTTTTTTTTTTTGGGAGTTAGTCAATTAGGGGATTCCCAGTGGTGTCTTATCACCTATAAAGTTTTAAAGTCATATTATTTTATGATAGGTTAAAAAAATTGTTGTTGTGCTTCAAACAAAAAAGTCCCGAACGCCATCGAACGTTTTTTTTTTCCAACTAGTGCTTATTTCGTGAATGGTAATACTTAGCTCATGTCTGATTTGACAGATAATTAGTTTTATCCTTCCGCTGAAAGAATATGGTTGTGCTTTCGCTTCACTAAGTGGGCTTACGATCGACTTAGAGAAGATGCCGATTTTGCAAAAAAAAAATCATCTTTTCAGATGAAGCTCATTTTGATCTTGGCGGGTATGTAAACAAACAAAATTGTCGCATTTGGGGCACAGAAAACCCGCACGCATACATTGAAAAGCCGACGCACCCAAAACGAGTCACTGTTTGGTGCGGATTTTGGTCCATTGGCATAATTGGGCCATTTTTCTTCGAAAATGAGCAAGGAGTGGCCGTTACAGTCAATGGCGATCGTTATCGGGCCATGTTGAACGAATTTTTGTTCACAAAAATTGAAGAGGAGGATATTGGCAGCATTTGGTTTCAACAGGACGGCGCTATGTGCCACACAGTCGAAGCTACACTCGATGTTTTTATAGCATTTTCAAAAAAAAAAAAAAAACGTTATTTGGCGGACCCTTTAATACTTTTTCTACTGTCTTTAATAATTTGTCATAAGTAAAATTAGACAGCTGAATTTTTGTATTTCCATTATTTTTTTTATTGAAAATGGATAATTTATAAATATACTAGCTGACTCATTAAACGTTGTTTCGCCATATGAATTATTTTTAGAGTATGAAAATATATCTTATTTATTTCATCAAAATCGGTTAAGTTGAAAAAATTAAAAAAATTTTTTTTGGCTGAATGATAATTATATGGTTGATTTAAGACACTAAACATAATATGGCTAAAAATAACTAGAAACATGTTTATCGTAATCAGAATAATGTTTAGATCCTTAAAATTAATAATAATATTTTTGTGGAGACCACACTATGTTTGAGGTGACCATATGAAACCATCTTTTTTTCTTTGCGTGTGTTTATTTATTTTTTTATCACCTGACGCAAGTTAAGTTGTAAGGGTTTGCTCATAGCAGTCATACTTTTTCGTGCTATATTTTTAAAACTTTATGATTACTGTGTTAAATACACAACAGTGATTAGAACAGGATGATAGAATACAAACATTTCCGAAATATAAACTCCTAAGGAATAAAAATTTGTTTTTCATTTTTCCCACAAGCCAACACATCATTTGCAATATTTTTAAAAATATTTATTTACACAATTCAACTCATGCAAAACATAATTCACCTTCTTGTAATGGAATTTTAATCTCTGCTAAAGTTGTAGAAGTAAATAGTTTGGAATGGCACTTCAACACATACACATTTTGCAAACATGCCATTTAATTAATTTATTTCTGTGCATTGGACTTGAACTTATAAAAATAGTTTTCTATTTAAAGACGATTTAAAATAAAAAATAAAAAGCTGCAAAGCATGCCCACATGAAGTGTGTGGAATATTATTTTTGAAAAATAAATTTTATTATACGCAAAAGTGCCCATGCCTGTGTGAAGGTAGCGCATAGTATACGCACTTTTTTATACCCTTCACAAAAAAAGAAAAGAGTATATATAAATTTGTCTTGCCCTATCTTTAAAAATACTCCAAAGTAACTTCTGAGTATTTGGGCAGTAGATTAAAAATCTAGACGATCTTGTGTTTAACAATATAATTATTTGACTAACGTCACAGCCAAATTTAACTTGATTTTGTCTAAAATTTTACTACAGAAGCTGCACCAGGCCGAAGCAAAATATCAATATAAAAATAAATAATTTTAATTCGCTTGTCTTTTTAATTAAAATTTTTTTTAACTTAAATAAATTCATATAACACATTTTTGTGTAATAAGAGTTTATTAAAAATTTTTTTTTATGGATTTGGCCTTAAATTTTTAGCAGTTTCGTTTAATTTTTATTTTTATTTTTTTTTTTTAATTAAATTGTCTAATAAAATTTCTATTGTTTTAAGAAACCAAGAATGCATAACTTACCTTTTCCATGGGCGCATTATAATCAGATTTCTTCCATAAAATATTATTCGAACTGACGGAACCACGATCTTTGACATTCTTTACAATTCTAACAGAACGAACGCGAACCTGAAAAATAATTAAATTTTCATTATTATTAATTATAAATCATGCAGCACTAGCTACTCTTTAGAAGTCAGGTTCTAGGCAAGAATCGGACTTATGGCTACCTGTAGTACGATTAAATAACTTTTATTAAGAACATTCGTATCGATATTTTATCGAATTCGGTATTCAGTAACTTTTCAACAAAAATATTCGGTACGATAGAAATCGTTATTTGTGATGATTATTTATGTGCCGTTAACTTTGTCTTAAACTTCAAATATTTTTGTCGGAAAGTTACTGACTACCAAATTCGATAAAATATCGTTATACTTGCTTGTCGATACGAATGTTCGTAATAAAAGTTACTGCATCGCACTACTGATTGATAAAAAAAAAAAAAAAACTTGCTTACCGAGTGCACACGATCGTAAGTGCTGCTGTTGTATAAACTAGAGGCCATTGTTGTTTCACGAAAGCTGGACTGATCTCTAGCAAATCCATTATTATAATAAACGTTTTTACGTTTGCCACATAAAATGTCCTTAAATGCGACACGATAACGATGTGACATCACATTATACAAAATGGGATTAATTGTGCTGCAATAACAAAGAAAATTATAAAACCGTAATTGAGTTGTTATTTTTGAAAGTGTTATAAGTCCAATTTTTAAAAAAAAAAAAAAAATTACGCCGTTTTTTTTATTTGATAATTTTTTTCCACCTTTAAAAACGATAGGCCGGAAAAAAAATTTTTCTGTGGTAATTTCACTAAAATTACCGCTAACTAATAACACTTTCGAAAACAGCAGCTTAATTATCAAAAAAGAGCATCTGTTTCTAAACACAAGACACAACACACAAAACACTTACCATGTGACATAGTAGGCAAAACCAGTCATTGAAAACAACCATTCGTTAACCTCCTGATAATATTTGTACGTTTTGCCATGGACATACCACAAACGTTGTATATGAAATGGCAGCCAACAAATAAAAAATGTCAGTACAACAGCAGCTGAAAATTTAAATGAAAGAAAAAGAAAAACACAAATTTTTATTTTTGTAAATAAATTTTTGTAAATTCTTTTAAGGCCAGAGTTGAAGTTAGGCTTTTGTAAGCCCCACAGCCATCTTAGAAGATTTTGATAAGCTAAATAATGGATAACACAGTGATACAAAAAAATAAAGTGCCTGGGAAGTGATATTATTTTTGTCGAGTACAACAAGAATCTGATTTTTTGGACCTTTTAAAATTCTAAGCGGATTTGGAAAGAAAACATCGAGGCCATTTAAATGGTATGTATATTTATCGTTTAAGTAAACTTAAGAAATCTGTAAGTATTTCTCCACCAAACGAATTAGGCCTGATTATGAGTGTCGTTGTTGTGACGAAAACAGTGATATGTGGCAACACAGGCCATATAATTTGCATTAGCTTGTCGTAAATTCGACTACGACAGTGACACTCGTAATAAGGCCTATTATTTTTTAATTTTTTTTTAGTAATTTTTTAACTTTGGAGACGTTTTTACACAGTATTTTATAAAGCAACCGTAAAATTTTTTACTTTTTTTAAATCCGTTAAAAAAATTTCCCAGAAATCTAATTTTTGGCTATTCCACTCAAAAATGTTTTTTTTTTTAACTCAGCATGAACCTAAGATTTTGGAGATGTTTAAAAAATTCCAAAAACAGATTTTTGTTGTACTACCAGAAAAATAATATCGCTTACCAGGCATTTTTTGTCGCACAGTGTAATCTAACCTTCTTCTCCTCTAAGCTTACTACTGCTTCTAAGCAGAGCAATTTTTCTTTTATATTTGGGATCAGGAATATTATTGTTATCCTTTTTTTTTTTGTTGCTGTATTAAATAACCTGCCTGTCCTACCAATAAGCATTAACGACAATGTCAAATGTTTTATGGCTAAAAAGGCGCTAGCAAACGATGAAAAATTGGCGGCAGCTTGAACACTAAACTCAAATAAAAAAAAACCACAACAGACATAAAGAAGGATTAAAAAAAATTATTTTACGTAAAAAGAGGTTGCAAAGCTTAAAAAAAATATATAAATAAAATTGTTGTTACTCTAGGGAAAACAAAAAATGTGTTACTCCATGTGAAACTGGCAAAATTAGAAAAATAATTCTTCAGTTCCTTCACCTGTCACTTTTATAGAACTTAGAGCTAACCCTTAGCAAATGCTAGAAAACATATTATTTAAGCTTTCCAAGTAAGACAAGGTTATAAAAATAAATTTGTAGAAGTTGAGTTCCTTTTCACTGCACTCTTGCTAACTGTTACTTACGGGTAACACTTAAAAAGCCAAATCACTAAAAGTGAAATAAAATAAAAGATTTATATAATGATTTAATTTATTTTTTCGATCTTTTTATAAATTTTTATAATAAATATTATTCAAGCTTAAGAGCTTATGCTTTTAATTATATTTTTCCAATTATTAATTTTCCCTAAAGAAGACTTTCAATACAAGAAAGTTGAAATATTGAAAAAATATAATATAAAATAATAAAATCTTAAGGGTCCGCCAAATAACGTTTTTTTTTTTTTTTGAAAATGCTATAAAAAACATCGAGTGTAGCTTCGGCTGTGTGGCACGTAGCGCCGTCCTGTTGAAACCAAATGTTGTCAATATCCTCCTCTTCAATTTTTGTGAACAAAAATTCGTTCAACATGGCTCGATAACGATCGCCATTGACTAACGGCCACTTCTTGCTCATTTTCGAAGAAAAATGGCCCAATTATGCCTCTGGACCAAAATCCGCACCAAACAGTGACTCGTTTTGGGTGCGTCGGCTTTTCAATGTATGCGTGCGGGTTTTCTGTGCCCAAAATGCGACAATTTTGCTTGTTTACATACCCGCCAAGATCAAAATGAGCTTCATCTGAAACGATGATTTTTTTTTTGGCAAAATCAGCATCTTCTCTAAGTCGATCTCAAGCCCACGTAGCGAAGCGAAAACACAACCATATTCTTTCAACGGAAGGATAAAACTAATTATCTGTCAAATCAGATATGAGTTAAGTGTTACCATTCACGAAATAAGCACTAGTTGAAAAAAAAAACGTTCGATGGCGGACCCATTACAAACAAGAGTTATCATTTTTTAGCTTTAAAAAATTTTTTTTAAATAATTTTTTTCTTTTTGGAACAATTTCTTTCAAACTACTGAGTTAATTTAAG
This sequence comes from Thelaira solivaga, assembly GCA_947397855.1. Taxonomy (NCBI): domain Eukaryota; kingdom Metazoa; phylum Arthropoda; class Insecta; order Diptera; family Tachinidae; genus Thelaira; species Thelaira solivaga. Next base: position 63,417,022 of record OX377613.1, read on the forward strand.
AAGCATAAAATTACCACTTAAGGGAAACTTTGAGGCGAAATTTCGGATTTTCTTTTTAATTCAATAAAGCTAAAAGTTTTCAGATAATAGTCATAAATGTCACACTACACAGTATACCTCGGAAATCAGAGACAATTTTAAAAACACTCGTCATCAACCGAAATTTCAAATTTAATTTAATTCGAAATTTTAATCGGTATTGAATGCGGCTTTGCAGCGCTCCAATATATTCAGCTTTCATTTACTTTGACCCCAACACATAATTTATTTATTTATAGAATAAAATTGCTATATAATTTGATTCTATGCTAATCTATTCTACATATACAATATTTATTAAAGATAATATTTTTTTTTAATATAAAAATAATTAGTTACTGATTACATACGCCTAAAATGATTTAAGCAGTTTCTTAATGCCTTGCTAACACGCTTTAGACTTTGTTTTTATTTCTAAAGCCTTTAAATATGCAATAGAATACAAAATCATACACACACAATACTTACCCAACATTCTAATGACAGCTTTACGTGACTGTTGGTGTCTCGATTCTCTATGCATGGAACCTTGTTGCACGCCTGCAATAAAAAAAAATCAATTGCATATTTTTATTCTGTATGTGTGTGTGTGCAAATAAAAAAAATATATAAAAAAAAAAAAATTTTATTCATTTTAAAACTCACCCAATTGTTGAGTGGTTCTTGAGCGTATTTTGGCACCCATACGACCATAAAAATAAAATATTAAAAACATGGGTATAAAAAAGAAAACCAACGAAGATACCTCAAACAAAGGTATATGCTCTGGTGGATCAAAGCCACAAAACTCTGACTCTGCTATACGAGTTTGATCTGCAACAAAAAAAAAAAAAAAAAAAATATTTCAAGCCACCAACAGACATAAAAAAATAATTAAGTGTCCGGCTTCAAAGTTTCATTTTGTTTTTAACAACTCACCTGGTGGATAGCACCAGTATTTTATATTCGTCCATATGCCAAATGGTATGGCACCCATAAAACTTACTACCCACAGCAAGGCTATAATACGTAATGCCCTTTTAAATCCACTCATGGCATACAAGTGTAATGGATGGCAAATGGCTAAATAACGTTCAACCGAAAACGCTACTATGGTTAAGACGGATACATACGTTGATCTGCTTCCAAACATTTAATTTATTTTTTTTTTATACAAGAGTAAAGAAAAATAAATGAAAGGAAAAAAAAAGAAAAGGGAAAATATTAAAACAAAAAAGTCTGTTGAAAAATATTGTTGCATAAACAATTGCTTCCTTTTATAATTTAATGGTCGAGCTTTTCTCTGTGTATGTGTATAGTAAAGGGCTGCACAAGCACACTTGAAAGCCAGATATGACTGCAAACATATTTTATAATAAAAAATGGCTTAAGTATGCTTGTGCAGCCTTTTAGTGTATAGCTAGTGCTCCTGATTGTATTTTAGTGGTTAAAAGCAAGCAGCAGAGAAGCCTTCTAAGAGGCCTAGCTAGGTCTTATTGTAAATACAGCCCAATTATGAATAAAAATTTCCCGGGTGTTTTTTAACTTTTTCCTTTCCTCTTTTATAAAAAAAATTCTCCCTTTTTTAACATAAAAAATTCTCTGATAAATGGAATTTTTTCCCAAAACCCAAAACCCAAAATTTTCCTTAGAAAAAAATTCCTAGGGAAAATTATTTTTTTTTAAACAACAAAAATGCGCGAAGCTTCTTGGCTTGGCTGCAGAAAACAGCCAGGGTCTAGACAGAAATCGAACCTGCGACCCCTAGATTGGTGGGATAGTACGCTACCTACTAATCTATTGGGTTTATAGTGTTCCAAGAATTTCTAAATGTGAAATCAAGATTTTTACTGAAAAAAAAAATTTTATTAAAAAGAATTTTTTTTTAATATTTTGTTTTCACATTTTAAGATTTTTAAAAATTTATTATTTCGTCTTTAACATTTTTAAAAAAATATTTTTCAACTATTGCTACAAATTTAATTTTTTGTTAGAGCTGATGATCATATATTTCAGTCTTAGAATTTTATCCTGTTAGACTAAATAAATTAATAAATAAATAAATAATTTTTTTTTCAAAATCTTTAAATCTCAATATTTTGGTTTTAACGGTTTTAAGAAAATATTTTCCAACAATTTCTTAATAATAAAAAATTTTTTTTTATTATTTTTTACGACAAAATTTTGAATTTCGTTATTTATTTTGAACAGTTTTCAAAAAATACTTTTCAACAATTTTTCAAAATATTTTTTTTTTATTTTTTGAAAAAAATTTTTTTTTAATTTAATTATTTTGTTTTTAACCGTTAATTAAATTTTTTCCAAATTTTATTAAGATTTTTTTTTTAAATATTTTTAATAAAAATTTTTAAATTTCACTATTTTTTTTTTAAATTTTTCAAAATTGTAATTTTTAGTTTTCTGTTTCTACAAGTTTAAAAAAAAAAAATTTTTAAGTTTTATTATTTTAAAAATTTTTAAAAAAAAATATTTTCAAGAAAAAAACTCAACAAGAATTTTTTTTATTTCTTTGTGTATTTTGTTAAAAAAAAAATTTTTATGTTTTTCAATTTTTAAAAAAATATTTTTAATAAAAATATTTGAATTTCACACAATAACTATTGAAAACTTAAAAAAATATTTTCAAAAAATTAATTTCAAGCAAGAATTGTTATGTAATTTTGTTAAAAAAAATATTTTTTTCCACAATTTTTCCAAATTGAATTTCTTTTTTTAACTTTTAAAATTAAGAAAAAAAAATGATTTTAGGCAAATATTTTTTTAAAATTCGATATTTCGTTTTTAAAGGTGTTTTTCTAAAAAAAAAACTTCATATAAAGAAATGATGCTGTAGCAAAATACTTGTTCTTCCAGACTAGTAGTAAAAGTACTGGTACTTCAACAAAGTATTCTCTTCTTTTTTACTTAATTCGTTATGTTCTTTTTCTTTTTTATATCAGGCATTTGAATAGATAAAAATTAACAAAAGAGTTTGATAGTGAATCCTTTCTTAAGTTCTGAAAAAAAAACACCCTTTATAGCCTTGTGCATACAACTCATCAGATTTAGTGTGATTTACTATCATAAAAAAAAAAAAAAAATAAACAATTCTCACGCTATTTGAAATGGAGTGCCACAATAACAGTAAACATTCTCTTCCCTTTGGGAAATAATTTCCAAGAAATTTAATGCACTCGTAAACACAACAACAGCCAATAAAAAGGAAAAGAAATAAAAGAGTAGAAAAGATGTACTTTTTTATAGCTTTTTACAGCTGTTTAGTTACTTAAAAAATGTATAGAAAATTATATACAGAATGACAAGACTTAGATGCGGTTTATAGAAAACCAAACAATTAAATCATATATATAAAAAATTGCTTAAAAAATACTTAGAAATTTTGTGTTTTCCACACAAATTTTTTAGACGTTTTCTGCAAACAGCACAAGAAATTGCATTTCTTGTTTTCTTAAAACTAATTAAATTAAATTAAATAATTTAAATAATAAAAAAATGCTATTAAAAAACTTAAAAAAGATTCAATCATCATTTTATGGCTACCTTACCCACTGTGCAAGTTTTGTAAATAAATAATATTCAATATAGAGTTATTGACTTACGCTTCTGAAATATACGCTCGAGCTTTACAAAATGGTAAACCAAATAAATACGGATATTGATGCCAATATAAAAATACTTCTGTAGGCAGGCCTGCAAACGAAAATAAAAAAATATTAAAAATTAAAATGCATAAAATGCTAGCAGCAAGTAAATATGATGACACACAGAGAAAAAAGCAAAACAAATTAAAAATGAAACCATGGGAACCATGGAGAGTTTAACAACAAAGAAAACATTAAAAGATAAGAAAAAGGATATGAAAAAAGGAAGCCAACAATATTGAAAAACAATCCATTATTTTTCAATCAACGACACAAGTCATTAAATGAATTAAAGTACTTCAGTGAATTAATGAAATATTTCATTGATATTTTTGTTTTTGTAACAACAGAAATCCGCGAAGCTTCTTGGCTTGTCCTCAGGTAGGAATCGACCATTAGATTGGTAAATTAGTACGCTACCTACTAGACCAAATGGTCTAATTTGAACCTGTTTTTGTTACTTAGGATATCGCTACCTACAACCGTCTGACATGGTGTTCAAATCACCCAAGGAAGTCTTTCAAGAATTTATAACTTGAAAGTAGCGGCACACTAAGCCTATTCTGGCCGCAATGACCAGCTGACTCGCTCCTAATTCTAATTCATTAATTTAATGAAATATTTCACAAGTTATGTGCAGTAATGACATATTTTCATTAAATTAATGAAATTATTTCATTAAATGATTTAATATTTCATTAAAATAATAAAAAAAAATTTTTTTTAATTAATAAAAAATTTCATTGAATTGATTAAACATTTCATTAAATTAGTGAAATATTGTATTAAATTAATTAAATATTTTATTGGATTAATTAAATATTTTCTTAAATTAACGAAATATTTCATTACTTTAATGAAATAGTTGAAAAATCATAATTATTTCATTGAATTAATTCATTAAATCAATGAATACTTCCTTAAATTAAATAAATATTTTATTAAATTAATGAATTAATGAAAAATTTTACTAAATTTAAAAAAAATTTCTTTGAATTAAGGAAAATATTTTACTGAATTTAAGAAAAATTTCCTTGAATTAAGGAAAATATTTTATTGAATTTATGAAAAAATTTTTGAATTAATGAAAATTTTTGCTGAATTTAAGAAAAATTTTCTTGAATTAATGAAAATTTTTGCTGAATTTAAGAAAAATTTCCTTGAATTAATGAAAATTTTTGCTGAATTTAAGAAAAATTTCTTTGAAATAAGGAAATTTTTTTATTGAATTAATGAAAAAAATTTTTTGAATTAATTGAATTAATGAAAAATTTCATTGAATTAATAAAAAATTTCGTTGAATTAATGAAACCAGATGTATTTTTTAAATAAAAAAATTTTTCGTCATAGTATTGAGAAAATACAAAGGAGATATGAACCAAATTCTTTCAGTGTTTTATGTTTCATGTGAAAACGAAGGAAGCTTAATAATTTCCAAACAATAGCTTGTCTTTGTAGTCAAGTGTTAAAGGTAGTGATGATCTGGCATTCTATGGTTTTAAATTATATGAAAATTAATAGCGGTGATTGTAAGTAAAAGGGCTTTAAAAAGGCCGGGTTAAAGCCATTTCTTAGCTGCTACTCTACAACTTTAATTTAAGCTTAACAGAGAAAACACGATTTTGCTAAGCACAATTAATTTTAATTTAATTAATTTAAAAATGGGGTGCCCCGAAAAAGCTTAGCGGATTTGTGTTGTTAAAAAAAAACAAACAAAAAAATACAAAAATCAGAGACGAAAAACTGCTAACGAAATCAATAAAGAATGCGACGTTTTGGGCCATGTCTAAATTATTTGCAGCAAAATTCATTTAAAAAATGTTAAGCTTATTTTCTTTGAGAAAAATTAAGCAATTAAAAAGAATTCGTTTGGCTTCACCGAACTTAAGACTTTTTTCTCATTAAAAAAGTTAAAAAAAAAAAAATCTTCTCTTTGTGTAGTTGTTATTGCAGCCATTAGCCCTTATTAATAGTGTTTTTACACTACAGCACATCTTAGAGGAATGCGTGGAAGATGTTGAAAATGAAAAAAAGTTGTTTACACTATCAACATCTAACATCTACCATCAACTAAACTGTCGAAAAATAAAAGAAAAGAAGACGCATAATTTTCGAAAACCAAAAAAAAACTTAAAATAAATTTAGAAAAATCATTCATTTTGTTGCTTTGCAAGATCAAATCCATTAAGCTTCAAAATTTGAATTTTTATTTTGTTTAATATGTGTACATACTTATGTTATGTATGTATAAATAAATGTTACTGTATAAGTGATGCCGCTAAAATCGAAAATATTGCCATTTTTCTAGTGATGGCACGAAAATTATCGAAAGATGTTGAGTGAAACAAAATGAGATAGGAACATCTTGTAAAGATGTTGGAAGATGTTGATTTTTTCTACATGCATTTTATATGGGAAGATGTTGTCATCTCGCCAAATAGATGGTAGATGTTAAATGTGCTCTAGTGTAAAAACACTATAAGTGCGTTGGCTAATTTTGTGTGGTTTATTTATTGTTTCTCTTAAAACTCTTAAAATTACTTAAGCAAGTACAGAAAGTATATAAATTTTCCAAACAAAACAAAAAGAGAGAAAAGGGAAAAAGAAAAGATAAAACAAATTGTGTGCCTGTATCAGCTTTTAGTTTGCTTTTCTTGGCCATAAAGCTCGTCTAAAAGTTATTTTGTCAGCACATAATTTAACGCAAACTTGGCTTGCAATAATTCCCTTCACAGCAAATTGTAATCTCAGCACTTAAGGGTTTTATAATAAAAAAAATAGCAAATAATAAGGATATGCTGCCGCACTAATCAAAAATAAATACGAAAGGGAGAGTAAGAAATACGTATTTATAGCGCGGCAGGCAGTCTTGTCAACTTTTAAAATTCCAGCAAGAAAAAACTGGACATTACAAAAAAAAAACCTAAAGCTTAAACAAGCAGAACCAAAAACCAAAATTTTTCTTCTTTTTTTTTTACTGGAATTATAATATTTAGTTAAAAAACTTTAACCTTCAAGTATCTCATTCACAGCCTATTAATTCCACTGCAAAATATTTTAATGGAACATTTTCAGAAATGCATACGCTTGTTTTGCTTTTTGTTGGGGTAATTTGCGCACAAGTTTAGCGCTACTAACGAGCAAAAGAAGCACTAAAACTATTATAAAAAGAAGCTAACTTCAAAACGTTGCACTAAATTTGAGCGAAAGTTGACAACTAAAAAAAAGCACTAAAACTAAAAAGGCGCTTACTCGAAAATTAACTTAAACTAGTGTCAGCACTTAGTTGGCAATGCTGGTGGCAGTGTAGTCTTCTGCACTTACTCAGCGATTCCTTTTTCTTGGAATTTTATTTTATTTTATGGGCAGGATTTTTTTTCCATATTTGTTGTGTTTTCATATTTTTGTTTGTTTTCATTTCATGCAAAGTTTATGTTTCAGTGGAAAACTCATAATGCATGCAGCATAAAAAAGAAAACTATCAAAAAATAAAGGGTGTGTTTTTAAAAAAGATAGAGTTTACAAAAAAAAAAAAAAAAAAAAAAAAAAAAAAAAAAAAAAAAAAAAAAAAAAAAAAAAAAAAACTAAGACTGCCCAAACGTCTATTGCTTTGCCATGCAATAACATATTCCTCAACGCAATTGTGCAAGCTTTAACAAAATATATCTTTCTCAAAAACTTGCAAATAAGCGCAGCTATAGCATCATTGAAAATGGCAGTTTTGTGATTGATTTTCAGTGCTGCAAAGTAATTAGCGCTTTATTAAGCACTGCTTTGACATTGCAAACAGGAAGGCAGCCTAACTGTCAAGCAAACTTGTAATCAAATGAATAAATCATGGCAGAACTATACACAATAAAGCATTTTGTTCTCCTTGTTTTGGCATCGTAGCTGTCAAAATTTATATTCTTTACGCGCCATTGTTTTTGTGCTTAAAACACATAGAGCATGTGACCGATTCTGCATTGAATTTGCTCCTTTTTATTAAACTTTGTAATTCAGTGTTTGTTGTAGGCAATGCCTTACGGTGTATAATTCTGCTGGGGAATAGATTAAGACTTGAACTTGAAGTCCTCTAGCCATTAATCTAGAGGATCTTCTTTTCTCTTTGAAATAATTTTTTTTAATTGAAATTTAAGTTTTTGCCTTAAACGTTCTTTAAAAAAACACCCTTTATTTTTTCATTCAAGATTAATGCAAATAATTTTTGTTGTTGTTATTTTTATTTATTCATTCGTTATATTAAAATTCAACAAGAATTGTAAGTGAAATTGTAATTTTAATTTTAATTTTAACATTCTCAAATCCCTTTTGGATACAACAAAAACATGACTGAAAATGAAAGAAAAAATTATTTAAATTGAAAATAAACCGAAAATTAAATAATGAAATTAAAGTAATAATAGGCAAAATAAGAGCGAGAGCGAGAGAGAGAGAGGAAGGAGCGAAGCAACTTGCGTTTTAATGTTGGTGAGTTAAATATTGAAATCGGATCAACAGCAAGACCCTTCATATTACTGATGTTTAATTGGTTGGTTGGTTGGTTTTAAGGTTTTATACGAGGGCTGTTTGATTTTTTTTAATTTCCATAGCATCTATTAATAAACTGCTGTCAAATTTTAAGAAAAGCTGCGTCATTTAACTTGTGTCTGGCAGCCATTAAAAGCCGACAACAAAATTAAAAAAAAAGTGAATTTCGTGTGTTGGTTAAATATTGTGGCAAAAGATCCATAACTGGGCTAAGAACTGCACCCCATCCATCCCCCTGCGACTATTTTTTTTTTCCTAACCTGAGATGGTAAGAGATTTAGGTCGAATAAAGAGATCATTTCCAAAACAAACGCCTATTTTAAGCTCTTCTGTATTCCACACGGATTTGAAAAAATGTGGAATTACATTTTTTAATTTTTACTAAATGAAAACTTTTATGTTTTTTTTTTTTTTAAATCTACCCATAATTTTGCAAACAAAATAAAACAAAATTTTAAAAATTTTTAAATTAAAGACAGAGTAGTTATGAGATGTTGAATTTTTCAATTCTGAATAAAATATTTGGATTCGGAATACATAACAGCACTGATTATTTGGAATTAAACCCAATTTATGATTGCTTCCCAACAATTTTTGCTTTTGGTACAAAAATTCCCTGAATGTGAGAATATTCTATGATAAAAAAGAAAAAAAAATATTTATTATAAGAGGAAAGAGAGAAGAGAAAAAATTCTCGGAAAATTGTTATTCAAAATCGAATTGAATAAAAAATTAGAAAAACATGCGTGCCTGTTCTGTATTTCACATGGATTTTAAAAAAATGTTGAAGTAAATTTTTTCCATTTTACCAAAATAAAGCAAAAACAAAATTTTAAAAATCTTAAAATCCACCACAGAGTAGCTATGAGGTGCTGAATTTTTCAATTCCGAATAAAATATTCGGATTCGGAATACAGAACAGCACCGATTGAATTACATTTTTTTCATTTAAAAGTAGATTATAATGAAAAATAAAACGTTTATTTGAAAAGAAAGTTCAGTTAAGGCTAAAGTAACACAGTGATAGGAAAAAAGAATGAATGAATATCAGGAGAGTGATATTATTTTTCTAGTAAGTGCTGTCGAGTACAACAAGAATCTGTTTTTGGAATCTGCCAAATACCTGGTTGGTAACTTAGTTGAATATCAATCGATTTTAAGTTTCTCAGCGGACTTCTTCCCAGACAACCTGGGCCAACTCAACGCTGAACAAAGCAAACATTTTCATCAAGAAAACGGTTGCAATAATAAAATAAAAATGATTTCAGAATATTCACTTCACTGACGATGCTGACTTCTAAAAATACTGCCAAGCAAACATTTTTGAGTGGAATGGCCAAAAATTTTATTTCTGAAAAAAAAAAAAAAAAATTTTAAGAAAAAGTTTAATAACTCATAAAATTTTTAATGGATTTAGAAAACTAAAGTTTTGTTTTACTCATTAGTAAACATATTTTGAACGTTGATTGAAAAATTGTACGGGTTCTTTATAAAATACCGCGTAAAAACGTCTCCAAAGTAGAAAAATTACTTAAAAAAATGTGTTTGGTGGAAAAATACTTATATATTTTTTAAGTTTATTTAAATAATAAATATAACATAAAAACGGCCTCAATGTTTTTTTGCTAAATCCGCTGAGAAACTTAAAATCGGTTGATATTCAACTAATTTACTGGTTTATAAGCGCATAAAGGTACGAAAAACCGGCTTTTTATCCGCAACTCAAGATTTTTAAGGTGTTTGATAAATTCTAAAACCAGATTCTTGTTGTACTCGACACCAGTGTTGCCATTTTGGCCTTTTTAGGCTAGATTTAGCCTTTTTTCTTGCATTTAGCCTTGAAATTTATGATTTAGCCTCTAAATCTTTTCCTAGCCTTTTTCTTTTTCAAAATAGCCTTTTTTGATTTTTCGCTATTTTTATTTTTGCGGATAGAAAGAAAAAATTTTTTTTATAAATTTTTTCAAAAAAAGCAAAGGGGGTAGTCCATGGTAATTTTTGACGAAAACAATTTTTTTCCCACTATTCGCAAAAAAGAAATTTAGAATTAAAGCCAATACATTTGTCTATCCAACGCAATAGAAATCAAGTCGATATCTTGAAAACAAAGCAAGTTATGACCAAAAATGTAACCAGTTCTACTACTGTTTTTTTCCGGCCACCTTTTAGTAGAACTGGTTACTTTATTGGTCATAACTTGCTAAGTTTTCAATTGTATCGACTTGATTTCTTTTGCGTTGGAGAGATAATTGTATTGTCTTTAATACAAAAATTCTTTTTTGCGGATAAAACAGCAAGTTATGACCAAAAAGGAAAGCATGTTTAAAACGACTATATTTTCTTTAGCTTTTGTCATTTTTTATAAATATCATAATTATTATTTTGAATTTTAAGCGATAGTTTTTTTTACTTCTTCTTAGCTTTTTTTTTTTTGAGAGTGATTTGGCTTTTTCTAGCCTTTTTTTAGGCAAATATAGCTTCTTTTTTTTGTAGCTCCTGGCAGCGCTGCTCGACACAGTTTACCAAAAAAATAATATTACTTCATAAAAATTTTTTTTTGTCGCACAGTGTAATCATAATCGAAATTAATGTCTTGTTTAGAACAAAATTTTTGTTTTGCATAAAATTTTTTTATAATAGTTACAAGTAGTTTGAAGAGAGCTCCAATGGAAAAAAATGTTTGGTTTGGCTCAAGTGGGTGAACTCAAGGCGAGAGGAATTCGCTCAGTAGCTGTCATATTCGAAAGTTTAAAAATTTCCTTAAAAAAATACTTTTTAGAATAAGAAATTCTGCAGCAATAAATAAAAATTTTAAAATTATTTAAAAATTTTGACAATTAAAAAAAGTATAAGGGAATTCACTCATAATTAGCAATTCGCCGTTTTAACACGAATTGTCAAAACTGATTTCCATTTACAATTAATTAATTTTAACTTCCCTCCAAAGATTATTTCTCAATCACGAAGTATATTATTATAATATATATATTTTTATTACATTATTTGTATAAATAAAAAAGAACATAAAAAATTAACAAAAAAAAAAAAAAAAAAATCTTGACAGTTTGGTAAAAAATAAAGTCGCCTTTGTTATGATTTTCGGGATTCACCTTGGCTGTAACCTTGTAAACATTCGCCTTAGGTGAATTTATATAAATAAAAAAAAAAACTAAAGCTTGACTAAAGCTACAGTCACATTACACAAATAATTGTCGAAATAAGCGTAACCACTGCTTTTTGGAAAATATTTTTACAGTCTAATATTTCTCGTATAAACTAATTTTCTTTTGGAAAATTTATTTAACAAAAAATATTTTCTTTAATAAATATGACAGTTTTGTTAGAAAAAATATTTAAGTAAAAAAAACAGTTTGAAGAGTGAAGGTCAAATGTAGACTGACTTTAACTGAAATTTAATCTACACTGCGAATGCAAAAAAAAAAAAATAAATAAAAATAAAAAAACCAAAACACAATAAAATAATAAAAATGATGGCGTAACATTTATTTTACTTACCGAATATTAAATAAATAAGATCTGAGACGGCAAGGCTGAATAGATAATAATTTGTGGCCGTATGCATGGCTGAATGCTTAACAATCACAACGCAAACTAAAATGTTACCAAAAAATCCTGTGATAAATATTCCACCATATAAAATTGTTATCTGGAATTACAAGACAAGAAAAAAAACACAAGATATTTATCATATTGTTGTTTTGGTTTCTCTCTTTTCAGTGAAAAAAAAAATTGTAAATAAATTTCATTTCATTAAAATGATGAACATTTTATTACGAGCCGTCATTTGTTGTTTAGTCAAACAAAAACCTATTTATTTAAAATTTATTGTCATCATTTTATTAATTTAAAAAATCTAAACGTTCAACGTTCTCCATTTGTTATTTGCATGAATGAATAGTAAAAGCTCCCCTCTAAAAAAGAAGAAGTGCTGGTCAGTGGCCTTTTGTCTTATAAAAAAAAGTTTAAATGCAATTTATGATAAATAAAAAAAAAAAACATTTTTTGGAGGTGTTGCGCTACATAATTTTTCATTTAAAAAGTTACAGCATTGACTGGGCTGAAATACAATCCTGTGAATTAATAATTCAACTGCATAAATATCCTCGAGCATTTAATTTAATTTTATAAAATTTATTTGCAAATAAAATATTTTCTTCTTTCTTTTCTTTTTCCAGACACATACACACTAGACGAGCAGAGCAAGCTTTCATCACATTTTTCATGAATTCTGGTCCCCAGAAATATAAACGAAAAGATAAACAAGCAGCTACTGCAGCATGAAACCAGCCTAAAAATTATTTTTAAAAAAGCAAATGTTAAAAATTAAAAAAATAATAGATTTTTAATAAACTTAAATTAAAATAAAATTCAAATAAAATCTTTAACTGAAATAAATTATTAAAATGTCATAGTTCTTAAATTTAAGTTAGAAAAAACTAGCTAAAACAGCACTTATTCAAAAGCATTTGCAGCACCGCCCGCCAACAACAAATTTAATAAAACGCGTTTTACATTAAATTACACTAATAAGTTTTCCAGTAATTCAGCGTTTAAAAATATTCATGCACAAACAACTTCCTGTGCAATGTTTCTTAAACGGAAGTAAAATTCAACCGGGGGTAGTAGCAGGAACTTGTTTTTACACTATGGTTTTTTCACACAACTTTGCAATGCATCAATATTTTAATAGAAATTTTCACCACGTAGCAGAGTAACAAATGGGCTTTCTTTCACAGTGAAATCTTTTTTAAATCGCTGCTTTTTCTAATTAAAACGCTTTTTACTCAAGTTGCATGTGGCATGTGGCAACAAAAGTGTCATGTGGCAAATAGCCAATTTTCCACTCTACCACGTGGTGCAAGTTTCATTAGAAAATATTGATCCCTTCAAAAATTATGAGGAAAATTCAAAATTGTATTCAAAATGTAACTGTCGCCTTGTCCAAAAATTGAATTTAAAAAACTTGAGCGAAAAAAGTGAAACACCAGGCCAACAGAACCAGCAGTAGGTGGAATTTCGGGAATTAATTTTTGTTTTTTTGATACAACTTTTGAACGGAAAAATATTTTCTCATGAGACTTGCACCATGTTGTAGAGCAGGAAATGGGCTATTTGCCACATGCCACTTATGTTGCCACATGCCACAAATAAGTTGCATAAAAAGTGTTTTAATTGAAAAAACGCTTATAACTTTGTAAGCGTTTGATGAGTTTTAGAAAAATGTTTAGTGGACCAAGAGCCCTCTTCCCGCTCTATCACCTGGTGAAGGTTTCATTTAAAAATATTAAACCGTTCAAAAGTTGTAGCAAAAAAAGTAAAAACATTACCAAAACAGTATGTTGCAAGTTCCGGTTAATCATATTTCTTGTTTTTGCCCTATAACTTTTGAATGGGTTAAGATATCTCAATGAAACTTTCACCATGTTGCAGAGGGGGAAGTGGGCTACATTTCAGTTGAACATTTTTTTTGAAATCGCTCCAACGCTAAGAAAGTTATAAGCGTTTTTCTAATTAAAACGATTTTTACTCAAGTTGCATGTGGCATGTGGCAACAAAAGTGTCATGTGGCAAATAGCCAATTTTCCACTCTACCACGTGGTGCAAGTTTCATTAGAAAATATTGATCCCTTCAAAAATTATGGGGAAAATTCAAAATTGTATTCAAAATGTAACTGTCGCCTTGTCCAAAAATTGAATTTAAAAAACTTGAGCGAAAAAAGTGAAACACCAGGCCAACAGAACCAGCAGTAGGTGGATTTTCGGGAATTAATTTTTGTTTTTTTTAAACAACTTTTGAACGGAAAAATATTTTCTCATGAGACTTGCACCATGTTGTAGAGCAGGAAATGGGCTATTTGCCACATGCCACATATGTTGCCACATGCCACAAATAAGTTGCATAAAAAGTGTTTTAATTGAAAAAACGCTTATAACTTTGTAAGCGTTTGATGAGTTTTAGAAAAATGTTTAGTGGACCAAGAGCCCTCTTCCCGCTCTATCACCTAGTGAAGGTTTCATTTAAAAATATTAAACCGTTCAAAAGTTGTAGCAAAAAAAGTAAAAACATTACCAAAACAGTATGTTGCAAGTTCCGGTTAATCATATTTCTTGTTTTTGCCCTATAACTTTTGAATGGGTTAAGATATCTCAATGAAACTTTCACCATGTTGCAGAGGGGGAAGTGGGCTACATTTCAGTTGAACATTTTTTTTGAAATCGCTCCAACGCTAAAAAAATTATAAGCGTTTTTCTAATTAAAACGATTTTTACTCAAGTTGCATGTGGCATGTGGCAACAAAAGTGTCATGTGGCAAATAGCCAATTTTCCACTCTACCACGTGGTGCAAGTTTCATTAGAAAATATTGATCCCTTCAAAAATTATGGGGAAAATACAAAATAGTATTCAAAATGTAACTGTCGCCTTGTCCAAAAATTGAATTTAAAAAACTTGAGCGAAAAAAGTGAAACACCAGGCCAACAGAACCAGCAGTAGGTGGATTTTCGGGAATTAATTTTTGTTTTTTTGATACAACTTTTGAACGGAAATATATTTTCTCATGAGACTTGCACCATGTTGTAGAGCAGGAAATGGGCTATTTGCCACATGCCACTTATGTTGCCACATGCCACAAATAAGTTGCATAAAAAGTGTTTTAATTGAAAAAACGCTTATAACTTTGTAAGCGTTTGATGAGTTTTAGAAAAATGTTTAGTGGACCAAGAGCCCTCTTCCCGCTCTATCACCTAGTGAAGGTTTCATTTAAAAATATTAAGCCGTTCAAAAGTTGTAGCAAAAAAAGTAAAAACATTACCAAAACAGTATGTTGCAAGTTCCGGTTAATCATATTTCTTGTTTTTGCCCTATAACTTTTGAATGGGTTAAGATATCTCAATGAAACTTTCACCATGTTACAGAGGGGGAAGTGGGCTACATTTCAGTTGAACATTTTTTTGAAATCGCTCCAACGCTAAGAAAGTTATAAGCGTTTTTCTAATTAAAACGCTTTTTACTCAAGTTGCTTGTGGCATGTGGCAACAAAAGTGTCATGTGGCAGATAGCCAATTTTCCACTCTACCACGTGGTGCAAGTTTCATTAGAAAATATTGATTCCTTCAAAAATTATGAAGAAAATTCAAAATTGTATTCGAAATGTAACTGTCGCCTTGTCCAAAAATTGAATTTAAAAAACTTGAGCGAAAAAAGTGAAACACCAGGCCAACAGAACCAGCAGTAGGTGGATTTTCGGGAATTAATTTTTGTTTTTTTGATACAACTTTTGAACGGAAAAATATTTTCTCATGAGACTTGCACCATGTTGTAGAGCAGGAAATGGGCTATTTGCCACATGCCACTTATGTTGCCACATGCCACAAATAAGTTGCATAAAAAGTGTTTTAATTGAAAAAACGCTTATAACTTTGTAAGCGTTTGATGAGTTTTAGAAAAATGTTTAGTGGACCAAGAGCCCTCTTCCCGCTCTATCACCTAGTGAAGGTTTCATTTAAAAATATTAAACCGTTCAAAAGTTGTAGCAAAAAAAGTAAAAACATTACCAAAACAGTATGTTGCAAGTTCCGGTTAATCATATTTCTTGTTTTTGCCCTATAACTTTTGAATGGGTTAAGATATCTCAATGAAACTTTCACCATGTTGCAGAGGGGGAAGTGGGCTACATTTCAGTTGAACATTTTTTTGAAATCGCTCCAACGCTAAGAAAGTTATAAGCGTTTTTCTAATTAAAACGCTTTTTACTCAAGTTGCTTGTGGCATGTGGCAACAAAAGTGTCATGTGGCAGATAGCCAATTTTCCACTCTACCACGTGGTGCAAGTTTCATTAGAAAATATTGATTCCTTCAAAAATTATGAAGAAAATTCAAAATTGTATTCGAAATGTAACTGTCGCCTTGTCCAAAAATTGAATTTAAAAAACTTGAGCGAAAAAAGTGAAACACCAGGCCAACAGAACCAGCAGTAGGTGGATTTTCGGGAATTAATTTTTGTTTTTTTGATACAACTTTTGAACGGAAAAATATTTTCTCATGAGACTTGCACCATGTTGTAGAGCAGGAAATGGGCTATTTGCCACATGCCACTTATGTTGCCACATGCCACAAATAAGTTGCATAAAAAGTGTTTTAATTGAAAAAACGCTTATAACTTTGTAAGCGTTTGATGAGTTTTAGAAAAATGTTTAGTGGACCAAGAGCCCTCTTCCCGCTCTATCACCTAGTGAAGGTTTCATTTAAAAATATTAAACCGTTCAAAAGTTGTAGCAGAAAAAGTAAAAACATTACCAAAACAGTATGTTGCAAGTTCCGGTTAATCATATTTCTTGTTTTTGCCCTATAACTTTTGAATGGGTTAAGATATCTCAATGAAACTTTCACCATGTTGCAGAGGGGGAAGTGGGCTACATTTCAGTTGAACATTTTTTTGAAATCGCTCCAACGCTAAGAAAGTTATAAGCGTTTTTCTAATTAAAACGCTTTTTACTCAAGTTGCTTGTGGCATGTGGCAACAAAAGTGTCATGTGGCAGATAGCCAATTTTCCACTCTACCACGTGGTGCAAGTTTCATTAGAAAATATTGATTCCTTCAAAAATTATGAAGAAAATTCAAAATTGTATTCGAAATGTAACTGTCGCCTTGTCCAAAAATTGAATTTAAAAAACTTGAGCGAAAAAAGTGAAACACCAGGCCAACAGAACCAGCAGTAGGTGGATTTTCGGGAATTAATTTTTGTTTTTTTGATACAACTTTTGAACGGAAAAATATTTTCTCATGAGACTTGCACCATGTTGTAGAGCAGGAAATGGGCTATTTGCCACATGCCACTTATGTTGCCACATGCCACAAATAAGTTGCATAAAAAGTGTTTTAATTGAAAAAACGCTTATAACTTTGTAAGCGTTTGATGAGTTTTAGAAAAATGTTTAGTGGACCAAGAGCCCTCTTCCCGCTCTATCACCTAGTGAAGGTTTCATTTAAAAATATTAAACCGTTCAAAAGTTGTAGCAGAAAAAGTAAAAACATTACCAAAACAGTATGTTGCAAGTTCCGGTTAATCATATTTCTTGTTTTTGCCCTATAACTTTTGAATGGGTTAAGATATCTCAATGAAACTTTCACCATGTTGCAGAGGGGGAAGTGGGCTACATTTCAGTTGAACATTTTTTTGAAATCGCTCCAACGCTAAGAAAGTTATAAGCGTTTTTCTAATTAAAACGCTTTTTACTCAAGTTGCTTGTGGCATGTGGCAACAAAAGTGTCATGTGGCAGATAGCCAATTTTCCACTCTACCACGTGGTGCAAGTTTCATTAGAAAATATTGATTCCTTCAAAAATTATGAAGAAAATTCAAAATTGTATTCGAAATGTAACTGTCGCCTTGTCCAAAAATTGAATTTAAAAAACTTGAGCGAAAAAAGTGAAACACCAGGCCAACAGAACCAGCAGTAGGTGGATTTTCGGGAATTAATTTTTGTTTTTTTGATACAACTTTTGAACGGAAAAATATTTTCTCATGAGACTTGCACCATGTTGTAGAGCAGGAAATGGGCTATTTGCCACATGCCACTTATGTTGCCACATGCCACAAATAAGTTGCATAAAAAGTGTTTTAATTGAAAAAACGCTTATAACTTTGTAAGCGTTTGATGAGTTTTAGAAAAATGTTTAGTGGACCAAGAGCCCTCTTCCCGCTCTATCACCTGGTGAAGGTTTCATTTAAAAATATTAAACCGTTCAAAAGTTGTAGCAAAAAAAGTAAAAACATTACCAAAACAGTATGTTGCAAGTTCCGGTTAATCATATTTCTTGTTTTTGCCCTATAACTTTTGAATGGGTTAAGATATCTCAATGAAACTTTCACCATGTTGCAGAGGGGGAAGTGGGCTACATTTCAGTTGAACATTTTTTTTGAAATCGCTCCAACGCTAAGAAAGTTATAAGCGTTTTTCTAATTAAAACGATTTTTACTCAAGTTGCATGTGGCATGTGGCAACAAAAGTGTCATGTGGCAAATAGCCAATTTTCCACTCTACCACGTGGTGCAAGTTTCATTAGAAAATATTGATCCCTTCAAAAATTATGGGGAAAATTTAAAATTGTATTCAAAATGTAACTGTCGCCTTGTCCAAAAATTGAATTTAAAAAACTTGAGCGAAAAAAGTGAAACACCAGGCCAACAGAACCAGCAGTAGGTGGATTTTCGGGAATTAATTTTTGTTTTTTTGATACAACTTTTGAACGGAAAAATATTTTCTCATGAGACTTGCACCATGTTGTAGAGCAGGAAATGGGCTATTTGCCACATGCCACTTATGTTGCCACATGCCACAAATAAGTTGCATAAAAAGTGTTTTAATTGAAAAAACGCTTATAACTTTGTAAGCGTTTGATGAGTTTTAGAAAAATGTTTAGTGGACCAAGAGCCCTCTTCCCGCTCTATCACCTAGTGAAGGTTTCATTTAAAAATATTAAACCGTTCAAAAGTTGTAGCAGAAAAAGTAAAAACATTACCAAAACAGTATGTTGCAAGTTCCGGTTAATCATATTTCTTGTTTTTGCCCTATAACTTTTGAATGGGTTAAGATATCTCAATGAAACTTTCACCATGTTGCAGAGGGGGAAGTGGGCTACATTTCAGTTGAACATTTTTTTGAAATCGCTCCAACGCTAAGAAAGTTATAAGCGTTTTTCTAATTAAAACGCTTTTTACTCAAGTTGCTTGTGGCATGTGGCAACAAAAGTGTCATGTGGCAGATAGCCAATTTTCCACTCTACCACGTGGTGCAAGTTTCATTAGAAAATATTGATTCCTTCAAAAATTATGAAGAAAATTCAAAATTGTATTCGAAATGTAACTGTCGCCTTGTCCAAAAATTGAATTTAAAAAACTTGAGCGAAAAAAGTGAAACACCAGGCCAACAGAACCAGCAGTAGGTGGATTTTCGGGAATTAATTTTTGTTTTTTTGATACAACTTTTGAACGGAAAAATATTTTCTCATGAGACTTGCACCATGTTGTAGAGCAGGAAATGGGCTATTTGCCACATGCCACTTATGTTGCCACATGCCACAAATAAGTTGCATAAAAAGTGTTTTAATTGAAAAAACGCTTATAACTTTGTAAGCGTTTGATGAGTTTTAGAAAAATGTTTAGTGGACCAAGAGCCCTCTTCCCGCTCTATCACCTGGTGAAGGTTTCATTTAAAAATATTAAACCGTTCAAAAGTTGTAGCAAAAAAAGTAAAAACATTACCAAAACAGTATGTTGCAAGTTCCGGTTAATCATATTTCTTGTTTTTGCCCTATAACTTTTGAATGGGTTAAGATATCTCAATGAAACTTTCACCATGTTGCAGAGGGGGAAGTGGGCTACATTTCAGTTGAACATTTTTTTTGAAATCGCTCCAACGCTAAGAAAGTTATAAGCGTTTTTCTAATTAAAACGATTTTTACTCAAGTTGCATGTGGCATGTGGCAACAAAAGTGTCATGTGGCAAATAGCCAATTTTCCACTCTACCACGTGGTGCAAGTTTCATTAGAAAATATTGATCCCTTCAAAAATTATGGGGAAAATTTAAAATTGTATTCAAAATGTAACTGTCGCCTTGTCCAAAAATTGAATTTAAAAAACTTGAGCGAAAAAAGTGAAACACCAGGCCAACAGAACCAGCAGTAGGTGGATTTTCGGGAATTAATTTTTGTTTTTTTGATACAACTTTTGAACGGAAAAATATTTTCTCATGAGACTTGCACCATGTTG
Organism: Thelaira solivaga; assembly: GCA_947397855.1. Taxonomy (NCBI): domain Eukaryota; kingdom Metazoa; phylum Arthropoda; class Insecta; order Diptera; family Tachinidae; genus Thelaira; species Thelaira solivaga. The sequence goes on from OX377613.1 coordinate 63,437,027, forward strand.
TAGAGCAGGAAATGGGCTATTTGCCACATGCCACAAATAAGTTGCATAAAAAGTGTTTTAATTGAAAAAACGCTTATAACTTTGTAAGCGTTTGATGAGTTTTAGAAAAATGTTTAGTGGACCAAGAGCCCTCTTCCCGCTCTATCACCTAGTGAAGGTTTCATTTAAAAATATTAAACCGTTCAAAAGTTGTAGCAGAAAAAGTAAAAACATTACCAAAACAGTATGTTGCAAGTTCCGGTTAATCATATTTCTTGTTTTTGCCCTATAACTTTTGAATGGGTTAAGATATCTCAATGAAACTTTCACCATGTTGCAGAGGGGGAAGTGGGCTACATTTCAGTTGAACATTTTTTTGAAATCGCTCCAACGCTAAGAAAGTTATAAGCGTTTTTCTAATTAAAACGCTTTTTACTCAAGTTGCTTGTGGCATGTGGCAACAAAAGTGTCATGTGGCAGATAGCCAATTTTCCACTCTACCACGTGGTGCAAGTTTCATTAGAAAATATTGATTCCTTCAAAAATTATGAAGAAAATTCAAAATTGTATTCGAAATGTAACTGTCGCCTTGTCCAAAAATTGAATTTAAAAAACTTGAGCGAAAAAAGTGAAACACCAGGCCAACAGAACCAGCAGTAGGTGGATTTTCGGGAATTAATTTTTGTTTTTTTGATACAACTTTTGAACGGAAAAATATTTTCTCATGAGACTTGCACCATGTTGTAGAGCAGGAAATGGGCTATTTGCCACATGCCACTTATGTTGCCACATGCCACAAATAAGTTGCATAAAAAGTGTTTTAATTGAAAAAACGCTTATAACTTTGTAAGCGTTTGATGAGTTTTAGAAAAATGTTTAGTGGACCAAGAGCCCTCTTCCCGCTCTATCACCTGGTGAAGGTTTCATTTAAAAATATTAAACCGTTCAAAAGTTGTAGCAAAAAAAGTAAAAACATTACCAAAACAGTATGTTGCAAGTTCCGGTTAATCATATTTCTTGTTTTTGCCCTATAACTTTTGAATGGGTTAAGATATCTCAATGAAACTTTCACCATGTTGCAGAGGGGGAAGTGGGCTACATTTCAGTTGAACATTTTTTTTGAAATCGCTCCAACGCTAAGAAAGTTATAAGCGTTTTTCTAATTAAAACGATTTTTACTCAAGTTGCATGTGGCATGTGGCAACAAAAGTGTCATGTGGCAAATAGCCAATTTTCCACTCTACCACGTGGTGCAAGTTTCATTAGAAAATATTGATCCCTTCAAAAATTATGGGGAAAATTTAAAATTGTATTCAAAATGTAACTGTCGCCTTGTCCAAAAATTGAATTTAAAAAACTTGAGCGAAAAAAGTGAAACACCAGGCCAACAGAACCAGCAGTAGGTGGATTTTCGGGAATTAATTTTTGTTTTTTTGATACAACTTTTGAACGGAAAAATATTTTCTCATGAGACTTGCACCATGTTGTAGAGCAGGAAATGGGCTATTTGCCACATGCCACTTATGTTGCCACATGCCACAAATAAGTTGCATAAAAAGTGTTTTAATTGAAAAAACGCTTATAACTTTGTAAGCGTTTGATGAGTTTTAGAAAAATGTTTAGTGGACCAAGAGCCCTCTTCCCGCTCTATCACCTGGTGAAGGTTTCATTTAAAAATATTAAACCGTTCAAAAGTTGTAGCAAAAAAAGTAAAAACATTACCAAAACAGTATGTTGCAAGTTCCGGTTAATCATATTTCTTGTTTTTGCCCTATAACTTTTGAATGGGTTAAGATATCTCAATGAAACTTTCACCATGTTGCAGAGGGGGAAGTGGGCTACATTTCAGTTGAACATTTTTTTTGAAATCGCTCCAACGCTAAGAAAGTTATAAGCGTTTTTCTAATTAAAACGATTTTTACTCAAGTTGCATGTGGCATGTGGCAACAAAAGTGTCATGTGGCAAATAGCCAATTTTCCACTCTACCACGTGGTGCAAGTTTCATTAGAAAATATTGATCCCTTCAAAAATTATGGGGAAAATTCAAAATTGTATTCAAAATGTAACTGTCGCCTTGTCCAAAAATTGAATTTAAAAAACTTGAGCGAAAAAAGTGAAACACCAGGCCAACAGAACCAGCAGTAGGTGGATTTTCGGGAATTAATTTTTATTTTTTTGATACAACTTTTGAACGGAAAAATATTTTCTCATGAGACTTGCACCATGTTGTAGAGCAGGAAATGGGCTATTTGCCACATGCCACTTATGTTGCCACATGCCACAAATAAGTTGCATAAAAAGTGTTTTAATTGAAAAAACGCTTATAACTTTGTAAGCGTTTGATGAGTTTTAGAAAAATGTTTAGTGGACCAAGAGCCCTCTTCCCGCTCTATCACCTAGTGAAGGTTTCATTTAAAAATATTAAACCGTTCAAAAGTTGTAGCAGAAAAAGTAAAAACATTACCAAAACAGTATGTTGCAAGTTCCGGTTAATCATATTTCTTGTTTTTGCCCTATAACTTTTGAATGGGTTAAGATATCTCAATGAAACTTTCACCATGTTGCAGAGGGGGAAGTGGGCTACATTTCAGTTGAACATTTTTTTGAAATCGCTCCAACGCTAAGAAAGTTATAAGCGTTTTTCTAATTAAAACGCTTTTTACTCAAGTTGCTTGTGGCATGTGGCAACAAAAGTGTCATGTGGCAGATAGCCAATTTTCCACTCTACCACGTGGTGCAAGTTTCATTAGAAAATATTGATTCCTTCAAAAATTATGAAGAAAATTCAAAATTGTATTCGAAATGTAACTGTCGCCTTGTCCAAAAATTGAATTTAAAAAACTTGAGCGAAAAAAGTGAAACACCAGGCCAACAGAACCAGCAGTAGGTGGATTTTCGGGAATTAATTTTTGTTTTTTTGATACAACTTTTGAACGGAAAAATATTTTCTCATGAGACTTGCACCATGTTGTAGAGCAGGAAATGGGCTATTTGCCACATGCCACTTATGTTGCCACATGCCACAAATAAGTTGCATAAAAAGTGTTTTAATTGAAAAAACGCTTATAACTTTGTAAGCGTTTGATGAGTTTTAGAAAAATGTTTAGTGGACCAAGAGCCCTCTTCCCGCTCTATCACCTGGTGAAGGTTTCATTTAAAAATATTAAACCGTTCAAAAGTTGTAGCAAAAAAAGTAAAAACATTACCAAAACAGTATGTTGCAAGTTCCGGTTAATCATATTTCTTGTTTTTGCCCTATAACTTTTGAATGGGTTAAGATATCTCAATGAAACTTTCACCATGTTGCAGAGGGGGAAGTGGGCTACATTTCAGTTGAACATTTTTTTTGAAATCGCTCCAACGCTAAGAAAGTTATAAGCGTTTTTCTAATTAAAACGATTTTTACTCAAGTTGCATGTGGCATGTGGCAACAAAAGTGTCATGTGGCAAATAGCCAATTTTCCACTCTACCACGTGGTGCAAGTTTCATTAGAAAATATTGATCCCTTCAAAAATTATGGGGAAAATTTAAAATTGTATTCAAAATGTAACTGTCGCCTTGTCCAAAAATTGAATTTAAAAAACTTGAGCGAAAAAAGTGAAACACCAGGCCAACAGAACCAGCAGTAGGTGGATTTTCGGGAATTAATTTTTGTTTTTTTGATACAACTTTTGAACGGAAAAATATTTTCTCATGAGACTTGCACCATGTTGTAGAGCAGGAAATGGGCTATTTGCCACATGCCACTTATGTTGCCACATGCCACAAATAAGTTGCATAAAAAGTGTTTTAATTGAAAAAACGCTTATAACTTTGTAAGCGTTTGATGAGTTTTAGAAAAATGTTTAGTGGACCAAGAGCCCTCTTCCCGCTCTATCACCTGGTGAAGGTTTCATTTAAAAATATTAAACCGTTCAAAAGTTGTAGCAAAAAAAGTAAAAACATTACCAAAACAGTATGTTGCAAGTTCCGGTTAATCATATTTCTTGTTTTTGCCCTATAACTTTTGAATGGGTTAAGATATCTCAATGAAACTTTCACCATGTTGCAGAGGGGGAAGTGGGCTACATTTCAGTTGAACATTTTTTTTGAAATCGCTCCAACGCTAAGAAAGTTATAAGCGTTTTTCTAATTAAAACGATTTTTACTCAAGTTGCATGTGGCATGTGGCAACAAAAGTGTCATGTGGCAAATAGCCAATTTTCCACTCTACCACGTGGTGCAAGTTTCATTAGAAAATATTGATCCCTTCAAAAATTATGGGGAAAATTCAAAATTGTATTCAAAATGTAACTGTCGCCTTGTCCAAAAATTGAATTTAAAAAACTTGAGCGAAAAAAGTGAAACACCAGGCCAACAGAACCAGCAGTAGGTGGATTTTCGGGAATTAATTTTTATTTTTTTGATACAACTTTTGAACGGAAAAATATTTTCTCATGAGACTTGCACCATGTTGTAGAGCAGGAAATGGGCTATTTGCCACATGCCACTTATGTTGCCACATGCCACAAATAAGTTGCATAAAAAGTGTTTTAATTGAAAAAACGCTTATAACTTTGTAAGCGTTTGATGAGTTTTAGAAAAATGTTGTGTGGACCAAGAGCCCACTTCCCGCTCTATCACCCAGTGAAGGTTTCATTTAAAAATATTATTCCGTTCAAAAGTTGTAATCAAAAAATTAAAGTTTTGAATTGATTAATAAATGAAATAATAAAAAAAACGCTTTTAACTCTTTCAGTGATTTTGGAAAAAATGTTTCAACAAAAGTTAAATTTCCTAATGTCGAAAAGAATAACACGAAGATTTTGTAATTATTTTTTTAACAAAATTTTATTTCTATTTTTTTTTTTTTTTTTTTTTTTTTTAATTTTTTTGGAAGCAGCATAAATTAGAAAAATTTCTTAAATTTATTTGTTAAATAAAAAAATAAAAATTTTAAATAATACAAACTTAAAAATTATAAATAAATTTTTTATTTTTTTTTACATTAAAATTTTTAATTGTTGCTCAAAAGAGATTAAGGATTTATTAACTGAAATATTTCAATGACAGGATATAAAAATAAGGGTTTTAGGAATACTTTCATACACGTCCAGTATTATTGCTGTAGCTCTCTCTAAACTTAAAATATTTAATACAAATTTAACTGCAAATAAACAAAATAAATTATAAAATTTTAAGGTAATTTTTTAAATTTTATTTTTAATTTTATTTATTTATAATTTATTTAATCATTAGAATAAATTGTAAGACTAAATTAAATGAGGGGCGCTAGCGCTATCGGTTTAATTTTAATTTTAATTCTATTGCTTTTGATTGTTAAAAAAAATTTTTTTAATGTTATTCAGCCCCATCATGAGTAGACAAACTCTGGTTTTTGGGAAAAAATTGATTAAATCAGAGAAATTTCTGTGTTTAAAACGTGAGTTTTTATTCATAATTTGGCTGATTATTGACTTTTTTTATCACAACTGAATTTTTTATTCGGTTAGTTCTGCCTGGGCAATTATTTAAAGTCAGTCAGATTTAAAATACAAAGAAAAAAATAATAAAAAATTAAGAAATGTATGAATACATTGAATTTACATGTCAATTGGCACAGGATTGTGGAAAATATATTGTTGTATTGTGAACCCTGTTTTCATCAACCGTTGCTTTTTGTTCTTAAAAATGTATTTCTCAATGAATAAATAACAATTATAAAAAATGATGACAGTAAACAATTTTGTTGCTGTGTGTAGCAGGATGAGGTCTTTCCTTTATGACAAGAGGGACAGGAAACGTGTGAACATGTTCTGTGTAACTAAATAGAAGTTGGGAATACCCAGACTGTTCAGTGGAATACAGTCCCCAGAAAGTCTTAATCTAAATCAAATTTAACACACTATTTTTGAAAGTGGTATAAGTCCACTTAAAAAAATTAGTTAGCGATGATTTTCAGTAAGATAAAGAGATCATCTTATCTTACAAAAATTACTGCCGACTTAATTTTTTTTTTAAGTGGACTTATAACACTTTTATATATAACGGCAATATGAAAAAAGGCTTATGTTTTACTATGTCTTTATAGAAGGCTACTAAAGGGTTTTTTTTATAAAATTATTTCGATTCTAGCAAAATTTATTAAGTTAATTGCGGCCATAAATCAATTTTAACTTAAAACGACTTAAACGATTTTCACATATTACCACAGAAAATTGTCATACAAGTTTTTTTTTTCAATTCATGTGGTTTAAGAATTTGTTTTGTTTTCATTTTTTTATTTTTCTTCTTGCAACAAGGCCACCCACATTTTTTTGTTAATTATACTTTAAAAAAAGGAAACAGCAAATAATTGTTTGCTTTAATTACAGTAAATACTGATACGGACTAAAAATATGAAAACATTTTATTGTCTTTTTTGTTGCTGTTTGTTATATTTTTATTTGATTTTGTTAAATGGATTTTTCTGCATTGTTGCATTTCAAAGAATTGCATTTTATTTGTTGCATATTTTCGCAAATGTTTGTAGGATTATTTTTTTTTATTCCTACCAGAAATAATTGTGATGTAAATAAAAATTATTTGAAAATATTTTATAGCGATACAGAGATACAAAGAGCATTTAAAGGGTGTTGTTTTCAGCCTCGAACGAAACTTTAAAAAAATTATTCTTAGAGAAAATGAAAATGATTTGAGAAGAATAAAAATTATTTGGGTGAAAATAATTTGCGCGACTGTTTCTAACATGCACTTCGTTTTGGGCAGTACTTCACGAATACTACACTTGAAGAATTTTCTTTATTAAGCTTATGAAAAAATTCATTATGTTTTCAACAATGACAACTTTTAATTAGACTAATGTAATATTTCATTAATTCAATGAAATATTTCATTGAATCAATGAAATGTTGTCATTAGTATAATCAAAGGTTTGCATTGCTTGAAAAATAACGAATTATAGGAACAATAATGGCTTAAAAAGGGGTCAATCGTTTACAGCGTTGATATTCTCTTGAGTATTGTCTGTTTGTCTGTGTGTTTGTTCCTTATACAAATTTTTATTTTCAAAAGGATTTGTCTGACATTTGGTGCTTATAGTATTTATACTCCACGAAAGGTCATTATATACTTTTGCACCGGCCACGCCCACTTTTAAGCGAATTAAACATGGTGCTTCTCAAAAATTTGTGTGCCCGTAATTAATTTCAGCCTGAAAATATGCTTTGAAATATTTTATTTACCACTTTAGTGGACGCCTCTATTGCTAGCAAAAATATAAGCTGCGGTAGGGTTTTTTAACAATTAAAATTCTACTTATAAAAGGATTTCTCTATACTCTAAGGAGTAAGGACTCACGTAATAAAGAACCGGGCTGAGTGAGACCGGGTAAAACATTTATTATTTTTATAAAAATTTCCACATGTGTTAAAGTGGGAGAGGAAATACATTTTTAGGGAACATTTTTGAAAAATCGCTATAGAGCTTAAAAACTTTCAAGTGTTCTTGCCCTTAAAACTCTATTTAGTTGACTTGGATGTGGCATGTGGCAGCAGAGTTATACATGACAAGTTGCCTATTTTTTACTCTTTCACATGGTGCAAATCTCAAACGAAAATATTCAAAAAAGTTCAAAAATTGTCACAAAAGAACAAAAATATATTCCCAAAAATCCACTTACTGGTAAAGCTGCTGGCCCGGTTTTTCCTTTTTTCGTTCAAGTTTCTTTGATTTAATTCTCGTAAAATGCGACAGACGGATTTTGCAAATTTTTTTATGTTTCTGGGGGGTTACTCTCTATTGCGATGCGAAAGAAAAACCATTCGCATCTGTATGATTTTTACATTGAATTGCGATGCGTTTTCCTTCGCATCGCAATATAGAGTAACCCCCCTGGTATAACTTTTGAATGGATATCTTTTAATTACACTTTCCTCATGTCAAGGTGGGAATTAGGCTAAATGCCACATGTTAATTATATTGCCACCCAAGTTGACTAAAAAGAGTTTTCAAAAATGTTCCACTAAATTGTATTCCCTCTTCAATTTTACCACATGTGGCAAGTTGTTTTTGCCCTCCCATTTAATTTAAAAAGGGTTTATAACTTTATTAGCGTTACAGCGATTTTTAAAAAAGTTTTACTAAACTATACAGCCCATTTTCCTTTTTGCCACATGGTCAAAGCTTTAATATAAATTAATTCAAAAAAGGTAGGGGGATATGAAATGCAACGTCCATTAAAAAAATTTTAAAGGCAACCAATTTGTGGTTAGATGTCTAGCACAATTTCAGTGGAATTTTATAAAATTTAAATTAAAAAATAAAATGAAAGAAACACAAAGAAGAGCCAGATAAATGTCCTCAGGCTTTAATAGCCTTAATAAGCGTTTTAGCTTTTTTGTTGTTAGAATTTTCCTTAAATTGTTTTTCATGCATTTAAATAGATTTAAATGGGCAAAAAGAACTACGGGTGATGAAAACAGGATGTTTTAAATAGATTTTCCACCATTTTGTGCTAATTTACATGTAAATATTCTATTTCTCTTTAAATGATTGCGGTTACCAGAATAGAAAAACACAACATGATTTTAATTAAATTTTTTTTATCAGTAAGACATAATACGACTTATTTTCTAGACAAAAGAAATTTCTGGTACAGCTCAGCAATTTGCATTTTATTTTCTATTGTTCTTTACAAATTTGTTTTGTACTCTAACATACCCTCTGAGTTTTATTAAACTTTCTACAGTTTTGGAATTCTTTTTATTCTTTACGAATTACGGAAAATGTGTGTTTCATTTGTTTAAAGGCAAAGTCTGTTTTAGGCTTTTAATCAAGATGACTGACTTGAAATGTTGAATGTTTTCTATTTTTTTATCACCTCAGAAATATTTGATTTCTTAATCATATTTTTCTAGTGCAAAAAAAAAAAAAAAAAAAAAATAAGGAAAATAATAACAAAAAAAAAATTTTTTTTTCTTAGTGAATATTGAGCAGCAAACAAAAAGCAAAGTTGTTGGTTGTTGGTTTGAAATGTTTGGAGATGAATTTTAAAATCTAATAAATAAATTGAGCTGTTATTTTTTGAAAGTGGTATAAGTCTACTTACAAAAATAAGTCAGCGGTAACTTGATTCCTAAATTTAAGAAGACTAAAGCCACTGAAAAATAACAGCTAACTTAGTTTAGGAAGGCTAGAAAATAATGAGATCAGCCAACACATTTTCTAAAGATGACAAGACGAAACCTCATTACATGAGCTTCAGGCTGAATTCACCCACTTGTTACAGAGAACATTTTTGTCAGTTCAATATTTTTTTTACTTGCAAAAATTCTCTTCGGTACAGCTGTAGCTACTCCCGGCCTTATTAATTTTTTTCTACTTAAGCAAAACTTTCATCAAAGTTGTTAAGTAAAATGTACAATTGGTTGTCGTATTTGTCGACAACAAACTTTTATTTCAATTACAGCCCATCACACACAATAATAAAAATAAAACATTTTAATTGCAAACTTCAGAATCTATGGCAATTTTCTTTGTTAAAATTATTTAAAAAAAAAAACCAGAGACACTTAAAAATATTAACGTTTGTGCCTTTTAATATTTAAATATATTTCAAGACTATTAATTTAAGGTCAAAGGAAATATAAAATAAAGAACTTTCAAGCTTATTGACTTTATGGGACAAGTGAAATAAGATTACAAAAAAGAAAAAAAAGTTTTGTCAGTCAAACAATAACAATTTTGTTCAATAAAAAAAAAACTAGCACAACAACAAAAAAATTAATAAAAATTTTCAAAAACTAAATTGGATGAAGATTAACGTTATTTTTATATATACATAAAATTTTAAGAATTTGTTTTTTAATGGTTTTTTTTAAATCAACAAATTATTCCAAGCAGAAGCCACTTGGCGTCACATTATACACATGAGCAAAACGGTTTGGTGATTAATACACCCCACAGGTTATGCAAATTGAAGATGAAATCAGCATTTCATGTATACAACATTGTCACACAGACTGTCTTCAACAAAATAAAAATTAAAGCACTTAAGACAATTTTAAATATTAAAAAAATAACTAAAATTAAAAAATCAATATGTGACAATAAGTACGACATTGTCATACAAGCTGTCCTCAATTAAAAAAAAATTTAAATTCCACATATTAAAAAAAATTACTAAAATAAAAAATAAATATAAATAAAATACAAAAATTGTAATTTATGACAATAAGAACGACATGTCATACAACTTGTCGTCAACAAAATAAAAAATAAAAACAAAAAAATTTTAATTAATTATAAAAAAATATAAAATTAAAAATAAATATAAATAAAATACAAAAATTAACTTATATGACAATAAAAACGACATGTCGTACAACTTGTTGTCAATAAAATAAAAAAGCAAAACATAAAAAAAATTTTATTAATTATAAAAAAATATAAAATTAAAAATAAATATAAATAAAATTCAAAAATTAATTTATATGACAATAAGAACGACATGTACAACTTGTTGTCAATAAAATAAAAAAGTAAAACATAAAAAAAAATTTATGAATTATAAAAAATATAAAATCAAAAATAAATATAAATTATTTTATATATTATATATAAAATAATTGTGACAGTAAGAACGACATTGCCGTACAAGCTGTCCTTAATAAAACAAAAATTTGAATACAAAAAAAATTTGTTTTATATATTAAAAAAATAACTAAAATTAAAAAATCAATATGTGACAATATGTGCCAATAAGTACGACATTGTCATACAAGCTGTCCTGAATTAAAAAAAAATTTAAATTCCACATATTAAAAAAAAATTACTAAAATAAAAAATAAATATAAATAAAATACAAAAATTATAATTTATGACAATAAGAACGACATGTCATACAACTTGTCGTCAATAAAATAAAAAATAAAAACAAAAAAAATTTTAATTAATTATAAAAAAATATAAAATTAAAAATAAATATAAATAAAATACAAAAATTAATTTATATGACAATAAGAACGACATGTCGTACAACTTGTTGTCAATAAAAAAGAAATTAAAACATAAAAAAAATTAAAACATAAAAAAAATTTTATGAATTATAAAAAATATAAAATCAAAAATAAATATAAATATAATATATAAAATAATTATGACAGTAAGAACGACATTACCGTACAATCTGTCCTAAATAAAATAAAAATTTGAATACAAAAAAAATTTGTTTTATATATTAAAAAAATAACTAAAATTAATAATTTATGTAAATAATATACAAAAATTGATTTATTACAATAAGAACGACATGTTGTACATTTTGTTGTCAATGAATAAAATATAAAAATTAATTTGTGACAGTAAGAATGATAATGTCATCTTCAATATAATAAAAATTAAAACATTTAAGACAATTTTAAATATTCAAAAAATATTTAACAAAATATTAATCTTTATTTGTGCTTAAATCCAGAAAATGTGACGAATAAAGCCTACAAGGCCATAGAGTAATAGATACAAAAAGTGCACAAAGTTTTTTCTAAGTGCCATTTGCATTAAACGAAAAGTTTTCGATAATTTTTCGGCTGTCATAGAGATTATTGAACACAATTTACAAAAAAAAGGGATTCTTTAAATAAATAAAAAAATATTCACTAATGTGCTGTTTTTATAACAAGCGATTAATTCGTCTAAAAAAATTTTTTATGAAAAACATTTAATATTTTGAGTACTTTTCATATAAAATTTCCAGATGAGTTGATCGCTTGTGTTATAAAAACAGTACATAAATTTAACTACTTTCAGTGACATTTTTGTTTTTAAACATACAAAATAAGCCAACAAGTTGTTGGCTTTGCACTTAAAATTAAATAATGAAATTTTACTGAAAAAAAGAGAACAAAACCGATGACAGCAGAGGAATATTTTTTTTGTTTTTGTTTTTGTTAGATAAATACGTGATGTGCATTTAATAAGTATGTGAGGGTTATACGAGGGCTGTTTGGTAACTCCGTTGCTTAGTAGGAACTTTAAAAACAACACTGCTGGCGTCAACCACCAACTTTTAAAAACTACAGTCGAATTTTCAGCAAAACTACGTCATTTGGTTTGTGTTTGGCAGGTAACCTAGCAAAATTAAAAAAATGCCGTTTTCTTTTCTAACAAAAATGTTGCATATATACTGCCATCCAAGAATGTTTGCCTTCTATTGTCAAAAAATTAAATAGTTATAACCAAAACCGCGTTCTGCTCTCAACAAGTTGCATATAAAAGACAAAAAAAAAATGCTACACGTTTTCCACTCATTTTATAAGTGAGGGTGAGCTACTGCCCTTTTTTACAACTGTGTTTATTACATGTTTATACAATTAAGTAAATTATTTAATTTGTATTTATATTAAATAGAAGATTCAACATAATCTTTGTCAACATATCCTCCATAGAAATCCGTTATTGGTCACTTTTGAATCAAAATTTATATATTTTAGGCATAAACGTTTTTTTTTGTGTCAACTGCTTATCAATGGTGTTAACGTTACATAAAAACTTAATTTTGATTAATTGAAACCATAGAAAAGGCATCACTTTGTGTAGTTTTAAGCAACCTTATTAAAATATTGCATAACTTAGAGGCAGAATATTTTTTGAGAATAGAAAACGCCATAAGCATTAGGGCAAAAATCGATAAATTGGACTACGAGTTTCTACTATTCATCCATCAAATTCTCCAGATTTAGCGAACCTGAAGAAATGGCTGTGTGATAAATTTTTTTTTTGTAGAATGAAAAGGTCTTTGCCGAAACAAACGATTATTTGGAAGGTATAAAAAATTGGAAAAAATCCTGGACTAAGTGCATTGATCTAAAAGGGATTAAAAAAAATTTTTTTTTATTCAAAAAGTCGCCTGATAACAAACAGCCCTCGTATTATGTGCGTGTGTTTTTTTTTAATAGAAACGCTGGCCTGCTAACAAGTGTTTTTTTTCTTTTTTTTCTTTAATTTTTCTAGCCATACGCTTCTCCTTAGACCAAATTAAAAAACACAATAAACAATCATTACAAGTCTAATGCACAATAACAGTCAAAATAATACATTCATAACTTTATTTTTTGTTTGTGTGCAAGCAGAAGAGTCTGTGTGTGTGTGTGTGTGTATGGGAATAATCTGAAATTATATTGTCGTTTTTTATTTTATTTTAATGTTAAGACAGCTGCTGCTTTACTGTCTGGCAATTTAGTTAGCGTCTATAACTGACACACATGGGGTCAACCATTTTTGTATTAAATTTAAATTTAATTTATTAAAGAAAGCCGCTTATTTAATATTAAGAATTTTTAGATTCACACCAACAGCATTTTAAGTTGTGGCAGTAAGTAAATATTTTTATTTAATTGTCTGGCATAAAATTAAATATGACAAAATGAAATTTTTCTAACAAAATTAAATTCAGAAAAAAAATTTATTTTATTCATTTAAATATTTTAAATATTTTATTTTTACATAAACTAAAGCAGTGATGTTCACACACACATGATTTAATTCATAGATTTAAAGTTGTTTCCAATGCGGCCTACACACACTCAAGTTCAATGCGATTTTATTGCAAAAGTCAGGAAGTGTAATTAGAAAAAATCAATTTCATTTTGATAGTTACTTAAATTTTTCACGTTGCCAGATTAGCATTTAATTTTTATTGATATTGAGTGTGTATGGGCCGCATAAAATTATATTGGCCCATAATCATAGTCACACTAAAGTCGCTATTTTTTTTTAACGATTTTAAATTCATGAAATTTTTAATTAACAAAAAATCAGCTCTAACTAAAAGCGTACTTTTTTTATGATTATGATTATGGCCCATTAACTTTAAAATGATTATGATTATGGGTTTATTTTGCAAGTTTTTGACTTAGAAAAATTACTGCTGTTGGTCGTATGAAAAACGCTGCAGAAAAATTTTTGAAGTAAATTGAAAGAAATACTTTTTTAAAGTTTTTTATTTGAAGCTCAAAAAAAATTTCTTTTTAATCAAACCATTTAAACGTTTATTCAATTTTAAATTAAGAAAAATTTTTTTTTAAATTATTTTTCATTTCAAATTTTTTTTTTTAATAAATCTTGAAGTTGAGGTGAAATATCGCAAATTGAACTTAAACTTGAAAAATTAAATTAGAGTCTAGTATTCATTAAAAATTCTAGACTCTGAGATGATTTGTAACTTGGGAGTAGTGTCACAATAGGTCTATTTTGGCCTCAGTGACCAGGTGACTTGTTCCCGCTCCTCATTCTAATTCTAATCTAGGTGAGTAGATGATTCAAAACGGAATCTTGCGATGCCAATTTAAGGCTGTCAGGCCGCCACGTAAACCAAATTGCGATTCAAGAGATATTGTATGTAATGATTTGCTTACTCGACACGTATCAAAATATTATTCGATACGATAGTCTACTCGCTATCGAATGCGGTTATTACATCCCAGGTAATATTTACTAACCCCCAAATTCATAAAAAATATTATATGCTTAATAAGGGGTTATTTGACAAATACTGCATAGAAGTCTGTCAAATAAGCCCTTAATAAGCACATAATATTTTTTATGAATTTGGGGGTAAAAATTTAAAAAAATTCTGAAGAAAAAAGTTGTTATTGTTTTTTACAGAAAAAAAATTTCCAATGAATTTTTACTTAAATCAACTGAAGCGATTTTTCCATTATTTAAAATAAAAACAAATTTTTATGACAATAATTGCTTTAGACAAATATTTTTCCACAAAAAAATAAAAAAAAATAAAAATAAAAATACCAGGAGCCAAAAATAAATTTAAAAAGTTGTTATTCATTAAAAAAATAAAAAACGAAAAAAAAAATTAATTCATTCAGTACTTAATGTCTTCATGCATCATTTACTTAAATGAATAAATTTTTCATAGGCTGTTGCTTTTATTTCTGCTGTTATTTGTGAAAGTAGTACAAGTCCACTTTTTTAAAAAAATGTATTAGCAGTAATTTTAGTATTTTAATTACCGTTAACTGATTATTTTTTAAAATTGGACTTATACCAATTTCAAAAATAACTACTCAAATAAAAGAAGACGAAGAAAGCTTTAGCTACAGACCACCCACCACACAGATTTTATCAATTTTTTTTTGTTAAAGTAAAAAAAAGTGTCTCAACTTACCAGCAGAGATTTGTAAAGCGGCATGGCTTGTGGTCCTAAGATAAATAAAATATAATCCATGCGTGAACAATTAAAGTTTGGATTTTCTGGATGACAATCATCATAATCATCAGTTGATTTTAGATGTTCTTCGGTGAGATCAGCACTCGACATACTTGAATAAGTAGAGCGAATGTTAGAAAACGATGAGATGTTTGTGGTGGCGTCTGTGCTGGTGTTGCTGATGATGACAGTGTGGTTGATGCAGGAGTTAATGATGGTGTCATTATTATTGTATGTGATATTTGAATAACTGATGTCAAGTGCCGCAGGCGTAGTATAATTTAAAACATTGTCGGCGGGTGCTAATACGGTAGAGATGTTGCTACTAATTAAAGTTGACATTGTAGTTGCCAGCCATTGAGCCGCATAATCCACAACAATTGCCGTTGTGTTTTCTACAAAATCACCCAGAAACATTGAGGAATTGCCAACGGGCGTAATAGCAGAGGATGATAGTAAAAGACTGTTATTAAGGGTGTTATTATTTTGTTGCACATTTTCTATTAAATTTGTTATTGAGGCTGTTCCATTCAAATTATTCTTCACATCAAACATTTCTTATGTATTTTCACTTTGGCTTTAGCTGTATTTTTTTGTTTGTTGTTTTAGGTTTTTCTTGCTTAAAGTAACCCAATAATTTTTGTATTCGATTTTTCTTTTGTTTGAAGGATTTTTCATGATTTTATTGTGGACATTTTTTGTTTGTTGGTTTTCTGGAGGTTGGAAAAATGAACTGAAAAGACAAATTTAAAACAAAAATCATAAAGTTAGTTTAAGAAAAAGCCGTTTATTTGTTAAGTTGTGTTCAATATTACAATCAGCACAATCAGTGTTGTCAACTTAGCGCTTTTAGCAAATTTTCAAATTAGTGATTTTATAGTTTTAGTGCTTTTTTTTGGTGTGTAAGTTACCAAATGACTTGTTGCCACCCCTCATTCTAATTCTTACCAATTAAAGGAAGATGGTAATAAGCCAAACATGCATAAGCTTGTTAAAACAATTATTAAAGGAATTGATTGACTGTGAATAAAGTTCGTGATACTAATTTTCTGGAAATTTTTTTAATTGACTAAATACTTTAATTCTAATTAAAAGTAGCTTGGGGATAAAATAAAGTTTTGTTTGCGTGTTTGTTGATCTTTTTGTGTTTTTCTTTAAAAAAATTAACGCTTTTTCTTGGTTTCAGTGCTTTTTAACATTCAAAAGTTGACAACATTAAAAGCAACAAACAAATATGTAGTGCAACACCTGCGGAATTTTATCTCAGCTTATGGAATTTATTTCAATTAAAATGAAATAAAATGCAAATTTATTTAAATTTTACAACAGCGCGTTTAATTTATTTTTTAAATTCTTGAATCTCAAAAGAGAGGAAATGCCTTTCAAGTGAAGCAAAATAATTTATCTTTTTAAAGTGTGAAAAAAGATTTATGCTGGAAGTTTATTCTTCATGCAAACACTGCAGGAAAGGGCTTTCATTGCACTGGCTTAGCTTAGTGAAACTCTTAAAAATGTTATAAAAAATATATTCTTCCCTATTCTGTGTTTAGATTCGAATCGAAATTTTCTCCGTTTGGAAATTTTGATAATCTACGTTTCGATCAGAATCGAAATTTCTCTGCTTGGCAGTTTTGATTTCTTTTTTTGTTCTCTTCCACTCAGTTTCAAACGATTTTTTTACGATTGCTTGTATTCTGTGTATCCAAGTTGGTAATTTCTTGTCGGGTCTTTTTGCGAATTTTGCTTTTGCAACATAAAAAATGTGCCATTAAAAAAGAACATGCAGGTAGAAAATACAATAAGAAACAATTTCAAAGAAAAATTTTATGTTGGGAAAAAAATATAAATTAAATGAATTTTGTTTAATTTACATTTGGAAACAAATAGTTGACCGGAAATAGCCCGTAGCAAAACCCTACTCAAATAAGAAAATTTTTATTGTTTTTACTGAAGCCTAAAACAACAACACCCGGAGCAATATTAAGAGCGTCTAAATTTGATGGCAACAACATTGCGTGTGGATACCATAAGCTTCCCAAGGAAGAAGTTTAGGTATACTGGGTGAGGCTAACTAAAATTCCCACTGCATGGAAAAAATTATTAAATATAATTTTTTAAAGTGTGAATTGACTGAAAGGCCTATATAAAACGGAAGCCAGTGGAACAACGAAAAATAAAAATAAATAAAAAGCACTGGAGGAGACGGCTGTCGTTTGAGGATTTGACGGTCCTAGAAACCAGTAGAAGTGGCATTAGTGGAAAAATTAATTTTGGAGTACCAAAATTTAATTAACCAATAAAATTTCCACAATATTTGGTTTATAAGTTATATTTTATGAATTTTTTTATTTATCACTATTTTCTAACACAAAACTTTACTTTTTATTAAAAAATGTTTAATTTTTCATACGTTTCATAACAACAACTGGGATAAAAGTATTCTTATTTTTCTTTTGATTCATCTTTCGATTGTAATGCGGGAACGTAATTGAAGCCCAGAATAGAGAAAATTAAAAAAACAAAAATTTATAAAATTTTTAATTTTTGAAATTTTTGAAAAAATAGAAAGCCTTAAATAGTAACCAGTTTTAGTGTTCAATCTTACAATGGCATATAGTGCAAATAAATTGAACTTTAAAACATCAAAATCTATAGGTAAATACTGGTTTTATTTTTGGTAAGCTGGAAGTACCCTGTTTTGAAAAAACAAAATTTTTTTTTCTTTTCAAAAACAAGGATTCCCAGAACTGTAAATTAAGTTTTATAAATGTTTTTATGAAATTTGAAAAAGAAAACCTTTTAAAAAATATTTTAAAGTTAAAATAATTTTTTTTTTTTTTAATTCAAAAGAGGGCTATAGCGAAACAGCGCTAAATAAAACAATAAAACAGTAATTGGTCTAAACAAACATATTATAAAATTGTAAAATTTAAAGATTTACTGACAATCAGGCATAAGTGACTAAAAAATATTTTTAAATATTTTACGAAACATTTTTTTAATAACTCATATATTTTATATTAAAATATTTTTCAACTTAATTTTAATTCATTTAATTTAATAAAATTAAGCTTATAAAACATTTTACTTACAAATCGAAACACGAAGGACATTTTTTGTTTACACTTTGGAAAAGTTGGTTTTCAGGTAAGTGTGATAGACGAAAAAAAATATCACAAGATTTTTTTTTAGATAAAATTTGATATTAAAAATTTAAACTAAATGAACAACAATTAATTTTATAATTATTTATTTATAATTATTATTTTTTAATTTATTTATTAATTTTTTTTTTAATGTTTTTTATTTTTTTATATTTTTGTTTAAATTTCCTTTTAATTTTTTTTTTATATTTTAAAAAAATTTATTTTTATTTTTTTTAAATTTATTAATTAGTTTTATTTGACATTTTTCTTTTAAATAATATGACATATTTTTTTTTAATTTAAAAAATTTCTTTTTATAATTTTTAAAAAAAAAAATTGTAAAAAATTATTTTTTACCAAACAAATTTATTTTGCTCCATTTATTGTTGTTTTAATTTTTTTTTTTATTTTTTTTTTTTTTTAATTTGTTCTGTTTAAACTTTAAATAAAATTTAATTCAAATTATTTTTTGCCAAACAAATTTATTTTGCTCTATTTACTGTTTTTTTAAGTTTTTTTTTATTTTTTTTTTAATTTTTTTATTTTTAAAAAAAACTTTTTTTTTATTTTTTAAAAAAATTTTTTTTTTATTTTTAAAAAAAATTTTTTTTTCTTTAATTTGTTCTGTTTAAACTTTAAATAAAATTTAATTCGAATTATTTTTTGCCAAACAAATTTATTTTGCTCTATTTATTGTTTTTTTAAGTTTTTTTTTAATTTTTTTTTTAATTTTTTTTTTAATTTTTTTATTTTTAAAAAAAAATTTTTTTAATTTTTAAAAAAAAAATTTTTTTTCTTTAATTTGTTCTGTTTAAACTTTAAATAAAATTTAATTCAAATTATTTTTTATGAAACAAATTTATTTTGCTCCATTTATTTTTTTTCTTTTAGCTGTCACCTTTACCATGTACAATTAATTACTTTGTAATTCACTTTTTACAATAATTTTCCCACATTTTTGTTTTTTTTGTTTTTTTTTTGTTCTTTTCTTTTTATTAAATTGTTGTCACTTTAAGCAGCACAAGTAAACGACAAAAAAAATATTGTTTTTCCTTTTTAATGACAACAAACTAAAATGGCAAATTTTTAAAACTAAATCGGGTGAATTATTGTGTAAAACCGAACGCTATTATAGTGAAACGAATTAATTAAGTGAATGTGTCTCTTGTGATGCCTGTAAAATTAAGTAGGCAGGCAGGTAAGCAAGCAAACAGTGGGACATTTGCCTGCACGTGTGCACAGATGCCGTGAAAATTTAATATTAAAATAATTAAATGATATTTAATACCGCAGTAATTTAATTGTTTTTTATCTCAATCTATGTGCTTATAGTGTGTTTGCTTTATCTCATTAAAAGCTGCTGAGATGTGATACAGACAAAATCAACAATTTTGTTCTATAGCACAAATTAAGGTTAACGAAGTGAAAAATAATTGTAAAGCGTAATTAAAACACGTCTGTACGTACACATGCCTGTAAATCCACACCCACATATACATACAAAACGTATGGCAAGAGATTTTATGTGAATGTATTTTAAATGATGAAACAAAAAAAAACTAATTATAAGAATCATATCATGCTACAATAGGATGAAATGTGACATGTACAACAGCTGACGCCTATTTTCTGATTAATTTTTTATTGAAAATAATTATGGTTAAAAGGCTAATGCCAACTGAATTCCAGCAATTTGATTTTAACTAATACTAGCAGTGAATGTGAAGCCTGGTTTAAATATTTTAAAGTCTTAAGTTTTAACCAACTGAGGCAAGTACAAACTTTAGCTTCTTTTAAGATTTTTATACGTTTGTTGAAAAACCTTTTGGGGTAATACAAATAGGAGCACTCTCAAGGAACAAAGGATGATTGGTTTCATTCGAAACCTAAATCTTGAACAAAATATCCTGTGGCTCAAGGTAAATATGGCCTATTTAGAACAATAATAATAATAATTACACTGTAATTCAAATGTTAAGATTTAAATTTTTTTTTTTTTAAATATTTAATAACTAGATTTTTATGCCCGGTCGGCATCCTTAGAGTATAGAGAGCTTATGTACTATTTTCTAAAAGAAATACTTTTACAAATAGAATTTTAATCATTAAAAACTCAAAGTGACTCATGCCTTTGCTAGCACTATCAGCAGACACGCCACCTAAGTGATAAGTAAAACATTTCAAAGCATAATTTTAGGCTTATACTAAGTGCAGCCACACAATTTTATGAACAGCGATGAATGCAAATCATTGAAGAGTGGGCGTACCTTCTTCAAAGGTACATGGCGATCTTGTTGGGAGTCTAAAATTTATATGTGTCAAATTTCAGACAAGCCCGCTGAAAAAATAAAAATTTGTAAAACGAACAAACACAAAATGAATTTTATTTATAAAACATTTTGGTCGTATGCAAAAAAAAGAGTGCTTTCACACTACCATACTTTATCATATGATTTACTTTTTTGACAAGTCGTTTTACACTGTAATACTGCACAGTGTATCAGCAATAAAATAGTGAATATGAATCACTACCAAGCCATGCGAAGAAGCTTCCCGGATATGTGTTGTTAAATAGTAAAAAAATAAAAAAAATACCAATTGGCAATTACTAAAACTTAGAGAGTTTTTTCTTATGTGGGCCTTACACACTCAAG
This sequence comes from Thelaira solivaga, assembly GCA_947397855.1. NCBI lineage: Eukaryota > Metazoa > Arthropoda > Insecta > Diptera > Tachinidae > Thelaira > Thelaira solivaga. Next base: position 63,458,013 of record OX377613.1, read on the forward strand.
TTCAATGCTAGACAACAGCAACGACAAAAGGAAGAGAGTTTGTGACATATACTATACAAGTAAATTGATCAATATTTTAATTTAAAGTAGTAGCGAAAAGGAAGACAACGAAAAAAAAATTAATTTTATTTTAATTTATTAAAACGTATAGCGAAGATGATTTATTCTTAACTGTTTGTAAATTGCAGCTCGAATTTACTGGGGCTTCAGACAGTCCAGTTGAGGAATATGGTGGCGGAAATAAAGGGCCACTGCAGTTTTGCTAACCAAGCGAGGAGAATAGACTTGTCATTAAATGAATGTGGTAAAAGTTGTTAGCATGAAGAGGAGTAGGAAGCTGTGGAACACCTTCTCTGCCTTTACTCGGTACTGGTAGATCAGCGTGAGCTATACTTAGGGGAGCGCCAATTGAAGGGCCTTATTGCGCTGACGGCTGCAGGGTCGGCATGCTATCTGGCTTCCTTAGAAGTATCATTTGTTTTAGGTGTCTGTTTGCCCCTCTGACTCTTATTTCTTTGACATTGTTCCATCACTTGCCTTCTTAATTTTTCCTCTTATATGAGAATCACAAAGGGATCACATTAGAGCACCCCAGTGAGCCCCCTGTTATTTTTCTTAAATTCTAATTTATTAATTAATTTTTCTTTGACTTTTACATGGCTCCGTTTTTTTACTTCTGTTTTGCTGTTAACTTTGTCAAAAGCTTGCGGTAACTGAGGGTTCCCAACATACACTCTGTAAAAGTTTTTTTTATCGATATACAAAAATTGAAGTAGATATCAAAATGATATTGATTTTCTTCAATTAATTCATCACTCAACAAAAACGGACGGATTTTGCTTTAAAATCACTTTCAATTTGAGTGTGTATGGCACGCATTAGCTAAAACAGCAAATGCTTTAAGTCTTTTTAGCCTTCTAAGCAAATTCAAAATTATCAAATTTCCAACAGTAAATATTAGCTGATACTGAGAACTGATTTTATAACTTCGAGATGACTTATTTGAAATAAAAAAAAAAATATTTTTTTTTCAAGCAAATTATTTATAGTCTGGGTAAACAAAAACATATTTGCTGTCATAAAAAAAGAGAAAAACAACAACAAAAACATTTATCTGTTTTGTGACGACATGCCCGCAGGAAAACCTTTTTTTTTTTTAATTTTATCTTGACATAAAAGTGTTTACATGCTGTTACATCTCTACCTACAACAATTTGCTGCAGCTACCCTTCAAGCAAAATGTATAAAAAAAAATAAAAATAAAAAAAACAAACAGTCTACATTTTAACGTTTGTTTATTTTATTTTTTAAGATTGACAATTTTTCTGTGGTCATACAGAAAAACCGCTTATGTCTTCTTTTATTGTTTTAGAGAACTCAAGTTTAGAAGTCTTAAAAGTCATTACTTTCGTTGGGATCTTGGTAATTGTGCGCTTTAATATTTCCTGAGCGCAATAAAAAAGTCGATTTTGACTTAAGTGGAGTTGAGCGATTTTCCTTATTAGCATTTTAAATGTAAGATTTTCATTTAATGAAGTTTTGTTAGTATTCTTCACCTCATTAATAGAACAAAATTTTTTCTTATTATTCGTATTCACCTCTTTAATAGAATAAAATCATTTTATTAGCCTTTGAGCCTTTGTTACTGGGTCGAGGCTGCCAGCGCAGAATACCGGCATATTTTTTGAGAAGAGCACAGTCCATATAGAGAGACGAACGTACGAGCAATAGGACGAGAATGAGTTGGATAGCAATCGCAGCAAAAAAATTTTTTCTTTTAATTTCAGCTTTTGTTTTAATATTTCATTTAAATTTATTAAAATTAAACAAAATGACTTTGTGGCTGACAACTTAATCCAACACAAAACAAGCGCAGTTAATCCAGTTGCAAGGCTCACTGCAAAAATTTCATTTAATATTATTTTGCTTAACACAAACTGATTGCCAGGAAGGTAAGTGAGAGTGAAAAGATAGTTTTTCTTTCAGCTTCTCTGTGAGTAGCCGGCTCTATACTCAGAAAACAACTTTGTTTTCAATGAAAAATTCAATCAATTCAAACGAACGATGACAGTGTGGGTATCCCACAAGATGGACTTTTGAATAGGGCTTTCTGCTTCTAGGGCGCTAGGAAATGTTTACGAAGCAGCACTTGATATTTAGCCAAGCAGCTCTAAGTACACTATCAAGCTATTACTTCAGATTAGTAGTGCGATTCAGTAACTTTTATTACAAACATTCGTATCGAAAAAACAATTCGGTATTCAGTAGCTTTGCGACAAAAACAATCGAAGTGATCGGCACATAAGTAATCATCGCAAATAACGATTTCTATCGCAGCGAATATTTTCGTCGGAAAGTTACTAAATACCGAATTTGATAAAATATCGTTATACTTGTTTTGTCGTTACGAATGTTACTGAATCGCACTACAGGCTTGGATTTTCAATTGCTATAAGCTTCAAGATGCTTTGGCGAAGAGAAACTCGGTAGCTTTATTATGGATTCCGGGCCACAACAGGCATGTGGATAGAAAAGTGGCAGACTACCTGGCTAAAAAGAACGTGTATGCCTCTTTCATAGCTACAGAGCCTTTCATCGTGGTGAATAATAATGTCATTCGTACCCCACTGCGAAAGGAAGAGAAACGGAGTTTACAAGACTGGTGGGCTTGCGGCAGTGGTTATAAACCTCAAACTCTACATTTATCAATTAATAAGCCATTGTAGAGTTAACTACAACATGAGTAAAATCGGTGTGGTTTAAAACGGCTGTCGGAAAGGACGATAAACATCAGAAAATATTCTGTGCGATTGCCCACAGACAAGTTACCTAGACAGTGGAACACTGGCCTCAGAAGATACCTATAACAATCATGAGATTTGTAAGGAGTCTTTATATTGTAGTTGAGAACTGTGTATTATACAATAGATCTTACAGATAGCATTAAGATTATCGCCTGTAAAAATAATAATAATGATAAAAACTTGGTAGTGCAGGCCAAAATATTTAAATTAAACTAAATTTTGGACCATAATATCCAAAATTTTTATCATTACAACTAAAAAATTCTATAATCGCAATTGAAACAAATTTAGTTCTCCCAAAGGAACTTGTTTTCTGGGTGTAGACATCAGTTTTCTCAAGACACATTTTATGGACAATCTATGCGATTTATTGTTGATTAGTTTAGATGAGCTTTATAGATGTTTCCATGGCAAGAGCTTAAATACAACTCGAAAACATTGTCTTGACGACAATGTGCTTTAAAATGAAATCTTGACAAAATAAACAGTTACAGTTGTGGTATTATAATTAAAAATAATTGAGTTGGCGCTTAGCCAACCAACAAAGCTGAAGTAGTTGCAAAAACTTACTTCCCTTACTGATAGAGCTTAACCATCTACCTTCCGCGTAGTGCTACTAGACACATACCGGTTAGAATTAGAATAATTCACCAAAGACGCATAGAAATTGTTTGCGTTTTAATTATTTCATGTCAGATTTCTTTTTTTTGTTGTATCAAAATGATTAGATAAAATAATTTGTTGGTTTTTGTTAAGACTGCAGTTAAAAAAATATAATAAATTCATGCCGGCAAAAGATAAGATGAGAGTTTATCAAGCATTTGATGGGCAGCTGCATGTAAATATTTAGAATCTAATAACTAAACACTTTTTGCATATTTTGTTTTATTAGTCACTCATAAAACTCATCCGAGATTTTAATTTAGAGGCGATAAAAAGAAAAAAGACGAACGGTGTCATCCATTATTATTAGGTCACTTGCACAGTAATAGATAATTGTGCCAGCAAGCTTAAGAAGGAGAGTGGGGCTGCAGTCGCTTGTTTTATTATTGTTAAGGGCGTCCCAGTAAGAGTGTACTTATTCATTTCATGCTGCAATAAATCGGTTGTTTTGAGTGCTGTGTGGCAACTAGCCCAGTCTTGCTGAAACCTCATGAGGCCAAAATAACTCAGTTATCATGTTCCTGTAATAAATGCCGTTCACACATAACGCAATTTCGGCCTCATCTTCAAAAGAGTAAGGCCTGACTAAAATCTGCACTAAGCAGTTGCTCGTTGTGGGTGCATTTCTTACTCATGGATTGCATGAGGATTTTCTGAGCTTAAAATTTTGTGGATTCAAGAAAGCCATGTAAATGGAAATGCGCTTCATCCGAGAATATGACTTTTTTTTTTTAATTAGCATGGATTTCACTTTGCTAGAACACAATTATAATGCCGTGTTCTTTTGTAAAACGCCCCATTTTTAATAATCGAAATAAACACGAGTGACAGCTGCTAAATTTCAGAGTTGCCACTTGCATAAAAAAATTACACAAAATTTAACAAGTTCACTCTTACTGGGACCACTCACTATTTCTATTCAAGCTTTAAGCTTGAATAAAATTATTTGATATAATTATTTATTTAGACTTTTAGTTTTATATATAATTAATGATTAGGGAGCTTTAGTCTTGATTTTTATAAAATTATTTATTATTTTTAATATTTCGCCCTCCTGTGGAAAGCTTCTTCAGGAAAATATATTTTCCTAATAATCATTAATTATATATAAAATTACTTGAAAGAAAATTACACTATGCAACACATGATTTTCGTGTGGAATTTCTTGAAGGGCTAATCGAAAGCAATATTTAGATTTTGCTAGATTAGCTGCCACTCGGACTTTAAGGCCCCAAGAACTTTTTAGTTACTTGATTTTAATAAAGAATATAGCATTTTTTACAGGGCTATATTTCGCAAAACCAATTAGAATTTCGTTTTACTGTCTTCAGCACAATTGTAACAGCTATAGGCTGGGAGAAAATAAGTGTAGAACAAACTAATTTGCAAACAAGGCATTTAATGGCTCAAAAATGCTAAAATATCGAAAGAGTTTCATTTTTTTCTATCTGGAGGTTGCCTAGACTCTGTACAAAAGATCCTTTGGACAGCGGGACATATAGATTTTAAAGAAAAAAAAAAGAGAAGGTATGTTCAGCAAAATCATGCAAATTGCTAACAAATTTAGTACATTTTTTTTTAGCAAGAACCCAGTAAAGACCTAGGCCGAATTACGGCCTCTGGACTGTTATTGTAATTTCTCTTTTGAAGTTAAGCTTGTACTACACAAGTGGTTTACTATTTAGGCCTCGGTGTAATTTCATTAAAGCAGACCTTTTCTAATACAGAAGACTGAAGATATAAAATGTTAATTAAAAAGAAAAAATTTATAATAAAAGCTGTTATTTTCTAAAGTGCTATAAGTCCAATTTAGAAAAAAAATATTAAAGGTAATTTTATAATGAGATCCATTTTCAAAAAATATTCTGCCTGTACAAAGTGATGCCTTTTTTAGGGCTTATAAGTTTTTATGTAACATTTAACGCTAATTTCTATTTAGCGTTTTATATGTTTAGCGCTTTTAATCCTTTCAGGACCATAAGCGTACTGCATACAAAACAGTTAATTTATATATTTTTTTTAATTTTTTTTTAGATAAAATTTTACGCTTTTGAATCCATGGACACATATCGATGCTGAGGAACTGTTAAGTACCCTTTAAATCAATATAAAAACACAAAATTCACAAAAATATTAAAAAATTTACGTTTTATCAAATGTTGGCTTGGGACACCCGGATCCCTATGGTCTTTAAATGGTTAAAGCTATTTGCCAAATCTGATTATGTTGGCACAAAAAACAAAAAACTTTTATGCCTAAAAAAAATAAATTTTGTTTCAAAAGTAAACAATAATGGATTTCTATTAATAATAGGCCTGATTATGAGAGCCGTTGTAGTGACGAAAACTGTGATATGTGGCAACTCTGGCCATATGTTTTGTATTGGCTGGTCGTCAATTTAAATATGACAACGACACTCATAATTAGACTGAATATCTTGACGGAGAAAATGTTGAATCTCCTTTTTCATATAAATACAATTAAAATAATTTTGCTTAATTGTAAAGAGTGATTTTTTTGCTATTATCTTTTTGGCAACACTAGTTTTGACAGCTCACGCACGTTTTGTATCTTGTGTCACTGTCAAACATCTTCAGTTTGGTCTATAATTTAATCATGAATCGTCTTACAAACGAACAACGCTTGCAAATTATTGAATTTTATTACCAAAATGCGTGCTCTGTTAAGAAAGTTCATCGCGCGCTTCTTCCATTTTATGGTCAGTTTAATCGACCTACTGAGGCTTCTATTCGGGCTATTGTAACAAAATTTCGCACCAAATTTACATTGTTGGACATTAAACCACCAACACGCTTACGTAGAGTGCGAACTGAAGAAAATATCGCAGCCGTATCGGCCAGTGTTGGTGATGACCGTGAATTATCGATTCGGCGTCGTTCGCAGCAATCTGTTACTCCACTACGTGGAAAATTTTGCGGAAGGATTTGGGTGTGAAGCCTTATAAGATACAACTGGTGCAAGAATTGAAGCCAAACGACCTACCACAACGCCAAATTTTTGGTGAATGGGCTCTTGAAAAGTTAGATGAAGATCCACTTTTTTATCGAAGAATTGTGTTCAGCGACGAGGCTCATTTCTGGTTGAATGGATACGTGAACAAGCAAAACTGCCGTATTTGGAGTGAAGAGCAGCCAGAAGCATTGCAAGAGCTACCAATGCATCCACAAAAAACAACCGTTTGGTGCGGATTATAGGCTGGCGGCATCATTGGGCCGTATTTCTTCAAAGATGATGCGAATCACAACGTTACTGTGAATGGTGAGCGCTACCGTGCGATGATAACAAACTTTTTTTTGCCCAAAATGGAAGAGCTTGACTTGCATGACATGTGGTTTCAACAAGACGGTGCCACATGCCACACAGCACGCGAAACAATGGACCAATTGAGAGGCGAGTTCGGTGAACAGTTTATTTCACGCTTGGGACCAGTCAATTGGCCGCCCAGATCGTGCGATTTAACGCCTCTAGACTATTTTTTGTGGGGCTATGTTAAGGCTAATGTCTATAGGGACAAGCCCGCTTCGATTGACGCACTGGAAGCCAACATTGCCAACAATATTCGTGAGATACCGGCCGAAATATTGGAAAGAGTATGCCAAAATTGGACTAAGCGGATGGACCATTTGAGGCGCAGCCGCGGCCAACATTTGCATGAAATAATCTTCAAACATTAAATTATATCGACCCAACTATCGATCCAAATAAATATTTCATGCATTTTTCTGAATTTTATGTGTTTTTTTTTTAAATTTCCGATAGTTCTTATAAAATCACCTTTTATAAACAAGTAGTTGACACAGTTGTAAAAAGGGGCAGTCTCTTACCCTCACTTATAAATTGAGTGCAAAACGTGTAACATTTTTTAATCTTTCATATGCAACATGTTGAGAACAGAAGGCGGTTTAGATTTTAACTATTACATTTGGATGGCAGCATTTTTGTTTAGAATTACCGCTAACTACTTTTTTTTAATGGACTTATACCTTTTTAAAATTAAAATATTATTTGACTATCAAAGGCAAAAAAAAATGGTTAAAAATTTGTTTTAATTTCAATTAAAAATTATTTATTTATCAGTTTTTACAAAATTATTTAAAATAAATTTTTAATAAACAAAACTCAACAAAATATCCTTTTGTCTAGTCTAGTACAAAATAACTTGCTGGCTTTATTGTGTTTAGCAAGTAAACAATAAGAATTTAATAAACAACTTTCTGTTGTTGTCCGTATTTGATAGTTTTTCATATTTTTTACAAAAACTATCTGCTACATCTATTGGCTTTTTGTTTGTTGAAGTTTTAGTCAACAAATTTAATCCTTAAGCAATGACACAACATTTTTAAGACACTTAAAAGCAAAAAATTCTTACACTTATATACACAAACACAAAAAGGCATTTTTAATTAACATCAAACTGACAACAACATGTACACACACTCGTACACAAAATAAATATAGAAAAGGATTGGTCACCAGAGCAAATAACATCATGATTCAATTCAATGATAAAAACATATAAATCATAATATTACACAAGGATAATTAGGATCATACACGAACTAGTAGAGACTTCTTCTATACAAGTACATACTAAACCAATTTAAGCTTGAGTGAAGTGGTGTGGTGGTGGTGTTACAGTTGAAAGTGACCTGTGAAATTTGTATTAACAAAAATTGTCTCGGAACATGCATGTCTGAATATTTATTTACTATCAAACTGCATGTGAACTTTGTAATTTTTGTATTCAACAAACAAGTTGATTTCTTTTTCTAATTAAAAACTTTCCCAAAAAACAAAAATTTAAACAGAACAAAATATTAAAAGTTTTTCAAATTAAAAATATGTATGTGAAGCCAAAAACATCCTTAAAGTTTGTGTGCATAAAACTAAAGTGCATTTTTGTTTTTCAGTTTAACTCTTATTAAATAATTGGCATTTTACCTTAACAAATAAATTGCTATACTAAATGGATCTTTGTGTGTGTGTGTTCAATTTTAAATTTATTAGTGTTTATCCTTTGGCTAAATAAACTAAATTTTACAAGCTAAATGCAATCTGCTTTGGTTAATAGAAATACAGTCAAACGTGGCTATGACAGACACATGCTTGATATTTTAATTAATGATTTTTTCCCTCCTGTACACTCAAAAAAGCTTTCGTATCTACTAAGCCTGAAGTAAATTCAACAATTCAGCTCCTTTTTCAACTATTTGTGGAACTTTTTACAGTGGTGCGACCTAAAAATTACAGTATATTTTATTTAGACATTAGCTGCGATATCACATTATTATATTAGTATCTTGATATTGTCAGATGACTTTCATGTCACTGTCAAGCGAAGGTCAGGTCACTGTCATTTCCTTTCAATACCACGTTATGTCAACGTCATATCCGTGTCATGTCTAAATAATTTCAGTGTCATAACAATATAATTACTAAAGGGCTGTACAAGCATACTTGAAGTGACTTATAAACACTTTTTATTATAAAATATTACACATGTTTGTAGTGATAATAATTATCTTCCATAACGTGTCAATACTTATCATTTTAATTTCAGGTTCATGGCATATCAAGAGCATGTCACAGCCATGTGGATGTCTAGCCCATGCCATGTCTACGTCATGCCAATACCATGTCAGAGCCATGCCCATATCAGATCCATGTCCATGTCAGTGTCCTGTTAGTGTCATAATAATGTTATATCATTCTCATATAAATGCTATGTAAATGTCATGCAAATGTCATGTCATTATTATGAAAATGTAGTGTAAATATAATGTCAATGCCATGTCAATGTCATGTACATTTCATATCAATGTTTTGGTACTTTTATATCAATATCAAATCAATGTCATGTGAATGTTATGTCATCTCAATGTCAAGTCGCAGTTGTATCAATGTCATGTCACTGTCATGCCCACATCATGACAATGTCTTGACATAGTCATTTCAATATCATGACTGACGTAGCATGAAAGTCATGTCATGTGAAAATCATGTTATATGAATAAAAATAAATACGACAGAAAAAAAAGAGAAGATTCTCGTTTTCTTAACAAATATTTACTTAGTTGCGTGTTATGCTGACTGAAAAAAGGATTGCAACTAAATTGCTTGGGGATAAGGGGTATCAAAGTAGCGTTTACGGAAGAGAAGAAATAACTTACCAGGCAGAAATTCGCATTGGCACAGTGGTTATGACATTATAGAAGTTTAAGGATCAACCTAAGCAACCTCTGCCGGTTATATAACAAAGACAAAAAGACAGCAGAACATGTACTCTGTTCTGTGTAATTTGGAACAGATTTCATTACTTAAAGCATCACCGCTTACAACTGTGTGACAGGAAGAACAAATCCCTTAACGAACTATTTGAATTCTTAACGAATATTAGATTTAGGGAGGATTGGTACTATGAGAGTAGAGTCACAATAAGTCCTTGCCGGCCACAGTGATCAGTCTATTCAGTAACTTTTTTTTTGATTACTACTTGCCTTAATATTTTTATATATTCGATCTTCTTACACTAAGAAATCGTACTCATAGAGTAAAGACCCGTGCGAGACCGGGTAAAAACAGGTAGTAGGCAAATAAGCCAGATGCCGACTATAGCGCTACCTGCCGGGCGGATTTGTGACGTTAAACCTTCCAAGATTATACATATAAGCCTTCCTCTTCAATCACTCTATCGCATCAAAATCCGCTGCGTAGTTTTAAAGATATAGGGACAGAGAAAGCGACTTTGTTTTATACTATGTAGTGATTCGTATTGAGTAACTTTCCGACTAAAGTATTCCAAGTTTGTGACAAAGTTAACAGCACATAAATAATCATCGCAAGTAACGATTTTTGTCGGAAAGTTACTGAATACCGAATACGATCAAATATCGTTAGACTTGTTTTTTCAACATGAAAGTTACTGAATCACACTACAGGACTCAAATTTCAATAGAGTTTTAAGGGAAGTGGCAAACGCTATCAAACGCATCTTAAATGTGAAACAGACGCATGAACTTTAAATTATAAATACTAATTTGAGCGATTATGGATTTGCATATTTTGAAGAAAACAAAGTCAAAGTCACGTAACCAATTTCCAGGGATTAATTTTATTTTTTTTTTCTTTTATATCCAAAAAAATTTTTATTTTAATGGAAAATTTATTAACTAAAACCTTTTAAACAAATTTTTTTTAAATTTATTTTTATGAATGTGGTCTGCAGTATTATTTGTGAGTAAGTAGCCATAACTGGGTAGTTACTTTTAAGGGTATCCCAATTTAAATACCAGAATAAAATTTAATTTTCTTAACACTTCGTAAGGATAGCAAAGGGTTATTTGTATCGGTTTTTTTTTCTGTCCTTAACTAAACAAAATATATGAAAAAAAGGTGCTACTAAAAAGTATAAAATGTGTCCTTGAGAGAAACCATACAAAATGGCAAAATTAAAATTGTTTTCTTTAATATTTTTTTTCCCTTTTTTGTTTAGCAGCTTCTTTTATAATTTTTAAGCCATAAAAATTTATCGTTTAAACTGAAAGAAGAAATAATAATTTTTTTTTTTTGCCATTTTTCTGTTTGTTTTTATGTCTGGTTTACATTTGTATGGTATCACCCACTTTTCTGGGTTTTTTTTTATTGGTTTTTAATGGCTTTTAAATTATTGGTGAATAAATAAAATCAAACAAATATAAAACGCATAAACAAAGTCTCACCTAAGCAGACAAATCATTTTTGGTTATAAAGTGCCACAGAAAGTTTTGAAGCAGAGTAAAACACATGCACAGGGCGCTACCTTGTAGTTGGAAAATTTGCTAAAAATAATATTTTCAATTGATAGAAATTTATGTTTTACGATTTTAGATCGCAAAAGATACCGGAATTTTGATGTTTTCAAATTGCTAGCGTGAACTGATGTGAACTTATGAATTTTTTGTAAATTAAGCGATAAAGAGAATATAAAATAAAAATCAACAAACAATGCAGCTCATAAATATTCATCATAAATAACGATTTCTATTGTAACGAATATTTTTGTCGGAAAGTTACTGAATCTCATGCCATCCATGAGAAACAAATGCCCTTACAAACAGGCCTTACTTTTTTAAAGATGTGGCCGAAATTGAGATGACTGCACAACATTCATTACAGTAACATAATAATGCAGCTCTTATCTCTCAACTGAACGATATTAGGTTTTTAGATTTATTGCTTTATGATACGAAAAAGTGCACTCGATATAAGATCTTATAAAACACCAGAATTGCCGGGCTTAATATTAACTAAACCATCATCCAGCAAACAGCATGAATTCTCTTGAGTTTAAAATGGATATAAAGCTTATAAAGGATATTCGATAAGCCAAAGGAAACATACCACAAGCAACTTTAACGAAACGATAAAATGCTTAAGGAAAACAAAATAAAAGTGCAAAGGAACAGGGAACATTGTGCATGACTTACTGAACTCAAGTAATAAACCAGATAAAGAAACCTGCTGGGCTTAATATGGAGAGTGAAAAAGAGTGAAAATGCAAACATCAAGTTTTGTGGGTATATTTTAAAACATGAAAGTTTTCGCCACTGCACTACACTTTTTCATTTCACTTTCTTTTTTCTTTGACTGTTTCTTGCAGTTTGTATTCACTGTTTTATTTAATTATTTTTTTCGTTTTATTTTTGGTTTTTTATTCAATGTTATAATTTTTGTTAAGGAGGTTTGTTTTATTTCCATTAACATTTCAAAAGCAAATTCATGATATTTTGTGGGTTTTTTTTATGAAAAACCAACTGTGTGAGTCCTGACTGGCATTAAAATGAAAATTATAAAAGAAAAACCACAAACACTTTTAGTTTTCTAAACATTTAGTCAAAGATAAGTAAAAAAAAAAAAAAAAAAAAAAAAAAAAAAATTCGCGAATAACCTGGATTTTAAGTACGAGCGCTTTATCAATAAAAAAAAAAAAATCTCAGAAAATAAAATTCTCACGAAAACGACAAAAATCGTTATTTATGTGCTGTTAACTTTGTCGCAAACTTCGATTATTCGGTTTTATCGATACTAATGTTACTAAATCGCACTACCAAATTGAATTTTGAATTGCTATAAGCTTTAAGATGCTTTGGCGAAGAGAAACTCGGTAACTTTGTTATGGATTCCGGGCATGTGGGCAGAAAAATGGCAGACTATCTGGTCAAAAAGGACGCGCATACCCCTTTCATAGGTACAGAACCCTTCTGCGTGGTGAATAATAACGTCATGTGTGCCCTACTATGAAAGAACGAGAAACGAAGTCTACAAGACTGCTGGGCATGCGTCAGTCAATACATTAGAGCGGTAGTGGTTATAAACCTCAGCAGAAACATCAATCTCTACGTAATAAAAGTTAATGAATCACACTACTGATTCATCCTATTTTAACGAGGGAAATCTAGAATCTGTCTGGAACTCTCTATGCCTCCCCCTCATTCACATTCTATAGGCGTTTCGAAGAGGTCATCAGTGAGCTCTCAGCTTGAAGGAATGGTGAAGTATTATTGAAACAGAATCGACAATTGAGGTATACTAATGGGTCCATACTGGAGCAGCACCATAATTTCGTAGGGCAGTTGCAATGGGAAAAATGTTTTCATTTTTAAAATTACTACATTAGTAAGGAGTCTCCAATTGCAGTTAGGAACTTGGTTGCCCAATAGATCTTAAAGGTGGCGGTGCGACTATAGCCCACGAAAATAATAATATAATTTTATGAAGAATTTTTCGTCATTTACCAATTCACCAAAAAAAAAATTTTTTTTCTCGACTACAATTCTGAAAAAACAAGAATTATATTTTTGTGTTTCAGAACCACAGGTATACCCTAGTATACTAGTATAACAAGCTTAAGAAATGTAATATTGATGTAAAAAAAGGCTTAAGCATTTCTTTATTTATTTATTATTTTTTTTTCTTTTTGATTTGTAACTTTTCAAGATTTTTCTTTTGCAGAAATGTTTGCAGCCAATAAAATTTCTATTGTGACTTTGAATGGAGAAAATTCTTGCAAAGCGAAAAACACAATTAACTTTTAGCATAAAAATAACTTTGAGCTAAATTCTGGCATGGTTTCAGAGAAATGGGGGAAGGGGTGAACTTAAGCAATTTTAGCTTTATTAAAAAAAACATTGAGAGCCTTTAATATGAACTGTTTTTAATTAAATTCCTTAACGGCGACCGCAACCATTTTTTTTTTACTAAGATAAAATTTGCTCCTGGCTAAATCATATTTTATTTACTTCATCAAAGAACAGCATGAAAGCAATAAATAAAAAATTCCGCTAGATATACAAGGTGGGGCAAAAGTCTCGCTACCATTTCGAGTGCGCTCCATCTTGATTGTGTGATCAGTCCAAATTTTATTATGGATAAATATACGCCACAAAAACGAGCAGAAATAGTGGCAATATTTATTGAAAATAATGGTTCCATTAATGCCACTCAGTGGAAATTGCATCAACAATATCTTAATGGTCAAATACCTCACAAAACTACAATTTATCGAGGAGACAGGCCTCGTTCTGGAAGACAATGGACGTCTAGTAACCCTGAAAATGTGTCTCCAGAAACATCAATTCGGAGACGTGGTTTCCAGCTACACATTTCTGCACGCAGTTTAAGGCGATTTAAAAATATTCCCCTACAAAATTTAATTAGTCCAAAAAATGCTATCGAAACATCCTGATGAACAAGTTTACTTTCTCAGTGGATACGTCAATAAACAGAACAATCGGTTTTGCGGAACACAGAATCCTCAATTAATCCATGAAACATCTTAAGACAATATTCGTATCGAAATTGAAGCAATCCAGCCTGAGATGTTGCAGAATGTCATGAAAAATGCCTTAAAAAGAGCCGAAAGTTGCATAGTGAATTTCGATCACTATTTAAACGATATAATTTTCAAATCAAAATGAAAAAATATCGGAAAGACCAAATAAACTTTTTATGAAAACCAAACTTACTTTACTTATCTTTTCTTTGAGCAAATTTATAGGCAATCAAAATGGTAGCGGGACTTTTGCGCCACCCGTTATAACAAATGTTTAATATAAAAAAACAAATGAGGTAAAATATTTGGAAGAGGTATAAGTCCACTTTAAAAAAAAACTATTTAGCAGTAATTTTGGTAAGATAGTAGTGTTCATATCTTACTAAATTTAAAGCTAATTAATTTTTTTTAAATGGACTTGGACCACTTTTTGCCACAATAATGCAAGATAATAAAAAATACTTTCAACAGCAAACATGAAAAATTAATTGTTGTCCACTTAGTCAGTGTATTTTTTTCTAAGCAAACCCATTAAGGTTCAGCATTTTAAAATAAACTAAAAATGTATTTCTTCTATTTATTTTAATTTTTTGTTTTTTACACATGGAAAAAAATTTTTTTTAAACAAAAACCCTAAACAAGTTGTGTCACAAAGTTAAAGTAAAATATTGACTGAATGTTTTATTTTGTGTTTAAACAAAATCTATAGAACTTTTTCATAAATTTTACTTTAAAGTCTAACAGATTTAATACAGATTGGCAAAGCATTATTAAGTAATATTCAAAATTGATTATTAGCAAAATATTGTTTTATGAAACCAAAATTTTGAAGACCTTGAGAGTTGTTTGGCGGAATCTGAGAATGTTGAAAACAAAGTTTCAAATAAAAAAGCAAGTGAGCAGTTTTTAAAAGTAATTTTATGAGTCGAATAAAGAAAAGTAACAGAAAAAGAAATTTTACTTTTAAAAAGAATTTAAAAATAGAAGAAATAAATTGCATAACGATATGTGAATTCCAACAAAAGTAAGTTATAATTTTACACAATGAATATTTTTAATGACTTTTAGTATTTATAACATGTAAAAGTTTTCTGTAAATTTTGTTAAATGAAAATTCTTGGTATTTATGCATTCGTTAGAGGTTCTTTGCTTTGCTTTGTTATGTTGTGCTCTTGGCGCTGTACTCATATGAAAATGTTTTTCACAATAAAGCAGCATCACTTAATTGGAAATAAAATCAAAAGTTGTGTAGTGATTTCAATAAAATAATGTACAATTATAAAACGTTTCAAACAAAATTATTTATTTTTTAAAAACATTTTATTTATAAATTCAAATTTTCATATTCAGTAACAAATTGGAATGATTGCAAACGATGTATTTACATGCAGGCTGCCATAAAAGGCAACCCTAAAGTATGCAGCAGAATGTAAACAAAAGAAATCGAATGCAAATACACACTACGATAAGCAAGTGTGGGTAGTAAGCGTATGTTAATATACGAAAGCATGTGAGGGCAGATGTGTGGCTGTTTAGTTTATTTGAGTTAAACATTAACACACACATACAACATTGGCAGCTTATTGCAGCTTATAACACACTATATCAATTTAATCCATCAAAGTCATTTTGATGTGATTTTTAATGTATAAAGACTTAAAATTTGCCGTGGCCAAAACACATTGAAATAAAAATAATACCAGAGTTCTAAGAGAATTTCGTATTTTTGTGTTTTTATCGCTATATTCAGCCAGAAGGCTGGCAATGAGCACTACACTTTTAATAATTCTATTATAAAATTTTTTTTTTCCTAAATTTTTATTTGAATAACTTCTGTGATATGCACTCTACGTAAAACACAATAAATATTGACCAAGTGGGGACAAACGACATCAAACTGCCATTAAAATCTTCTTTAATATTTTCACAAAAATCAAACTCGTTTTGATTTTCTTCAATATCACACACAACGTGTACATGTGACTCTCTCTTTTAAACAAATTGATTGAATATTGAGGTGTCTATTAGCATCTTAACTCTGAAAAACATTTTTTCAAAATTTAAAAATTTAGTGTTTTCCACAAAAATTGTTTAGACGTTGGTATTGTGGGGGGGGGGGGGGGGGCTTTAATGTATTACGATTCGACTCGAAAAAGCTTTCAAAACAAAATTTCCTATTTACAAAAAAAAAAAAAAAAAAAAAAAAAAAAAAAAAAAAAAAAAAAAAAAAAAAAAAAAATATTAGAACATTCGACAAAAAATGAACATTTTTACACTAAAATCAAAATTGTTAATACAACTCTGCTGGATTTTCGAAAATTCTTCATATAAGCTTGTTCTTTCGAATTGAAAATTCTTTCCTAAAGCCATTTCGATTCGAATCGAAATACATAATAACCCCCTCCCCCCCAGTTACTCTCTTGGATAATATGTGCAAAACAAAAATAATTATTCAAGGCAACAAAAAGACCTTAAAGTCTATACAGAAGGCCTTCCTACTATTTTTTTTTCACTACAGCTGACATTATTGGTTTAACTTTACCTTTGAGAAAAACTATATAAAATTTAACAATTTTATGATAATTTTAACTGACAGCTAATAGTTTTTTATATACTAATTTAATTTAATAAAATAAAATAATTGAATTATTTTAAATTATGTTTAATAAAACGTTAATAAAAAAGCATAAGTAATTAATTTAATATTAAAAAAAGTTTTATAATAAAATAATACTAAACGTAAAGTGTTAAAAGAGATGAATAAATAAAAAATTTTCTAATAATAATTAAATTTTCATAATGAAAAAGAGAACCTTGACCCTCGTGCAGAAAATTAAATTCACTTGGAGGTTTATTGTTGATGTGCTTAATTACATATTCGTGTTATAATAGAATGTCTATGAACAAATATTGTTGATTAAAATTGTAAAAAAATTTTGTAAGTACAGAAATTAAGGCTAAAAAAATCTGTTCACGTTTTTGTTTAAATTTTTATTCACTAGAAATTTTTTCCCAAGGAATCAGACGGCTTTCTGTTTAAAAAGGGAAACATTTTTTTTTTGTGTTAAGAGAAAAGGGAAAAGTGAAAAAATTCCCGGGGAAATTTTATTCATAAATGGGTTGAATATTAAATATATCATTAGCATTTATGCTCAGTATACTCTGTTAAATCATGGTGAGTAGCTTGAGGCCTAGCACAACCCTACTAACATTCAGCAGTATATTGCAAAGCAGTCATCAACTGTCTGTTTATGGGAAATGTGTAAAAATATGTATGAAAAACACTTAAAAACAAGTTAAATTCGGCTGTGCAGAGTCTTATCTACCCTTTACTGTGTTAGCGAAATATTTATATTTTTCACTTTCCACATTCGTCTTAAATATAAAATATATTTTTCTTAAAAAAAAATAATTAAAAGAGAAAGAATTAAAAATATTTTCAAAATATGTATTAATTAAAAAAAAAATATTTTCATTTTTATTAAACAAAAAATCGTTATTTATAATTTTCACAAGGAAAATAAATAATTTTATAAAACAAAAAAGACTAATGCTCTTATCCAAAAAAAAAATTTGAAGTAGACTTTAAAAAAAATTTTTTGAAAAAATTATATGAAAAATTTCGATAACGTTGACTTTAAAGTCTACGTTAATTTTTTTGGATAAGGGGGTAAAGCTCAATAATCATTAATTATATATAAAAATAAAAGTCTAAATAAATAATTATATAAATATTAAAAAAATACAAAATTATATAATTGAAATGGCTAGTTTATTAAGCTTGAGCTCGTATTATAAAAATATATTTATTTATTATTGCAGCGAAAAATCGATAAAAATAAATAAATTTTTATAATACGACCTCAAGCTTAATAAACTAGCTGTTTTTTTTTTTTTTTTTTTTTTTTTGTCAAAAAAAACTTACATATAAATAATTATATAAAAAAAAAATAAAAAAAAAATGAAAAAATATTGATTCAAAATAATTTTCTTGGACTACTTATTATATTATTAATCATAAAAGAAATAATTAATTTCAGTTCAAGAAACAAAAATTAGAAAATCCTTGTTGAGAACTTTATTTTTAAAAGCAATAAAATGCCTGCAGGCCTTGAATAAGTTCTCCCTGTTTCTACAAATATGACAGTAGCAGTACCCCGTTGGTGGAATTTCGAATGCAAACCATTAGTGTATCTAACCTTAAATTTCAGTGTAGTGTAAACAAAGTAACTCTTTCTTAGTTCTAAAAATGGCTACTTTTGTGCCAAATAAATAATATTTGTGGGGAATTACTGTATCAAGACCGATGTCAGACGCTAGCAGAACTTGGAAAAACATTACAAGTAGATGCGTCAACTATGAAATAATTTTATTCCTTATAATTTAAATAAAGCTTTAATTAAAATGGCTATTTTATTAAGCCTATAAAAATAAATTTATAAAATAAGACTTCAAGCTTAAAAAAAGCCGTATACGCATCTGCAGTTAAGAGTTTATTTTCAGCAAAAAAAAAAAAAAAAAAAAAAAAAATTAAAAATATAATTTATTGACAAGAAATATGATTTAAAATGTTTCTGAAATAACTGGTTTAATTATATAATTATTTATTTAGACTATTGATTTTATATATATAATTAATTATTATTAAGCTTTAGTCTTTTTATAAGAATTACTTATTATTTTCAATATTTCGCCTTCCTGAAGAAGCTTTCCACGGGAAGGCGAAATATTGAAAATAATAAATAATTCTTATAAAAAGACTAAAGCTCAATAATAATTAATTGTTTAATTATAATTAATTAAAATTTAGAGTTTTTTTAGGTTTTTACTATTTAAAGGAAACACCCTTTTCTAAGCTGTAATTAATTTTGCCTTTTCTATGCAAATTTTTTTTCATTTGATGGTAACCACTAAACTCATCTGCGTTTAAGAGATTATTTGCACAGAAAAAAAATTTATTGACAAGAAATTTCATTAAAAAAATTTTTGAAATAACCAGAACAATTACAAATTAATTTTTTTTAATTACAATTTAGAGTTTTTTAGTTTTGCCTTTTCTCGTTTGACTGCAACGATTAATACGCTATAATAATATCGCTGTTGGTAAAGTATGTAGAGCATTAAAATGCTTAGAAACTCATTAAGAAAACTAAAAAATTTTTTTATTGAAATGCCATTTCATGCTTCTTAAAATTATTAATTTAAAAAACAAAGCAATAAAAAGCTATAAATTTCATTAATTTAGCCAAAATTTAAATTGCCTGTCATTGGCATAAAAGCCAGCATCACACAATTGACATTGATGACTAATTTATGACATTTATTGTTTCATTAAAATTATATAAATAAATAAGAAAATAATGTTACTGCGTAATTAAAATCATAAATTATTTGTTTAGGTTTAATTAATCTCACAAATTTTTTTTGGTAACCAACACAAGCAACTGCATTTTGTTATGAATGAATTTTAAATAATGCCGAGAATTTAATTTAAACAACAACACATATAGACCAAAAAGTGGGCTAAGCAGAACACCCTAAAAAAAGATGTGGGTTCTGTTATGTGACTAAACAAAAACTACAGCAAAAAGCTACGTGCTCATAATAATATTTTTTGAAATTTACACACTCACTTTGATTGATTGATTGATTGATTTTTTTTTTTGTATTAATAACAAATTTCCTGCTTTTCATATACAAATAAAATTAGCTTGATGAGAGTTTACTGTTTCCTACAAAATATCCATATGCAACATCATAAACAATCAAATCAATTCTGTAAAGTGATAAGCTTTTTTTGCTCACATTAATTTGTTATTTGTGCATTTTGCATTACAACCACATAAATATTTAGTTAGTGATAAAATAAAACAAACAAGGCCAAAAAATATTTTTACAATTAATTTTGATTTAAAATTTAAATTGCAGGAGCAGCAACATTCGCCTGCAAATATTCTGCTTAATGAAATTAACAGCCTAAAAGTAGTAAAAATGAAAATTTTGTGGAAAAATTAATTATTCATATAAATCATTTTTACATTTACCAATACGTGCATACCTACGTACAATTAAATAAAAAATAAAATTTTATGCTGAAAATATTTTCAACTTGCAAAATTTCACAACGACCACACAAAGTGTTAACAGTCTAAAAACAAATATTTGTGCTCAGTTTAGAGGCTACCGTTGAGACCTTACATTCATTACTTCAGATTAAAAAGAATTATCTGGTTTGTGTGTTTATTAGCTACATGAGCTTACGATTGATGTCGAGAAATATGGTTTTTCTTAATTCTATTACACAAGACTGAAAGCTTGAATTTGGGCGCTTTTATTTTTAATATCAAAAATTTCACAATTCAAAAAAAAACTGTACAACGAAATCGAATTTTTATTTTCAAAATAACAAGTTTCTGGGAACTGATAAACGTGTATATTCGTTTTAAACGTTTACATCTCGGCCTATATTAAAATGGAGCTTCTGCCCCTTTTTTCAGAACTTAATTGTGTATCGGCATAGATAATCATGCGTATCCTTCTGTTTAGGTTTTTGAAATGTTTAGCAAACTTATGTAAAACACTACGAGGAATATTTTTGTGACACCTTTTAACCCTCTCGATTATTGGGACTTTTTTGACCCTTAATTTAATAAGAACAAAAAACAACCGATTAGTTGTTTCGCAAAAATATTTCTCGTAAAATTAACACCACAAATAAGTAAAATTATATAATGTATTCAAAATCAAAACAAAACATAAAGCTGCAGTTTGCGAAGCATGCCTGTGGCAAATCTAAATAAATAAATAAATACGAATTACCTCTTGAAAATGAGTATTTTATTCATTAAAATTTTATTTTTCAGAGGATTTCTATGAGAGGTAGCAGTCATATATTTTTGTATTAACCATGCCCACTTTTATGTTACTTAAAAAAATACTAAAAATTTTTTTCATGATTAAAATCTTTAAATCGGCATATACGCTCTTTATACTTCAAGGTATCCATCTAATTTTGGATAGACCATGCCCAATTTTAATACAACAAATTATATGGCGGTTTTAGTGAATAAAATCTTATTTTTCAAAGAGTTTCTCTAAAATGAAGTACATACTCGTATGTACTAATCATGGGCACTTGATATTTTGTAATGATTAATATTGCAAATTTGAGATATGATTTTCACAAACATATAAATCTATTGTTACATTCATGGATCTAGATAAAGTTGTTGATTTTTTCATAGAATTTGTAATTGCATTAAATCCACCTGAAGTGGCAACTATTAAAGCACAAGGACTTTCTGTTTTTTGACATTTGCTTCAGAGTTGGAAGCTGTCAGTTCTTAACTAATAAATAAAATTAGTTTTCAAATAAATAAATAAAGAAAAGTAATGTGACTGTAGTTAACTAAAAATAGCTAAGCTTGCTGAAATCTATTTACAGAGATGTTGCCAACAGGCTACTAACACCCACTTGCACTTATTGAATTACTGATGATGCTGGTTGTACATAAATACACACATACAGATGTAGAAAATATTATATTTTTCTCAATAAATTTATAAAAAGAATAACCCACCCAAAAAATTTAATTTACTTCTTGGATTTAAGCCCCCTTATCCAAAAAATTAAAGTAGACTTTAAAGGCAACATTATCGCCATTTGTTATATAATTTTTTCATAAATTTTACTTTAAAGTCTATGAAAACATTTTTTTGGATAAGGGGGTATTACTTTAAGCAATTTTTCGCAATAAATCAGAGCTTAGGAATGGCATTCAATTTGAATTCAGTGTGCATTTACAAACATTTTTGAATTTTTGCAAAATTTTGTTTTACTTTTTTTACTCCCTTCATTAGAAAAGTTTCTATCAAAGAGAATTATTTTTTTTCTTGTCAAGTCGAACGTGGTGTTTGTTTTTAACTGTAAAAACAACATTTTTGCTTTTGATTAAAATGCCACTACTGCCGCCAAATTTTAATTTTTCTGTCTACTTTCTTTTATCCTGTTATACTTTTTAAAAGCCATAACTAAGCTGTCGTGTTTTGTTTGCCAATTAGAATGATATCACACGACTTATAATGATATTATTTTCAAAGAAACTTTTTTTTACCTTCTCATAGTGAAGTAGCAACAGCAGCATCATTTTAAAGAAAACTTTTTTAAATAGAATTAAAACAGAAATTATTTTGAATGGAATGAAATGGAAAATTTAAATTTGCTTATCAAGGGCTTTTTTGGGAATTTCATACAGACTTAAAGCCAGAAAAGGTGGATAAAAAATATTCAGAAAAATGACCAGTTGGTACACAGAAAAAATTATGAGCAAAATTTTTGTTTAAGTTTGTTTTTTTCTATTATTTTTTTAATCAAGTCTATAATTGTTTTTGTTGGACATTTTGCTTTTTAATTTTTTTTTTCTACTACGCAAATATTAATTATGTGTTTGGTTTTACCAATTCCGTGATAGGTCCTGTTTCACTTAAAAATTAAATGTCTTTATGAATTTAGTTATAAAATATTATTTTTAGTTTTTTCTGTTTAATTAACTTGACAAAAAAAATTTTTTTTTAACAAAATATTAATCTATATTTGTGCTTAATTCAAGAAATTGTGTTGGTTTTAAAATTTATTCTTTTACTCATGATATTCTTATAAGTTATTTATTCAGTACAATAAGTACTGAAGGGGATAGCATATCTATATGGACCATTTCGTCAGACGCTACTCTGATTCTTCAGTAGGTTACTCCCAACGTTTCTTGCAAACATTAGAACCTTTATATTGTAAAAGCAATTGACTAAATAAGAATTATTAATCAATAGTTACAAAAAGATTCAAATATTCAAACAAAAAACTCAGTAAGCAGTAAGAGTATCGTCGTTCACAGCACTAAAGCGAGGGATACACATCAAATTTTAACATCAATCATGCATTTACGTGTGTGTGTCTTTTTTTTTTTTTAATGAAAGTCATAAGTATATATACGTTGTGTGTGAATTTGACGAAAATCAAAATTAGTTTGATTTTTTTATACGCACAGAAATGCATAATTCGATGTAGAAATTTGATGTGTGTTCCAAGCACTTACTCATTTTCATAATTTATATTGCCAATTGAGATTTTGCTCTCTGCGTATACATCGTTAACAACACACAACATCAGAACAATTACAGACAGGCCTCTATGTAAAAAATTGCCATTCGCTTCTAGCTTAAGCGAAAAACAATTGCTTTCCGACTCACTGAAAAAAAATTTTAAATGACAATTCTTATGAAAAGAAAATCGAACAATAACGTAACCATTTCTATATGTAATTGCGTCTCACTGAGAAATATATGTTTCATTGTACACAGAAATGTCAAAATCAGTCACCTGTGTGTTTTTTTTCATATGAAATGTTTTTTCTATTAAAACTATTTAACAGACTATTTTACAGACAAACCTAAATTAGCACGGCCAGCGTTTTTTATTAGTTAAAAATTCTCATACTTTTATAAAATGTATGCAGCAAACCGCAATAACGCGATGGCAACACTGAGCGCTAGAAAAATTCAATTTTTACAGCGCTTTATGTAGTGAAGTGGGCTGCAAGACAAAATCTAATTTTTTTTTTTTTTGACAGATTTTTTTTTTGTTTTCGCTTGGGCTTGAAATAGAGTGCTTAGCAGTGAGTGTTGTGAATGATAATCGTGGCAAAAACTCGTACTTTTTTGAGTTTAAAGTGTTTAAAACTATTACAAGTGTCGTTGTCATAGTCAAATTTATGGCAAGCTAATAAATAACATATGGCCGGCGTTGCCACATATCACCGTTTTCGCCACGACAACGATACTCATAATCATAACTTATTATCTTTTTGTGTACGTAAGGTACGTAAATGTTAAAAAAAAAATTTATAAAATCAATGAAAACATTTTCATAAATTTAATGAATTTTAAAACTATAACAATTATTTTTTTATTGCATTGTTTCAATAATGTATTTCATGCAAACAAGTTATTTTATGAAATAATTTATGAAATATTTCATTGAATCATTGAAACAATTTTAACGAAATCATTTCAATAGATTTATAACACATTTTTTCAGTGTGCGTACATTTTTTAAAATAACTAGTAACATCATGAGAGCTTTCGTTTTACATGATCCGAAATACTTCAATGCCACAATAGCTGATGATGATGTTTTAGACACATGAAATCCAACTGCTAATTAAAAGTTTTTAAGCAGTCGCTATCACATTTATTATTGTGTTATGCGTTGCTAAAACATTCAACCAAAAATTTTTTTGAAGCAGCAAACTCACAAACTTAAAATTCTAGTTAAATTTTAAGTTACAGCTAATATGTAACAATAACAATAAAATCTCCTTCTTAATATTTACCATGGAAATGCTGTTTGTGCAAGTACTACATCAGTCTCATTCTGTGTGAATGCATGGAGTGCTCATGCATATCCGTGTAATGATGTGGTTACGCCAAATTATTAACAAGAAGAAATTCAAGAGAGGAAATTTCAATTGAAACTAAAAAGAAATAAATTATTGGGTAATTATTATACCCCAATTTACTCGTTTATTGTATGAAAATTCTGTTTACTTATTAGTTTAAGAATTTTTAATTAGAAAACTGCAACTGTAACCTTAATTTATTTTAAGGATTATGACTGATATTTAAAGGGAAATAAAATAAATTTAAAGTGCACTCTTGAAGTAGCTATGGCGATAATTTTGTATGAAAAATTTAACATAATTTCTATGACAATCACTGAAGGAACGAAAGAATTCATTATTTTTCAATCCATGATAAAATTTTATTGATTCAATGAAATTAATTCATTAAATGAATAAGAATATTTCATTGAATTATTAACATATGTAATTCACTAGTCTAACGAAACGTTGTCATTGGTTGAAAAACAATGAAATTTTTAATTAAACGAATGAGCAACATTTTTCGTAATCAACTGAACACTTTTCTAAACTAAACACGCAAGAATTTTTTTTATAAAAAGTGAATTTTATTATAAAAAGAAGGTAAGAAAATTAAATAAAAATTGCTAAACTTATAAAAAACGTTTTAATTTTTTGTTAGGAATTTCATAAAGACAATAATTTTTTTTAATTTTAGAAAAGCGTAAAAAATTTCTCACAGATAAACGATTTTAACTGGAATAATTCTGATAATGAAGAAGGTAAAGAATAAGAAGAGTTTTATGAGAATTAAATTTATTGAATTGAAAAACAAATGAACAGATTAACACTTTAGCATATTTAGTCTATTAAAATCCCGTACAGATAAGAGGAAAAGAGGAGAAAACGTTGGAAAAAAATATGATTACCAAAATGCTTGACAAATATGTTGTAGTCACGGGAAGTTTTGAAAATATCAATTTGAAGAGTTTGAGATGGAGATGCAAGATCAGACGATTTTTGGCGTACATCCTTATTTAGGAATAATAAAAGTTTTATGTTTACGAATGACTTAGATAACAAACTTCAAATTATCAGCTGTTCCAGCATATGGGAGCATAGACTTGGCTTACATCTTTTTAGAATTGCATACAATCAATCACCGTGCTAAGAAATGGTATATGCCTAATGTATACACCTAATTCTCCTTTTACATGAATTGTTTTAAAATTTTTTTTGCATAATTTTTTTTTTCTTTTAAATTTTTGTAGTTGAGTTTTAATTGGCAATTTAATTTTTATTCGTGTTTAATTTTCGTTTGGTCGATTGATATAACAAAATAAATATTCAAATGTTTGGGCCAGAATTTAACAAGACTTGGAATTAAACCACTGAGGATTCAGAGTAGCGTCTCTAGAAACAGCTTGTATTAAGTACAATTTTTAAAAAATCTTCCAATAGAATATCATGGAAAATAATGCATTTTGCCCACCAACAAAAACTTGAATTAAACAGGAAGAAAGATTGTAATCTTTTTGTTAAATTTTATTTAAAAAAAAAACTGCATTCCACAATTTTTGTATAAGATAATTCACATATGAAATTCTTTTAATTTTTGTTTTGTTTTAGAAAACAAACAAATGACACTTACTAGGAAAGTTTACTTCAATAATAAAGACATTTGACGGCATTTGACATACATTTTCGTTGTAAATTTTGTTTTTGATGAACTAGGGAACAACATTTGTTGAAAGTACTAGTATGTTTGCATTTTTAACATTTAATGACATTGACATTTCCTGTAACAGCAAAAGTGCAGCACAAATTTCATTAATTTAATATTATAAATAAAAAAAACCAAAAGCACTCAGTAAAATTACATTTTAATATTTTTTTCTTTTTGTAATTTTCTAATGCAATAATAATGACAACAACAAATTAAATTAATAAAAAAATTATTTTTGAATTACATTTTTCATATGAAAATAAATTTCTATTTACAACAATTTTTTTATTTAACAACAAAAAGCCTGCTTTTTGTGAATTCACTTCACTGTTCACTTAATATTTACATAAACGCAACTTTTATTTATTTAATTGTCTCACTTCAAAATTTATTTTAGAACATTTTTTTAAAGACCTAAAGCTTTAAAAATTTATTTCGATATATATATAAAGAAATGGTAAAATTAATAATATTTTTAAGTTAATTATTTATAAAAACAAAAATTATTAATAAAAAAATCCCCTCACTTTTCACTTAATTTTTCTTTAATTCCCAAAGAAACGCAAGTTTTCAAAATTAATTGATTTTAAAACTGTATGTACTCCTATGCAGTTGCTTTTTTTAATATATTTTTATTTTAAAAGTAAAAACATTTGTCTTAGAAATATTTTTTTCTTTAAATTTTTGTTTTTTTAATTTTTATATTTAAATTTAATTTTTTTTAATTAAATTTTTATTTTTTAATTTAATTTTTTTTCATGTTTATATTTAAATTTTACTTATTTTTAATTTTTTCTATTTAAACTAAATTTTTTTTTAATTAAATTTTTGTTTTTTAATTTAATTTTTTTTTTTATTTTTATATTTAAATTTTATTTATTTTTTTAATTTTTATTTTTATATATAAATTTTATTTATTTTTTTTTTTAATTTTTATATTTAAATTTAATTTTTTTTAATTAAATTTTTATTTTTTAACTTAATTTTTTTTAATGTTTATATTTAAATTTTACTTATTTTTAATTTTTTATATTTAAACTAATTTTTTTTAAATTAAATTTTTGTTTTTTAATTTAATTTTTTTTTTTATTTTTATATTTAAATTTTATTTATTTTTTTAATTTTTATTTTTATATATAAATTTTATTTTTTTAATTATTATATTTAAATTTTATTTATTTTTTTAATTTTTATATTTATATAAATTTTATTTATTTTTATATTTAAATTTTATTTATTTTTATTTTTATATTTAAATTGTATTTATTTTTTTAATTTTTATATTTAAATTTTTTTTTATGTTTATATTTAAATTTCATTTTTTTAGTTGTTATTTAGTTTTTTAATTTTTGTATTTAGCTTTTATTTTTTTTTTAATTTGTAAATTTAAATTTTTAATTCTCTTTTAGCTTGATAATAGATATTTTTTTTCACTTTTTTTTTCAAATGTTAAAATCTATTTTTTACATTTCATTTTAATGTCTGTTATTTTTCTTTTTTGGAGTTTAATTTAATTTTAATACTTAATTTTTTTTTTTAATTTCATGTAAGCACTTCTTAATAGGATGACATTTAAAACCGTACTGCTTGTTATCTATTTGCTTGTCACAATTAACA
Source organism: Thelaira solivaga (assembly GCA_947397855.1). NCBI lineage: Eukaryota > Metazoa > Arthropoda > Insecta > Diptera > Tachinidae > Thelaira > Thelaira solivaga. The sequence goes on from OX377613.1 coordinate 63,486,069, forward strand.
CATTTTTATTTGGTTACATGGCGCAGGCAAGAAGCATCAATGTGATTTTATTTACTACAAACACACACACACTTACACACTCTCTCACTCACACACACACACACAACTACATACTCAACCGAAAAGTCCCTTCGATTAACATACATTTGGCGGCAAAAACATGACCACAATAACAACAATCACATCCTATATAACAGTTTTATTATTGTTTACATAAAACTAGGACTTTGTTTTGGGTATTTCTTTTTTATTATATAAAACAAAAATAGGTACCACCATGTGCTAACAATAATTTCCCAATTTATTGTCCTGACTGAGAGAAAGAAAGCACGAGTATGTAAGAATTTTAAAGAGCGCAAATTATAATCAAGAGAAATTATTTATTTATGCAAGACCATGAACTTGAGCTTATAGCCACATTGTTTTGTTTTTACTATTTCAACAAGAACATTGTTTTCTAACGGGAAGTAATCGGCATAACATGACAATTTTTTTTTTAATTTGTTAAACTACCAAAAATAGAAGCTGAGCAAATAGTGAATGTGTCTGTGTGTCTTTTCACAAGCAGAGAAAATAAAATATTTTCTTCATTATAAAATAATAAATAAAATTTTTCAAAATATTTTCAGTTTCAGAAGTTCACAACTTTTAAGAAAGTTTGGTCTTGTTTGAAAAATTGGCATTTTCGTATTTAGGCCAAATAATTATGTACATCAAATTTTAATTTTTTTTTCTAGCTTAAGACATTTTTCAGATCATAAAGCGATATGTTGGTCATTTCTTTTAATAAACGCAAGAACACACACATACACTCTCAAGTTTTTCCATTCATTGTTTTGTATGATAAATTAAATTCACAAAATTTAAAATCGTTGCATAGTTTAAGGCAGCATATGTTAAAATAAATTTTAAGCTTTTGTGTCATTTCTTTATTAATTACAGAGTTTTTGCCATTGACAAACATGCGTTTTAGTGGCTAATTCAATTCTACCTTTCAGCAGAATTAAAATAAAACTATTGGTCTATAATGCACGATGTAACTTACTCCCTGGTTTTAGGAGAACCAAAGCAATTCATTTCACACTTTGCGGCAGCAACAGTTTAATAATAAAATTTCTGAGACAAAAATTTCCCGGAGATGTTACGAATAAATAAAACAAAAATAAATGACATTGACTACTAACCAGAGGATTTCTTTAGTTAATTGACGAGCTCAAGGCAAACGGTGTGTCTGAGAACGGTATGATAAGATATTTTGTTTGATGTAGGATTAAAGAATTAGTCAAATTTTATAAAAAGTATTGAATTGCTTTGCGAAGTTCAATTTTTTTCAGTATTAAATTCGCAGATAGTTTAAAGACAAAAAAAGGGCCTTTATTTGGTTTTTCCTGGGTACAGTCCTAGTCCCTTATAAAGTACACTTTATGTATGTTGTGTGCGTGCGTGTTGTGCGCGTGAGTGTGTGTGTTCAAGTGCATTTAAATTAACCAAAATTATATTAACTGTCAACAATAAAAACCAATTGTAGATCTAATGGTTTTACATACAAATACTTACGTATTTGATAACAAATTGCTCGCACAAGCTAAAATTAAATCAATTTTCTATCAACTAAGAGATTTGTGTGTAATAAATTCATTTGTTTATGTATGTGGTTGTCCTGAGGTGTCTAACTATTTGGGTGTTTTTGGTTTTACTTTTTCATTATTATTCAGTTAAAGCATGTAATAAATACGACTAGATTACGTTACATACAGTGATGGACAAAATGTTTGTTATAATTTTTTCAAGGCCTTTTGTACCGTCACCCAAAGGATCAGGGTGGAACCTACGGCTTCCAGATTTTGGTTTTATTTAATTTTTAAAATGTCTTTTATCACAGTATTTCACTACATTCCACACTAATAATTTATTTTGAAACGAAAGGATTTTGTTGTTTGTGTAATTCAGTCTATTAAAATGTCCAGAAATTTTTTATGAAAATTTAATGTTTCTAAATGACTTGTATTACAGAGACAGCTCATAAATTTACAAAATCAAACACACTGTTATGATGCAAATTAGAATAATATAAACTGTTATTATGGAAAATAGTGTAAGTTCACTGGACAAAAATGAGTCAGCTGTAATTTTAATGTAAGGGTGGCTATATCTTACTCAAATTAGCGCTAACTAATTTTTTTTTTAAATTGGACTTATACCACTTTCAAAAATAACAGCACTTATCAAAGTCTACAAGCTCTACTTCTGTAATTTCTACTCTATATGATATTCGAAATGCTGGTTAAAAACTGAGCTGTTATTTTTGAAAATGGTATAAGTCCATTTTTAAAAAATTTTTTTTTATATGGAGTTATACCACTTTCAAAAATAACAGCTCTTATCAAAGTCTACAAGCTCTACTTCTGTAATTTCTACTATATATGATGTCCGAGGTGATGGTTAAAAATTGAGCTGTTATTTTTGAAAGTGGTATAAGTCCACTTTAAAAAAAAAAGTTTGCGGTAGTTTTAGTAAAAGAGTGTCTATATCTTACTAAAATTACCGAAAACTCATTTTATAAAAACAATGGAGTTATACCACTTTCATAAATAACAGCTCAATTACTATTTTCTTCATTAATTTTAAGTTTGATTGATTTTTTAAAGTTTAAGTTTGAGAAATAATAATTACAAAAAAAAAATATCACGCTTACTTACATACAACAACAAATTCGTAAGGATACATAAATCAAATATTTCAATCCAAACTGTACATGTTGCTTACACTTGAATAAATTAAGTTTTTTTTTTTTTTTTTTTTTTTTTTTTTGCTTTGCAAAAGAAAAAGAAAAAGAAAAAGACACAATATTTTGATTATGTTTATTGGTTTTACAATTTCTATAAATATAAAAATAAATAGGATCCTGATAACCCAACGAACATTAACAAACGTATTTATTGAATTAAAAAAAAATTTTTTTTGATGGATCTGCTTTATCTTTTTATATAAAAAAAAAATAAACACCCCTATCATGAATATTATTTCCCTCAAGTTTTGTAAACTTTCACTGTGATATCAATAATGAACGAATTCCTTGTAAACAGTAACTTCATTTTTGCCTTAATAGCCAAGGGCGAAATCTGCAGAATTGCTGAATAGCTCAAGTGACCATGCTACCGTCCTGAACCTTATTAAGCAGAGCTTATTCTGAGCCTCAGTTAAAGTGCAAACTCAATTATCGCACAAATAAAATTGTCTTATTATGAGTGTCGATCTCTTAGTTGACTTTTCGACAAGCTAATGCAAAACATATAGCCGGCATTGCCAAGTATCACTATTTCATCATTACAGCAATACTGATTAATAATTTTTTTTTTTTAAATATTAATTTTTATTCGTAACAATTATAATTTTATAAAGCCACTTTAAGCATAAATCTGAGCTGCAGTGCAATTCAGTAACTTTTATCACGAATATTCGTATCGAAAAACCAAGTCTAACGATATTTTATCGAATTCGTTATTCAGTAACTTTCCGACAAAAATATTCTAAGTTTGCGACAAAGTTAATATCACGCAAATAACGATTTTTATCGTACCGAATATTTTTATTGGAAAATTACTGAATAAAATATTGTTAGACTTGTTTTTTTCGATACGAATGTTCGTAATAAATTTTACTGAATCGTAATACTGAAATACGAGTAGTAGCATTTGATATCGAGTGAAATCACTCGAAATTTCTGAGGCCATATCAAACGCGTTCGATATCGAGCAACTCCTATAGAAATAAAATTTTTTTTTTTACAAAAACCTTAAAATTACGAAAATTTTTATCCGATATCAAATGCGGTGTTTGGGGCCCTGTTTCTTTGTATGAAATTATTTACACATGTCGATAAAAATCACTCGGTATCGAGTGCGGTAATTTGATTTAAAGTTGAATGTTTGATTGCAACATGTTTGTTGGCTAAATATTTGCCAATAATTCAATTACTAATGCAACCTCTTCTGACATTTTTTTTTTTTTGTAAATTTTTAGATAAGATTTATCTGTTATTTGCTGATACTTAAATAAAATAATGGTTGCTTAGAAAATAAATAACGAAATACAAAGACAGGATACGATTTGTTTAGTAAAAAAGAAGACACAAAACATTTATGCTATGCCATTCTCGAAAGGGAACAAATGACTTACTGAGCCTGACTCGGACTCATGACTGGCCATTGTAGTGAACACTAGGCAAATATAAGAATCAGTCACAAACACGTCTGCAGGTTATGTAACGAAGATGACTGCCCTCTACAAATATCCTCTTGGACATTTTAATTTATGTAAATTTTGTTCTTCAAATACAACTAATTCAAATTATAAAGCGTAGAGTAGACTTGGGCATGAGAGTTCATTTCACTGAATCGTTCAGATTTTTCAGTTCATTTAAATATACTAAGTTCATCGTTTATTTCATACACTGACTCATTACTTTCGTTTATCGTCGCTTTCGTACACTGTTCAGCAGTGACTCTAACCAAATGTGATTTTTAATTAAATAGGCATTTTTTAAATTATTACAATTTGGTGATTATATTCCTTTTATAACAAATGTTTATACTACAACATAATTTTCCTATTTTAAATCCCATTATAAATAGATGTGTGAATTGTAAATAAAAAAAAAACGGTGAATAGTGCAGATTCAGTGAAAGATGAACGAAACAATAAAAAAAAATTAAAGCGTTCGAATCCTTTAATTTACTGACTTGTTCATTTGAACTAGGTCCCACATGAACACCACAAGCTTAACGTAGAGCCGAAAAAAATTAAATTATACTCAGCCCAATCACGAATATTGCCTAAGAATTTGTTTCCCAAAGAAAATTTTGGGGAAATAAATCCATAAATCCGCGAATTTTTTTTTTATGATAAAAGGAAATGAAAAAATGAAAAAAAACTCCCCAGGAATTCTTATTCATAACTGGGCTGACTATGTTGACGAATAAAATGCCATTTGAAGAATTGAAAATTACCGAGAGAAGCAATTTAACTACAAGAATTTCGTTCAATATATCGAATGTTTTTGCAAGAATCTGAAAAATACATAAAAAAATTCAAATTAACAAGAGTTCATGTTATCAACAGTTCACTGTATATGTTTGTGTGTAGTATGTGTATACACAACTTCGACAAAAAAATTTTTTGTATGTTTGTTTGGGGACTTTAATATTCTGTTCGGCTTTTTTATTTATTTATTTAACCTTGAATACTCGTATATTTGTATGTATGTATAGTATATCGTAAATATATAAAACAACAGAAACATTTTAATGAACTCGTTTGTATTATTGATCACTCTGGATTGGATTTGATGAATAAAATTGATTTAAATTGCAGTCCTGATTAAAAACACATCAAATTAATCCAAATTAATGGATAAATAACACAGGCGAACAAAATACAATTTTTTTTTTATGTTGACTAAAGCGATGGCATCAGCATGAATGGGCAATCAAGCGATTGACTTAAGAAAATAAATATTTAATTGAACTAATGAAAAGGCAATAAATTAAGGAAAAATATATAGTTTATTTGACTTTTTTCTTTTTAATTAATATGGCTATTTTATTAAGCTTGGGATCTTATTTTATAAATTTATTTTTTATATCGATATTTCGCTCCAACTTGCGTAGCTTCTTCGATATCGATATAAAAAATAAATTTATAAAATAAGACCTCAAGCCATATTAATGAAAAATATATACGTTAGATTAGGTTAGGTTGCACAGGAAGCCCCAACAAGAAAAGAGAAGGACGCTTACTTTGGTTCTCTGTTCCCTATATAACAGGAAAATGAAGAAGGGCAGCAATAGAGATAAAATTGTGAAAGGAAATAGGTAGATAGTAAAAAAAGGACTAGAAGATAAGTCTCTCACCTTTACCACTTATTGCTTCTAATGAAGCGCGGTGACACTCTGAAAGTAGCGCTTGCGCAGTTTAGGACAAAGTCAGAGGAGGTGTTTCACAGTTTCCTTGACAACTCTTACAGTATTTATTTGATGGCCAACCCTATCCTATCACAGTTGCCAAAACTACACCACATTTCTCAACTGGGCTCTATGGTGTCCCAAGAAATCCCTGCCGTAGTTGCTATACAGCTTAGGCCAGATATTTTTCGCTATATTGCACCTCCGTTCATCTCTAAATTTGGACTGTGCTTTCAAAACGTTTGCATAGTGAGGCAGGGATGCCGCAGGGCGTGTCGATATTCTGCTCTGACAGCCTCGACTCATCTCTTGCCAGGTTATCCGTCCTACAGTTCCCCATGGTAGTCCCATGTCCACACACCCAGATGAGGGTGACCAGCGGATGTTTCACCATAATATTTAAAAATTCTCTCTCACCCATTAAGGATCTAATTGCAGTTCGAAAATCAGTATAAATGCGAATATTCCTGCCACTGCTGCCTTTCTTATTGCCATCAATTTAGCTGATGGTGCGCTTTATTCATCGGGGAGTTTGAATGATATACTACCCCCAGACTCCTCAATATAGACTCCATCACCCGCTCCAGAACTATTCTTAGAGCCATCGGTGAAGACATCTAAGTCCTCTCTTGAAAGAGACAATCCCATTTAGATTTTCGTTTCGTCCTAAGTCGTGAACCCGGAGTCCACCATCCGCTCCAGAACTATTCTTAGAGCCATCGGTGAAGACATCTAAGTCCTCTCTTAAAAGAGACAATCCCATTTAGATTTTCGTTTCGTCCTAAATCGTGAATCCGAAGTTCTTTTGTAGGAAAGGTTTTTGAAACACATAGTTAATGAGATTAGGGCTCTTTCTTAAGGAACCAATAATATCTGAATGCCCCTATGATATATTTAATGAATTAATGAAATGTTTCTTTGAACTAATGTAAAATTCTTCAATTAATGAAAAATTTATTGAATTCATGAACAATGAAATTACTTCATTAAATTAATAAAATATTTTATTAATCATATTAGTGGTTAAAAAATAATGGATTTTCAAATTAAATTTGTAAAGGAAAAATGTAAAAGCATTTTGTTGCTGCCTTTTTTGATTTCATTTTATTTAATTTGATTATTTTTTTTAAATAAATAAATTCTCTAAAAGTTAAAACAACACGGCAGATGTTACAAAAAGTTATTGCTGAAATAAGCTAACAGCGTTTGCAAATTGAACTGTAAAAGCTAGGAAAACAAGGTTTCTTTCAATATCTAGTTAAAACCATAAAAATTTCTTTTAACTATTTTCTTTTCTCGGAAACAGGAAACAGTAGCTGCTAAATGAGCAAGTGTTTTTGAAGGTAATTAATTACTTTTTCTTTTCTTTTTTGAGTTTGAAGACTAGGATAATGGATGGGTAATTGTTATGCTGCAAATGATGGTTGCTACTCTTAAAAAAATTAATTTAACGCATAAATTTTAAAATTTTTTTTAAAATTGAATTGAAAATAATCCTCCTGCTTTTAAGCTTAAAATTGTTTAAGATTTGAAAGAATATAAAATGTAAATACTTGTGAATATAAAACCATAAACCATTTAGTAATTCAAGCTTAATGAATGACATTTCAAATTTTCGTCATTTTTTAAATTTTCTTAAATACTTGTATCTGTGGCAAATTTAATTTGTTAAAAAATTACTTTCTTTGGGGGGAAAAAATTAAACTAAAAAAAGTAGAAGCAGAAAGAATGTTTTTCGTTTGTGTTAAAGATTTTTATACACACACAATATGAGCCGTTATTTTTGAAAGTGGTATAAGTCCACTTTTAAAAAACTAAGTTGAAGGTAATTTTAGCAAGATACACGACACCATCTCTTACTAAGTGTCTGTTTAGCTAAATGCGAACGAAAGTTTCGCTCGCATCATTGTATTGAAAACAAACAAAAATTCGTGTATTGTTTTTGTTTGCAATACAATTTAGCTGAACAGGCTAACGACTTTTTTTGTAATAAGTCGACTTATAAAACCTTCAGAAATAACAGCTTATATAAAGTTTATGAAATTATTTTAAATTAAAACAAGTGCTTGAAGTAAAATTAAAAAAAAAAAAAATTTACGTTTTTTGCCCTTCTTATTGAAGTTGACAATTTTTATTTTATTTAATACTTGTGGTAAAAACTTTTCAGTTTTCTTTTATTTCTTGTAAAACAATCACAAAAAAGAAACCCCCAGATGGTCACATCGTCTGGGCAAAATTATGTCTGCTACGGTTATTTCTACTCTACCAACGAAAATACTAAAAAAAAAATTAAAATCTAACAGCAGTCTGACCTGGAGAAAGGAATGAAGGCATTCGTCTTTGTCACGAATTCATTCAAAAATAATGATGAATGTTGTTGATTATTATATTTACATTCATAATTTTTATTAATTGCCTTTTACATGCATGTAAAAAAAAATCAAAAACATTCAACACATGGTGTAAGAAAACCAGGTGACACTGAGATGCCAGCTAAATCATGTATGATTGAAGCCCGTTCTGTCAAAAATTAAAAGATATCAAAATGGGAAACAAATTTTTTGTTTCACTCTAGCACATTTTTTGATATCAAACACTGGAAATATTTTTTGACAGGTGGAGCCTCGAAATAATAAAATATATAGGCTTTTTGTAATGTTGTTTTTTTTGTATTTTTGAAGTTACCTGATTTTACTGTAAAATGATTCAAACCATTCGTTCAGTATTCGTTGCCATTTTTATAACTTAATTTAATTTTATTAAGAATTAAGCCTGTGAAATTTTAGGAAAAAAATTCTGATATTTTTCACACAATTAAAACAAAATACAAGAAATAAAATTTGGAAAGTCAAAATGACAACAAATAACAAACACCACATTCAGCAAACTGTTTCCACATCTTCCAGACAAAAATTTTGTTCGTAAAAAAATTTTTTAAGAGAGTATTCTGCACCCATTTTAATTTAGGAAGTGCCAACATTAAAAAAATACTAAAGTTATAAAAAATAGTCGATAAATTTTCAAAATTTTCTTCAGGACATTTTTTTTATTTTCATTAAAAAAAATAATAAAAAATATATATATTAGTTAGTCTTATTTGACTTTTTTCTTTTAAATAATATGACTATTTTATTAAGCTTGAGGTTTTATTTAAAAAAAAAATTTATTTTTATATCTTATATATGATATAAAAATAAATTTTTTAAAAATAAGAACTCAAGCTTAATAAAATAGTCGTATTATTTAAAAAATATATGGGTATGTATGTGTATGTTTTAAGGAAAAAAAGTTGAATTTTATTCAACTATTCATACTATTCGTTGCCTTTTGGGAGTGTTTTAAACAATTTAGTAGAAAACAGGCAATGCATTCATTCAAATTCATTACACTCTTTTATTGCTTTACGCATGTATTGATTTTATGAAATTATGTGAATTGACAACAATATATTCGTTTTTTATGATTTGATTCAAAGACAACAAATAAGGCACTCATTCCGTGCTCTGGTGTTAACCATAATATTGTTTAACTACTCATATGTAATGAATTCATTCAAAACTTCTTTATTTACGGAGGGGAACTTAAATTTTTAAAAATAACAAAAAATTCCTTGCATGGATAAAGTCTTCACAAATGCATTTAGCAACAGACGAAATTGTTAAACAATGCATGACATATTGTAAGACATTGCCTCTACAATTGAGTGTTAAAAAATAGTCCATAAATTAAGAAATTTTGTTGTTAAGCAAACGATATTTCATATATTAAAAAATTCTAAGTTGCTTGGCAGCCGCCTTCTATAACACTGTGCCTTCAAAAACAATTGACCAAGTGGGTAACTCTGTATGAACATCATCTACAGCCAAATTGAGTGTGTAAACTTTGTAATATTTTGTTTATATTTATTTGGTTAAAGTATTTTCTTAATTTCTACACAACATTTATTTCCAAATAAAAATTTTTTTTATTTGTTTATTTAACAGAACTGCCAAAAGATCAATTTCAATGAATATTTTACCTTGAAAACTTTACAAGAAATTAGAAAAAAATTCTTTTAACTTTAAACTACTAAAGGGCTTTTAAAAAAAATAAAACAATTTTAAAGAAAAATGGAAAATGAGCAAGAAAATAAAATTTTTTTTATTAAATATAAAAAAAAGTAATTAAAATTGTTTGCTGAAACAACTGTGATTGTGAAAACTAAATTTGCCCCAGTGAACAGCTCTTTAAATCACCCCTTCATTAGCTTATTTTAACTTTTCCTTATCATTTAACCAAAATATTGTTAATATCCCTTTTTTATTTATACGAGTATACACACACACACACGTATATTTTTGTAAGTACTTTTTAAGCAAAACAAAAGAAAAAAAAATTGCCTCTACAAAGTTACAAGTAAAAAGAAAAGAAAATTCTAATTCTAAGAAGAAAATATTTGTCTGTAATTACAGTCAAGATAAGAAAATAAAATATTGACAATTCAACATGTACGTGAGTGAGTATTACGTTTCATTTGTGTGTATTTTAATGCAATCTCATCACACACGCGTCTTTTTTTAAGCAATTTAATGCTTTTGTAGGATAAGCATACATAAGCATAACACACAAATCCAATTCGTAGGGCGTAAAATATGCCATAAAATGTAAACAATTTTTATAGAGGAGTAGATAGAATGAGTTTTTATGTGTACACACACCATAAATATTTATTTGATTTCATATTGTCAGTGTCATGAATGAGATCAAAATAGAAAGCTTTCGTGTTGTCGCATTTTAAATCTTAAATCCTTCGCTTAAAAATGAAAATGTAATAACTATTAAATAGAAGCCAGGAAAAGGGTCCAAAATGTTACATTTGGTTTACGCATTACGGCAGATTTTATGCCTTGATGGAATTCGTGAAAAAAAAATTTTTTTTATTTGCTTTTAATACAATTTAGTAAAATTAATGGGCTGATTTTTGCAACCCACTCCATCAATTTGTCTAGAAATTGCTAGCCAAAATCCTAAGGGAAAATGGATTAGCTGCAGAACATGTCACCGGTCTAGTTAATTATTAAGGTGATAAAGAGTAATTCTTGCTTTTAAGGTTTTTCACGCAACAGTCACTTTGCTACTTTTCAAAAAATTTTTCTTTGCACAATATTTCTTTACACAGTGCGAAACATGTGAAACCAAATATGCAATAAATAAAAAAAAATAAGGGGACATAAATTTTGTACGAACAAAAATTTTTTTCGAAACAAATATGTCGGCCAATTCAGCTTGTCTTCAAAACACCCACACAACTTGCTCCGGAAAAAAATTTTGTTCGCGCATTTTTTTTTTTTTTTTGTACACAATAAACTCTTTATTTGTACGAAAGCCTTCAAATATATAAAAAAAATTGTGCGGACAAAAATTTTGTGCGGACAAAAAAAATTTTTTTCTTGTTAATATTTTTCTTTATTACTTTTATTCATTAACCACTAGCTGTTTCTTCCAGACTCGCCCTGTCCTTTACTTTATGACCTGTAACTTTATGTATGTTCAAGTATAAAATTATATGAATTCAGAGATATCTACGGAATTTCAGAATTAAAGATCTAAATCTTTTTATGAAGAAGCGTGTTTATCCGATCTAAAAAAAATTGTGCAGACAAACATTTTGTACGGACAAAATTTTTTTTCGATATAAGTAGGTGAATTTATACTTTTCATCAAAACTTCAAAAAACTTGATTAATCTTGTCGTTACATAATTTAATATTTTTTTTTTGTTACTTTTATTTATTAACCATAATTCAGATTTCGTTGAGCACATTTTACAGAATTTCTATACAGACTAGCAACTAGTTATACAATTTTTTTAAGAAAATCCTAATTAAAGTTGCATATAATGCAAATTAATTTAACTATACAATATAAAAATTCATGGGTAAATTCTAATGTTAGAGCGTAAGTGTCCAGTTTGGAAAAAAAATTTTAAGTCATCTTCGAAAATATTGTATGTGAACGTCAGAATACTTTTTTTCCATTTCTTCCATAGTGTTATCATACGTTACAAATACTTTTCTTTTGCTTAATTTTTACTCAGTTTACATGCAGAATTTTTTTTATTAAAAATTGTTTATGTGTAAAAATATTTAAAATTTTGGCCATTAGACAGTTGCCAGCTATGGGAATGGCAGTAAAAATAAAAATAAAAATAAAATTACAAAATTACAAAAAATCCCATAAAGCAAAGACATTTTAAAGAAAATTTGTTAAGAATATGTTAAACAAAATCGTGTTATATAAAACAAAAATTAAAATAAAACTTAAATTTTTGTATTTAAAAAATAATTTTACCAATTGCAAAAACTTTAATAATAATTTATTTTTAAAGGACAACAAACCAAAAAAAAAAAAGTTTGACAAACATTGGCGTAGATAAACAAACTTACAAGCGCACACAAAACTTTCAAAACAATTCCCCTTTTTTAATTTTTTATAACATCCACTACACAATCGTAACTTACAAACACACACTTATGGTTTTAGTATGTGCGATGGCTTAAACAATTTTACTTAAATGAAGCAGTGAAGCATGAGCAGGCAGAAACCACCCAAAAAAATTTATTTCTTTATCTTGCAACTTTTTAAATACAGAAATAATTTTTGGGGGCTTATTTTATAAATTTTCAATACAAATACAAAACCAATAAACCTAAACAAATTATTTTGTTTGAAAATGTTTTAATAGAGATCGATTGCAAAAAAAATCGACCTTTTCTGGGAATGAATAAAAGCAAATTGCTTTTTTAAGTTATAAAAAATTAGGAAATAAAATAAATTCTTACATGTAAAGCTATAAAAAGAAGCATTAAATATTGAATTAAAAATTAAATTAAAAAAAAAGTTTCAAGTTATTTTGTGACATTCTGCACTGCTACTGTAAAGGTTAAGACAAGAAGGCAATTTTGTTGTAAAATATCGGATTTTCTTTTTTAACAAATAGGAAATTTCAAAATAATCCAAAATAACTTCTGAACGAACCATTAAATATTGTGGGATGGGACACAAGCCATTTTAAAGGAGAGACTGTCTAGATTTGTAATCTACCCCCAAATACACGCAAAGAAAAAATATGGTTGAGGCAACCATATTCTGGTGGAAACATAGTATGGTTAAATTTATGATTGCTTCTAACCATATATATTTTTAAATCAAAGATATTAAAAATAGCTTTCAACTTCAGATGTTGCGGTTCAACCCCCGGTCAAGGCAAGAAATTTAAAAAAAATTTTTTTTAATGCATACATATTTATTTTAATATGATTTAAAAAAAATTTTTATTTAAATTTTTTGTGTAAATAAAGTTTTTTAATTGTTTGATTTTTATTTTCTATCAATTTGTATTTATTTACATATTACATAATACATCAGGTTTAAATTTTAGTTGACTCTACCAGGGCTCGAACTTGCGAACACTTAGTTAAGAAGCATTAACTCGCCACTCAACCACTTCAGCTACAAAGCTCGGTTGAGTTTGAACGATTAAGTTTTGGTTTTATACTCACTTTATTTATATGGTTGCCGAAGAGACAAAATAGAAAACAATTATATTCAACCATATTTTTATCATTATTATGTTTGCTATGAACATATTTATGATTTCAAGTAAAATTTTATTAAACATAATAAGATAATTATATGGTTGATCTAAGACACTAAACACAATATGGTTAAAAATAACTAGAATTATGTTTATCGTGATCATAATAATGTTTAGTTGCTTCAAATTAATAATAATATTTTTGTAAAGAACAAACTATGTTTGCGGTGACCATATTCAACCATCTTTTTTCTTTGCGTGTACTCAGAAGTTATTTTGGAGTATTTTTTATTTTTTTTTTGAAATTTCCATAAACCCCAGTACTGTTCTTCTCAAGGATTTTGGATGTTTCCGTTTTGCATTATAAAATAAAAACTACGAAGTTTTCAGAAAATTTTTAAACACTTCCAGAAAGTTGAGAGCCTACAGATTAAATACCTTTTTTATTTTGTTAATAAGTGGGGAATGGTAAAAATCTCTTAAAGTAGCAGCATTGGGTATAGGAAAATTAAAAAAAAAATTACAAATAGTCCAAAATAACTTCTGGCGGGTTACTCTCTATTGCGATGCGAAAAAAAAACCATTCGCATCTGTATGATTTTTGCATTGAGTTGCGATGCGTTTTCTTAAGCATCGCAATAGAAAGTAACCTCCCTGAGTATTTGGGTGCTAGAATACAAATCTAGACGACCTCCCCTTTAAAATGATACGTGTCCCGTCTCGTAATCTTCTATGGTTCGTCCGGAAGTTACTAGAATTCCTTAGAGCAACAGCACTATGTTGACTATAAATTGAAATGGTTTGTGTCTTGGGTTTTATATTTTAAAATTTAACTTCATACACATAAATTTTTTGTACTCACATTTCTATTTCCTTAATATCGATTTAAAAATTAAAAAAAAAAAATTACTTTTACAAGAAAATTATCATGCTTTTTGATATTTGATTTCCGCCTATTTCACATTTTTATTACTCCAGAACATTTCCTGTTAGAAAACAATCTACGAATACTTTATTTTAATTTTAAATTGTCTAAAGTATTTCCTTTTAAGCCAGAACTAGTCAGTTGTTGGTATAAATTTAAATAATAAATAAAATTTTTAAGGAGTTGGTGGTAAAAGTGTTTGTTGTCATGATTTACAAAGATTTTATTTTCATTTTATACTAATGATTTTTATAAAAAAAAATAAAACCCGATTATCAATTTTTTATTATAATAATTATTAATATTTAAGTTTTTTTTATTGCAAATTATGTAACCAAATAGAAGATTATGTTGAAAGGATGACTGATTTTTAAAAGCAAAATTCAATAATTTGTTTGCGTTGTATTTATTATGTTAACAGTTCGCTTGACAATTTAATATGCTTATTTATAATGAAAATTAAATTTTTTTTTTCAACCAGCAAATTTAAAATTTTCACTCATTTCTTTTAATTTTATAATTTTCTATCAACTCAACTCAATACACGAGTTGTGTATAAAAAGAAGTTCTAAGAAAAATAATTTAATAATAAAAAAAAAGAAAGAATAAAAGAGATAAAACACTCTCACTCTCTCTAGTAATTTCAATCAATAACTTGTGTTTAGTGTTTATAAATTTTTTATTAAAGGAAAATTGATACAAAAAGGAGTATGCAGGTGACACTAACAAAAAGTGTGTTTAAGAAATTAATCATAAACGTTGAATATAGTGAAAAATTAAAAAAAAAAAATTAATTAAAATATCAGTTGCTAGAAAAATTAACGTTAATGGCAGAATTAACAGGTTGATAATCACCCCTATCGGCAATAACATGTGAAATATTTTTCCCCATAAGATTTTTATTTCCCTCGAACTGAAAAATACTATCGTGAATCTTTCATGAAATTTTTATAATCTCACATTGAAACAAGAACAACAAAATTGAGTATATAAAAAATTTTAAATTCAATAAAATAATGTTTGGAATGTCAGCAATAGGCGCCTACGTTTGCGCCATTCATCTAATTACCCTTTGAAATTACTTCATGCCCTGTAAGTGACAAATTTACTAAATAAAGTTGCTTTGAACTAATTTTTGTATTAGATTTGAACAACATTATGGTGTTTTCTTATGGACTGGATGTAACGTCTCCTAAAAAATCATTTGGTATTCCAATGATTTTCTTGCAGAGGGTGGACACAAAAAAGGACTAGCAAGAGATTATAAAATTGGTATGACATCATCAACATTATGCCTTCATAAATATGAATGTCCGAAGAAGAACGTCTTATTCAACCCAATTAGGAATAAAAATTCGCCGGTAGTTTTTTCTACTTTTCTTTTAACTTTCCTCTTAACATTAATAAAACTTTTGCTGTTTTTAAAATAGAAAGTTCTCTGATTTAGGATATTTTTTTCCAAAAACCAAAATTTTCCTTAAAAAAAAAATAACAGGGGATGAGTCATGATTCGGTTGATTGTAAATTTTGAAATACCTGTTGTTGTGGGATGTATTAATGGCACCCACATTAATATTGTAGCCCAGAAAGAAAACAATTCCCCAGCAAATATGAAGGGAACAAATATTAAGGAAAAGTGAACAAATTTCATGAGAAAAAATTATTTGCGATGAGGAAGAATTTCTTCTTTCTTAAAGTAAACATTTTTCATGTTGTCAATCTCCATTGAATTACTTAAAAGTTTATTATCGATTGCAAATAAGTACAAGGTGGGCCAAACGAAGTCATTTGATGCTGTTTGGCTCTCATTTTTATTTATTTTTCTAAATGAAAATTAAATGTGTACCGTTGCTCCGTCCTGTTGGAGCCACATGTCCTCCAGTCCTAATTCGTTCAATTGCGGCAGAAAAAACTCGGTTAACATGGCCCTATAGCGCGCACCGTCCACTGTTGTCGTTTGACCAGCCCGATGACTCCTCCAGCGTGAACAGCTCACCATGCTGTCACTTTGAGCGGCTGTAATGGCTCCTCGTGTATCACTGGTGAAATTTCGGTGCCCCAGAAGCGATAGTTTTGCTTGTTCACGTCCCCGCTGAGCTGGAAATGAGCCTAGTCGCTCATTATGATTTTATTCCGCGTTCTTGGGGAGTGTATCGCTGTATGGCTTATTCACTTGTATCCTACGTCTGTCTAGTTCACAAATGTCAAAACAGATTTTACATCTTCCAATAGGGTGATTTTTTTTAGCCCACCTTGTAAAATGGGAGCTCACTTGGGGCCTTTGATATAATTGCGTAGGGGGAAAGATAGCCATAGAAGAAGTAGAAAAAGAGGTTGGTAAATGGTAAAATCAAGAGAAGGACGTAGATTCCGTCACAACCTAAACCAGTTGCTATTTCTAACAAAGGCAGATACTCCCACGAAGTAAAACTCACATCGACCCAAGTGAGCCCAGCTCTTGTTTTATTTCTTTCGGGCGACCTGTTTAACCTAACCTAACCTAAAACCCACATCGATCTTCCAGTACAGAGCAAAGGCAGAAAAGCTGTTCCAGTTTCCTCCTCCTTCTCGTCTTAACTACTAAAATTTCGTTTGTATTTTTTTCTCAGCCATATGTAAACCGTTCACTCTAATTTCTTGCACAGCCATTATAATTGTTATTTCTGATAAAACTGTGTACCATGTTTTTTGTCTGTTTGGTGGTTTAGACAACAAAAAAAACCCACTCAAAAAAATGTTAAAAAAATAGGGGACTTCAGAACTCATATATAAGCCGATTGCGCTGAATTTCAGTAGCAAACGGAAGACAGGACCTTTTAAAAAATTGACATACTAAGCTTTTCTGTAGGTTTTCTAGGGACTTCAGAAAGTTGATTTCAACATCTACACCGGCAGACTTACAACGTTATTTGTAAGGCTCTAGAATATATATACTTTTTAGGGTGTCCCATGTACGGTGTAGAAATTACACACCTAATGACAAACTTACATATACCCTTTTCACATTTCGGGAAGGGTATAAAAACAACATAAATCCTTCTTTACCTGTGAATAATAAAATTTATTTTTCAAAAATAGTATTTAACACACATCATGAGGGCACACTTTACAACTTTTTATTTTTTATTTTAAGTCTTCTTTAAATAGAAAATTATTTTTAAAACTTCAAGCGTAACTAGCTACAGTTGTAAAAACAAAAATAAATTAATTAAATGGCATGTTTGCAAATGTGTTTAAATTCCATTCCAAACTATTTACCTTTAGCAGAGATTAAAATTCCATTACAAGAAGGACAATTTGTGTTGCATGAGTTGAATTGTGTAAATAAATATTTTTAAAAATTGTAAAAATTATGTGTAGAAATTGCACACGTAAATAATTCATTGCACGAGATATTATGGTATGTTTTTGTTAGTAAACCAACAATGAACGATTCATTCACTCTGCTTTTGTTTTTTTAGACAAATGTACGATTGTTTTGGTACACAAAACGAAACAAAGGCAATCGTTTTATTTTTTATAGTTTTCATTTTTCGTTTTATACATGTAAAAAACGATTTAAGAATTTTGAAAGGTTTGTGAATTTTCTTGGTTTCCTTTTTTTCATACCCAAGTCAAAAGAAGCTTGTCATTTTGCAAAATTTAATTTTTTTTAATTATTTTAGAAATTTTGTAAATTTGCAAAAATTTATTAAATAAAAAATTCGATTAATATCTGTGAAATCAGAAGTCAAATCATGACATTCAATAAAAATTTGCAGAATTACTTCACACAAAAAAAAAAATTAAATTTTCCCTCATTTTCAATCGATATAGAATTTTTGTAATCCAACAAATTAACTTAAGTTAATTTTTAAATTGTTACCATATTTCTATTAAATATCAAAATTTGGTTCAATTAAATATTATTTCAACACAAGTTTTTTTTCATACTTTGTTGCTTGTGAGTTACACAAAATTTTTTTCTGCTTAAAATTATGGAAGCCTTAAATAGGACAACGTACAAATTTTACTCAAAATGGAACAAAATGTAAATAAAAAAAGTTGCAAAATTAATTTTATGCAATGAGAAAACAAACAATTATTTAATATTTTATGGCTTTAAATTACTGTATTTGTTACACACGAATATAAAATAAAAATAAGAAACTGTAGCGAATTTTAAGTGAAATAAATTAACAAACAATTTGTGTAATAGAGATGGACACGTGTTATGATATTTTCATGTAACGTATAAATCACAAGCAGCATTCTTTTTCTGCACTGAATCTGCTTTCATTAAAGATTTAAGAGAGACTAATTTAATACAATAAGTAATTTCTTAGAAAAGTTAGCTTAGGTTAAGGTAAAGCACACGCAAAGAAAATAATATTGTTAAATATGGTCACCCCAAACATAATTTGTTCTTCGCAAAAATATTATTATTAATTTCAAGCATCTAAACATTATTATGATCACGATAAACATGTTTCTAGTTATTTTTAACCATAATATGTTTAGCGTCTTAGATCAACCATATCATTATCATATTATTTTTAATAAAATTTTAACTGAAACCATAAATATGTTTATAGTAAACATAATAATGAGAAAAATATGGTTGAAAGTAAATTGTTTTCTATTTAGTCTCTTTCACAACCATATAAATAAAGTGAGTATGAAATAAAAAAGTTAATCGTTCAAGCTCAACTGAGCTTTGTGCCTGAAGTGGTTAAGTGACGAGTTAATGTTTCTTAACTAAATATTCCAAGGTTCGAATCCTGGTAGAGTCAAATAAAATTGAAAAAACCCGCTGTATAATATAAATGAAGAGAAACGAAAAAGTCAATAGAATAAAAAAAAAATTATTTATACAAAAAATTAAAAAAAAAAAATTATTTAAAAAAAATGTATGCATGTATAAAAAAAGTGCATAAAAAATTAAAAAAAATTTTTTTTTGAACTCCAACATCGGCAGTTGAGAGGTATTTTTAATATATTTTATTTAAAAATATACATGGTAAGATACAATCATAAATCAAACAATATTTTTTTCTTTGCGTGCAGCCCAAAATAAATTTTTAAATTTCTTAAAATTTTCAAGCATAAATAATTTTTTTTCTATTATTTAATTGATATAAAAAAAATTAATTAGACTGCATATAAAAAATTTTTCTAGCATGACATAACATAAGAACATGTTTTTCATGGAGCTACCCATATGCCAATCTTATATTCGGCTACAAATAATAACAAAAGTTGTTTTATAATGACTTTGAATATAGAAAAAATGGTTTTTGGTTACTTTTCATTTTACATGATGTTTTAATGCTTCATAAAATCAAAAGTGTCTGTTATGATTTCGACAGCTAATAAATGTCACAGCAAATACAAAATTTCAATCATTCTAAATGTGTCTCAATGAAAGCAATTTACTGTAAATTATAACACAAAACATCTTTTAAATAACTCATTAATCTCATGTGGTTAACAAACAAAAAACCAAGCACAAGATTAAAGGAGAAACATTTTATTTATTTATTTGTATTTAAACGATAAAGGCCACATTTAACTAATAAAATTCGTAATTGTACTCTTGTGGTTTAAGCGGTGAAATATATAAGCAAAGTAAAATGAATTATGGCAAATGGCTGCAAGCAATTTTAAAGACGTTTTACGCTTTTATGAAGGAAAAAAATAGCTGTAAACAACATGCAGAATATTTAAAATGAAATTGTAAAAAATTTATTTAAGAATAAAAAAAAAAAAAAAAAAAAAAAATTAAATTTTAAAATATATTTTACAAGACAATAAAAGATTTTTTAATTCACTGACAAGACAATTACGGTTAAATTTTTATGAAAAAGATAATGACGAACTCATTATACGAGTATAGCCCTTAATAAAATCGTTAAAATATGCCCTTAAGGAGTCTATTTAAGAGATTAATGTAGTTGAAGTTGAAAGCCAAAGCCCAATCGCATGATTTTGTGAAAATAAAACTGAACAATTCAGGTCATTTGCTCTCTTCCGAGAACGGAAGAGATGCCTTGCCTTTTGTCACTAACCAATATTAGGCGTCATTACGAGTGTCGCTGTCGTAGTCGAATTTACGACATATCACTGTTTTCATCACGACAACGACACTCATAATCAGGTCTATTGTTTTCATTCCTTTTCCAGCCACTTCCAAAGTCCGCAGCCGATCTCTTTCTTGCCAGTTTGTCGCCTTTCTCATTGCCTGACACCCATATCAAAAGAACTCTGACTCTTCAGAAGCGTTAGGCAATTCTACAGCAGTCTCGATCTGATATCAAAGCCATTGACTGCCTGTAATGCCGCCCTGCTGCCGTAGTGAATATAGATGTAACTGTTATTTGCGTCCCTTTTAAGTTCTGCTCTCAAGCAGAGCTCGATATAATAACTCTTACATAAGAAAAAGATGACAATTTTGAATATCAAATTTCGTTTTAAAAGGAATATTGATTTCTGATGTTAATTTCACTAATCAAAGTCATCTTGACTTATACTGTCAAGAGAGTGACTTTAAACTCCTAATGGGATGGTTGTCCGGGTATATTGATCTTATATAGGTTAACTTATTGTAGGTATCGGGTCATGAAGGGCATGAGGGCAATGAAATGGCGGACTATCTGGCTAAAGAAGGCGCGGATACTCCCTTCATAGATGCAGAGCTCTTCTGCTAGGTGACCAACAACTTTACTGGTGTTCTACTATGCAAGGAGGAGAAACAGAGTCTACAAGACTGCTGGAGAGCGAATTAATTCCGAGTGCATTAGGACAGAGGGTGTTTTAAACCTTAGCAGAAATAACACAGTACTTTACGGGGCATTTTAGACTTAACTATCACACAAGTAAAATCGTTGTGGTACAAGACGACGTGGAAAGGACGGGAAACATCGAAGAGTGTTTAGTGATGGCAAGAGGCAGAATTAGCTACTTAGGCAGTGGGCCACTGGTCCCAAGAGACCTAAGCATGATTAGTCCTACAACAATTACGAAATTCGTAAGGAATCTGGGATTGTAGTTAGGAGCTGGGCTGCACAATAGTTTGTAAAGGTCGTGGTGCGATTATAGCCCATAATAATAATTAGAATCAGCCTATGTACTTTATCACTGTTAGCCCTTAGGATTTTGAACTTCTTGTTGATTCCCAGCAAAATCTTTTAATTTTCTTCTTTCCGAGTCTAAATCTTGAACAGTAAACTTATGGGCTATACAAAATATCCTCTAGGTCGCAGTACATAGAGCCTATTTACGATAACAATACTGCGTCCTATACAACAAGCAAACGAGCTTAAGCGAATTCAATTTTAACAAACAACTCTGAGCCAAATTTTCATATCAATCAAAATTCTATTACATTGAAATGTCATAATCTGGTTTTTGGAATTAGAATTTATTGTTTTTTCTACTTAAAACAGAAATTAACTGCCCGAGAAAAAAATTCCCAAGAAATTCCTTAAAATTTAAAAAAAAATATTTTTTATTTCTAGCACGTTTATTTAAGATTTTTTAAAAGTAAATTTGCCTGAAGTTACTCCCCCTTCTAATTGCAAAAACCAATAAATAGGAAACAATAAATTTAAATGATTAGCGCCAAGTACCAGCAATTTGTAATTGTTTTTTTTTTCTTTCTCAAAGCGTTAAAAGCAAAATGAAACCAATAAATTGTTTAAGCCTCTAAATTAATACTAAAGGCAGGAGGCCAGAAGGCAATAAACTAAATAAAACAAAATACAAGTCATAAACAAAAGAAAATAGAAAAAGAAACAGTAAAGAACAACTGAATTACAAACAATTAAATTATTGGGCTGAGACGAATATTTTATAAATTTTTGGCTAATAAAATCAGCATGTTTTTTTTCATTTCACTAAATTGTGCCTGACATGTATTGTCTTACTTACTTTAATTAGTAAATAAGAATTAGAAATGATTTTTTTATGAAAATTATTTTTAAAATTGATGACAAACAAAAATTTATCTTTATTTGGTGTGTAATTGCAATTATGTTGTTTTACTTTCCATGATATTCTCATAGAATACTGAAAAGAATTCCATGACAAGCTTTTAAATTTCATAGAATGAAAAAAATTTTTCTTTCAAACTTTTCACTTTTTTGTTTGCTGGGATGTCTTGCATGAAATTATTATATACTAAATAAAATTGATGGCAACATGTGTCAACCTTTAATATATCAAGATTGAATTGAAGTGTTAAGTTTAGGAAAATTTTAATAGAAAAGCATATCAAATGTTCATGTGAAAACAGAAAGTGATTAAAAATCATGAAAAATTGATGGATTTCGAACACCGCAAGAACTTAAAATTTACAACCAAGCCCACAATATCGAACGAAATCTTCTGACACACTTTCGTTTACAGCAACCAAATTTTATTCTCTTCAGTTTGCACATTTCTGCAAAGTGTTATTGCAGCATTTAGAGAGTGCGAGCAATGAAATTTATTCACAGTTCGACATAAAGAAACAGCTGTTGCCGTAATACGAGCTAACAAATTTTTTGAAGGGCTGCTGGTGGAAACACGTGCAGTGGCTGCCGACCAGTTAGGTTGTGAAGTGATTTAAATTATATTTTTCTTTATAAAAAAAAAAAAAAAAAAAAAAAAAAAAAAAAAATTGGTTTTTTTAACAAAAAATATTATTTGTACAAAATACTTGGAGTAAGGATTTTAAATAGTTTTTTTTAAAAACTTTCAGACAAGAAGTTGTGTTATGCAATCTATTTTCAGTTAAATATAACAGTTATAAATCCCTTAGCAAAAACAACCGGTAAGAGAAAATTTCCTTTTTATGCTCATTTTGCAAAAAAAAAAAAAACAATCATGCGCTTAGAAACACAAATTTTGGCGCCGAAACTAATGCATTCCACAAATTTTATAAAGAAAATACATAAAATAAATATTTAATAAAAATAATAGTGAAACTCATAAAATTGCATAATAAATTTTCATTGAAAAGGACACGGCACAAACATTTTTTGCAAACCAAAACAATTAAATTCCTTTTTTATATTTGTTTTTTATATCAAGTTAAAATGAGTTTTATTTCTTTTTTCCCACTCAGGATTCTGTTTTATTGCCACATGCCACACATGCTGGGCTAGATTTTTATTAACTCTGCATAAAAATGATGATTTAAATTTCATTAGTTTCATATCAATGACTGACTATCTTTCTCCTGCTATAAATTCTGGCCTATCAAATTTCCCTCCTACTGTGTCATTTTATGGAAAACTTAATAGACCACTTGCCAAGTCATTGAATGGTATAAAATATTGCCCTGGGTACTTGTTGTAAAAACTGTTTAAGACATTTTAAGAATTTTTATTTTATTAAGAAAACTAAAAAATTTCTAGAAAATTCTAAAGCCAACACAATAATTCAGGGTGCAAAACGCCGTTTTCTTTAATGTATGAATGATAAAATTTTGTTTTTGCTTGAAACGATTTTTAATTTTTAAAGCGTATAAAAAGCGTTTTAAAAAATTGTTAAGCTACATGATAGCTGATGTCGTTTCTGTCTAGAAGGACCAAAAACATTGGAACACATTCTGTGCAGAATGAGCTACGTAGGCAGTGTAATACAGGCCCAAGCAGATCTAGGTAAAATAAATCATACAATAAATATGAAATTCAGGAGGTTGGTTGGTTTGCATGGCGGCCTAACGGCCATCAATTAGAATCTGAATATTCCGTTTTGAATCAGCGTTTTGAATAATAATTTGATGCAGACCCACCTTTTGGCATTAAAATATCTGGGAAGATAAATTAAACCGTGTCCTGGTAGGCCATCTATAAAAAGCGAACCGATAAATTTTTGTCTCAAAACCAGAGAAGGTAAATAATTGTCTTCTTACTATTAGTTTATGTTGCAGGGCAGTCCCAGCTTTTCGGTCCTATAGCCACATATCACAGCTACTAGTCTGAAAATATGCTTGCTCTTCCTGCTCAACAGCTGAACGAAGCGTTTAGCGTCATAGCGAGGCCATATTCGATGTGCCAACTTCCCATTTTTGAAACCTTTTGTCTAGTATTCTAATGCTACTAAGCGTTATAGCAATCGTCACTGCTATAGAAGCTTCCGCGCTAGAGCTGGCTTTAAGCAATACGTTCGCCGGCTCATTGTCAATGAATCTACTGTGTGTGAAGGAATCCATACCAGTGATACGTCAACCTGACGTTCCAAATTGAAAAACCCTGCCCTGCATTGGCCAACTAGAGCAAAATTTGTAACATTCGATTGAGAGCCGCTTGGCCATCTATCCCTCTATCGCACAGAGTTTCCCATGGTTCGTTGGTAGCCAGTATCTATGTCTGAAAATTTTATATTTGGCAATATAAACCCGTAAATCCTAGTAGATGGCCTTAAAAAACTTATAGACTTTCAATGGGGTGCCCCCTTAGACTGATGGGTAAAGTGCTAACCTATCAATTTGGTGGTCGCAGGTTCGATTCCTGCTCTTTCCTGGGTGTTTTCTGCAGACAAAAAAGCTTCGCTTAGTAGGGGACCTAAGATTTGACTGAATCCGATGCAGTTTCTTATCACGCCCATACCGTCTATGCTTTCGCCAGCCTGATACAGACGGCCTAATCGCACTGTTGGCCGATATAGCCATCAAATGCAAATCTAGAGGTATCGTATCGTATTCAGAGCCTCTGACGGACTAGTATGCCAACAGCCGGTAATACCCATGCAAGCAGATCTTGTAACCCTGTACAGCTGGTTCACTATATCTTATTATAGTTCACAACTCAACTATATTTTAGTTGTAATTTTACAACCTGTTTTGTTATTACTGATTACAACTCTTCATCACTTACAACTCAACTAGGTTGGATTGTGAATACATAATAATAGGGGCAGTAATTTCATTTATCTTTCTAACCCATTACAAATATTTTTCACTCAAAATTTATTTACTTGTACATTTAATTGTGTTTTTATCAGGTGTGGAACCAACTTAAGCTTTTGGGGAGGGAGGAAAATTTAAAACAAAAATTGTTCATATTGGCTATCACAACCTTTATTAAATGAATAGACTTTTTTTAGTATTTTTAGTGGGAAGTTAAATTCCTACACACCTGTTTACTTTTTAAGTTTCAACTAATATTCTGCAAGTTTTTTTTTCTATTATTCTGACGCCCACTGTAGCAATACAAATATCACAATACAAATATCATTTTTATTAAAAAATTGTGTAACTAAACAACATAAATTACTCATTCTTTTCTTTAAAGCAAAGAAAACAACAACAACAACAAAATAGGTCATGCCTGATGTGAAAGATGTTATTTTATAGTCGATGTGCGTTACACCAAATACAAAATAGAGATTACAAATTTGAAAACAAGACTGTTTTAAAAAGAAACTATCTAAACAATAATAAATAAAATAAAATAAAACCAAAATACTTTTTTTAGAGAGAAGGAACAAAGGAAATAAATAAAATTAAACTACAATCATCATTAAACTTTACAAAACATTCATATAGAGGATATGATGAAACAACGAAAATAGATGTTCTTAAATAAACAAAGCCACTCACATACATACATACAATGAACTAGCATGTAGAATAATAGAGTAGATTGGAAATGAATGATGAGATACAGAGCAACTTAATACTTTACATGGAAACCCTGTAGGCAACTCGTCGAACTTTTGTTGTTGCTTAGATTACTTTTAATAAAGCTTTTCAACTAACTTAAAGTTAACTATTTAGAAGTTAGTTAAAAGTCAGCCTTTTAAAAAATAAAATAGCTAAATTGCTTTCACATCTTTTTCAACTAACTTGAAGTTAACTATTTAGAAGTTAGTTGAAAGTCAGTCTTCGTAAAAAACCAAACCAGTTATGTGCACACTGCAGGATGATAAAATTCACATTAATCTTAAAAATGGTTAGTTGGTCTAGAATTAATGCACTAACTACATCTACTTGCACACACACACATGCCTTTTTAATTTCATATTTTGTACTGACACAAGCTATTTATGCATTAACTTTGCAAATATTTCGAATTACTTTGTAATAGGAGTTCACAAAAAAAAAAAATAAACGAAACGAATGCAAACGTTTCATTTTGTAGTTTTCTATAATAATACTCTGAAAAACTACAAAACGAAACGTTTGCATTTGTACGTTTCGTTTTTTTTTTTTTGCTAACTCTGCTTTCTAATGAGCTGCTGGTGACTTTATAAAAATTGGAATTGACTTACTATCGCATTGCTGGCAGAGTATAAAAGCATAAGACTATAAATAAGTATTTAAGCACAGGTTACAGCAAAGATACTTATTTATTAAGCCCAAAGGAATTTTTACAGCAAGCACACACACATACACACAGAGACAAAGTTTCTTCTTGGCAGTAACTTGAGAATGTAAAGGCCTTTTTAAAGGTATTTTTTACTAATCCCCTTGATATCATATTAAATTTTACTTCCCAGAATATCCTTTTAAGAAGGTATAAATTCTCGTTTGCAAAAGATCAACTAGACAATATGGAGAATGATAAACACAAAAAGTCAAGTAGGCATAACGTTTTACTTATACTCATTAGCTTTTTTTCTTTAGGTGTTTAGATATTTTATTAGCAAAATAAAAGCTTTTTTATTTAAATGAAATAATAAGTAGAAAAATAACAAAAACAAACCGAAAAACATTACAAGCTAAGGAAAAAATAATACTGAAAAGCTACATAAGTAAAGTTTAGTATTCAAAATTTTTTTAAAGTTTTTTATTACAAGCAGAAGTACAGAGATCCTTCAAATAACATAAAAGTTTTAATTATATTAGCTGAGCCGGCAAACGTTGTTTTGCCTTCAAATTTTATTCATATTGAAAATAATTAAAAAGAAAAGAAAAATATAAACAGGATTATGCCAAGCACATAATTCAAAAATTAGCCAAATCGGTCTAGACGTTCTCCGATTTGAGAAAATTTTAAAAAGTGGGCGTGGTCTATTTTAATTTTCATACAAATTTAAATTGGATTTCGATGAAAATATAAAATTTTTGTATATTCAAATTTTTTCGATCTAAGAAATCGTACTCATAGAGTAAATAGCCGTGCAAGACCGAGTAGAAACAGATAGTAGATAAATAAGTCAGATACCGGTTGCAGCGCCACCTGCCGGGCGGTTTTATGACGCTAAACCTTCTAAGCCATAACCCAAAGGTATACACAGAAATTCAATTAAATCGGTCCAGCCATTAAGATGCTGAAGAAGGTAGGAAAAATGCAGCGAAATACGATACGACCTTAAGCTTAATAAAATAGTCATTTTAATTAAAAATAAAAAGGTCAAATAAACATAAATAACAAAAAAAAGGCGTTTTAGCTTTGTAAGGCTATTTTGATAACGAGAAAATGCTAGAAAAATATTAAAAGCCAAATCATAAATTTAGAAAGCTGACAACGCTAATACGAAGGAAAAAGTGTTAGCTTCTGGGTTTTCAATTATAGGCATAAAAAAAGCATACCAATCTGTCAGCTGTTTCTGTTTTTCAGTTACTATAGAAATTCAGCTGAATCGGTCCATAAATGGCGAAGTTTCCAGTCAAAAACCGCAACTACCTCCATTTTTATCATTTTTCTGAGCGGTTTTTTGGAGAATTTTGTCTAAGCAGACAGAAAAATGTTGCACACAGTTTTATTAGAAACTAGATGACCCCGCAAACGTTATCTTGTCTTAAAATTTTTGTATAATGGATCGTAATCATAAAGTAAATGATCGGGTAAAAAGAGGTAGTACACAAATAAGCCAGATACCGACTGTAGCGCCATCTGCCGGGTGGAATACCATATGTACAGAACATGAATTTTATTTATTTAATACTTTTAAAATGTAAAAAGTGGTTTTAAATAAGGATTCTTAAATATTCTAATTTTCCGCACAATTTTTTAAATTTTTTCTGTCATAAGAACCTTTTCCTGACAATAACAAACACAACAAAAAAAATAGTGAAATCGGTCCAGCCGTTCACGCGTGATGGCGGGACCAAGGAATATAGGGATTCATTTTTATATATATAGATATAGAGATGAAAGCAATGGGTTCACAAATGACCGTGAAAAATCAAATATACAACCAACATTTTGGTTTTTCATTAATTTCTGCTTTGTTATTTTATGGAAATTTTAAAGTTGCACATGTGCGTAATGTTTGTGCACATAAACAAGAAACCCTACAATCGATGAGTGGTTTTTGTATGCCTTGTGCGGAATAGAGCTGCAAAAACAAAATAATTTTATTGAAAGTTTTAAGTTTTGCCTTTAATTTGAATTCCTTTATTCGATATTAAATTTCAGTATTGTTTGGTTACAAAATATTTACAACATTTTAAATTTAATTTCATTTAATTTTACGATGTTCTTATTTGCATTTTATAATTTAAATAAATTTCTTTAAGCTTGAGATGATTTTTTAAACTTATTTTTTATGAAATATAATAAGAAGCTGCACAAAGAGGTAGCGAAATATCGAAATAAAGATATTAAAATTATATTTTATAAAAAATACTTAATAAAAAATGATCTGAAGCTTAAATACATATATTTAAATTAATCCCATTTTTTATTTAAATATTGAGTACCTGCAGACATTTTATCGCTTTTGAGATATTTAAGAAGAATATGAAGGGTATATAACAGTCGCCACAGCCGAATTTGGCTCGTTTAAACTTTTACTTAAATATTTAAATACAAATTTGTCAACTACAAATGATGATAATGATGGTGATGTAGTACCATATGAGACAAAACTTTTATTTATAATTGTAAATTTGCTCTTGCTTTCTCACAATGTCAAGAAAATTAAATATTTCACGATAGATATTTTATCATCACTCTTGTTTATGTGCCTGGCTGGCTGCTTTGCTAACTATTTTCAAAAGCTGACATCAAATCAGCAATAAAAGTTTGAGGGTTTAAAAAAAAAACAAAAAGTTTTTCAAATTAATTGCAGTTTGTTGAATAAAATTAAATTAATTGTGATAATAATCAAAAAAAGTGTTCAATAATAATTATTAAGCAAAACCCTTATGCCCTAATAATTTGTTATCTATATAAACAAGAGATATTGACTCATGGATTTATCAGCGCTACAAACCAAACAGCTAAAGTTACAGCCTTGAGATTCGTTTAATAAGTTTAACTCACAATAAATAATTTTGAAAAATAAATGAAAAAAAACGGTTGGTTTATTAAGCTTGAGGTCGTATGGCATAAATTTATTTTTATATCGACATTTCGCCACAACTTGCGTAGCTTCTTCAACATATAATTATAAATTTTATATTTTAGTTTTAATTTAAAAAAAAAAAGGTCAACAAATAAAAACAAAAATAATAAAAAAAAACACAAAAAGCATTCTACCACATTCAATATCCATTGAAATTTCATATCATATCCAGGACATGTAATTTTAAGCCACTTTTTCTAGCCGAATGTTGGAAATAATACAAACAATGTTAACAAATTTGAATCTTCTATAGTCTATATGCTCTTTAGTCTGCATATTTCTGCCCAGTGTTGGTCTATCCACAGTTCGACAGACAAGCAGTTTGCCTGCAGCCATAAAAATCACAAAGTCGTCTGTAAATTACCAGAATTAACGACTGATTCTCAAGGTAACTCCCAATAATTTATTAGGGTTGTTCAAGCATCAATTTATTCATGAAAATTTGCCAGAGTTTGCTGATCATAAATAGCAAAAAGTGTGTCCATTATAAGTGTTGGCTAGACAATTGACTCTTTCCTAAGTTCCATCGAGCTTCACAACCTCCCTTTTATATGAAGTATATTAAAAGGTAAGTCACTGAACTCTTATTAAGCCTTGGTAGGTTTCACATTATTTTTGAAAGTGCTTAAAGACAATTCTTTTAAAAAAAGTGAGTCAGGGTGCCTACATCTTACTAAAATTACTGCTAAGTAATTTTTTTTTATAAAATAGACTTGTACCACTTTCAAAACTAACAGCTCATTTATACTTTTTAGGGCCTATCAAACGGCTTAATATCAGTTTCGGTAAATTCTTTCTTTTGTATCGACTTATTGTAAAGCCAAACAAATAGTATGAAAATAATCACAATAAAAACTGGTTTAGAATTTGGCCAATATTTTTTTTAAACTGTTTTAGTTTTTTGTTTACTTTTTTTTTGTTTTCTTTGGGAATTATTTTTCTTATTTTGCTTTTTTTTAATGTAACATAAACACTGTAAAATTTCAAAAACAACAAAAATTCATCAACTCTTGCAAGCTGGCCAACACTTTTCAAAAATTTTATGTAAAAGAAAAGTTACAACCAAAAGCTATTAAACTTAAGTTTTAAGGGCGTGGTACGTAAAGAGGGGTAATAAATATTAAAAAAAAAAAACAATATAAGAGCCGTTGTTTTTGAAAGTGGTATAAGCCTACTTAAAAAAAAATTAATTAGCGCTAGTTTCTGTGCATAAGATATAGACACTACCTCTAGCTCCTTTTTTTGCAAAGTGCACTTATACCACTTTCAAAATTAACAGCTCAGATTTATGTGGTGTTTGTCTTTAAGACCTTAAACGTTAAAAATTCTGTTTAATTTAATTACGGTTTTTTTCATAAAAAAAATTCAAAGGATTTGACTAAAAACTTTCACAAGCACAAGTAAAAATTTCAATAAAATATAAAAAAATACTTTTTCACTTACCCATTTAATTTTAATAATTTTTGAAGACAAGCCATCTGCAATAAAAGTATAGAAAAAAAAACGTTAATAAGATATAAAAATAAAGATAAAATTTTATAAAAAAAATTAAATTTTATAAAAAAATAAAAAATTAATTTTATAAAAAAATAAAAAATTAATTTTATAAAAAAAATAGAAAATTAATTTTATAAAAATATATATAAAAAAAAATTTATAAAAAAAATTAATTTTATAAAAAAGAAATTTTAATTTTCGTATGGAAATTTTTATTTAAAATCGGTACAATTATGAATAAAGTTTTTCTTTTCCTTTCGCTCTTATTTTTAATAAAATTTCTCCCAAAATTCTGTTATTTAGGAAATTTTTTTTCCAAAACCTAAAATTTTTGCGGAATATTTATAACTCGTCGGAATACAATTCACATCAATTTAATTTTTTTTTTTAGAATATCAACGTTTGTATTTATGGGCCATCACCACTTATGTTGGAAAGTAGTATAAGTCTACTTTAAAAAATTAATTAGCGTTAATTTTAGTAAGTTATAGACACCATTTAACTAAAATTATCTCCAAGCTAATTTTTAAAAAAAATTGGACTTGTACCACTTTCAAAACTAACAGCTATTTTCTTTAATAAAACAAAAAAAGAAAATGCAAAAAAAATTTTCTAGCAATTTCTATTCAGGTTTAATAAAATCCTCCCTTTTCAACCCCCCCCCCCCCCTTTTCTTTTTTTTTTTTTTTTTGACTATACGGTAATTGGCGCCTCCATACACACAACAAGGTAATTATTAAACCTGATTAATAAAAACCCAAACCTGTTTTTATTTTAATAATTTTTTCTTTTTCTTTTCAAAATATATAATTTTAAAAGGGAAAAACATTTTACCAATTAGCCAAGGTCCAGCCACACCAAAAAAAAATTACAACAAACTTTTGATTCATGTTTGTATTGCTTGTTGGTTTGGATGGACGTTGATGATTTTATTGTTGGTTTAATGCCAAATGAAAGTGATAACACTGACATTCATTCAAGCTATTATTATTGATTCATTCATTTATTTATTCATTCAACTTGTAACTGTTGCAGCATAAATGTTATTCTCTTGTAAATTCATTCGTAATATTTTGTCACGAGTTAGCATATTCAAATGACATTTTGTGTTTGTCTGCCTGACAGTGATGAGAGTTGAAATTCAGAAAAAGTGTAGCACTCATGTTTTAATTTTATTTTAATTGATTTTAATTTTAATAAATACAATTAAACGATTTCATTAAAATTGCTTCTTTTATTCAATGAGATTTTATGACTGAATTTTTTAAAATTTTCATTGAATTAATACATTTTTTGTCATTAAATAAATCAATATTTCACTGAAATAAATTTTTTTAAATTAATTTTAGTAAATGAATGAAATTATTTCATTGTAAATGAAAATTTCATCAAATTAATGAAATTATTTCATGAAATGAATAAATGTTTCGTTATATTAACGAAATTATTTAATTAAAATTAATTAAATTATTTCCTTAAAATTAATGAAATTATTTCCTTAAAATTAATGAAATTATTTCATTATAAATAAAAATTTAATTGAATTAAACTAATGAAATTATTTCATTAAATTTTTGAAAATTTCATCGAATTAATGAAATTATTTTCTTTAAAATTAATGAAATAATTTCCCTAAAATTAATGAAACTATTTCCTTAAAATTAATGAAATTATTTCCTTAAAATTAATGAAATTATTTCCTTAAAATTAATGAAATTATTTCCTTAAAATTAATTAAATTATTTCCTTAAAATTAATGAAATTATTTCATTATAAATGAAAATTTGATTGAATTAATCTAATGAAATTATTTCATTCAATTATTGAAAATTTCATCGAATTAATGAAATTATTTCCTTAAAATTAATGAAATTATTTCCTTAAATTTAATGAAATTATTTCCTTAAAATAATTATATTATTTCCTAAAAATTAATGAAATTATTTCATTATAAATAAAACTTTGATTGAATTAATCTAATGAAATTATTTCATTCAATTATTGAAAATTTCATCGAATTAATGAAATTATTCTCTCTAAAATTAATGAAATTATTTCCTTAAAATTAATGGAACTATTTCTTTAAAATTAATGAAATTAATGAAGTATTTTATTAGTATCATTAGTTGAAAAATAATGCATTTTTCATTAATTTAATGACAAATTTCAGAAGAGCTGTGAAAGAAATTCCCTCAGAATAGTTTTCGTTTACACAACCTAAAATAGCATGATTTTAAACCTTTTGTTTTATACACTGAACAGATATTTTTCTTGTAGCAATTAATTGTTACGCCAATAGAAATTATAAAATGATTTATGTGCTCAAGGTTTTAAGGTCGAATTACAAATATTTACTTCTCACACTCTGTGTAAAATCTTAAGGTACTTTTTTTACTGAATTACTCTAAAATTTACCAACTAGGCCTGATCTATTGTCATTTGAAAATGTGTCGCTTTGCATATTTTACTAAATTTCAGCATATTAATGTGTATGTGTTAAATAATGATGACCCAACATGAACTTTGAAAAAAAAACAAACGCTGTTTCCATTTATTTTTTTCAAATTTATTTTGTTAGTGTTTTTGACTGACCATCGTTTCATTTGTAATTTTCTTTTCTTTTCTTTTTTTTTTTCTTTAACAAAAAACCACTGAAAATTTTAAAATTAAAAAAAAAAAACAAAAACTTTAGGCGTTTGTTGCGTAAATGTTGATGGTGGTTTTCATTCAATTATAATTGAAAGTGAGAGTAATTTAAGGTAATTTATGGAAATTAATTATTATAAATACTCATGTTTAGTGGTCTTTCTACATTTTATTGAATTTTGTTGTTAATTTTTTTTTTTTAATTTATGAGTGACAGGAAAAAGATTAAAATAAAATTAAAATAATTTATGAGAATTACTCAGTAGTTAACAATTAATTTTATAAGATAAAGGTTTTTGTTGAATTAAGATTAAATTAAAATTCATAAAGCTTTTTTCTCATATTCTTTTTTAATTTTTAAGTTGCTAACACTTAATTCTTTTTTAATTAATTGTTTGACTTATGTGCTGTTTTTATAACACAAGCAATAAATTTTTCTGGAAATTTAATATGAAAAGTACTCAAAATATTGAGTGTTTTTCATACAAATTTTTTAGACAAGTTGATTGCTTGTGTTATGAAAACAACACATTAGACTGCATGCACCCACTTATTTTGAACAAAATTTTTGTTTAAACAAAAATTGTTTGCTCTTACAAAGAGACAGAGGGAGAGGGAGAGGGAGAGGGAGAGAGGAATAGAGGAGAGGAAGAGAGAGAACATGAGAGGCAGAAAGAGGAAGAGAGAGAACGTGAGAGGCAGAAAGAGGGAGAGAGAGGAAGAGAAAGGGAGAGAGGGAGGAAGATAGAGAGAAGAAAAGAGAGTGAGAGAAAGAGTAAGAGAGAGAGAGAGAGAGAGAGAGAGGAAGAGGAAGAGAGAGAGAGAGGAAGAGGAAGAGAGAGAGAGAGGAAGAGGAAGAGAGAGAGAAAGAGAGGAAGAGAGAGAGGAAGAGGAATAGAGAGAGAGGAAGAGGAATAGAGAGAGAGGAAGAGAAAGAGAGGATGAGAGAGAGAGGAAGAGAGATAGAGGAAGAGGGAGAGAGAGAGGAAGAGGGAGAGAGAGAGGAAGAGGGAAAGAGAGAGAGAGAGGGGGGAGTGAGAAAGTGTGATTAAGCTACATCTGAACAACAAAAAATTGGTCTTATGCTGGTCATGCACCCTCAAGTTCAATATAATTTTAATAGCACGCTTGTGTAGTGTATGTAACTGTTTTTGTTGATTGATCAATTAATTAAAGCAAATTAAAACCATTTCGATATTTTAGTTTATAACTTACTCGTATACTTATAACAGTAAACAATTGACCGGCCTTGCCACATAACACTGCTCTTATCACGACAACGACACTCATAACTATAATAGCATGTTCACACGACGAGTTTCAATTCAGGTTTCGCTCTCTGAACCTCGATTGTGAAAATTTGCGTTCAGACGACACATAATGAGTTTCATTTGACAGTTGCTTTGTTTTGTTTTTTGTTGTTTCACATTTGCTCGCGTTTGTTTTTTAGTTTTGAAATGGATAAAAAAAGGTACATTTTAAAATATAAATATATGTATTTTTAGAAAAAATAATAATTTATAAAAAATGTATTTATTATTTCAAAGAATTTAATATGTTGTGTTATTTATTATGTTTATTTTTATAATTAAGCAATTTAACACTCTTTCCTTTGTTTCTTACTAATTCAATGAAATGCTTGCAAAACAATAATATTTCTGTTTACAATTTCTTTTGTTTGACAGCTAGTTAAGATAAACTAGCGATAGAAACTAGGGATGATATCAAATTTTCATGGTTTCGGCAAGAGTTTCAAAATGAAACCTGCAGATTCGCTCACTTAATTTTGTATGGCGAATCTTCCTGTTTCATTCGAGATTGGGATGTGAACCCTCGAAAGAGAGCGAACCTTGTCTCGTCTGAACATACTATAAGACCCATTTCTTCAATTTTTCAAATTACCTGACTTTAGCATTTACTCGTAATTTGCATTTAACATGATCTTGTGAGGTTTTTGGAATAATAAATCACTTTTGCTTTCATTGTTAGTTAATTAATAACCGTTTTGTAGTATATTTTAAACACACACACGCACAAACATATGCCTGCAAATTTGCCTACACACACTGATTCTATTTGCTTTCATTTCAATTTATTTAAATTCATTTTAAAATTCAATAACTTCAAACACATCATGTTTGCAGACATTCCAGCCCTTTTTTTACTGTAAATGCTCGTATATACACTTTCATACTTTTTTTTACAAAATTTCCTTTTGTATTCGTTATTCATAATATTTTTGCAGCTTTCACTTCTTAAGGCAATAAAAAAAAATTATGCTTTTGATATTGAAATATAAAATGGTTATAAATATGTATTAGTTTTTTCTGTTTTTGGAAAATATTATATGCAGATGGTGGTAGAAATTAATTTTAATGCTTATGTAAGTGAAAAAGAAATGTGATTTAAAATGTCATTAAAAAAGACACTGTAAAAACATTCAAGTACAAATTAATGACAACTGCTGTGTTTCAGCAATTAGTGTTTGATAAAACGATTCAACCAATAACAGCCAACAGTTTAGGAAAGCCATATGAGAAGTTGACAAAATAATTCAAAATTATAAAAAAAAACTGTAGCAGCGGAAGTACTTAATGAAGATCTCTTGCTAACTCACAAAAAAAAAACTTGATTTAAGCACGTGGGCTTTATTCTTCTACATTTCACTACATCTATTATTTCTTCATTCTTTAAATGATCTTGTTTGCAGAAAACACCCTGGGTATAGTCAAGAATCGAACCTGTGACCTCTAGATTGATAGATTTGTACACTAGGCAGCAATCTAAGAGACCCATAAAAAGTCTTTCAAGAGTAAAAGCCAAATTTAATTTATTTTTAATTTTTGTGCAAAAAAAATCATTGCTACTAGTTTTATACGAATTATTGTTAAGCTAGTGCTACAGTTGTCAGACCTCGTTGACATAGAATTATTTTTATTATTACCTATTGGGCTCTCTGTACCGCGAACTAGAACATTTTTTGTGCAGCCTTTAAGTTCACTAGGTTTCATATAAATTGAACTACTTTGGGTACTTTTTTTGGGCGTGTAAAATAAGTCTTGCTTTACGATAGTCTGAGGGCAAATTACGCCATTCGATTTTTATTCGATTTTATTAAATGGAAATTTCGATTAATATCAAATATTTTTTAGGTTGCTCGCATGCTCAGAGACTCTAAATGCACTAGGCCTCGTACAAAGTCTATTCAGGTAGAGCTCCTTCATTTCTCTGGCAGTAAACCAGCAGTCTTCCAGAAGTCTTGTTCTGCGGATTCATCACGTAAACCTCAGAGGCTGTTTCACATGTTTTTAACTTGGTTGGTTGGTTTATTTACGTGACGTATTGATGGCCTTCAATTAGAATCGTAAAATTCCGTTTTTAATCATTTACTCGTGAAGACAACGAATAATGAAGTGGTATTGAGATATCTGAGAAGGTTCCTTAATCTTATCTTTTAAATCTCAGGTAGTCTGTTGCATCGAGAAATTTATGTGTCGACCCCAGAAAAGCTGAGAAGGTGAAATTTTTTAACTTACTCGGATATCTAAGACAACAGTGCCTCGCGCACAGTTAGGAAAAATTAGAAATAATTTATAAATGAAAGCATCGATTTATTACTAAGTTTATTTGAATTTTTTGTTATTCGATTAAGCGGCTGGCGAAATGTCTATATAAAAATTAATAATTGTAATGAAACATAAAAGTTGTGTTAAACGTAACACACAGCCTTCGTAGAAAATAGAAATGTATAAACATTTGTATTTAATTATTGGCTTTAAAAAAAATTTAAAAGTAAGCAAATGATTTTTAATTGTTTTAAATTTGTAGTTGCCGCTATTTTAAACCAATTTAATTTCTCTTCACGTTAAAAATCGTCTTTAATTGTTAAGAAATTATGCATTTCATTATTACACTGAATGAACTTTATTATTTTAGTGAATTTAATTTATATTTAAAATTTTTAAACTATTATTTTAGTGAATTTAATTTATATTTAAAATTTTTAAACTACACAGGAGAGTTTAACTGTAATGAACTCGGTAGTCATATCGTTACCAGTTTCTTTTTTTGCTTTGTTTACCCTTTTTAAGGCATTTAGCTTTGAAATTTATAACTTAGCCTCTAGTTTTTTTTTCTAGCCTTTTTAGTTTTTCAAAATAGTTTTTTTTTTTTTTTTGTTGGAAAAATTAAAACAAATCATACATAAACAAACTATTCATTTTACAGTAAATTCGTCTACAGGACAGAGAGACAAGCCGATACAGTTCCATCGGCGGCGGCGCTAGGAGAATTTTAACGGCGCGCCTTTAAAATTAATTTTAAATAAGTTAATCAGCCCAGTCATAAAAACACCCCTGGTTTTTTTTTCAGTAAAAATTTTAGTTTGAAAGCTACACGCAAAGAAAAAAGATGGTTGAATATGGTCACCGCAAACATAGTTTGTTCTTTACAAAAATATTATTATTAATTTGAAGCAACTAAACATTATTATGATCACGATAAACATAATTCTAGTTATTTTTAACCATATTGTGTTTAGTGTCTTAGATCAACCATATAATTATCTTATTATGTTTAATAAAATTTTACTTGAAATCATAAATATGTTCATAGCAAACATAATAATGATAAAAATATGGTTGAATATAATTGTTTTCTATTTTGTCTCTTCGGCAACCATATAAATAAAGTGAGTATAAAACCAAAACTTAATCGTTCAAACTCAACCGAGCTTTGTAGCTGAAGTGGTTGAGTGGCGAGTTAATGCTTCTTAACTAAGTGTTCGCAAGTTCGAGCCCTGGTAGAGTCAACTAAAATTTAAACCTGATGTATTATGTAATATGTAAATAAATACAAATTGATAGAAAATAAAAATCAAACAATTAAAAAACTTTATTTACACAAAAAATTTAAATAAAAATTTTTTTTAAATCATATTAAAATAAATATGTATGCATTAAAAAAATTTTTTTTTAAATTTCTTGCCTTGACCGGGGGTTGAACCGCAACATCTGAAGTTGAAAGCTATTTTTAATATCTTTGATTTAAAAATATATATGGTTAGAAGCAATCATAAATTTAACCATACTATGTTTCCACCAGAATATGGTTGCCTCAACCATATTTTTTCTTTGCGTGTAGAGAATTAAAAAAAAAAACTAAATAATAGACAGAAATATGAAGGAAAAAGAAAAGTGAAAAAACTACCCAGAAATTTTGTTAATCTTAATTTTAATTTTTAAATTAAATATTTTACAGCTGATATTCACTAAAAAAAATGGTTTTTAGAAAAAAAAAATTTTTAAGTAATTTTTGTACAAAATAAATTAAATTTTTTATTATTGACAAGAACTACTACAGACCTGATTAGCTAAGGATTTTTCAATCTAATTAAAAAAAAAAATACATTTTATTAAGAATAGACTACCGTTTTCAACACAATTTTAAACAATTTTTTTATAACTAAAACGGTAGTTTATTCATAATAAAATGTATTTTAATTTATTTTATATAAAAATTAGTTAAAAAAATTCTTTTTTAAAACTCATTTTCTATTAAATAATTTTTTTTAATGAATAACAGCTGTAAAATATTTTATTGCAGAGTTGTCTTTAAATTTAAGATTTATTTCATATTCGTTAGTTATCTGTGACATAAATAAGAATTTTGTAAAATTAATTTAAAACTAAACCAGTCACTTACTCACTGTCTTTTAAGCACAAAAACATAAAAAATATTTTTTGAATACAACAAACTAGTTTGTATTAACACTAACAACCACACACACACACACACACACTCATATGCACACATGCTTATAAATTCTTTAAACCGAGTTAGCTGGCTACCGTTAACTCAAGTGGTCCATTATTGTTTTATAGCCGTTTGTATTTAAAGAGACAGCTAAAGCTAAAAGATTTTTTATGGTCTGGGAATTATTGCCACTTTATTCTTAAATAAAATAAAAGTGAAATATTTTTTTTGTTTCTCTTATTCAATGCCGGCAATAATGAATTTTTATTTTCAATAAAATACAAGCAAACACAACAAAAAAATAATTTAAATTTCTCCACACTTTTGACATTCAAATAAATACTTTTACTGATGAACGCATGAAGTTGCAGCAAATTGAAAAGTGAATATGCCAAGGATGGAAAGTTAAGTATAAAACAAAGTGAAAAGTACAAATAATATCTGTGTTAACAAGGAAAAATCGCTTATGTCAACTTAAGTAAAAATTGACTTTTGGTCGCAATTAACTTTATTATAGTAAATCAGAAATGGTGGGGCGCTATATTAAACAATTAAGGAGGTGTAAAGTGGAAACAATAATAATTTTATAAGAAAAACTTTTAGGGTTTCTAAAGTTGTAGTCCTCTAAAAGAACTTAATAAAACATTAGCGGTTTCTGCCTTTGGCTACAGCTATATTGAAGCAATTTTCTTAGCCAGTAATCGCAAAACTATGCAGGCTCTCTAGTCTCAGTTATCCACCTCTGGTAAACGTTTTCTTTTTTTTTCATTTTAATCACTAACATTCAAATCAGTCTTCACAACAGAATAATTCAATAAACAGCTATTTAATTTCCTTTTATGTGTTGCTTCCATAACCCCCCCGTTTACACTAGCAATAAATGAAATGTTATATTTGATAGTGGTATAAGGCCACTTTTCAAAGATGG
The DNA here is from genome assembly GCA_947397855.1 of Thelaira solivaga. NCBI lineage: Eukaryota > Metazoa > Arthropoda > Insecta > Diptera > Tachinidae > Thelaira > Thelaira solivaga. Next base: position 63,526,618 of record OX377613.1, read on the forward strand.
TAAGGTATAGACACCATCTATCAATATTTATAATCACACATGCAATGGAGCACGATTTCTTCATACAGTAATCAAACGCATTGGGCTATCGAAAAAAATGTTTTTTATGAAACTCGAATAAGTCCATTTTTTAAACTAAATTACAATTAAAGCAACTTTCTTATTGCAATTGTTATTGATTTTTATGACTTCAGCTAGTGCTAGTTCGCAAAATAACTTATATGAAAGCAAACGCTTCATTTTAAATATTTTTTTTTTTTTTGGAAAGGAAAATATAAAAATCCTAGCGTTTTCTAAGCCGAATTCAAAAAAAAATTGTTTTAAAACAAATTCACTTTGTTTGGTATTCTCTAAAGGTACTGACTCACTAGCCTACTTAGTCGTACGATCTGTCTAAAAACCCATGTGTGCTAAAAAAGTATGATAGTGTGTATTGAACCAGCAGACTTTTTGATAGGTCTGTCCGATTTTTTAATGTTATGAAAATTTTCATAAAATAAATTTTATCTGTGCGATCAGAGTTGCATTTTCTATGTTCAAGGAAGAAAAATAGCAACAATACCAAACTTATGTTTTGTTTATACAAATATTTAAGTTATTTTTCATTGTACATATTTGTAAAAAAGATATTTTGCGGCAAAGAAGAAAATTAATACTTTTAAAAGTATTAAGATGAGTAAACATATGTTTTTGCATCTTTTTTTGCATAATAGTGTGGCATAAAGTTCGCCATTTTAAATGGATTTCTTCAAGTAGGACAGAATTCTGTCATACATTATTTTGACATAATCGTACGATCGTGTAGGTTAGTCAGTCAGTACCTTAAGCGACATTCACATACGCCCATGTTCTGAAAAACGTGCATTTTCAAAACGAAAAACGTTTTACAAAATGCTAAGGCATGTTCTGGAAACCGCGCGTTTTGCTTAAGTTTTTCTCACAGAATGAGAATGAGAAAACGTCAATTTATATTGACACATACAATTGACAAAATCAAAGTAAATTTTTTTTTAAATCCTATTTTTTTATAGAAAAAGGCCAATTTTTATTTCAATTTTGATTGAAATAAAAAGAAAACATATTTAATTTAAATTGTGCAACATTTTATTTTCTCATTAACTCTTTGTTAGTGTAAAATTCATCACTTCGCTTCAGTGTATGCTTGCGGTTTGAAAACGCCAAAATTAAGCGTTTTGCGTTTTGGATTTCAAATCATAATCGCCAAAGTTAAGCGTTTTTGTAGTTTATTTTCTTTATTCGCTTTAAAACCGAATAAACAAACTTGCCCAAAATAAATCGAATGGCTTATTGTAAAAAAAATATAAAATAAAAAAAAGTGATTATGACATGCAACTTTAAGCATTTCTTATTCGTTTTAGAAAAACTTTAATTTGATACAAAAATTTAAAAACTCTCGAAAGTTTTTTCAAATTTTCCCTCAAGGTATGAAGATCAGTTCAACTTTACGCCCTCATTTTTGTGGAAATTGCAACAACCACTTTCCGACAAAAGCAAACAAAAACCTGACTTGTCATTTAAGTAAAAATTCAATCGCTTAATAAAGAGTGATTTTTTTGCTATTATCTTTTTGGCAACACTAGTTTTGACAGCTCACGCACGTTTTGTATCTTGTATCACTGTCAAACATCTTCAGTTTGGTCTATAATTTAATCATGAATCGTCTTACAAACGAACAACGCTTGCAAATTATTGAATTTTATTACCAAAATGCGTGCTCTGTTAAGAAAGTTCATCGCGCGCTTCTTCCATTTTATGGTCAGTTTAATCGACCTACTGAGGCTTCTATTCGGGCTATTGTAACAAAATTTCGCACCAAATTTACATTGTTGGACATTAAACCACCAACACGCTTACGTAGAGTGCGAACTGAAGAAAATATCGCAGCCGTATCGGCCAGTGTTGGTGATGACCGTGAATTATCGATTCGGCGCCGTTCGCAGCAATTGGGCCTCTGTTACTCCACTACGTGGAAAATTTTGCGGAAGGATTTGGGTGTGAAGCCTTATAAGATACAACTGGTGCAAGAATTGAAGCCAAACGACCTACCACAACGCCAAATTTTTGGTGAATGGGCTCTTGAAAAGTTAGATGAAGATCCACTTTTTTATCGAAGAATTGTGTTCAGCGACGAGGCTCATTTCTGGTTGAATGGATACGTGAACAAGCAAAACTGCCGTATTTGGAGTGAAGAGCAGCCAGAAGCATTGCAAAGAGCTACCAATGCATCCACAAAAAACAACCGTTTGGTGCGGATTATGGGCTGGCGGCATCATTGGGCCGTATTTCTTCAAAGATGATGCGAATCACAACGTTACTGTGAATGGTGAGCGCTACCGTGCGATGATAACAAACTTTTTTTTGCCCAAAATGGAAGAGCTTGACTTGCATGACATGTGGTTTCAACAAGACGGTGCCACATGCCACACAGCACGCGAAACAATAGACCAATTGAGAGGCGAGTTCGGTGAACAGTTTATTTCACGCTTGGGACCAGTCAATTGGCCGCCCAGATCGTGCGATTTAACGCCTCTAGACTATTTTTTGTGGGGCTATGTTAAGGCTAATGTCTATAGGGACAAGCCCGCTTCGATTGACGCACTGGAAGCCAACATTGCCAACATTATTCGTGAGATACCGGCCGAAATGTTGGAAAGAGTATGCCAAAATTGGACTAAGCGGATGGACCATTTGAGGCGCAGCCGCGGCCAACATTTGCATGAAATAATCTTCAAACATTAAATTATATCGACCCAACTATCGATCCAAATAAATATTTCATGCATTTTTCTGAATTTTATGTCTTTTTTTTTTTTTAAATTTCCGATAGTTCTTATAAAATCACCTTTTAGTATCGGGAACGGTATTTTTGATCGCTACCGGGAAAAAGCGGATACCAGATGGCAGAGTCAATTATTGTCACGCTATAATGGTAAACGTTCTGCTCAGCTAGTCAACAATAATAGAAAGAACATTTCCAAATTGGTGGCTGTGATAACTGGTCGATCGGCAAGCACGCCATCAGGTTGGGACGTTTAAGTTTAGTTCATTCGTTCATTTATAGGTCGTTCATTTAAAATGAAGAGCAAGCAAATGAACTATACGAATTCAAAACACGGGCTAGTTCTTTCAGTTCAAATAAGTAAATACTACAATGGGAATAGCTCGTTCATATACTACCCAAGACTAGTAAAAAAGATTAATGTTTGCCAATATTTTTAAATTAACTCAAACGCAACATGCAAAATATCTTAGCAATAACGTCGGTGGCAGAATAACTGAAAATCATTTTTGAGACGAATTGATCGCTTATGTTAATGTACAAAAAAAAAAAAAAAAAATTGGAAAGGAAAAATGTGAAATTATATTATTTTTTTTTAGAATTTAAGCGGTCATAAAATGAACAAAAAATATATATTGAATCTACTATTAATTTTTTAATTATTTTTTAAAAAGAAAAAACAAAGATGACAAAACAGACCGAGTCAAAGAAATACATAGAATAAACCAATAAAAAAAAAAAAAAAAAATACCAAAACTTCATAATGAATGGGCAAAACTTTCGATTTTTATTTTCATGTTGATGAAAAAAAATAAATTTTTGCATACGAAAAGATTTCTTTCTTAAGAGCTAACATTTTGTACGAACATTTAAACTTGGGATTATATAAAATTTAATGATTCATTAAAACCTTTTGTTTTTCAAGTATGCAAGCAGTAATTGTTACGTATTATTTTAAATCATTTTATAGGCCACCAGAACTTAAGTTCATGAAGAAGCCCTTCGTTGTTGTAGCAATTAGGGTGCTACCAAACAAACAAAAATTGTTTTTCATATAGAAATCTTTTCAACTTTTTATTGCCTAAACGAAATAAAGTGAAACATTTTTAATTAAAAAAAAATTTCAAAATTTTTCTTAAATGAATTCAAATGCAAATCTGTGGCAAAGTGAAATGTGTATTGATTTCCATTCATGCACCAGCTGCACTTTGTAAAACTTCAAATTTCTATGAAAAATGTTAAATTGAGCGACAATAGATGACCTCAATAATTTTTAATAAGACCTAATTGACAAATTTTGGTTTTTTTAAATAAATTTAATGAAACGTAGCTTTTGCAGATTTAGGACTTTCTAAATGAATTTAAAAGAATTTTAATTTATTGTAAAAAATTGCTACTGATACGCTGGTAAGCATATAGTACCGAGATTTTATTAATTTTTTAAGAAACCCCAGACGAAAGCTACCTTGATTGAGATAAGTTTATTTAGGATTAGAACAGACCCAAGCCCGATTTCAGATCACTTGTATGGTACACAGGTTGCTAGAAAATGGTTGAAGGTGTTGGATCAAAATCCCAGAAATGATGACTACTTTCTGGTGCTAAGTTTAATTAGTTGTAAGATTTTATTTTTATTAATTTTTAAAACAGACGACAGTACTTGAAGATGTTTCTGTTTAAAAAAAAAGTTTTTGATTAATTTTAAACTTTACCATGTGTGAATGTTTATTATACAGAATATCTTATTAGAGAGTCTACATAAATACATTGTACTAGCAGAAAAAAAACCACTTATGCCCACAAGTCTATTAAAAATGCAAGAGGATATGCAATGAAGTTCATGCATATTAATTACACTCACACCCAATTTTCCTTAAAATTTAAGCAGCAGCTTGAAATGTGTTTGGCGATCTTGCAGCCAACGAAAAAAAAATCATAAATTATTTGCGGTGGCTGGTTGATGGGTTCGTTGCGTTTGGTGCACTTTGAAGCCAAACATTTGGTTGGGTGTAGTTCTTTTTAATGAATTGAATGCTGTGTATGGTTGAAGCTGTAATGAAAACAGTTACCTCTGGACTAAAACAAAAAAAATGTTTTCTTTCTATACACATTCAGGTTTTTTTTAACGATTTGCTTATACATGCTCAAGCTTAGTTCAAATCAACTGAATGTAAATAAATTCTTCACTGTGTACCCTTAGAGATTCATGAATATTCGTTTACAGAGAAACACTCGGGAACAGGCGAAAATCTCTATGGTTAGATGGCTAACCCAGAGATGGAAAGATTAAAGTTAAGCAAAAATTAAAATATTTAGCTTTATTAAGTTGCGTAGTAAAATCATAAGAAAGGCGTATTTATTTTCTACCAAGCTGTCAAAAGTTTTTAAGATTTTTTTTTTAAATCTTTTATGTACATTTTTATTTATATAAATAGTATAATAAAAATAAATAATACATACTTCATGATAGAGAAATCATTCTTTGAGGTAAGCTAATATTAATTAAGTGTAACTGGAAATCAATTTTGATAAGTTGGTATAAATCAGCTGTGGGGCGAATTGCCTAATGCATAATAAGCCTAATTAGTATGACCAATAAGGTAACCAGTTCTACTACTGCCTCTTTCCGGCCACTTTTTAGTAGACCTGGTTACCTTATTGGGCATAACTTGCTAAGTTTTTAATATATCGACTTGATTTCTTTTGCGTTGGATAGATAATTGTCTTTAACACAAATCTCTTCAACAATGACATAAGAAATTTATAACAAAAAATTTCTGCAGAAGCAATTGCTGCCTCTAATTAAATACCACCAGTCCCCAGTAAAATTTTGGCCTGATTTAGCGTCTTGTCATTATTCAAAAACTGCGATCGATATAGTGGCAAAAAACATGAACCCTCCTAATTGTCCGCAGCTTCGGCCAATTGAACAATACTGGGCTATTGTCAAAACCAAATTAAAGAAAAGTGGTACTGTTGTCCCTGACGCCAAAAATATGTTGAAAATTTGGAACAAATATGCAGCGCAGGTAGATCAGAATGCTGTGCAGAAACTAATGGGAATCTTTAAGGCAAAAACAAGCAAATTCATAAGAGGAAATGAATTGTAAAGGGGGGTTAAATTTTAAGGGCTGATGTTGAATGTGAAGCACAACTAAACGTCAAGTTTTTTTCTGCATTTCAGTTGACATTTCTCAATTTCAGACTATCTCAATTTGAACCATGGAAAGATACACAATCGAGCAACTCATTGAAGTTATTCAGGCTGATTATGAAAATGGGTGTTCAAATCACCTCAGTGGATTCGTCAATAAGTAGAATTCTATCGTCATAATAAATTTAAACAAACAACTACTCGACAACTTTATTTCAGTTTTAAAAAAGTTTAAAATCAATAAATTTTTACTCTTTATTTGATTACTAAACACAAATTAGGTAGTAAAATGTTGCATTTTACTAACCCAAAAGAAAAGAAAAATTTTTAAATAAAATTTTCAAAACGATTAACCCACAAACTCATCATTTTCTATAAATTTATAAAAATTGCAATTCAATTTTAACATTAAAATATCAAAATTACTGTCATTATGAAAAAAAGCAGTAGATAATTTGAAGAAAATAAAACTATAAAGATTTTTACCACATTCTAACGATTGGCGGCATGACATCCCATCCTGACTGAGTGATGAATATCAAGATAAAATAGAAAAAATTTCTAGATAAAAACAATCATAACCAAAGACAAACTAGTTTTATTTTACAATAGAGCAAAACAGCTCATTAAAATCGATAAATTAGTAATTATTATGCTTAATACTCAGTTATTATTAGTTGTTGTTGTTGTTATTGTTGTTGTTGTTGTTGTAGCTTCTTTTTGTATCTGTAGTCAAGAAGAACAAGGCAATTAAAGAAATATGTTTTTGGCAACCTTGGCAACAAAAGCACTGAGTTTGAGAGACTTGAAATAGAAATGGAAATGGTAATTCTACATAATTCCAGTTTTGTACAGATTCAACGATGCCTTGATACGTTAGCTGTCTGCAGCAAAATGCTGATTTAGCAGCTAAATAGTAGACTTACGATTCCATGAAAATTTGCAGGAAATTATTGCATGACAGGTAAAACAGCCTGAATATTGAAGTTGTGTGGAACACTTACAAAAATTACTTTTCAATAATAATTTGTTGAATTTCCTGTGTTTCCATCGGAATTAAAAAAAAAATTTAAATTGAAATTGAATTTTTTTCTTCTTACGAAATGAACTCCATTTTAAACAATTTGTCGACTTTTTCTTAGCCAGAACAAAAAGCAAAAAAATAAATTTGAAAAATTTACAAATGGAATTCAGTGCAGCTTTATAATGATCTGCCTACATGCCCACACGCTGGGACTGCCCTTCGATGTAAGATGTCGCAGCTACCGGCCACCTACCGGGAAACACTTTTTCACCTTCTCTGCGAGTGTTCGACTCTTCTGTCACTGAGACACATTTTATGGACGGCTAACTTGCGAAAAAGGAAATAGGCATTTTTTAGGGGATCTTTTCAGATATCTTAATGCCACCGGGTAGGTCTAGATTACCTTATTAATCAGTTGTCTTGACGAGAAAGTGGTTCAAAATGGAATCTTGAGATTCCACCACTCAAACCAACTAACCAAGTTATAAGATGCCTACTTTTGCCTTTCCGATTAAAATATTCGGATTCAGAATAGCGGCACAGCACTGCCTAAGTACAAGCTATGATAATTTTTAAGCCGTATATGTAAGAAAATAGCAGGCATCATAATGATTTAAAAAAATCAATTAATTACGGAAGTAATAAAGTGGCTGTGCTAACGAGTATTTTCAAAATTGTAAGGAGTAAAGTCTCTCTCTCTCTCTCTCTCTCGTCATACCGCACATGATCGTGTAAGGCACTTTAGACTCATTACTTGTTCGAGAGTCGTCTAAAATATTCATTATGTTTTGAAATTTTTAATATTTTTGAGTAGTAAGTTAGAAAAAGTGACTTACGCTATAGCTGTGTTTACAATAAATTTTTTATATAAAAGATCTTTAGGAAGTCTTTGGGTGGACTGAGTAATAAAACAGCGAAAATGTAAACTCTAATGAATTGTTAGAAATAAATTTGTTTTTTTTTTCTGTGTAACGACAGACAAAGTAATCAATAACGTATTCAAAGCTTGTACATACATTAGGGATCTTCAATTTCAACACAAAAAATCGTATGACAAAAGAATAAGCTACAAAAAAGTCTCAGAAACATTTACCAAGAAATTATAGGTCCAGAAAAAAAACTTATTACGCATTAATCATTATGAAACTAGATGACCCCGCAAACGTTATCTTGCCTTAAAATTTTTGTATAATCGATCGTAATCATAGAGTAAATGATGGGGTAAAAAAAGGTAGGACACAAGTACATAAGCCAGATACCGACTGTAGCGCCACCTGCCGGGTAGAATACCATATGTACAGAACATGAATTTTATTTATTTAATAGTTTTAAAATGTAAAAAGTGGTTTCAAATAAGGATTCTTAAATATTCTAATTTTCCGCACAATTTTTTAAATTTTTTCTGTCATAAGAACCTTCTCCTGACAATAAAAAACACAATAACAACAAAAATAGTGAAATCGGCCCAGCCGTTCAGCTGTTGCTGAAACATTACCTGTTGTTATTTTTTAACATCAAAAAGAAAATTAATTTTCAGTAAATAAAACGAAATTACTTTCAAAAAATAAAATAAATTAAGCTAAAACACATTTAATTTTTGCAAAATTTTGTAGTTTTTTCTTACATTTTTGATCATTCTGTTAAAAAATTTAAGCGCAAGCAAAATGTAGAAATTGATTTCTATTGCGGAATCAACAATTGCAAATTTTGCAAACACACAAAAAATGCTTTCCGCAATCACGGAACGGAATGCATAATTAGAACCATTATACACGATATACCAGGTAGGCTCTCCGTAAAATATGCGCCGAGAAACTTTTGTCGTTTTTTTTAGAGTTACAACTTGTCTCCCCCTAATATACTCATAATGTGCAAAGTTGTTTCTACACAATTTTGTACTTAGATAAAACACTTGAAAAGTTCTCAAACAAGTTTTGTATATTTTAAATTTAAGCAGGAATTCAAATCAAATTAAATCTGTAAGTTGAATTGCTGATAATATCAGCTGCGGCCTATAAACAAACTTAAAAAATAATTTATGTCTATAAACCCCATAAACAAAATGAAAATAAAAATCATTTTCATGTGGCAAGAAATTTATTTTTAATTTAATTAAAAAATATATATATATATTTAAACTAACTGGCTGCAATATTCTGGAGCATTTTAAATATCTAAGAGAAGTGGAAGTATGTTTAGATCAGAGTTAAAAACAAACAAACGACTAAACTTTTCTTTGCGGCAACATAATGGTAATAAAACTACAACAAAATTAAAAAAAAAAAAACAAGAAATTTAAAAAATAAAACTTGAAAAATAAGAAGCAAAAGCCATTACAAGCCAACACACAACAGCGTACAAGAGCAACTCAATTCCAACAAGAAAAGAAAAGTTTAAAAAATAATACTACATACTTTACTGTATGAGGATGTGTGAGTGTATGTAATATACAGTCAAGTCAGTCAGTCTTTTGTTATCATGACCATGGTCTTCTGTCTTTTGGGTAAAAGTTTAAGAAGTTGCAAGCAAGCCACACTTAAACTCAGCAAGCCAACGCCAACGGTATATTAAATGTGAGCTAGACGTTGGCAATTGAAGACGTTAAGTAGAAACTAAACGGAATAAAAATACAAATTATTAACAAAAGTATTTAAATAGTGATTTTTTTCATAGAATTACAAACATGAAATTGTAAAACTCATTTTAATTAAATCAGTTTGTAACAAACAAAAAATCAGAAAGTAAAAGTGTTGAAAAACAAATAAATAAAATAAAATTTACAAAAATATAAAAATAGTGAAGCCAAAATCAAAATGATTTATTTTCAAATATCGTTTGTGAGTTTATTAATTATAGCCATTCAGGGTAACGAAAGTCCTAATAAACAACAAGAAAACAATGAGCAATTAAATCAAACTCTTCAAGAGTTAAAGCAAAATGTGACAACAAACTCTAGGGCGGGTCGTACTTTAGTGCCACTTTCTAGAACACCCGCGTTTACGCTACGACAAAGGCAGCCGCCGATTAAAACACGTACCAGAGTAGATCGCCCTCCCGTGCGTAATCACTTACGCCGTGTACACAATAATTTGCCAAACGGTCAGTTGTCTCAACAACAAAATATTCGTTTCGGTTATGAAACTTTAAAAAGTTCAAAATATATGCCCTCCGCCTCTAAAATATCAAATCTCTCATTTAGCAACAACGGTAAAGGTGGCCCTTATAGATCGCCACAACTGGCAGGACATCCCAATGCAATACATGTTCCATCATTATCACAACAATACATACACAATTTCAAAGCCTCACCAGCATTCAATGGCCAAGTAGTAGTACACCCGGCACCACAAACACAAAAATCCCAACAAACTGCTGCTGGTGCTGGTGCACAACAAGAAAATTCTTATACAAAATATCTTAAAACTCATCAACAACCGCCAACAGTTGCACACTCAAGTCAATCGCAAACAAAAACTCAGCAACACCAACAACAACAACAGCCTACATTAATAAAATACCCAGATTTCCAACAATATCCTATACCAGATCATGAAAAAATGCAACAGCGCAATGAACAGCATGAAAAGTATATGCAACAACAAAAGTTTCTAACACCCAAAAACCCCATAGCCTACTATCAACAGCAACATCAAGAATTACAAACACAACAACAACCACAATCACAGCAAAATTATGCAGTTCAACAAACTCATCAGTATTTGCAACAAAAACAACAACAGCAGCAGCAACAACAACCTTCCATACCCATACATGAAAGTGCACAAACATCCAACCAAAATATTGCCTTTCCAGCTGCTCCAGCAGTGCCCTCAAAAATGTATTCGGTGTATGAAGAGAACGATATGACAGAATTGCAAAGCAACAATTATCAAGCGGCTGCATATCAAGCTTTAGATAAAGAAGCCCAAGAATATTTACGTTTTATGAATAGCGATGAATATTTTTTACCCAAAAAAGAACCCAATTACAAAACCATCGATGATGAAAGCGATAAAAGGCACTACAATGCTTTAAAACTGCAGTCACCACAGGCACCCACACCTTATCATCAGTCACTGTCACAGCCTACCGCATATCAACCACATATTTATCCACCTTCTGCCTCCTCACAAAACACACAGTATACAAACAAATTATCCAGTAATTCGTATGATGCTAGAGAGCACACTCAAGGAAATCATATTTCCAGACTTTTCTACAAACAAGATCCATTAACTGCAGTCTCTGCTTCTGCTTCCGATGCATCTACTGCTGCTGCAGCCTCTTCAACTGTTGTACGCACTAGTTATCAAACAGGTTATAATCAAAATCAACTTTTTGTAAATTCCCAAGACAATAAAATTGGTAAATACACAATATCGCCTACGGCTACACCCAATACTGTGTTATACCCACAACTAAGACACAATACCGCAGGCAATCGTACGCCAGAGCCTTTACGTTTTGAATTTACTGAACGTGATGCTATGGTGGGCGGTCTGTCTTACACTAATGCCCCCCAAGGACAGCTGAGATACAAAGAAATTACATCAAATAATGTTAAACCGTTTATAACAAACGAAGAAAGCTCAACAGTAAGTTTAGGGAAACCCCAAAACAATCGAAATTCTAAATACACAATTAAGCCAGTAGTGGAGGAGGAGCAGAGTGAAGATGATCCTGAGGATGGTGATGATATGCAAGAGGCAGGAACAGTAAGTTAAAAGCAATATATATCACATACAACTAATTTTTTTATTTTTGCTTCAATGATGAATGGATAAATGCTATTAATTTTTTTTTTTAATATTGAGAATACATTTTATATTTTGTGCTCATGTACTTTCACTTCAATTTCCCACAAGCACGAGTGAACTGCACAAATTGTTCTAATTTGTATAGGAAAGAAAGCATAGCAACATAAAAGTGAACTCGGTCGACATCGTTATTTAAAGATAACGCACAAACACACAAGATCTTGTGTGAGTGAGTCAATTTAATTTTATTCACAATTTGTGTTTCTTTTGTTTAATTAACGGTTTTATATGAAGCTGCCACATAACTCGCTTTTTCGCTTAGATTTTAAGCCTAGACCAAAACCATTATACACAGAGTGCTGCTGATAAGTTAAATGTATGGCTTCACTTTTTTAAACCAATGCGGAACAAATCAAAACAATTTTTTTTAATGAAAAAAAAAATGTTAATTTTTATACCCTTCACTGTATGGAAATTTAAAAAAAAAATTTTAAAAATAGTTCAAAGTAATTTCTGTGTATTTAGGCGGTAAATTACAAATCTAGACGACCTCCCCTTTAAAATGATATATGTCCCATCTAGCAAATTTCTATGGTTCGTCCGGAAGTTAATTTGGATTATTTTGAAATTTTTATATACCCCAGTGCCGTTATTCTGAGTGATTTTAGCAACTTCACAATGGACCATTAAAGATAGTGGGATGGGACACATATCATTTTAAAGGGGAGGCTGTCTAGATTTGTATTCTATTGCGCAAATACTCAGAAGTTATTTTGGATTATTTTTAAAAATTTTTTTAAATTCCCTCATAACCCACAACTCTTGCTCTGAGGGGTTTTTATCATTCCCCATTTTGGTAAGGTACTATTTCCGATTTTGCAACATAAAATTACTAAAACCAAAGTGGAATTTGTAAGTTCTACGCTTTCTGGAAGTGTTTTAACATTTACGGGAAATTTCTTAGCTTTTATTTTATGATGCTAAACGGAAATTGCCAAAACCCTTCAGAGCACATGGGTATATGGAAATTAAAAAAAAATAAAAATAATCCAAAGTAACTTCTGAGTATTTTGACAGTAGATTACCAATCTAGACAACCTCCACTAAACTACTTCTAAAAATATATATAGAGGTATTTAGTGACGTAAGACGTATTTGATAGGTTTTCCGTTAAAACATATTTAACTCGGCATATTTATCATCACTCCTTTACATTTTTGTATGTTTTTGATATTTTAGAAGGCTGTGGAAAGTGAAAAATATTAATATTTTGCTGACACAGTGAAGGCTATATAAGACTCGACACAGAAGAATTTAACTTGTTTTTCTTAATATAAGAAAAAAAAAACATTTTTTTAACTATGTTCTATATAAAAAAAATTTTTATGAAAAAAACTGTTTTTTTTATATCAAAAAAAAAGTTTTTAATTATTTTTTTAATAAACAAATAATTTTTTTATAACCAAAAAAATCTTTTATGAAAAATATTTTGTATATGACAAAACTTTGTTTTATACGTAAAATAAAAAAATTAATATGACAAAAAAATATATTTATGTGAAAAATAACATTTTTTTATGAAAAAAGTGTACTTTGTATTATAATTTGAAAAATATATTATTTTTTATATTAAAATGATAAATTTTTCTTACGAAAAAAATTTTTTCTATATGCAAAAATTGAATATTTTTTTATATTTAAAAACAAAATTATTTTTTATATATTAAAAAAACAATTCTTTATAAAAAAAACATTTTTTTTATATAAAAAAAAATTTATTTAAAAAAAATATAAATTTTTTTTAAATAACAAAATATATATATGAAAGAAATATAATTTTTTTTCATATGAAAAAAATATATTTTTTTAAATAACTTTTTATATAGACATTTTTTTTCATATAAAAAATTTTATTTTCATATAAAAAAATTTTTTTTTTTGTCTTTTTACAAGAAAAAAATTATCTTTTTATGTAAAAAAAAATTTTTTATTTAAAAAAAATTTATGCAAAATATTTTTTATATGAAAGAAACAAATTTTTTTATTTGCATTATAAATATTATTCAAGCTTAAGAGCTTATTATTTTAATTATTATTTTCCAATATTTCGACTTTCTTGTCTTCTTCAGGGAAAATTAATTATTATTAATTCAATACAAGAAAGTCGAAATTTTGAAATATAATAATTAAAATAATAAGATCTTAAGCTTGAATAATATTTATAATAAAAATTTATAAAAAGATAGAATAAATAAATTACATCATTATAACTTTTTTATATGAAATATATAATTTTTTTTCAAATAATTTTTATATAAAAAAATATTTTTGTTTTATAAAAATAATAAAAAATATATTTTTTTATAAAGAAATTCCTTTTTTATATAAAAAAAATTTATTTAATAAAAAAAATAACATTTTTTAATATGAAAAAAATTTTATTTTTTTATATGAAACATTTTTATTTTTTTTTTTTATATGAAAAAATTTTCATTTTTTTATATAGCAAAATAGAAGAGATTTTTTTATATGACAAAATAGAAGATTTTTTTTATATAAAAAAATTAATTTCTTGTATGAAAAAAATTATTTTTTATATGAAAGAAAATTACCGTTTTATGTGAAAAAAAAATAATTCTTTTTATATAAAAAAAATATTTTTTATATGAAAGAAACATAATTTTTTTAAATGAATAACATTATTTTTTAAACATTGTTTAAGCTTTTAGGTCTTTTTTTAATATATTTAAATTATTATTAAATTAAATTCCAATATTTTGAAACGAAGTTTCTTTAAATTTACTAAATGTAAGAATTTTCTAAGATTGTTTTAATTCTAAAAATTGCATTTTCCTTTACAGAGATACGGATTTATTCCTTTATGTAGTTTGCTAACAAGCTTTCCCTACAATTAATTTAAGAGATTCCTGTTATAAATATGTAAACTAATATGAAATGACAGAATGACAAAAATTTTATATTGAAAATTTTATTTGTTTGATTGATTTTAAAGTGTTTCAATTTTATATGCAAATCAAATTGGTTAGCCATATAATTCCTTCGTTTCGTTTAGTTTGGTTTCGATTTCTTTTTCAAAATATGGAGCCATAACTTTCTTATTACAAAGTTTGGCTCTTGACGATTTGTTTTGATTTAATAAAAATACAATCGTCCTATTCGGTATTGCGTACAGAATTAAAATGTGTAGTGTGGAAGGAACTTTTTTCTGTTTTTTTTTTTTTTTTTTTCTTATTCTTACGCTAACAACTCGTTACGATCACAGAATTAAAATAAAAAAAATATAAGCCTATTAATTACATGTATTTGAATATTTAATTTTAGAATTTTTTTGGCCGCCAACCATTAACTGATAGTGATTCGAAAGCGCACAAGCTATCTAGCACCACAGAAGCACCTAGTGAACAAAAAGATACTGAAGAGTATTGTGAACGCATCTGTGCAATTGTTGAAGATGAAGATAAAGAAATCGTATGTGGTTCCGATGGTTACATGTACACCAGCGAAGCACAAATGGAATGTTATGCATCTTGTTTGCATATTGGTAAGTGTTTTGTGGTGAATATTTACAAAAAAAAATTTATTAAAATTGTAATTTATAAGTAAGTATTGTATGTTAATGGTTTCGCTTGCTGCGTGCATATGAATATTTAAGAGAAAGTTAATACATTTTAATTAATTAAGTAATTTTTGATTGGTTTGCTTACAGATATAACGATACAAGGCAAGGGTTCTTGTTCAACGCGATGAACCACTAACCATCCTGTTCTATTAGCAAATTAATTTATTTATTTTTTAGTTTTATAGTTTCTTATAAATAAAAAAAAACTGTTAAATATTAAGAATATTTGAAATGAAAATAGCAATAACAAAATAAATTGTAAATTAAAGAAATATTGTAACTCCTATACTGAGTTTAGAGTTTAATTGTCAAAACAATAATAAATTTAGGTTAAAATTAGATCTTCAGTGAGGGCTGAGTAACTGAATTATGAAAATAATAATGTGACATAAATGGCAGTATTACGTTACATAGCTTATGAATAAAAAAAAGTGTTTTAAATAGAAAAAATCTCTCCACTTCTGAGCCAACTATATAGGGCAATATGCATTAAAATTCAAAATACATGCAATCAATTCCATGGGGTATCGCATATGTTATTCGTTAAATCGTAATCAATTCACACAAGTGTAAACTCCACTTTACTTGTTAATTTCTAGATCATAATTTACCCTTTTTAAAAACGATACAGTTTGAAGAATTATGAAAAGTCTTCTTTAAGAAAGAGTTTCTCTTTCTTTGAGAAAGAATTTAATATAAGCAGCATGTTCATTTAAAGTTCGTATTAAGACTCTAGTTTATTGATATAAGAAAGCGACGTCCACGATTACAATCCAAATTTCGATACAATTTTAGTAGAAATTTCGAACGATATCTTATGCTGTTACTGCTTTGGCTTCTCTACTCTCTTGTCTGTTAGATTATAAAACTAAAATGTTTTGCAGCAAGTGTTTCATAATGTTGGACAAAAATAAATAAAACATTTTATTGAAAGTACTTTTTCAGAATCACTTTAAGTACTAAAATTTTAATATTTTTAAATGTATTCAAATTGTCGGATTGTATTAGGTTATCTATACAACACCGACTTATATGAATTAAGTGATTAGCATTATTAAAACAAATAAAAATCAAAGCTGAGTATCAATACAACCTCTGCTGCTAACTGAACTATGTATGTAATTAGTTAACAAAATTATTAAAACGATACGAAGTATTTAGTCTAAAAATCAGCTTTGTTTCAGTATCTCTATATAGACACGGCACTTATTTTAGAGCGCTCACAAACATGAGCTTGAAATACCTTTTACTTATTGTGGTAATTTTATTTTTAAATAAAGTGACTAGTGCAAATGCTAATGATTTAATAGTGGAATTAAGTAATGGCAAGCTGAAAGGAAGAGATAATGGCAATTACTATAGTTATGAATCCATTCCTTATGCCAAGGCACCAATAGGAGATTTAAGATTTGAGCCACCCCAAGCTTATGAAGATAAATGGAAGGATGTATTTGATGCTACAAAAAGTCCCATAAACTGTATGCAATGGAATCAGTTTAAAGAAGGTGAATATAAACTGGAAGGATCCGAAGACTGCCTCTTTGTTAATGTTTATAAGCCCAAATCCGGTAAGAAAAATTTTCCTGTGTTCGCGTTTATACACGGAGGAGCATTTATGTTTGGTAGTGCTAGTGAATTCGGAGAAGACTATTTAATGGAGAGCGGTAATGTTATATTGGTGAAAATTTCTTATCGCTTGGGACCTTTAGGTTTCTTGAGTACAGAAGATGAGGTAATTAGTGGTAATTATGGCTTGAAAGATCAAAAGTTAGCTTTAAAGTGGATAAAAGAAAACATAGCTCATTTTGGTGGAGATCCAGAAAATATTTTGCTATTGGGATTTTCAGCAGGAGGAGCTTCTACCCATTTACAAATGTTAAATCCAACTTTACAGGGTACTGTAAAGGCTGTAGTATCTTTTAGCGGAGTGGCCTTAAATCCCTGGGTTATTATTAAGAATTCCTATAAGAGAGCCTTGAAAGTAGCCCAACATTTACAATGTCCAAATGTGGAAAATACACAAGCGATAAAACATTGTCTCAAACAAAAAGAACCTGAGGAGATTGTAGCAAGTGTTAAAGAATTCCTAAATTTCGGTTACAATCCCATTACCACCTTTGGGCCAGTTATTGAACACAAAAGCACAAAACAAGCATTTATAACACAACATCCCAGAGATATTATTAAGTCAGGCAACTATGCCCAATTACCCTGGTTGGCATCATATGCTGCCCAAGATGGTGGCTACAATGCGGCTGAATTATTGCAAGCAAATCCCAAAACTGGAAAACAATTTATAAATGATTTGAATACAAAATGGTTGGAGTTGGCACCACAAAATCTATTTTTGGAAAATTTCAAAATTGACCCACTTAAATATGCTCAAGAATTAAGAAATAAATACATGGGTAATCTTACATTCTCCGAACAAAATTATTTAAAAGTACAAGAAATGTACACCGATGTTTTATTTAAGAATGGCGTTCAAGAAGCATTAAAATTGCACAGTGAATATGGTAAAGCACCTGTCTATGCCTACGTTTATAATAATCCTTCGGATATTGGTGCGGCAAATTATTTGTCACAAAGGAATGATATAAAGTTTGGTAAGCCCTTATTTGCATTTAAATAGTGAATAATTTTAAAACTAACACACCATATATACATTGATGTTCTTTTAGGAACTGTTCATGCTGATGATTTCAGTTTGCTTAAATTTCCAACACGTTCCTTGAGGCCAGATGAACAAATAATAGCACAAAAATTTAGAAATATGTTGGAAAATTTTATAATTCAAGAGTAAGTTTGTTGTTGTATCACATAGTCAAACTATTTTTAATTTGCTGTTGTTGCATTTTTAGTGAACTTGTCTTCGGAGACTGCACATTCGTTAATAACTCTGGTAACAAGAACAAGTTGAATCTTTTGTTTATCACTCGAGACAAATGTGAAAATATTATTCAATAGTGGTATTTATTGAAAACAAAAATGATTATTTGGTTGTATATGTTAGTAGAGTTGGATCTACAAAGGGAAAAAATTCTTTTCTGCTTTCTGTGTAAGGGCTACTTCAATAAACTTACTAAAATTCGCCTAATAATTTTAATACTCATAATTTAGTAAATATACTTACCTTATGTAAATTTCCATTTGATTCATGTTGCTGCTGAATTGTATTTGTTATCTTGAGTTAAATAATTCTTAAATAATATTGAAAACTGCAAAAGGGAATGAAAAAAATCAAAAAAGTATTCTTTATAATTATTATTTAAACTTAACTACCTTTTTACACTCTATTTCTAATTGGAACACGTTCACTTAAGTTGTTATAAAATTTACCACATAAATTATATGTGATTTCTGTTAATTTTTCAATTGTGTGTAACCCGAATGGAAATTATTTGTCACTTTTATCAACATTTTCTTTCGATACGTACAGCTCAATTTTACTGTCTAAAAATCGAAAATCATTGTTAAGTATAGACAACCAGTTACTAAAACCTGCTATGGACATAAAACGCTGGGGTTCCAGCTGCCATACGGCCGAATATACTACCGTATTTTCAGTTCTAATGTCTGCTCTAATCTTGCCATTTATGGCATAAAACTGGGCATTAGGATGCTCTCCGCCCACAAATATCATGTCTTCTACAAAATCGCACACATGCACTTTTCCTTGAAAGGGAAACTCATTAGTACATTGCATAGTGCGTAGGTGCCATAATGATAACTTTGGACCACCACCGCATACCAACCAATCATCATCATTTACTGCCAGAGCTCCCAACCATTTACCCATTTCAGGACGACATAAATTTTCTTTCTTATACGGTTCGATTATGCCTACGCTTTCTTTTGCATTTGTGGCCCAAATACGTGCTGTACCATCTTCAGAAGCGGAATATAATTTATTTGAGCCAAGGCCACATACGCCATGTATATAATCCTCATGGCCTTTAAAGTCACGAACAATGCTTCCGTCTTCTAAATTTATTTCATATACAATATTATCACCACAGCCCACAAACAAGGAATCGGTTTCAGGTCTTAACCACATGGAGTTCACATCGGGGACAGCGAAAGCATCTGCTTCAATGGGTATTTTTATTTCCCACGATTTTTTGTTAATCAGTTCACCTTTATCCTCCAACCATTTTAAGCCGTATACAACACCAACAGACCCAACTATCAGAAAGTCGCGATGAAAACAAAGACAATTTACTTCGTCAACATGTTGGGAATATATTTTTATAGGCTCATAAGATTCTTCAGAGTTTTGTAAATCATTTAATCTAAATAAATAACAATTCAAAGTTTATATATAACATCTAAAATATCATTCCATAAAAAAAAAACAAACCTTTGCACAAAAATGGAACCGGTACTATTACCAGCGAATAAAAATTTACCAGAGCTTGATAGCGTTTGTGCTAAAACACAATTGTAATAGCGTTTTATTTTGTAGTCCCAATGAATATCGCGTAAAGGAGAAAGGCAGTACATGATTCTTCACAAGAAGTATTTATTAATTTTATCAAAAAAAAATTATTACAAAGCGCGAAAGGTAAATTAAGAAACTACCGGCTGCTGAAAAATGTCCTTTTACGACATGCACACTGAACAAGTAGCACAATACTAAACGTACACCAGAACCACACACAAAAATTTTAGTGGCTGATAAACACATCAAATCATGCTGAAATTACACAGGCTAGGCATCTCGAAAATCACAACAAAGACACAATTATTTTCTACCAAGCTGTCAAAATTTTTAAGATATTTTATTTATGTATATTATAATAATATAATATAAATAAATAATATATGCTTCATGATTGAGAAATCATCTTTTGAGGTAAGTTAAAATTAATTAATTATAAATGGAAATCAATTTAAACAATTTGGGATAAATCAGCTGTCTGGCGAATTGCCTAATGCATACATCTGTTTAATGACACCATGCATCAAATTTGAACATAAAATTATGTATTTGCAACCATGTGTTGGTTAAAATATTATATTAGCTGATATACATATGAAATTGATGGACATCAAAAAAGAGAATTGCTGAGTACGAGCAAGCTTGTACCCCTTTCCATTCGTCTTTCCACTCTCTAAAACAATATCAAGAATTGGCCAACTAAAATTGCCGTGTGTGGTCCTGGTCTTAAGTCAAATGTTTCAGCCGCGGCTTGGCATTCATATTTTTTATATTCCTTAATTTTTAAGTAACATGGAAGAAATAGAAGACTTTTTCAATATATCAAAAGATTTTAAACGTGTGAGTGCTTCTGATACCAAAACAATTAAAGAAGATTCACCTTCAACAAGTAATAAAGTGAAGCGTGAACATGGAACAACTGAACACATTTCCAAATACAAAAAATTCAAAGTTAGTGATAACCATGATAGTTCATATGTGAAGAAAGCTGATCTGCCAGAAGAAATTGGTATTGCAAGTGACGATGATGATTTCGTTGAGACGTCTAAAGTAAGAATAGATGATGGGGTATACAATAGGTACAAATTCAACTTAACACATGATACATCATTACCCATACATGATACTAAGGAAGAAATAATAGAAAGTATTCAGAAGAATCCCGTAATTATTTTGGTCGGTGATACTGGCTGTGGAAAAACAACACAGGTTCCTCAATATATCCTGGATGATGCATATCGTCGCGGTGAGTATTGCAAAATTATTTGTACGCAACCACGTCGAATTGCCGCTATTTCTATATGTCGTCGTGTCTCCGCCGAGCGAAAATGGAAGGAAGGTACGGTCATCGGTTATCAGGTTGGACTTCATGCCAATTCAAGTGAAGATACTCGATTGCTTTACTGCACAACTGGTGTCCTATTGCAACAGCTTATCAGAAATAAAACTTTAGCGCCCTACACACACATCATATTAGATGAAGTCCATGAGCGTGATCAGGATATGGATTTTCTACTTATAATTGTCCGTCGTCTTTTAGTGACTACTTCGAAGCACGTTAAAATAATTTTAATGTCTGCAACAATTGATACTGAAGCATTTTCTAATTACTTTAAAGTTCGCAAATATCCTGCACCCATAATAACAACAGACTTTCGTCGACTTTTCCAAGTAAAAGAATTTTATCTCTGTGATCTAGAACGTGTTAATAATTTAAATGCTCAAGTAAATTTTAATGATCCTGGAATTTCAGTCGAGATGTACAACCTGGCCTTAAAATTAATAATTGTTATCGATAATGTCGAAAAACAAGATGTAGCATTCAATGCAGATCCAGATGCCGATAAAAATGACAAAACATCTATATTAATTTTCTTACCTGGCATTAATGAAATCGAACTAATGTATAAAAAATTGGATCAGCTAAAAGATACAAATGACAATCAAGTGCGACTGTGTCCAATACGTTTACACTCCATCATTTCACCAGATGAACAAATTCAAGTCTTTAACCGTCCACCGCCTGGTTATAGAAAAGTAATTTTAGCCACCAATATAGCTGAAAGTTCTATCACAGTTCCTGATGTGAAATATGTAATTGACTTCTGTTTAACGAAGTTATTAGTGACGGATACTTCCACAAATTTCACAAAGTTGGAATTACAATGGGCTTCCCGTGCCAACTGTAAACAACGTGCAGGTCGAGCAGGACGTGTTATGAATGGACGTGTTTATCGTTTAGTACCTCGGTCTTTTTATAAGAATTTTTTAGAAGACTTTAGTAAACCTGAAATGCTCCGCTGTCCTTTAGAAAGTGTTGTTTTAAAATCAAAACTACTTGAGATGGGTTCTCCACCATACGTGCTCGCTCTGGCAATGAGTCCTCCAAACTTGTTTGATATACGCAACACCGTTATAACATTAAAAGAAGTTGGAGCATTATATAAATATACTAATGGAGAATACACTTGTGATGATGGCGATATTACGTATATGGGACGTATTATGGTA
This sequence comes from Thelaira solivaga, assembly GCA_947397855.1. NCBI lineage: Eukaryota > Metazoa > Arthropoda > Insecta > Diptera > Tachinidae > Thelaira > Thelaira solivaga. Next base: position 63,548,945 of record OX377613.1, read on the forward strand.
TTTTTACCACTAGATGTTCGTTTAACGCGCCTAATAATGATGGGATATGTTTTCAGTGCATTGGAAGAAGCCATTATTATAGCTGCTGGTTTAAGCGTACGTTCAATATTTAAATTTGAAAACTGCAAACGAATTGGTGAAATGAACTCTTATTTAAAAAAATTATCATGGGCTGATGGTTCTGGATCTGATTTAATTGCTATTCTTAATGTATACAAAGAGTGGTGTATATTAAAACGAGAGGATAATATTGGTGACTTTGAGTATGAATGGGCTAATAAAAATTTTATAAATATACGATCTATACGTGAAATGCATTTATTGGTCAAGGATATTAAAGAACGTTTAAATAGCTTCGGCATAACACAACAAAACCGATCGCAGTATTCTCACTATGAGACTTGGGAAAAAGAAATTATTTTGAAAGTTATCATTGCTGGAGCGTTTTATCCAAACTACTTTGTATATAGCAAACAGAATGACATTGAGAAAGAGCGTGCAAAATACCACATTTTGTGTGGTCATGATCCATGCAGGACCGTTTATTTTTCCAATTTCGATATTCGTCATATTGGCCAACTATATACACATTCAATTAAGGAACTCTTTAAGGCTGTACAAATCGATCCAAAAAAAATTGACATCAGTTTTCAAGCAAATTCAGAAAGAGTACTGGTTATATTTAAAAATGATAATGCGAGCAATGATGATGAATGTCAAAATATTAGAACAAATGATATCCAAGAGCATATACCAGTTAAAATGTATGGTGCTGTATGCACGGATGTATATAAAGCTTTAAGGATGCGACATTTAAATCTGCAAACAAGTTTTAACGTAATGGATTCACGTTTAGGTATAAAATATGCAGAAGAACACGGACTTGGTATAATGTGCGATGGTGCATGGAGACCAACTAAAACTTTATTAAAAAATGCAGAGTTGATTGTGCTTCCATCTGTATTTCAAAAGAACATTAGTGGATACATTACACATATTGAAACGTGCAGTAAATTTTATTTTCAACCCTTATCGGAGTTACAACGTATTGAGGAAATACAAGAAATGCTTAATAATCCATCCGAGATAGATAATTGTAAATTTCCTCTTAACGCTACTTTAGTTACAGGAATGACACTATCAGCGCCGTTTGAAGGCAAATATCATAGAGCTAAAGTTATGAAAATAATTGAGCAAACGAGATGTCATAAAAAAGTAAAGGTGTATTTCATCGATTATGGTAACTTTTCAACAATTAGCTTTCATCATTTGCGTTACTTTTCCGAAAGATGTAAATCGTTAGCTGATATACCTCCACGTTTGTTTGAGTGTCGCCTAGCGATGATAGAGCCATCTGCAACACGATCATCTACTGAAAAGTGGACGGACGAAGCAATGGAACTTCTACAAGAGTTTGCTGATTCCGGAGCAATTGAAATAGAAGTTTACTCTGTTATAGATGGCGTTGCAAATGTTTTAATAAAAAAAAACAATTGCACAATTAATGAAATTTTAGTCGAGAAAAATCTGGCACGCACATCTGACGAAAGCTATATGTCTATGAGTGATCACGATTTTCGCGTTCGAAAACAGGCAGTTGCTAACCGATTTCTAGATTACAACACAACTTGCCAAAGTGAAAGTTATTTGCTTTCGAATAAACCAGAAATTGATATCAATATAGAGCCTCCTCCTAAGCATTTATGTAACAAGACGATTAACTTACGTGGACCCTATAGTCCTATTGAAATAAAGTTGTACTCAGCTGTACGTGCGGGTACTTGGAAATCAGTTTCGTTAGAAAGAGATTCAGTAAATTTTATACAAGTGGACAGCAATCCTAAAGATATGTATGAGCGGTTGGTTGTCGCTGCAAACATAACTGAATCATCTAATGGTGATTGTCTTGGTGCTCGTTCCACTAGTCTCATGCCTAACATTCACGGATTTGGGGCTTTGGTAGCTTTACTATTCTGTCCGACAATGCAAATAAAATGTAACAAAACTCAAACAAAGTATGTAGCAATATTGGCTGGATTAGGATACGATGAAGAAAACTTTAATCCTTTATTCAGTGACCATGATATTGTGTTCAATTTAGATGTTGATATTCTTCCGGACGATTTAGAAATGATTAATCAAATACGATATTCTATGGACACGTTACTGTATACAAACTCTGAGCAAGAGCGTCCACATTTAAATTCTAAGCAATTAAATGATTTAACTTTGAAAATTAAGGAACTTACTTTAAGACTCTTAAGCAAGAATCGCAAATATATTGAGATTCATGTTGGACCAAATGATAATAAATGGGAAAAAATGAATGCAAATGAAGTTGTAGAGCCAGAGAATCCTTATAAAAAGCGTTCACTATTTCCGCCACATTATTCCATGCGTTTGTATGAAGAAAAATATGATCGTGTTCACGCACTTAATATGCATTGTCATGAACTCCATCGGAAAAGTCAATATGATGGATACATACCTGCAACCACCTGCCGTTTATGTCACCAAACAATTGAAAATATTTCTCAATTAAGGATCCATCTTCTATCACAATTACATAGAGATAGGGAACATCAAATACGCTTTCAACCGCAACCAATTTAAATATTAAAATACATGCATTTAACTTAATTTTTCATTTTAATGTCAACCGTTTCATCAAACTCGTAGTTCTAGTGTAGTTAATACTAAAAAATTAAAAAAAATGTACCATTAAAATCAATAAAAAGTACAATAATTGTCCCTTTTACGATTCCTTATATCATTCAGAACTATTGAATTCTACTGTCATAATTCTAGGCTTGCACATAACAAGAAATATCACCAAGCTTTAAATATAAAGTGCCAATCATATATCTCCATTTTGGTACTTTTCTTCTCCAATGAAAATTTTGTTTTATCAATGATTTTTATTGGGAGTTAAAAATTAGTAATAAAATTTTCATATGCTGCATCAGCTTATATATTTAGAAATAGCAAAAATGGGTACATATTTTACCCCTTATTTGCTCGAAATGAAAAAAGTGCCAAATTACATTGGAGACCTTAAAGAAATGAATACAATTCAGTTTTTGTTGCTGTGATTTAGCCTTTTTATCCCACAAATATCAAAAAAGTACCAAACACCCAACCGCTTATTTTTTTAGTTTGAATTTTGTCTCTATCTGTAGTAGTTCCGGAGATGTAAGAACGTCGAATTTACAAAAAACCTTTTTAATTCGTCCTACACATGGTGAGAGGAAGCTGCTCGCCGAATTTTAAGTCCGTAGCTTTGGCGGTTTGGACTAGGCGATGATGATAATTCAGTCAATCAGTAACGATATTTTTTTATAGTTAACACATTCTAACAGAAAAAGTCGGCAATTCGAAGATACTGGCGTTAATCAGCTAAACGGACTAGATCGTAGAAAATTATTGTGAAATATCTAGTGATTGAACTTCAATAAAAACTTTAATTAAAATATTTTATTTGTATTTAAAAAAATTATTGTATAAATTGACTTATATGCAGAGATACAAGCTATATCGGCTTAGCCGGCTAGCAGCCACGCCGCCGATATTTTCTTATAAGCCGTGCCGCCGAAACCATTGGCTTATGTTCAAGCCAATTTTAGGCTTAGGAATGTTTTTTTTAGTTGTAGAAGTGAAAATTTAAAAAAAAATTGTAGTCATTTTTGGCTTCTCTAAAATGAATGTAAGAGAGCTGCTGCCGAAAATAGTTTGGCTTAGACAATGTTATCAAATTTGATATCACGCGTTTAACTTGTGAATGTGATATCCGCCGAGCTTAATTTTACTTAACCGCCGTCTTCCACGTTTTGCATCGACTTGTTGTTCTGAAACTCGCATATAAACATAAGTTTCGCGCAAAATAATATAAAGTAAAATTTGTGTTTAAAAAAAATAATAATTAAATGTAATCATTATAAACGTTTATGTCTATCCACTTATTGTTTAATTGAAAAAGTAAAAACCAAAATTTATATTATTATAAAACTGTCAGTGCTAAATGTTTTTATAACAAATTTAAGGCGTCATATGCAATGTTTTTGGAAATAAACGGAAAACCTTTGATAGCATTAGAGCAGGGACAGCTGTATATGATAGGGAAACAAATAAATGGAATTAAATCTGCCAACTTCATACAACTAGAAGATGAGGTAGGAGTTAAAAATAATGAAATCGTTTAGTATTAAACTGTGTATCTGAATTTTAGGATTATCTGGAACAACGGCATTGCGTGATTGAAACAAGCCCTAATTACGAAGCTTTCGTCTTCGATCTGTGCAGCGCAAAAGGAACTTTACTAAATAGTGAATTACTAAATGGTTTGAAAAAAGCTTGTTTGAAAAATGGTGATATATTGAAGTTTGGACAAAATGAAATTAAATATATACATGACAGTCTAGAAGTGGTAAGTACTAAAGACAAATATTGATATTAATATTCTAAAACTTTTTTATCTATATATGTGTGTTTCTTCACAGTCTCATGATAGCAGCGGCTTTTTAGAAGTTAACAAAAATAACTCTGGTATAGTTACATCAAGTCCAAATTGTGCTGCGCACCATTTAAATCATACAAAACAAATAAATAACAATTTCCTTGTGCCATCTGTGCCCCGTAAAAGATCCATTACTCCTAACAAAAGTTCAGATGTATCAAAAATTGAATCAAATAGCAATAAAAGTCAGAATAACTCCTTAAATAACTCAACAGACTCTTTAAATAATCGTCGCAGCGACAGTTTTACAATACCAGAAACACAATATTGCAAACTGCTAAATTCTACAAATGCTTCTAATATTTCTGTAGCAGAAAGTCTTCATGATGCTGATAAAATAAAATTTAATTTTGGTAATCTTCATAGTTTGGATGACGATGACGAAATGTGGATACCAGAAACGCAAGAAATTGTATCTCTTAGTCAAAAGTCACACTTAACCACTGGAGTAGGGAATAAGAACATACAAATTGGCGTTTTGGAGGAAGAGTCTTCAAGACTAAAAGAAAGTAGCACTGAAAGCAGTCAATTTCGTATCTGTACTCAAGATTACAACGAAGGTTTCGGCGAAGAAGCGGAAGATGGCTTAACTTCTCAAATTATTCCGATCATCAAACATCGACCTGTTCTCTTAGACACTATATCTAAAAGCTCGAATGATAATTCCTCAAATCAAGAAAATATGTCGGCAAAAACTGATCACGAAGCCACAGTATTAAGAGATTGCCCTACTCCAGATATTTTTGATTTCAAAGATATCGAAGCAATTCAAAAAAAATGTCAAGATAATATTAACAAGAAATCAAGGGAAAAACTGACTAACTTACTTGATGAAGATGAAGAAGACCTCTTGCCTACACAAGTTTTATTTCCACCCGTTGTTGAGAAGAAATCATATATAGAAAAACCTTGCTTAGAACAAGAAAATGAAGAGATTTTAACATTAAGCGATAAGGAGAATAAATGCCCTGTAGATTCAGAATATAAAACAGATTTGGCGGCTACACAACTATTTGAAGGTAAAGGGAACAATATCCAATTTTTTTTTCTTAAATATTTTATTTCTATTAATTCCATACAGCCCAATCTCGCCCTTCAAATTCCGGTTGTAGTGCCACAAAAACAAATCCTAGCTGCTTTTCAGCATTAAATACTGATGAGGCAGATGATTTATTAACTCAAGCTATTCTATTGCCATCATATCATTCTAGTACTTCAAGTGCTTCCAATAAGTCTAAAATTTTTGGCATTAAAGATATGCCTAAAAGTCCCGTTACTACGCCTAATGTAACAGGAACAACCTCATTAAAAAAAACTGTTGCAGAAACTATTTTTAAAAAACCAAACAAAGAGTTTAGTTCTTTAAAGAAAACTTCTTCCACAACTTCAGAAACAGACTTAGATATGCTTATGTGTACACCGCAATTAATAAAAGACAATATATTTGTTGAGAAACCTTCAGACTTAGAAAAGAAGGTTTTGGCTGTTAAATATGGAAATCTGTTTGGTAATGAAACCGATGATGAGGAAGAAGACGAAGGTGATTTAGTTAAATTAATAAATGTACCAAAAAATGCTCTAGATTTTGATAACCTTTTGCCTCATTTGAATAAAAGACCGCAAATTGATAAAATAAATGAAAAGCAAAGTTCCGCAAAAGAAGCACAAAAAATATATAAATTTAACGTTTCATTTGGAAAAGAACGAGATGAAAAACAGGCAAAGGCTTCTACCGCCAAACCGTCCACCCTTAGTCGAGACAAAGGAAAAGTAGAGCGCAGAGGACGATCTAAAGTGAAGAGTGACAGAAGCCGTAGCCGGGACAGTTGTGAAGAAATAGTTAAACGTAAAGGTAAGGAAGCTTCAGTACGCAAAGAAAAACCAGAAATTAAAGAAAGCGATAATAAAACAAGAGTAAAACGTTCGAAAGAAACAAAGCAGTCAAAATCTTTAATAAATCAAGAAAACTCAAATGTTGAGGAAATAATTACTGAGCGTGTACGTAAAAGACGTGTTTCTGAAAAAACAAAAGTACCTACATCACAGGAGTATAGCAAAGATAAAGCTCAAGAAATTATTACTACTCGGAGTTTAATATACGACGAGTTGCCTTCAACAAGCAAAGATATTTCAAGAAAAAGTTCAAAAACAACACGAAGTAAGGTAGATAATTTGGATAACGTAGCGACAGAAAGAAGTAAGTTGTGTTATATAATAAAAAATAAATATAAAAGTGGGCTTTCAAAATGCATTTATTCTCTAAATGATTTCTCTAGTTAAAAGAGTTACACGCAGCCGTTCAAGTTCTCAGCAGACTGAATTTCAAGATAATATCGCTACCAAAAGTTCCTTAAACAAAAATATACCCAATCAAACTAAGAATAAAGTGATAGCGAAAACATTAGTTGAAAGAAAACGCAAAGCCGATACTTCACCAGTTGCAGTACCAACCAAAGTTGAGCGTAAAAAAAGCTTAGTAAGAAAAATAAATATATTTAGCAATTAATAATAATAGATATTTAATAAATAATTTATTTTCTTCATTTTTAAGCAATCGGATGATACTTTAAAATCATCTTCTTCAACTGCAATTAATATATCCACGACAATGGTCGATCAGGAACTGTTTAAAGATTTATTTAAAAATTCTAAAGGACTTTGGAATATTGCAAAAAATCCTGCTGACTCTGATGTATTAGTTATGGATAAACCGTTCAGAACGTTTAAGTTTCTTTTGGCAGTGGCTAGAGGTATACCCATAGTAACATCCTACTACCTTAAGGAAATGAATGATACACAATCAAAGAATAGGGTGCGAACGAGTGATTATCTCTTTGCCGATGCGCTATTTGAGAAGAAATATGAATTTTCATTAATTAAATCTCTACAAGCAGCTAAAAATCGTAAAATTTTTACAGGCTATGAATTTTTAATGACGTCACATATTGTTCCAAATCCTGAAGAAATCAAAGGTAGTTTTTTTTAATGTTGTACAAAACAAAATTAAACAACAAAATTTATTTTTATAGCTATAGTGGAAGCCTCTGGTGGCTATGTACATAACAAAACACCACCTCAACCTAAGGAAAACCAAAAACTATATTTAGTTACAACTAACCAAGACAAAAGAGAGTGGCATAAATATAGACGTTTAAATAAGAATATTATATTTGTCTCTACGGAAGCCATAATGTCGGCAGTAATGCAGCAAAACTGCGAGAAAATGAAAAACTATATATTCGCCTAAAATATTTGCTTCAATATTGAGTATTATTTAGTGTATCTGCGACGTACCTTTATATATTTTTATATTTAACCTTATACATACAAAATTTTATGTTTTTTATATAGAACTTGGTGTTCTTTTGTTCATTCTCTTACTGTTTATGTTTTTTATGTGTCTATATTTTAACCGGCAGTCTTTGTGTCATAAATTCCTCACATGTTAACACTCGTTCAAATATGTTTAATTGAACATTTTTTTATTGTCTGTAAAACGTTTTGTTGTGAAAAATACTCGTATATATTTTCCATAAATTAAATGTTTATTATTACATTTAAAAAACTTTTATTTAAAAATAACATAAATAAAGAAAAATTTTAAGTTTAAAAAGAGTTTCGATTGTTTAATTTACTGTTACTTACTATTAATCGTGATTAAAGAAAGAAAAATTAAGGGATTGTTTCCATGTACTTAGATTTTTTTTAAATTCCAAAGTATTAATATGGCCCTTTTTATGAATCGGTTGTCTCGTTCAAATGTTTCAAATTAAATAAAAACAGAAATTTCATTTGTAAAATTTTATTTAGGTAGTTAAATTTGTAATCAACAAATTTTTCTCTTTTGTTTTGCAATTAAATGTAATTTGTTATAGAAATACTTTTGCCATAATTAAATATGTTAGGCAGTCGTTTTAAATCGCATTTTTTATATACACAACAATGCACAAGTCTGCTTTACATAAAAAAATTTTTAGAGAATTTTGAAATGCAAATGCCAGCAAATTGTAATGCAATTCTAAAAACTAAATTGAGTGACAAATACTTAATTGATTACAATTAATGAACATTACTTAAGTATGTAAGTATTGCATATTTCATTTAATGGTTTAATGATTTATTTTAAGGTTTACTTGCACCTTCTAATTCATAAATTTTTTTTAAAAACGATTATGTACTTATATATGTATGCATGTATGTTTATCGCTGGTTCCTCTTGATTTGAGAAGCAAATTAATATTAAATACTACATTCCAATTTTCTATACTATAGAGTTTCACCTTTAAAAACATTAATTATGTAATTTAGTTTAAAAGAATTCTGCTAATTTTATGTAGTTTCTCTTTTTTTGCATTTCAGATTCTTATTAATCCCGGTATTACTTAATTGTGGTAATTATTAATATATTTCTTTCTTTTATTTTCTATATATAGTTTGGTATTGTTTACAGATTAAGCTTATCGTATTAATGGCATATCGACTGTTCCACCAACGGCTGACATTGCAGAGCTAGGTCCTAATAGCACCTGTTTCTGTTCTTTTTTCTGCATTTCTTCTATCTGAGCACGTTCTGTTTCGAAGACGACAGGAGCTACTAAAATTATCGAACTGGTGAAGAAAATCCACGAAGCATTACATGAAAATTTATATAGACCCTTGACAGTGCTTATGGCAGTATTCACCAATAAGCCGGTAAAGTCACGCACTGGCTCAGGGAACATTTCTGTTAGCCCCATAAGGCGTTCAGCTATAGTCTCATCTGGCTCCTTTGGGTTGTTGTAAATAATTCCAAACAAAAATGAGGAGGAAAATTCAGGAACATTTTTAATAAAAACGTTTTCATAAAAAAATGTGTGCTTTTATATATGTATATATGCAAGTGTAAATTATATTGTTAAAAAAATAAGCCGGGCAAAACTTAAGTCTTCAGGAGATTTAAACTGGTTCCAGCAAAATAAAACTAAATTTTCCATGAAGACGAAATTTCCCATTTATTTTTAGTAGGCAACCGAAACTAGTATAACGATTATTTATGTTAATAAGTATTTTTTTAAAGTTAAACTAAATTTTTGCTAAGCGAAATGGTAAAAATATGAAATTCTTCCAAATCCCAGCATGGCAAGCTTATATGCTACTGTTACACTACAGAGAAGTACATACATGGAAGCAATAAGTGTTAACAAATTATCACGAGTTAAATAAAATAAGATTGCTGGTTTGACAAGTTAGGAAAAGAAATAGATGGAGATAATTTCGGACATTTATTCAACAATGCCAACTACTTGAGGAAAAACTAAAACAAAAAAAATATTGCCTAATACACAAAATGAGGTTATGTGTATTATTTGCATGCAAATGAAACCATAAATGGATTTTAATAAAAAAAAAAAACAATATTAAAAATTTTCCATTCAATACTTACATCATCGTAATTTTCTTCATTTTCATCACCTTTATTACTGGTCTGAAAATATAAACAAATATACGAATTTAAGAAGTACAAAAAGAAACGCGCACATGAGTACAGATAATTTATTGATTTTATTTCTTGGCGTTGTTTTAAATTAAAGTTCTTACTGTGGCGACTGTAGTCTTTCTTTCAGGTGTTTCGTCCTTGCTACCGCTCAGTGAGGACATGCCGCTATCTTTTTCGATAAACTCGATATCTGGATCGGAGTCTACCAAATCTTCAATCTTTACGGTATCCACTTTGATATTTTATAAATACTACCGGAAAATCAATAAAAATCACTTCGTATATTTTTAATGAAAGACGCTCTATGCTTTTGTCACGAGTTTCTTTCAAAAACACTTTAATCTTTAATTTTTGACTGTGATTGCACCTTCAAATTTAATTTAATAATATTTTGTAAAGATTTACAAATCTTTTGCGCAACACACGACTTGACAAGCAAAATTTTCTTCACAAAGAAATTTCATCTAGCAAACAACGAACAGCGGTTTATAGCCGCCGCAGAATCACATGTGATAGCAAAAGAACAATTTGACTTCACTGTTTTTCAATAAATTCTAATGTATATGAAAACTAAGCAATATGTAACAATGATTTCACAGAATAGGTAGCACTTATATGGTTATTGTAGACACACATAAAAAAGGTTTGTGTCGATGAACGGACAAACTAGCATTTGCAAGGTCAATTAAATTTAATTTTTTTAAATGAAATTATGAAAAATTGTAACGTTTTTGATAATTTTGCGGTAAATTGCACTAATTAGTTATTGTAAAATTTTGCATACTTCACAAATCGGTTAAACGATAAAATATTTTACAAATACTAAAAATATATGTTACACATTCGCCCGTAATTATTATTTATTTGAAGCGTAAATCTAGCCACTGTCATAACACTAACTTTTCTTTACAAGTATTTACATACCTTGGCACCTCCCTTTGATCCCACTGGTTTAGCAAAATGTTCTATTTTCTGCAAATGTTCAAGATCACTTTCTGACTGATTCATATTTTTGTTCAAATAGCTATTTTGTAAAATTAGTTTTGAAATATTTTAAAGAAGAAAAAAGATGTATTTTTTAAAAATATATAATATTTTTTTATAAAATTTTATGAAAACGTGAAATTTTTATTATGACTTTTAAAACTACTGATATAAATTGTGTTATTATTTTGATAAGCATGTATTTTTCTTTGACTTTTTTATTTTCCTTTAGAGTTTAAAGTAAAAAAGCAGTTCAATATTCAATATGAACTTTGTGCTGCACTTGAAGGTTTTTTAGTTTTAATTTAATAATTAAAAAAAAATTTATTGAATGAAAGATTTAAATATAAAATGTGTTTCTTTATTTATTTGTGTAGAATAATATTAAACGAGCAAGTACGTTTTACTTGGAAAAACCAGTTGTCAAGTGATTTTTCTTTACCTATGCCTCCAGCTTAAATAAAAACATTAGTTGTTGATTTTCTTTTTTATACTATTCAATATAATTTTTATTTAAATATTTGTTGTTGTTCTGCTGTTAGTAAAACCATTTTTTTTTTAATTTACTGCTAAATTTTTTGTTTGCTTGCTTGATGTTGTTTTATTGTTATTTTGATTTGCATTTTATAGTTTTATAACGGTTGGTTGTTATTGTAGTTTTTAACATCAAAATAAGCACAGAAAGGATAACGTAACAAAAAATTTAATTTATGTATATTAAAATATTCATAAATATTTAATAAATATAGACACTCGTATGGTGGATATACACTGTGGTTGGTTTTTATTTTCTTTAGTTTAATTTTGTTGTTGTTATAAATATAATACAAACACACACTCTCAAACAGGTACACATACGTATACACACACCCATACACACAACAAAAACACAAAGAGTTTTAATTAATTGTTGGTTTTATGCAGGCATGCATGTGTGTGTGTGTGTAGATATTTATGAAAATGGAAAAGTTAGGTGGTGTTTGGTGTGGTATGACTTGTTAAAATGTTTGTTTTAAACAGCAAGTTTTTTTTCTTACTAAAATCATTCAATTAGTTTTCTGTGCTTATTGCTTGTTTTGCGTGTGTGGGTGTGTGTGTGAGTTATGTTTGTGTTGTAATTACTGCAGCACCCTTAACACAATATCACTCTCACTTTCAGACTTATCCGAGTTTCTTTTTTGTTTTATTTTTTATTATTATCATTTTGTTATTTATTATTTTTTACTTTTATATAACTTTATTTTTAAATTATTTAAACAAATTTATTTATATAATTGTTTATTATTTATTAAATATTATTTTTCGGTGTGATTTATATTTGTTTATATTTTATAAATAAAAAAACTTAGAATTAATTCAAAAATTAAATATTTAAAAATTATTGTGAACATTTTTTTTATAAAAATAATTAATTATTTTTACTCTTTTCATTATAAACTTAATATGTAGTTAATTTTCATTTGTTATGAAATATTTTAATTATGTATTTGTTTTTATATTAAAAATTTATTTATATCTGTATGCACGAGTATGTATGTAATAATAATAATTTGTGTATTCTTTTTTTCTTTACTTTCTTCTATAAGCTTAACAAAAATATTTATTTATCTTCTTTTCATTTTCTTTTTAAATAGTTTTTGTAACAAAATTTTTTTTTTTTTTTTTGGTTGTTTGTATATTATATAATTAATTTATTTTTAACTTTTAATTATTATTTGTATATTTAGTACATGCCTTTAAATAAGGTGGTGTTTTTGTTTTTAGATTTAATTTTTAAAATTTTTTCCCAAATTTGTAGCCTTCTTTAATGCTTTTTTTATGCTATATAAATTTGGATTATACACATGGATCATTTAATTAATGATCTATTAAGTAAAAATATGTATTTATGTACGCATGTATATAGTTTGTATATATTTTTCCTTTTGAGTATAATTAATTTTTAATTAATTAAGTTTTTTTTTTTGTTTTTATTACAATAAGGAAATGAAAACTTGTTCACTGAGGTGCTTAATAAGTAGCCAACAAATCATGTCTCACTCTGCCACACAGCTTAGAGTAATAGTCTTGTGAATTCTGCAAGTAAAAAAAAAAGTAAAAGAGTTTAGTGTGAAAAAAAGTTTTTTCAAATGAAAAAAATTTATAATAATAAAAATAATTAAAACGAAAAAATAAAAATTTTTAATTATAAACATTTTTCAAGCTTCATATTTTAATTTTTTTTTTATCCGATATTTCGATTTTCTTGTATTGAAAATTTTCTCTTCAAGGAAAATTAATTATTATTATGGTATATATTGTTGTTATAAATAAAAATTTATAAATTATTTAATTACTAGCTGACGTTGTTTTACCTTAAAATTTTATTTATATTGAAAAATAATTAAAAAGATAAAAAAAATAAAAGTTGGGTTATGACGAATATATAATAAAAAAATTAACCAAATCCTTCCAGTTGAGGAAAATTGGAAAAGTGGGCGTGGTCGATTTTTATTTTCATAAAAACCTATGTTGGGTTGTTATGAACATATAAAGAAAAATAAAAATAGCCAAATTGATTTATCCGTTCTCCATTTTGAGATAAATTTAAAAAGTGGGCATGGTAATGGGCATGTCAACTTTTTATTTTCATTAAAATATAACTTGGGCTATGCCAAACATATGTATAATAAAAAAATTAGCCAAATCGCTGTAGAAGTTCTGCGATTTGAGAAAGATGTAAAAAGTAGGCGTGGTAATGGGCGTAGTCTATTCTAATTTTTATAAAAATTTATGTAAGGGTTTCGATGAAAATATAAAATTTTTGTATATTCGATCATCTTACTATAAGAAATCGTACTCATAGAGCAAAATACCGTGCAAGACCGGGTAAAAACAGGTAGTAGATAAATAAGCCAGATACCGACTTCAGAGCCACTTGCTGGGCGGGCCCAAAGACATACACAGAAATTCAATTAAATCCATCCAGCCATTTAGGAGGAGTACAATGTCAAACACACGTTCAGTCGAAATTTATTTATTAAGATAAAAATAAAAATAATAAAAATATTTTAATTTTATATGTAATAATTTCTATTTGGAATTTCAAAGTTTAACAAAATATTAATCTTTATTTGTGCTTAATTCCAGAAATTGTATTGGTTTTAAAATTTATTCTTTTACTCATGATTTCTGGAATTAAGCACAAATAAAGATTAATATTTTGTTATATTTTAATTTTATTTATCCGATATTTGGACTTTCTTGTATTGAAAATTTTCTCTTCAGGGAAAATTAATTATTATAAATTATAATAAATTAATTATTATAATTAAAAATTTATAAATTATATAATTATAAAAATAAAAATATTAAAATCTATTGCTATCATATTCCTAATACATACTCAAACTCAATACAAGTTCAATGCCAAAATCTACGTCTACGCGCTTACTACACAAGTATCAGTAAATTGATCAATATTCTATGTACAAATACTGCGCAATCTTATCGTTTGCTATAGCAAAACAATAAACTTTATTTAATTTAATTTTTTTTTAAGTTTTTGCATGCTTTGATTTTCATGACTCTATTCTTGCAATTACCACCTTTCATGGCCCATAATAGAGGCGTTTACTTGTACAATGTTAAGTACTTTGTCTAGGATATTTTTTGGGCACTAATTTTTTTGTTAGTTAACTCTTTCAACATACACTAGAAAAGTTCATTGTGCAATATTAAAAACTTGAAGCAAGTATCAAAAGAGGTTGCCGTACTTTTGCATTAAAATTATATTAAACTTGCTTAAAATAATAAACTTTTCAGGAGTTGGTTTTATTTTCCTGTAAATTCTTACCTTCATAATTTATTTTACCATCTTGATCTAAGTCTGCTATGGCCAACAGTTGCGTCAGTTGTGTTTCATTTAAAGGTTCACCAATCATTTCCATGGCTGTTTGTAGTTCATCACGGGTTATAAAACCATTTCCATCACGATCAAATACTCTTAAAAAGGGAGAAGAAATATTTTTATTTAATTTAATATTATAAAGGGTGATTCGTGTAAATGTTAACAACTTAAAAATGTACTTTAAATTCAAATAGTGTAAAGTCCGCATAAGTCGCATCACTTCTTTTATTTAAGGAACAGCATTATATCTCGCAAACCAGAGAAAATTTGATAAAAAACAGAAGCAAATTATTATTTACTCTGGTACAAAACCGGGTATATTTAATTTTAATAATAAATAAGCCGTTATTTTTGAAAGTGGCATAAGTCCACTTTTTTTTTTTTAAATTAGTTAGTGCTAATTATAGTAAGACATAGACACCATCTTATACTAAAATTATTGCCAAATCATTTTTTTGGAAAAGTGGACTTAGACCATTTTTAAAAATAACAGCTCAAATAGTATTTTTAAAGCTTTAGTAAAGTTTAATTGAAATTTTTATTTGTTTTATATTTTGACTTTCATATGTTCACTCACACATACATACAACTAACCTAAATGCAGCAATTAAATCCTCGGTGACATCATCCAATTCATCAGGTTTGCTGGCATTTTCCTCTTGCTGCTGCTGTTGAGTTTGTTCATCGCGTAACGCTTGTATGCGTCCAACCCATTGCAGAAATTCTGCTTCATTGATTAAGCCATTGCCTGTAGGGAACATGAAAGAAAAGAAAATATGAATCATTGTGTAAACAAAAAAAAAAAAAAAATAATAAAATTTATTTAAAAAACAAAAACAACAACTACTTCTTTTAAGAAATTTTAGCCAAAAGCAAAAAAAGGGCAAAAATTTTAATTCGAATTATTAACATACGAATTGAACATTTACAAGGCCACTATTACTACAGTTCCAACTCGATTATCTGCTTAACACTCGGGTTACAGCTTCAAAATGTGTCTCTTGTCACTAGCTAACTGGCTGGTTAACTTAAGCCAACTTAATTTGTAAAATATTAATGTGTATGTTGGCTTTCAATTATTAGTAGAGGCTGTTTTGGCAATAAGCCTTGCGTGCCAGTAAGTTTTTTTTAAATTTTTTTCCTAATTGTATTTGGCTGTAAACAGTTACTATTTAAAGAAACTGATTTAAAAAAAAGTGATTTTTCATTTGAATAGAAGTTTTTGCCAAAACAAAAAAAAAATAATGTGTGTGTCTGCCCTTTTGTCGTTGTTGTTGTTGCTAATCAAGGCCAAGGATAAGCTTTTACAATTTATATATTTTTTTCTTTTTTGTATTTTAAACGATTCTTTCAGTTCATATTTTCTCTGCTTGATTTTTATCGACCAACAAATTCCAGTTTGTTTTTATTGCATTTTGGTTGTATTTAATTCGTTTTTGTAGTTTTGTTTTCTTTTGTTTCCTAAAAATTTTTTTCAAGTTTTCCTTGATAGCCATGTTCCGTTTTACGATTGCTATCATCCTTTTACAAAAAAAAAAAATTAATTCTTTAATAAGGCCAGTTAGTTGGGCAATTCTTTCTCAATTCTCTTTAAAATTGTCGTTTCGTCCACACAGAAATTTTTTGTTTCGGCAATTTTAGCTTTCTTATTCAGCCATTCATTCAGCCTTCAAGCTGCCTGTCTTCTTTTTTTATATTTTTATAAAAAATAAGAAGATAGAACAAAAGGGAATTGCCGAGTACGAGCAAGTTTGTACCCCTTTCCATTTCTCTTTCCTTCCTCTCCTACAAAATCAAGAATTGCCCAAAGAAAATTGCTCTGTGTGGTCCTGGTCTTATTAATTGGAATTTATGGGCGATTTTAAAAGTTTAAAAAGTACATACTCTGCTTTTATAACCCTCCCTGCGCCTATAAATTTCTTATTGTTAAGTCACCTGGCCGCCAAAAGCCTTCAATTAAAATTGCAAAATTCCATCGCCATTCCTGTGGAATGTTAAAGACTCGCCCCAGCCTTCAGATATCTGAGAAGTTGTTTATATTTACTGACACCCAATACACATTGTGACCTTTTTTATTTGAGCGCCCAGTTATTTTAGAGGGCCATGGGAGTAGGAAATTTGAGGGGTAGATAAAAAGTCACAATTTTTATTCATGGTAAGATTTTTTATAGTTGCCTTTGCATTCTTTTTCTGTGCACTATATTAACTTGGCGTTTTTTTCATCAAGTCTAGGCGTCTAGGTTTTTTTAAACAACACAAATCCGCGAAGCTTCTTGGATTGTCTGCAGAAAACACCCAAGGTCTATGTAGGGATCGAACTCAGATTGATAGATTAGTACGATGCCTGCTAGTCTACAGAGGCACCCCCGTCAAAAAAGTCATACTAATCAAAAATTAAAAATCTCTTAAGAAAATTAAAATTAAAAAAAATCTCTGTGAGTTCTCAACATCCAAATCTATTTTACATTCACCCAAATTAATTGAATTGGCGCCATTTTGTCTTGCCATGCAAAATAGGAAGGACAACGCATTATGGACACTATAAAGTCTAACTGAATGAGATGAAAAGTGAAATAAAAATTTTCAAATAAAATAAATGGCAAAATCGCTAGTATTATTAAGTCAATGTTGGAGGACTCCAACTGCTTTCAAGAGTTTTTCTTATACACACAGAAAACAACTTCGGTTGTGAGAACTAAATTCGTTTCCAAACAAATATTCAAATGTGATAATCAATTTTTTTAGCTGTAGTAACCAGAATTCCATAGTATAGACCAAAATTTAGTTCTTCTAAGAATGTTTTGAGCTGTAAAACTGATTTTCAATTGTTACAATTAAAAAATTCGATTTTCACAACTGAAATTTTTAATTGCAAAAAAAAAATTAGTTCTCACAACCGAAACTGTTTTCTGTGTGAAAAATTATTTCAATTTTAGCACACGGTATTGTATTCATTGCCAAACATATTGCCATAATAATAAAGTTTTTCTTAAGCCGACTTAAGCGATTTTTCTTTATTATTACAGATATTAAAAAGATGGTTTCAATGCATTAACTGTTTTTGTTATTTCAAATGTTTTTAATATTTTTATATAGGAAATATCGCTATAAACATAAATAATTAAAATCCGATCTTAAGCTTGCAAAAACTAGCTGTCTTTAACAGAAAAAAAATAAAGACAGCATTTTTTATAAAAAAATATTTCTGTTTAAGAAGAGCTTAATAAGTAAACTTGCCTTAAAAATTTTTGCTTAATAAGCTTTCATTAAACGAAAAGTTTTTTTTTTTTTTTATAAATAATTGGCCTTTGCATAGAACCGAATATGAGGGTTAATACTGAATTATTTCTGAAGGCATAGTTTCCCTTTTCAATTTCTATTGTTACATATGGGCACTTGATAATTTTTGTACACCAAGGTAATTGTTACATTATGTTTGTTGTTTTATGCAGACACCCCCGCCACGTCCCCTCTTTAAGAAAAGTGTAATTTTTGTATTAATTTTTTTCATAGACGCCAGAAATTTGAAAAATCAAGGCCACTTAAAAAACTGAATAAAATATAGTCAAGTAAGAGGAGAAAACAGACAGAGAGAGAGAGAGACTAGCAGACCAACATGAACTATAGTAAAAACAAAATTGCAAAACACATAAAGTAAAGAAAAAAAAAACACATGTGACATTGCAGGTATGAGTTACAGTGATTATTATGACAATGACGACGATGATGATGTTGTTATCTTGACAGACATAGTGGCGTTTACTTGCATGGCCGCCCAACATTTTTATTATTGTTAAACGATAAAAATCACAAGTTAAATTCTACTGAAAGAGAATTTGGCTTTAATTTAATTAAATTAAATAAAATTTACTGCCTTAACAAAGTAAATAGAGAGAAAGCAGACAAAAGCACAGACTGAACAGTTTCACTTACGCATAACAAAAAAGTTGTAAAGTTGTCAAATATAGAGCTGCGAGTTGCTACACATAAAAACCAACTTCGGTTGTGAGAACTAAGTTTAATTCCAATCAAAAATTCAGTTGTGATAATCAATTTTTTTAGTTCTAGTAAGCAGAATTTCATAATGTAGAAACAAATTCTGCTCTCCTAAAAATTTTTGGACCGGCAAGACCGATTTTCTATTAAATCACGATTAAAAAATTTTTAACAATTTTAGTTCTCACTGCTAGCAAGTCACCAAAAAAGTAAAAACTATAATTAAAAGTGCTTAAATAAAGACGTTTTGTGTTGCAAAACGGTATATAAAAATTACTAAGCAAGTTAGGACCAAAAAGGTAACCAGTTCTACTACTGCCTCTTTCCGGCCACTTTTTAGTAGAACTGGTTACTTTATTGGTCATAACTTGCTCAGTTTTCAAGATATCGACTTGATTTCTTTTGCGTTGGATAGATAATCCTATTTGCTTTAATATAATTTTTTTTTTTTGCGAATAGGAGGAAAAAATTTTTTTTTAATTTTTTCCAAAAAAAGCAAAGGGGGTAGTCCATGGTAATTTTTGGCGAAAAAATTTTTTTTCGCATTATCCGCAAAAAAACATTTTAGAATAAAAGCCAATACGGTTATCTATTCAACGCAATAGACATTAAGTCGATATCTTGAAAACTAAGCAAGTTAGGACCAAAAAGGTAAACAGTTCTACTACTGCCTCTTTCCGTCCACTTTTTAGTAGAACTGGTTACCTTATTGGCTATAACTTGCTAAGTTTTCAATATATCGACTTGATTTCTTTTGCGTTGCATAGATAATTGTATTGGCTTTAATAGAAAAATTTTTTTGTGGATAAAAAAGCAAGTTATGACCAAAAAGGAAAGCATGTTTAAAACGACCTTTTTTTTTTATAAAAATCATTAATCATAATTATTATTTGGAATGTAAAGCAATAGTTTTTTTTTAGCTTTTTTTGTGAGTGATTTAGCTTTTTCTAGCCTTTTTTTTAGTTAAAATTTGGCTTATTTTTTTTCTAGCTGCCTGCCAAAGCTGATCATGAGTAAAACAATAAATTTAAAATAGCCCAACACAATTCTGGAATTAAGCACAAATAAAGATTAAAATTTTTTTTGAAAATTTAAAATTTCTAAATTTTGCATAAAAAATATATTCGTTGTTTAGCAAAACTAAATTAAAATTTCCAATGAATGCCCCAATTTCATTTAATGATTTTAGTCACAATAGCCTGCCAAATGCTTACTGGGTGGCTGCGTTTTTAAGTTCAAGTGTGTGTGTGTGTGTGTGTGTGTTTATATGAGCTTTATGAGGGATTTAAAAGCAAAGCCTGTTGTTATTACTCTTTTGTCTTTTGCTTGAATAACAACCTTGTAAAGGAAAAAAAAAAACAACACAGTACTCGTATTTGTATATGAAATGACAATAATTAAAATAAAAAAAAAAAAAATAATAATAATTACGTACTACATACGAGTACGTGTGTAAATAATGTAATGCCATTTGATGGTAATCCATTTGAGTTGTATGCAATGTTGCAAACAAATTCAAACGTATTTTTGTTTTACATGATGCCAATTTAAAGTATTTACATGTGTAACATGATTTGTTTAACAGGAAATTAGTTTTAGTTGAATATAAATGGAGGAGAGTCTCTGTAGCTCGAATAGTTTTGGAGTACCTGCTAGAATTAACAAAAGCCCAGTTCTTTTTTCTGACTATGATTATGGCCCAATATTTTTTTAGTGTACTTTTTGTACACACAGAGTAACTGTTATGGTGAATCAAAACCTTCAGCTCAACAAGGATTAGAATGCCTTCTGAGTTACTTGTGAACTATTACTGGCCGCCAAATCGTTCCATTTTATAGCGTATAAAGTTCTCTTTTACAAAAGAATTTTAAGCTTGCAAAACAAGTTGTTTGTAATAGAATTTAGTGACTTGGCCTCTAATATTTTATAGGCGTGTGTAGAGCAGTTGCGATTTACACACTCACATGTTTACCAAAAAAAAAAAAAAAAATTTTTTTTTTGATTTTAAAAATCCACTTAACTTTTTCTTTTGTTTCCAACTTTATCTTTAGCTTTTGTTTATTTCCTTAAAATTTCGTGTTAAAAAGTAATATCTCACAGGCAGATGGCTAGTGTGCACAATAGCAAAACAACCATTTCTTACATGTTGCCCCGCTTCTGCAATCGCATTAATGATTTTAATTTTTAACAAAAACTAAAATTTATTGTGTTTTTATAGTTGTTGATGTTGTTGATTGCCATTGCTTTGCTTGAGCCCTCAAGCCCACGTTTGCACTTTGTATTTCCGTTTTTGTGGCCACAAACTGTTAGAGAATTTTTAAGCTCCCTACGTTTTACTCTTCCTGTGTATGCGTGTTTTAAACTTGAAATTAAAAAACGAGTGTTTCATTAATTGCATGAGTTTTAAAAGAATGATATCTTGCGAAATTATTGTTTAAACATTTTTTTATATGCAGCAAAGATTGGACCCTCAAAAGGTTACATTCTATATCGATTGAAATTAATAGAAATTGTCTTCTTTTTAATTTAAAAATTTTGTTAGAAAATGCTCGATAGCGAATGCGGAGATTTGCCCTCTGTGTGTGTGTGTGTGTGGGTTAGTATTTTTGGTAACTAAAAGACAGCTTGTGTGTGACTTTGTGTCTTCCTTGGCTGAATTTAAATAAAACATTTAGAGTTTAGAAACTCCTTAATTTTTCCTATGCCCTTGTAGGGGACTATAATTTTAGAAGCCCCAAAAAATGTCTCTTGTAAAGTTATTTCATGGGAATTTCTTTAGTTGCGAAATATATCGCTGGCACACTCTGATAATAAATTAAATTAATTAAATTAATTGATACAGCAAGTCTTTTCTTACTTAAAATTAGAAATATAATGAGAAGCGGTAACAAGTCACCTGGTCACTGCAGCCTAAATAGACCTATTGTGTTACTACCCCCAAGTTACAAATCATTAAGAATTCCGAAACTTCTTTAGGTGATTTGTCCACCATGTCCGACGGTTGTAGGTAATGTTGTCCTAAGTAGCCAAAACGGGTCCAACTTAGACCATTACAGTGGCGCAATATGTGTTCTGCTGTCTGTTCATCTTCGTTATATAACCTGCAGAGGTCATTTTGACTCCAGTCAGGAATCCCGTGACAATGCGAATTCCTGACCGGGTCAAGCTAAGTAGTTCCCTTGTTCTCTTCCAAAATCGGAATGGCATGAATGTTTTGGCTACCCTGATACCTGCTGTTTTCAGCCAGTATTATTGCGTTTCTCTTTCCAGCCACTGCCTAAAAATAAGCTTAATAGTGCTCCAAAAAAACCCCCAGAATAATTCTGGAACAATAAACTTTTTTTTACTTAATTATTCCATATTTGCGCAGCATTGTAACGCAGTTTATTTTCCAGCTAAGATACGGTCGGTCTGTCCAGGGTCGACAAAGGTCTGCTTCTTTTGTGTTTATGACACCACAGTCGTCTAGTACTTCCTCAGCTCTTGGATGAAAATCTACGAATAAAATACTCCGTTGAGTTGAATGCTGCATCCTCGACTAATTAACTACCAGTCGGTAGAAATAAAGCTAAGCAATTAAATCCGAACTAGCGGAAATACTTCGGTTCTCGATCTGCTGATTACATTAATATAAAATAATACGAGATTGTAGAGTTACATGTTTCAGCCTTAACTACTAAATAAAGCTAAAAAATTAGATCCGAATGAAGTCCCCGAACGAATAATTAAATTAATAAAATAATAGTATTAAAAAAAACTCAGTCGAGTTAAATGTTTCGGTCTCGTCTAATTAACTACAGTATAAAATAATACTAATAACTACGATGATCACATCTACCGGACCAAAGTTCGTGTGGAAAGAAAAACTACTATTAAAAACTCGATGCTTTATGTGTACTATAATTTGTACTTAATGAGAATTATAAGTGTTACTTTGAGTGGTATCATACAAATTGTACGCTACATATTTCAGGTTGATTTGTTAAGTTAAGTATGTAACGTCACGTTACAGCATTATTTTTAGTTTCATTAATTTTAAAGATTCAAAAAATAAGTAAAGAAAATTAGAAATGATTATAAGTGTCCTGGTCATTAGAAAAACAGTGATATGTGGCAACGCCGGCCATACGTTTTGTATCAGCTTTTAACAAATTCATTTAAGAGAAAGACCTGCGTAACAAGGCTTAATAACTCGCCAATTTATTGCTTGTAAAATAAATTTAGTGGAGAGGCTTCTCAGGCACTTTTAGTATCAGAAAATTTTAAACGTAAAACGGCATCGACATTAATCATGCATTTGTGTGCGTTTTTCTTAAAAATGGAAGTCACATGTAAAAACTCGTATATGTAGGTTGTGTGTGAATTGGACGAAAATCAAAATCAGTTTGATTTTTGCGATACACACACCCATTTAAGGCTGACCGCTATAAATGTATGATTCAGCAACTTAAATGATGCGAACGCTTTAATTTTTCTTAAATATTTCGTTCATTGTTCACTGACTTTTACTGTTTAAAATTAAAATACTCGTATCTAAAATTTGATTTAAATATAAAATGAATATAATCGGCAAATTGCAATCATTTAAAAAATTTTGCTGTTTAATTTAAAATCGCATTTGCTTAAATTCAATAATCAGTTGCAGTTACATATCATTAGAAAGGTAGTAGCGTGTATAATAAATACAATGAACAAAAAGTACTATGAACGAAAGTCACAAGTTGCCCCTTACAGTGTACGAAAAGAACGATGAACGCAAACCAAAAGTCAACGTACAGTGTCCAAAAGGAACTATGAACGAGTAAAATGACCTAGGTCATTGAAATGACTTACTGAATCAGAACGATTCAGTAAAATGAACGAGTAACGTAACATTATTTGCACAAATTCATGAGAAGAAAAGTAAATATTAAAAATCTTCTCATTCTTCATTGTTTACAAAAAAAAAAAAAAATTTTTTTTATTTAAAATTATTTTTTATTTACCACAATAATCACCTTTTTTTTAAATAATAAATTAATACTTTTACGTAATTACTCGAAAGCTTTGTTGGAGTTACATATTTCTCTACTCGTATTGTTGTTTGTTTTGTTTTGGTTTTTTTTTTTTTTTTTTTTTTTTTGCCAAGAATGTGTTGGAATACACTTTACAGTGATTTTTGCATTTAAGGTTAGACCAAATGATTTTATTATGGTTTTCTTGTCTGTTTTTAATAAACGATTATGTACGTTTTTTTTCTCTTTTTCTTTTTAAATTGTTTAACAAACATAAGCACCCACACACACGAACTTAAAAGCTCATAAGTATTAGAAAACTAAAAAAAAAACATTTAAGAAATTGTAGTTGATGTACAAACTTTTTTCCACACACACGCAAAGCAACCTTTGGCCTTTAATTATTTTCCATTCATACGGCGACAGGACAATTGGTTGCTTGTAAATATTTTACACTAAAACAGTTTGTTTATTTAAAGTGTGGGATAAGACAAAACATTTAAACAGAACGAAAAAGCAGGCCTTGTGGAAGAAGGCCTTTTAATAACACTAACGGCCAGGCTCCCTATGAAGAAAATTATCGTTCGCTTCGACTTCAGATGACAAACAGCTGATTTGCGACTCCCTAAAAAATTTTTACAAGAAAATTCTTATGAAAAAAAAAAAACGAACAATAACGTAAGCATTTTTATTGAAATTGCGGCTCACTAAAATATTTTCTCTCTCTTTGTACGAATACAAATGCCAAAATCACTCACTTGTTCTCTTGTTGTCGCTTGGCTTTTTTTTCTTATAAATAAAATTAACACGAAACACGCAGAAACCACTAAAATTAGAAATACATTTTTTTTCTATCTTCTAATATTGATTTTTTAACAATCAATATGAAATTTTCTTTTTAATTAAAAAAAATTTTTTTTAAGCTTTTTTGTTTACAATTTGTTTTGTCTATGTTTAAGTAGTGTATCATGTAGTGTTTTTTAAAGCACATTTCTAGCTTACAGCGGGTTTTCTTTGAAACTGGCGCTTAATTTATGAAACTGTTGTTGTGACAACATAGTATATTGACAAGGTTTGCTGTAAACAACGTAAGGCCAAGCGAACGATAAGTCAAAAGTTAGTGAACCCCGTTTTCAGTCGAATATGAGTGACTGGTTTTTTTTTTCGCCTTCGCTTCGCATCGAAATAAGGAGCCTAGCAGTAACACTTAAATTATTTTGTTTTTGTCTCAATCTCCATTATAAGCAAAACTTTTATTTTATCGAAGTCTAATAAATTAATCTAAAATTCATACTCGCTAACATTGTTTCTTATTTGTCATTTTACTTGCTGCAAGTGCCAAAAAATTACTTGCAAAAGAAAGTGTGAATGGGTATGTATTGAATCTTTTTAACTTGCATTTGCAGGCGGAAACGTGTGGTAAAATTAGCTTAAAATAATATGACTATTTTATTAAGCTTGAGGTCTTATTTTTAGAAAATTTATATAAAAATAAATAGTCATATGATTTAAAAGAAAAAGGTCAAATAAAACTAACAAATAAATTAGCTTAATAGAGGCCTTTAGCCTTTAATAAACAATTTTGAAATAATAACGCCTTTCCAGCTTCACTAAATTCAAATGATGATTGTTTATATCCTTTTTAACTGATATGTAAGTACATGGATTACGGTGATGATGTGAATTTTTGAACGTATTCTTTTGCATTCATATTTATTGCCAGTTTAGTCAGTTTTATAATTAATAGGAAATTATACA
Organism: Thelaira solivaga; assembly: GCA_947397855.1. Taxonomy (NCBI): domain Eukaryota; kingdom Metazoa; phylum Arthropoda; class Insecta; order Diptera; family Tachinidae; genus Thelaira; species Thelaira solivaga. The sequence goes on from OX377613.1 coordinate 63,574,555, forward strand.
AATGGAATTTTAAGCACTTAATTGGTAACAATTGATGATTACTTTTTTAACTAATAAGGAAAAATAATTGACTTAATTTTAGCAATTAGCTCAATAATTTGATTAGTGTAATTCAGGGATGGTGTAGCGATATATTCCACCATTAAAGTAATGGTTTGCTATAATCGAAATACATGTATAAGAAAAAATTGTAGTCCTCTAAAATAGATTAAGATGACATAAGCGGATTTTGGCAACTGGCTTTTAAAAATACCGTTTATTATTTTGTAAAATTTTTTAAAATACTAAAAAGTAAATTTCAAAGCTCTTTTCCAAATTGAGTTAAAAATTTGAACTTTTTTTTTAATCGTGCTGTCATTATGTACATTGTTACTTGGTAAAAATTAAAAAAATTCAAATTTTTATGTAAAAACACTTAGGCTAAATTCACCCAGTTTTTGCAAGAAAAATTTTTGTGGGAACATAATTTATGTCCAAAACAAATTTTTGTCTAAACAAAATATTTGCATAAACATAATATGTATTTGACTGAACAAAACTTTTGTAAGGAAACATTTTTTTTTTGAACAAAATTTTTGTCCGAACATAATTTATGTCCAAAACAAGTTTTTGTCCAAACAAAATTTTTGCACGAACATAATATGTATTTGATTGAACAAAACTTTTGTAAGAAAACATTTTTTGTTCGAACAAAATTTTTGTCCGAACAAAACTTTTGCACGAAAACATTTTTTGTTCGACTAAAAATTTTTCCGAACAAATTTTTTTGTCCTCACAATTTTTTTAGTGTATGTAAATAAATACATAAGGAGTTTTTTCATATTGTCACAGAAATAATAATTACTACAAACTAAATTAGCAGTTTTCTAAATTAATAGATTTTATTAATTTTCAACAGGGACTACTCTCAAAAATTTAAGGGTGTATGTACCAATTTTTAGAGAAATCTGTTTACATATAGAATCTTAATCGTTAAAAAACTTCTTCAAATTAATAGATACAGTTATTTACTACTATTGGGTCATGCTTCTGCTAACATTATTATTAGACGCCAACTAAAGTTGTATATAAAATATTACAAACCATAATTTTAGGTTTAAGTTAAGTATGGGAACAAATCTTTTTGAACAGAGGCGACTAAAAATCGTTGAAATGTGAGCGTAAAAATGGGTATGGCTGGTCCCAAAATATATGTCGACCTTACTTGGAATAAAGAGATTTTATGTCTTAAATTTCAGATAAATCCGTTATAAAACAAAAATTTATATCGCTAACAAACAAACAGAAATAAATTTTATTTATATAGATTTGAAATGAGTTAAAAAAAAACTTATAAAAAAACATTTGTTTTAAAATGAATTTAAAATCCATTTTATTTTAATAATTTTTTTTTAAATCACTAGAATATTTAAAAAATGTTTATGCTTTGTTTTGCTTGGCTTTGATGCTTTTTGTTAAAAAACACGGCAATAATAATTTCATTATCCTTGAATTTAACATTGAGAAACGAATGAAAAAATGAAAACCCCATTTCCAAAAAATTAAAAGAAAAATGTCAAACAAGCACATCCACATGAAAATCCAAGGAGAGAATGATAACAAAGATTGCAATCACAAAAAAAAAAATATAAGAAAATTATTTGCAATTAAAGGACAACATAAAGTAAAACTATTTAAAAAAAAAAATTAAATGCAGCGGAGAAGAATGCAGCTTAACATTGCAGTCCGATGCACAAAATAAAACTTTTCGCCAAAATTTTTAACACCATAATTTAAAGGTTAAAAAAGAAGAAAGAAAATCAATAACTTGTGCGTGTTAATTAAAAAAAATATACATATATAAAATAATTATGAAAATATTGGAAAAATAATAAAAATAAAAGGGGAGAGAAAAATAATTGAAGCATTTTAAAAACAAACTTTTAAAGTTGCACACACAAGATTATAAGTTGGCAGTACATGTAGGTTATATCAGAGTATAATGCTCATTTACTTCAAGAGTGTCACAACTCAATAAATGTTTTTTTTTTTTTAAATAAGTAAATTGTTTTTCCATATTCTTAAAAAATATCCAGAAAGAAAATTGTTTAACTTTTCTTTGCACCACAAAATATTAAAATTTATACTTTGTAGAAGTACTAAAAAATTGCAAACTTTCTTGTAAAATCGTTTTTTTTGAGTTATGCTACTCCTGAAGTAAATGAGCCATATGTGTATGCTGTATGTATGTGTATCAAGTTGTTATTTTACAGAAAATGTATGAAAATCAATTTAATAAAATAAAAATTGATTTAATTCAAAATAATTTAATTTTGTTATTTGTATTCCTTCATTCAATATATTATAAAATACAGACTTTTTGTCTGTTATTGTGTAGTCAACACACAAAAAACAAGTTCATTTTAAATTTAATTACAAACTTTTGTGCATTAAGTAGTACAAACCATAATAAATTAGCGCTACAAGCGTATCATAATTTTTTTTTTTTGATTTTAGAATTTTTTTATTTAATATGAAATGTTTTAATTTTGGTCAAACTACTTTGAAAAACAGAGCTTGTAACCTTAAAAAAAATAAATTTAAACTGTTTTGCAACAAAGTGGGCATCAATACAAAACTGTATAGCAACATTTCTTTAAGTATAAAGAAATTGCGTAACAAATTTTAACGTAAATCGTAAAAAATTGAATTTTATTCTTCAAAAAAAGAAAAATAAATTTAAATTGTTTTGCAAAAGAGTGGCATGGCCAGTATAAAACTATATAGCAACTTTTCTTTAAATAGAAAAATTTTTGTAATAAATTTCGGAGAAGTTCTTTAAACAAGAATTTTAATTAACAAAAAAACTTATTCTTACTCATTTATTAAAAAGTGGGCATGGTCGGTACAAAACTATATGGCAACTTTTTTTATACATAAAAATTTTGTGTAATAAATATCGGGGAAGTTCTTTAAACAAGAATTTTAATTTTAAAAAAATCTTATCTTTATTGGTTTATTAAAAAGTGGGCATGGTCGGTACAAAACTATATGGTAACTTTTTTTATACATAAAAATTTTGTGTAATAAATATCGGGGAAGTTCTTTAAACAAGATTTTTAATTTTAAAAAAATCTTATCTTTATTGGTTTATTAAAAAGTGGGCATGGTCGGTAAAAAACTGTATGGCAACTTTTCTTTAATTATAAAATTTTGTGTTATAAATTTTAGAGAAATTCTTTAAACAAGAATTTTAATTTTAAAAAAAATCTTATCTTTATTGGTTTATTAAAAAGTGGGCATGGTCGGTACAAAACTGTATGGCAACTTTTCTTTAATTATAAAATTTTGTATAATAAATTTCAGAGAAATTTTTTAAACAAGAATTTTAATTAACAAAAACCTTATGTTTATTGGTTTATTAAAAAGTGGGCATGGTCGGTATAAAATGGTATGGAAAAATTTATTTAAGTATAGAAATTTTGTATAGCAAATGTCAGAGAAATTCTTTTAAAAATAGTTATTTTTAATATTAAAAAAAAACTAATTTAAATTATTTTGTTAAAAGTTAGGTCATAAAAGTGGGCATGGTCGGTAAATAACTATGAATATAGAAATATTTATTCAAGTATAGCAATTGCATGTAAGAAATTGCAGAGAAATCCTTAGAAATATAGAATTTTAATCAAATTGTTTTATTAAAAAGTATGCTGCACAATAGATCTTAAAAATATTAAAAAGTGTGCATGATCTGTACAAAAGTTATATGGCCACCTTCGCCATAATGACAGAAATTATTTGGAAACGGCGTAAAAGTGGGTGTGGTTAGCCTAAATACTACATGAATATGATTAGAGAAATCCATTTGAAAACCAAAAATTTGTAAAATAAACAAACATATCAAGAGAAAATAAGTTTCATTATAAAGATTTTGTGCTAAAATGTTGTTTTTTCTTTTTAATGTTGGATTAGATAAGATCTGCTATGTTTTGCTACCCTTTTTCATATTTAAAGCTGCTTTAAAAAAAGTTAAAAGTCTTAATGGAAAAGATAAAAAAATATGATATAAACCCGGCACAGAGATAACACTATCATGGTGTGCGCATAACATTGATATGTTTATTGCGATTTGTAAGTAATTTTTAAAATAATGTCGATTTTAAAAAAGTGATATGTGGCAACGCCCGTGTTATATTTCAAATTCACTTGACTACGACAGCGACACTTTAAATATTCTTAATTTCTGGAATTAAGCACAAAAAAAGATTAATGTTTTGTTATTCTTAATTTATTTACTTTTTATTTTCAATAAAAAAATATTCAATAAATTATAATTTTCCATTCCTGCTATAAATGGGTGACAAAATGCATGTGAAGGCATAAGTTTTCTTGTTCGTTACAAGGCAAGTACTCGTATATAACGAAGTGTGTAAATAAAACACATACACATACATGCTTTGAGATTATATTATGTATTGCCATGACACTAGACTACAAAAATCATAATTTTATTAATGTACGAGCACGAGCGTAAATTTAATAATTGAAAATTTAAAAATTAGAATTAAAAATATATTTGTTTGTTTTTAATTAACAAAACATTTTTTAGGGAATTTTGTTAAAAAAAAAAAAAAAAAAAATCAGGGTGACCTGCATGGAAGCGTTGATGCAATTTAAAAAAGTATTTTTATTGTAGGTGAGTGTTATTATTGTTGGTGGCTTATTGAATAAGCCACCAAACGTGCTTTCAAACACTTTTGACATGTTAAAAGTTCACAACACTATTTCATTATTTTGTTTTTGTTTTTGTTTTTTTTTTTGCCTTTCAATTAAATGTTACAGGGTAAATAATGACATTAAAAAAACATTCATAAGTGAGTGTAAGGGTAAATAGCAATTTTACACTTTAAGGTGCGAGTATGCGATGTGAGCAAAAAGCTTAGATAAGTTTAGTTTTAAATAGTTGCAATTATTTCTTGAAAAAATATTTTTGCTTGTTTTTAAGGAAATAAAATGACAATTTTAAAGGCTGCATACTGTACTGAGAGAATCGAGTCCATAATTTAGTTGGAATAATAAAATTTTTTAGTTGTGATGAAAAAAATTTGATAATGTAGTCAAAAATATTATTGAGAGAACAAAATTTTAGGTTATATTATCAGATTGCGATCATTGCAACTAGAAAATTTGATTATAACAACCAAATTTGTGACTGGTAGCAAATTCTAGAACCAAATTATTGAATTCGTTAGTAATTTAAATGGAAATTTTAATCGATATTTAATGTTGTAATTTGCACCCAGCTCTCACAAAGAAAGCAAACAAAACCTTACAGAAAAAGTCTAAAAAACATAAATTTTTTTAACCCCGGTGTCCTTATGATAATTAAAGTTTGATAACACGCAAATTATGTACGATTTTTATGGTTTTTAATGTTTTTTTTATATTGAATTAACAGTTCAGAAGCATCCAAATGTACCAAAAAATTTTTTTTTCTGGATTTTTGCTCAAAATCCTAGCTTTACTCGTAATATATAAAATTCGGCTGTATGTGTGTTTGGCATTATACTCCTCCTAAGCGGCTGGACTGATTTAATTGAATTTCTGTGTATGTCTTTGGCTTACGCCGTGGAAGGTTGAGTGTTGCTAATACACCCGGCAGCTGGTATCTGGCTTATTTATCTACTACCTATTTTTACATGGTTTTACATGGTCCTTTACTCTATGAGCACGATTTCTTAGAGTAAGAAGATCGAGTATAAAAAAATTTTAAATTTTAGTTAAAACTTAACTTAAATTTGTATGAAAATTAAAATAGATCACGCCCACTTTTAAAATTTTTCTGAAATCGGAGAACTCCTACACCGATTAGAGAATTTTTTTTTCTCTTTTTAATTATTTTTCAATATAAATAAAATTTTATATTGAAATATGCGGGGCCAGCTAGTTTATTTATATTTTTTTTTTTTTTTTGAATTCTAAATCTTATGGTTCTGAAAGATTTTATCTACAACAATTCTCTAAATTTGCAAGGATTTTTGTACCTTAGGCAGCTTTTTACTTAAAAAAATTATACTTTTTTATAATTTCAAGAAGAAGAAGGGTAATGGATTCTTTAACAAAACCAAAATCTAAATTCTATTTAAAAGATGGGCCTTACAAGAACATGGTAGAGGGCTCACGTGGCTACTTTATTACAGGCAACAGCGTGGAGAGTTCTCTTATGTAGCTCTCACTAAGATAGAATTTTAGCTAACAGAAGTTATTTGAAGAAAAAAATGTTACTTTAAACCATTTTTTATACACTGTAAGAATTTTCTTTAATAATCCAATGAAAAAAATTAATTATTTTTCAGCCAATGGCAACGTTTCATTAGATTCATGAAATATTTCAATAATTTAATGAAATATTTATTCATTTAACGAAATAATTTCAATGAATCAATGAAATGTGGTTATTAGTTTAACGAAAGGTTGTTATTGAATTATTTTTTCAGTGTAAAATCAACTTTTTTCAAGTTGATGAATTTAATTTTCTTATTTTTATTGATAATTTTTTTTTTCTTAAAAAAAATATGAGCTGTTATTTTTGAAAGGGCACTTTTTATAATTTTAATAAAATTTAAGCTCTTTCTAATTGTAAAAATCACTATGTATTTTTTTTTTAAGTGTACTTATACCACTTTCAAAAGTAACAGCTGAAATAATAAATTTTAAATTATTTTTAAAATTTCATATCAAAACAAAGAGAAATTTACTTTTTTCTCTTACAAATCTAATTACAACCATCACTTAGTTGAAGTAGTCGGTCACCTTCCCTTAATTGTGACGTAATATAAAGAATTTTTTTTATTTAAAAAAAAAAAAAAATTAAATTACTTTTTAAGCTCATTGGGAGTTTAAAATTATTATAAAACAATTTTTTTTAACTGTTAGTTGTTAATAAAACAATTATTTACAAATTAGTGAAATTGGCACGTTGTTTTAATACTCGTACGTACATACACATTTAAAATAAATTGTAAACCTGATGGGACGTTTAGTTTTTCTTTTTATTTATTAAATCCAATAGTGATGGCGGCTTTAGCTGTTACTAGTTGTTACTATTGACAGACTAGGCAAATATTTGCTAAAACATATAAATCTCAATTGAAAGGAAAGCAAAATTTTATTTTTAAGAAAACTCATAACAGATTGTTTATGTAAAAGAAGTATTTAGATTTGAGTGAGATGACACTTAAAATATCCAAATAGCCCCCAAAACTACTCTGTACACCACATCGAGCCATGACCGGCAAAAAAGCTTAACCAACATTACATTCGATTTTCGGTTTTTTATAAAAATTACAAAAGTGTATGTTAAAATTTCATAGTTTAATTTTAGTTTAAGTTGACATTACTTGTTTGCTTAGAGCAAACTTATTTAAAAAAACACCTTCTCCTGTAGAATTTTATAATTGGAGGTTAAGCTTTTTTGGCGGTCATGGCTTGATATGGCCTCTGAGTGTTGCCAGTAATTTTTTCAGTACAAAGAATACGGTAGTTATTTTTTCTTAAAACCATAAAACGCTTGTAAGCAAACAACTCATATACCAGTAGTTTTAAAGCTATCCATTTTATGAAAAATGGACACGAAGTAGTCCAATTTTTTTAAGGGCAGTTGTTTTAATTTCAATGCAATAGAGTTGACCTGGGAAACGTTCATTTAAAATTGCTTTTTTGCTTAAACAAAAAATTTTTCTTTTACAAGCATCTTAATCCTATTTTTTACTGTTTAAAAAGGATTAAATAGTAAATCAAAGAAAAGTGCAAAGTATGTATAAGACGCCGTGTTGTCAACGTAGTGCATTTAGCACTGTTTTAGTGTTTTTGTTAGTAGTTTTATGTGGAAAATTTTTTATTTATTGCCTTTTTAGTTTTGGTGCTTCTCTTTGCTCGTCAGTGACATGTCACTAAATTTGTGTGTAAGTTGAACAATCAAAGCAAACTAATTGTTCCGGTAAAGAAATTTTTGGGGGAATTGATTTAGTTAAAAAATAAATAAAAATAAAGACTTGGAAAAAAATAAAGTTTTAAATTCGTGTTTGTTCGGATTTTAGTGCTTTTTTTTAATACACGTTTTTTCTTGGTTGCGCTGCTCTTTGACATACAGAAGTTGACAATGCTCTCTTTATTTCTCTCTCTGTCTCTCTCACTCTTTTCCACTCTCTCTCTTTTTCTTGCAGCAATAAAAATTGTGTATTGTAAACTAGAACTTAAAACTTTTTGTACTATTTTGATTTGTTGTTTGGAAAATTAATAAACTAATTAATTTAAATTAAGAAATTAATTAAGAAATTAATTAATTTATATTAAGATTTTAAAGAAATTGTTTTTTTTTTGAGAGAGAATACATAAGATATTATGATTTGTTGTTTGAAATATTAATAAATTAATTAATTCAAATTAAGAAATTAATTAATTTAAAATAAGTTATTAATTAATTTAACTTAAGATTAAAAAAAATTTTTTTTAGAGAATAGATAAGAAATTTTAATTTGTTGTTTGTAAAATTAATTAATTTAAAATTAAAAAGTAATTAAGGAGTTAATTAATTTAAATTAAGATTTTAAAAAATGGTTTTTTTAGAGAACAGATAAGAAATTTTAATTTGTTGCTGGAAAAATTAATTAATTAAAATTAAGAAATTAATTAACTAATTAATTCAAATTAAGATTTTAAAAAGATTGTATTTTTTAGAAAACAGATAAAATATGTGCAAAAACTCGCATTTAAAAAAAACAGTGTTGTAACTCGTAATGATTTTATGCTTTTATATTCAGGCGAACGTTAGCTTCTTTCATACAATTATATTAAAAACAAAAAATTTTCTATTTGTATTTTATTTATGTTTTTTTTTTAACAGAACTGAAACAGGCAATAAAAATTTATCTTATCTGACTTTGCTTTTACCTCAAAACTCAACAAACTAGAGCACATAGTCGTTCATAGCCTTTGTGTACCCGCAGAAATTTATTGCAAATGCAGTAGTCATGTGTTTGGGTGGAATTTAAATATTGGTGGCAAGAAGCTTACTTGCCACTTTCACTTACTTTCAATAGATTTGCATGTTTAACTATAATTTTCATTTGACTAGTACATACTAATAACAACGATTATTCAAAGTGTAGTATAAAAAATAAATAAAAAACACTTTTAACGCCCATTTATATACAAACGCCTGCAAATAAAACATGTCTTGTACACTGAAGTTTGTCCATAATGAGAATAACATTTAAAGTTGTGATCATCAACTTCTAGTGTTGACTCGCATAAAATATTTAGGTGGGTTCTCACTGCACAGCATAATTGGCTTCATTGGAAGACTAAATATTGAACAATGTACTTATGGGCTATGCAAAAGATGATCTGGGTCGTGGTACATTTACAGTAACAATAATAATGTGTAGAGTGCCACCAGCGTTGCTGGCTACATTTATATAAAAAAAGGCTAGAAAAAGCTAAAGCTAAAAAATGCTAGGAAAAAGTTAAAAAAAACTATCGCTTTAAATTCCAAATAGTAATTATGATTTTTATAAAAAAAAGGTCGTTTTAAACATGCTTTCCTTTTTGGTCATAACTTGCTTTTTTATCCACAAAAAAATTTTGTATTAAAGCCAATACGAGTATCTATGTAACGCAAAAGAAAGCAAGTCGATATATAGAAAACTTAGCAAGTTATGGCCAATAAGGTAACCAGATCTACTAAAACGGCCGGAAAGAAACAGTAGTAGAACTGGTTACCTTTTTGGTCCTAACTTGCTTAGTTTTCAAGATATCGACTTGATGTCTATTGCGTTGAATAGATAACCGTATTGGCTTTAATTGTAACATTTTTTTGCGGATAGTGCGAAAAAAATTTTTTTCGCCAAAAATTTTTTTTTTTTAGAAAAAAATGAAAAAAAATTTTTTTGTACTATCCGCAAAAAAGAAATAGCGAAAAGGAAAAAAAAGCTATTTTGAAAATGAAAAAGGCTAGGAAAAAAGCTAGAAGCTAAATCATAAATTTCGAGGCTAAATTGGAGAAAAAAGACTAAATCTAGCCTAAAACAGGCTAAAATGTCAACGCTTAGTGCAACAGCGAAAAATATTAGTGGCAGCTTACATCGCTGCTACTAAGAGTTACTAAAAAATACAAAATTTTACAAATTAAAGTCTAGCGTTGTCAACTTTTGAATTTTAAAAAGCACCGTAATAAGAAAAAAATGGGTATTTAAAAAAAAATACGTTTCCAAAACTTTATTATTTTCCAAGTCTTTATTTTGTTAACTACTAGATGTTTTTGTCCGATCTCACCCGGCCTAGTCTTTTATTACGTATACTTAGAGTCGGTATCCTAAGAGAACTTATGTACCAATTTAAAGAAATTCGCTTACAATTAGAATTTTAATTGTTAAAAAACCCATACTTTTGCTAACATTACTAGCAGAGGCGCCAGCTACAGTACTAAATAAGAAATTTCAAAGCTTAAGTTCAGCTCGGAGACATATTTTTTTGAAAAGTGGGTGTAAAATGGGTGTGGTCGGTCCAAAAGTATATGGCGACCTTTCTTGCAGTATAGCGATTATATGTCGAAAATTTTTATTATAACGAACAAGCAAACTTTTTGTTTGAATTTAATTTATATAAATTTGAAACTAGAATTCAAAAAAATGTCTAATCGACAACCCAGCTATGCACTTGGATTGAAGAACTTTGCTTAAGGATATAGAATAGAACCCCATATCTCAATAGCTGCCTTGCTAGGCCTGCATATCAACGACTGGGCTTTACATTTTTCTTTTCCTTAACATGAAAATTACAAATACTACTAAAACAATTTTTTTACGCTGTTCAAATTTGTTTCTTCATTGTCTAAATAAAATTGCGGAAGGTGGCTATGTTTTTGCAACTATTGCTGTTAGGAGGTCGGCCTGCTAATAAAAAAACTGACAATGTCTACAGAACAAATCGAAATACATTCAAAGGTTGTGTGACAAGTGAAAAGTAACATGTTCTGGCTACAAAAAATAATAAACTGTATTGGTCCCTGGTGTTAAAACAGGAAGTGGTGAAAGAAGCCATCAATCACTCGTTCAATAATTCACTTATTCATTTCTAAAACTTTTATATCAGTTGCTTATGTAATGAGAAAAGGATATAAACAACTAGAGTTTAAAAGTTAAAGCATGAAAAAATCGTAGAAAAAAATTAATAATTTTTTTTAGCAAAAACAAAAGTTTAATTTTTACTACAAACTTAGATCGGTAATCTTTGTCTTACCATGAAAGTCGCTCTTGTAGTTGAATTTGTAATAAAGTTACATAAAATTTATAGCCGGAGTTGCCATATATTTGTGATTTTAATACGAAAGAGATACCTATAATCAGTGACGGTGATTGCAAAAATGCCTCGTTTTGCTCAACACAAAAAAACACAAATTTTGTAGAATTAAATGAACATTTTTCGCTAGTCTTTTTGGTGTCTGTTTAAAAGAGATTCTGCTGTATTTAAAAAAAAAATTTTTTAAATTTTGTTTCATTTAAATTAATATGTCTTATAAATTAAATATTTTTTTTATTAAAATTTTTATAAATTTTTTTCATTAAAATTTATAATCTTTTTTTTTAAATAAAATTCTTATCACTTTAATATTTTTTTTATTATTTTTTTTATTTTTCAAAAAACTTCTTTTAATTTTTAAAATTTTCTTTAATTAAAATTTTTATAATTTTTTTTTCTTAAAATTTTTATTTTTTCTCATTAAAATTTTTATAATTTTTTTCATTTAAATTTTTAACTTTTTTTAAATTAAAATTATTATCATTTTAATATTGTTTTATTAAAATATTTTAAATTTTTTTTCATTAAAATTTATAGATTTATTTTAATTAATTATTATTATTATTATTATAATTATTATTATTATAATTATTATTATTATAATTATTATTATTCTAATATTTTTTTCATTAAAATTTTTATAATTTTTTTCATTAAAATTTTTATAATTTTTTTCATTAAAATTTATAAATTTATTTTAATTAATTATTATTATTATTATTATAATATTTTCTTATTAATTTTTTTTAATTTTTTCATTAAAATTTTTATAATTTTTTTTTTAATTTTTATTTTTTTAAATAAAATTTCTATAATTTTTTCATCAAAATTTTGTAAATTTAATTTTTTTCATATAAATTTTTTTATTCAAATATAATTAATTTTTTTTATTAATTTTCTTGTTAAAGTCCTAAAATTGTGTTTTTTTTATTTACTTGAAGCGTTTTTTGTAAATTAAAAAAAATTTTTTTTTTTTCATTTTGTTATCACTAAAACTAAAATCATTTGCTTAGCTAAAATACTCGTTATAAATACAAGTATTTCTGAGTATTTCTTTGCCATATAGTTTTATGTTTGTAAGCTTTTATATGTGAGAGCATTAAGAAGAAATTTGTTACCAACCATAAAACGCTCTGCTTATGTATTTTCAAGTGAGTGTGTGCTCGCATGAAATAAAATAAATAATTTTCACTCAAGATTATATTGAAAATAAACATGCAGGAAACCATAAAATAAAAAAATAAGTGCCAATAAACGAGTAAAAATACGCATACACACACACAGGCAATTATTTGATGTTGTTTATATAAGCGAGGGTACATTTATGTACTCTAATGTATGCAGGCAGGCAGGCGTGTGAATTTAAATATGAGCTTTTGAAAAACATTTATTTATGGTTGTGTTTTTGTGTGAGTATGAATTCGTGTCTCTTATTTTGTAATTTTCAACGGCATCCCTTTTTAAACTGACACCCTTACGGTAAGTTTATATTAAACAAATGTTTGATCAGTAAAGTGTAACCTTTGCGTCATCTGCATACACGTTAATATATTTTCAAGAAATATTAGCTGTTTAGTAATTTAAACTTTTAATAAAAGACAACCGTTTTGGGTTCTATAGATATTTGCAAGACTAGTAGTTAAGCTTATTCAATCACATTTAGACTGTCTATTTCTGTTTAAAAAAAAATTATGTAGGACATTAGGAAGGCCTTATGCTTTTAGGCATCCTTTAAATTTAAAAAAAAAAATAAGTCATTTGACTTTATTATAAGTTTTTTGATGATAATAAATAAAAATATTTGCTTGTGAATTCAAAGAAAATTAATGTAGACTTGAAATCTATATTATGGCAAATTTGTTTGAAACATTTGTCATAATTTCTACTTGAAATTGTTATTAGTCATTTTAAATACCATCTATTTTAGAAGCAGAATCAAATTTCAATAGTTTAACAGGCAGGAATCTAGATAGAGGATCTTGATGAGTCATCATGGCATTAGGGTTGAAGACAATATTTATTCACTATGACAAAAAAGTTACCTTTAATCTGTCTATCAAAACTTTGCAAGCTTTTCTCTTGAACACATTTTTAGCTTGTGAAGTATTAAAACCTTCAAGAGAATGGAGCAATTACTACAGGCTGTTTCACAGATCATTTTAAATATCTTAGTGTGTTATACTTTTTTATTAAATATGATCTTTTTCCTTATAAAAATTCTGTTTCACTAAAATTGTTTTTAATTGCTGAATATTTTTTAATTAAACACGCTTGTTAATTAAAAAATTCTTTGCTTGAAACTAAAACTCATTTAAAAAGAACTGTTTTCAATAATTCACTTACCCGAATGACTGGCCTCTCGTATCAGATCATTTATAATTTCATCTCTCACATTTATGCCTAAATTTTTAAGCATAAATTGCAATTCATTTGCTGTCACACGGCCATCACGATTTCTGTCTAATAAATCAAATGCTGTGCGTAAATCTAGAAAAGAAAAGAAACATAATTAATAAAATCATAATCATATTTTTAAGAGGAATTATCCGCTAGCAAGCCCAGGAAAAAAAGGCGGCTTTGCTGATAAGTAAAGTCCCACTCACTTTTTGAAAAAAAATTAATTTTTTTATTAGCAAATATGCTTTTATTATTAAATTTAATTATTACCCAAAGAAAAGTAAAATTTATGCCATAAGGTACTCGTGTACGTATGAGGAATATTGCTTGATAATAAAAAGTTAATTATACGATTACGGCTTCTGTGTAACCAACGATTACGGCGAATGACCGAAAAAATACTTGAAAACACACAAAACACAAATCCAATAAACTCACATATTTATTAACTATTTCTTTATCAACAATTAACTGTGGAAGAATTTAATGATTAGTAAGCTGCCTTAAAAATAATTTATTTATTTTTACTAAAATCAAGTTTAACTTTTTATTGCATCAATAACATCTTCAGGTACTCTCCCAAATTCGAACTAAACTGGAACCCACAACTAGTCCAGTAGGAGTAAATGTAATAAATACTAATTTTGTGTAAGGTAGCCTCCTTCATAAGGTTAGTTTAAATAATTTACATTAAAAATTATTCATAGGGATTACTACTCATAGAGTAAAAAACCGGTTCAGACGGGCTAAAAAAAAAACTGGTAAACAATAACTGCAGGTAACACCCACATAATAATAAGCGAATCATTTTCACAGCAACAGGATTTGAGAATTATACTCCCCCGTATAGCAGGGTTTTTAGGTCATATAAATTATTGTAAAATAGATTATAAAGGTCGCGGTGAGACTATAGTCCATGTCGATAATGTACATATAATTTATGCTCACTTTAATACTGGTTCTTTGCTTCGTACACAGAAAAAAAATTAGGAACCAATTAAAAATTTTAATTAAAAAATTTGTTAAACCAATTAAGTTTTTAATTGAATTAGTTAAATATTTAATTAATTTTATATATTTTTCAGTTTAATTAAATATTTAATTGACTCAATTAAAAATTTAATTGATTTAACAAATTTTTTAATTAAAATTTTTAATTGGTTTTTAATTTTTTTTTTCTGTGTACAACACACGTTTTTTGAAACCTAGTCCTTTTTATTTTGTACCAGTTTTATGTTACCTAAAGCACGGCACTAGTAGTTTTCGCACCAAACCACTTTTTTTTCCAAAACTTTGATTAATTTTACCCGAATTTGCTAAGCACGATATTTGCTTTGGAAAGTATCTACGACTCTAACTGAAGGCCGTTAGGCCACCACGTTATACGGGGTCTATCTGTCTGTATTTATATATGAGTGTCTTGTTATATCTTAAATTCAATCATATCAAATCTTATTTACAATTTCAATTGAAAATTCTGCAATTCAATCCATCTATCAAGTATATTTTCAATACAGCATCATATCTGCTTTAAAAGAATTTATTTTTTTTACACACAAACAAAAAAAAAATGTATTATTCAAGACAATAAATTGATATCGACAACAAGATACGATGATTTTCTTTAAAATGACTTAAGTGACTAAATGAAATACATGCAACCAGCAAAAAAAAAAAAAAGGAAAGAAACCACAAAAAAATTTTTTTAACCTAAAGCTACAGGAAATAACTACAAAAACAACAACATCAACAATTATTTATGTACAACACAGGAAACGCAGTCAGTAAGTAGTTGTAAGGAAAGAATATTAACAGAAAAAAAACGATTTTTATGTACAACAGAGAATTTAAAATAAAAGAGAAGAAAGAAAACTTGAAAATGTCATTTGATATGTAAAGAGCTGTGCTAAATCTTTTGAGCCATACAATTCTGTTATCAGTGTGCTGTTGTTGTTGTTATTTATTTTGCTGTTGTATTACCCAACTGTATGTAAAACAAAAATCCTTGAACAAAAAACACTCTGGTATGTTTGTATGTGTGGGAAAATGCACGCACCACTTTATAGATTTCAGTGAAATTCATAAGCCGATGGTTGTTAATATTGCTGTAGTCGTTGTTGTTTGTTATTATTGTCGATAGAGATAATGCAAAATATGCATGAATGAATATTTGCATGAATATAAATAAAAGCTCATGCAACCAATATGCACCTGCACACACTCACCACAAAAAAAAATATGCAAATAGTTCACCGTGGTTTACAGAGGTTCTATATTTATATTTTTATATAATACAGGGTCCGCCAAATAACTTTTTTTTTTGAAAATGCTTTAAAAATATCGAGTGTAGCTTCGGCTGTTTGGCACGTAGCGCTGTCCTGTTGAAACCAAATGTTGCCAATATCCTCCTCTTCAATTTTTGTGAACAAAAATTCGTTCAACAAGGCCCGATAACGATCGCCATTGACTAACGGCCACTCCTTGCTCATTTTCGAAGAAAAATGGCCCAATTATGCCTCTGAACCAAAATCCGCACCAAACAGTGACTCGTTTTGGGTGCGTCGGCTTTTCAATGTATGCGTGCGGGTTTTCTGTGCCCATCTGAAACGATAATTTTTTTTTTGGCTAAATCGGTATCTTCTGTAAGTCGATCGCAGGCCCACTTAGCTAAGCTAAAACACAACCATATTCTTTCAGCGGAAGGATAAAACTAATTATCTGTCAAATCAGACATGAGCTAAGTGTTACCATTCACGAAATAAAAACGTTAGATGGCGGACCCTATAGTAAAATCCTTTGAACTAGTAAACACTTCATAAATATTTAATAAAGAAAATAATTATTTTTCTTACATTAAAATTTTAAAAATAATAAAAAAATTATTTTTATGCTCAAAAGTTCATAAAAAAATTTTACAAAGAATATTTTGTAGAACATTTTAACCCTTTAACTCTTAAACTTACGTGTCTTCATGGTATTTTTTTAATTAAGAGTAAAAAAAAGCCATTAATTGAAGAGCTAGAAGGTTAAAAGTTTCCATAGAAATATTCTTCGTAGTGTTTTGCTTAAGTTTGCTGAGCATTTCTTGTAGCTAAAATAGAGTATTCACCTGATGGCTACTCCGATTCACAATTGAACTTTGAAAAAAGGGGAAACTTTAAGGCCCATTTTAACATATTGCCCGATGTAAAATTTTTTTCGAGGCCCTCTCTGTTGCCATAATTTCGTTATTTTGAAAAAAAAATTCTATTTTGTCGTACAGTGTTATTTATTAAGTTACGGTACAAGTAAAACTTTATTAAAGATACAAAACACAACACAACACTTTATATTAGTTTTTAGTTTAACAATAATAAGTAAATAATTTATTGCACACGAATCAAATTGTTTTCTATTATTTTGTTTCGTTTTTATAGACAAAAAAAAAAAAAGAAGGATCAAGTTTTGCTAGGGGAATGTCAATCATTTATACAGGTTAAAACACAGTAAGAGGTAATTAAATGCTTGTTCACGACATGCAATGTTTAATAACAGCATTTCAACAAAAACCTTTTACTAGTTTAGAGATTGGCGAGGGGGAGTAAATAAAAGCAAGCAAACGAATGAAAAATTAATTAAATTGTAATGAAATATTTTGCAACTATTTAGCTGGATTTAAGTGATATGGGGAATTAAAAACAGTAAAGAAAGATATTACTCAGCCACCCTGTTAAGAATTGACATATTTAGTGGTGCTTTGCTACACTGAAAAAAAAAATGTTTCACAAATTCTATGAAGCGATCTTTCATATAATTATTATGAATGAATAATTTACTAAATTAAAGAAATTATTTCATTGAATTTAATGAAATTATTTCATCGGATTAATGAAATTATTTTGTTGGATTAATGAAATTATTTTGTCGAATTAATGAAATTATTTCATTGAATTTAATGAAATTATTTTATCGGATTAATGAAATTATTTTATCGGATTAATGAAATTATTTCATTAAAATTCAAGAAATTATTTCATTAAAATTCAAGAAATTATTTCATTAAAATTCAAGAAATTATTTCATTAAAATTCAAGAAATTATTTCATCGGATTAATGAAATTATTTAATAGGATTAATGAAATTATTTTGTCGAATTAATGAAATTATTTCATTAAATTTCAAGAAATTATTTTATTGAATTTAATGAAATTACTTTATTGAATTTAATGAAATTATTTTATTGAGTTACCAAAAATTATTTTATTTGAATTTAGTGAAATAATTTATTTGGACTAATGAAATTATTTCATCGGATCAATTAAATTATTTTATTGAATTTCTATTATTTCCTTGTATTAAATGAAATTATATTACTGAATTCAATGAAATTATTTAATCGGATTATTAAAATTATTTTATTGAATTCATTGAAATTTTATTGAATTACAAGAAATTATTTTATTTGAATAAAATTATTTATTCGAATTAATGAAAGTATTTTGTTGGATTAATGAAATTATTTTGTCGGATTAATGAAATTATTTCATTGAATTAATGAAATATTTTTCTCAAATTAATTAAAGCATTTCATTGAAATTATTTTATTCAAGTGAGTGAAGATAAATGTGCCCATTACGTTTTTTAGTATTTGTAAATATGTTGTTAGTATTTATGACATACTCATAAATATGTTTAGAAGAAATATAAGTGCATGAGTACAAATATGCATAAATACGTTGACTTCTCAAGAAGATTACGGGATAGGACACATATCATTTTAAGGGGAGGTCGTCTAGATATGTAATCTACCACCCAAATACTCAGAAGTTAATTTGGACTATTTTTAAAATTTTTTTTAAATTTCCATATACTCCAGTGCTGTTGCTTCGAGGGATTTTTACCATTCCCCAATTTGCCGAGATACCATTCCCGATTTTGCTCATGAAAATTACCAAAATCAAAAAGGAATTTAGTCTGTAGGCTCTAAACTTTCTGTAAGTGTTTTAACATTTTCTGATAATTTCGTAGTTTTTATTTTATGATGCAAAACGGAAACCGCCAAAATCCTTGGGAAAAATTTGTGATTTCTTAATAAAAATTTTTTTTTTAATTTTGAAATTTAATTACTGAAAATTAAATTTAAAAGCTTTTGTGTAACATATTTTACTAGTACTTTTTTAATAATCATTTTTTAAGCTTCTGTAACACTTTTTTAATTTTTTTTCTCGTGTTAAACGTTAAATTTAGTACCTGATAATTGGATCTTACAGCAAAATTATAAAAACAAAAAACTCAAATTTAGTGCACAAACAATATGCAGTTTGAATTAAATAATTAATTTTTATTGTTAACAGAATTGGAATAATTCTACAGCTAAGCAAAACCCTTTAAAAACATTATCTGTTAAAGTTGTCCCCTTGTCACTGTTTACACTGATAAATTTGATTTATTTTTTTCTTCTTTTCCTCTCAAGCAAAAAAAAACTTTAAATTGCAACATTACAAAAAAAATTTTTCAAACAACAACAAACGTGAACATTTTAAGAAAACTTTACTGAAAAGGGGAAAAACAAATGGGTTTGAGTCTACAAAGTGTTGAAAACTTTTACTAATTTTTGTAGTTGTGGCAATAAAAAAAAAAAAGAAAAACTTTTCATGTTTTATTTGCTTTAGTGACAGCACCGACCTCATTACGAGCACTGGCTTATATAAAAATTCATGTTGTTACTTTCATAACATTAAAAGAAAATAATAAAAAATTGTTTGCTATTGCAGGCTGACAAGTTGGTTAATATTGAAACTGTTTGTAAATCATGATTTTGTATTTGTTTATATGGGAACCCATACAACATGCACTAAAGGCAGAGCACAGAAAGGTACACGTGCAGAAAACGTTGTTGGTTGTAATTTAAGGTTTAGCTTTCAAATTATTTATTGAACCAAAATTGCTTGTTTATGTATTTAAAAAATTTAATGGAAATCGCCATGAATATTTTTTTTATTTTAAATGAATAAAAATATGAAATTAATATTAAAAATTTAATTTAATTACCATGAAAACTTATTAAATTCATTAATAAAAATGAGATGCTTGATTTATTAGAGGCTTAATTGATTCAATTTAATTGAAAGTGAGTGATTAAACATTTAATTGATTCAATTAAACATTTAATTGATTCAATTAAACATTTAATTGAGTCAATTAAATATTTAATTGAATTAATTAAATATTTAATTATAAATTTAATTAACTCAACTAATTGAGTTAAATCAATATTTAATTGAACTAATTAAATATTTAATTGAAGCAATTAAATGTTTAATCACTCACTTTCAATTGAATTGAATCAATGAACACTTTATTCAATCAATTAATTATTTAACCAGTCCCATTTTTATTAATTAAACTTATAAGTTGTCATATTAATTGGAATAAATTTTTAATATTATTTGAATCGAATAAATATTTAATTGAGTTAATTAATAATTTAATTATATTAATTAAATATTTAATAAAATCTATTAAATGTGTAATCCATCACTTATTAATTAAATTAATAAATATTTAATTGATTCACTTAAATATTTAATTGATTTTAATATTTAATTAAAATGGACTAATTAAGTATTTAATGAATTTAGCTAAATATTTAATCAATTTGACAATCATTTTCAAATATTTCTTTTCTGTGTATGGGAAGTAATTAGAAAAATATTTTATTGCACACACCCACTACTATTGAGGAATTGTTTTTGTTTTGTTTTTGTGTTAACCCTTTTTTCTCTCTTTTAATTAATAGAACTCATATGTGCACAATAAACAAAAAACCAAATACGTACTGTAGAACAAGTGTATGAAGAACAAACAATTTCATTTATTATTTATTACAAAAAATATTACAAACTTAATTTAGAGTTTATGTTGGATTCGTTATAGCCATACACGAGTGTAAATTAAATTGTCATTAAATTGAATAAAAAATAATTACTAGATTTTCTTACCCCGCACTTGGCTGGCAATTGATTTGTGATCCATTTTGTTGAATGTTTTTAAAGGATGGATAGGAAAAGTAGCGTTTGAGTAGGAGGGAGCAATTAAAAAGCAAAAAAAAAGTGTTGCTGTTTGTTTTGTAATGTTATTTTGATAGTATAGCTTTAAGTTGAACTAATTGATTACTTTTTAAGGTTCGGCTAATTGCCTTTTTTGAGAGATTTTGTTATACTGAGTTTTTATATGTTTAGTTTTTATTTTCTTTAATTCAGTATGATTTTGTTTATTTTAAACAATTGTTGATTTAAACCAAAGTACCTATAGTTGAAATTTGTATTATTTAATTTATGTTTAATTTTTTAAAACATATACAAGCACACAAAAACTATGGCAAAATTTTTTCTTTAAATTAATTTTGTATTCTCACAACATTTAATTTTAAGTTAAAAAAAAGATATTTAAAAATGTATTTTTCAGTTAAATTTGTTAAATACTAACACAATTAATAACAACTAAAATGTTTAAGTTTATCAAAAAAAACTTCATTTATGAAGCCAATGGCCTTTTTATGCAGCTTCTCTCTAACATACAAATGCAACCTTGTAAAGTTTTCAAAACACAAACAAAAAATAATTTTTACAATTTATTTTGCACGTAGTCGTTATATAAATTGTTTAGAAAATAAATTGTTGTAAATTTCTCTGCAAACAAATGTTGGCATGTCTACAACTCAAGGTGCCAAATCTTGCTTCAGTTATAAATTTTAGCATTTTGTCTTTTATTTTTTAAACATATTCAGAGGATTATTCAGAGGTGGCTTACTTACTATAACTTTAAAATCTCAATGTCTGCATTCATTAATTTTTATATTGAAATTCTTTACATTGTTTTTCCTACAAGAAAAAGTTTTAATTTTTTGTTGAGTGCGAGTTTTAGAAATTTACCATCAATTTTAGCCTTTAAGCTGTCTATAAATTTAAAATAAAACATAAAGAGATGCTGTTATTGAAAAACAACCAGACATTTAAGGACACCATGTAATTGTTATTGGTAACATTTTTATGACCATGATGCTGCATACAGTGTCTGGTCAAAAGGGATATTTATGTGTATCTTAAGAACAGTATAAGAATATTAGGAGACAAATAAGAATTATAATTACGCAGATGCGAATATGCTTGAAAGTTACACCGGAACAATAATTTTCTCCTCAGTTTGGCATTTTTTTGTTGCAAATTATAAAGAGAGAGAGAGAGAGAGAAAAGAAAGAACGAGATCAGTTAGTTTAAAGCTTTTTCATAGGGCAGTAAAATATTTTGTTGGCACATAATTTTGTGTCGACACAATTTTTTTGTATGTATTTTAAAGTCGCTTTCGGAACAAAAAGCTTCTTCTAACATATGCTTTTAAACTGCATTCATCCACTTGTTCTAAACAAAAATTTTTTTTTTTACTCAGGAACATATATATTTTAAGTGTCTCTAAAATACAAAGAAGCAGCGTTTCCTAACATAAATTTATTTTATTATTTGTTTCGAACAAAATTTTTGTCCGCACAAAATTTCTGTTATAAATTTTTTTTTTATCTATTCAGGAAAAAGTCTCTAAAACACAAAGAAAAAGCATTTCCCCGCACAAACTTTGTTTTATCATAATATTTACTCCGAACAAAATTGTTGTCCGCACAAAATTTATGTACTATATATTTTAAAGTCGCTCTCAAAAAATAGAACTGATACTATGTATAAAAAAAATTTTTTACGGACAAAAAAATTTTTTCCGAACATGCATTCAACCGAATAACGAAAACAGCTTCTTCTAACATTTGCTTTTAAGCTGCATTCCCCCATTTGTTTTAAACAAAATTTTTGTCTATACAATTTTTTTTATATCATTTTAAAGTATCTTTAAAACACAAAGAAGAAGCGTTTCCCGTCGTTTTAATTATAAGCTTATTTTCTGTGAGAGCCGTTTTTGCTTGAAGTTACGAATGTGTTCTGTTTCTCTCGAGCGTTTGTGCAGTTTGTTGCTTGATTAATTAATCATTTTCACTTAAATTTTTCACTTGCGGAACTTTAACTTTTATTGAAATTGAGTGTGTATGGGCCGCATTATTCCATATTAAGTTCTTTTTAGACTGAGGCCAAATCAACGCTTTCAATATGGAGCAAATTTTATAGGAATTTAAAAATTTTTCCATACAAAAAGACTAAAATTTTAGTAGTTTCATGCCATATCGAATATGACGATTTGGGCCATGGCTATGTAATCCAAACTTAAAGTTTCGTTTGTCAATTTTGTATGTATTTTTTAATGTTAACTGCAGTTCTAGTTGGAGTTTTCAAGGGCCAAATTATTTTATTTAGATTCCCTTAAAGTTTTTTAAAATTTCATTAAAAAGAGAAAATCCTTTTGATAAATAATTCACACAAATTAAAATTTTTGTTGTGTGGCGCTTAATAAATATTTTTAAAAGGACACTACACCCCACAAACTATGCTTGTTGCAATTAAATGACTCTAGATTTTTAGTGAATGAACTACAAGGAGTATGTATGTATGTATATATGTATGTATGTATGAGTGGTGTGGATGTTTAAATTTATTGCATGAATGACTAAAAATAAACTTCATTCATTCATGCACAAGGGTTAAGCCATCTAGATATGAGTATTTAGATGGCTTTGTTATTATTAGTGTTGCATATATATACAAATATTCATACGCATATAAAGGATGTTTTTTATAGACGTATAGAATTTAAGTTGGCATTACTGTTCAAGATGGCGACCGATTTAACAGCTGTCAAGTGATTTATTCTCAGTTTGGATTGGCAATTCATCATGAATAGACTCACGCCTGAGCAACGCTTGCGTAGATTCGTCGAATGGGCCTAAAACGAGATTGTCGTTGTTCCCGATTTTCATAAGCGAATTTTGTTTAGCGATGAAGCGCACTTCTGGTTGAATGGCTACGTCAACACAACAAAACTTCCGAATTTGGAGTGAAGCTAATCCTCAAGTGTATGTCGAAACACAGTTACATCCAGAAAAACTGACTGTTTGGTGCGCTTTATGGGCTGGTGGGATCATTGGTCCGTACTTCTTCAAAAACGATGATGGCCAGAACGTTACAGTCAATGGTGATCGGTATAGAGCCATGATTACTAACTTTTTCATTCCTGAATTGAACAACCATGATGTCCAGGAGCTGTGGTTCCAACAAGATGGCGCAACATGTCACACAGCTCGTGCCACAATCGATTTATTGCAAGACACGTTTGGTGACCGCCTAATTTCACGTCTTGGACCTGTGAATTGGCCTCCAAGATCTTGTGACTTAACACCGCTAGACTACTTTCTGTGGGGCTATGTAAAGTCATTGGTCTATGCGGATAAGCCACAAACGCTTGACCATTTGGAAGACAACATTCGCCGTGTTCGTCATCGAAAATTGGACGTCCAGATTGGACTACATCCGAGCCAGCCGTGGCGATCATATGCCACAAATCATATTTAAAATGTAATGCCACAAGATTATCTTTCGGATAAATAAAATTCATATCAATCGAAAAATCCATCGTTGTTTTATTGCAATTTAAAGTTCTATACGTCTATAAAAAACACCCTTTACATACATGTGTGTGTATATATCATTTATTAACTTGTTATTTATTTGTGTACTTATTTCATGCACAATGTTTTCCGTTGAAAGCTAAAGAATTAATGTTTGTAAATTTTATGGGTCATTGTATTATAATGAGGTTAAACATGACGAAATCAACAAATTTTCAAATGCAACAAATACTACCGTGTGTCCTGTATACTTAACCATACAATAAACAAACACACACGTAGAGAGAGAGATAGAGAGGGAGAGGGAGAGAGAAAGTGCAACTGCATTGCTTAACAAAATAAACTATATTTTTTAAATATCTTTTTTTCATCTTAATATTTTTTAAAATAAAAAAAAAGGTAGACAAATCATATAAAATACCACAAATAAGTTTTTTTTTTCTTTATTTAAACACGCCGCTTTTTTTTATTTTTAACTCTTAAATAAGTTGAAAAATTAAAGACAGATTTTAGTTGATTTAAATTAAATTTTTTTAGGTAGTTAAAAGTAGGTTAGTTAGTTAGAAAAGTATCGATGTTTGCACGCGCGTTGCCTCAGTAAGACTGACTGCATAAATAAGTGTTTCTGTAACAAAACTGAAACCACTAAATTTTCATTCAGTTTCTTGTTGTTTTGTTTATGTAAGTACGTACACATTACATACATTTGAAAATTCTGCTGTTAGCATAATGCATACATACGTACTTAACATTGTTGTTTATGCAACTGAGTTTGTGTATGTTTTTATAGCCAACGACTTGTTTGTTCATGTTGTTATTAGTTCTGCAAAAACAAATTTGTTTTTGTTGTTATCGTTTTGCTCTCACACATAAAATCACTTACACTTTTTCAAATGTTGTTAACGGCATTTTTACTGTAACACTCTCACTGTTAATTTCTAGCATAGGAAACGTTTTTATCAATTTATTTCTATTGCTCTCTATAATATTGGCTTTCCTATGATTTTTCTCTTTGAAATGAGTAAAATTTATGTTTAGTTGTTGTTGTTTGAAAACAACAATATTAGCAAATACATGTTACTGTTCAAGAAAACATTTATTGCACGTGATTTTCGATTTGTTGTTTTGATTTTGTAATTCGTATGACAATTATATTGGAAATGCTTAATGAAACCAACTAATTTTGTTAAAAAACATTTAAAAGGATACTTTATTCAATTACACTGTACAACAATATATAATTTTTTTTTCAAAATGAACAGGTTCTTGTTTATGGTAAAGGGGACCAAAAAAAATTAAACGTCTACCGGCGTTTTAAAATTTTCCGATTAATTGAAATGGCTAAAAAGATTCCAAAAATATAAAATAGAAAAGAAGATTACGCTTTCAGCAAATTATATCTCTGTATACAACATGCACATGTCTAGATACCCGTCACATGTAGACCAAGAAGAACAGAAATAATTTTTGCTCTCAATTTAGTCGCCTATACAGGAGGGGCTGTATTTATTATTAATTTTCGTTAAATTTTATTTGCTCGGTCATTAAATTTAGCCTTTCATGACACAGCTGAATTTTGTAAACAGAGAAATAACTTGCTGAAGGCGTAATCTTATTATTCTTGTATTTGTCAAAGTGTTTTATATAAGTTTGCTGGACATTTGATAAAACCAAAATAGAAGATTTAATTGGTTTGGTGATCGACTATGAACATTTTACAAAAGGGGAGAAGCTTTCAACACTATTTCGATATAAGGTCAGGTGTAAACGTTCAAAATGTTGCTATACGGATAAGATTTTACGATCCCCTCTACCATATTCAGTGGTTAGAACCTTGTTTTTTTTTTGTTGCACAGAGTTGTTAGAACTTTTTTTTTTTTGATCTTTAAATTACTCCTTAAACAAAAACTGAAAGGGGAGCCAATTTTAGAACTTTATAAATTATTCAAGCTCACATTTTTATTTGTATAAAAAATTTTATTTAAAACAAATTTCATACAGGTGGTCTGACACAGAATTCTTTGCTAGAATTTTAAATTTAATTTTAATTTTTAAATTCTTACTCGGTAGTGTTACATTTCAGAATTAAAGTGTTGTTTAAATTTAAAAATTTTCATTTCTTCTAGAAGAAAAATTATTACACATACTTATGCCACAACAAAGGGTTAAGCACAAAAAAAAAATTGTTTCAAGAAAAACCTTTTAATTATTAGCTTACATTTTAAACAACAACATTTGTTGTTAGTATAGCCTTTGATTGCATTTTGTGATTAAAAAAACAGTAGAATCTTAAAAACGTTAACTCGGGTAAGAATTAAAAACTCGGATAAGTTTACGGTGATGAACTGCCTCAAGAAGTGGAATAAGATCACTACGAAAGTCATAGCGAAATTCCACTCACCGAAATGATTAAGTCAAGTAGTGTAAACAACGAGAGTTTCAATGATAAAATTGAAAAAATTACGATGATTTCAAAGTTTTCGAATTTGAAAATGGCGGTTCAATTATAGAGGAAGATGTTCAGCAATCTAAAGTGAGTTTTTCGAAGGCAGTTGAAAGTATGAAGTTTGAAAAATAGTAAAGAGGAAAATCAAGTGGCAGAAAATGATCAAGACCTATTACCAAAAAAAAAAAAAAAAAAAAAAAAAAAAAAAAAAATTTAATTTTATCATACGAACAAATTTGAACCAGCAAATAAATGAAATCTAAGAATCATTTTTGTAGTGATGAAAACTAAGTCTACAAATAAAAATTTTATATATTAAATACATACATATATCCAACAAAAAAGATGTTTATTATTTAACGTTTTTTTTTCTTTTTTTTTAATTTGGAAAAAAAACTTTTTTGTAATTCTTGTGTATAAACGAAGGATAAAATTCGTTATCGTGGGCCAGACTGTAAATTTCTATTTTATAAAAACAACTAGTTCTTTTCTTAAGTTTAATATATTTTTTTTTCTTTTTTTTTTTTTTTTTTGTAACTAAACCTTAAGCTTAAAAAAACTAACCATTTCATAATAGAAATAAATAAAAGGTCAAATAAAATATTTTTATGTTCTTAGCAATTTCTGCAGTTCTACACTATGAGAAAAGAAAACGTATTAATCAAAAGCAAAAACTATTACAGAAAAAAAAATTTAAAAAAACAAGCCCCCTTATAAAACATACTCGTGCATACATACTTCCAGTGACCTTGTCTCTTTTTTCATTTTCATATCCAATCATGTTGCTCTCTCTCCTCATATTGTTTTCTCTCTATTTATTATTTACCCCTAAAAAATTACTATAGTTTTTTGTTTTATTTTTGTAACTGTTTAGAAAAATGTATTAACGGCTCTGCATGTGTTTGTGTACTTGTGTGCGTGCGACTGGAGAAAGCACATGAAATGCAAATTAAAATGTTAACTCTAAGTGTTTTTACACTGAAAGTTTAATTCTGAGTTTAACATTAAATCCACTGCAAAATTTATTAAATTGAGGATTTAACATACAGTGTGTCAAATCATTTTGTACAAAATTATATAAATTTCCCATAGAAATAAGTGTATGTAATGCGTTACTTTGTATAAAATTTATTACACAGCACGTGTGAAGTGATTGAAGATTTTAATGTAACGTAACAGATTAAATTCCCTTTTGTTATTAGTAATTTTCCTTTGGAAAAAGCGGAATGGTACCTCGGCAAAATGGGGAATGGTAAAAATCCCTCAGAGCAAGAGTACTGGGGTGTGAGGGAATTTAAAAAAATGTTTTTAAATAATTCAAAGTAACTTCTGAGTATTTAAGTGGTAGATTGCAAATCTAGACGACCTTCCCTTTAAAACGATATATGTCCTATCTCGTAATCTATGGTTCTTCAGAGCATTAGTACTGGGTATATGGAAATTTCAAAAATTATTTAAAAATAATCCGAAGTAATTTCTTAGTATTTGGGCACTAAATTGCCAAACTAGACGACCTCCCTTAGTAATAAATACTAAAACCACAATTAGAAATATTTAATGACGTATGACGTATTTGATAAATATGCCATAAATACTGAAAAGATATTTACAAATACTAAAAAACGTAAGGGGTTACGTTAAAACATATTTAACTTGGCATATTTACCGTCATTCATTTAAATTTTTTGTATGTTTTTGATATTTTAGAAGAATGTGGAAAGTGAAAAATATTAATATTTTGCTAACACAGCGAAAAGTATATACGACTCGGCACAGCCGAATTTAACTTGCGATGCTTGAAAACAAATTTAAACTAAATTAAAAAAAAATTTAACTTTTCTAAACACTCTCAAAAGACTCCTTGTTTTGAAGTCTTAAATTAAATTTTACTAACAAACAAATAAAATTAATAAACTATCAAAGTATTCACCCAAGACAGACAAAACTTAATTAAGTTTAAGGACTGTTTGTTTTGTTTTCCACATCACACAGTAGCAAAGAATTTATTGCTAACGCACTTAGTTTGAATATTAAAACTCTTGTGTTTATGAATGCCGAGCAATGTTTGCTTCACATTTGTGCGTGGGTAGGCAATTAGCATTTTAAGGACTTGTTTATTTATTTATTTTTTGGTTAAAGAAATAAATTAAATAGATATTTGTGTTGCGGGCAGAATTATTAAAAAAAATTTATAATAATAAAGTTCCCAATTGGCGTGTCACATCTAATACAGAAGGGGAGGTACAATTTTAAGAAAACACAAAACCGAATATTGCCCTGCAAAGAAGAAATTGTAGCTAAGGCTTTTGCCTTATTAATTTATTTTAAAAGCAGTAAAAAGTTTTTATTTTTTAATTTTTTTAATTCTGAATAATTCTATTTCTAATGAAAAACATTTCATATACTTTATGAAAGTTTTCATTAATATAATTTTAATAAATCTTGTCCCATTAACTTAATTAAGTGTGATGATTTAATATTTTTGTACAAAAAAAAAATTTTTTTTATAAATTTCGTTACAGCTGTAGCTTTAAAACCCCGTCATGTAATATCTGTGTAGCGTGCTGGAGCATAAATTTACCACTTAAAAAACACTAAAACCATAAAAAAAGCTGGCAATGAAAGAGGATATTCAGCATTATTCTTGTATGCCAAAAGAAATTTTGTCTTTTAAGTCAATAAACCACAAAACAGACCACAGCAGCCTGACTGGAAACAGTACGGCACGGCACGTGACTTAATTTTCTATGTGTCGTTTAACTTTTACACGTTTTGTTTATTTAAACCATCAATTCTTTGTCTAGTTTAGATGAATTTCATATGACAAGCAACATCAATTTTTTTTTAAGAATAATTTTTATAGCCCTGCTAATTTATAAGATGAAAATTTAATTAAAGTATTTTGATTAAACTCTCTCCTTCTCCCTCCCTTTTCTAAACAGTTTCCGCAAAAAAAGTTCATCAAACTTTATGTATTTTAACTCTGTCTGTGTATAAAAAAAGCAAATTATGTTAGATTACGTTTAACGTATACTTTAGCATTTCAGCTTATTATCTAGAAAAACATTTTACTGCAATAATTAAAGCTCATAGTGAATATTAAATTACTTTGCACCCGATCTGTGTCATAAACACAAATAAAAAAGAAAAATAGCATAAAATTCTTGGAATTTAATCTTGGGGTAAAACATTAAAAAGAAAAATACTACTTGCCAAACGGTATGTTATTTAAACAAGATTTATTATAAAGGCAGTTTTTTATGATATTTAAAACACTAATACAAAATCTTTGGATGTCATATTAAAATAACAAATTTACTAAAAAAAAATTATCTACGGATTTGTTAAAATTTATACAGTAAAAACGTGTATAAATTCTTCCCAGTATATGTGCCACCCTATAAAAAGCAAAAAAGCTTCGCGGACTTGTATTATTTAAAAATAAAAATATATATATTCAAATAGCAACATGCGCGCCAGAACTTCTAACAAATTGTTATATAAAACTTTTCTGTTGGTTTTCTAGGGACTTCATAAAGTTAATTTCAACATTCACACGGACATCCTGAGCCCTTTTGGTTTTCTAGGGACTTCATAAAGTTGATTTACACATCCATACGGACATTCTGAGTCTTTTTATAAGTATTGTAGTCGATTTAGTGATGTCCTTCTGTCCGTGTAGATGTTGAAATCAACTTTGTGAAGTCCTTAGAAAACAAACAGAAGAGTTTAATATAACAGTTTGTTAGAAGTTCTGGCGCGCAGATTGCTATTTAAATTCAGCCGGATCGGTCCATAAATGGCTGAGCTATGAGCTCTAGTGCAACTAACTATTTATATATTTTTTATAATTTTTATAAGTGAGTTAATTGTCTAAAATATGAAACGAAACAAAAAACGTAAGAAGCAGTTTTTTTCGGAAATCAGCCTTATTACGAGTGTCCCATATAAAACATATGGCCGGCGTTACCACATATCACAATTTCGTCATGACAACGACACTTATAATCAGGCTTATTATTAAATATCTAGGATTCCACCTAGACTAAAAACAGCTCAACTCATGTGGCTCATAGATTTATAGTCATCTCTTTCTATTATACAAATCCATCATAAAACTAATTTGGACATATGACATTCAGCTGCGTGCGCTCCTACCACTCAAAAATGACCAAGAAGACAGTCGAGTATATTACGAACAGTTACACACAATTAGGAAACCAGGCAGTCGGTGTATGTGCGTTTTTTAATGCCTTTTGAGTAAAAGAACTACGAATACAGAAATCTTATAGAAAGAATATATTTGAATATTTTTGCGTTAAATTGAAATTCTTTATTTGATATTAAATAATTAACAGTAACAGTTGTAAAGAGAAATTAGCAAAATTTAAAAATTTTCCTAAACAATTTTTAGTTGCTCTGATCCAAAAATTTGACTTTCTTTTGTTTTAAAAGCTTTGGTTTATTTTATTTTACAAAGCCAGAAGTTTCTCAAAACATGTTTAATTTAAAATTAAACGTTTTTCCCCCGAATATTTCAACTAAAACTATTTTATACTTTTTTATTCGACTAACACATATTTTTCAAGCCTAAGGCTGGTATTCAAAATGATTAATAACGATTTGAAATAGATATTACGACAAATTTGTCACGATATCGATGTCAAGTCTACATTAATTTTCTTTGAATACAAGCATAAGATTTTAAAAATTATTTTCAATTTAATTTTAAAAATATTTCGGCTTTCCTTTGGAAGATGGAGAAGATAACCAAAGGAAACTCAAAATATTGAAAACTTAAATTTAAAACTATTTTGATTAAGATCTTAAGCTTGATAAATATTTGTTAAATTAATTTAATCACAATTCTTTCAAAAGTTAATTTTTTGTTTTTCTTATTTCTTTTATTATAAAAAAAATTCTTTTTAGGGGAAATTTTAAACAAAAATCTACAATGAGTGTCGTGTCATGATGAAATCAGCTATAGGTTACAACGCCGGCTATTTGTTTTGCACTTTACCATGATAACGGCACTAGCAATAAGATGGAATGATTGTACTGAAATAGTTTGCTTTACTTTCAACGCAATATAAACTGTAACAAGAAGTCAAAGTTTGTTAAAAAAAAATTCTTCTACTTACAAATATCATCGTTACTCATATTTTCTGAATTGGTTTATGGTGAAATTATTAAATAAAATTCCTCGTTAAAAATTCAGTTTTTATCAAAATGGAAATGAAAAGTTTTAATTTGCAAAAAAATTGTTTTACACACGGCATTAAAAGTTTTACAATAAATATTTAACCAGGTAAATCCACTTGTTTTTTTAACAAATTGCCTTGGCTTAAGAATTTCTCTGTTTTATTTAATTTATTTTTTTTTAACACGAAATTTTTCTTGTTGGTTAATAAAAACTTTTCTAGGCGTTGCGAAACTGTTTTCACTACTTATTCGTACTGATTGTTTATATTATTTGAAGCTTTAAATTTTGCCACACATATTTCCCTGGTTTTAGTCTGTTTTGTTTCGCTTATCTTTTTTGAAAACACAAAAAAAAATTAAAATTTTTTGATATGACAATTTTTTTTCGTTAATCTTTATTTTACAATTAAAAGATAAAAATATTAATGAGAGACTGAAAAAAAAGCAAACAAAAGAGACTGCTGTAAATCAGTCGCTCTTTAACCGACAAATTTGACATAAGTTATGGAAAAAAATTGTTTAACTGATTAAAATGTTATTTGGGTTGCTCCCTATCTTTCTCTTTCTTTTTTACCTGTTGCTTATTCAAAAGAAAAGCAACCAAAGG
The DNA here is from genome assembly GCA_947397855.1 of Thelaira solivaga. Lineage (NCBI taxonomy): Eukaryota > Metazoa > Arthropoda > Insecta > Diptera > Tachinidae > Thelaira > Thelaira solivaga. The sequence goes on from OX377613.1 coordinate 63,607,090, forward strand.
GTGGTTTCATTTTCACTTAACAAAAAACAAATGACAGCTGACAGAGTATTAAACATCAGTATTAAGAAGAAAACTTAGCATTCTTTAGATTTTAGTTTCTGTAATGAATAGGAGTTAATTTACGGCTTTCGATAATGAGCGCAATTTACATTTAAATCATATTAAAATTTCGACTGATATCGTATGCTGTAATTTGCCTCTAGTTTATCAATTTATTTTCCCACCAATCATATTTGAATACAAAATAATGAAACAGTCTTAAAGAATCCTGAATTTACTTTTAAGCTTTTAAGTAAAAAATATCATTTTATATTTTATAAAAAAATATTTTTTATATATAGATATTAAATTAAATATGTAAAAAATATTAAAAAATTTTTTTTTTAAATATATAAATAAAAATAACATAATATAAAATAAAATAAAAATAAAAATAATTTTTTTTATAAAAAAACGGAAGACTTCTATCTTTTCATAATAAGAGTAAACTTATATAAACTTAACTTTTTTATAAAAAAATATAAATAAAAACAATTTTTTTATAAAAAAAAAATTAAAAAGACCTCAAGCTTAATAAAATAGTCATATTATTTAATATTATTTAAAATTGAAAAAAATTATAAAAAAATATTTTTAATCTATTTTTTATAAATATAAATATTTATTTTATTTTTTATAAAAAAATATTTTTATTTTATTTCTTACAAAGAAACTTTTTAATTTATTTTTTTTAAAAAAAATTATTTTTATTTTATTTTGTATAAAAAAAAATTAATTTTTATTTTATTTTTTATAAAAAAAACTACCCTTTTAAAAATTTTTTTTCTGTTCCTTCTTTTTATAATAAGAATAAATTTATATAAGCTTATAAAATTTTTTTATAAAAAAATATTTTTATTTATATTTTTTTTATAAATAAAACTTTTAAATTAATTTTTTATAAAAAAAAAAAACTTTATTTTAATTTTAATTTTTTTTTTCAAGAGAAAATTTAATTTTTGTCTCAGCCTGATATGATTATGTAGCTCAGCTAGTTGCGTTCCCACACAAGACATGAATTATATCTGTGCTAATGAGGAAAAACCGTTGAGAGAGACTTAAAACTACATAAAAAATATTTTCATTTGGAAAAAAGATTTTGTTTCCGACAAGTTGGTGAATTTATTTTTAGTAAACCAGTTTTCATTGTTAAATAGTTGTTAAGCAAGAATAATAGAAAACAAGATTACGCTTTCAGCAAACTAGTTCTCTGTTTACAAAACTCAGCTGTATAGATACAAGTCAAATCTAGAATTATTACATTGAGTTTGAAGACTAAATGCTTAAACTCGTTTTCTTTTATTCTTGGTTCTTAATCTATTTATATTTGCCTCTGCCTCTGCTTGTCTGACTCTCAGTGAAGGAAGTAAACTAGAGCAATGGAAAGCATGAAAAATTTAATAACATTTAATAAATGTTAAAAGCTTGTGTACTTAATTTACACTAAGAAGTTCATAATGTACGTTGCGTGTGTGGATGTAGATAAAATTTAAAAATGTTTTAATTTTAGAACCTGAATTCTAAGATTTATAACCACAGAAGATTGATTTCACATAAATAAGTCGAACTGCAAAATGTTTGTCTGAGGAAGTGCCTCTTACACGATCAGCCTGTCAGCACTGTATAATGAGAAAGTCAAAAAAATTTTGAAAGCCATCAAGCGCGGCATGTTAATCAGCAATTTTTCTGCTATTACACAAACATAATGGCATTTCATTATACCGTGCTGAAGTGCCCAGCGCTTAACAAAGCTTGATATTACGGGGCATAAACTAAATATTAAACAAAAAAAATTGTTTACATTTTTATTATGAATTTCATATTATTTATTAAGACAGTTTGAGAGAACCCTTTACATTTACCAAAAATAAAGTAACTGGCTTTTTTTGATTAGAAACATTTTACTGGAGTGTGAGAGAATTTTTTATTGACAATTGGCAAGCTTTTGAGAGAGTGACAGTTAGATAACGTGTATGGCAAAGTGATAAGAAAAAAAAGTATTTCGTAACAAGATAAACACAATTTCAGGGGTAAACAGAATTAAAATCAAGTTTGTAGAGCCAATAACAATACCAGAAGTTACAAGAAGCTTGTTCTGAGCAAAAGTGTACTAACCTGATAAGAGATTTTAAGCAAAATTTTTAGCGATTTTAGTTTTTGTGGAAACTACGTATTTTTTATTGGATTGTAAAGAAGACATATCCCGATTAAGTATGGAATAAAATATCTGCCAAAAGGCCTGCACGGCTCTATGACAGACCATTACTCTCTTAATGAAATCATCAATAACTTTTTCATAGATCCAAATTGACATGTTGTGAGTGCTATGATAAAAATTGTGATGAAAAATATTCTTATAGTACAATAACAAAGATCTGTAAAGCTTTTTGACTTTTGTGTAGAAAGCACCAAGCATTTACTTCTCATGAGGATTTTCTGAGCCCCAAATTCGACAATTATGTCTATTCACGAAGCCATTCAGTCGGAAATAAGATTTACTGGAGATCTTAATTTTTTTTTAATTAACATTGACTTCACTCTACTTCATTACCCATCGAATGAGTTGTTCTGTTGTAAATCGCCATATTTTTAATAATCGTGTGACCCATGCCCAATTTCAGAGTTGCCACTAGCAGTAAATAAAATTACACAAAATTTAAAAAGTTGACTCTTAGTGAGATACCCACAAGTTGTGAAAACGTGCCATGATCTATGCCTTCTTGACACATATCCCATATCAAAAACGTACAAAACAAAACTTAATATCTTAAAAAACTATTAAATTAAAAAAAAAAAAAAAAACACATACAGATTCATAAATAAAGATAAAAGGAACCTAAAACAGAGCAATAATTAAATTACTAACAAGAGCTGATAAAGAATGCTCAAGCTCACGTTGGTTAGTAGCTTGAAATTTATAATTTCTTTTTATTTAGTTTAATTTGATTTGGATTTTTTTTTTTTAATAGATTAGATAAGTTTTTAATATTATTTATATTGTTTAAACAAAAAATATATTAAAAATGCCAAGCCGGCTTGTATAGACAACACACGTGCATAAAATGGTTCATGGTTTTCATAAATTAATTGGACTGCTTTTACTGGCCAATACTAATGGACTGAAATTCAATATTTGTGAATGAAAAAAAAAGACATTAGTTTTCATTTGCAGTTTAAAATTTATTGGCTTTTTAATTAAACATAATGAAGATGGTTGAGAGTATAAAAAATTTATTAAAATTTAATTTTGAATAATTAACAGTTAAATAAAAAACAGGCAGACATGATAAAGTTTCTACATACGCACAGTGGTAGCGATGAAAAAAAATGTGTAGAAAAATATTCTTAAATTATGAGCAGAAGAGTACGACAACAAAGATCTCTAAAGTTATTTGACGTGTGTGTAGAAAGCACCAATCAAGACGAGCAGTCAGTTAAAGAAATATAAATTGGGGTTCAAAACTTTTATTCATCGAAAATTTTTTGTTCGGGAAAAAAATTTTGATCGGAAAAAAATTTTTGTTCTGAACAACTATGCGAAATTTGTCTTGTGAAAAATAGAGCTGTCATAAGGTTAATTATTTACCTGAGTGAAGATAAATATGCCGAGTTAAATATGTTTTAACGTAACCCCTTACGTTTTTTAGTATTTCTAAATAACCTGAGTGAAGATAAATATACCGAGTTAAATATGTTTTAACGTAACCCCTTACGTTTTTTAGTATTTCTAAATAACCTGAGTGAAGATAAATATGCCGAGTTAAATATGTTTTAACGTAACCCCTTACGTTTTTTAGTATTTCTAAATATGTTTAGTATTTATGGCATATTTATAAATATGTCTAGGAGAAATATAAGTTCATGTGTACAAATATGCATAAATACGTTGACTTGTCAAGAAGATTACGGGATGGAACATGCACCGTTTTAAATGGGAGGTTGTCTAGATTTGTAATCTACCGCCCAAATACTCAGAAGTTACTTTGAAGTATTTTTAAAATTTTTTTTTTAAATTTGAATATACACCAGTGCTGTTGCTCTGAAGGATTGTAATGACTTCCAGACGAAAGATAGAAGTTTACGAGATAAGACACATATTATTTTAAAGGCGAGGCTGTCTAGACTTGTAATCTACCACCAAAATACTCAGAAGTTGCTTTGAACTATTTTAAAAAAATTTTTTAAATTTGCATATACCCCAGTGCTGTTGCTCTGAGGGATTCCAAGCGAAGGATAGAAGATTACGAGATAAGACACATATAACTTTAAAGGCCAGGCTGTCTAGATTTGTACCCAGAAATTACTTTGGATTATTTTAAAAAAGTATTTGAGATTCCCTTTTACCCCAGTACTCTTGCTCTGAGAGATTTTTACCATTCCCGATTTTGCACATTAAAATCACCAAAACCAAAAGAGAATTTAATCTGTAGGTTCTAAATATGTTTTAACATTACCTGAACACTTTGTAGTTTTTATTTTATGATGCCAAACGTAAAATGCCAAAATCTCTTTAGAACAAAAGTACTTGGGTATGAGGAAATTTAAAAATTTTTTGTAAAATACTCCCCAAAGTAATTTCTGAGTATTTGGGCAGAATATTATAAAATTAGACAGCTTATCCATTAAAATGATATGTGTCTCATCAGGTCCCATGCCTTAATATAGTAGCGTTTGGCCACAGTAGCCTTTATCCCTCAGAGACCTCATATACATTTTGAACTAAGTGAAATATTCAAAGTTTTTTAAAAAATTTCACAAATACAATTGGGAGAAACTGTATTTAAAGAATAATAGCCTTATCCATTATGGTTGTTTTCCATTAGGTCCCATTCCTTGAGATAGAAGAGTTTGGCCAGAATGGCTTCAGCTCTCTATAAGCCCCCTTTAAATTCAGTACATACTCGTATATGAAGAATATGTATGGAAATTTTTTCTATCGCATGCGATATTTAAAAAAAACGTATTTAATTAGAAGTATTTATCTTCACACTTATTTTATTAATAGCCAGAATGTGATATAGAAAATTTAAAAACGAAATTATAAACGTAAAATTAAAAAAAAATCACCTACAACGAATGCAAAAGTAAACACCAACTTCCTCTTACTTAATAATTGCAAATTTGTGTTAAATCAATAAGAAATTATTTTTAACTCAAATTTCATAAAAATAAAAAGAAAACAACAAAATTAAAAAAAAATATATTTTTCATTTAAGTGCAACGATGCATCAAAAATTGGCGACACATTTGCAGACATTTTTGAAATACATTTTACAGTTTTCACATGCTGTAAACGTAACACATATTGTTTAGTACAAGTAGGTACTGGGTAAATTGGGAAAAGTGAATTTTAAAATAAATTTTAACAAAAAATTTAATTTTTGTTTTGCCATTAAGAAAAAAATGCGTTGTTGCATTCATGCATTTTTGGTGGTTTGTTAAGTAGACAGCAGACAGAGATTTTTCAATACCCCACATATTCAAATGGCCAACCAAATTCACTGTGACTGATGTTAATTTTTGTATTTGTTTTTGCTTTTAGTTTTAATTTAGATTTAGTTGACACGATATAACATGTGAAGCTGCACAAATAGAAGAAACAAAAACAAATAAAAGCATATGCAGGCTATTAATCAGACAAACAGACAGGAATTTTAAAGAAACAATTTTTTTTTAAACATTAAAGAAATTATAACAAATTTGGGTTATATTTAAAAAAAAAAGTTTTTTAAAGAAAGGTGAGTGACTAAAAAGAAGTCACATCACCACTGCAAAAAAATACCTTTAATGAAGCCCAAAAAATTTTTAAATTTTTTAATATTTTTTTTTTATATAATTTATTGTTTTTATGTATTAGAAAATACCTAAAATATATATATATAAAGGGTGCCTCAGTAGGAGGGCACTTTTTCATTTTAAAATAAAACTACAAACATATTTTTTGAAAGAGCTTTTGTTTTATAGAAACGTTATTGAGAGAGAAATTATAAGGGTGTTTCAGTAAGAGTGCATTTTTTTTTATTTTAAAATAAAACCACATAATTTTTGAAAGATTGGTGATTTTTTTCTTGGATTGTAAAGAAAACATACCCCGATTAAGTATGAAATAAAACGTCTGTCAAATGGCTTCCACGGCCATTTACTGTCTTTATGAAATTTTCTATGACTTTTTCCCAGAGATGACGGGTAGTGTAGTTACCTGATAATGCGTTGGATCTCAAATTTGAGTTCAGGAATGGTTTGTGGTTTAGTTTTGTAAGCCCGAGGTTTTAAAAAACCCCAAAGAAAAAATCTTTTTATAAGTGAGTGCAGATAAATATGCCGGGTTTAGCATGGAAATTTTATAAAAATTTTAAAAATAGTCTAAAGTAAGTTCTGAGTATTTGGGCGGTAGATTATAAATCTAGACAACCTCCCCTTTAAAATGATATATGTCCCATCCCGTAATCTTCTATGGCTCATGCGGTAGTCACTAAAATCCCTGAACGCAACAGCACTGGGGTATATTGTAATTTCAAAAAAATTTTAAAAATTGTTTAAGGTAACTTCTGAGTATTTGGGCGGAAGATTACAAATCTAGACAGTCTCCCCTTTAAAATTATATGTGTCTTGTCCAGTAATCTCCTTGAAAAGTCAAAGTTTTTATGTATATTTGTACCCAAACACTTATATTTCTCCTAAACATATTTATAAATATGCCATAAATAGTTAAAGATATTTACAAATACTAAAAATCGTAACGGGTTACGTTAAAACATATTTAACTCGACAGATTTATCTTCACCCACTTCAATTTTATGATCTTGTAGCCAGTTCATATTAGAATTTCTTAAGATAATTTGTTTTGGAAATCTTTGTTGCCATAAATCTCCATAAATCGCCGTCTAGCTGAAACGTCATGTCGTCCAGATTATAGCTTCGTTATCATGAAGCCTTTTAGATGGAAATTTATTTTTGTTTTAAATTGACATTGATTTCACTTTGCTCCAACACAATTATAACGTGTGTTGTTACTTACGTAAAATGCTTTATCACTACATGGTATAAAACAAAGTCGCTTTCTCTGTCCCTATATCCCTATGTATGCTTAAATCTTTAAAACTACGAAACGGATTTTTTAATAGATAGAGTAATTCAAGAGGAAGGTTTATATGTATAATCTTGGAAATTTTAACGTCATAAGTCCGCCCGGCAGGTAGCGCTATAGTCGGCATCTGGCTTATTTGCCTACTACCTGGTTTTACCCGGTCTCTCACGGTTCTTTACTCTATGAGTACGATTTCTTAGTGTAAGAAGATCGAATATATAAAAATTTTAAGGCAAGACAACGTTTGCCGGGTGAATTAGTTTTTAATAAACGAAATAAACATATTTGACAGCTGCGGAATTACAGAGTTGCCACTTGCACAAAAAATATACACTAAATTTAAAAAGTACACTCTTAGTGAGACACCTTTTATTTAAATAATGTGTCAAGCAGTTGAATTTATTTCATTTACAGGGAAGAACTCACTAAAACGAAAATAACTTATTAACAAATTTGTACATTTGCTAGACATATGGCATGCCCTGGTGGATGAATCTATTAAAAATAATTACGTGATACATGATTTCATTTGATGTTTCTTTCTCTCGTTCGCTCTCTCTCTCTCTCTCTCTCTCTTTCTTTCTTTCTTTCTTTTACTTTTTCAGTTTGCCACTAGCAAAAAAATAAAATTCCCTTGTAACAATAGTTTGCATACGTATACTTTTGTATTTCAAATAAAATATTCTCACAGTAAAGCTGATTTAATGAGTTTATGTATCGTGGTATTTTGCTTTATTTTAATTTTATTTATTTATTTAATTTTTTTTTTTTTTTCTAAAATGAAAATTCCCACCCATTTGTGTTTATGTACATGAAAATTGCTACCAAACATGTTCATGAGACTTGATACTATTTTTAAAGGGTCAGTCAGTTGAACTTTGCTTAATTAGAGCAGAATTTTTTTTTTGCAACAGTTTTGCGGTAAAAATAATAAAAAAAAAAAAAATATATGAAAATTATTTTAATATTAAAATGAAATTCTAATTCTTCTTAAACTAAAATCCATGCACTTAATTAATCCCCCTTTCCAAATGGCACTTTAAATACAATTTTCAGTAAATACGTAATTTAAAATTTTTTTTTGTAATTTTGTATATGCCAGTAATTTCGATTATTATTCACATTTGATTTTTATTTAATTTTTTTTTTTTTAATAATAAAACACATCAACAAAAAATTACCACCAGCCAGTCATTATTGCCGTTCATGATTATTATTTTCAACATGACTAAGTGTATTAATTTTTAAATATTCTAAAAATTTATAGCTTGAAAACAATCACAGCACGTAAAGTCATATACCAAGAAGAAGTTTTAGTGTAAGAATTTAGCAAAATGACACTAAACCAAAAAAGAAAAAAAATTTTAATTTACTTTTCAGCCAATCATCACTTAAAACAATTAGGTAAATAAATTAATTATTCAGTAGTTACGAGTAGAATTAAAATTAGAAACAGAAACGAGAACAAATTAAAAAAACAAAATATTTATAAATCTAAAAGAAGCATCCCTAGAATCTGGAATAAGAATTAGCATACGAACAAGGAGAGGGAACCAATCACCAGGTCACTGATAGATCTAATGTGATACTCCTTAAGTTTCGTATTCATTAATAATTCAGTAACTTCCTTAGAGGCTGCGATGGCCCTTTAAAGAAAACGGCTGCAACTGAGAGTAAGGAGACAGACTTTTCACCTTCTCTGGGAATGCCCAGCACAGATTTCTTGCTACACAACTAATGGACGCACTACCTGAGATATTGGGAGTAGGGGATCTTCTCAAATTTATTATTGTCACAGGGTGGATCTAAGACACTTTATTACTACGTAATCTTGGCGAGTAAGTGGTTCAAAACAGAATCTTGCCATTCCAATTGAAGTTTATCAGGCCGCCACGTAAACCAAGCAACCAAACCGCTAGTAACTTTCTTGGGAGATTTCTCTACTATAGCAGATGGTTATAGATAACGCATCGAAAGCCCTTTCGATTCGAATCGAAACACATAATAACCCCCACTGGTGTCAAAATGAAACCATTTTTTGTCAAAATGCTGCCATACGTTTCTTTAAATGACAAAATGCGTTGTCAATTTGACAGATGTCAATTCCACAACGTTCGTTAACAAGTTGACAACGTATGTTGTCAAACGAGTAAAACCGTAGCTTTTTTTCTTTTGTTTGACAAAAAAAACCCTGACGATTTGTATATGCTCGTTAAAAAATTGAAAACACTTGTTGTCAATAAAATAAACAACGGGATGGTGTCAAAATTATCACATACGTTTTTGATATTGCAACGCGATTTATGGCTCAGTGTAGCAGCTAAATTATAAAAAATACAATTTGCCAAATTGTTTCATATATTGTTAATTAAATTATAATTAATTTGCTTGTTAATGATATCATAATGGGTGTGTTCATAAGACGTAACTGTTGTCCAACTGTAAACTGTAAACGTCCCGGACTTGGACATTAAAAATACATTTTTACGTTATTTTAGGACGAATTATCATATACCGAAAATTTAATTGAAATCCGGCAACTTTTAAATTCCTTGGGACTGATAGCGTTAAGTATTTGTCTTAGAAACGAATATTTAAGCAATTCCGCTCAACTCAGCATTTGCTGTGAATTTTTAAATCATAAAAATTTTTCATTTTGCTAGCTAAAGTCAAACGTTTTTTCAATTGTTTACATGTATCAGCTGTTCCTTTAATGGGATATTCATCAAGCCGTTTCTAAAACATAACTGTTATGCTCAACAGTTACGTCTGATGAATGCACCTAATAAGCTTTGTAGCTACAGTTCCCAAGTCTTGTTTAAACGTTTTTTCTTTTTTTTATATTAAAGTTTCATAATTTAAAATGCGTAAAAAACACCCTTTAAAAATACAAATGCCAGTCAATGATTAACTAATTAATTAATTAATTAAATCTTATTATTTATCACTTACCTGCTAATTCGACATCTGTGAAAGGTTTCTTTTTAACAGACTGTAAAGCAAAAAAAAGAAAAATTTGTTAATTTTACTACTTAAAAATAAATGATTTAAATGATTAATTATGTAATTAGTTTTGTATTAATTAAAATTATTTTATTATATTTCATATCAAACAAATTATGTTCGGATTTTATTGTATCTCAGCTCTCAGAATAATTTTTTTAAAACAAAAACCAGCCAAGCTTCTTAGTTTGTCCGCAGAAAATATACAGGATTGGGACAAGAATCAAGCCTATGACTCCCAGATTTATAGCTTAGAACATTAATGACCAATTTTAGGTAATTCAACCATATTTCTGTAAAGCAACCTAAAATTAAAATTAAAGCTAGGATCGGTCCAGGTTAATGCGGACAGAATAGATTTAATGCGACCAAGCAACATATTAAAAATAGCTTTGATTTCGATTTGCAGTATCTTCATTTTAATTAAAACTTTTGTGTGGCTTTACAGTTAGAGTTTGTGTAATCGTGACTAACTTTCTTTTCAATCATGTGCAAGTGTATTCAAAAATTTTCTGTATATTAATCTAAATTCAGCTACTTGTCTGGGGGAAAATTTTTTTCCGGACAATATTTTTTTGTACGCAGTTTGAGCTCACTCTTTATGAGAGACTTTTCAAAAAACATTAAAAAAATATTTTTTTGTATGGTGTTCGGAACAAGTGGGTTAATTCACTCTAAGCAAAGCTTACCCCAGCAATTTTTAGTTATACTTTCGCTACTCATTTTTAAATTAAAATTTTTCCTTTCCAGCAGTGCATTCTGCTACAACAGATTTTTAAGAGTATGAGTGATGTGATTGCTCTAATATTAAGTATACGTCTCTAATACTTCTACAAGCTGAGATCAGAGAAACACACACATACCCAAAAACTCACACACGCATACAGAATTAATTTTATTACTCGTCACAAATTTATATGTCATTATCGATTTTATTTACCTCTACACCCATTAAAACACTTTAAACTTTAGCTTTTTTTAATTAGACAGTTTTTTATAAAAAAAAGTGGGCTTTAAGCAAGAGCTTATTTTTGTTCATTAGAATTTTATTTTTAATTTTTTGAATGATGATCAAACTTTCATTAAAAAAATTAATTTCAAAACAACAAATTGGTCCTTTGAACAAAAGCCACATATTCACTTTTGTGAAAGGCCAGTGCTTCATTTTTTAAGTCATCAAGTGCAAACTCTTTCTCTTCTTAAATTTCTCGAAGTGCTTTTTAAAATTAACAAAACCCCATATTGGATTTTACCCATTTAACTGTTGTTCGCATTTTATGGTCCCAAAAAAATTTTCCATGAAAATTGATTTTTGCCAAGACCATGCAATTATTCTGATGGCTATATCTCACAAGCCAAATGGAATTTTGTTTTTGTCTCTTAGGCCCTATTGTAGCTATAGACTGGAAAGAAAAAAGTGTTGAGCAAACTGAAGAGAAAAAACTGCATCTAGTGGCTCAAAACTGTTAAAATATCAAAAAACTTTCATTTTTCACCCTCTGTGGCTATTGTTTTTTCTTAGGTTGTGATTGCTTTTTTAAATGTTTTATTTCATAAAGTAGCTTGAGGTGAGGTCGGAGGTCGCCAAATGGCAGATAGAAGAAAAAGCTCCTGATATGTAGGTAAGCAGCCTCCGACCATGAGCGGCAAGAGGGAAAAAATGAGATTGAAAAGGTATTTATTACTAATTATCCTTCTGCGGCAAGATAAGCAGAAACCATTAACAAAATGATCATATTTATTCTATATGAAATCAACTACAATCTTAGAAAAGCTCTCTCATACTTTGTAGCAAGAAATAGGTGCAAATTTGCTTTAACTGCACATATTCCAACAAGAGTAAATTCCGCTCCTATTTTAACATTAAATATTTTCTATTATTATTTTCTTTTTTTTTTAATAAAAGATCCATTATTAAAATTACGTGTGCATTTTAAATATTTAAATTCAAATAGATATTTGAAAAAAAAACACTCAATTGCAAAATGTGATCTTTTTAATTGCATTTTTATCTTACAAAATAATCGCTATTATTTTTTGATTGCTTTGAAACATGTCAACTTGATGACATGAATGAAAACTTATTTTACAATAAAATTTAACTTACCTTTGGTGTACGTTTCCCCAGCAATGCTGTGCCCAGCATCTGAAAAATTAAAAAAAAAAAATAAAAAATTATTTCAATCAATTTATTACAAAAAAAAAAAAAAAATTAATTAACTATTACTAACTAGTGAAAATGGGCCTAAGGACTGTTATTACAATATTCGTTAATGTACTAAGCTATAGAACAGGGATTCGTAGGTTTGATTCTTGTTTAAATCCTATAGGTTTTCTGCAGAAGCTTGGCTGATTTTTGTTTTTAAAAAAATTATTCTGAGAGCAAAAATACAATCAAATTCGAACATAATTTATTTGATATGAAATATAATAAAATAATTTTAGTTAATACAAAAGTAATTACATAATTAATCATTTAAATTATTTACTTTTAAGTAAAATTAACCACTTCTTCCTTTTTTTGTTTTGCTTTACAGTCTGTTAAAAAGAAACCTTTCGCAGATATCGAATTAGCAGGTAAGTGATAAATAATAAGATTTAATTAATTAATTAATTAATCATTGACTGGCATTTGTATTTTTAAAGGGTGTTTTTTATGCATTTTAAATTATAATTAATTTTGTTTAAAAAATTTATTCAACCTGAGAAAAAACATAAATATTTTTTTTAGGAATTTCGTATTATGGAGTTCGAAATCAAATACATATAATGCCATCCACGTGCAACTCTTACAAATAAAGGGTGTCATAACAAGAACGCAAGATTTAAATTTTAAATAAATGACTGATGCAGCAATTGAATTGTTTCTCTGGCTGTATGACATGTAACGCCGTCTTGTTGAAACCACAAGCCCTCCACATTCATTTCTTCAATTCTAGGCAAGATACCGAACATCATTGACTGTTTGCGCTTGACCTGCCTCATTTTCATAAAAAAAAGGTCCAATGATTCCTCCAGCCCAAAAACCACACCAGTGACACGTAGAGGATGCATTTGAGGATTTTCCTCATCCCAAATGCAACAATTCTGCCTATTGATGAAGCCATCAAGATGGAAATGGGCCTCGTCACTGAAGATGATTTTATCGGCAAAATCAGCATTTTCATGTTGTCTCTAAAATACCCAATTAACGAACTCCCTTCGCTGTCCATGGTAATTTTTCACTAACCTCGTACCTTCTACTAGCAAACAATAACAATTGTTCAAATGTCAAACAATGACACTTCGAATGGTGTCAAATTTAAATCTTGCGTTCTTGTTCGGACACCCTTTAATTTTTTCAATTCTGTTTTTTTTTTTATATAAATTAATTTAAAAAGTACACTGTGAAATAGTTTATTAAATTAAAATACATATATTTAATCTTTAATTAAATCTTTTTTTAATTTCGTTTATTGTTTTTATTAGAGTTGGTTTTGTTTATAATATGCAAGCTTTTTTTTTTCTTAATAAACACGTTCTTAAAATAAATATAAAAAATTTAATTGTGTTAATGAGAAAAACACGATATCAAAATAATTACCCTCAAGTAAATATTTTCTTTTTAGATTTATTTTCACCTCAAACATGTTTGATAAGGCAATTATTTGTACTAATTTCTGTAGCTGCAAAACAAAATTTATTACTAATTTGATTTCATTTATATTTGAACTATTATTTTTTAAAGTGGTATAAGTCCACTTAAAAAAAAAAAAAGTTAACAATGTCTTCAGCCAACATCGTGTTACTAACTCTGGTTTTTGCAAAGTGGACCGCAGAGGTATTATTTCAAAAATAATACCTCTTTTTTATAACTATCTAGTTATTAAATCAAATTAAAATTTTGTTAAACAAATAGAACACATAATTTATTTTGAATTTACTATATCTTCACCCGTAATGTTATTAAAAGGAAAAACAGAAAATAATTTGTTTTTTTTTATTATTTTAAACATTGTTTGTTGGTTTGCCGACATGATTTGTTAATAAACAATTTTCAATTTGGTCACGTCGTTAGAGTTAGACAGAAAGCAAAATTATATTATTGTTTAAACCGCTCAGATTACAACACTCACGCACTTAAATAATTATAATTATAGCATTGAAAAAAAAAAATAAATATTATAAATAATTTATTATCATTTAAAGCAAACGTTTCTTCAATGTTTAATGGCAACAGTTATTAGACCATTAAAAATAAAAATTAAAAAAAAAAATAAGTTTTGAAAAATGTTTTGTGTAAAAACAATTTACTTTCGTTAACAATTTTTCAGTATGCTCAATATTGTATGTATTATACACTAAACCACCAGCAGGACATTTTACAAATTTGAATCGAGTAATATTTTTATTCGCATAATGCTAAATTTGTTTTGTATAATTTTTTGAAAGAAAATTTTTACTCGTATAATAAACACTTTATTGAATTCCACTAAATTTTAATTGACATAAGTTTTGTAAATTATAAAATTGTTATAGAAATTTTTTATTCGAATATTTTTTTATTCGCATACTTTTTTTAATGGAATAATTTTTCTAAGAGACTATTATTTACTCATATTTTTTTTAAATTTTTTTTTTAGTTTTTGAATATTTTTTAAAATTTTTTTTTTCTTTTCTTTTTTTTATTTTTTTAATTTATTTTTTATTTTTAATATATTTTTTTAATTAACAAAATATTAATCTTTATTTGTGCTTAATTCCAGAAATTGTGTTGGTTTTAAAATGTATTCTTTTACTCATGATATTCTCATGAGTTATTCATTCAGTACAATAAGTACTGAAGGGGAGAGCATACCTATATGGACCATTTCATCAGACGCTATTCCGAATCCTCAGTAGGTTACTCCCAACGTTTCTTGCAAACATTAGAACCTTTATATTGTAAAAGCAATTGACTAAATAAGAATTATTAATCAAAAGTCACAAAAAGATTCAAATATTCAAACAAAAAACTCAGTAAGCATTAAACTGAATAAACAAATAAATTTCCCAACCAACATTTTTAATATTGAAAACTATATATTCTATTTTTATTCTTCTGGAATTAAGCACAAATAAAGATTAATATTTTGTTAAACTTTTAAATTCCAAATAGAAATTATTACATATATTTTTTTAATTTTTTTTTATTTATTTTTTTTATATTTTTTTTTAATTTTTTTTTATATTTAACAAAATATTAATCTTTATTTGGGCTTAGTTCCAGAAATTGTGTTGGTTTTAAAATTTATTCTTTTACTCATGATATTCTCATGAACTATTTATTCAGTACAATAAGTACTGAAGGGGATAGCATACCTATATGGACCATTTGATCAGACGCTACTCTGAATCCTCAGTAGGTTACTCAGAACGTTTTATATATATATATATATATATATATATATTTTTTTTTTAATTTTTTTTTATTTTTTGTATCTTGTATTTTTTTTAATTTTTTTTTAATTTTTTTTTAATTTTTTTTTTTATTTTTTTAATATATTTTAATACAAAATATACAATAATTTTTATTAGAATGAGTTTTTAATTAAAATAATTTTTTAATTCAAATAATTTTTTATGAATTATTTTTAATATGCTAGTATTTAAATTGGAAATTTTTTTAATCCATAATTTTTTGTATTGGAATATTGTTTTATTCACATTTAGCTTAATATACGAAATTTTTGTTTTCGCATAATATTTTTAATCGATTTTTTTGCTCGAATATTTCCTTTTTATAATTTAAACATTTTTTAATACATTTTCTTATTCGTATGCTTTTTTCAATCGAATAATTTTTCCAAGCGAATATTTTTCTTAATTTGAAAATTGTTTATACGAATATTTTTTAAAACTAAATTTTTTTATTTGCATGGTTTTACTCACATTTTTTTTATTTGAAATTTTTTTTACTATATTTAATACAAGATATACAATAATTTTTAATCGAATGAGTTTTTAATTCAAATAATTTTTTATCGATTATTTTATATTCGCAAATTTTTCAATTTAAAAATTTTTTAATACAATATTCTCTGGTTCATATACTTTTTCGAATAACTTTTTAGCGAGTATGTTTTAATTGAATAATTTTTATTTGAATGAGTTTTTTAATGCAAACATTGTTAATCCAAAATTTTTTATTCGCATACTTTTTTGAAAATTTTCTTTTCAAAATTTTTTTTATTTAAATTTGGTTTTATTCCTTTATTGATATGTTCGACTGTTTTTTAAATAATTTTTTTAAATAATTCTTTGCTCTAATTTGCTTTTATACAAATTTAGTTTTAATCTTATATTGTTGTATTCGTATATATTATACGAATATTTTTTAAACAATTAATTTTATTAACAAAACAGTTTTTTTTTATAACAAACAATATTTTTAATCCAATATTTTTCATTTAAATATTTTTGATTTGCAATTTCTTTTTAAATGATATTTTTGTTAATTGGCTTAAAAAAAATAAAAGTTTTCATATTTTTGTTATGAGTAAATAATTTTAATTCATTTAAAAAATATTTCTTTCATACTTTTATTTCTAAAAACAAAAAAAAAATTAACAAAATAAATAATTTCCATGCCAATAAATATTGTTGTTGCTCGCTGGTGTTGCAAATAAATTATTTTTTGTCTAGTAAATTTAAAAAATATTGAAAATATTTGTTTACACCAATGTGTATTATAAATAAATAAAAAACTATTTTTTTTTATTAAAAAAAAATTTATATATTTATTTGCTGGTTTATTTGACCTTTTACTTTTTAATTAAAATGTCTATTTTATTAAGCTCACTCACTATATTTATATAAATATATCCTGAAGAAGCTATGCAAGTTGGAACGAAAAATCAATATAAAAATAATTTCACACAATACGATCTCAAGCTTAATAAAATAGTCAATTCCAAAAAAAAACATAATAATTAAAAACAAAAATGTAAAATGATCAATTATAAAAAATAAAATGTTTTAAAAACTTTTCCTTACACTACACTTTATTAAAAAATTTTTTATTGGTTTGCGGAAAACCAAATAAGTGAGTGAAGATAACTCTGGCAAGTTAAATACGTTGAACGTAACCCATTACGTTTTTTTGGTATTTGTAAATATCTTTTCAGTACTTATGGCATATTTATCAAATACGTCTTACGTCATTATATATTTCTAATAAATAATATTTATAAATATAAATATAAATATAAGAGTTTTCACCAATTTGCAAACGATCCGTAAAATATTACGGGATGGAACACAAATCATTTTAAAGCGGAGGTTGTCTACATTTGTAATCTACCTCCCAAATATTCAGAAGTTACTTTGGATTATTTTAAATTTTTTTTTGGAAATTTCAATATACCGCAGTGCTGTTGCTCTGAGGGTTTTAGCGGCTTCCGGACGATACATAGAAGATTAGGGAATGGTACACATATCATTTTAAGCAGGAAATCGTCTAGATTCTACCACCCACATACTCAGAAATCACTTAGGATTATTAAAAAAATTTTTTGGAAAATCCTGTATACCCCAGTGGAATTTTTACCATTCCCCAATTCACGATTTTACCCATGAAAATTACCAAAATCAAAAAGTAATTTAATCTGTAGGTTTTCAGCTTTCTGGATCTGTTTTAATATTTTCGGGAATTATTTATGATGCAAAACAGAAATTGCCAAAACCCCTCACATATTTTTTTAAAAAATAAACCAAAGTAATCAGACCTATTATTTTCTGCAAAAAAATTAAAATAAAAATGTTTAAGCTTTTTTTATAATTTTTTTGGTGGCAATAGCCGTTGTAAAAAATATCATAAATTATTTTGTTTTCATTTAATACTGAAACCATATAAATAAAATTCATGGTACGCGCTCCAGTGATTTTTATTAAAACAAAAAAATTTATGTATTTGTGTATTTATTTGTCTAGGGAATTAAAAAGAAATAAAATAAAATAAAATAAAATCAAATTAAAAAAGTAAATTGACGAAACAAATCGTTTCCAAAAAAAAAAAAAAAAAATCTATTTATTATAAACAAAAAACAGCCAAATTTATTTAGTATTTTGTACACAGAGTATATACGCAAAGAAAAAACAAAACAAAAACAATTTTTTAAATATAATAGATTTATGAAAATTAAAATTATTTATCATGTTTAATATTCTAAAAATAAATACACAATGCAAAAGTTCACTAATAAAATTCTACTACAACAGCCAAAAGTCAAATAGCCCAAGTATTTTGAAAACAACAAGAAAAATAAATCAAAATAAAATGAAAAAATAATTTCAAAAACAACATTTTAATTAAATATTAATTTTTACATACAAATAAGTATGTACATATCATTAAATAGAGACCAAAAGAAAAAAAAAGGAAAATTTTAATATTTTTAAGATTTTGACAAAATTAATTATTAAATTTTATATCAATTAATTTATAATTGTGACAATTAGTTTTGTTGACAACTTAAATATGTTTTTTACAACTAGTTGTATATGAGATTTATATCGTGGACTTGGTTTTTTTTTTAAACAACCACAACAGAGATTTTCCAAAACTATGCATATATGTACAAACAAACATAAAAATGTCAATCAAATTAAATTAAATATAAATCAGCAATTGTGGTTGATATTTCAGGAAATTTTTATGTAAATTAAAAGTTAATAGAAGTATGATTGAATAAGTTTTTAAAAATCAATAGAATTGTATAGGTCATGTACCTGTTGTTAGATGGGGCGATTTCTCAAAGTTATTTGACGTTCTCATTTTCGATTAGGTAACTTTATAATTGAAATTTTTAAATTAAAATTAATTTTATAAATAATTGGCGATTTCTTGATTTTATTTTCAAACGAAAATTTTTTTTAATTTTACGGTTTTTAACAGTCACAATGTGGCAGCTTTTATAATTTGATTGTGTTTACCATTTACCAGTGAATAACACATTTACATCTTTTCTTGTGCATTTTAATGCTTTTTATATTAAAAAAAAAACATTTTACAGGTTGCCTAAAACTGCACAAAGTGATGGCTTTTTTATGTTTTCAATAGAAGAAAAATAAGTTTTTATGTAACATTTAACGCTAATATATATTCAGCGCTTTATATGTTTAAAGCTTTTAAAATAATTTGCGAAATCTGATTAAGTTAGCACCACTGATAACCAGTTGACGCAAAACAAATTTTTTCACCTAAAATAAAAATTAATTTTTGATTCAAAAGTGATCAATAATAATCGTAGTTAAAGGGTTATAAAACATATCACTTTTTTCATGACGAAAACTTCATTCATAGTCAAGCGTATTATTCTTCAATCTATTTTATTAAAAATATATTAATGCTAAAATCCATATGTCGTGACTAGTAAAAAGAGAAATTATTCGCTAAAAACATTTTGTTAATTAATTCAATTTAAAAAATTCATTATTTTCATTAGATTTATGAAATATTTCATGATTTCAAGAAAATATTTCATTATTTCAGGGAAATATTCGTTCATGAAACATTTTAATGAATCAAAAGAAAAAAACTTTTTGATGTAACTAAATTGAAAAAATTTTATTCATTAATCCAATGAAAAAATTCTTAATTTTTGAACCAATGAAAACGTTTCATTAGATTAAATATTTATAGTTTATTCATTTAAGGAAAGAATTTAATTAATGCAATGAATATTCCTACATTTAATAAAATGGTTTCATTAATTCAATGAAATATTTATTCATTTAATGAAGTAGTTAATTATATAAATGAAATAGATTAATTAATTAAATGAAATAATTTCATTAATTAAATGAAATAATTTTATTAATTAAATGAAATAATTTCATTAACTAAATGAAAAAATTTTATTAATTTAATTAAATAATTTCATTAATTAAATGAAATAATTTCATTAATTAAATGAAATAATTTAATTAACTAAATGAAATAATTTTATTAATTTAATTAAATAATTTCATTAACTAAATGAAATAATTTCATTAGTTAAATGAAATAATTTCATTAATTAAATGAACTAATTTCATTAAATAAATTAAATAATTTCATTAATTAAACGGAATATTCGCTCATTTAATGAAAAATTTTATGGAATCACGGATATATTCCTTCATTTTATAAAACATTTTATTGAATCAAGTAAATGCTATTTTAGTCTAATGAAACGTCATTGCCTGAAAACTAATGAATTATTCTCTCAGTTTAGTATCAATCAACTTATATATACTAGAGCACTGAACTACAGACACACATCACTACAAACATGTGCAATATTTTATAATAAAAAGTGCTTGCAAGCCTTTCCAAGTATGCTTGTGCAGTGCTCTAATATTTATATACTTAGTAAGTGGAAGTGACAGTAAGGCTGAACGCTCTTACTAACTACGGTTAAAAATTTTGAAGCAAAGAGGATTGCAAGATGGGACACATATAATTCTAAAGGGAAGGTCGTCTAGATTTGTAGTCTACGGCCTAAATACCTCAGAGCAAAAGCACTGGGGTGTGTAGAAATTTAAAAACAATCCAAGGTAATTTTTGAATATTTGGGTGGTAGGTTTCAAATGTAGACGATCTCCGCTAAACTACTTATAAGAATATATATAGAAACATTTAATGACGTAAGACGTATTTGATAAATATGCCATTAATAATGAAAATATATTTACAAATGCTAAAAGACGTAAGGGGTACGTTATAACATTTATCTTCACTCACATCAATTGATCCCCTTGTAGGGCATCACAATGTTAAATTCACTAGTACTGAGTTTAAAGAGTATATCTTAAGCACTAGTCCGTCCGGTGACATGTTCTGTAACTAATTTATTTTCCCATAGTAGTATAATATCAAATAGTTCATTAATCTTTCATTCAAATTTGTCTTTTCAATTGACTAAAAAATTTATAGCAACAAGAACCCTTAAATAACTACATCACGAAGGTGCACAATTAGCCGGTGCATCAGCCAATGACACTTTGACATATTTACTTTTATGTTAAACAATTCAAATACATAATTTATTGTTTACATTTCTTTTAGCAATAAAAACTTGGCAAATTGTTATGCTTTTTAATTTGCGTTTTTTTTTTAAATTGATTTGTAATAAAAATAAAGTGGCTGCTAAAAAAATGGACAGAAAATATAATTTTGAAAGAATTTTTCACTTAGAAATTACTGGTATAAAAAAAGGTAAATATTGATTTAAATTTTATTTAATTTTCTTAAAACAAAAATACCTTGAGCTGTTGACGAAAACCACTCATTGGGCTCATTCAATTTTTAAACACCCTTTTTTTTATTTATTTAATAAAAACAATAATCAAAATTTAGTTGAAAAAATATTTTTGAAAATTTTTCTCTCACTAGTTTTTATAATTTATTCCTTAAATTTTTATTAAAAAAAAAATTTTTTTTCATTCAAACAATTTTCACAATTTTTAAATCGCAAAATATCAATTCAATGTTTTACAGAAATAAATACAACAAAAACACTAAAAATTAATCAAAACACGACAATAAGAAAATGAAAATGTTTTTTTATTTTTATTTTTATACGACAACGTTTGTTACCCGGTCCACGTTAAAATTGAAAATAAATAATTTGAATATTGTGATCGGCTAAAAAGCCCCACCATCAACACCATAAAAAAAAACAACAAAAATAATAACAACAGTGAAAAGAAATAAAGCAACAAGAAAAATAAATCAGCAAGTACTCAAAACAAAATTGATATTAAGGCGAATTGGGTAAAAAACAAGAAAACCAGAGGGCTTAATTAAGTTGAGTATAGAGAAAAAAAAAATTAAAGAGAAGTTATGATGTTAAGAGAAAGAAATACAAATTCAAACCCCGCGTATTAGACAAAATTGATTATTTTCAAAAAGAAAATATTTATATTCTTGAAAATTCAAAATAGCATATACTCGTATGTACTGGAGCACTGCAAAAGCTTACTTGAAAGGCACACATCACAACAATACACATGCTTAATTTTATAATAAAAAGTACTTATAAGCCTTTCCAAGTATGCTTGTGCACTGCTTTAATAGTAAGTGGAAGTGAGTGGAAGTGACAGTAAGGCTGAAAGCTCTTACTTGCTACGGAAAAAATTTTTGTTCTCACAATATTTTTTTATGAGTAGTTTGAGCTCTCTGCTTGTTTGAGTCATTTCAAACAGCAAATAAAAAAAATTTTGCCCGGACAAAAATTTTGTTCGGAACAAAAAAATTTCTAATTCTTCAACCTAATAAAATAAAAGTAAGTGAAGATAAATATACTGAATGAAATATGTTTTAACGTAACGGGTTACGTTATGCTGAGTGAAATATGTTTTAAGGTAACCCGTTACGTTTTTTTAGTATTTGTAAATATCTTTTCAGTATTTATGTTATATTTATCAAACACATCATACGTCATTAAATATTTCTAAATATGTTTTTTGTGGGTCGGTTCAGAAGTCTACTACCCATTTACTCCAATACTGTTGCTGTGAGCGATTTTACCAACTTCCAGACGAACCCTATAAGATTACGGGATGACACCCAAATCAATTTAGAGAAGAGGTCGTCTAGATTTGTTCTCTACCGGCCAATTACTCAGAACTTAATTTGGATTATTTTTAAAAATTTTTTGAAATTTTCATATACTCCAATGCTGTTGCTCTGAGGAATTTTGATATTCCCTTCTCAAAGGCTCGAACTCAAAATACTGTGCAGGCAAAAATTTCCCACGGAACAAGTAGATGTTTTATTGGGAAAACAGAATTTGAAAAAATTAACATAAAATCGGCAAGTAAAGACAAATTCTCAGCCAAGGAAAAAAAGTCTTTAAAGGTGGTCAAAGCTAACCTTTTTTTAATAAATAATTTTTATTTTAAAAATGTTTATGCCAAATCTATGAGTCTCTTTGTATAAAATTTTAATTGATTTTCTTTTTTTGTATAGAAAACGAAACTAGAAATAATAAAAAAAAATACTCATGCCAAAAAATTAAATAAAAAGCTTTAAAGCAAAAATTATTCATCATCATCATTATGATCATTATTACGTTCAAAACTGTTATACTTGAAAGTGGTATAAATCCATTTAAAAAAAAAATCAAATAAGACACCTTTTAACTAGAACAAATGCTGACTCATTTTTTAAAAAAAAAAGTGGACTTATACCATTTTCAAACATAACAGCTCATTTGTGAGCTTTTAAATTTTTATTACTCTTTTTCCTCTAGGTTGAGTTATATTTTAGCTCTGAGCCAACAAAACAAATGATAACACAATTCGTCTGCAGCGATGACAACGAGAGATACTTAAATACAAATGTATTTCAATCTGGGGCATACAATTTGTGAGGAGTACAAGTAAAGTACAAATCAAATAAATTACATTTACGGTTCAAATGATCATGATCTAAGAATTCGCCGTACTTTTATTTTGTTTACATTTATAACAAGAAAGAGAAATTTTATAATTATAGGAATGAAATTTTAGCGTGCTATCCCAACAAACATACTGAAGTATAAAATAGTTAATGATTTAGGCTGGTATTAAAAATGACTAATAACGACTTTAAGTAGAAATTATGACAAACTTTTCATACAAATTTCTTTTAATATCGATTTCAAATCTGTTTTAATTTTCTTTGAATACAAGCATTAAATTATAAGTCAAAACTCAGCTGCCTGGATAGACGTCACATCTAGAATTATGTATAGGCGTTTGTAAATTGAAAGAAAATATTAGGAATAATTATGAGTGTCGACAAGCTAATGTAAAATATATGGCCGGCGTTGCCACATATCAATGTTTTTGTCATGACAACGACACTCATAATAAGGCCTATTATTTCTTTTGTTCTTGCCCTAGAGAGAGACAAATAACTTGCTGAAAGCGTAATCTATTATTCTTGCAAGAAGTGAATGCTTGCTGCTGTTTATGAAGGAGTGTCAGGGACAAAATACCTACTGTCTTCGAAAACGATGACAAGCCGACTGTTTTAATCCACAGTATGCTAACGTTTCGTTTTGTAGTTTTCCATAATAATATTAGGGAAAACTACAAAAGCAAACGTTTGCTTTTGTTACGTTTCTTTGCAAACTCTGTTTTAATCACTGATAAACAGTTTAAGACGGTTTTATTAAGCTGTACCTAGTAGAGCACTGCACAAGCATACTTCTTCAATTTATTTTAATTTAAAATTGTTAAACTTAAAACAAAACACCCTTTGTACTCAAAAATTTTGATTTCTAATACCAAAAGCAAAAAGAAAAATTAAACAATAATTTAAACCAAATTATTTTAGAAGCAAACTGTGAAAAAAATTAAATGTTAATAAACTGGCATTTAATGAAATAAATGTTTGTTTTTATTATACATTTGTCTTAGAATTCACTGTTTGGCAAATATTATAACGTGCGAGCAGAGTGTATTTTTTTTAAATTTCATTAAAATAAAATAAAAAAATCACAAGACATTGTATTGTTAATTAACAATGAGACAGACACACAATCACAGGAAGAAATTAAAAATATATAAGAAAAAAAATTTTTAATTTTATTTGTCACTTTTCTACAAAACTGACATAACTCTGAAAAAAATTTATTTTCTATAGAAAAATTACTTAAAATATTTTTAGTTTGCTTGCAACTCACAAAAAAAAAAAAAAAAAAAAAAAAAAAAAAAAAAAAAAAAAAAAAAGATCAAACTGTCATAACTAAGAAAAATTTTGTTTTCCATAGAAAAATTGTTTAAAATTTTTTTAATTAAAATGTCTTATTTTATAAATTTATTTTTATATCGATATTTCGCTCCAATGTGCGTAGCAAATATTGATCTAAAAATAATTTTATAAAATAAGATCTCAAGCTTAATAAAATAGCCATTTTAATTAAAAATAAAAAAGTTCACATAAATAAAATTTTTTTAATTTGCAAACTAAAATTAATGAATTAAAAAAATGTATTTTTCCTGAACAATAAAGAGGAGTCAAGATTATTTTTTATTTTACAAAAGACGTTTAAAAAGAATAAAAAATTGTGCTGATATTTTACACTTACTTTGTTTTAAGTAGGAAGCGCTTAATGAAAAACCCTGTACTTGTGAAATTAAAATAAAAAAAGTGAACAAGTTGTGTGTCAAAAATACACTTTTTGGCAAAAAAATAAAAAATAAAATAAATTATTTTGCATTAAAACTTAAAATAATAAAAAAAAACAGCAGAAAACAACTTTTTAATAAAAAAAAAATTAAATAAAAGAAAAAACGTAGGCGATGGCACATTTTTTTTTTTTTTACAAATATTAATGTTTAACAATTTATATCGTACGATTTTAACCAGCAAAAGCAATAATGTCATCGCCCACAATTAATTTTTTCTTCTTGTTAAACAATTTTTACAACAGAATTTGTTAAATTTAAGTTGTAAGTAGCAAAAACTAATTGCTTCTGAAATTTAATTCATTTACTTCTAAACAACCTTTTTTTCTATAATCCGCATCCAAATATTTTATTCGGAATTGAAAAATTCAACTCTTCATAAATACTTTTAAAATTTTGGTTTTGCTTTATTTTTTGTGCGAAATTATTGGTAGAAATAAAAAATATATAAAAGTTTTTGTTTAATGTAATTCCACATTTTTTTCAATCCGTGTGGAATACAGAACAGGCACGAAGAAGTTAAATTTTTCTCAATATCTTATTTTAAATGCTGTAAAAATATTTTTTTTAAAAATATTATAAAGAACCTTCTTTTCAACATAAAATATATGAAATTTTTCTTATTAAAAGCGGCGGCAAATCTCAAAATGTAAATGGCTTTTTGTAAAATCATGTTTTTTGGATTATGAGTGATATGTATTATCAAATGGCAGCACTGCTATTTGTAGGATTGAAAAACAATTTCTGATACTACTATAAATAAAAGATTACGGTATAGGACACATTTCGTTTTAAAGAAGAGGTCGTCTAGATTTAAAATTAAAATCCTACTTGCGCAGGTCACCGGCCAAGTGTGAAAGCCTTCTTAGTTGTGTTTTATATCACACTAACAGCAGTTGTACTAAAACACAATTTGTGTCGTTTTTATGCTTCTTCGTACAAGTATTATTCGCAGTATTCGTAATGATGAACGAAATTTTTAGCACTTGACAGTTGAGCTCATAGAAGAAGATTATAGCATTGGCTTATCAGAGTTTACATTATTTTATTTAATTTTTAGTTTTTTTGTTTTTATTTGGAAGTTCTTCAAGCTTGAGGTCAGATTATAATTATTTATTTTTACATCAATATTTTGTTTCAACTTTATGTAGCTTCATGTCGCACATAAGCACGTAGCACAAATGACATCACGGGATGTGTTCCTAATGGCTAATAATTTACAGCTAAAAAAAAAGAGAGAGAGAGAGAGATGTATTGCTCTCTTTTTCAAACAGTGTACAATCTCCGTCATGTCATCTAACGGGAAATCATGCTCATGGCTTAATCTTCTATTTCCATAATTAACAAGAATCTTAATTAAAAAAATTTATAGGAGAAGCCAAAAAAATTATCCAATCTAAAACTGCAGTTTTGAAAATGTTATTTTTAATTTTAGATGTGAAAAATAATGCAGGAATTTGAAAATTGATGCGGTGCACCATAAATACAAGAAAAAGTTGAATTTTTTTTTTTAGCTTAGGGCTTTTTAGAAAACCTATGACGATATACTAATTGATAAATATTTGCTTGATTTCTTAACATGAATATATTACAAAGCAATACTTTTTCATCACTTTTTGTCTAGTAGACTCTCAGTATACACGAATATTTTAATTATATTTTGCATGATAAATTAAATAACAAAGATCGCTTACTTGCTGCTGTTGCTTTAATAATTATTTAGTAAATATTTTGCGAGAAAATAAAAAAAGTGGAAAAAATATGAAGCAAATTGTCATTTAAACAAAAAAAAAAAAAAAAAAAAAGGTATACGAAAGAGTAGCTAAATGACGCATGATTAATTGTTTTATTTATTTTGTATGACTTTTATTTAATTTTATACAACGACTTTTTTTTTTCTTAACAAATATTTATACAAATAACATTTCAATGATCTATATTTAAAGGTGGGAGTTTTCTTTATAAATTAAATTATTTTTTTTTATATTTTGTTTTGACAATTTAAAGCTACATGCAGCTCAAGGGATTTAAATAATAATAGACGTATTCAGCATCACACGCACTTGCAATTGATAACATAAACATTGTGGTTTCTAAGTTTTTTTTTTAATTTTTTATTAATCTGAACAAGTTGGTATACTTTTGTTTGCAACATAATTTATAGCTACCCTTGAATGTCGCTAATATTTTAAGGGTGTCCCTCAGCTACTTGAAAACCCAATTGTAATTCTGTGTGTTTGTCAAACAAGCCATTTTTGATTTTATTTTTGAAAGTGGTATAAGTTTACTTTTTTAATAAAAATGACTTATAACATACGACAGACGAAGGCGTTAATTTGCATTAGCTCGTAAAATTAAATTTATTATGCCCTGCACTATAAATAAGAAGTTTGTGATTCTGTTTGTAATTTCTACACTGTACATGGGCCACCCAACTGGGAAGTCAAATAAGCAATATCCGTCTGTCCGTGAAGTGGTTGAAATAGACTTTCTGAAGTCAATAAACAATGTACAGAAAAGCTTAGCATACCAATCTGTCAGTTGTTTCTGTGTTTCAGTTGCTATCAAAATTCAGCCGGATCGGTGTATAAATGGTGGAGCTATATATCAAAAATCGCGACTATCTCTATTTTTGACCAATTTTTAGTCGCTTTTTTGCCTATTTGGTCTAAATTACGAGACGGAGAAGAAAAACGTGGTAAGCAGTTTTGCCAAAAATGACAGTCATAATATTTGTAGGAAAAACTCAGACGCATCGGTTTACAAATGGCAGAGAAAAATTAAAAATACAATTGAAATTTTAGTTTTGCTTTTTTATGGAAATGTATATACACACACTCGTATTAACGAAAGCAAGCATACAGGCTACATAAAGCAATCGGTTTTATGTGTATGGCTGTGTGCCTTTTATTGTGTGTATTAGAACTACGATTACAGAGGGATGCTAGAGAGAAGTTTTTTGTTTTTTGCCGTTAATTTTAATTTATTTTTTTTCGATATTAATATTTAATTAAATATGTGTGAGATTTAAGATCTCAATAAAAAAAATTGTTTTTATTTTTAATTACCCGATATTTTGATAAATTTCCCTGAAGAAGACCTTCAAAAGAAAGTCGAAATATCGGATAATAAAAAATAAAAACAATTTTTTTATTGAGATCTTAAGCTTGAATAATATTAATTAATAATAAATTTATAAGATCGAATAATTTACTAAAATTATTTTAAATTAAATTTAGTTTAAAAAACGTAATGGGTTACATTAAAACATATTTAACTCGGTATATTTATCTTCACTCATTTTAAAAATAAATTTTAGAACGTATTTTTTCATTAAGGTCATTAATTTGAATTTCTTTATTAATTATTTAGTATAGGATTAACAAAAAAATAGGAATTCAAAGATAATGGTTTTAATCAATTTATTATTAAGATCATTATGGACTATAGTCGCACCTTGGCCTTTAAGATATATTGTGCATCCCATTTACCAACTCCAATTCGAGACTCCTTACGAATCTCATAATTGTTGTAGGACTAATCATGCTTAGGACCACTGTCCCACTGCCTAAGCAGCCCTCGGAACAGAATATGTTCCGAAGTTTCCTGACCTTCCCGACAGAAACGACAGGAGTCATCTTGAACCATACAGATAGCCTACTAGGATATATTTAGCATATTTTTCGAGCAACAGGAATTGACTTCATTGGAGGGGGAGCTATGGAGTCTCCTACTAATATGTTGCAAAATGTCCGTAATGCGCAGATGGGTTAGAACTAATTGCTTTCCCAGCTTTTTAGAGTCTCTTCTTTAGTTTTTATCAAAATTTATTGAAGATCTTAATATATAAAATTTGACTGTACGTGTGTTTGACATTGTACTCCTCCTAAACGGCTGGACCTATTTAATTGAATTTCTCTGTATGTTTTCGGGTTACGCTTTGGAAGGTTTAGCGTCACAAATCAGCAGGTGGCACTATTATCTACTAACTGTTTTTACCCGGTCTTATACGGTCCTTTACTCTATGAGTACGACTTCTTAGAGTAAGAAGATCGATTATACAAAAATTTTAAGGCAAGACAACGTTTGCTAGTTAGTTTCTGCATAATGTAACGCAAATGCTGATGAATAGTAATTTTTACACCAAAAGCACAATTTCGTTACACTTGCTTTACAAACAGCAGCCAAAACTCACCTCAACTAAAGACTAACAATCACAATTAATGAAGATGCCAGAAAAACGAACTTTATACGACGCAAGAGAAAAGAGTAAAGGGTGTCAAATGTATCTCGACCTCCGTAGTTAAAGTTTTAAAATATGGATATGAAGGGTATATAACACTCGGCCCAGCCGAATTTATCTTGCTTTTGTTTGTATTTTTGTGCTAACATCTTAATAAATTAATATTAACTGAATCTGTATCAATATTTGTTAATGTGCTCACAAGTGTTTTACAATGTCATTCCAACAAGTTAATTCAATAGTCAATCGTATGCTGTCAAAGCCCTCATCAATGTTAACAAAATATATCAATACAAAGCAATAAACCTAAATGAAATTAAAAAAAAATTTTTTCATAAAAGAAAAAATACCTGTAGAACAATGGCGGTCGAAAATCCATGCAATCGTGTAAAAATTTCATACCTTTTTTTGTTTATTATTATATTTTATTTCACTTTTTAGATTTTATTTTTTGAACCACCAATTTAAGCGAACCAAAGTGGTTGATCAAGGTAATAGAACCTGCAGCTTTGCTAACAGTTATGCAAAATGCCAACTTAAGAGCCAAATTGCCCATTGATTGAAATGGTGGTCATCTTCATAATTAAAATGTGTATCATACAAAGTTAAAATAAAATAAAAAAACAAACGAAATATTATAATAAGCAAAAAAGTTATTAAATTTTTACACGCAGGCGTGACTTGTGGCCCACCCTGTATATTAAGCATTTTGCACAGTAAAATAGTACCGATAGAGTCTTCCCTAAAACAAACACAATTAACTGTTGAGTGTTTCTGTGGAAATCATGAAATTAATTACATTTATGAGACCGCCATTATGACTTCATAGACCTGACTCGATCAGTAATTCGCATTACGCACGGGATTCATGATTGGCCATTGCAGATTATTGAAACATTTGGTAAATATGTGGATCAGTCTAAACGACCTCTGCAGATTCGGTAGTTGAAATCAATAAGTGTTCTAAGCAAAAAATTTGCTTCCGCTTTTGATATTTTTTTAATACATTGATGTCTCTTAACTTTTGACAGAAGAGGTCTCAATAATAAAGCATTCAGTGTCACCTCGTTCACTTACACCATGATTAAACTAAACGATGGATTACATTTTGTATTCTTACTCACACGCAATTTTTTTTTTTTAATAAAATTAACTCAAACACTTTACATGGCAGCCACTGTAATTTTGTCATTTCTCTGTTAATAAAAACTAATCGTTATTTACAAGCTGAAAACAGAGAAAACTGCACGAGTATAAATAAATTCAAATATTGATTAATTTTTAACATTATTAATTTGCTAAATACATTATAAGCGTTAAAAAAGATTGAAAAAAAAAATAAATCCCCATAAAAAAAAAATAAAAAATTACAAGAAAATAATTAAATTTATATGATTTTTCTAGTTAGAAACATTTGAATGCTGTTGAAAAGCATTAATAATGCTTTAAAATTTATTTTTAAAATTTTATCACTGATTTTAGTGCCAAAAAATATTACGCCTGAACTGTGGCTTTTTCTATCAAAAATTTATATTTGTGTTGTGCAGATTGCAAACAATATTTTTTTTATTTTCTCATACCCATACACACACACACACATATATACTAAGTGCACATACATTTAGAGTGTTGGTAATAAATTTCTACCTACAAAATGTAGTGCTGTAAATTTACTCTTCTTCTTTTTTTTTTATTTTTGTGAAGAAGCAGAATATTTTATTTTAATTAGTAATTTAACTGGGTGTTTAAATGGTTTTTTATGCTGTTGGCATTTAATATTTAAAAATATATTTAAAAAAATCAACAATTAAGAAAAAAAGTGGTTACCCCAATTTTTTTTTATTATTTTGCTAAAAAAAAAGCTTTAAAATGCAAAAAAGTATTACGGATTCTACACGCAAAGAAAAAATATGGTTGAGGCAAACATAATATATAAGGAAAACATTATCAAAAAAAAAAAAAAAAAAAAAAAAAAAAAAAAAAAAAAAAAACTTTTGTAGACTTTATTTAAAAAAAATAAAATTTACGAAAAACTTGTTGGAAAAATTTCCATAACCTTGATTTTAAAGTCTATTTTAATTTTTTTTAGACAAGGAACCCAATTTATAAAAATTTATTTTAAAAAAATTATTTAAAAAAATTTATTTAAAAAATTTTATTTATAAAAATTTATTTAAAAAAATTTATTTAAAAAAAATTTAATTTTTTTAGACAAGGTACCCAACATATTAAAAATGCTTTACAACTGCAGATTTCCAGGTTCAATCCAGGTTAAGTTAAAAAAAAAATTTTTTTTTAGATATACAGTTTTGTAAAAAAAAATTTTTTAAATAAATTTTTATAAATAAATTTTTTTAAATAAATTTTTATAAATAAATTTTTTTAAATAAATTTTTATAAATAAATTTTTTTAAATAAATTTTTTTAAATAATTTTTTTTAAATAAATTTTTATAAATAAATTTTTATAAATAAATTTTTATAAATAAATTTTTTTTAAAAATTTTTTTTTAAATAAATTTTTTTAAATAAATTTTTTATAATAAATTTTTTTTTATAAATAAAAATTTGTGTATTCTTGTTGCTATTAATTTATATTTATTTATTACATTATACAGCGGGCTTGATTTTTTTTTTTTAATTTTAGTTGACTATCTGAATTCGAATTAGGGCACTCAATCACTTCAGCCTCAAAACTCCATTGAATTTCAACAATTAAGTTTTTATTTTATAAATACATACATACTTGCTTTATACAGTGAAACTTGTATATAATGAACTTCGTTTTAACGAAAAACTCAATACAGAACTCTTATAAATTTGAATAATTCGGATATTAGAACCAAAGTTTTTAATACATTCCTCGCTCTGAAATTAGAATCGCCAGTTCTAAATTTTTATTTTAAAATTGTCTTTTATATCTTTTATTTCGCTTTCACATACGAGTATATACTCGTAGTAAAGTAAAGGGGAATTCCATGTTACTTATATAATTTTCATTGTCAGTGCATGTTTGTTTATTAGTGAGTGAACAAGCTTCTTGGCTTTTATCTAGGCAGCAATCGAACCTGCGACCTACAGACTTATAGGTTAGTACACTACAAACTCTTCTATGGGGCATTGTTTGAGTGAAATTTGCAAAGTGTTTACATAAAGCCAAATAAGAATACTCTGTCGTTAGTAACCAAGGAAAAGAGATTGACAAAGGTGCAATATTGCCTGTTGTTAAAAAAAAAAACTTTGGCAATTATAACTTTTTGAAAATTAGAACTACCCCAGTAACAAAATAGTTCTACTTTATGGGCGTCTACTGTATAAAGCTTTTTTTGTTGAGCCCATTGAAAAAAAAAACTCTTTATGGCAAAGTTTTTCATACAAAAATGCTCTAAAGCTATAACGAATAAATTCTGAGCTATAAAGCTTCTATACAACGAAATCATGAGAAATATAACGTTTTAAGAGCCTAACACACGATCAATCATTCAAAGTCAATCATGAGAGTGCGTGCGTGTTTTTTAAAAGATGGCCGTCACACGTATACGTTGAGTGTGAATTTGACGAAAATCAAAACCAGTTTGATTTTTGGTCAAAATATGCTGGTCTGGCACCACTTCTGTAATCATAATTTTTTTTTTGGGTAAAGTTGAGTGCACATCGTGGAAATTTTAAAAATAAAAATGGAGGAAAAATTGTTTTTCATTAAATTTTTACAGTGCTTCATCAAAAAAAAAACCAATCCAATAGCAATAAAAAAATTTTTGTTACATCATCTTACTTTTTTCTTGATGTGCAATCAGAATTAAAGTGTTGTACTGACGGCAAAATGTATTATTTAATGTGTTTTGTCGACGGCAAGTTGTACGTTTTTACACATTAAGAAAATCACTTAAAAATGAGATTGATATCAATCAATTTGATGTGTGTATCAGCCAATTTAATTTTTTCACCAACAGAAATGCATAATTTGACGTTGAATGATTGATTGTCTAGCACCCCCATTAAGTATGTAAGTTGTTAAAGTCCCGTTATCAAAAGCCTCTAGAAGATGAAGTGTTTTATTTTTTTTATTTGCCTCTTGAATTTTTATTACACAGCATTTTCGTGTAAAATATAAATTTAATAAAAAAAAAACTGTAGGTATACGAATTTTATTTTCTATTTCTTTCTACAAAGCTGTCAGTGATGTACTCGTATGTATAACGAATCAATAGATATAACGAAGGGCATCGACCCTTCAGATTCAGTTATGTCGAAGTGTCACTGTAATTGAAAAGAAACCGATTTTTTATTCTTTATTTAATGACACTTAGTTTTAGAATGGAATGGATTAATAAAATTTTTCTAATGCTTATTTTAAATTCACAACCACACTTTAAAAGTAAATTTGTGATGTGTTTGTAGGAACATAAGCGCAGAAATCTTTGAGTCTACATCAATTAAATAATTTTTATTTATTTTTTTTTTTTTCTGTTCTTTAATTTAAATTCTCTTCCATTAAGATGAATGGGTTTATGCGAGTAAAATGCTTTCTTTATGCCTGCTATGGCACAATGAATTGTTTTTATGTATAAATTAATTAATTAAGAACAAATTAATACTACAAACGATTGTAGATCGCAGAATAAATAAATTCAATTTTTAAGAATTTTTTCTTTTTTTTCTGAAAAAATATATTTTGCAGTTAAAATAGGGATGTAAGAAAGTTTGAATTTATATTTGTAAAAAAGATATTAACGCTTTTAACCGCCAGCAGAATGTAAATAGTTCCAAAAATTATTAGTAAAAAAAAAGTAATTAATCTAAAATATAAGCCATTAAAGGAAATGATGTTCCGAGACTTAAAATGTCTTTTGCATGAAATTACACCCATTTACTTATTTTTGTAAAAGTCATATTAAGTATAGAACTTAATCTTGTAAAAATTTATCTAATTAATTAATTTTATTTTTATTTTTCTTTGTATTGAAAAGAAATTACTTACTTTTTCTAGAAGATTTATATTTTCCTCTTGGTCCGAAATTTTGGCAAAATTTTTTTAAAACTTTATAATAATTGTAAAACGTTATACAGTTTGTTGCAGCTGCTCTTTAATCAAAACAGGGTTTATTTTAGTTAAACTAACAACACAGAAAATCACTTTAGTTTTATTAAAAAAAAAAAGTATTAAAACTTTTGTTGTAATTATAGGGTAACTACTCATATAAATAAATTCCAATTATATTGCAAATAAATAGAAAAGAGAAACAAAAAACGCAAACCAAACGTAAATGAACCAGCGTTATTAAGTGTACGAGACAACTAAAAAACAAAAGTGGCCACAAAATGTATCAACATTCATCTGAAGATCTAATATAAAACCAAAACAATGTCATCATCTTGATCATCATCATCATCATGATAATAATAATAATAATATTTATTATGATCATTAACGTGAAAGCAGCATCAATACAAAAATAATAGATATGGGGGTTATAGTAAGTTAAAAACAACAACACCAATTAATTAAGCAACAACAAAACAAGCACGCGATCAAAACAAATACAATTACACAAATAATACAGCACAAATATCAACCCACATTGATTATTTTTTATTTAAAAAAAGTGTGTGCAAAACATTATTAATAACAAAAATATGAAATAAGAAAGAAATAAGGGAGAAAAAGAAAACTGTATCGAGTATTTAAATACCTACGATAGCAAACTTCAATCGCTATAAATTACTTTTCTAATGTAGTTCTCGAAATATACCACTATGCATAAAAACGAGAAGATTGCGCCATATAATTTTCAATAACTCGAGAGCTACCTCTCTGAAACAATCCGGAATACAATAATCTTTAAATTATATTATTATTAATTTTTTACAAGTCTAAAAAAACAAATTTTCAAAAATTCTTTTTAAAAAAATTATTAAAAATTGAATATTAAGACAATCTTAAATTTTGTTCTTAAAGTTGATACCTGCCTAACTTACAAATAAAATGATTTTAAAATCATTAAAATCCATTAAGAGGCTCGAAATTTATTCAAAATTTAGTGATAGCACCTAAAACCTTATGCCATAAATTTTTTTTACAATTTTTATAAATGCATATTTGATCTTGATTTCTGAATGTATATTTTAATTTTTAAGTGCATATTTAAGTTTTTAGGTGCAAATTTAAATTTTTAAGTGCATATTTAAGTTCTTAAGTGCATATTTTAATTTTTAAGTGCATATTATATTACTTTATAGTTCACTTTAAAGTTTACTCTATAGTTCACTTTATAGTTAACTTTATAGGTAACTTTATAGTTCACTTTAAAGTTCACTTTATAGTTCACTTCAAACTTCAGTTTGTAGTTAACTTTAAAGTTCACTTTATAGTTCACTTTAAAGGTCACTTTATAGTTAACTTTATAGTTCACTTTAAAGTTCACTCTATAGTTCACTTTAAAATTCACTTTATAGTTCACTTTATAGTTCACTTTATAGTTAACTTTATAGGTAACTTTATAGTTAACTTTATAGGTAACTTTATAGTTCACTTTAAAGTTCACTTTATAGTTAACTTTATAGGTAACTTTATAGTTAACTTTATAGGTAACTTTATAGTTCACTTTAAAGTTCAGTTTATAGTTAACTTTATATTTCACTTTAACTTTAACTTTAACTTTAACTTTAACTTTAACTTTAACTTTAACTTTAACTTTAACTTTAACTTTAACTTTAACTTTAACTTTAACTTTAACTTTAACTTTAACTTTAACTTTAACTTTAACTTTAACTTTAACTTTAACTTTAACTTTAACTTTAACTTTAACTTTAACTTTAACTTTAACTTTAACTTTAACTTTAACTTTAACTTTAACTTTAACTTTAACTTTAACTTTAACTTTAACTTTAACTTTAACTTTAACTTTAACTTTAACTTTAACTTTAACTTTAACTTTAACTTTAACTTTAACTTTAACTTTAACTTTAACTTTAACTTTAACTTTAACTTTAACTTTAACTTTAACTTTAACTTTAACTTTAACTTTAACTTTAACTTTAACTTTAACTTTAACTTTAACTTTAACTTTAACTTTAACTTTAACTTTAACTTTAACTTTAACTTTAACTTTAACTTTAACTTTAACTTTAACTTTAACTTTAACTTTAACTTTAACTTTAACTTTAACTTTAACTTTAACTTTAACTTTAACTTTAACTTTAACTTTAACTTTAACTTTAACTTTAACTTTAACTTTAACTTTAACTTTAACTTTAACTTTAACTTTAACTTTAACTTTAACTTTAACTTTAACTTTAACTTTAACTTTAACTTTAACTTTAACTTTAACTTTAACTTTAACTTTAACTTTAACTTTAACTTTAACTTTAACTTTAACTTTAACTTTAACTTTAACTTTAACTTTAACTTTAACTTTAACTTTAACTTTAACTTTAACTTTAACTTTAACTTTAACTTTAACTTTAACTTTAACTTTAACTTTAACTTTAACTTTAACTTTAACTTTAACTTTAACTTTAACTTTAACTTTAACTTTAACTTTAACTTTAACTTTAACTTTAACTTTAACTTTAACTTTAACTTTAACTTTAACTTTAACTTTAACTTTAACTTTAACTTTAACTTTAACTTTAACTTTAACTTTAACTTTAACTTTAACTTTAACTTTAACTTTAACTTTAACTTTAACTTTAACTTTAACTTTAACTTTAACTTTAACTTTAACTTTAACTTTAACTTTAACTTTAACTTTAACTTTAACTTTAACTTTAACTTTAACTTTAACTTTAACTTTAACTTTAACTTTAACTTTAACTTTAACTTTAACTTTAACTTTAACTTTAACTTTAACTTTAACTTTAACTTTAACTTTAACTTTAACTTTAACTTTAACTTTAACTTTAACTTTAACTTTAACTTTAACTTTAACTTTAACTTTAACTTTAACTTTAACTTTAACTTTAACTTTAACTTTAACTTTAACTTTAACTTTAACTTTAACTTTAACTTTAACTTTAACTTTAACTTTAACTTTAACTTTAACTTTAACTTTAACTTTAACTTTAACTTTAACTTTAACTTTAACTTTAACTTTAACTTTAACTTTAACTTTAACTTTAACTTTAACTTTAACTTTAACTTTAACTTTAACTTTAACTTTAACTTTAACTTTAACTTTAACTTTAACTTTAACTTTAACTTTAACTTTAACTTTAACTTTAACTTTAACTTTAACTTTAACTTTAACTTTAACTTTAACTTTAACTTTAACTTTAACTTTAACTTTAACTTTAACTTTAACTTTAACTTTAACTTTAACTTTAACTTTAACTTTAACTTTAACTTTAACTTTAACTTTAACTTTAACTTTAACTTTAACTTTAACTTTAACTTTAACTTTAACTTTAACTTTAACTTTAACTTTAACTTTAACTTTAACTTTAACTTTAACTTTAACTTTAAAGTTCACTTTAACTTTAAAGTTCACTTTAACTTTAAAGTTCACTTTAACTTTAAAGTTCACTTTAACTTTAAAGTTCACTTTAACTTTAAAGTTCACTTTATAGTTAACTTTAACTTTAAAGTTCACTTTAACTTTAAAGTTCACTTATAGTTAACTTTAACTTTAAAGTTCACTTTAACTTTAAAGTTCACTTTAACTTTAAAGTTAACTTTAACTTTAAAGTTAACTTTAACTTTAAAGTTCACTTTAACTTTAAAGTTAACTTTAACTTTAAAGTTAACTTTAACTTTAAAGTTCACTTTAACTTTAAAGTTCACTTTATAGTTCACTTTAACTTTAAAATTCACTTTATAGTTAACTTTAACTTTAAAGTTCACTTTAACTTTATAGTTCACTTTAACTTTATAGTTCACTTTAACTTTAAAGTTAACTTTATAGTTCACTTTAACTTTAAAGTTCACTTTAACTTTAAAGTTCACTTTAACTTTAAAGTTAACTTTAACTTTAAAGTTAACTTTAACTTTAAAGTTCACTTTAACTTTAAAGTTCACTTTAACTTTAAAGTTCACTTTAACTTTAAAGTTCACTTTAAAGTTAACTTTAACTTAAAGTAAACTATAAAGTGAACTTTAAGGTGAACTTTAAGGTGAACTATAAAGTTAACTATAAAGTGAACTTTAAAGTGAACTTTAAGGTGAACTATAAAGTGAACTTTAAAGTGAACTATAAAGTTACCTATAAAGTTAACTATAAAGTGAACTTCAAAGTGAACTATAAAGTGAACTATAAAGTGAATTTTAAAGTGAACTATAAAGTGAACTTTAAAGTGAACTATAAAGTTAACTTTAAAGTGACCTTTAAAGTGAACTATAAAGTGAACTATAAAGTGAACTTTAAAGTTAACTACAAACTGAACTTTGAAGTGAACTATAAAGTGAACTTTAAAGTGAACTATAAAGTGAACTTTAAAGTGAACTATAAAGTTACCTATAAAGTTAACTATAAAGTTACCTATAAAGTGAACTTTAAAGTGAACTATAAAGTGAACTATAAAGTGAACTTTAAAGTGAACTATAAAGTGAACTATAAAGTGAATTTTAAAGTGAACTATAAAGTGAACTTTAAAGTGAACTATAAAGTGAACTATAAAGTGAACTTTAAAGTGAACTATAAAGTTAACTATAAATTGACCTTTTAAGTGAACTATAAAGTGAATTTTAAAGTTAACTACAAGCTGAACTTTAAATTCGACTTTAAAGTGAACTTTAAAGTGAACTTTAAAGTGAACTATAAAGTTAACTATAAAGTGACCTTTAAAGTGAACTATAAAGTGAATTTTAAAGTTAACTACAAACTGAACTTTTAATTGGACTTTAAAGTGAACTTTAAAGTGAACTATAAAGTTAACTATAAAGTGAACTATAGAGTAAACTTTAAAGTGAACTATAAAGTAATATAATATGCACTTAAAAATTAAAATATGCACTTAAGAACTTAAATATGCACTTAAAAATTTAAATTTGCACCTAAAAACTTAAATATGCACTTAAAAATTAAAATATACATTCAGAAATCAAGATCAAATATGCATTTATAAAAATTGTAAAAAAATTTTATGGCATAAGGTTTTAGTTCACTTTATAGTTCACTTTAAAGTTAACTTTTAAGTTCAGTTTATAGTTCACTTTAAAGTTCACTTTATAGTTAACTTTATAGTTAACTTTATAGTTCATTTTAAAGTTCACTTTATAGTTCACTTTAAAGTTCACTTTATAGTTCACTTTATAGGTTACTTTATAGTTGAGTTTAGTTTACTTTATAGTTCAGTTTAGTTTACTTTATAGTTCAGTTTATATATTAGTTTACTTTGTAGTTCAGTTTAGTTTACTTTATAGTTTTTTTACAATTTTTATAAATGCATATTTGATCTTGATTTCTGAATGTATATTTTAATTTTTAAGTGCATATTTAAGTTTTTAGGTGCAAATTTTTTTAAGTGCATATTTAAGTTCTTAAGTGCATATTTTAATTTTTAAGTGCATATTATATTACTTTATAGTTCACTTTAAAGTTTACTCTATAGTTCACTTTATAGTTAACTTTATAGGTAACTTTATAGTTCACTTTAAAGTTCACTTTATAGTTCACTTCAAACTTCAGTTTGTAGTTAACTTTAAAGTTCACTTTATAGTTCACTTTAAAGGTCACTTTATAGTTAACTTTAAAGTTCACTCTATAGTTCACTTTAAAATTCACTTTATAGTTCACTTTATAGTTCACTTTATAGTTAACTTTATAGGTAACTTTATAGTTAACTTTATAGGTAACTTTATAGTTCACTTTAAAGTTCACTTTATAGTTAACTTTATAGGTAACTTTATAGTTAACTTTATAGGTAACTTTAAAGTTCAGTTTATAGTTAACTTTATATTTCACTTTAACTTTAACTTTAACTTTAACTTTAACTTTAACTTTAACTTTAACTTTAACTTTAACTTTAACTTTAACTTTAACTTTAACTTTAACTTTAACTTTAACTTTAACTTTAACTTTAACTTTAACTTTAACTTTAACTTTAACTTTAACTTTAACTTTAACTTTAACTTTAACTTTAACTTTAACTTTAACTTTAACTTTAACTTTAACTTTAACTTTAACTTTAACTTTAACTTTAACTTTAACTTTAACTTTAACTTTAACTTTAACTTTAACTTTAACTTTAACTTTAACTTTAACTTTAACTTTAACTTTAACTTTAACTTTAACTTTAACTTTAACTTTAACTTTAACTTTAACTTTAACTTTAACTTTAACTTTAACTTTAACTTTAACTTTAACTTTAACTTTAACTTTAACTTTAACTTTAACTTTAACTTTAACTTTAACTTTAACTTTAACTTTAACTTTAACTTTAACTTTAACTTTAACTTTAACTTTAACTTTAACTTTAACTTTAACTTTAACTTTAACTTTAACTTTAACTTTAACTTTAACTTTAACTTTAACTTTAACTTTAACTTTAACTTTAACTTTAACTTTAACTTTAACTTTAACTTTAACTTTAACTTTAACTTTAACTTTAACTTTAACTTTAACTTTAACTTTAACTTTAACTTTAACTTTAACTTTAACTTTAACTTTAACTTTAACTTTAACTTTAACTTTAACTTTAACTTTAACTTTAACTTTAACTTTAACTTTAACTTTAACTTTAACTTTAACTTTAACTTTAACTTTAACTTTAACTTTAACTTTAACTTTAACTTTAACTTTAACTTTAACTTTAACTTTAACTTTAACTTTAACTTTAACTTTAACTTTAACTTTAACTTTAACTTTAACTTTAACTTTAACTTTAACTTTAACTTTAACTTTAACTTTAACTTTAACTTTAACTTTAACTTTAACTTTAACTTTAACTTTAACTTTAACTTTAACTTTAACTTTAACTTTAACTTTAACTTTAACTTTAACTTTAACTTTAACTTTAACTTTAACTTTAACTTTAACTTTAACTTTAACTTTAACTTTAACTTTAACTTTAACTTTAACTTTAACTTTAACTTTAACTTTAACTTTAACTTTAACTTTAACTTTAACTTTAACTTTAACTTTAACTTTAAAGTTCACTTTAACTTTAAAGTTCACTTTATAGTTAACTTTAACTTTAAAGTTCACTTTAACTTTAAAGTTCACTTTATAGTTAACTTTAACTTTAAAGTTCACTTTAACTTTAAAGTTCACTTTAACTTTAAAGTTCACTTTAACTTTAAAGTTCACTTTATAGTTAACTTTAACTTTAAAGTTCACTTTAACTTTAAAGTTCACTTTAACTTTAAAGTTAACTTTAACTTTAAAGTTCACTTTAACTTTAAAGTTCACTTTAACTTTAAAGTTCACTTTAACTTTAAAGTTCACTTTAACTTTAAAGTTAACTTTAACTTTAAAGTTCACTTTAACTTTAAAGTTCACTTTAACTTTAAAGTTAACTTTAACTTTAAAGTTCACTTTAACTTTAAAGTTCACTTTAACTTTAAAGTTCACTTTAACTTTAAAGTTCACTTTAACTTTAAAGTTCACATTAACTTTAAAGTTCACTTTAACTTTAAAGTTCACTTTAACTTTAAAGTTCACTTTAACTTTAAAGTTCACTTTAAGTTTAAAGTTCACTTTAACTTTAAAGTTAACTTTAACTTTAAAGTTCACTTTAACTTTAAAGTTCACTTTAACTTTAAAGTTCACTTTAACTTTAAAGTTCACTTTAACTTTAAAGTTCACTTTAACTTTAAAGTTCACTTTAACTTTAAAGTTCACTTTATAGTTAACTTTAACTTTAAAGTTCACTTTAACTTTAAAGTTCACTTTAACTTTAAAGTTCACTTTAACTTTAAAGTTCACTTTACTTTAAAGTTCACTTTAACTTTAAAGTTCACTTTAACTTTAAAGTTCACTTTAAAGTTAACTTTAACTTAAAGTAAACTATAAAGTGAACTTTAAGGTGAACTTTAAGGTGAACTATAAAGTTAACTATAAAGTGAACTTTAAAGTGAACTTTAAGGTGAACTATAAAGTGAACTTTAAAGTGAACTATAAAGTTACCTATAAAGTTAACTATAAAGTGAACTTCAAAGTGAACTATAAAGTGAACTATAAAGTGAATTTTAAAGTGAACTATAAAGTGAACTTTAAAGTGAACTATAAAGTTAACTTTAAAGTGACCTTTAAAGTGAACTATAAAGTGAACTATAAAGTGAACTTTAAAGTTAACTACAAACTGAACTTTGAAGTGAACTATAAAGTGAACTTTAAAGTGAACTATAAAGTGAACTTTAAAGTGAACTATAAAGTTACCTATAAAGTTAACTATAAAGTTACCTATAAAGTGAACTTTAAAGTGAACTATAAAGTGAACTATAAAGTGAACTTTAAAGTGAACTATAAAGTGAATTTTAAAGTGAACTATAAAGTGAACTTTAAAGTGAACTATAAAGTGAACTATAAAGTGAACTTTAAAGTGAACTATAAAGTTAACTATAAATTTACCTTTTAAGTGAACTATAAAGTGAATTTTAAAGTTAACTACAAGCTGAACTTTAAATTGGACTTTAAAGTGAACTTTAAAGTGAACTTTAAAGTGAACTATAAAGTTAACTATAAAGTGACCTTTAAAGTGAACTTTAAAGTGAATTTTAAAGTTAACTACAAACTGAACTTTTAATTGGACTTTAAAGTGAACTTTAAAGTGAACTATAAAGTTAACTATAAAGTGAACTATAGAGTAAACTTTAAAGTGAACTATAAAGTAATATAATATGCACTTAAAAATTAAAATATGCACTTAAGAACTTAAATATGCACTTAAAAATTTAAATTTGCACCTAAAAACTTAAATATGCACTTAAAAATTAAAATATACATTCAGAAATCAAGATCAAATATGCATTTATAAAAATTGTAAAAAAATTTTATGGCATAAGGTTTTAGTTCACTTTATAGTTCACTTTAAAGTTAACTTTTAAGTTCAGTTTATAGTTCACTTTAAAGTTCACTTTATAGTTAACTTTATAGTTAACTTTATAGTTCATTTTAAAGTTCACTTTATAGTTCACTTTAAAGTTCACTTTATAGTTCACTTTATAGGTTACTTTATAGTTGAGTTTAGTTTACTTTATAGTTCAGTTTAGTTTACTTTATAGTTCAGTTTATATATTAGTTTACTTTGTAGTTCAGTTTAGTTTACTTTATAGTTGAGTCTAGTTTTAAGTGCATATTTTAATTTTTAAGTTCATATTTAAGTTTTAAAGTGCATATTTTAATTTTTTGTGCATTATAAGTTTTTAAGTGCATATTTTAGTTTCTAAGTGCATATTTTAGTTTTTAAGTGCATATTTAAGTTTTTAAGTGCATATTTTGATTTTCAAAATAATGTTTCAACAAATGGTAACCGAAATATACCGCTATCTCCTAAAGGAACAAGATGACGCGGCATATACAAGCTTTACTCGAAAACTGTTCGTTCGCTTTGTTAAAAAAGAAAATAGGAAAATCCTCAACAAAATTTCCTTTAAGTCGTCCATACAGTTTTTGTTAAGTGAAACAATCACACAGTAACAGATACAATTTTATTTGATTACAGGTGCGATAATGCTGCACGCACTGTTTTCACTGAATTGAAAATAAAATTAAAAGTTATGCCTCGATTTTAACAAAATATAGCTCGTTTTGTCTTAAACTTATGGGGCTATATTATTGTAGAAAAAAATTGTGAATTGTTAAATTTGATTTATTTAAAAAATGTTTTTTTTTAAATTAAAATTTTAAAAAATTTCCATAGTCGCAATTTCTACGATATCTTTAAA
Source organism: Thelaira solivaga (assembly GCA_947397855.1). Lineage (NCBI taxonomy): Eukaryota > Metazoa > Arthropoda > Insecta > Diptera > Tachinidae > Thelaira > Thelaira solivaga. The sequence goes on from OX377613.1 coordinate 63,651,465, forward strand.
ACTAGTCTACAAATTTAAAAATAAAGTTGGTACAAGTTAAAGGAAATTTTAAAGAAGAATTTCAAATTTTCCTTTTAAGCAAAAATATAAAAAAATCATTTTAAAGTTAAATTCACATATGTCATTTTAGGAAATAAAGGTATATTTCGATAATTGAAAACAATTAAAAAAATAAAGTGCACATTTGAAATCAGTACTCCAAAATACTTTGGAAACAGTGTGTAGTTAGGTTAGATTAGGTTGCTCAGGACGCCCCAATATTTTTATTTTAAAAATTTAAAAAAAATAACTAATCGTCGCATTCGACACTTTTTTGTTGAAGTAATAAAAATATTTCGATTGAAATTATTGGATCACGAGTGTGTTTATTTTAAATTTTTGCAAAAAAAAAAAAAAAAATTATCAAAAACGGTTAAAAATATTTTTTTTTAATTTAAGCCTTATCCGAAATATTTTGGTTTTTATTAAATTTTATTATTTATTCTTAAAAGAATTATTATTTACGATTACTTTTACAAAAATAATCCTATACTTCCTCACCAAAAATTTGTCACTTCAAACGAGACTAACAATTTGCAGTGACTAACGATCTAGAACAACAACAACACAAAAGTAACAAGCAAATAATTACAAATTATTATTAGAATAATTTAAATCCAGAGAAATGTAAACATAAACCAATTAAATTTAAAAAAATAACGTCTAAATGGCTGATAAAACTAAAAAAAAGTACCTACACATGCTACCATCTCAATACAACCCACCATGTCTCAAAGTATCATCTCTAAAATACTTGACGTTTTACTTTCTACTATCTCTAATACTGTAATAGTTACCACAATTTTCCATCACTAGCAAACGACTTGCTCTCAGGAAAAACTGTTTGTCGCGTACGAACGATCGAAAAAAGAAAACAAATTTTCAACATTTGTCAAAGAATTTGCATAATTTTGCATTTTTTATTAGATAATTATTAACAAAACAAAACTCTTGTTAAACAATGGCTGCAAGTTCAAGAGTTTTGCTTAAAGTACGCGGTAAGTAACTGGAAATGGCAGCAGAGGAATGATGTGTTTTTTTCTAAAGTGGAATGAAAGTAACAAATTATATAACAAAATTAAAAAAATTATTAAGAGAAAAGTATAAATTTTGACGGCCGGTGGGCAGGTGTGTGAAAAAATGTGAAATTTACTTATAATCTGAGTTGTGAATTATTAAAATAATTATTGGAAAAACAAGTGCCATAAATAAATAAAAAAAGTTATGATAAGCACAAATAAAGACCTTGATAAAGACTGCAACGGGGAATGTGAAGAAAAAGTGAACAGTCAGTGACCGTGATTTATTCTATGCTTGCATGTGTGTGTGTACTTTAGAACATACTACAATGGAAACAACAAATTAAATGATTTTAATTAGTTTAAATTAAAACTGTTGCATTTTTGTTTTTAGATGGTTTTGCATCGGCTGTACGTCTTAGCTCCCAGTACCACCAAACACGTGCCAACTTAATGTTGACCGAAAACTCACGAGTTATTTGTCAAGGTTTCACCGGCAAACAGGGTACTTTCCACAGCCAACAGGCTTTAGATTATGGCACTAAATTGGTGGGTGGCATTTCACCAAAGAAAGGTGGAACCACCCACTTAGGTTTACCCGTTTTTGCCAGCGTAAGTATTGTAATACCTATAAGTATAATCTATTAGATTGTTAATATTATTTTTTTATGTTTTCAGGTGTCTGAAGCCAAAAAGGCTACAGATCCTCATGCTACTGTTATTTATGTACCTCCACCTGGTGCTGCTGCTGCCATTATGGAAGCTTTGGATGCTGAAATTCCATTAATTGTCTGTATTACCGAAGGTGTACCTCAGCATGATATGGTGCGCGTAAAAAATGCATTATTAAGCCAAAGCAAATCACGTTTGGTTGGTCCTAACTGCCCTGGCATTATTGCGCCAGAAAGAGTAAGTTAAAGAGAATTTTTCTTTGGAATTGGTTGGTTCTATATTAGAGATAGATCAGCTTATTACAATAATTATAAGACTTATTACAATAACTATTAAATATGAGGTCAGAACTACAATTTTAAAAACCCGAAAATTTTTTCTTATAAAAATATTTTAATTTTAGCAAACAGTATTGTTCTTGTTGGCATCTAGGTAATTGTGCAATATACTGCTCTACCATCTCTGAACCGCAATAACAAAGTGCTTGAGTTAATAGTGAAAGCAAGTCAAATTTTAGTTAAGTCGACTTAAGCGATGTTTCCTTACTAGCACAACTTATACTGAGAACCCTAAATGGTGTCAACTCATAAGTTTCACTCTGAAAACGAAGATTCTGCATAGTACCGCAAGTATTTTTGAAACACCAAGTTCTGTATAGGTCAATTTGTTTTATAAATTTATAAATAAAAATCAACATTAATTTTAATTACATTAGGTGCTTTTTAAAGCGAACTTTGTAACGTTGCATAGATTAAATGCACATTTTGATAGAGAACTTGAAAAACATTTAATTTCCTAAAATAAATATTCAAGATGAATAATCAATACTGAAACCTATGCACTGCAATCACTTTATTATTATTGCTTTATTTTTAAATTGATAAGTTATAGAAACCAAAACATATATACATATGTATGTATGTGCATAAATAACTATTTATTTATAAAAGGTTATTGAATGTTTATATTATCTCTATTCGAAACACAAAGTTCATTTTGGTTATAATAAAACAGTTTTTTAGGCTAAAATTAATTTTATTTTGTTTAAGAATGAAAAAAAATCTCTTTCTTCGGCTACTTGCATTTCTATATAAAATTTAAATAAATCAAATTTAGTTGGCAATATGTATAAGTCTTAAGCTGAAAGGGCTTTTATTTTTAAACAAAATTAAAAAACAAACAATTATAGTTTTTGCTTACAAATGTTACCCTCAATTGGCAATTTTACTAAAACAGCGAAATAGCTTAAACTTTTCGCCATACAACCATTCCACTTGCTTAACTAGGTATGTTGTTATTTACTCAATTTGTAATTTCTTCTTTTCATTATTTGCAGTGTAAAATTGGCATTATGCCCGGTCACATTCACAAGCGTGGTAAAATTGGCGTAGTATCAAGATCTGGTACCTTGACCTATGAAGCTGTCAATCAAACCACCGAAGTTGGTTTAGGTCAAACTTTGTGCGTTGGCATTGGCGGTGATCCCTTTAATGGTACCGATTTTATTGATTGTCTCGAGATCTTCCTTAAGGATCCCGACACCAAGGGCATTATATTGATTGGTGAAATTGGTGGTGTAGCTGAAGAGCAAGCTGCTGAATATTTAACACAACACAATACCGTAAGTAAACAAAAACAAAAAAAACTTCAAGAAGAAATACTACAAACACAAATTTGATTGCAGGGCATGAAAGCTAAACCTGTAGTTTCATTTATTGCTGGTATTTCTGCTCCACCCGGCAGAAGAATGGGTCATGCTGGTGCCATTATTTCGGGCGGCAAAGGTGGTGCCGGAGATAAAATTAAGGCTTTAGAAAAAGCTAATGTCATCGTTACCAGGAGTCCCGCACAAATGGGCAGGGAATTGTTTAAGGAAATGAAACGTTTAGAATTAGCCTAGAAACTACTACGTCAAGCGAAAAGTTGTAAAGCAAACCAATGAAACATTAAGTCAAAACAAAAAGATAAAACTCATCTTTAGGTGTTATAAACAAATTTATAATAAAAAGCTAATCAACACACCGATATAGTTTAATAAACGTAATGTTAAAAAATAAATAAAACTAATTGGAAACACAAATAACACAACTCAAATCAAGAGATTACAATATCAAGAACAACAGTAAAAAAAATAAAATAAATAAATAGACTGCCATTTCTAAAGCCAGACAAAAATAAGAAATCAACTGCATAGAAAACAAAACGAAAAAAGAAACTTAAACTTTAGATATATTTTCAGGTTGGATACTGCAAAAAGAAATAAATTATAAACATTTTTTTATTTTGTTTTTTTATTATTGTATCTATACATGTCCATTATTTATATCAAAAGCTTACCGCCGTTAAATTCTTGAGCACTTTGTTCATTACAACATTATTCGTATTGCACTTAAATGTTGTGAATATGGCCTACATTAATTAATATAAAGAATATATCGCTCTCTCTTTCTCTCTGTTTAACAATCCAAAAACAAAATATAAAAGAGAAAGAAAAAAGTTATTTTAAAATACATATTTTTGTGTGTATTTTTAAAAAACTACACTAAAATAATAAAACATACTATTACAAATTATACTAAAACTAAATAAAAAACAAAAGTTAAAAAATAAATTAAAATTATCTTAAAAGCTGAATGTGATTTTAATGAAAGAGAAAAAAATTTCGATAGAGGACTGGGATCGATATATGAAAATATGCGATTATAGAAAGACTTACTACTAAAGTTTGGCTACTACCTGCTAGGGGAAACTATGGATTAACATTTACATTTCAACTATTATTTTGTCAATCATTCGATAACAATATTTTTTCGTAGATGTTTTACTATGGAAAATCTATTAAGCGCGAGCGTGAGAAAAAATATAACCGCTATGAGTGAGAGTGCGCCTGCGCCATGTTTTGTTTTTCGCTAATGTTTTGCAAAACGCTTTTCGTTTTAAAAACGCCAAAACATATTCTGGAAACCGCGCATTTTGTTTACGTTTTTTTCATAGAATATGAATGGGAAAACGAAAGTTTATAAGTAAACAATTGACACACAGAATTTTTTAAGTCGTATTTTTTATGAAAAAAGGTAAATTTTTTTTTTTTCAATTTTGTTTGAAATAAAAAGAAATATATTTAATTTGAATTTTGAATTTTATTTTCTCTTTAACGCTTAGTTTTTGCAAAATTCATCACTTCGCTTCAGTGTATGTTTGCGGTTTAAAAACGCCAAAATTGAGAGTTGTGCGTTTTTTAGAACATGGGTGTTTGTTTAATTTTTAATTTAGCAATTTTTCGAGTGTTGGCATTAAAAACATTGGGCCATAATCATAGTCACAAAAAAGTATGATTTTATTAAGAGCTGACTTTTTTTTAATAAGAATTTCATCAATTTAAAAAATATCGACTTTAATGTGACTATGATTATGGGCCATTTAATTTTCCTTAATAAATCATTAAATTCCAAGTAAAAAATAAAAATCACCAAAACCGATTAAATATTTTCATTTGTTTAACTGTGCTTACCCTATTTTTAATATACTCTTTCATTTAACATAATCCTCTCATTTTGTTTTAGCACTCTCTAATAACATGGCCAAAAGTTGTATTTTCTAAGCCAAGTTTAGCTTAGGCCGCACATCATAATGATCAGTCTTAAAATGAACGTGTAACAATCGAGTTGTTTGAATAACATTTTGAATATCCATAAATACAATACGCGTTTTTCTAGTTTTTTTGTGTTGATTTTTTTTTATATTTACTTTTAACAATACAGTGAGTTTTATTTTTGTATTTTAGAAAAAAAAAAAAATAAAAGTAATTTATTCAAATAGAATATTTAGAGTGTTTAAAACAAAAGAAGAAACCGAATTTTATTATTAAAATGAGTATTTTTGTTTAAAAGAATAATAAGACAACTAAAAAAAACACCCCCGCAATTTTTGGTTAAGGAGAATGAAATTATAATTAATTATTTTTTTTTTTTGTTTCACTTTAAAAACATTTTTAATGAAAAACTGCAGTGAAAATTTGTTGTAATGTCGACTATAATGATGATAGTTTAATGATCATTTGTTATTGTTGCATTTTTTTTACTGTCGTTGTTATTGTTCGGGAAGTTAAAGTACTTAAAATGCAGTGAAGCGTTTGGCAAAACGTATGTAACGCAAATTCGTTTATGTATGTACATACTCGCGCATACATACAATATTTCTTTTAAACGTTTGAACACCCAGACTATTGACACTATAGAAAATTAATGATGAAAGTGTTGATTCGAATTTAGGTACCTACTGTGGTACTATTTTAATAAGTTCCCTGTCCAATGTATCACATGGATACAAATTAATTTTTTTGTATCATATATGAACAAATTTATAGCTTATTTTTAAATAAGTGTCTAAAAAGATGCAGACCAACAAATTAAAATTTTATTATGTGGACGTGCTGAGTATATTGTCTAGTTTGTAAAAAAGGAGCGATTTTTTTTGATTTATTAAAATTTTTTTATTTAATTTTGTAACGGCTTGTTCGTGTATCATATTTGATACATATTTCATATACGAGACGTGTACCGTTAAAATATATTTTTGTTAATATTAGAAGACAAAAAGTTTTTTTTTTTTAATTTGGGTAACACAATTTTATTCCAATTTTATTTTTCACTTAAATTTTGTTTTAAACAAAAATATTTTTTTAATTGATTTTTATATTTCTTTAGGCTCTTTCTGCCTTATTCTTTATGTCTCTTATTTTAATCGAAAGTAGGTAGCTAATAGAAAAATAACTTTTAAATTTAGTAATACATATCGCCAATTTACTTCAATAGTGTAATAACTCAAAAATGTGTTCTTTTTTATCCAAAAGTTAATTTCACATGTGGTAAGTCAGTTGCGCAAGTATGTCTTTAATTTTTTTTAATTTTCTTTTGAACTTGCCTTACCCTTCACACACACTATTTTACTTAATATTTCTTAAAGTACAATTCTCTTCTCCTTAACCCGATTATCAACAAATACAAGAGTTGCGCAAGAGACCTGCACAAAGACTAGCCTAATGTGAAAGCCTTCTTACTCTATATTTTGTAAATATATAAAAAAAAAATATTTGAAATGGTCTCTTCAGAATAAAATATTTAAAATTTTTCCCATAAAAATTACCAGCAAATTCCAAGATTTAATTCGCCCTCCTGTAATATTATGTTTTTTGAATTATGATCCGCAATTTGTGTCGGTTATAGGGACCGGAGAAATGCAACGCAAATCGAATATGCCAGTTTTAAAAAGCGATACAAATCAAAATGAAAAAATTTTTTTAAAAGTGACATATATCGGAACGACGCAAAGAAGATCTACCCAAACCGGGACTTGGGTGTATTGTAAATCAACGATATGTATATAACTTTTTTATTATTAAATTACACATTTATTTGAATTATTTTTATTTTACAACCCTTTTTAAATTAAAGAATTTTTAAATCACAAAAATTTCGAAGTGAACAAAATTAAGACGAATAAAATCTTGTTTAGAAAATTATTTAAAAGAGAAAATATTTTCACTATCTATTTGTTAGTTTATTTGACCTTTTTCTTTTTAATTAATATGGCTATTTAAAATATAAAATAAGAGCTTAAGCTTAATAAAATAGCCATATTAATTTTGACTATTTTATATCTGTGCTAATATGGAAAAATTTATAAGATCGACTCAAGCAAAAATTTACTTGCTGTCGCAATTAACACAATGACTTCATTTTTGTGTTTCAGGGTGATATATTCCATTTTAATTAACAAGATTTCAATGAAAGTAATACTGTTTGTTAGAATAAAAATAATTTTATAAAAAAAATTTTATGAGCTTTCTAAATTGTAGTTCTCTATAATCTTCTATATAAGTAAAATTCATTATCTGTTTGTATGTTCGCTATAAAAATTTTTGTTTTCCAACGGATGGGTTGGTACATATAGTCTCGATAAGGAAGATCGTCATATTTAAGCCCACTTTATTTAAGCCTGAAATTATTTGTAAGCGGATTGCTTTAAAAATTGGTATATACGAGTACACTCTCTTTAAGGACACCGACTCAAGTAATAAAGGAACGGACAGGGTGAGAGCGAGCAAAAACATCTAGTGATATAATAAACAAAAGCGATTGGTCCATATTGAAACAGAAATAAGTATTACTCGTATAAAATAAATAATTCGTATTTATAAACATTGGTGAAAAAATTTATTATGAAAGCAGAATTATTTTCAAAAATTTTGACGTTTTTCTTTTGGTACAGCAGTGCCAACATCGTTTTAAACTCATATATCGTAATACAAACAAACCAATAATAATAATAAAAAAAACTACAAATAAAATAAAAGGAGAGACCCTGTATAACCAGTTGAATGTGAATTACGTGAGTCAAAAGCAAATTTAAAAAAATATAAATAAAAACTCGGTTGTAGAAACTTTAACAAAGTATGGATTTGAACTATACAACAAATATATAATAGAAGTAACAAAAAATAAAATGAAACAAATTTGAGCATTTTCCAATAATAATCATAAATAAATATTACATTTGTGGAAGACGCTAAAAATGTAAAAAGTGTGTAGTAATACATTTTACTTAATAACTTCCTAAACAAAAGAAATTAATAAAATAAACACAAGCTTTCTGCTTCCCCATAAGACGCAATGGAAAATTGCAAATAATAAAATTTATGTATTTGAAAATTAATTTAAATTTTTTTAAGGAGGAGTTATAAGGAAAAGAAAAAAAAATTAAAGATGTATTGATGAAAACTAATAAATAAATTAAAAAGTGAAAACTTTAATTAACGTGTTCATGTATGTAAATGAATAATGTTCTGAAGCACCGCCAATTTCCTACTGAACTGCCGTATAACCCCACAAACAATTATGCGCCACACGATTCATGCAATGGCCATTTGGTCATTCACTGTGTAATTTATAATTTCAACATGAATGAAAAAAATATTGAATTTGTAATTTAAATATTATTAAACAAATAAATAATAGCATGTCTGCCAGTACCAAATGAAATCAAATAATTTGCAAAGAAATGTTTAGTTTTTTTTTTTTTTGTTTAACTTCATACATCCTTGTATCGTTTCAACTAATTGTATAGTGTTTAATTAAATTAAAAATATTTAATAAATAGTACCCGTAGTGTGTTGTGCGCTAATCACTTAATTAGAAAATGTATCATTTTAAATAAACTTTCTTTTTTTTAAATTAAATTGGGGCCATACTGAGACAATCATTAATGATATAATGAAGCTGATTAAAATTTAATGTAATGGCTGTTTCAGTAATTAAGAACTAAAGCTTTCTACGGGTATTTATTTATGTACACTCCCTACTACATAAATAGAACCACCTAACGGATTTTTTTTTTTTAATTTATAGGTTCTAAAAAAAATTTAGGCTCGTTTTTAAAATGAATGAAGTTACGTTTTTTAGTATTTGTAAATATATTTTCAGAATTTCTGGCATATTTACTAAATACGTCTTACTGCCTAAATATCAGAAGTTACTTTGGATTATTTTTAAAAATTTGTTTAAATTTCTATATACCCCAGTGTTGTTGCTCTAAGCATTTCAGCAACTTCCGAACGAACCATAGAAGATTATTGGATGGAACACATATCATTTCAAAGGGGAGGTTCTCTAGAGTCTAGACTTGTAATCTACCACTCAAATACTTAGAAATTATTTTGGATTATTTTTAAAATGTTTTTGAATACTCTTGCTTTGAGGGATCTTAGCAACTTCCGTGCGAACCATAGCAGATTATTATATGAAACACATATCATTTTAAAGAGAAGGTCATCTACATTTGTAATCTACCGCCTAAATACTCAGAAGTTACTTTGGATTATTTAAATTTTTTTTTTTTTAATTCCATATACGCCACTGCTGTTGCTCTAAGGGATTTTAGCAACTTGCGGGAGAACCATGGAAGATTACGGGATAAGACATATATTATTTTAAAGGGAAGGTCATCCACCACTCAAATACTCAGAAGTTACTTTGGATTATTTAAAATTTTTTTTATTAGTAAGTTTTATTTGACCTTTTTCCTTTTAATTAAAATGGCTATTTTGTTAAGCTTGAGGTCTTATTTTTCAAAAATTTATTTTTATATCGATATTTCGCTCCAATTTTTGTAGCTTCTTCAGGATATAATTATAATTTTTTTTTTTTAAATTTGCTCTGAGGGATTTTAGCAATTTTAGTTTTGCATCATAAAATAAAAACTACGAAATTTTACTAAATAAAACAATAGCTGGAAAGGTATTTTATATATTTTTAAATAAAACAAATTTTTCTATGTAAAAATGAATTTTTTCAACTAAATATTTTACGTGATTTGTGGAGATAAATTTAGTCATTTGCGACAGCTGTACTCTGTCAAATCAATATTATTTTGAAATATTTTTGTATACACAATACAAAGCAGCTTAATTTTTTTGCAATACAGTAGAATAATGTTATACTCGTATATGAATGAACATACAAATAAATAAAAATTAAGTTAAATAAAAAAAATAATTGCCAAAAATCAGTAAACCAGTTATTATATGTACTTATTTTTTTGTTATATATCTACTTATGTATGTATAAAAATAAGGAAATAAGTGAGAATATTATCACATCCCAATTGACGAAATTGTTATAGTTTATTAAAAAATTGATTAAAATAAACTGAACGACAACGTTTAGATTATTGTTCTCTGTTTTCAAATTGTATAAAATAAATTTTTTTTCTTGAATAATAACATTAAATGGGCTACGTGGTTTGAAATTTAAGCCGACAATAATTTTTTTCGCTTTTTTACGTAACACTTTCAAGTCATGAAAATAATTAAAAATAACGCGGGTAAAATTATATACTTTTAATGAAATTACAACCTTTTGCAAATTAAAATTTATGAAACCCTAAAATTTTAGTATTTTCAAGCGGCCCTAATACAGATTTTAAAAACAATAATAAAATACACTCACACTATGCAACACAGTTACAAGTTAAAGCAACAACAAAAAGAGGTAAATAACATTTAAACTTTTGTTAACCCAAACGCAACACACACACACGCACACAATGGAGACGTAATAATATGAGGATCATGGCGATGATGTGAGTTTTTGACCTTGATTTTTTAAGCCCACTCATGTATAAAAAATGTTTGTAATATTTAAATGTGTGTATGCTTTTTATACATTTTTATAAACGTAGGTATTTGTAGAAGACAAACCGACAAACATTTAAGAAAGACTTAAGAAAAAAACCTAACAAAACATGATACAACAACAACATTTAAGATCGCAATACAAAAAAAAAAAAATTATCTACATCTAGAATTCCAAGCAACAACAAAACGATTCATCTAGTCAAAAGTAAGCTCTCGTGGCTTGAAGCAAGACAAGGTTTAATACGGTTAAATTACAGAGATAACTAGACAAAGAGAGAGAAGGAGAGAGAGATAAGTGGGATGATGTAGAGGCGTTATAAACGTGAATACCTAAACTTAAAAAAAATATAATAAAATTGCTTAAAGCGACTATAAACTGCACTACTTATTCCTAAAATATATGAATGCTGACCAAGGGAGGATCTAAGAGGAACAGAAATCAATACAGCAGATTAGTTATAATTTTTTTTTAAATATACATAAAATATTCTACGCTTGGCGCTTCTGCATATTAAAGAATTTTTGATTGAGATTTAACTAGCCCTCTTATGATTAACTAACTCTCTATTAGATATTTTATACTCAAATAAAACGAGTCTAACAAGTGGAAATGGAACTCACAAACATGATAATTTCAAAATATGCATCGTCAATTAAACGGAAATAAACATTTATATGCATACACACATACACATGTACATACATATGTAGGCCAAGTTTTGTGTATTCTCAATATTTGTGTAGTTTTCTCTATAAATAAATATATTTTGTTTATTAAAAATGTTACGTTTATGCATTTATTTACAGATTAATCTTTTGCATGGAATGAGTGAAAATATGACCTTGAAATAAATTAATTAGAAATTATTTAAAAAAAATGCCACGTAAACTATTAAAATTTCTTATAATTTTTGATAACACATCTCTGTTATATTTTCCTGGACAATTTCTATCGGGCCGTGTATTATTAGAATTACAAGATGATACACCGGCTTTGGGCCTACACTTTCATGTAGTGGGTGAAGGTGTGGTAAGAGCTGGTACTGGTCGTCAAGAACGTGGCACTTACGATAAGGAAAATTATATTGATTTTCGTATGCGTTTATTGGGTGATGTGGATCAGGGTCCAACAGTTTTATCACCCGGCATACACAGTTTCCCCTTTAAGCTTGGTTTGCCACTAGGATTGCCTTCAACATTTTTGGGTCGTTATGGTTGGATACAGTACTATTGTAAAGCAGCCTTAAGAGAACCGAATGGCTTAATACACAAAAATCATCAAGTATTTATTGTCATGAATCCCATAGATTTAAATATGGAAAAGCCAATATTAGCGGTAAATTTTAAAACTTGTTTTTCTCTTAAGGAATGAGTTAATAAATTTAATAAAAATTATTATTTAATTATAGCAACCTTTCACTTGTGAAGTTGAACATAAAATGGGTGTGGCATGCGTAGGCGGTGGTATGGTAAAATGTCGGGTGGCTTTAGATCGTGGTGGTTATGTGCCGGGCGAAAGTGTTTTAGTGACAGCTTTCATATCAAATCACAGTAATGCCACAATAAAACGCACCAAAGCATCGCTAACAGAGGTACGATAAATTTCAATAAAGTGCAGTTTGTGTCAAAAAATTATTTTTCTTTTTTTTATAAAAAAGAATTAACTTAAAAAAAAATTTTTTTCAGACTATTGAATATTTGGCTCGCGGCAAAGTGGTGCAAACGGAAAAACGTGCTCTTGCAGTATTAGTACGCGGTAAAATACGCCCAGGTGGCAAAGATGAATGGCAAAATGATAGTCTTTATGTGCCACCACTCCCACCCACAAACCTACATGGCTGTCATTTAATTAAAATATCCTACGATGTTTTCTTTGTTATTGAACCCAAGTCATTGGAAAAAGAGATTAAATTACAACTGCCGATTGTTTTAGCCACATACCCATTCCGTTCAACAGGTAATGACATATCCAATACTTGGCCAGATTCGGTGCTTAAACCAGATACACATTATCCTTCAACATTGCCCATATTTCGACCATGGTTACATGAAAAACCGGAGTCGAATTAAAATTTTTTATAATTTTTTTTTTTTTTTACTTTTAACCCAGTTTTTATACAGAAGTAAAAAAACTCAAGTTTAAAAACCTACTTAAAAAATAATTCAAGACGAAAAATTTAATTACACACACATACACACACACTCAGCCATACTTTGTTGTGAAAATAAATTTTAATTTTATGTGTAGGTTATTATTATATTATTATTAAAATTTATTATTTTTAATTTCTATGTTTTAATAAATTTATAATTATCGTATGTATGTAATTAATTAATAGTGTATAATAAATGCATAAACATACATAAAGAAGTATTATTTCGTTTACTTTAATTTGCAACAGAAACAACAACGTTTCTTATATCCTGCGAAATAGCAACAATCATTTTAAGAAATGTTGTTTTAAAACATTTTTCTTTTTTGTTTTAAATTATGTTACAAAAAAAAAAAAAAAATAAACACACACAGTATATGATTTATGTATGTACTTTAAATTTAATAGGTATTTAAATATTATTAAACATTGTAAAAATGTAATATCTATAATAATGAAATACTTGTTCGTTTAAATAATTATGTATTTGATTGGAATTTCTTAAGGTTATTTGTATGTCTTCAATACTTCCCTCCCCTTTTGACAACGTTCTACATTAAAATCATAATTAAGGAAATCATGATGATTAATACTGCTTCCTATGTAAAATGTTTAAGGAAATTTGAAAATTTCCAATGCAACTCATGCAGAAATTCATTAAACTGTAAACGTAATGCTCTATGCTAGGTGGCGCGTCGATTTGTGTTGCCGGTTCTTTGAATGACACAGCCCTTAAACGAGTTAAGGCGTACATCAATTTCCCCTTCTTCGAGCTGATTTGTAGTGAATGAAACTCGTTTAAAAATTTTTTACATTTAAAAATAACAAAACCAAACTAATACACACCTCATCAAATGCGTAAATATCCTGATAACAAGAATATGATATGCAACGTCTAACACAGGCTTTTCGTTTTACCCCCTCAAAATGTTCACAGGCCACATGATGCTCACAGGTAACCTCGAAATCATGATACGTTAGCTCCTATTTACCACATTATGTGCATGCATACATATGTATGTAATTTATTTTAAAACATGTAAAATATGCAGTTATAAATTATTTATTTTATTCTATACAAAAAAATCAATAAAAATTCCTTTTGCTTATTGCAATTGACCTACATTTTTACTATTTTCCTTGTAGGCATACTCGGGAAAATGAAACGTTGCAGCTTTGGCCAAGGGTTTACCATCGGTGCCTTTTTCTTGTAGACAGTTAATTTCGTTTAATAATTGAACTATTATAAATATAAATTTTGTAAATTGTTGTTTATTTTGCCACATTATAAGATTGTTTTTTACGCAGGACAATGGTTTTACTACTGAAAATGAAGTGTCAAATAAAAGGAAGCAATTGCTTGGTATACACAAATTCTAAGGGTTGTTTAGGCATACCAACTGTTAAAATGACATTACTTTTTAAATTTTAAATGGCATTTTTGTGTAACGTCTTTTTAATTTCAGATTTAAAATTAAATTAATAATTTATTAAAGAATATTAATAAGTTATTTATTCCTAAATTAATAAGAGGTTTTTTGGAAGGTTAGAAATATTGCAACATATAATTATTATCAAGGACCTTAGAAGCACTGCGACTTGTAAGATCTATTGTGCAGCCCGTTATTCAAATAAAACAATCCAAGACTCCTCATTTTACCTAGGTCTTCATTGGACTATATCCTACTACGCAGATAGCTCAGTCTGCGTATGCTTAGATTGTGTTCAGATGTAAGCTTTAGGAACCATCATGTACCACATGAATTTTATTTATGTGGTAATTGAGTCCGTCATTACTTCAGCGTAGAATTTGATGTTCTTTCTGCTGAGGTTTAGAATAACCTGTGCATTAGTGTGTTCGGGGTTGAGGAGTCTACCTGAATGTTACATGATCACTTGGATTCTCTAGCAATAGACACAAATAATTTACCGCATTTCATTATATTTCATACAACATTTTGTCTTCTCTACTGCTTGACAAAGACACAATTGTATTAAATTAAAAACTAAATACACAACTTTACTTATATAGTTTATAGCAATTCATGGCAGGCAACGGTAACTTCAGAAAATATATTTTAACTCCCACAATTGAGTTGATACTTCGGTGTTAACTAATGTGCTTAGTCTATGCTACTCTGTTTATATATAAAATGACCTTATGTATTAATAAGTCAAGAATATCACTTCATCCAAAAGCAATTTTTTTATAAATCTACTAAATAAACATCATTGCACAAAATAATTGTGACACCGGGAAAGTATACCAAAATTTAGACGCCATTTATTTCTTTAAAAGGAAAGTAAAATAAACTTACCGGCTGAACACAGCAAAATGCAAGAGTCATGATGGGTGAATATTTCAAAACAATTTCTTTTTATCATGTTGTTGATTTTTCACAATAATTTTTTATTTTTTTTTAGCAATTTAGATATTATACTTGTATAATTTGCAACCATTATTAGTGAAATATGTATGCATACTAACCTATAATTCTAGGTTATATTTTTATACGGCACTTTTGAAATATAAACCACTTTTTTCACTTTATTTCACTAATATTTTACTTATATTAACTTTATTCATTAAACACAAATTTAATTAAATAATTATTATTCAATTATTATAAATAATATTAACAAATTCACATTTAACACTTTCTTTTTGATACAAAGAAGAAAAAAACTGAAACAGGAAGCAAAAACTTTTAAGAGTTGCCAGATATATTGCACTTAAGTAACGGTATTACATTGTATTTTTTTTTCTTTTCTTTTGCTTTATTTTCTCCTATATGACGTCATTTGTAAGTATATTTTTGTTTTTATTTTGGTTTGTTGATTAATGTACGTGCTTCATCTGTGTTTGTAAAAAATTTTCTAATGCAAATATATGCATGTGCATGTTGGTTAATTTTGTGGCTTATTATTTAAATAATCTCTAGCTTCATGGACCTAAAAATAGTAAGAATATTATTTTATTAAAATTTTATAAAATAGAAAACAATCTTACGGTTTTAAACCAATAAGTAGAGGGTTTAAATGCAAAGCTATTTGTCAAAGACATATTGGAACGAGGTGCTATGCCGTGCATGTGTAAATGTTTCACCGAAATTAAAGGTGGCATATGAAAACCAAACAAAGCATCATTTACATCTATATTTTGTGCATTAAAGAAATTCTCTAGACCTTCTTTCATGCGATTTACTATAAAAAAAAATTTAATTCAATTAGTTACTTATTTATTTGTTTATTATGTACTACCAACCTAATGGTATATCCTGTTTGTTCAATAACTTTAAGCTATCAATGTGTCTTTTCGGTATGCACAAATAGTGGTAATTCGATGCTGGTTTAATGTCCTTAAATATCACATATTCTTCTGTTTCAACTTCAATTTTTGTACTGGGCGACTTTCCGGCTACAATATCGCAAAATATGCAGCTGGTCATTGTTTGTTCTGTAGCAATTGAGGCGTACACTACCAACAGCAATATTATTATCGAAGCAATAAGCCCAAAGCTCAACAATTTCTTGATTCTTCCTCTCTTAAAACTATTTTTGTCTAAAAGTTTTGTTTTCATTTTTTGATTCTAATTCTGATTGAAAATCATAAATAAAAAGAAATGAAAGCAAAATTTATTTGTACTTAGTGCTGTTAACATTGTGAATACTTAAATTTAAAGTACCCATAAATTAGTAAAATTATTTAAAAATTTTTTTTTTTAATTTCAATTTATTCCATAACATATAGAATACACTAATATGTAAAAGATAAGATATCAAATATATAATATTTTACTAAATTCAACATGATATATTTTACCAAATGCACTTCATGATGCATAAGCACATATTAAACGAATTGCAAGTTCAACTTAAAAGTTTCCACGTTTCAGGATAATCGATCTGGCAGCTCAGTTATTCGCCTTTGACACTTGTATTTTCTATCTTTTTTTATTTGATTTTTGTGAAAAAATAAGACTTGCTGATAAAAACTGTAATTTTTATAAATTCTATTAAGAAAAATTAATAATAACAGTGTATATATTTTTAAAACGTGGAAAAAATGTTTATAATTATGTTCAAAGTGTGGTTTAATTATGTTTAAAGTGTTAAATAACAAATAAAATAATAAAAAAAAAAATTTTTTTCAAAGGGCGGATAAAACGCCGCAAAAAATTGTAAATAAAAAATAAATTTTTATAGGTAAAGTATTTATAAAGCTAAAATGAACGAGCTAAAAGCACCTTCCCTAAATTCCCTATTGGGTTCTGATCGCGGATCCACTGACAGTTTGCTAGCTGAATCGCTGCTAGATATGGAAGAGGTAAACAAATATGAATAATAACCTATAAATATACTGTTGTCTACTTATGGTAAATGCTTACATTTTAGTTAGATGACATAGAATATTCTATACCACCCACGGGAGCTTTACCCTCCTTAGAAACGGTTTTAAGTGAATTTGAAGCTGATTCCGATATTGCCTCTGAATTCGGTATACCACCACCCACACCTACACCCTCGATAGCAGATGAAAGCAGTGTGCGTATGTCAGGTTCTGGTGGTGGAGGAAGTATTATGCGTTATACAATGATGCAGGGAGTTTCCACACAGTTATGCTCGGCGGCAGATCGTATAAATGCCGGAATGGCTTCGTCTTGTTGTGTTTGTAGTCATTACTATGCGGTGGGTACATCTCATGGTCATATACTAAATTTTGATATTACACAAACGTTGAGATGGGCTCATCAAGATAAAAATGGCCAAGGAGCAGTTTCATCCATGTCTTATAATCCCGAGAACAATCGTCTTTTAGCGGGATTTGCTCGTGGGTTAGTTTTAATGCTTGATACTCAAACAGGAGATGTAATGCGTCAATTGTTCGATGTGGTTACTCCCAATACAGGAGTGCTGCACGTCAAATGGACTTCCAAAGCTGCAATGGCTCTAGCAGCTGATTCTGGAGGTTCAGTTTGGTCACTTAGCTTTACCCGTAAGTTAGGTGTTAGAGGATGTTCCACACGGTGTCTCTTTTCCGGAGCTCGTGGTGAGGTATGTGCCGTAGAACCTTTGTTGAGCCAAACCAACGAACGCCACGACTTAGATCAATATTGCATTGTGGCATTGGCTACTTTATCAAAATATTTCATAGTGACCATAAGACCACGTTTAAAAGTTATTAAATATCATTTGCTGCAAGGGCCACCAGACTTTCTGCCAGTTTTAGCCTGGCAAATGGTTCTTATACAAGCTGCTGACGCATCCAGATCTGTAGATCCCGTTTTAGTAGTTGGACGAGGCAATCAACTTTATTTCCACCAGTTATTTATATCACATGGTCGCATTACTCTACTGTTGCTGCGGCATATAAACATGCAAACAAATCTTTTATCAGCCCATTGGCTGGGTCCTAAGTGTGTGGGTTGCTTGGATACTTCGGAAATTTTGCATTTGTTGGACGTACGCACTAGTAAAGAATTAGAGTGTATTGATTTGGCAAATGCTGGTATGGTGTATGGCTCGGCGCACTTTAAAGGTTTGGCTACGGGCGGTAATGTTTCACCTGCTTTAGCCTTAGCTGGCACACATGCCTGTTACAATTCTTTGGCCTGCAGAGGAGTTCAATTGTATATACTAGGCTCCAAGACAATGCATTCTATTGGCGTGAGAACTTGGATGGAAAGAATAACATATTTGGTAATGTGATAAAAACTTTAGATTTTTAAACTTTACGTTTATTTCAAAGCTACATTTTCTAATAGGTTAAAAATCAAAGGTGGCAGGAAGCTTGCGATTTGGCTTTAGATGGTTATAAGTCAGCGGGTGATCGACCCAAACGTAAACTTCAAGCAAAAGAACGCATTATTATGCTTTTTAAAGAGTATATAGCAGCTTCTGCCCGTGCACCTGATTACTGTTTAGGCGCCATTATAAAATGTCTAATAACGATAGGAGAACTTGAACTACTATGGACCCAATTGTGGGAACGCTTACAAAACAAAGAATTATTCCTTCATCACATTACTGCACATATAGAAAACGATGATATACACCGAGTTAACCCCGTTATATCACAAGCTTTGGTAGAATATTGGCTTAAAATATCTCCTTCACAGTTAGAAGAAATCATTTTAAAAATGGACTGGACTTGCTTGGATTTAAATCAAGTTCTTAAGGCAGCCAAGAAATACAAGCTCTATAAAGCACAAATATTTTTAAATGCCAATGCTTTGCATGACTATACAGTTTCGCTAACCGAATTAATACCGCTATTAGATTATGAACATCCTGATTTAGGAAACTGTCTTTTAGTTTATATATCGAGTTGCCTGGCAGGACGTGGTTATCCTCAGGGCGATATACCCGAACATTTAAAACAAAATGTCAAATATGATGTACTCAGATGTTTGACATCTCAACATTCCAATACTAGTGAACCAAATGAATTGCCGTATCCATATTTGAGAGCGCTATTAAAATTTGATGTACGTGAAACATTGAATGTGATATCCTTAGCTTTTCAGGAGAAAGAATTCAATTCTGAGTTGGGCTTGCAGCATCGCAAAAGGATTATAAATATTTTGTTGGAAATTATGACGCCTGAAAATAATACAGTAAATAACATTATCTATTTATTTTAGAGTTTTTAAAATTGGTTTTTTATTTTTAGTGGTCCGAAATCGGTTGCCTTCTCAATTTTATAGCCCAACAGATCTCACAATCCTCATTACCAGCTGATAGCCAACTTTTAGAAAAAGTTTTAAACTATTTATCTAAGGAAACTATAGAAAATGAAAGTGCTCGCTTACATTCCGAACGAGAAAATGCCTGGCATGAATTGCTAGTGAATAATTGTCTCGATACGATCACCAGCGATGAAGAGCAGTTAGAATTGGCTAAGAATGCCAGCTGCTATTATGTCGAAGAATATTTATTAGAAAAATTACAACGTTACGATTCAATACTCGACTGTTACCTTAACAACCCGCTACGTCATGAAACTATGTTTGTTTATATGGAGCGTCATAACAAAGATGACGAAAGGAACATCTACGAACAACTGTGTAGACATATAAAACGTTTGTTGACAATAGATGCCAAAGAAACGACACGTATTGTGGATTTATATTATCATGATAAAACCAGCGAGCTCCTGGAGCTGATAAAAGATGATGAGAAAGTTTTGTTTAATTTCTTAAAAAATTTGCTGCAAAGAAATGAAAGTTTACCAACCAATCAACAACTACGTCTTTTAGATCTTTACTGTAAATTTGAACCATCAGAAGTGGATGAGTTTTTAAAGTCAAACGAACGTTTTCACACTCAGGCTGCTTTAGAAGTAGTACAACAATATAAACTCTTACAATCAGCAATCTTTTTGGCCGAAAAGCTTACTGATTATAAATTAGCTTTTGACATTTCCATGGACGTTTTGAAAAATGCCAAAGCAACAGAAAGAGCCGAATGTGCCAAATCTGTTTCAGCCATATGTAGTCGCTCTTCTACTTGCAACAAATCCACGCTAACGTCAAAAGAACGTGAAGGTTTATGGATGGAATTATTGAAATTTATACTACCCTTAGACGAGCTCAAATCTATAACAAAGTCAATGCTGCATGAAGCATCGCAACATGTCGATCTACCGAATTTGGTACAACTTGTAATGAATACTCAAGTTTCGGGTAGTTTTGGTGATATAAAAGAACTGATTTTAGGTATGTTAAATCAATGGAAACAAGAAACCCATGTCATGGAAATAAATCAAAGCATAATGGAAAAAGAATTGGCAGATATCTTTCATAAATACCATAAAACAGCTTCACGTGGCCTGTGGATAACAATGATGCGCTGTGTTGTTTGTAATCAGCGTTTATACAATCAATCTGCTGTTTTAATAGTGGGTTCCTGTGGCCATGCTATGCATGAACAATGTTCTTACGAGTTTCTAACAAAACAAACTGAAAATTCCTCTGAAGCAGATAATGAATCATCAGCCGATGAAAGTTATATAGAATGTCCTTACTGCCTTAATGAAATCAATATTAAAATTTTTGATGCCCCTTTAGAATTAGCCAAACCTAGTCATAATGTTATCAATTACAACTTTCATGATGCAACAACATGTAGGGAATTGGGAGTTTTGCAATTAAAATCGCCACCTAGAAAATTTTAATTCCTCTAGGCTGTTTAAAAAAAAAAATAATTAATAAATAAGTAAATATTTATAACTGCACTTGTTATTATTGAAATCTCTTTTGCTCTCAGTTGTAAACATTTAATTTAAAATTATTAAAATCAATGTGTAAGTAAATATTTTTGTTTGTTTTTCTTTTGTTTTTAAATTATGTGCGTATTTATTACCTTTTTCATTTCATATTATTTAAATCAGTATTCCTATTAAGACTTTTAGTAATTATACGCATTAGCTTTTTCTATGACATCAGGTTTAACTCACAACAAATAAATAACTAAATTGTTTAATTACTTTTATTTAACATAAGTTATTATATTTTGTTAAAATTTATGAATAAATTAAATATACTATATACATATATATATGATAAGTTATTATATCTTTATAGTACATGTGTATATTATATAATTAAAGGAAAGCAACTACTGAAAGTAAGGAAAAAAAAATGTTTTTTTACAAAATATTTCTGGGAGGCTTACAATATCTCAATCTTGGACAGAAGACTAGTGGTTTATTAAGATAAAGATTTCATCAAATAAATTTTTAGTTTTTACATATGTATTCTCTCTTGCATAATAAAATAGAAAAATTTGACTTGTTTAAGTTCTTTTACACAAACCTTGCATATTAGCAACTAAAGTTTATTATTAAATTTGCTTGATTTGTTTTAATTGAAAAGAATACATTTTCATAAGTATTAATCGCTTTTAAAAAACCATAAATATTTTTCTTTATTTTAAAGCACATTAGCTTTCCTTAATTTTTTTTTCTATAGAATAAAATATCAGCTTTTAAAGAATATTATTTGAGTTGACAAATTCTTGTACAAGATTTCTAAAATTATTATGTAATACATGCACACATACATATATACTAGTATGTATATGTTTTGCATATTTATTCTTATGAAGAAGCAATTGTTAATAATGAGATAAATTCTAATAATACGTTTTTAAAACTTGTATGTATCTTAAATGTTAAGTTTTCTAAACTAATTGTTTTTATATAAATTATTGTAATGTTGAACAAATTCTCCACACTGTTCAGCTGGAAAAAAAAAGAAAACGGTTATTCTATATATTAGCTTGTAACGAATTGTGTATACCTTTCACTACTATAGATCATTAGGTTTACAAATATAAAAACATATGTATGTACCTATAATTGTCCTATATGTAGTGAAGGTTTAATCATGATACGAAAATATTTTTTTTATTAAACAAAACTTACCTTTTAAAAACTCCAACGAACCGTGCTGTTTTAAATTGCACATTTGAAAATATTTATACACACTATGAAATGTCATATCATTTTGAGATTTTTGAGCCGCTTCTAAAAACTTTCTAGCTGATATTCGACCAACATCACTTGTATTAATGGCCAAACGTAAAGCATCTACAATTTTACCTTGTCCTAGTAAAACTTCTATGATAATATCATGTGCTTTTATTTTCGTTAACATATCTAAAGCAACTTGTGAGACTGCAGAATCTTCACTGGAATGTGAAAGTAAATAGCAAGCGATAGCTTTTGATTCTGTTAGCAGGGAATATTCAACTAATCGGCGCAGGGTATCAAAATTTCTATTTAATATCAGTTCGTTAATTAACATTTTGCTGAGATCTTCTTGAACAGCTATATTGTGTTTGCATAGTGATTGTACATAAAGTAAAAGTATGGTTTGCATGAGAGGTTTTTCCACAATCGACTGGAAAACCTGTGAATGCATATCACTTTGTTCGATTAATACTTTTGGCGTTGTCGATAGTTTTGGTATGGTTTTAATATTTGAGGGTTGTGCCATTTGATTTTGTAACTCCAATTGAACCCAAGACCTGTATAGCATAAGACTTGTTACATTTTCGTTTTTAAAAATTTTAAATAATTAACTTACGCATATACTTTATTGATTCTATCGAATGTAGTTTCCAATACTGTTAAAATTTCACTATTATCTAGACTCTCTATATATCGTCTAATAACCTTTAGCAGAAATGATTTTCCACTATTACGTTGCAATAGAAATTCTGTCAAGCGTACGTTGTCTTTTACTAAAGAACACATGGATTCGAGGTCTAAGTGTAGATACCACATACATCCTAATTTGGCATCTATTACGATGTTAGGCTGAAACAGTACCCAATTTGTGGAGTCTAAGGATATGGCATAAAATAATTTATTTTAAAATAACTTCATTGGGGTTAGGTCTTTAAAAAAACGTAATAATTTATTTTATTCTCTTATCACTATTTTGCTAACCTTTGGTAAGTTATAACGATAACAGTATATAGAAAAAAATAAAATAAATTACAAGAACTCAAGAAAGTTATTAAAAAATACGATATATAATTGGTCAAATAATTAAGAATGCCTATAATTTTTTAATATACAGAAAATAAATTGTACTTACATAGTTCACATTGTAAAATTTGACCATCTGGCATTAAGCTGGGCAATTTTAATGCAAATGGTTTAATGGATAGTCCATCTATGACGGGAGAATGATATGTTACATCCTCTGCATGCATATGTTCACCACTCAGAGATATATCAAATAACAAAGATGTAGCAGTAGCTTGATGATGCACTACTATCAAATTATCTATAGTGTTGATTGCAAAACGTCCATCCAAGCCCAAACGTAAAACATGGCATTTTCGAGGAGCCAAGCCAGGGCCGTTCAATAAATACACATCCACTTGCATTGTACCCGTAGGAGTTGTTATTAATATCAGTACAGCCATAGCACCATAAATTTGCCCTAAAGTAACTTTACTTTCTTGTATTTCCTGGTGGCCTACTAATAAGTATATACATGTGTATGTATATTGGAAATAAATTTATTATATTTTATTGTAGTTTAAAAAATATACTTACTTTGCAGCTTGGGCAATTTTGTTATAGACTTTTGCTTTATTAATACCGGAATTAGTGAATTATCAGCCATGCTCAGCAAGGCTATATTTGTTTCGGAGCACCATGCAAACCACTTAATACTCATACTCATGGCTTTTATCGATTTAACTTGACTTTTTTCAGTCACTATAGTAAATATTTCTACACCCAAATTAGAAATCAAGGCACATTCTCTGTTGTGTACCCATACAAAGCCATAAATTGAAGCTTTTACTTGGTGTACTATAATATCTTGAAGCATTGGTTGGTCACCTTGAAAGCAAATAAACTCCACAGAATTTTCACGTCTTTGTACAGCAAGTATCTGATTGTCGGGTGAAAATTTTATGAACCGTATAGCACCCCGATCTGTCATACAAAATGAAATGACTTTATCCTCCGTAGGTCCTTTGACAACAACCCCTGTGGCACCGCCAGAGCGAACAGCAAATATCTGAAAGTAGTTAAGTGAATATAAAAGTTACCACCATGCAATCTTCTTTTCCTATGATGGTGTATTTAGTTTTATGTATTTTCTCTTATGGAATAAGCCATAACAATTTTATCCTTTACAAATATTTATTTCAAGACTTTGAAATTGAAAAAGAGGTGTCTTATATTCCGTTTTTCACATACCTGTTTATTGGAATCATCAAAAAATACATTGGTTAATTGGCTGACGGTATCAAAACGTATAGGGTTTTTAGATAATTCGATATAATGCATTCTAAACTAGTTTTCATAAAAATATATAAATTTTTATCACAGAATTTAACCTAACAAACAAACAAAAGAACTTGTTGACAAATTATAGAAAATTATGCTTCCTCTTTATGCTTAATCATTCAAACAAGAATGTTATTCCATTACACAACTGCAGTTAGATAACAAATTATCTACAACAGAGTTGCTTCAATAAGTACAGCTAGAAATTGTAAACAAGCAGAAGCAGCTGACTATATAAACAAAATACAAGAAAATTTTTAATTTGGAGAATTGCTTAATAAATATGTACAAATCTAACTTAAAATTATCACTTTGCCGCACATGCTTAGTGAATATTTCACAGAGCAATGTTTTTAACATATTTAAAACTGTGAATCTGGCCGCAAAATTGGTGGCATGTTCTGGCCTGACAGCGGAAGCTACGGACGAGTATCCTGAAAACGTTTGTTCAAAGTGCTATGATCAAATTTTATTGTTTTATGAATTTCAGCAAATGTGCTGCAAATCATTAAATACATTCAATAAATTAGTAAATTCTAAACGAGTTCTCATAGACGACAATAATGAGGGAACTAATCAGACAACATTAATAAGAGAAACCGTAATAAAAACCCCAAGTGGAAGTCCAATACAAAAAACTGGAGATGTAATAAGCGATATAAGAGAAGAAGACTTAATAGAATACTTGCAAGAAAGTGAAGATACATTGGAAATAGAAAACAATATTTCCAAAGTCTATGAACACTATGAAATAGAAGTAATGGAAATGCCGCATGTAGCTAAAAGCAAGGAAAAGGATGAAGAGGTAAAAAATGAGTTTTAAAATTAGTGATAAACGTTACTTGCTAAAGAATTTAAATTCGTTACATTGTCTTATATATTTCATTACTATAAAAGTAAATTAATAAAAAACAAATTATTTGTTTTATTGAAGTCTTCCAACGATATAAAAAAATGCTCCAACACACCTGTACCCTACTTAGCGCAATGCGTTCGTTGCAGTAAAAGCTTTAACACCTTACATAGATTAGAGGCCCATGTAAGACAACATGATGGTATAGCTCCTTACATCTGTACATTAGAAGGATGTGGGCGTGCTTTTAACCGTAGGCATTTCTACAATAAACATAAAAAAGAACATAATTTAGCGGAAGGTCAAAGGTTCCAATGTGACCTAGAGAATTGTGAACGTGTATATAAAAATAAATCAGCTCTCAATATACATAAACGTAAATTTCACAATATTGGACCGGAACTCAAGACACACATGTGTGAAATCTGTGGTAAAGTTTTCAAATCATCATCTGTATTAAACAGTCATCACTATACACATTTTGATAAGACCGAGTTGCCTTATGCCTGTGAAGAAGAGGGTTGCGACAAACGTTTCTCTAACAAGGAAAAGTTAAAAGTTCACAAAATGCGGCACGCAGGCATTAAAAATTTTATCTGCCCACATTGTGGCATGCGCAAAACTACACGCAACGAGCTTAAAATACACATTAATTATCATACATTGGAGAGAACTTGGCCTTGTAGTTTTTGTACAAAAGTGTGCAATAGTGCAGGCAACTTGAAAATGCATGTTAAAAATATGCATGAAAGAGCTAAAGATTTTGCTTGCCGGTACTGTGAACGAACATTTGCTAAAGCTGATACCAAAAAGTATCATGAAATGACACATACAGGTGAAAAACCACACAAGTGTGGGGAATGTGATCGTAGATTTCTACAACCAGCAGCTTTAAGGACGCATCGCAAGATACATTTGAGGCAAAAAGGTAATTTGAAAGAGAATGAAAAGCAAAAGGCAGCACTTGAAACAGATGAAGAACAAAATGCTATGAAAAATAACAGAGAGATGGATGTTACAACCGATTCTATTCCAACTGAGCTTTTATGTGTATCTAATTAAGAATAATAAATATTTATTGAAAAATAATTAATTTCTAAGGGTAAGAATTTTTATTATAGACAAAAAATTAATTATTTAAAAAAATATTGAAAAGTAATTTCCTTTTACACACTAATTTGAAAGAAAGCTTTATTTAGAAAATAGGAAAATTTATTTTTGGAGAGAATTAAAAAAAATTTACTAATCGAATTTTAAAGTGGTTTGAAACAATTTAATAAAAATCTCTTTACATGGTTTAAATTATCAGTTTATTTTTAATTTGTTAGCTGATTAATACGAGTAACTTTCACCTGCTTTTCATTTAATTTTATTTGAAAGAAAAAAATACAAACCTTGTCTTGAATAAATTAAAAAAAATCTCATTTTGTAAATACGTATTTATTTGCTGCAATTCTGCTTAATTTCTTCACTTTTTTCGTTTTTTTTTGTTAATACTTTCTTAAATGTGTGTGTATAAATAATTTAATTAATTTTAAATATTCGGAATCTATATATGTGTATGTCTGCATATTTTTGTTTTCTTATTGAAATATTGAACACGTTAAATAATATTTGTGTATGTAATTCTGAATTTAGATTTTATTTAAAATGTATTTTGTTTTGCTTCGGTTTGTAAATATGAATAATTTAATTTGTTTTTCGTCTCTTTTAATATTTCTATTAATAATAATTTTCTTTGTATCTGTTATATAAATAATATTAAATATTGTATTAAAAAATGATTTTTATAATATTTGTTTTCAACTACTTAAAAGCTAATAAAGATTTCAAATGATTTACAAATTAAATTACTAAATAAGTATGTAAAAATTGAAATTTAAAACTGTTTAAAATAAATTGTTTATGAAATATTTTACAGAAAAACAAAATTTTATTTTATAATAATTAATTTGCTTGTTTGCATATGTATGCATGTAAATATAATAAAAGTTTTAAGTACATAATTATTTTTTATTGAAACGTTTTCTTTTAAATTTGTTTTTATATGCCCTGTTTTCACACAACTACATACTTTTTTATATTAAATATTTCTTTTTATAATAATCTTTTAATTCATAAGTTTGTATACATATATAGAATTTGTTTTATAATATAATAATAATTCATAATAATATTAATAATAATAATATAGAATATTTCCTTCTTTTCAAATACATACATTTTTTTATCGTTTTTGTATACATATTTAAATAGATTTTTAAATCTAAATATCACTAACGATTTTTTAAAAAAATCGTTTTATTTTTCTTAAAACTTAAATTAAAATTTATTTTCTGTTTTTCAAGATTTTTTTAAAATTTTTTCAATTTACTTTTTCATATGTTGCACATATTTTCGTAATAAATAATTAATATGTTTTTTTTTTGTTTAATTAAATTTAAGATTTGCTAATCAAACATGTATTTTTAAGCTCATTTCCTTTTCCTTTTTTTTTGTCATAAGTTACAGTTTTAAATTATGACTTTCGTTATTTATAAAAATTTACATTTAAATTCCATTAACATTTCGTCCTTCTCTTTCTTGCTTGCTTATTTTGAGTCTCTTTTGTATTTGTCGACGCACAAAATTTTTTTAACTTTAAAAATGTCTATTAATTGAATTAATTTCTACACCCTAAAACTTAAACTTAAGTCCTTGGCTGTTGTCAAATTATATTTAATTTCATTTTATTTTTTTATCTAGGCCAAAACTCCATTTTTTAACGTGTTAAAAAACTAGTTACAAATTTATTACAAATACTTTTGACAGCAATTAAAATTTACTTTCATCTCATACATAATCTGAGGGTACCGTGGTTGTGCTGGTTTCATTAATGGCAGCTAAACGTGGTATTCTACGCTGTGAAGCCATACCCTCAGCATTTGGTACTAAATGCGGAGCTGTGGCCGCCATACCAGCACCACCTCCACCATCCCAATTGGCTAAGGGTTGATTCATAACCGTAAGACCCACAACTTCATAAGCTCTTTCATTGGAGCTGGAACCGCTGGGCACTGCTGTCACAGACAAATCAGAGTAATAAGCACTACTGGGGGCTGAGGACACCACCATGGGTATATCCTGTTCCTGATGTTGAAAATTGTATTTCTTAGAATATAAAATTAATTAAAATCAATAATATTTAAAAAACTAAAGAAATTTGCATAAACTTACATCTCCACACTGACTGTAACCGGTATTTTGATATGAAGGATTATTGGATCTAACCGATTCACGATCCAATTCTGCATACAAAGCTTCACTAACACCCACGGGACTGTAAGCATCATCCATATGTGTGTAATGGTTTTCGGCTGGCGATGAAGAGGGCGGTCCAATTTGATCGGGACCTTCAGATGAACGTCGACTGCCACCCAACCAAGTCCAAACGCCTGAATTGCTGGTGGGCCTTCGTATACTATCGGCCGAGTGTTTGGCTGACAAAGAATTTCTACCATTTGTGGCACTATTACGATTATTACGGCACCACCAGGGCTGGGGCCGACCTAAAATGGTAAACAACAAAATACTTTTGTTAGAAAATAATTTTTTGTTTATTTTGTGTGCATTTATTTATTTATATGTTTTTTTTTTTTGCTTGCTCGCTCAAACATGGCTCATAAATCTTTTGTTATTTGATCACCTGGCTTTTAATTTCAATAGGGAATTTTTTCTTTATAACATTTGGCTTATTTGCTAGCAACATAAATATTTGTTGGCCAATTGTATAAAGCGTAAATTAAGTATCTGTCAATTCGTTAAACGCAACAGTTTTGTTGTTCCTCTTAAATTGCTGCAAACAGCAACAGCAACAGCCAGCAACCAACCTATAAAAAGGTGTAAAACCATAAATGTTGTCACCTTTGCTATTATTGTTTGGTATTGGTTACATTATACATATGTAAGCACATACATACATACATATGTACTAACTGGTACCTTGTTAGCTCCATTCTTACGAATATTTCATATGGCTTACAACGCTGAGCTTTACTTTTGCCGGTGTCTGTATCTGCATCTATGAGTAATAATCCACATAAATATTTATTATAACCACAGAATTTTGCACTACTTTATTTCCGTTTACTTATTTTGCCATACTCGTATTTGTTAATAATTTAAATGGCAATGAGTTTTAAAATCTCGTTTTTCGCTATGTTATAAATTAGGACTTCGACTTTTTCCAGGTGTTAGGGGGAACAAGTCACCTGGTCACTGAGGCCAAAATATACCTATTGTGACACAACTCTCAATTCACAAATCATTCCAGAGTCTAGCATTCATTACGAATTTAAAAACTTTTTTCGGCGATTTGTCCGCCATGTGCGACGGTTGTAGGTTGTGAAAATGGGTCCAAATTAGACCATTGCAGCAACGCAATATGTGTTTTGTTATCTCCTCATCTGCAGAGGTAATACTGACTGATTTTCATAAGTGTTTCAATATCCCGTCAGGAATCCCATGACAATGCTACAGGTGTGCTAAGAACTGGATTCTTAAAGAAATAAGATATCGTAGAGGCTTATTACAGTCGTAGGTATGCTCCTAGCGACTAGTCCAAAATAAATTTAAAATTAGCTGTCTGCTAGATTTCACTCACACACACCAATTTAATTTAAATAAACAAACGTAATCGATTTAAGCATAAGCCCTTTAGTTTATATTTTTATCATCTCTATCAATCAAATAAATCTGTCAATTAGTCCGCGTTTTAATTTTAGTCATGAAGTTTTGCGAAAAAGTGCTCTAGTTTTAATTAAAAATTTCCTTAGAAATACTTAGTCCCCCCCCCCATAAAATTTATAGCAAAATAAAGCTAAAGTTAAGGTCTACAAGTTTATGTAAAAATATAAATTGAAAAATAATTAAAATTGTTAAAAATCAGTGTGTGAAAATTTGTTAAAAATCTGTGAAAATTGTAAAAAAAAGCCGCTAAAATATTAAAGTGTTGTTGTTGTTGGTAGAAAAATAATAAAAGAGAAAGTGAGACTATTTTTTGCACATGCATGTGCATATGTATAGTTACAAATGCATTCACATATAAAAGCATTAGTGTTACTGTTTATTTAATTGCTTAAAATTAAATGAACATTAAAATGATGAGAGAGAAGGCTATCATACACTGACCATTAAAAGGATGAACAAGTAGAGTAAGAAGGTAACTGTTTATGATTATTTACATTTTAATTATTTATTATAGTTTTTGCGATGGTTGTAGGTTGCCCTAAGTAGTGAAAACGGGTTAAAATTAGACAGTACAGGGCAATATGTGTTCTGCTATCTCCTCATCTGCAGAGGTCATATTGACTGATCTTCATACCTATACGCCAAGTGTTTTAATATCCCGTCAGAAATGCCATGACAATGCTACAGGTGTGCTAAGAACTAGATTCTTAAAGAAATAAGATATGGTAGAGGCTTATTACAGTCATAGGTATGATCCTAGCGACTTGTCCAAAATAAATTTAAAATTAGCTGTCTGCTAGATTTTATCTATATCTAATTTGCCGTTCTTGATGTTGTATAACAAATTGCGTAAAAATATTTAATTCTCAAGCTTGTCTCTTACAAGACAGTAAGTTATATATTAGCCCAAATTAAAATTAATCTGCCACCGGTCTTTAATTAAGCTCTGTGTTTTTCTGATTGGCTTATTAACATACAAACACACACACACACACACCAATTTAATTTAAATAAACAAACGTAATCGATTTAAGCATAAGCCCTTTAGTTTATATTTTTATCATCTCTATCAATCAAATAAATCTGTCAATTAGTCCGCGTTTTAATTTTAGTCATGAAGTTTTGCGAAAAAGTGCTCTAGTTTTAATTAAAAATTTCCTTAGAAATACTTAGTCCCCCGGCATAAAATTTATATCAAAATAAAGCTAAAGTTATAGTCTACAAGTTTATATAAAAATATAAATTGAAAAATAATTAAAATTGTTAAAAATCAGTGTGTGAAAATTTGTTAAAAATCTGTGAAAATTGTAAAAAAAAGCCGCTAAAATATTAAAGTGTAGTTGTTGGTAGAAAAATAATAAAAAGGGAAAGTGAGACTATTTTTTGCACTCTTGCATAAAAGCATTAGTGTTACTGTTTATTTAATTGCTTAAAATTAAATGAACATTAAAATGATGAGAGAGAAGGCTATCATACACTGACCATTAAAAGGATGAACAAGTAGAGTAAGAAGGTAACTGTTTATGATTATTTACATTTTAATTATTTATTATAGTTTTTGCGATGGTTGTAGGTTGCCCTAAGTAGTGAAAACGGGTTAAAATTAGACAGTACAGGGCAATATGTGTTCTGCTATCTCCTCATCTGCAGAGGTCATATTGACTGATCTTCATACCTATACGCCAAGTGTTTTAATATCCCGTCAGAAATGCCATGACAATGCTACAGGTGTGCTAAGAACTAGATTCTTAAAGAAATAAGATATGGTAGAGGCTTATTACAGTCATAGGTATGATCCTAGCGACTTGTCCAAAATAAATTTAAAATTAGCTGTCTGCTAGATTTTATCTATATCTAATTTGCCGTTCTTGATGTTGTATAACAAATTGCGTAAAAATATTTAATTCTCAAGCTTGTCTCTTACAAGACAGTAAGTTATATATTAGCCCAAATTAAAATTAATCTGCCACCGGTCTTTAATTAAGCTCTGTGTTTTTCTGATTGGCTTATTAACATACAAACACACACACACACACACCAATTTAATTTAAATAAACAAACGTAATCGATTTAAGCATAAGCCCTTTAGTTTATATTTTTATCATCTCTATCAATCAAATAAATCTGTCAATTAGTCGGCGTTTTAATTTTAGTCATGAAGTTTTGCGAAAAAGTGCTCTAGTTTTAATTAAAAATTTCCTTAAAAATACTTAGTCCCCCGGCATAAAATTTATATCAAAATAAAGCTAAAGTTATAGTCTACAAGTTTATGTAAAAATATAAATTGAAAAATAATTAAAATTGTTAAAAATCAGTGTGTGAAAATTTGTAAAAATTTGTGAAAATTGTAAAAAAAAGCCGCTAAAATATTAAAGTGTAGTTGTTGGTAGAAAAATAATAAAAAGGGAAAGTGAGACTATTTTTTGCACTCTTGCATAAAAGTATTAGTGTTACTGTTTATTTAATTGTGTAAAATTAAATGAGCATTAGAATGATGAGAGAGAGAAGGCTATCATATTTACAATGACCATTAAAAGGGCGAACAAGCGAGTATGAAGGTAACTGTTTAAATTATTTATTGTTTTAGAGTTTTTTGAATGATATGAGAGGTAGTTTGTATATGTACCTATGTTTGTTTTTTGTTACATAACACAACAGGTGCACAACATAAAATATAAATTCGGGTTTTTATGTTAATATGCCCCAATTGTTTTTGTTTTGTATATTAAAAAAAAGCTGATTGAAAATTTATAGAATTTAAATTCTTACTTAGATACGGTTTAAGTTGTATAAATGAGCCAGACATTATTAAAATAAATAATTTTGTTTTTAAGCGTTCTATGAACTTTCTAGGTATGTTTGCATATTTAGTTAAATACGAGTAAATATGTATATTTGAAGTAGAAAAATGTGAAAATTTTTAAGCTTTGTGTTTTTATTTGTTTATTAAAGGGTAAGCCCTCCTAAGTTCTACATGTTCTAGTACAGTCAAGTCGCTTATAATGCGAGTCCCATATAACGTGGTGTAAAATATGCGACAAGTTTTAATATAACGCGGTCTCTTTATAGCGCTATTTGCAAAAGTAAAGATTAAAAAAAAAAAAAGAAAAAAAAAAAAGCACAAGTTTATAAAAAAAGAAAAAAACAATAATATTCAAAAAGCAAAATAATTTTATGACTAAAATTATGCAGTTGATATATAAAATGTTGTTTCTTTTAATGCCAGTGTTTTCTTGTAGACTATGCTTTATTAGCACTAGAAAAAAAATTTATATAGGTATTTACACTGAGCCAAAAATCGCTTTCCAATATCAACAATGTATGTATGATATTCATTTAAATAACATATTATCCATAGACCCCTGATTTTATTTTGCGAAATGAGCAAAATTATTTATTTATCTTCATACCCTTTTAATGAATTTTAAACAAAAATATTTTAATAAAAAAAAAAGTTTTTTGAAAAAAAAAATCAATGAGAACGTAAATCCAATTAAAAGACAACACGATGACACTAAAAAACATGGTTTGCTTGCTATCTCCCATCAGTTTGACATTAATTGACAATCTAATGCCGTTATAAACCAAAACAAATTCCTTTACCCATTCCCACTTTTTTATTTTTTGCTTACATAATTCATATTGATCACTTAATTTAAAATAAAAGTAGTTTTAAAATAAAAACGAAATAAATAAAGTCCCATTAATCTCTACTTAAAAATCACTCATTCATTTAGCAGAAACTAAAACACATTGCTACCGAATTTGTTGCAGCTCCAATGTGCCATTAACGTGGCTGCTTTTATTCAAGTCGCATTCAACTGAACCGTTTAATTTGATTAACGTCAAATTCACAATCTACACAATACAACTTGAGAAAATAAAATGCTTTGCAGAAAAAAATAAGCACCGAACTAACAAAATAATCCACTACTAGTTTTTTTAAGTCGTTTGTGGTACAATACGTGTGTATGCTTCCATGTGTGTTCATACATTCATGTACACAAGCTGAAGTCTTGTGTTTAATAAAGGGTTTGGAATTGCAAAATAAAAGAAAAAATCAAATTCAGACACTAGAGCCATTGGCAGAGAAAATAAAACAAATTATGAACTA
Source organism: Thelaira solivaga (assembly GCA_947397855.1). Classification (NCBI taxonomy): domain Eukaryota; kingdom Metazoa; phylum Arthropoda; class Insecta; order Diptera; family Tachinidae; genus Thelaira; species Thelaira solivaga. Next base: position 63,686,054 of record OX377613.1, read on the forward strand.
TTAAGCACTGCAAAGCCGGCGAGGCAAATGCATATCGAACAATTTTCGAATGTTTTCATTAAGCAATTTTTACCATATTATTTTTTATTTGTCTTATTTCTTTTCTATATGCACAAGTATGTTCCCTCTTCTTTATTTGCCCAAGCTTATTTGTTTAGAAAGGGGTTTTGGAGATTCCAACCACATTTTTTTTTTTTAGTAGTTAAATGAAAATAATTTTTATGCAAAAGAAGTAAAAACATAAACACAAAAGCAAAAATAAAACTAAAACTAAAACTGAAATCAACGAAATCAAGCGACACATCATCTACTGCTAAAACAAATGGGAGGCAAAAAAAAAAAGCAGGAAGAAAAAATAAACAAATTCGGCTGATATTAGGAGCGGCAGCATCGCCATCACTGTCGTCAGTAAGGCAACATACAAACAAATAAATAAACAACAGGAGTGTAATAAACAAACGTGCAACTCAATCGTGGAAACTTGTTTGTACAAATGGTTGACGACGCTGTGGATGTGGCTGCTTGATACGTTGTGGTGGTATAACTCGCTATGAATAAATTCATGGTATTCTCATATAGAGTTAGAAGATGCTGGTTGTAAAGTCACTACATGAAATTTATTTATTTTTTTTTTAAATTTAAATTCAAAGGGACGCACAGTGGATGTCCAATAGTACGAATTATATCTGCGGCTATATGAAGCAACTGCTTTTTTTAATAAACAACACAAATTCCAGAAAACTTTTTGGATTGACTGCAGCAAACACTCAGGGTCTAAGCAGGAATCGAACCTGCTACACTACTTACTCATCTTCACCTATATCGTCTCACCTATACCATTTGGGGAAGTCTTTCAGTGCATTTTCCTTGCCAAGTTCTCGTTTAGAAGGGCAAACATTTGGAACTGACACATTTAGTTTGGTAGCAAATTATAGGGGGGGAAGGGAAGGGCATTGTTTTTGTTTTCGGTACTCGGCAAGATGCTTTCTTGACATTTACTTTACTTCTTTTTTCTAACGGTGTTTTGTGTGCAAAAAAAAACAATAATAATGGAATGTTACCGACATGTTGTTCATCTGTGTGAACGAAAAACAAAAGAGAAATCCAGATTTTTTTTTTTTAAATGTTCGCCCGTCTAAATGAGGACCAACAAACAGTACAAGTCATTTCACTAAGAAAAACTATGTTGCCTAGTGTAATTATTTGAATAATTACCCTCTTATCTAAAAGAGCTGACGTGGAAAATCCAGGTTTTAGATAACAGGTTTCACCAATATAACTATTCTTAAACAAAACATCCACCTAATTGATGTTTAGTGCCAGGTTACGTATGTATTCATGAACTAGACTTACAGCTGCCAGTATATTATAGGGTGCTTTGCCTGTTGTAACTATTTCCTACACACATATTCACTATTCACTTTTTCATTTCATTTTAATTCATTTGGCGTTGTAAAACTATTTGATGATGGTGTCTCTCTGGGTATAACTGAAAATTGTGCAAAGTGCATGCAAAATGTTTACAACCGCATCCTCCATGGGCAATTTAATTAAATTGTTACCGTTTACTAATACGTTTTTAGTTTATTTTTTTTATTGCTTTTTCCTTGAAATTTTTTTTAAATGTTATTTTTTCTCTCTCTCTCTCTCTCTATTTCTGATACTCTATGCATTATTGCCAGGGCTGGCCAGTATTTGCCATATAAACACGTATTTTACATTTTAAATGCATCATTTTGTAGTTTTTATTTTGAATAAAATTTATCAAAATACTGGGCCTAAATCCTTACATTCAGTATCGCACAAAAACTATCAAAATTAAATCTTTTTGTAAAACAAAAAATTTTAAAATTTCGATGTAAGTTTCTCGATATCGCTTGCTATAATTTAATGTCTATACTTTGTATTTTAAATACTTGACATGAAAGCTCCTTGTATTTGAAATACAACAAAACATGTATTTTTCCCAGCTCTGCATTTGCCTTTCCCATTAATTCACTCTAATGGAATTTTAACTAAATTAGAATTTTTCCAAGTTAATTTGACTAAATGTTTTTGTCTGGTCTCGCTCGGCCCAGTTCTTTATTACGTGAGTCTTTATGCTTGGAATATAGAGAGCATATGTGTCAATTTTTAGAGAAGTCCGTTTACAAATAGAATCACTACTTTACAAAGTGACTCATGCCTTTGCCAGCATTATCAGCAGAAACGCCAACTAAAGTGATAAATAAAACATTTCACAGCATAATTTCAGCCTTAAATTATATTTGTGGCTGATTTAAAAGTGTATGGCGACATTTCTTGAGATATAGAGTTTATATGTGTCAAATATCAGACAAATCCATTGGAAAACAAAAATTTTTGTAACGTACAAACAATGTGTGTGAAGATAAATATGTTTTTGAAAAATATCGCATGCGATAAATTTTTTTTCATACATATTCTTTACATATGTTCTGAATCTAAAGAGGTTTATAGAGAGCTGAAGCCATTCTGGCCAAACCCTTCTATCTCATGGAATGGGACCTAATGGAAAACAATCACAATGGATAGGGCTATCATCCTAGGAATACAGTTTCTCCCAATTGTTTTTGTGAAATTTGTTAGAAAACGTTAAAAAATTTCACTTAGTACAAAAATAAATTATATGTGGTCTCTTAGGGATGAAGGCTACTGTGTTCAAACAAATTTTCGTCTATTGTCTTTGTTTTCAATACAATTATGCGCACGAATCTTTCGTTCGCAATTAGCTGAATGGGCTCTTAATTATACCAAATTATACTTGAATAGAATTAATGTCGACTATGATAAAAAGTCTTGTTGCTTCGAAACTGCTGATAATGTTGCCGACGACTAATGGAATTAGGATGAATATTGAGTTTTTTCCTAGATAAAATTTTTTTGATAATAAATATCACAAAATAATGCGTTTCTTTTTTAATTTCAGGTGTGTTATGCGCAGCATTTTGGTTGTGATCGTAAGTTATAGTGAGGACATTAAAAAGCTATCATGCTAGGATGTTCAATGTGATCATGATGGCTTTAAAAAGCTGTCATGCGGGAACGTGACCGAGCGCCGAATATAAATGATTTTGATGGCTTTAAAAGGCTGTCATGCGGGAACGTGAACAAGTGCGCGAACGTAAGTGTTTGTGATGGTTTTAAAAGGCTGTCATGCGGGAACGTGAACGAGCGCGCGAACGTAAGTGTTTGTGATGGTTTTAAAAGGCTATCATGCGGGAACGTGAACGAGCGCGCGAACGTAAATGATTTTGATGGCTTTAAAAGGCTGTCATGCGGGAACGTGAACAAGTTTGCGGACGTAAGTGTTTGTGATGGTTTTAAAAAGCTGTCATGAGAAATTTTTTTTACTTAAAAAAAAAAAAAAAAAAAAAAAAACAACAAAAGTAAAATAAACTGAAGTGCGTGAACGTTGACGAACGGGTACGCAATCGGAAATGATTAAGTGGTGATTACTGGACATTAAAAAAGTTTTAAATAAATAAACTGCAAAATTGTGACTTCCTGTGTACACACATGGGATTCAAGGTGGTTTTGTCCCCGTCGCAATTTGAACTGCAGTGCTAAAAAATAGTGATTGTGTGGCTACATGATTTACAAGGATTACAATTCATCAACTCTTTCATCAAAACAAGTTATATAAGAAAATTAACAGGTTAGTTTGCACCATACTTTATTTATTTCCAACAATTATTTAAGGCAACTCTTTGCTATAAAGGCACATACACGCTCAAGTTCAATATAATTTTATTGCAAACTATATTACGATAATCTGTGGCTCATTTGTGTTATTTTTTTATTGATAAAGAATTGACAGATAAACAGAAACTGACAGATAAACCCACATGTTCACGTAATAAAATATATTTTTATTATTTTTTTTTTTAAACTTCACTTTTGTCGTATTATTGTACTGAAGCTTTGCTCTTTCTATAAAGCTATTGGTACTTCTTTAGAGGTTAGAATATATATCACAATGTGGTGTGGTCAGCTGTACATAAGATACTTTAAGTCAGGAGATCATATAGGGCCTACTTAAAAAGGTCTAGCATTATTTCAAATATAAATTTTAAAATTTAGTCCTTTAGTTTAAAAAATTCCATCTTAGCTTGGGCTCATCGCCACCAATAGAAATATTAGTAAAGATGGTTCTACTTATAGCCCTTAAAGAGGTTGCTTGGCTAAATACTGGATTTTATATTTTGTTTATTAAATACATGACATGAAAGTATTTTGTATTTCTTTCTCTCTTGATTTCAGCAAAGCATGTATTTTGCCCAGCCCTGATTGTTGCTGCTGAAGTTGTATTTATTGTTGCTACAGCAATTGCTTTAACAATGAAAAACATATCGTAAAATAGTTAAGCTATAATGCTTGTATGTAGTTGTTATTAGTGCAGCTTTTTTTATTGTTTCTATAAATTTTTTTTTTTTGTTCAGGGAAGGTTTTTTGAATACAAGTTTCTATGCATTTTTTTTCCAGAGAATAGACGATTTGTTGCTGGAAAAAAATAATAAATTCTGCAATTCATACCCATGTAAATAACTTTTTTATGATTTTCTTTCTATACACATTTACATGTGTGTGTTCCTTCAAAATGTAATGGAATTGCTGTTGTCGAATGTAATTGATAATAGAGCAGTAATCCCTTTATAAAGGGAAATGTAGATAGTCAGCAATAGCTACTTTTTCTCTTTTGATTAGAATAGAATTTGAAATCGTTTATGTTTTTTATAAAAAAAAAAGTTTTATGTAACATGAAAAGTGAAATATGTAAGCATTTGAAAGCTTTGACGAAGCTCAAGTTTTTGCTTTAATGTCGTGATTTTTTACAAACGAAAAATTTAAAAAAATGGAAATTAAGTTTTACTTACAAAAAAAAAAAAAAAAATAGTATGTACTCACACTCTTAGTGATCTGACTCCAGTTTGCATATAAAAAACTTTTCAACAGAAGCAAAGCCCTCCCTCTCTTAAAGCTTGAGAAATTCTATACCCAACACCAAAATTTCGTTGCTTTAGCTACTTGAAAATGTCAAAGTAAGCAGATTACCCCATACTATTTTGACTGTTTGACAGCTTCAGCTGATCTACTAACTTCACCTTATACACCTGCCCCTTGAACAGACAGATATTTCTAAGCAAAAAATACCAAAAATTTTTAAAAAAATTTTACGAAAAATATGCATTTATAGCAAAATATGCAAAAACAAGCATTTAATTTTATTTGGGTCTCAGAGTAACAACAACAAACAGGCATTTGCTTGAAGTCCCTTGCCCTGATCCGTACTGTCATCTCTGCGTAGCTTCATTTTAAGACACAGAGTAAGTTACTTAGAAAATGGTTTACTTACTGAGATTACTAGAGGCTCTTGAATTGTTTTAGTTGTTTAATACCCGGCATAATCCGCCATTTCAAGTCGCTTTGTTTTTATAATTAAAAATATAAAAAAAAAATATTTTTCTCTTTTGGTTTTTATTTTATAACGAATTAATGTCGCACTTTAGCTAATTTTCACTTGAGATTTGAATACATATTTGGTGTTGGATTGACTTAACAAAAAGACCTTTGGAACGCACCTTAATGTTTGACCCCAAATCAAAATGTTGTAATTTGTTTAAAACTGTGTAGTTTTTGTTGGTGTTTTTTTTTTTTTTTAACTTTAGTGTGTTGTTGCAGTTTGCCTAACACTTTGCAATAACAAAAACCAATTTTCATGTGCCATTTGTCTTTTCGTGTACAAGTATAATGGATTGTTTATTTTGTTTATACGGATGTCTGTTTGTTTGTTTTAAGGAAACTGAGTGGGGGAATTTCATTAAATATATTGGAGGCGCCACATTTTCGCCTACAACTCTTAACTTGTTTAAGTACGAGCATTTTTTTCTTAACTAATTTTTTTTTCTTTTTTTTTTTAGGAAAATGTTTTATCGTTTGTTTTTCTTTTTTAAATAAACAACAGTATTCATTCGAAAGGTGTGTGTGTAAGGTTGTAACACTGCCTTGACAATTTAACGATTTGTAGCGGTAATAGTTGTTGTAACAATGTTGTATTTGTTTGTTAAGCATTAGAGAAAGAGAAAAAAAAACAAAGTCTTAAAAAGATCTCTTATTTCGTGGTATAAGTTTATATATATTTTTTTCACTGTCTTAAAATTACATCAAAAGCTTTTTGATCATTTACAAGATTCGTTTCATTGCTTAACTTTTTCTCTCCTTTTTTTTTTTTTTTGCTTTACTTTATTGTATTAAGATTTGTTTTCTATTTGAATTGCTGGCATTTGTTGTTTGTTACTTTTTCTAAAAGTAATTTTGTTGTTGTTGCTTTTTTGGACATCATTAAGTGCTAATTGATCTTTGGTAAGCGTTTTATCTGCAAGAAAAAGTTAAGGAAAAACAGCAACAGCATAAACTTTAACTGCTGCTATGTAAGCAACGAAAAAGGTTAAACATCGTCTGCTCCTTCAGAGATAATCACGGAAGTTTACATTTTTTGCGTGAGATGACATGACAAAATAATTTTTTTTTTTTTTTTGTAATTCTGGCATTTCTTTAACTGTTTACAGTTGTATTTTGTAGATGCGTTGGAATTTTTTCTAAAAAATAAGGAGGTTATTTGAAGTGGGTTTAAAAGAAAAGTTTTGATTTTGTCTTTCAAATATTCAGTTTTCGCTTCCTTTTAAGTGAACTAAAAAAAAAAACAAACATCTACACTCTGATTGAAGAATTTTGGAATTAAAAATGAAATTTTAAGGCAACATTAGAGATCGATCAACAGGCCAATAACCTGTTCACTAAAACCAATTCTTTTGTTAAGTGAGTAGAGTTAAATATGTTTTAACGTAACCCGTTACGTTTTTAGTATTTGTAAACATCTTTTCAGTATTTATGACATATTTATAAATATGTTTAGAAGAAATATAAGAGCATCAGTACAAATATGCATAAATACGTTGACTTTTCAAGAAGATTACGGGATAGGACACATATCATTTTAAAGGGGAGGTCTACCGCCCAAATACTCAGAAGTTACTTTGGAATATTTTTAAAAAAAATTTTAAATTTCCATATACCCCAGTGCTGTTGCTCTGAGTGATTTTAGTGATTTTCGGACAAACCATAGAAAATTACGGAATGGGACACATCATTCTAAAGGGGAGGTCGTCTAGAATTGTAATCTATAGCCAGAATACTCAAAAGTTACTTTGGACTATTTTAAAATTTTTTTTGGAAATTTCCCTATACCCCAGTGCTATTTTCTACCATTCCCCATTTTGCCGAGCTACCATTCCCGATTTTGCCCATGAAAATTACCAAAATTAAAAAGAAATTTAGTCTGTAGGCCTTAAACTTTCTGGAAGTGTTTTAACATTTTCTGAAAACTTCGTAGTTTTTATCTTATGATGCAAAACGGAAACTGCCAAAATCCTTGAAAACAACAGTACTGGTGTATATGGAAATTTAAAAAATTTTTATAAATAGTCCTAAGTAGATTACAAATCTACACACCACAATATTTAATGGTTCGTTGGGAAGTTGCTAAAATCACTTAGAGCAACAGCACTGGGGTATATGAAAATTAAAAATTTTTTTTTTCAAAATAATCCAAAGTAACTTACGAACGAAGCATAGAAGATTGCGGGATGGGACATATATAATTTTAAAGGAGAGGTCATCTAGATTTGTAATCTACCGCCCAAATACTCACAACTTAGTTTGAACTATTTTTAAAATTTTTTTGAAATTCTGTCATACCTCCGTACTGTTGCTCTGAAAGATTTTTTTTAAATTTCCGAAGGTACCATAAACAATTACAATATGGGACACACACCATATTAAAGGGGAGGCTCTTTAGAATTGTAATCTGCTACTAAACTTTTTATATTTTACTTTAGAGTATTTTGAAAAAATTTTTTAAATTCCGCCATAACCCAGTACTGTTGCTTTGAGCAATTGAAACAATATCCGATGGAACCATTAAAACTACGTAATAGGACACCGTTTTGAGGAAGAGGTGCTTTGGATTTATAATCTGCTACCCAGTTACTCAGAAATTACTTTGGAGTATTTTTAAAAAATTTCTGAAATCATATTTGTACATGAACTGTTTGTAGTTTGTCTCGGCATATTTGTCTTTACTCTCGTAGACCGGAATTTCGATCCTTTTCATTTGATATCGAAACCTACGATTTGATTTTTTACCAATAAATTTTATTTAAATGCTGAAGCAAATGCTTACTGGGCTTGCAACTACTTGTGTGTACAATTTCCTGACTTAATTTAAATTTCTCGCTGAAAGTTTATAATTAAGATTTGAAGGCGAACCTTTTTGCTGCGAACTTGTTCTTCTATCTATATAAACTTGTAGCTCAATTATAGACAGATTTAATTTTTTTTCTTTTTTTTTTTTTAATGAAGCAATTATTTTTGTTCCTGCCATTATATTTACAACTTTCACTTAATTAGGCTTAAGGCTTATTACTACTCAAATTAATTCTATATAAATTTTTTTTTACAACATTTTCCTGCCAGTCATTGCCATAAAGTGCTGTTGTGTTTTGTTGCACATCTCTAGTGGCTGTTTTTTTTCTTGTTTTGTTTTTTGCTTTTAATTTTATTATTATTTTAGGTTTTAGTGTGTGAATACCAGCCACCATCAAGTATGTCATGTGTAGTTAAAGTTTGAGCTTCATTTAACTTATGAATTGCAACATTTTGTTATTATTGCTACTGCTGCTAGTAGCGGCTGCTGGTGTAAACGGTATTTTTTTTTTGTTTAAAAAGATTTATTCTCCCCTTTTTTGAAAGTAAATATGTATGTTTGTTTGTTTGCCACTGTTGTATGAAAAAGTATTTATGCGAATTATTTTGTTTGTTGCCACATTGTATTCGTATCATTTTATGCATTTAGTTAGCGTAACTTAGTTTAGTAAGTCAAAAAGAGCATGGAAGATGGAGATGGATGAATGGATGCATGGTTGGATGCTGAATAGCACATACGAGCATACAAGTTGCAAACAGTGTAAAATGCCACATACTGCACTTGCCAACAAGTGTAAAATTAGTCAAAAATTGTTTCTTTCTTTCTTTATTTTTATTTTTTTTATTTTTTAGCTTTTGCCTCTTTATTTGTCTCTTGCTCAGTGTTTGAAACTAAGTGACGGTATAAATGAAAACAAAATATAAAAAAAATTAAATAATTTCCTGTTAAAATTTAAATAAAACTCTTTAGTTACAGCAAGTCAGACTGCAAGACAGACGTTTAGAGGGGTATAATTTTATTTATGTGTTTGTTGGTTTGTTAGTTAGTTAGCTGGGTACCTTTAGTTTGGTGAGACAACCCACATGTGTTTTGTTGGTTGCTGTTGCCACTTTAACTTAAAATCAGCTTGTTAACAAAAAATGGCAGATATTTGTCTTTTTTATTTATTTATTTAAATTTAGTTATTTTTTTTATTGTCTATTTTTAAATGCAAATTGAAAATTTCAAGAAAAAATTTTGTTTTTATCGCTTTTAAAGCATCAATTAATTTCAAATGCTCAGACATTACAGCTACAATACGTTGGAAAAAGATTAAAACTAAAATAATAAACAAATTGTAGTTGGCTTGTGGGGACTGTACAACCTGTCGTAGCTAGTTACCAAAGAATTTTTCCTTTTCTTTTTCAGTTTTAACAAGCAGATAAGATATTGAAGCCAGGAAGTCCATATAAAATTATTTTTGTATTGTAATTAAAATTGTTAGCAAGATTTAGCAAAAATTTGAAGGTCTTAAATTACTTTATGAATTTCCTGTTATTAAAAAAAATTTTTTTTTGCAATTAGGCAACTGCACTGTTTCTACAGCTGTTTCCAGCTCAATATAATAATTAAAGCTACAAATAAACAAAACAAACAATTTTTATTTATTTATTTATTTTTTTTTTATTAAAATTGAGCTAAAAAAATATTTTTTTTAGACTTTTTTAGACTTTCATCGTGTAAAAAACTTGTGTGAAAAACACTCAATATTTTCAACACTTTTCATATTATATTTCCAGACGAGTTGATCGCTTGTGTTATAAAAACAGCACATAACTTAAATTAAAACAAATTTTTAAAAACTTAACAAATTTCCTTATAAATTTGACCTGATCGCCAGGGAGTTTTTCTCTAATTACATTGATGGTTATGGGGTTAAGCTTTTAGGGCAGAAAATTTTGTAAAAAATTCCCTAATCCCACTAAATTTGGGATCTTTTTAAAAGCAATAAATTCTTATTAACAAAAGCTATCTTTTTCTGACCATTAATTATTATTGTTACAAAAAAAAAACTTCCGAGCGACTGTTCCAAATTTAATAATTCTTTATTGTGTCAAGAAAAACTTTAAAAATCGTTGAAGATCAGAAAAGTTTTTCTGTTAAAAAAAAATTAAAACATATTTAATTACCACAAAAAATCACATATACTTTTAAAGCGCAGGATACACGCTGGATGATTAGGGGACGAATCCTCTATTGCTCTGTAGATTGATGGATAGCGTGCTAACCTATCAATCTGAGGTCACAGGTTCAATTACTGTGCTCGTTTACAAATTTAATCTTAGAATTAATTTCTAATATTAAATATTAATAATAATAGGGTGTCCCTATTTAGCAAATTTTTTTCTAGTTTTTTAGGAAAAATTTTTTTATATTTGCTTTTTACTTGGCTTTAAAAATTACATACATTTTTATTCTCCGCTTAGTGATTAGGGTGTCCGTATTCAGAAATTTTTTGTATTTTTTTAAGACAATTTTTTTTATCTCTTCTTTTATTAGCACTAAACAAGAAATATATCTCCAAATTTGCATTTTCCCTATTGAGATTTTGTTTTTATTTTTTGACAAAATTTTGTTCTAATTTTTGAGATAATTTTTCTACCTCGTTTTTAATTATTATCAACAATTATATATACTCGAAAATTTGCATTTTCACTATGTGATTAGGGTGTTCCTATTTAGAATTTTTTTTTATTTTTTAAAAATTTTTTTTCTATTTTTTTAACAAATTTTTTTTTATAAATTGTTAACAAAATATTTTTATGCGGAACTCATGTCATGTCATGTCCTCCAGCCTATTTAATTGAATTTGTCTGTATGCTTTTGTTTACGTCTTGGAAGGTTTAACATTACAAATCCGCCCGGCAAGTGTTATCTGGCTTATTTATCTACTATCTGCTTTTTACCCGGTATTGCACGGTCCTTTACTCTATAAGTACGATTTCTTAAAGTAAAAAGATCGAATGTACAAAAATTTCAAGGCAAGACAACGTTTGCCGGGTCAGCTAGTTTAAAATAAATTTTTAAAAAAAACTTATTTATTGCAAAGTTTTTCATAAAAAAATGCTCTATAACGAAGCTATTCTGAGCCATAAAGTATTCTTTGGAAAGCCGCTATACAACGAAATCACACTTGAAAAATAAGTCGTCAAAGTCCCGTTATCAAAAACGAAGTATTTTTCGATCACCTTTAGATTCATTATATCGAAGTTTCACTGATTATATCTACTCTGCGTCTTCTATTAATAAATATTTTTCCAGCTTAAGATCTTTAATAAAAATCGTTTTCAGTATTTCAATTATTCTTTACATATCTTTTTCATTACACTTATTTCAGTGGAAACAATTTTATGCAATTAATTTCTGTGTAGGGTGTTTTAGCTTAAACTTATGAGTGACTATTCAACAACTCATAGCCCACAGTAAACCAGTAAATTTATTCAAATTTCATGTTAAACTTACTAAATATTATTTTAATGCGAGCGTGTATGTATCTGCCAGTATCAACATATTTTTCTGTTTGCATGCATGTACTCGTACATACTGTACGTGTCTTTGTCACCTAAATAATACTTTTAATTTTTAACTCACAGCTAAACTACTAAACAAGCTCCTGGTGCTTGCTTGCTGGCTTTCCGAGTATTTAGTATAGATTAATTGCATAAAAAAGAAAAAAAAAACATACAAAAAAACAAAGCACATGAAATATAACTCCAGCCAAGTATTTAACCAACAATATTTTGACGCTTTACAATCTCTTGCAATTTTTTTTCAGTTTCTGTTTTTTTTATATAAATTTTTCATTAGGATTTCAAAACCAATTTCGTCTGTAACTGATAAATATTTTTATATATTTTTTTAAATTATTTATGTTTCCTTGGCTTTTGGGCAAATCGATATTTAACAATTTGCATTAGAAAAAACAAAAATATTTTACGCATTAGATAACCAGCCAACATTAATGTACAATCGCGACATGGCAGGTCATATTTAATAAGAATCTCGTATACAGAAGCCAACAGAAAAATAGTGAAATAAACTGAAATTAAAAAAAATTAATTTTTTTTAACCAACAAAAATGTGTGAGTTGGCATATGTTTTTAAATGTTGTAACCGTATGGTTTCCTCTCTACCTAAAAAAAAAACCAAACAACTTAAAAAACAAAACAAAACAGTGTTCATGTCAGTGGTCATGTTCAAATAGGTGACAACATTTATGATTATGTATCAGTTGTGTAGTGCAAAGACAGAAGCGTGGTGGCAACAAACTCTTTCTGGTTTAAGCCTGATGAAAATTTTAAATTTAGAAAATTAAAAAAAAAAAAATTTAGATTATTTGACCTTTTTATCTGAAAAAGACCTAAAAGCTTAAAAAAATTTTATTTATTTTAAAAAGAAATTAATTTTTATAAAAAAAAATTTTTTCTTAAAAAGATCTGTAGTGCGATACAAACATTCGTATCGAAGAAACAAGTATAACGATATTTTAGCGAATTGCGACAAAGTTAACAATACATAATTAATCATCGCAACTAATGATTTCCATCGTACCGACAATTTTCGTCGGAAAGTTACTGAATACAGTGGTGCGATTCACTATTCAATTTTAACGAAAATAGTTAACAATAAAATTAAAGAATTTGTGATTCATTAAAATTTTTAATTGTCAGCTTTGTCGTTAAATAAAAGCCAAAATTTTTTGTGGTGATAATTTTATCGAAAAATATTTGTCATTTTTGGTTGTTGTACATGGTAATTTGTAGTCTTTTTGGTTGTTGTAGTCAGTATTTTTAACTACTAAAATAAACCCAAAAATACTGAATTACACATTCGTAAGTGTAAACAAAAAATATGCAGTTAAAAATAACAAGTTACTGAATCGCAGTACTGAATACGATAAAATATACTTGATTTTTCGATACGAATGTTCGAATCGAACTACTGATGGCGCTCGAAATTTTAATAGAATGGAAATTTCGTTTCATATCGAATAATGTAGTTTACCCCCAGATTGAGCTACCTAAACAGTGTTATACTAGCCCAAGATTCATTATCGAATGCTTATTATTATTTAAGCTGACGCCTCTGCTACAAGTTCTTAGTGAGTTTATAGGTGTGTGTGTGTGTAAGCATGTGTATATACTCTCGTGTGCTTGTATTATTTAGTAAGTAACATTTTAAAGATAATGTCTAATGCCATTTAAACATGTTCAATACCCGTTGATACTGTATGTTAAACAAATACTTAAGATATCACAAGCAAATTTTAACAAACTGTTTGATAGCGAGCAACACAAAAATAAAACAAATGAAATAAAAAAAGAATTAAAATTAAATAAAATAATGAAAATTCAACTTACCATTAGCATTGGCTGATTTTATTCTGTAAGAAAAGAAATAAAAAAAGATACTTAAATTTGAAAAACAAAAAAATAAAAATGTTTCAATATAAAATTACCAGGTTTAGCAGGCAAATAAAATCGACTTATTATTTCTAATTCCTTCTAACTATTTTCTACCAACTTACAATAATCGTAAATTTTCATTTCCGTTCCCATAAACAACAACTAAAATAACAACAATAGCATTAATGAAAATAAAAAAGAAAATCAAATTAAGTTTTCACGTTTAAGTGTGACAAGATAATTGGCCATCTTTACACATGATGCTTTTAACGGTCTTGAACAATTTTTTAAAGCTGATTTTTTTTCTTGCTTTCTAGATTAAATTGCTTAAATTTTTTTTAGATGTTTGTAAAAAAAAAAACCAAAAAAAAAGAAAAGAAAAAAAAACAGATGATAAAAATTTAAAAAATTTGTAGTGATCAAAGCCATAGAAGGCTGGTCTAGGAAAATGCTTAAAGTGTCTCACCTAACGTCTTGGAAACCGTTAGGAAATAATTTTTAGAAAATAACTGTTGTTTTAATTTAAAAAATATTTTTTTTTTTTAATTTCAAAAATATTTTTTTTTAATTTCAAAAATAATTTTTGTTTTTAATTTCAAAAATAATTTTTTTTTTTTTTTTTTTGAAAAAAAAAAATTAATTTATTAGTAAGTGTTTGACCTTTTTCTTTTAAATAATATGGCTATTTTGTTAAGCTTGAGGTCTTATTTTTATATCGATATTTCGCTCCAATTTTTGTAGCTTTTTCAGGATATAATTATAAATTAATCAAATTATTAGAAATATGTAGTATTAAATATCGTTTACAAATATTTTTTTTCTTTTTAAAAGTTACCGTTGGCCAGTCAGTAGCCAGTAACTCAAATCAGCGCATTTAATATCGAGCAACTTGTATGGAAATTTTTATTGAATATTGAATGCCAAGACTTAAGCCCAGTGTTTTTTAAATGATTCTTATGCTTATATTTACGTACTTTAGCTCTTTAACACTCTTGTAGACTTTGTTTTTCTCTTTCCCATTTTAAGTTCTTGTGCTCTCCACATAATTAAATTAATTTAATTAAAATTAATTTTGAAATATTCCTTTAAGTAACTTTTCCATTCAAGTTTAATTAAATTAAAAATCTTTTTCTTTTTTAATTGCTTCAAGATGTCTAATAAAAGCTTAAAAGGTTTTTTTTATTTCATTTGCTTTTATATTTTAATAATAAATTAAGAAAATTAGAGAATCACAATTTTTAATAGGAGAGAGAGAAAGAGAGAGCCAGAGTGAAAGAACTAGTTAAATCAAAATAAATGCTTAAAAAGCGCGTTCATGTAAATATTTCATCTTTAGGCTTTCACCATCAAGAGTAAAAAGCACTTTTGAGTTTGTTTTGTGTGGGAGAGCTTTAAACAAAAAACAACACAAAATTGCAAGTCATTAATTTTAATCAATTAACAATTTTAATGAAGATAAATTTTAAAGAAAATTACAGTTAATGAGAATTAACTTTTTTTATTTTTGTTTAAATGAAAAAAAAAATTCATTATAAGATCTGCTTCCTTTTTTTGCTTGTTGTTCTCGTTTTAAATTGTTTTGCCCTTTAATTAATGGTAAACATTATAGTGATTGAGCGAGTGAATAATGATTGCCTGCGTGAGTGTGTTTTCTGGCTGTCTGTGTCTTTGTAATTTTTTTATTCTTTCTCTATATTTCTTACTTGTCATGTTTGTTGTATTTTACTATGGTTATTGATTTTGTATAGCAACTTTTTGTTGTTAATGTAATTGTTTACTTTGTTAATAGCTGTTTGTTTGCTTGTTTGTTAGTTTGTTCTTTGTTTATTGTCTGTCAAACGCTTTTAAAAGGTTCAAGAAAGTGTCAAAGCCTTAGTTTGTTAAATAATTCATTTGATTAGTAAATATTGTTGGTTTTTTTATATAAAAAAATAAATAAAATAAGTCAATGGCTTATTAGGCTTCAGTTTTGAAAAGGGCTTTTTGACAATAAATATTGAAACTAATTTATTTTAGCCAGTTAAGCCAAATTATATTTATAAAAAAAAATTAAAGCAGTTGATAAAATTGAATTCTAAAAAAAACAAAAAAAAATTGAATTTTTTAAGTCTTCTGTGACATTCTGGCTTTGCTTACAAAAAAAAATTTTTTTTGTGTAGACGGCCAAGCTTAAAGATTTCATTTTTGTAAGAAAACAATTTCTATGTTTTTTATTAGAATTTTGAATTTTTTGTGAAAAATCACAAATATAAATTAAAAAAAAAAAAATTGCCTGAAATTTCTCAGAATTTTTTTCTATCACCTGTGATAATTTTTTTTTTTAAATTTGGCCTGCATGGCTAAAGTATATTAAAACTTAAATATTCCTTTCAATTTTGCAATTTATTAGTTCCATTCAAAATCTCTTTTGTTCTGTCTAGTTCCGTTCTTTTACTATTTGAGTTGGAGTTCTTAGAGTAAACAGAGCGTACTCATATATATTAAATTTTTAAGAAATCTGATAAAAAAATTCCATTTAAATTATTAACAAGGCACTCAAAATTTAAAAATATGCAAAAATTTAGTTATTTATTTATTACTCAGTTTTAAAAAGTGAAAGCATAGTTTAAAAAGTATTAGTAGATAAAGATTTATTTATCTAAATAAATAAGTTATAGTTGGTTGTGGCGTAAGGTTCAAATCATGATATTAATGAATCTATTGTATCAAATAGATTTCTAGTTTCTTCAGCCATACAATGAGTGGCATGAGCTTAGCATGTGACATGTTATATTTTTGGCTAAAATATATTTAAAAAATGTTCAGCAAAATTTTATCGGAATTGTATCATAGAAAGAATAGAAATAAAGCTCAAATAACTATAAATAGCTGATCTATAAATTAAGAAAAGAGCACATTTTTTATAATGTGACGAAAAATATGCATTTATAACAAAACATCCAAAAATATGCATTTAAGACCAAATATGCAAAAATATGCACTACATGACATTTTACTGAAATCATTTAATTTGTTTTACTAAAAAGTAGACGTGGTAATTTAAAAATTATATGGCGAAAATTCGAAGTTAGTGACATTAGCTCCGGTTTCAATTCCGTAACAAGTTCGGAAAACTTTGTTAACATGATTGAATATTTTCAATAATTTCGCCAAAAATTGCAAAAAAAAAGGAACTAATTTTATAAAAACGAATAAAATCGAAAGCTACGGAAATATAGATTTCAGAACTATATATACACAGGGAACAACTTCGGTTGTGAGAACCAAATTTGTTACCAAACAAAAATTCATTTGTAATGATCGAATTTTTTGGTTATACTAATCGAAATTTAATATCACAGCCCTAAATTTAGTTCACTCAATAATATTATCACTTATATTACCGAATTTCTATTTTTACAAATAAAAAATTCAATTACCACAACTAAATTTTTGATTAGTAACAAGTTTAGTTTGTTTTCTCAATGTAGTTTATTATATATTACCAAATCATACAGATTCTGAATAATTTCACTCAGAATTAAAAATCTGTGGGTTCAAAAAATAAGCTAAAACTGAGATGGTGCAGTTCCATGGACTAGTGGGGTCGAACTAAATAAGACTGAAGACCCATTAGCATTCAAAAAAATGTTTTTCTTAAATTTTTTTTTTTAAACTTGGGTTCAACTAATAGGCCAAAATTAAGTTATTGCAGGTCGAATTAAGTTATTTTAATAAGACTGAAGACCCACTGGCGTCCAAGAAAATGTTCTTTTTTTTATAAATGTCTGTCTCACTAAGAGAAACCTCAAATTACATTAAAAAAATTTTTTTTGTGGACCAAAAATTTCTCTAAAAAATCATTTCTATCCTTCAAAATAAGGCTCTAAAATGGGGTATTCAAAACTAATTTTTTATGGAAAAAGAAGGCTCTAACTTTACACCTTACAGCTTTGGAAACAAAAATATACAGTCGCGTATATATTTAGAATTCTCTAAAATTATGGGTCTTACCAAACCTTAGTAATTAATATTGAACGATATAAAAAATATAAATAATTATACTGACCTTCTACATCTTAGAACTATAACCATAACAATAGCACCAATAAGAGCTGATAAAATTGAAACTACAATTAGAGTAAAAGCCCAACCGAGTTCACCAGATTTATCTGAAATAAAAGAAAAATTTAATTTAAAAAAAAATAATTTACATGAAATCAAAAAGTTTAACAAAATATTATTCATTCAAGTTTTAACACAAAAGGAATATGTTGAAAAATTAATAAAAGATTAAAAAAAACTTTTTTTCATTTAAATAAAAAACTTTTTAATAAATATTTTTTAACGAAATTTGTTTAATCACTTTTCAACTAATCAAATGAAGTGAGTGAAGATAAATATGTTTTAACGTATCCCCTTACGTTTTTGTTTAGTATTTTGAAATATCCTTTCAGTATTTAAGGCATATTTATCAAATACGTCTTTAAATATTACTAAAGTAACCCAGAAGTTACTTTGGATTATTTAAAATTTTTTTTTTTATATTCCATATACTTCAGTGCTGTTGCTCTGAGGGATTTTAGCAATTTTCCACCAAACCATTAAAGATTACGGGATAATACATACATCATTTTAAAGGGCAGACTGTCTAGACTTATAATTTAACGCCCATATACTCTGAAATTACTTTGGCGTATTTTGAATTTTTTTTTTTTTTTTTAATTTATTTATACCCTAGTACTTTTGTTCTAAAGGGATTTTGGTAATTTCCGTTTTGCATTATAAAATAAAAACTACGAAATTTTTCGAAAATATTAAAACACTTCCTAAAAGTTTAGAGCCTACAGATTAAATTCCTTTTTTGATTTTGGTAATTTTCCTCTGCAAAATCGGAAATGGTACCTCGGCAAAGTGGGGAAGGGTATAAATCAATCAGAGCAACAATGCTGGGGTATGAGCGAATTTCAAAATAATACAAATTAACTTCCAAAAGAACCATAGACAATTGATAGATAGGACATATATCATTTTAAAGGGAAGGTTGTCTAGATTTGTAATCTACCGCCAAAATACTCAGAAGTTACTTTGAACTATTTTTAATTTTTTTTTTAAATTTCCATATACCCCAGTGCTGTTGCTTTGAGGAGTTTTTACATTCCCTACTTTGCCATTCTGAGTATTTGGGCGGTAGATTACAAATCTAGACAGCATCCCCTTTAAAATGATATATGTCCCATCCCGATATAGCTACGAGTATGATTCGTCTGGAAGGTGCCAAAATCCCTCAGAGCAACAATACAAATGTATTAGGGAATTTCAAATTTTGTTTAAAAATACTTTTGAGTCATTTCTGAGTAATTGCTTGATAGTTTACTAATAAAGCCAACCTCGTTTTTAAAACGATATATGTCGCATCACGTAATCCTCTATGGTTCGTCCAAAGCTTGACAAAATCCCTCAGAGCAGTAGTACTGGAATATGAGGGCATTTAAATTTTTTTTTTTTTAAATGCCACCCGAGTGGCAGATTACTAATATAGATGACCTACTCTTTAAAACGATGTATGTCGCATTCCGTAATTCTTGTTCGCAAATTGATAAAATCCTTCAGAGCAACAGTACTAGGGTATGAGGAAATTAAAAAAAATAAATTGAAATGCTGCAAAGTAGTTTCTGGTGGCAGATTACTAATGTAGACGAACTCTCTTTTAAAACTGTAGATGTCTTATTGCGTAATCTACTATGTTTTGTCCAGAAATTAACAAAACTCCTCAGAGCAATAGTGGGAGTATAGTTCCTTATTATTAATCTACTTTATTGAATTTTATTTAAAGAAAATTATTGGAAAAATTTAATTTGATTGTAAGAATTTAGTTATGATTTGAAGAGCTTTTTAACCTAAACCTTAGGCCTTAATATTTCCGTTCTAAAGATCATTGTGGTCTTTTTTTTCTTAAGGCCCATTAAAACTGATAATTATTCCTCTTGTGTCGAACCTTAACTTAATGTATGCATTGTTATAAAATTTAAATCTTTTTTAATATTATTAACAATTATGAATGCTTTATTATTTGCAGTATTTCATATCAAAATAATTTTTTTTTTACAAAATAATTTAAAACAGTCATTATTGTGCATGTTTAGCTGCTTTTTTTTATATCTAATTGCATAAATTTACCACTTACAATAAAGATATTTAAAACAAGAAAAATTATAAAAGAAAAAATAATAAAACAAATTTCATAAAAAAACTTTTATAATGCACAGACCAAAACTCATTATACAGTTATTACAGTCTGTAATTATAATTAAAATAAAAAAAAAAAAAAATGCTGCTGTTTCTGTATAATTTTTTTTTGTTTAGTCATGTAGTAGTTTGTCTGCAGTTTATTATTTTCCTTTTTTTTTTTTTGTATTTAATTTCATTCTGTGAGCATTATTTTGTACTCATATGTATGTGAGGTAGTCAGGTAAAGAAAAGTACCTCTAAGAATGCGTAAATGTTATAGATTTATAAAGTACTATGTGAGAAATGTTGAATAGTTACATTCATAATTTTATAGTCCAACTTTAAAGAACGTGAGTTATAAACTTTAAAATGAGGTTAAAGTGAAATTATGGAAGACAATTTTAGATTTAATACTTAAGTGTGGATTTTTTATGTAAAATTAAAAAAGCAACTTGAGAAAAGTGCTAGGAAGAAGTGAAATAAAAGTAATTATTTTCAGACAAGCTTAAGACTTTATTATGACATTTCAAATCATAAGACTGCAGAACAATCTAGAAGAGAAAGTTCTAAATATAAGAAAACGTGACGAGTTTCCAAATAAAAATGTTTTACGTTTGTAATAAAATTCAATTCGATAACCGCTGAATTTGCTTTAAACTTTTATTTGGAAAAAATTAATTAATTCTGTAACAGTTCGTTGGTAATCATAAGCATAAAATACAAATTAAATTAAATTAAATATACTTGCTTAAGCTTAGGTTGAAGTTACATAGAAAAATCATTTAAAAGTCTATCAAATGATGCATTTTATTGTAATGAAAAAATTTTTCATAATTAAAAAATAGTCAACATCTATATAGTTCTTAGTCTTTTTCACACTCTAGTCTAATACTTAATAAAATTATTATAACTTTAGAATAAAAAATTAAAAACAGGATTTCTTTGGCACTCACGATCTCAAGTTCGAATTCAAAGGATTCCAATTTAAAATTTAAAAATATAAAAAAGTAGCATTACTTGGCTTAAATATTTCCTAACTATAGTAAAATAATACTATTTAAAAAATTTGTGATAAAATTATGAAAATAAAAGATTATGACTGTTATTTTAATTTTAAAATTGCTATTTGACAGCAAGTTTAAGATCGATTAAATGAGTTGCACCCAAGTCTAACACCAAAAACCAAGTTTGATAATAAATGAAAAAAAAAAAAATTTAATAAAAATTTCTTAAAAATCAGTTACCATGAAGTTGGAATCGAACTTGTATATAAAATGAAGTCAATATATTTGAGTGTAGCTCCTTCTTTTAATCTTTATGCAAATAAAGAATATTGATTGAAATGGGTTAGACCCAAGTCTAACAAATAAAAACGAGTTTTATCTTAACTAAAATAATTTAATGCAAAATTGCCATGAAGTTGGAATCAAACTTTTGTATGAAGGCAACATTCTTGAGTTCAAATCATTCTCTTGATTTTTATTTTATTATTGGATACTTAAATATATTTGAGATCGAGTTTGAAATTGTTTAAATGAGTTGGGCGCAAGTGTAGGGTGTAAAACCAAATTTAAATCAAATGAAAAAAATCTAATAAAAATTTTTAAAAAAAGATGACATAAAATTACAATCGAACTTGTTTATGTATGAAGGTAACATATATGATTACAGCTCGTTCTTTTGATCTTTTTACAAATAAAGAATATTGAGTGCCATTTTATTTTTCAAATATGGTACCCTTAATATATTTGAAATCGAGCTTGAGATCGATTAAATGAGTTGGATGAAAGGCTAGCACCTGATATCAAGTGAAAAATTGTATGACAATTTTTTTTTAAAAAAGAAATAAATCAGCATGAAGTTGGAATCTAACTTGTGCCTGTATGAAGGCAACATATATGAGTACAACTCGTTGTCTTGATTTTTGAGAATTTAAAGAATGTTGAGTGCTATTTTCATTTTAAAATAGGATTTCTGAATATGTTTGAGACCAATTCTAGCACCTGAAATCAATTTTGATATCAAATGAAAACAATTTAATACAAGTTTCTGAAAAAGAAATAAATTGGCATAAAGTTGGAAGCGAACTTGTGCATGTATGAAGGCAACATACTTAAATGCAACTCGTTCTCTTGATTTCAAACTCAGTTTCGAAACCAAAATGATAAATAAAATTTATGTGTTTCTATAATCTAGCCGTTTGTATAAAAATTAAAAATTTTTTGTTAAATTTTCTTACAAAAGTTTTTGAACAAATTTTAACGAAAAATTTTATTGCAAAAATTTACTTTTAAATTGACACCACTCTGTAGAGTATTTTTTCAGTTCTTTGCTTAACTATTACCAAAATCCCATCATTCCTAAAACTTTATCAGATTAGAAAAATCCTAAAAATTAGAAATAAAAAATAAATATATTTGTAACCGTACGGGTACACCCATTTAGACAAACATGCATTAGAAAGAATGATACAAAAAAACAAAAATACGATTTGTAAGCTTAGAACCAGAACCCTTAAGCAGTTTTATGTTTTTGTTCTTTTTTTTTTTGGTTTTTGCTGCTTGCATTTAAAACTCTAGGAAGTTTTTCGTTTACGAAAAAATGTTAGTGCTGCAACTGGCTGTCTGACTGTTTGCAATCATTGCTAGTGACAATAGCAATTGTAACATAGTAGCAATAATTCATTTTACCTACAGCAACGTTTACTTTACAATTTAATGAGGCAATGCCACTGCAATTCAATAGTGACCGAATGTACGTGCATGAGTGTGTTTCCATATGAAAGCAAGATACACGACTTAGAATTGGTGTTTGACTGTTGCTGCAGTTGGATTAACTGTTTGTCCAGATGTAAGTATGATTGTGTGTGAGACTAGTGAATGTTGCCGGTAAGAAATACTCATACTCGTATATACTTGCCACTCTTACAAAATGACATGTGGCGTTGCCAAGTGGTTTATTTGTAAGTCCCATTTATTTTTTTGTTAAAATAAATTTTTATTCAAAAAACAAAAAAAAAAAAAAAAAAAAAGGAAAGAAAAAGAAGTAGTAGCACATAAGCCATTAAGGATTTTCTTTAAGGTGAAGCATCCTTGTTGCAGCATTAAACGTTTTAACTGAGTTTTCCAACAAGAATTATCGTTTGTACTTTGTATGCTGGCTGGAGTATATGAGTACTCCAACATAAAAGCCAGAAAGAAAAATGCCAATTGTCAGACTGCAAGTAGTATTTTATTTTATTTTCTATTCGTTTTCTATTTTTTTCTTTTCTTATTTTATTGATACTTACGATACGAGTAATTTTACACTTGATTGCTTTAAACGATGTATGAGCTAGCACTCTCTCTTTCGTTTTGCCACTTAAATGAAATGATTAAAATGTGGAAATTTCAGAGGGTCAAATTTACAGTGAGAGCTAAACAATTATTTAGAATTGAGTTAATGTTAGTTTTTGTATGATGGAAAATCACTATCATAAAGTTTAATATTAACTGAACTTGAATAGTTGTCACATAGACTACAACTAGATTTCGAAAGTCTATTAGATTTTTGCCAGAATGAAAGTTTGCTTTTAAACAAAATTATTAACACATGCAACTTCGTTTTTTTAACTGTTATCCTGTGTCACACTTATTACGGGTGTCGTTGTCATAAGCTAATATGTTTTAATTCTTTTTTAAACAACAAAAATCCGCGAAGCTTCTTGGCTTGTCTGCAGAAAATACTTAGGGTCTAGACAGGAATCGAAAATGCGACCCCAAGATTGGTGGCTAGTACGCTACCTACTAATCTATGATGACATTTTTTTTTAGACACTCTTGATTTGTAAATGAGACTTTAAATTATATATATAAAATTTTTTCTAAAGACAAAAATTTCCTTTATCGGTGAATTCGGTCGGCTTCAGTCTGCTGTTTGTTTGTTCACCATAATATTTTTCTTTAATTAATATAAATGTTGTTTTAAAGAAAATATAGTTAATGTAATTTATTAGGGGGGCCTTATACTGCTGAAGTTTATTGCAAAAGTCTGGCAACATTCAAGACTTTTGTGTAGGTACTAAAGGGCTGCACAAGCATACTTGAAAGTCACACATCAATCCAAACATGTGTAATATTTTATAATAAAAAGTGCTTGTAAGAAATTTTAAGTATGCTTGTGCAGCCCTTTAGTAGGTACTATGTGTGTTATGAGCACAATAAATTGAGTAAATTCAAGCTTTAAAATAAAATAAATTAAGTATTTTATTTGCATAGTAAGCGTATGCAAACTTTATTGGAGAGTTGCCAGACTTTTTATAATATTTGTGTAGTGTGTGAATATCCCCGTAAATTAGTGGGTAGAGTTCAATATAAAATCTGGGGATGCAAATTGAAGGCAGCCACGTAAACCCACTTACCCAAACTAGTTTACCAATATATGCCCTCATTAAAATAAATAGGCGCCAGTAGTTCGGTAGCAATATGGCTTTCCAACGGTTTTTACCGCTTATAAATAAATTAAGTTATTATAGAGGACGACTATTTAGTGGCCTTAAAGTTGCGATTCAATTGTGGAATATATTGCCCCACAATAATAAAGCTATTAAGTTAATAGCACAAATAAGTAAATTTTCGCTTCTTGAAAGGACATTGCAGAGTATTGAAACACTTGGCGCATATGAGGATCAGTCAAAATGACCTCTAAAGGTTATGTAACGAAGATGAAGAGACAGCAGAACACATATTGTATCACTGTAATGGTCTAATTTGAATCCGTTTACGCTACTTAAGACAACATTACCTACAACCGTTGGACATGGCGGACAAATCACCCAAAGAAGTTTCTGCATTCTTAATGAATACCAGACTCTGGGATGATTTGTAACTTGAGAGTTGTGTCGCAAAAGGTCTATTTGCTGCTCATTTTAATTTTAATTCTTGTAAATTTTTACGTTAAAACGTAATTAAACTTAAGTTAAACTAACATATTTAAAACCGCTGCCAATGCCACCAACTGTTCTATTCCATTCTAACAGTTTCAATAAAATGCATTTGCTAGTTGAGAACTTTTTATAAATAAAAAAGAAAAGGAATAAAATAATTCTTAATCAGTAATGTCACATTTATAGGAAAACTTTTAGATTTTATATCTTTTCCTAATGCAGACGACATTAATCGTCGTTTAAATTTACTTAAATATTTTGTAGCTGGAAGACAATAAGAAAAAAAAAAAAAAAGATTAACTATAATTGTAAAAATATTAAAAGAAATTGGAAATTGCGAAAAAAAAAAAATCAAATCCGAACAAAAACTAAACAAAGAGAATAAATGTGATTTCAATTGAATAACTGCATTAGTAACTTTAACTTGACTTGAGTATGTGTTCCCTTTTACCAGCATCTACCAAAAAAAAAAAAAAAAAACCAAAATTATTAACAAAAATTTTAAAAGACAAGACACAAAAAAACGATTGTTTTTGTTAAAGATTTATGTTCTCTGATTACACACAATTGGTAACAATATTTTGTGTTTTTTTACTGTTCAATTCGTTCATATTTATTCGCAAAATGTTAGTATTTCAGCCATTTATCATGATAGGCTGTCTAATGTACACTAGCATTTGCTTTTACTTGTACGAGTATGTAGTGCAAGTCTGTTTCTTTTATCCTGCATTGCATTGTTGTTTGCAACTTAAAACTTGATATTACCACATCAACAGTTTTCATCAAACACAAAAATTACTAGACGACTTAAGCAAACGAAACATGTAATTTTTATTTTTTTTTAGCGGAAATTTTTATCTTGTGCATCTACGTCATTGCCATTATCAATAGAGGATTTTGTTTGTTGTTAGAAGTACGTACGAGTACTACGTAGTGTGATTATTATTTTTATACTCTAAAATGGGCTTCTTTAGACAACTTTAGATTTTAAAAATCGATATTTTTAGTTACTAATAGTAAAATTTTGTATTTAGCAGGTCTCAAAACCAGCTTTTTGATAAGACTTTTATTTAAAATTTAACGGGTAGTTAAATGTCCTTAACTTACCACTTAATTTTTGATTTTAAAATCTATACAAGAAGCCATTATTTGCCACAAATAAGCTAAACTAAAGGACTGCACAAGCCCATTTGAAATAAACGATACACTTCTGGACTCAAGAACAAAGCACAGTTTCTAGTGTCCTTTTTACAGTATAACAAAAAGTTATGTGCAAAAATTACACTTTTTGAATTTTTTGGCTTACAGTTCTAAAAGTCCTGGTGTTTTGTACGGCAGTAGAAATTCAAGACAAAATTTTGTTTTAAAGCTGTGACGTTAAATTAAACTGTGCATAGCATGTACACTAGAGCAAATTAATTATACATAAACCTACACATACTTTGGATTATTTTGAAATTTCCATATACCCCAGTGCGGTTGCTCTAAGTGATTTTAGCAACTGCCCAACGAACCATTAAAGATTGTGGAACATCATTTTAAAGAAAAGTCTGTCTAGATTTGTAATCTATTGCCTAAATACTCAAAAATTACTTTGGATTATTTAAAAATTTTTTTTTTCAAATTGCCTCATACCCTTGCTCTCAGGGGTTTTTATCATTCCCCATTTTGGCGAGGTACCATTTTTTCATAGAATTAAATAAAATTCAGGATATGTATGAATAAAATTCTCTCAGTGTAAGTTTCAATCAAATAACTTGAGCCTGTGCTGTGGCAGACTAGAAAACTATTTTCAATGAAGAAAACGTATTTCAACTATTCAAAAGGGGCATCACATATTAACCATAAATAAGTTGGTTGTCTAGCGCTACCATATCACTTGCTTGCTCTTGTGTTACACTGAGCTAAACCAGGATTAAGTAATTTTTTTTTTTTTTTATTAAACAACAAGTTCTATATTAAAAAGTGAACGCTTATTTCACAGGCTTTGATTTCAAAAAAATAAAAAAAAAAAAATAAAAAAAAATTCTATTCGATTTACTTGGTTTAGGCAACTGTTGCGTATGTAAACTCAAACGTTGCTGGCTTTGACAGCACACGTTAAACCTGATACTTTGCTATTTTAGAAATACTTTCAGCTAGAACTTTAATATGAAAATTTAGTTGTGAAAATTGTTGAACTTAATAAATATCTTTGTCACAACTCTTTTTCTTTTGTGCATAAATATTTCCTACTAGACCAAATATATAATATTTTGTAGCAAGTTTCCATATAAAGAGAGAATTTTTCTCGTTTATACATACGAGTACAAATAACTGCTACAAGTTATAAGAGTTTGTTGTTCCTTTACTGTGTGCTAGTGTTGTTTGTGAATTCTGCGATTGCCTGTTGTTGTTAGAGTTTGTTAACATTTTCCTTTCACGTTTGTGTTCTTGACTCTTTTTGACAAATTCGGCGTAAAATGTCAAAATATTGCATAGCTGTCATGTTACTTTAATGTTTAGTTTATTGTTCACTTCACGTACATGCTACTCGCCAACAAAATGTTGTTCATTATTTGTTAGTTTGTATGTAGATGTTATTTAAGACTCAACTGCTTCCTTGAAAAACCATGCCATTTATGTTGTAAGAGTAAGAGTGCCCAGCAAAAGACTAATGAAATAAAAAACCAAACAGCTGGTCCCCCCCTTCTCTCATTAAGAAAGTCTTAAAAGTCTATTAGTTTATTTGAACTCATAATTTAAAAAGTTAAAAACAAACAAGAACAAGAACAAAAAAAAAACTTTTGCGTTTTTCTACTTTTTGTTTTTTGCCTCCTCAACTTGAGCTTTATTTATGCTACAATTTCCCTTTGAACATTGAAAAATTAATTCTGCATCACCAGGAAAACAAAGACCAACGACAAGCAGAGAGTGATAGAGATGAAAAAATAGCAAAAAAAAAAAAAAAAAAAAAAAAATGAATAAAAAAAAGTCTACTTGAAATACACAAATAAAACAAATAATTTTAACTATCAACAACAAAAGGCCAACAATAGATACAACATCAAGAGCAACATCATTGAACAGCTACAACAACAACTACAAATCGTTGTTCAATGATGATTGATTATAAACAATTTTCAATTTCGTCCTAAACATTTTGCAACACAACTAAAACGGCAAACAAGCAGCCATGACTTTGTCTCTGACAAGGCTGGCGTTTGTAACCCAGCAAAAGTTTCTTGTGTAAATAAAAATACAATTAAAGAATTTTACTTAAAGGAAACATAAAATTAAAAAATTGTTTTAAAGCCCTAAAATCCTTATAAACAAAAGTAAACTTTTAATAAAAACCTACTTTTTTGTGACTAATTATGAAGCTATTTTTAAGCATTAAAAAAACCTTTCTTATTTTCTATTAAATTTTAAAATTTTTTGTTGGTTAACTTCTTTGCCTTCCTTGTTGGTCGTTTGGTTTGGTTTGTTGGTGTTGTGGTCATGATTGACTGATGTTGAATGATGAAGAAAATTTGTAGCTTTAGGGAGGTAAATGAATACAACAGCATGATTTGATTTAAACATTGTTTGTTTTAATAATTTCTTCCTCTTGCCTTTCCACCTTTCCACCTTTACATTTTGTCCTTTTTTACTCTTCTCCCGCTATTACATGGCTATAAAACTCTGCTCGATTTAGACATGATCGTAAAAGCTAAAGAGTTTGGTTGGCGTTTGCCAGATTTAGCAATCAATATGTATACTCGTACCTAGTTGAGCTATTTTGTAACATTTATTAAGGATTTCACTTTTTTTTAATTTCTTTTATTTTCTTTATCTCTGTCTTTTGTGTGCCTAAAGTAAAGGGCCCAGCCATTAGTCTTTTTTTAATTTCATGCTGCTACATGTAGTTTAAATTAAACGATTTTAATTTAATTTTCTATCGCTTGTGATAAGTCTTAATTCATCTTAAGGTCATACAAATTATTGCAGAATTTTTCAAAAGTTTTCTTAACAAACTGAAATTTTGAAATAAAATTTTTTTTCTTGTTACTTCATTTTGCAATAAGTTTTTGTTACTGATTTTCAAATGTTAACACAAAATTTGTACTAAAATAAAAAAAAATTTCTTTTCATACAATTTTATTACTAAATTTGTGCTAAAGTTTTAACTTTAAAAACTTTTTAAAGTCCATTTAAAATTTTAGTACTCATTTTATACTAAATTTAGCTTACATTAAGTTTATTTTATAATTGCAATGCTAAACTCAATGTAAAATTTTTGTGCTAAATTTGTGCCAAAATTTTAGTACCGACTTTTAATTGAAATTTAAATTTTAAAATTTATTTAAGATTTTTGTACTAATTTTAAGCTCAAATTTTTATTTTTAAAATAATTTAATATTTTATACTAAAACAGTAATTTTCAAGTGAAAACAAATTTTAGTACTAAAATTTGTATTCATTTTGAGCTAAAATTTCTTCATTAATTTTAATAATTGCAATCTAAGACTTAAGTTCTAAATGTAAGCTAAAACTTTAATCTCAAAATCAATTTCAAAATTATAATAGTTAAACATTTTAGTACTAAGTTTGTGCTAAAACTTTTGTTTTTAAAAAAATTAAAGAAAATTTTCTTTTCATACAATTTACTACTAAATTTGTGCTAAAGTTTTAAATTTTTAGTAGATCTAAGATTTTAGTACTAATTTTGTTCTAAGTTTGTGCTAAAATCTTGATACCAGATTTAAATTTAAAATTAATTTAATTAATTTTTGTGCTAAAATGTTAGGTTTTAGTTGTTCTAAAATGTTGGTACTAATTTTGTACTAAATTTAAAATTGTAGTACTAATTTTGTTCTAAGTTTGTGCTAAAATCTTGATACCAGATTTAAATTTAAAATTATTTTAAGATTTAAATGCTGACTTTCTGCTAAAATGTTAGTTTTTAGTTGATCTAGAATTTTGGTACTAAAATGTCTATTTTCTAGTGAATATACAATTTTAATACTCCTTTTGTATTAATTTTAATCAAAAATTTCTAAATTTGTTTTGTAATTGCAACACTAATATTTTAATATTTAATATTTTAATATTAAAGTTAAATTTATTTAAGATTTTAGTATCATGCTGGTGTTAAAATTTTAGTTTATGTCAATATTTTAGTTGAAATTTTGCGCTAAAACTTTATACCTGAAATGAAAATTCTTAGCAATAAATAAAACAATGTTTGTTTGGCAAGAACTTGTATTTGTTGGTTTGGTTTCACTTTCAGTTTTGCTGTTGGTCCCCTTTTTAGAAAGCCAAATTTAATTTATGAACAATTTTCAAGTAGCATTTTTTAATTAATAATAAATTAAATAAAACCTTCACAACAATTAATTTCATTTTATCAATTTTCACCTTTAAAAGCAAACTAAAACCAGCCAATTAATTTTATCAACCAGAGAGCAATTTTATTAATGTTGTTTTCTTCCTTATTTATTTTTTTTTTATTTGAGAAATATAAACTAAAAACTGAAGTTTCACTTATAAACTTGTAAATATGGCCATTCATTTCTGTGTTTGTCTTTTGTCCAAACATTAAATATTTAACCCTTTCACAAGATAAAAGCGAATTCTTTCATTTTTTTTGTCATCTTTTCTTTATTTGTTTTTGTTTTTTTTTTCTTTTTTGTGCAACTTTTCAATATTATTTTTTTAACATTCTGAGAGCAATTTGGTTGTATTGGACAGTTTTATATATAAAAAAAAAATTGCAACAATAAAAGAAGAGAAAAAAATTATATTTTCACTGAATTTGGTCAAAAGTCATTTACGTGTTTTAAGCAGTAGCGTTTTTTTGTTTTAGTTCATTGCATCTTTGAAATTTGCAGCTGACTGTAGGAAGCTACAAACAACATTAAAACAAACACAACAGCCCAACAGGCAACCAACCAACCAGCCAGCCAGAAAAAGACAAAGCCAAAGCCAAGCCAACCATCAACCAACATGTTTTGCAGGAATTGTTAATTTCACTTAAATGACCTTAAGACGAGGGCTCATCTGCCATTAAGACCAAAATTGTTTAAAAAAATGCAGCCACCAACTATGAATAATCCACGTACATACGTACTAACGTACATTAAAATAACCCAGCAAATGGGATGCGATGACACCGGTACATTGTGGCAAAATGACAAATTGAATAATGTTCATTTTGGCTAAGGAAAACAGAAAAAAGAAGTTAACAAAAAACCAAAATTGTTAAAATGAAATAAAATAAGCAAAAATCCCCAGTCCAACATTTTTACACATACTCCAGCTTTATTTAAGCGACATTGATTTGCTCACAAGAAGCTTAAGTATGTATTGTTAAAAAAAAACAGAAATTAAACACAAAAAATTGCACTGCCATAAAAATAAATTATAAAGAAAAGTCGGCAAGAGAACTATAAACACAAAAAAGTAAATAAAAAAAAAAAAAAAAACAAACTGATCTTCCTTTTACTTAATAAACTTCAAAAGATCAAATAAAAATCATGGTGTCCAAACTGATAAAAGCTGAAAAAAATGCACACAAAACACTCACATAAATTTTAAAAGGAAAAACAAAAAAAATTTAGCTCATTTAAAGCACAAAGGATTAGCCAAAAAAACAGGAGAAGCCGAAGATTGAGGTCGAATTCAGGAACACTTAATTTTCAAAAAATTTTTGGTTTAGAAATGTTTGACTTCTTACTTCATTAAACGTTTATATCGGTGCATCGAACTCCTACTCTTTCATATATCCAACAATAAAAAAGTTTGAGAGCTTTTAGGACAGTTAAAATGAGATTTTGCTAGAAAGAAAAAGTTCGATGTCAAATACAAACGATATAAAATTTTAATATTTTTTAGGAGAGAACTTTAAAATTTAAAGCACAAACGCTTCGCCCAAGAAACAAAAAACAAGAAAATCCACAGATTGAAGTCGAATTCAAAAACACTAATTTTTCCAAGAATTGTTTGTTTAGAAATGTTTGACTAAGCGGCAAAGACTTCTTACTTTAGTGACTTTATATTGTTGCATCGAACACCTACTCTTTCGTTCATCCAACAATTAAAAAGTCCAAAGGCTTTTAAGACAGTTAAAATATAATTTTGCTAGAAAGAAAAAGTTGGATATCAAATGAAAACGATCAGAATTTTAATATTTTTTAGGAGAGAACTTTGAAATTTTGATTGAAATTGGTTAATATCAAATTCTACGACTGGATTTCAGGTTTTTAATTTCTCTTCTAGGGTCCCACTCGTTCAGCCCATCTTAAACGATTCATCTCAAATGATCTCAAAGTTGGTCTCAAACATATTAAGCGAGATCCAATTTTAAATTAAAATGACCATCAATATTCTTTATTTAATTTTTTTCATAATTTTCTCAAAGTTTTTGTTTGAATAGTAAGTTTTTGCTATTTTATTACAATTAGGAAAAAATTCAATTTTTAATTTATTTCATTTTAAAATTTCATCTTCTGGTCTTGAGATCAACTGAATGAGTCTATCGAACTTGTAATCTTTCATGCACCGAACTAAATTAAAAAGTGCAAGAGCTTGTTTGAAAGTTGAGCATACTGCACACTAGACTTGAGTCCAACTCGTTCAGTTAAGCTCAACCTATCTCAAACTCGGTTTCAAACATGTTAAGAATTATCCCTAATTTTAAAATAAAACCTCACTCTAGTAAATTTTTATTTCTTTTTACACAATTAGTAAAAATTCAATAAAATTTATTAAGCTTTTTAATATTTTAATTATTAAAATTGCATCCCTTTTAATATGTGTGATGCCGAAATAGTTTGAGATCATTTTAATGAATTAAACCCAAGAGTCTTTCAGAAAAGGAGAAAAGTAAGAGCGAAACACAGCTCTCTAGTTTATCTTATTATATTATAGGCAACTAAATAGAGTAATTTTTAGTTAAACGGTAAGTCCATACTCAAGTTTGATCTCAATTTTCTTTTCTGGTAATCTGATGTAGGGTATTCACAGTCATTTTTGTATGTGTTCATATCTGTGAACATTAAGAAAAATTAAGCTTAAAAAAGTTGTTCAATTTTTTCATTAATTTTTAAACAATTGTGGCACAAATGAAATTTATGTGAAGATGCCAATGTTTTTATGTTGGCCGATTTTTTTTTTATAATTTTTTTTTCTTTGCAACAGCCAGATAAAGTTGCTAAAAACCGAGTTATACGCACTCAAACACACACTGACACTCATGCATTTCCAAAAAAAAATTTTTTTTTGTTTCTGCCATGTGGAATTTCTTTTTAATACGCTGAACATGCAGCCCAGGAATTTATTTATTTGCTTTCTTTAAAATTTTTCTTTTTTGCTTTGTGGGTTTTTTTTTTTAAAGACAACAACAATTTAAACGGTATCTGTCTCTTTCCTTAATTTTTTTTTTTTTTTTTTGGTAAATTTATTTCGTTTAGACTTTTTTCGGACCCCCAAGGGCGCCATGTAGCTTATACCCACAGTATTTGAAAAATTCAAGTGACAATTTTTACGTGAATCAAAAGTCAAAGTAATAAAAAAAAAAACACTACACAAGCAAGTCAAACTACCAAACTCCGTTTAAAATGAAGTGCTTACTTAAATGAAGTAAATTTAAAAGTAACAGATACAATCAAATTGTTTGTTTGTGCCTTCACTCTTTGTGTTCGCTCTGTTTATTAATACAAAAATATTACGAAAATTTAGCCGGGAATTTTTGTATGGCGCTTCATTTAATAAATGGAATTTCGTTTTAAATAAAATACTCACTCACTGGCTGCTACAAACGCCCATTAGCATTCAGAGATAAATAAACAAAATAAAATGCATATTTTAGCATAAAATTGACTTTGCAATTTAGCCATATTGTAAGCCAGAACAAAACATGAACCAAAAAAAAAAATTATTTAGCAAAGTTTGTCATTGACAACAATTTGAAATTAAATTGCGTTACTTTGTATTTTGCTTTGGAAAACATAATAGACCAAAAAGGTTGTAGTAAAAGTACTTACAGTTACAAAAGAAAAATAATAAAAGTGACGGCAATAGATCTTAGAGGTCACAGTTGAATTACAAGCTACTTTTAACTTGCCAACAACTAGCTGGGCCTATACTGATTGCAATGAAAATCTGGCTTTTAGAGCCAAGGAAACACTAAAGTTGAAGGGAGCTAAAAGTTGCGAGGAAAATGCTTACATGTCTCTGTAGATAATTGGAATAATATAAGTAGAAGCAAACCTGACAAACTTAAAACCAATAGCTGACTGGCTATTGAAGAGCGAGGTCGAATCATTTAACATACCATCAAACTGCTGCAATATTTTTTTCATTAAAGAAAAATCACTGAAAGGTTCGTTATGAATAGTGTAGAGTATAAATAATACCTTTTATAAAAAATCTTTTTGACAATTTTCCTCAATTGAGCTAATTTTGCCAGCAGCCAAGTATCAAAATCTGTTTGCTAATGCTACAGCAAAGAATACAAACACACATAATGCTCATACACGAGCAAACCACTAGCGCAAACCCTCGGTTGCGTATGCAGTAGATTTGAGTCGATCTCAAACAGGGTCTCAATAACACTATTTAAGAGTAATAGAATTTTAAAGTTTAAACTTTTTTTTGTATTAAATTATTTTTATCAAATAAAATTGTGATAAAATTATAAAGAAAATGTGAAACAGAAAATGTGAAGTGGGATTTTACTTTAACATTAGAGAGCACTCTAATATGCTTGAGACTGAGTTTGAGATCGACTGAACGAGTTGGACCCAAGTCTAGCCTGCATGCTGCTGTCGTATGTGAACCGTTTTAGTAAGTCATTGAGAATCGTTAAAAAGCACTCGGATCTATAAGCACATATGCCCCAAATAAGGCTAGATTTGGAATTAAAGCTCGAAGCGGTAGCCAGTAACAATATATTATTTTAAGTTTTTAAGAATTCATTAGGTTAGGTTAGCTTACAGTTGGGCCCCCTTAAATACTCTGATGTAGTCCTTTTGTGATACCTGTATACGAGGAAGTGAAGCAGAATAGCACTAGAGATAGGAAAGTGAAAGCAAATAAATAAAAAAACAGATAGAAAAAGATGAGTGAATTTCTTAGGCCAATGTCTACTCCTAACGAAGCCATATTCCTTACAGTTGACAGCGTACTGAGACCCTGTAGAAAGTACAGTTTTGCGCCGCTCCTGCAGTGTAGGACACCAGCAGATAAAGTGTTCTACAGTTTCTTCCTCCTCCTCCTCGTCTTGACAACCTCTACAGTAGGCGTTTGATGGCAAACCCATTCTCCTAACATTCTTATTTTTCTAGTATTCATTAACAATTTAAGAATTTCCTTAAGAAACTTGTCTGCCATATCAGACGGTTGTAGGTAGTGCGTCTAAATTAGGATATTACAGTGATACAAGATAAGCGCTGCTATCTCTTTGTCTTCATTAAATAACTTAAAAAAGATGGTTTAAGCTGGTCCTTATATTTGCCAAGTGTTTCAATGAACTCCGTGTCAATAAGAATTCCTAACCGAGTCAGGCTGAGTAAGCTATTTGTTAAAATCCGAGTACACCATGGCATGCATGTTTTCGCTATACTGATATCCCTTGTCTTTAAAAAATATTGTTGCGATTCCCTTTTCAACAACTCCCTAATATTGAGCTTAATAAAGATTCCTGGGTTAATGAAGTCACTACCCGCACATTTTCTCTTTTGCCTCATTGTTGCTCACTAAGACCATCCATACTAGATGGAGCTTGTTGTAGAATGCTAGCGGTAAATTACAATGTTCGATATGAATTGTAATTTCGATGGATATCGAATACCGTAATTTTGCTCATATTTTGATCTCACTTTGAAAGCACAAAGTGGCTATAATGCTGCTTTGATGTTAGAATGAATGAACAGGTTGTACTGTTATCAGTGTTTCTTTCCATTAGACAGAGCTGGATAGTATGTATTTGCAACTGAAAAACAGAGTTCTCTTGACCCATACAGTTACATAAACTTTAACTGGGATTTTGACTAAATACCTTTGCTCCAACACCCAACTCCAACACTCAACTGCAACAACCAACTCCAACTCAAACATGGCGAACAAATCACCCAAAAAAGTTTTTGAATTCTTAATGAATACTAGACTCAAGGAGGATTTGTAACTTGAGAGTAGTGTCATGACCAAGTGACTTGCTCATGCTAATTCTAACACCCTCAAACGTTCTCGAGCCATAGGAATTAATCTTATCTGAGAATTTGACTCGGAAATTTTGTGTAAAGTTGTATTTAGTCTGACAACGATTGCTTAGGGTTACAAATATCTCTGAAAAGAAGACTGTATGTATGAGAAGAGTCCTGCTTAACTTCCAAGAAGAACTTTGCCATAAACTTCAGCATTACTTTCTTGATGAATAGATGAATTGGAGAACAATTTTTCTAAGATATCAGGGTCAGCAGTCGGAATTTAAATGCTATTGATCTTTGCCAGTGCTGTGATTTTGCTAACTCTCCTGAAAATATTAATTCTTTAAATTAATTTAAACTTTCAGCTTGTCTCTTAACTATTTGATGGCACCTATTTTTTTTTATTATCATTATTCTCTGTCATTTTTCTACTCGTACATCGCTTTCAAGTCTTGGATTAATTAATTACTTTTTAATGTAAATTTATATGAAATGCAATCTGTTCAAATGCATAAAACGCATAATATCTCAATCAAAATTCCAGTTTGACACTTACCACAGCAGTTTCTTTTTTTTCTTTTTAATTGAATCTCATAATGATTAATAAAAATTCAATAATTTAGCATTCCTATTAGAAAAGTTAAGAAAAACGACAAACTGGCACACACGTTGCACGTAATTGTCGTTGTCAGACTCGCAAATTAATTGAACCCGTCTACGCAGTGTTCATTAAATATGCATTTGGTAGAGGATAAAAAATATTTTTTGTTTGAAAAGTTATTACAAAAAAAAAAAAAAAAGAGAGCAACAAAAAAGCTCTACACCTGGTTGCAGTGTGACTACATAGTTTCACGCAATGGTTGGTCACACACAACTAACTGAACAGCCAGTAGCCTAATTGTTGTAGCACCGGCATTTGTTTTTGTTGTTGCATTTAGAGCATTGTTGTTGTGTTTTGGTGGTAATAAAATGCTTTAAATGGAAAAAAGCAACACCCCTTCACTTTAAGACAGTCAGTCAGCCGGTGATACAGCAACAAAAATGCAAAAAAAAAAATTTACATTTAATTTAAGTCAATTTTAAAAGTTTTTAAAAAAATTTTAAAATTGCAAAATGAAGACAAAAACTTTAGTTTTATTTGCAGTCAAAAAATTTATTTTTTTATATATATTTTTTTTTTAGTTTTTGTGTTAAAAGAGTTTGACTGCTTTGCACCATCTCAATGTTCTCTGAAGACAAGACAGGCATACCTCGATTAACACACTGAATTTTTGAAAAAGAAAATTATTTTAACTTTAATTATCGTTTATTAATTTTACTGTCACTACAATCAAGCAATTCTTTTTGATTTTCTGAAGGAGTTCATTTGGCTGCAATTTTGTGTTACCTTTAGAGATAAAAAATTATAGTGGGTGGTGTGAAAATAGATAAAAAAAAACCTTAACTTTCTAAAAACCTTTTAACTCTGCCCCTGTAAATCCAGTGTGCTTTATTAATGCATGTTTAATATAATAAAATAAAATGTACAAAAAAATATTAATTTACACGGTTTATTTATTAGATCAACAGCAAACAATCTATAAGCGGCAGGCCTGTTGTTGTTGTTGCGGTTTTCCCTCTTTTAGTTTCTAAAAAAATGTGTTTTTAATTTTAACCTGTTGTTGAAAATATGTACTCTCTTGCATTTAATGGTTTTGTTTTTTGTAAACAAGTGTCTGTAAAGGGTGATTTTTTATATACTTTTTATTTTTGTCAAGTAACTAAAATAAAGAGAATCTACCTGTTGGTAAATTTTTATTTTGCCAGACTGTTCACCCTATTTGTTGAATATAATTTTGTTTATAAGGCGTGGCTGGCTGGGTTGTAAAAGAATACTTTTTAAAGCTTTTTAAAGTTATGCACAATGTGGTCAAAAGTGCTAAAGAAAAATATTACGAAATAAAGTCGGATATAACATAATAC
Organism: Thelaira solivaga; assembly: GCA_947397855.1. NCBI lineage: Eukaryota > Metazoa > Arthropoda > Insecta > Diptera > Tachinidae > Thelaira > Thelaira solivaga. The sequence continues at coordinate 63,724,046 of OX377613.1, forward strand.
TTAGTTTAGTTTCGTTTGAAAAGAGAACCCTAAATAAATGTTATTTAAAATATTAATATTTCCCAAAACTTATACCACTTAAATTTGTTGCCATTCTAAATGAGATTTGTTTTAAAAACATAGAAATGAAACTTCTTTAACTCATATTCTTTTCTTAATTTTTTTCTTATGAATTAGAACTTATAAGCTGCCATAATGACACATGTGCCATTACAAATGACTGTTTAATAGTTTAATTCCCTTAACATAAAAAAGGAAACTTGAAAAAGCACTCCCTATAAATACAATCACTCATATGCCTGCATGTTTCTTTCGTATTTGTAGACAGACATGGGCATGTGAATGAGTGAGTGAGTGTTGTGTTTGGAAATGTATGTAATAAGTCTCCTAATTAGTCTAATTAGCCATTAAGCCAGTTTCGATTTATGTTAGCTGTTTTATATTATTTTCCTCTATTTTTATTTTTATTTATTTTTGTTTGCTTTTTATTTTAGCTGTTTGTTTGATAGTAGACTTGACTTGCGTTTTCTAATGAAGTTGTTAAATAAAATATAATGAAATGTCTGTCCATTTGTTTAGTGAGTATAATTTTTTTTCAAGTATGTGTTTATTACTTAGCGCCTGCTGTTTTATTATGTTTTTTTATTACATTTTGTTTAGTTTAGTTTGAAGCCGGCTTAAAGTTTAAAAATATTTTTTGTGTTTTCATTTTTCCCATCAGTTTTTTTTTTTAGCTCTCGAATTATAATTTCCCAGTTCACATTGGGCCAGTTTTCTTAAGCAAGTTTTTGATTTTTGTGTGGGAGAAAAAATTTTACCTAAAAACTATTTTGCTCTCTTTCGCTCCTTTAAAAAATTTAGGCCTAAAACTTGGCATGTGAACATCGAGAAAAAAAAAATTTATTTTTAAATAAAACGTTTCAGGTTTGTGAATTTTTAGTTTTTAGGAAAAAAATGTAGAAGACACAGTGCCAATTACAAGAATTGCAGATGTCTGTCTTAGCAGAATGAAATGGAGGCCTGTAAAATAATTTATAAAAAAAGAAACGGATGATGAAAAATTGTGGTAGGTGGCATACTATGAAATCGTATGATATTTTAGGTATCTAATGTCTCTTGCAAACCACAAACTGTTTAGCGAATTTGGAGGCTTTCAAAGTCTCTTCAATACTTAAAAAATAAACTCTTTTTTTTAGGAGACCACAAACTATACAATATTTGATTTAACAAACTTGCTAATCAAGTTGTACAAAAAACATACAACTTCGTTACACAATTTATTTTTTCTCAGTAGAAGAAACGTAAAATGCAAAAAATATTTAGCAATTGGGTTAGATTAGGTTGAACAGGGTGCTTTAAGGAAGAAGATGGAAAGAGGCTCACACGATTGCTCTGCTGTGGGCCCTTAGTAATACATCTAGATAGAGAGATAGAGAGATGTCGAAGAGAGGATATGAGAAAGAAAAAGAAGAAAAAAGTATAATAAAAAAAGAAGAAATCAAAAAGAAGAAAGTAGAAAAAGAAGAAAATTAAGAGAAGATTAGTCCGTTATGACCGAAAACTGTTCCTGCTTCTCCGGAAAATAAATAGCCCGGATTATAATATATTTTCGTTAACCAAGTTGTACAACTTATTGTACAATTAAGACATTTTTTTATAAAGCGTGCTGGCAAACTTAGTTAGCTTGTGTAAAACCTTCTGTAGGGCAGCTAATTAAGAGAGTTGCTTTAGAAGTTGTTACAGGCCGTTTATATTGCCAGACTTATATTGATACTATCGAGTGCCGACTAGACAAGAAGTGAATAATTATTGATGACGCCCAAAGCCAATTGCTGCTTCTCCAGAAGCCAAATAGCTCGAATTATGTGATTTTGTTCTTAAGATTGCCATCAAGTTGTACAACTTGTTGTACAACTAGATACAGTTTTGTGCGTTAACTAACTTGTTCAGCTTATATAAAACCTCCTATTTGTTAGCTAGTTAAAAGAGTTGCTTTAGAAGTTGTTACTTTCCGTTTATATTGCTGCTATCGAGTGCCGACTAGTGAATATTTATTGATGACGCCCAAAGCCAATTGCTGCTTCTCCAGAAGCCAAATAGCTCGAATTATGTGATTTTGTCATTATGATTGCAATCAAGTTGTACAACTTGTTGTACAACTTAAATACAATTTTGTACTACCCGTTGACAAACTTGTTCAGCTTGTGTAAAACCTCCTACATGTTATCTAATTAAATGAGTTGCTTTAGAAGTTGACTGACATGTTGCTGATGTTTTAATTGCAAGCTCTTACTGGTTTTCAATTAGATTTTGAATTTTTTTTAATAGATGTCCTCTTTTGTAAAGCTAATCAACTAGAGTCTAGACAAGTATCAAAACTTCTACACTCAGATTGATAGGCTAGACTACCTTCTCATCTACGAGGTCACCTTAGATTTTCTCCAAGTGTTTTCTACACCAAATTAATACTCCCTTTTGTGTTTGATGCATTTGTTGCACAACTAATTATCACATTTGTGTAAATTTTTTTTCTTTGCTTAATTGTGAATCTTTTTCCAAGCGTTAAATTATTGTTCAATAAGTCATTTAAAATCAAGATGAAAATGAATTCAATTTAAAAAATTTTATGGTATTTTCTCGGTTATGATGAGAAGAACAATCAACAATAAATGAATAATAAAAAAAAAAAAAAAGAAAATGCATGAAATGAAACCCATAAAAAATTAAGGCGCTGGCGTTTAAGCAGAATGCTATTGTTGTTAAGCGTTTTTGTTGTAAAATATTTTAAGATTTAAAACAAACGCATAAAAGAAAACAAAAATCCCAATTATTTGTTTATAGTTTAGCGTGTTGGTTTTCGTTCATTTTGCCGCCTTTTCATTTTAATTTTTTAGTTTTATTTTTTAGTTGAAATAATTTGTGTTTATCATGTGGCTGGGGTTGCAAGCAGGGGAAAGCATAAAAAGTTTCATGTCTGTTAAAGGAATATTTTTCCACTTATATGCCGTTATTCAGCTTTACAATATGTTGCTTGGTTATGTGTTGGTTACACAAAAATTCTTCCAAAATTGGCCATATCATTGACAAATTAAATGACTTGACAAATGTTAACGTTGCAAAAACAATTGAATTGTTTTTTCTGTTTTTGTTGTTTTTTTTTGTCAAAACGAAAAACAATAAAGCATGTTATTTTTATAAAAAAAAGTAATATTTGTTGTGTTTGTTGTAGAAAGAAAATTGAATAAAAAAATGCCAATGTTCAATGGCTACTAATGATTCAAACAAATTGGTCTCTCATTAGTGGCTTGTACAGACATGTGTATGTGTGTGTTTCGTTGAGGCTGTTGTCATCATCACATCTACTTGCAGTTTATGCTGTATGTTTATACGAGTGACAACTTTTACTGAAGTTTTCATACAACATGCTGCTGTTAATGTTGCCGAGAGTTTTGACGACGCGTCGTTTATTACTACTCTGACAAAACCCCGTTATACCCCCTTAGTTGTGGCATATATGAGCCGACAATGGGGACTACTAATTTACTGTAATTGTAACAGATTTTTTTTTTTTTCGTTAACAATTTTTTTTTATTGTATCGATCGCATATTTATTGTTGGATTGCATTTTACACAACATCAATTATGGGCATTTTGTTGGTAGACTGTAACATGTGTGTGATTGTTGGTGACAAAATTGTTTTAAAGCAACAATTTAATGAAATTTTGTTGTAACGAAATTAACTGCAATCAGTAGGAATTCATGTATGAACATGAAATTAAAGCCAGCAAAATTATCTTTTAGACAATTTTTCTTATCACTCTCTAAAAGAAAACAAAAAAGGCTTAAGTATTTTTTTTTTTTTAATATATACAGTGAAATTTCACTTAAAGAACAAACGCTTTTTAGCAGCATAATGCATTCCAGCACATAATGACTTTCCCTTATTAAGCCTTCTGTAGTGCCAATGCAACATAATTTTTAATTAAATTTATTAAAATTTGAAGAGTAAAGAAAAGCTTTAGATTGTCATCACTACTTACAAAGACATGTTTGAAGCCCCCAACAAAAATAGCCATCCCTAGCACAGCATTGGTCATATCATCATGATATAAAGTCATACGAACACGAATCTATTATAATGTAAAGACATTTTATGTACTACAACCAACAATTTTGTTTAATAATGTAATAACAATATGTTTTTTGTTTAATAATTGGATTAAAAATTATTAAAATTTGTGAATATAATTTTAAGCAAATTAATCAAGTTTTATGAGTCTCGAAAGAAAAATGCCAGCCAGTAATGGAATAATTTTCAATCATAAGTCTAGAATTTTTTTTTTTTTTTAAACACAGTCTTTTTTGTTGCTGGTCTGTTTATAGAATAATTGCGAAACCATAACTTTCTACTATTTATTTAAATTATTTTAAATGGTTGTAAGTCTTCAACTTAGCTAACGTAAAAATATTATTTGAATTTTCTTTATAAAAGGAAAAATAAAGCAATTTTACATAAACCATTTTTACAATTTACCATTTAAATAAATAATAATCATGTACTCGATTCCTTTGAATTAAAGATTTCTTGGATACGTACGTATTTGAGCTGTTGGTATGGTTGGTGCTGTTGGTAATGCTTGTTGTTTTCGCTTTTGTGCCAGTAGATTTTATTCTTGTTGTGTAAAGTAGACAAGACAACCAAACAACATTAATTATCTTAATTACTTAATTTACTTTTTAATGAACATTTACTTAGTAACAATATTCAACGATTCGATTATACATGCAAACAGGCTTATAACCCAGTTGATCAAATTGTCTACGATGCGTTTCAATTTAAAGAGCTTTAAATAGCAGACAAAATGACAAATTATTAAGTTAATGTTAGGTTAAGCAATTTAAACTAATTGCTTATTTACTTCAATAGTGTCATAACTCAAAAAACTTAATTTTGCAGAAGAAAATTTTTTTTTTAATATTTTATTCTGAAGAATTTTGGGATTCCATAAAGTTGACTTTGAAAAAATTAATTTTTTGCAATTTACGAAAAAAATTTCTAAGGGCCCCTGGTCATGTCAATGTCATAAAAATATCTTATCAAGGTCATGTTAATGTCATAAAATATCCTAACTAGTTGGACACAACCTAACAAGGTACTCGTTTATAATGAAATATACAAGACTTGTATAATTCGCAGTCTCAGAAAAGCTTTCAAACACGTTTCTAAGTTCGAGAAGGGTGATCGACTTAAAAATAAATTTTTATCAATTAAACAATTTATATTTTTAATTTTTTTACGAATATAATAACTGAAAGTCTATTAATTCCATTGTAAAATTTTGATATAATAACTAGACAAAAGTGCAAATCGTTCAGCTGATCTCAAACGGTCTGAAGCTCGGCTTCAAACATACAATTTAAAGTTTATAATAAATATTAAAAAGTTTCATAATTTTTACTGAATTTTTTAAAACTGTATTAAAAACAAAAATTTACTATTCAAATTAAATTGTGAAAAAACTATGAAGAAAATATGCAATAAAAAATATTGACTGTGATATTTAATTTTAATGTGTCTGGAAATTTTAAATGAAAAATACTAAAATATTAAGTGTTTTTCATACAAATTTGATCGCTTGTGTTTTAAAAACAAAACATAAAATTAGAGATCATTCTTGATATCTTCGAGACCGAGTTTGAGCGATTTGGATCCTTGTCTAATAATAAGTAGGTTTGTGTACAACTAGCTTAGCTGATCTAAAACGATCTCCAACTCGATCACGAACATACTAAATGTGATGTAATTTTAAAATTAAAATGACACTCTATATTAATTATTGCATATTTTTCTTTGATGATTTCATCACAATTTTATTTAAAAATCCAATTTTTGTTATTGAAATCCATTTAGAGAAACTTTAATTAAAATATTTTCTCTTTCTTATTTTTTTTATTTTTTATTTTAAAATTGCATCACCCTTCATACGTACGAGACCGAGTTTGAGCTCGCTTTAGATTGGTTGAATGATTTAAACCCTTGTCTAGCAACATGCTAAACATTTTTAAGTTCGAGAGCATGTTGGTTTGAGGCCAAGCTTGATTGCTTGTTGGAGAGTCTAAGTGTTAGGCTACAAGGCTGGAATATGTTAAGGAAATTGAATTGACTTAAAGCTCAAACTGAAAGTCACAAGCTAACGATTTTTTTTATAAGTTTTTGTTAAAAATTTGTTAAAAGCCCACATATGTATATCTCCAAAAATCCAATTTTCTCTTTTCTCTTTTCAATTGTAAATTGTTTGAAACAACTGGGATATTTTGTTTATCTATGAACTTGACTGCCATGCCAGTTGGTGGCATGTTATCTGTTACAATTGTAATGGATTTAATATGTTTAAAGTTTACAAGTACTCAAACGCACTTGCAAACATATTACTTGTGTACATAAATCCAATAAGAATCCTACTCACATGTAAATATATTCAAGTTAACAAATAAATAAATAATATTTACTTACCTTATGCTAGTAGATATGCAACACAATACAAATTGGAAATGTAATTAAGCCGTTAACATTACAAGGCAACTAAGTATTCAATTAGAAATATGAAATAGTATTTACAATGTTTCCTGAGTGATCAAAGATAAGTTTTTTCATATAACACTTGAAACGAATAATGACGCTAATTTAAAATAAACAAGTTTTGAGTTTGTTGTAAAAAATTTGGCTTAAAAAATTTATAAAATATATTAATTTGAACTTTACTATAGCCTAATCGCCCTAATAGTTATTACAACTTTTTAATAAGATTTCAAATAGTTACAGTTAACTTTAGTTATAGTGAACAATAAAGTGACCTTTAACTATTTTTCATTATGAAAACTTCTCATTAGATAAATATTATAAAATTTGAGAATACTGATTAATTTTTGGTGTTATAAATGCCTAATGGCAAAGCCATATTTAATTATTAAAAATACTAAGAAATTCCATACTTTAAAAATTTAATTTTAATATGTGTTTTTTATGGGGTAACTGTATTGCTTAATTTTTGTATATTAATAAAAGAATTATAGTATTTATAACTGTTAAAGTTGCCATATCTAAAATCGATATATTTATTTCAAATGCTTTAAGTTCACGTTAAAAGTTAAAGGCGGCAGTACAACTCTTCACACACTTTTTGTGGAAGTCTATTTGTAATAATGAAAAACCATTTATCTGTCCTATAACATCCAGCCGTTAGTTATTGCTTAGTTGTAATAATGGCAATAAATAGTTATGACTCGAACTGTTTTTTTTTCATAAAAAAATATGTAATAAATTTATTAAATAAAAAAATTTTAAGCTTTTTGATAAGGTTTTTTTTTTTTTACTAAGCCTACGCTTAAACAAATTAACAATTAATTTTTTTTTTAATTTCAATTACAATACATTTGCTGTCATTCATCATTTGCTTTGTCATTGTGTGGTGTTTGATACCTGGTCTGCATCTAATAAATTTTAATTTATTCAAAGTCAGCAGTTGTGTTAGCGGCCACGCTACTATGACTTTAGGGCAATTTGTTATTTTTGGTTTTATAATAATTAAAACAATAATTAGTTTTAAAAAAACAAATGAAATAAATTATAGCAAATAAGACATAACCGTGCATACAATTTAAATTTTATATATAATAAGAGAGAGAGAGAGAGAGAGAGATTAGGAAAGGTAGAGTGAGTGAATGTGTGATGCAGTGGCAATCATACAAAAATGTTAATTAAAATGTAAATCACACTAATGGCGTTCGTTAATATTAATGTTGTTTTTTTTTTGTTGGGTTGGTTGCTTCCAGCCACTAATAGTGACAACTAGGCTGGTGTATAGAAGTTAGTATTTTTCTTCTTTATAATTCTCACATTAAGAAAGACATTAATGTTGATTAATTATGTTTTAAAGCATGTTTTAAATACTTTTAAGTGATAAAATATATTATTATTATCAGTTTATTCAACTTGCATGCAAATTGTTTAAAATTTTAAGATTATCAAAAGTTAAACAACTTTACAGCTGATGCTCTATTTGAATAGCTGAATTTCTCTAGGTAGTGCAAGGCTTTGTCTCACACCATCTACAAAATGTGTCATATCTGCCCTTTATTTTTTCAAATAGTTTGCGCTTGCTGAGATATATAGCTGTCCCCTAAATGGTTAATACAACATATTTGATTAAAACTCAAAAAAAAATTAGTTTTATTTAATTAAAAGAAAAAAACCGAAATTTCACATTAAAATTTTATTTTGACTTAATATTTTTAAAAATATTAAAAAAAAAATAAAATTTTTATAAATTTTTAGGTTAGGTTATACAGGGCACTCGTCTTCTAATGTACTTCCTTTGTGATAGGGACAAAAATAAAATAAAAATCTGCTAATTTTTCTACAAACATATAAACTGAGAAGTTTTAAACAAAATAAGTAATTTATTTTTTTAAATCGTGGCAGAACTTTTTCAATTTGATTGAAAAATGCAAGACATTTTATTATTTTATTTCATTTCATTTACATTTTAATCACAAATTTTTTTATATGAGGAACAAAATGGAAATGGCACATTGATGAATCGGGGAACGGTTTGGTATTAGACCGATTTTGTTCCTTTAATTACATTTGGCTCGTTAAATTTTTGTTGCTAGAAACAAAATGGAAATGAAATGTTGAGGGCTATGGGAACGGTGCGTTATTGAACTGATTTTATTCCCTTCAGTTACGTTATACGCATTAAATTTTTTGTTTTAGAAACCAAATGAATATGGAACGGGGAACAGTGTGAATATAGAACACTTTTATTCTATATTAGTCTCTGACCCATTAATGTTTTATTTAAATTTCGTTTTCTATTAATTCCTGACCGGTCCACGGTTTATTAATGTTCCATTGCCATAATGTTTTGGTCTAAAACCACACTGTTCCCTTACTTTACAGTAGCATTTTGCGCTAGTTATACCCTTCACTGTAAGTGAAGTAATTCGTTTGTAATTTCCTACACCCTATAAACCTCAGAAGTTTGCTAGATGGGGTATATATCATTTTAAAGGGGAGGTCGTCTAGATTTGTAATCTACCGCTTAAATATACGGAAATTACTTTCAACAATTTTTAAAATTTTTTTGAATTTCCCATATACCGGCGAGGTACCATTCCCAATTATGCCTATGAAAATTACCAAAATCAAAAATAAATTTTATCTGTAGGCTATTTGATATTTTAGAAAGCTGTGGAAAGTGAAAAATATTAATATTTTGCTGACACAGTGAAGGGTATATAAGACTTGGCACAGGCGAATTTATTTTAATTTTAGTTGCTTTAGAGCAAAAACTGACCTTTTCATTTCGTTCTACTGCAAATCCATACCATTCTTAGACTTTCGAACATGCAATTTTCATTTTTATTTCGTTCCAGGAGCCAAATTACGTTACTCGACATCAATAGAATTTAAATAGAAATTTCAAACGATATCCAATGCTCTAATTTGTTCTAAGGTTTTAGTTGTTCTTTAACGAAAACTTACTTAACCTTAAAAACTTGTGCTTTAAAATAAAAAATTTATAAAAAAAATATGAAAATTCAATAGGAAATATTTCCTTTAGCAGAACACTACATTTAGGATCACCCTGTTGCCTTATTATAACTGAAATAGGGTTGTAATTTTTTGGCTCTTGAAATTCACTGGTATTTACTGATTTTAGTCTGCACACTGGACACACACACACGCACACACTAACTCAGACTTAAATCTAAACGTTCTTTTTTACGGTGCTTTTGGTTTAAAAATGTAAATTTTGTGTCAAAAAAATTACTTCTTTTACACATACAAGATAATTTTTTATTGTTGTTGGTTTTCTGTGTCATTTCTAATATCTTCTAATTAAAAATGCAAAGTAGTTGGTTTCTTTTTTAAATAAACATGACTTGAGGTAGGAAAGAGCTTGAAAAATGTATGTATGTATATATGTGTGTGTGTGATGGCCATAAATGGCTGCTTGTTTTACTTTATTTTATTTTGAATTTTATTAATACTAAAACCTACTTAATTGATTTACATACCAAAGTGATATGAATATATTAAATTTATGACTCAATTAGGAAACAGGCCTGCTATTTTTGTGCTTATTACAGCCACTTAAAATGATTTTGCATAACAAAAGCAGCCATAAATTACAAATTTCTTTAATGTTTAACAATTACCTTTTAAAATGTTTTTTTTTTTTAAATTTAAAAATATTTTTTTTAAATATTCTTTAAAGTCATTTGTGCTTAGAAAAATTTTTTTTAAATAATTAAATAGCAAAAGCGTGTTAGACAGACAAAACATGATTTGGCTTCAAGTCTGGTAAATTGCTGATACATATTCTTAAAAGTGAAAATAAAGAATATGTTTGCAAATCTTATTATTTGATTTGATATGAACAACTTAATTTTCTTTTAGAAATATTTTTTATTTTAATATAAAAAATTTCTTCTGCTTGTGGGCAGAACATTTCTTTTAAAAAACATTCCCCATAACATAAATTCAATAAATAAAAAAGATTTCTTCTAAGCAGAAGCTACTAAATATTTCATCATTTAGAAGACCATCATAACCCTTAAATAACAAACAAATAAAAATAAACATTTTACGATTATGAAGCTGTTGCCCTTTGATTTGTATCATTAAAGCAAACAAAATTGATGACACTTTTATTTCCTTACGAAAGGCTTTTCTCATTGATATCATTTACCCTCAAGCCAATTAATTTTAGACAATGTTTCATAAATTTTATCTGATTGTTGGGCATTTACTTAAAAAAACACACACACACACAAAAAGCATAAAATCATAAAAATTCCTAAACTGTAATTTGTTGCTGGCGTTTTGCTTCTTCAGCAACATTTTATTGCAGTTTTTGTCAGGGGCCTACTAGTACGTTTTGTTTCCAACAGATGTAAGAAAAAGCGACACTTAATTGTACAACAAATTATGTATGTTTATGCATCCAAGCCATAAAAATCATTTAAGGAAATATAAACAGAACTACTATGTAGCAATAACAACATATAATTAAATAAAACTTAAGAAAAAAGTTGTTTTTTTTATTTTTAATTTAATTTCAAAGTCACCAAACTAAAACATTTAAAACCTAATATGTCATTAGTTCTATTTCTTGTATTTCTTATGAAGACGACCATAGGAAATTAAAAAAAAAAAAAGTAAAACACACCTTGTGTGACTACTTTTTTACAAAATTATATTTTGACAAAATATGTCAAAAAAAGTAATTAAATATAAATAAATAAATTCATTAAAAAGAGCATAATAATAATAATAATAAAAAAAATAAAATTGTCATAATTTGAGTTAAAGTGCCACGAAGCAGTGCAGGCTAGCAGCAACAAGTTGTATGTCATACAAAGAAAATAAATGTGCTCACACAATTATACATACATTTTAAAATAGCATTAGCTTTAATATGTTTAAAATCTTTTGAGTAGACTGGTGTTGAAGTTGTTTGATCTCAAGCTCGATCTCAAACATACAGAAGATGTTAGAAATTTAAAATTAAAACGACATTTTTTTTTCTATTTTGTCGTATATTTTTCATAATTTTGGCACAATTTTTTTTTGTGACTGCGATTTGGGTTTGAGTTTCATTGAACCAGTTATACCTTAGAAACAGGTGAACTAGTTTGAATCGAGCCATTTTACTATCTACATCCTGTGTATGATATACATGTTGTGTTTATTAGAACAATGCACAAGCATAATATGAACATGTTTAATATTTTATAATAAAAAGTGCTTAAATATAAAAAAGCACTTTTTATTATAAAATATTAAACATGTTCATATTATGCTTGTGCATTGTTCTAATAAACACAACATGTATATCATACACAGGATGTAGATAGTAAAATGGCTCGATTCAAACTAGTTCACCTGTTTCTAAGGTATAACTGCTATTGCAATTATGCTTCTGCATTACTCTTTTGCTTTTACACCTGATGTATTCATATATAATGTGTCGAACTATTATCTTAAACCTGAAATGAGTTGAAAAGACTTGCATTCAAATTGTTCGCCTGATAAAAAATTTTCTCGAACTCTTTCTCACACTCTTTTTTAAACTTTTTCTTGAACTTTGTCACCAACAAAAAGTAAAGATAATTAAAATATTTGCAAGTTTATTTGATACTTTCTTTTAAATATAAAATAACTAAATTAATCTTATACTAAATTAGCCACAAAAAGTTGAAATGAAATATTGATAGAGCTTGAGATCGTTTAAGATCAGTTGAACTAGTTAGACACAAGTATAATTTATAGATCGGCTAAGGTAGTTAGACCCAAGTCTACTATCTACATTCTGTGTATGACACATGTTATGCTCATACACATGTTGTGTTCATACATGTAAAGAATGATATAGAGTCGACCCTTACAGACAGAATAAATAGACAATGACGATACGGAAAGGACGGTTGACGAACGTACAACCAACAATTTGATAATGTAAATAAAAAGAATTTTACTACATACATATGTGGTGCTCATACACATGTTGTGTTCACACGCATGATGTGCTCAGACACATGTTGTGTTCAGACATATCTTACGTTCATACACATATTATGCCTGACTATGAGTGTCTTTGTCGTGACAAAAATAGTGATATGTGGTAACGCCGGTCATATGTTTTATATTGGCTTGTCGTGACTACGAAAACGACACTCATAATAAGGCTGATTATGTTCATACATCTGCTGTGTTCATAGACATGTTGTGTTTATACATAAGTTGTATTCATACATGTTGTGTTCGTACACAAGTTTTATTCCTACATGTTGTCTTCAAATTTGTTGAACAATTATCTTAAGCCTGAAATGAGTTCGAAAGATTTGCCTTCAAATTGCTGGTTTGCTGTAAAATTTTCTCGAACTTGTTCTAGTACTCTGTCTAGAACTTTTTCACTAACATAAAATAAAAATAAAAATTTGTTTAACCTTTTTTATAAAAGAAATAGCCACAAAAAGTTCAAATGCAATACTGACATAAAATTATTTATTATCAGATTTAAAACCTTAAAAAATAGCAATTAATGTGTGTTTGTTTGCTGTATTTCAATAATATTATTCAAATTATTTTTATTTAATATATTATTAAAAATATCAATAACGAAATGTTTAAAAAAATATATTTTTTTTTATAATTTACTACAAGTCAAGTAATTAATTTTTTTTTATTTTATCATTGCAGGTAAAAATCTTTATTTATTTTTGCATTATTTAAAGACAGGTAATTGTACAAATTTGTTTATAAATTATTTAAATATTCAACAATATTTTTTATGTATGGATTTAAAAAATAATTTGCAATGTTTATTCAAACATTTAAATATTTTATTTATTTAAAAATAGAAAGGAAGTAGAAACAAAAATGAAACTTTCATTAATTGTAAACATTGAAATAATATTTTTTTTTTATAAAAAAAAAAACAATTATAAACTACAAAATTCATGTGCTCGTCTACGAGTGCATAGTTAAATAATAGTTTAATTTGAAGTTTTCTTTATTAACTTTTCGACAGAAACTTTTGCTGACAAATTTTTTATTTCTTCTCTTTTTCGTTTTGGAAATTAAATGCGAAACAGCAAAATCAATAAAATGTTAAGGAAATAAAAGAAACAAAAATAAAATTGTTAAGGAAACTGCAAGCAAAAGTTTTAATTACTTTAAATTAGAATTTTGTACAAGAAATGAAAATGAAAAATAAACTTAAAGCAAAAAAAAAAGAAAGAAAACCATAAACGTGGCAAACAATAATTTAGAGGAGACTTTTAGATCTCTTTTAGAGAAAAATAAGGCATATTTTTATAACAAAAATATTATACAACACCTAAACTAATGCTGGGGGTGGATTATGCCGATGGCTACTTGATGTTGTATCCACGCCTGTGAAAAATTGCTTACTACAACATTTATTTGTTTGAATCGTTCACAGCACAAACTGACTAAATATTTAAATTGCAATTTAAAAAATGTCGTGAAAATTACTAGTAAAATTTGAGGAACTAGCCAAGTCACCACATTTGATATCTAGTAAGTTCTAACGAAATTATAAAATTACTACATAAAAAAAGACCACAATTTGGAACGATGTCATTCGTTATTGCATCTCACGATTTAAGTCCTGAGCCTTTTTTAAATACTTTTCTTTACTCTAGTTTTTAATGCCATTTTTTTATTTTAATTTTAAATTATTTTAAATCAAAATGAATTCTCTGTACAGGTTTTTCTAATTCAAATCAAAATAACTAAAAATAGTTTATTCATAAACAAATTTCTAAATTGAGGCCAAATCGCGGCTTTTTAAAATATTTCTATGATATGATAACTAACTCTTACTCAAGTTACTATAATTTTCTTCTAAACAACACAAATCTGCGAAGCTTTTTTTGTTTGACTGTAGGAATTATCCAGAGTTACGGCACAACACCCAGATTGATTTTGGCTTTCGTAATCGAATTTTTTGTGTGAATAAAATAGCTCTTTTAATAGTACTTTCAGCCTTACGACCAAACTTCTGTCACCACAACTAAAAGCTGCGATTACTACAACTGAATTTTTGACTGGTAATAAATGCAGTTATCACAACGGACTTAGTTCTCTGTGTGCATGATTTACATATTTTTTTATACATAAAATGTAAGATAAAAAAACTTGGACTTAGTCATTAAGTGCTGTGAGTCATGGTGTTTTTAGTACCCTTGAAAAAAAAAAAACTGTCATGCTTTCTCACAGAAACAAATAAAAACTAAATTTTTCACTTTAATGCTATTAAAGATATAAATAAAGAAATTCAATGAAAATTTGAAATTCGTTTACAGATCAAGTGACATGAAAAACTTGTAAAATTATTTTGTTACAGAGATGGGAATGTATGTAAGTGACTTTGCAGATTGGTTAGGTTACATGGCAATTAATTAGATTAGATTGCCTTTTGAATCATATACTCTGCAGAAAATTAGCTAGACCCACTAAACAATGATGTAGTGATATTGATTACATTTTTAATTAAATCAAATAAAATTTTTATGAATCAATTAATTTTTGAATTATTTAATTGAATTAATTAAACAATATCTCTGCTTTAATTAAAAAATTGTTATATTGATTAAATTTTTAATTAATTTAAACAAAAATTTAATCATTTTCAATTATTTAATTGAATTAACTAATCAATATCTCTACTTTAATTAAAAAATTTTACTATTGATAAAATTTTTAATTAATTTAAACAAAAATTTAATCATTTTCAATTATTTAATAGAATTAATTAAGCAATATCTCTACTTTAATTAAAAAATCGTGCTATTGATTAAATTTTTAATTAATTTAAACAAAAATTTAATCATTTTCAATTATTTAATTGAATTAATTAATCAATATCTCTACTTTAATTAAAAAATTTTACTATTGATAAAATTTTTAATTAATTTAAACAAAAATTTTATCATTTTCAATTATTTAATTGAATTAATTAAACAATATCTCTACATTAATTAAAAAATTATTCTACTGATAAAATTTTTAATTGATTTAAATAAAAATTTAATCAATTGAATTATTTAATTGATTCAATTAAAGTATTTGATGGATTCAATTAAATTATTTAATTAATGCAATTGAAAATTTCATCGAAATTATTTTTTTTTTATTAAAATTTTTATTTGGTGCCTGTTTCAGGCATGTACTGTAGCATGTTTCCGAAGGGTTAAAAAGGTATTAGGATATACATTCTATCAGATAGCCAAACAGTTGTAAATGCTCTAACAAGCTTTTCCTTTCTATGGCGGTAGGTTTGGCTACAGGCTTCTCGATGCTCTGACAAAGAAGAACTCAGTTACTCTGGTATGCAAAACCATAGTTTCTTTTTAGAAATTTTTATAAAATTTTTCTAGTTATGAGTGCTTGCTTCTCCACATCAATTGCTGCTTAGTCTTAGAAACAACTATTTTTTGGAGCCCAATTAAATTTTTAGTAGCCTTAAAAGCAAATTAGTCTTGCTTGTGTTTCTGAACAAATCTGTTTAAATAAAAAAGAGAAAACTGTTTTAATAAAAAAATTTTTTTTTAAATTTTATGGCTAATTTAAAACCAACAAGAAAATGAAAATTATTTATGAAGAAAATGTTTGTATGTTGGCTATAGTTAATTATTAGTTTGGTGCATGTGATGAAAAAATTTTAATAAAAAAAAATTAACTAGAAAAAATTAAAAACGTTTTCAAATTAACTGGCAGCTGGAGGAAAAAAGTTCTTCTCACTGAGTGATTCACGGCTTAAGTTTAAATTTTCTATTTTGTTATTATAATTCTTGCCACAAATCAATTTCCTTTTACAACTGCTTACATACACTCACTACCTCTGTTTTGCTTTCAACAATTAAGTAGGTATTTTTCCACTTAAAACTTTTCTTGAATTGGGTCATCAATATTTTATGGCGTGCTACCTTAATTTTAGTAATTTTTATTGCTTCCCAAAACTTTTATTTCGTTGCATGAACTAAATTCTTAAAAAAAAAATAAAACAACATATTATGTGTCATGCTATAGAAATAGAAAAACTTTTTCTAAATAACTCAAAGTCATTAAATAATTAAAATTATATTAAAAACTGGATCATGTGTTATGATTTCATAAAAATGCTGTAAAAAATTTTTGGAAAAATGTTTTCTTTTTGGTACTTAATTACAGTTTATGGTTTTTTAATACATAAAATTTATTTTATTTGTTTTTAATCTTCTCTAAACATGTTTGACATCAATAGAATTAAATATTAACATAAATTTAAATTCCTAAATGCAATCAAATGAAATTATTGACGGCCCTATCAAAGACTAAAATATTTAAAAAAAATTTTAAGCTAAAATTAATTAATTTTTTTGTTACAATTTTATGAGAATTTTTCTTTGGTTTTTGGGTAATAAAAACGAACATTGTACGGTAATGACAATAAAGGATTTTATTTTATAAAAAATTTAAGTGACTAAAGTATCTTTTTGTAACGGTTACGATGCTCAGTTCAAAATTATTAAATTCTTTTTTGTTTGTGGGTTAAAAAAAATTAAAAAATTTCTTGTTTTCTATAGTTTCCTCCTCGTCGTCTGGAAAACTTCTACAGTAGTCGTTTGATGACAAACCCATTCTCCTAATATTTCTATTCTCCCCACCGATTCTTCTTTTCTCTTTGATATAATTTGAACAAGGTTTTGGTGTTTTTTTAAATCAACAATCCTCAAGGAGTTCTCAGTTGTAATAGCCTTAAATTTTCTTTTAGATTTTTAAATGTTGAATGAGTTTTGTCTTCACTAAGTTTATTCAGCCTCCGCTGATTCCGTCGCCTTTAATTGGCTTAAAATTTCTCTTCGACTTTGATATAATTTGAATGAGTTTTTGTCATTTCTAGGTTAAGAAAAAATATAATTTTTGGTAAAAAAAAGCTAAATTCCTGCTTATTAAACCAAAAATATTTTTATTTAATTCTATTTATGAATTTGGCCGTTAGTATTTAGAATTTATCGTGAATAAACGCCTTCTAGTATTCATTGCAAGGCAAAAAGATTATTTTGTATCTTTTTTTTTTAAATATATTTTTTTTAAATACTTTAATTTAAAACTGCCTTGATATTATTTATTTTTATTTTTATTATTTTTATGGCATTTATTTACCAGCAATTGTTTGTAAGCAAAATTTAATTTAATTGCCATTGCAGCTGCCAGCATTAATTTTAACTACCCGTAGTTGATTTTACTGTGGTTTTCTTTATTGATGAAATATAAAACAATAACAACAACAATATGAAAATAATAGTCTCTATTAACATTTGTTTTTCTAAGCCAGTAAAGCACACAAAAAATTGCCTAGTGGCAATTGAATGCAAAATTAACAAAATAATTTGATCTAGATAAAAAAATATTTGCTTGCCAGAGCCGGGGCCTAAGTAAATGCTTTGCCTGTTTGTCTACTACAAACTAGAGTTGGAGCTGATATTTAACTAAGTCTTTATTTTATATTTTTTTTAAAGGGTCTTAAAACACACAATTTAAATTACATACTGACATTTGAAACTTTAAAAATTAAAAAAAAAAAAACAAAATTCATTTAGTTAAGCAAATATGAAATATTAAAAATTATTTCTGTTTTTTTTTTGTTTGATGTGTAAACATTCACATACAGACAACATGTTGTTTTCAGACACTTCAACACTCACGCACTGCTATGCAGTGCGTTTAGCAGTTGCAAGAAGAAATGTGTTTCATTAAAATTGTTTAAAGCCAACTAAACCACCATAATGCTTATCAATGTTAAGGCATGTTGCATGTGTGTATGTCTGTAGTTGCATATAGCCTTGCATTCATGGAGATATGCTAAATATTTATAGTTTTTTTCTTAATTTTTTTTTTGCTAGTTGTACTTGCCACACAACCAGTGAGTGCAGTCAGTTAGTCAGCCAGGAAGATTTTCCCTTCAACTAGACCACACACATATTGAAAAATAATAGCAAAATTATAAACAGAGGGAGAAAAGAAAGAACGGTCTTTAGAAAAACAAAGGAATGTTTTATTAAAAGCACAAAAAAAAAAAAAAAAATTGAAAATAAAAAAAAGAAAATCTTGCCAGTACCCAGTAGAAATATTTTATAAAATAATTTTTATTTTTCAGTTTTATAAATCTTTAAAGGTTTTCATTGTTTCAAATAACAAATCTGCGGAATTTGTTAAATTTTTTTTTTTTTTTAAGAAATATTTAGGCTCTTTAAGTTTCTTTCTTAAATTATTTTACTCATCATGAATCAATTAGCCGTGAGGTGTGATCTCTTACAATAACACAAAATTACAAATTCAAAGCAAGATGCTTAAAATAAAATAAAATTATTCAAGAAAAAATAGAAATTTAATTTTATACAAAAAAAAAAAAAAAAATAAAAAAAAAATAAAAAAAAAAATTAAAAAAAAAAAATAAAAAAAATAAAAAAAAAAAAAAATTAAAAAAAATAAAATAAATAAAAAAAATTGCAACTAAAAACCGCTTGCAAACGCTGATGTCAAATCTGGATTTTATTTTTTTATAATTGTGTTGGGTAATCGAAATATACATATACAATTATAACTTGAAAACGGTTGGTTGTATGTGTTAACAAAAAAAAAATTCAAAATTCCACAATAAAATTTTCTTTAAGTCGTACTTTTACGGTTTTTAAGTCTGATTTGTAGTTTTAGAAATATTGTAAAGCTTGTGACATAAAAATAATCTTGAATACAGCATCATATATCTGGAGTCGCCAGTTGATTGCCTTGAAAAAATTTAAAGGCTGAATGCGAGCATTGGGACATGTATGCCGACTACTGGAAAAATTTGCTGCATTTTTAAAAATCTATTAATTACTTAATTTTAAAATAAATTATTTTTAAAAAATTACAAATTATACTCCATACTGTACCATTGCAGCGTACTATCAGAGTAGTACCATGATCATGTATAAAATGGTACCAATCTGAAAAAAGGAAAAACGTTAAACTGTTACTAACACATTTCCCCTATTTATTTTCCAATTGGGTTTGTATTGACTGCTTGCTTTTTCTTTCTTATTTTTGTATTGAAATGGGAAATCAGATTATTAATTTTGATATTCCACTAAAGAAATTTTATACTCAATTTACCACAGTTTTGATTTTTTTCCTTCTTTAATGAAATTTTTAAAATGGATGCATTTTAGAATTTTTCTTTTCACATTTTGCTGCTAAATTCTTGTTGTTTATAAAAAAAAGAAAAAAAAGAAACAAACAATTTAAATATCAGTATGGACTTGCATTGCTTGGTAACGAACACACAATTTCTGTTCAAATTTAAATGGAAAAAATAAAAAAAAAATTTTAAAAACCCAATTTTATTTCTTGCATTATAAACAAATAGAAATTAAATTTTTAAACTAATTTTTCTTCTTTTATTAAAGCCAGCAAAGCATCTACCTATAAATTAAAATTTTTTTATTGTCATTTATTATTATTAATTTTTTTTTTTTGCTTTTCGTAATATAGTTTAATGCCTCATAATTTACACCTTTCGCTTATTTTTATGTTTATTTTATAACTTTATTTTGATTGCGTATTTTACTTGCACACAATAACAACAACTAAAAATCCGGTTAAATTTTTCAAGTCAAGAAAATAAAAAAATAAAAAAAATTTAAATTGAAACTTTAAAACATGTTTTAGTTTCATATTAAAAGCAGCTTAACTTAAATCTTTTATTAAGTACGTGTGTTTGTGTGCTATTGTAGAGGACAGATGTTAAAATAATTTTTATAGTTAAGATGACAAATATACAATTTCAGACAAAAAGAACTTTTAAACATTGCTGTCCAAAGTTATTGCGGCTTAAAAGCACCAACATGTATGAGATCTTAATTTTATTTAAGTTGTCATAAATTTTACACTTTAATGAGCCAGATTTAAATATTTTTCTTTCAACTTATGAAGCCCAAGAAAAAATAAGATTTTGAGCTGCAAAAAAAAAAACTTTTTCAGCTCTGATTTTTATAAATCAGCAAGGATTATTAAAGATAAAAAAGTTGTAATTGGGGCTTGTAACTAATAAAGTGAGTAATCTTAAGGAAACGTCACTTCTAAAAAGTTATTCCTAAGCACACTTAAAAAAAATTATTTATTTGTTAAAGAAACGTTTAAATTATAAAAATACTTCACTCTCTTGGTGAATTATGACCTACAGCATCCTTACACTGAGGTCTATTAAGACATAAATGAAATACTACAGCTTTGACCATTCAAAGTAGGGGTCTGCAGTAAACATACTAAGAATATTTTTTGTAGAAGAATTTTACTTTGCAAAAATGAAAGAGCAGACACAGGATTTTTTTGCTCCTAGTTCTTTTTTAACCCTAAAAGCTCTTTCTTATTTTTAATACACTAAGTATTATACTTTATTCGTTTCATAGACGAGGCATATTTTTAAACCGCCCCAGATCCAACACAATATAAAAAAATATTTTTTTTAGATATCAATTTAATTACATTTTTATTTATGTAACGTAAAAACTTGATACTAAATCTTAATTTTATTACATTTAAAAAAAAGTAAAAACGATGTTCGTCGATTCGACAAAGAAAGTGCGTACAGGCTTAATAGGCTGTGTCTTAAAATAATTTTTTTTTTATTTCATTTAAGCACCATTTCCTCGCTTAATAATGTTTCAATTCTATTTTGTTCCGTTCCATACCCACACCATTCATTTAAAAATAATGTTTCAATTTCATTTTATTTTCTTCTTATTACATAGTGCTACTTGCAACGAGTAACTTTCAATTCCATTTTGTTCCGTTCCATTCCCACACTGTTAATTTAAAAGTTAATGTTTCAATTTCTATTTATTTTCTTCTAATTACATAGTATTCCCTGAACCCAGTAACTTCAAATTCCATTTTATTCCGTTCCATGCTCACACCGTTCCTTTAAAAAGTAATGTTTCAATTTCTAATTACATAGTGTTACTTGAAACGAGTAACTTTCACTCCATTTTATACCTTTTCAATTTCACACTGTTTCTAAATACCATTTCATCAAGTGAATAAAATGATTAACCCATTGAATACAATAGAATTGAAACTCCTTTAAATAAAATGCAAAAAAAAAAAAGAAAAAAAAAATTAAGTAATTTCATATTGACTTTGCTGAAAATGCTGGACCAATTATTCCCAAATAATATACTGGCATCATCAGCAATATAACGTGACTTTTTAAAAGAGAGCACTTGTATTTGTGGGACTGGTAACTAACGTATTAGTCATGAAGTATGTAAAGAGTGCCAATAATTGCTTTGGTAGCACATACCAATATTAAAGTGACTAGCCTATTATATTAAAAAAAATCCAAACAAGGTCTTTATACCTTAAGAACTAGTCCAGTGACATGTTGTGTGATAGTTCCCTTTCCTACATCATGAATAAGGAAGGTAAGGGCAATCTCACAGCTAAATATTTTTCTTTTTCATTTGTTGTACTTAAAACTGTAAAAATTTTCTTTTTGTTTGTTTTTCTTTATCATATTTTTTTTTACTACTACAGGCTCATACAGACACATAATTCACATAATTTTACTGGCATCTCAAACTCCAAATAAGTTTTTTTTTGTATTCTTAGCCTCCCTATAGACTAAGATAAAATACACACAGAAAACAACTCCGGTAGTGAGAACTGAATTTGTTTCCAATCAAAAATTCAGTTGTGATAATCAATTTTTTTAAAAAGTAGTTTATTTAAAAAAGAGGCATTCCTGACATTTTAGTTAGCATTGCACTACTTGGTGTATTTTGTCAAGTTTCTTAGTAAATATTCAACTAAGTGTTGGACGTCAAAGGTTAAAAAAAAACTCCTTTTTTTTTAAAGACTAAATAAAGAAGTCAAACATGCTTAACGAGAAACGAAAAAAAACCTTAAAAATTTATTTCTTTATTGTAGAAATTTTGCTATTATAATTTGCAAATTCTACGAAACCATTAAAGCAAATTTACAAATTTTAATGTGTACTAATTTGTATGTGAAATTACTCCACACACCTACACATACACTCAGCTGCATACACACATTATTTCATAAAACTTGCCAGCAGCATTTCGGTATGTTGGTTGAGGTAGTCCGTTTTGTATAGCCGTGTTTTGATTACCTTCTAGAGTTTATAGAGTGTGTGTGTTTAGCAGC
The DNA here is from genome assembly GCA_947397855.1 of Thelaira solivaga. NCBI lineage: Eukaryota > Metazoa > Arthropoda > Insecta > Diptera > Tachinidae > Thelaira > Thelaira solivaga. The sequence goes on from OX377613.1 coordinate 63,746,836, forward strand.
TTTTTAATAATAACAATAACTAATTTATAACACAATAAACAACTGAACATTAAAATAAAAATATATATAAAATAAAATACAAAACTTTATTTATATTTTAACAAAACAAAAAAAAAATATTTCACCACAACAATTATAAAAACATAAAGGAAATCATTCAAGCCTAAAACACTAAAAGGATTTCTGTTTTAATGCTTTTTATGTTGTTTTTTTTTTAATTCTGCTGCTGATGTACATATTTCATTTATAATTTTCATTTGGGTTGCAAAAAGTGTGTGCTTGTGTATGAGTGTCAGAGAGAACAATAATACTTGACATGTTTCCAACTAAATTAAGACATTAGTTATATTTTGAACTAAATAGAATAAAAGCAAAAAACAACTGAAAAGGAAACATTAATAATATACATTTAAATTAGTATAAAAACAGTGGGCTACAAATAAGAATTTAATAATTTTATATATAAAATCTAAGGCTTGAAAATTTAATTTTAAATCAGTTTCGAAATTTCGAAATTAAGTTCGAAAATTCGAACATTCCTAAAAATGAAAGGTTTTATCAATTTTCAGACAAAAACCTTAAAATCTTTTTTTTAATATCGAAAATTCGAAATATTTCTAAATTCGAAAAAGTTAACTCCAAAAAATTTTATAGACATTTTTTAAATGCAAGAAATTTAATATTCTAGATACAATCTAAGGCTTAAAAAGTAAACTTTATAAGAATTTCAAAACTAATTCGAACATTCTTAAATATGAAACAGTGATTTATTAGTTTTTTTCTAGTATCAAAAATTCTATATATTTATAACTTCGAAAAAAGTTAATTAAAAAAAAAATTTGCAAAATTGCTTAGTTTCAAGAAATTTCATTTTCAAATTAAAATCTAAGGCTTGAAAAATAAATTTTATATGAATTTCGAAATGGGATTTTAAGCTCGAAAATTTTAACATTCTTAAAAATAAAACATTGTATCAATTTTCAGACTTTATTTCTAATATCGAAACTTCGAAACCCATATATGTAAGCTCAAAAAGACTATGAATTTCGAAATCAATTCGAACATTCTTAAATATGAAAGTTTTGGTAAAAACTTTTAAGTTTTTTATTAACAGTGATTTAAACTTTTTTCTTTCTAATATTGAAAATTAAAAATATTTGTAAATTCGAAAAAAATTGGCTCAAAAAACAATTAAGAAAATTTATAGAAACTGTTTACTTTCAAGAAATATAATTTTTCACATAAAATCTAACGCTTGAAAAGTAAATTTTATATGAATTTCGAAATTCGAAATTTAGTTCGAAAATTCGAACATTCTAAAAATTTAAGGTTTTATCAATTTTTAACACAAAAACATAAAATTTTTATGTTTACAGTGATTCAAACCCTTTCTTTCTAATTTCGAAAGAATTAACTAAAAAAATTTATTTTCTACAAAATAACTAAAAAAAAAATTTTTAACAAACAGACTAAGAACGAACTTGCATGCTAGCTTGCTGTTTCCAAAAATTTTTGAATTTGTTTTTTAACAACGAGGTCATCTACTGTAAAATGTGTGCTTGTTTTGCGGCCTAACCGACTGACACAAACTCAAGCATACAAGGACACAACAACATTAACAACATACAGACATACATTCAGATGTATAAAACATTTTTTGCAAAGTTGAAATTAAAAAATAAAATGTTGGAAAAAAAATCCATAATAAAAATCAAACAACGCCTTTTTTCGCTTTAATTTCATTTGTTAAACCTGCCGCCAAGTTTTCTAACCCAAATATAATCACTTTAAATACAAATACACTTTAGCATACATACAATTTAATAAACATAGACATTATGGCACACACACACACACACACACATTCAAATTCATAAATGCACATGCATACATGCAAACAAAAATACTTGCACAATATTTAAAATACTGACAGCAACAGCAGGACGCTTTTCTAAATAAAACTAATAATTTTAATTTGGAAGGGAAAGAGTTGTTTTTTTTTCTCAACAGTTTTCAAATAGAGACGCCACACAACATTTAAAATTCTGTGAGTGTGTTTTTCTTCTTTTTCTAAATATTATGTATAAAACAGCAAAAATCATCAGCCACGTTTGTTATTTGGTGTCGTTGCCAATTAGTTGACACCAACTATGGTTTAACTTTAGTTCATATATTGCACAACGGCAACAGCAACAACGCCAACAAAAGCACACGATATTAACAACAACAAAACGTTTGCATTTTAGCATGACTATAGCGTGCGAATTGTGCTTAAATAAGAAATGAAATCAAATGCCTCTAATAGTGAATAATCATAAAATTTAAACACAAAAGGTCCCCCTCTCACTCTGTAGTTAATAATCACTAGTAATTGTCAAGGAGTTGCCAAATTAGTTGTTTAAAAAATCGCAAACAAGCTTTTTGGTTAATTTTTAGCTGCAAGCATGAGATTTTTTTTCTGTTAAATTTTTGTAATGAAAAATAGTTGTATTTTTCTAAAGCTTTTTACACAAAAAAAATTAAATACTTGAATTGTCATATTAATTAAAAGTTTCATTAAATTTATAAAACATTTTATTAAATAATTAATTGATTCTATTAGTTTAAACATGAAAATTTTTTGTAAATAAAAATCGTCAAGGATTTTTCTAAAGCTTTTTATAAAAAAAAAACAAAATTTTGATTAAATAATTCATTGATGCAATTAAAAATTTATTTAATATGAAAAGGTTTTGTAAATAAAAATAAAAATTGTTAAGGGTTTTTCTATAATAAAGCTTTTTACAAAAAAAAAAAAAAAAAAAAAAAAAAAAAAAAAAAAAAAATCAAACAAACTCTTGATTAAATAATTATTTGATTTCATTAAAAATTTATTTAACATGACAATTTTTTTCATACACGTAAATATTCAGTGCAATTAATCTACCCTAAAATTTGGGTAGATTTTGTTATATAAAATTTTTAATTAAATATTTAATCAGTATTAAAATTTCTTTAGTTCATTAAAAAAATTAATAATCACATATGGATTAAATATTTACTTGAAAAATATTGTTTTAATTAAAATTTTAATCGAAATCAATTTTCTTAATTAAAATTTGTAATCTGCGTGTAAGTGATTGGTTGCTACAAAAAACAAACCCCAAATGACGAGCCAAACAAAACATATCAGTTCACTGCTGAGAAAGTGCTAAAAATCTAATTTTCATTACGTTTTTCTAGCCGACAACATCAAGATAATTACCTCTTTTACCAACATAAAACATTAAGTCGTCTGCTGCAACACCCCATTCCAAAAATTTCGCTTCTTATGACCAACAGTTTTCAACATGTTACGAAGTATACGAATAGAAGCACTCTTAAAATAGCTGCTAAACAATTTCTTATAATCTTCTACACATAAAAAATTATTTTTCCCCTTAAGGACATTTTTGATTTGTTGGTATCCCTTTAAAATGATTTATGCAATTGACTTTTTGACTGAAGTCTCATGTCTATGAACCAAATAAATAAAATTAATGTGCAAATTTCATTTGAGTTCGTCATCAGAAATTTAAAAGAAAGAAAAAATTAAATTATCAACCAACAGAAAAAAAAAAACGTCAAGTCAAATCAAAAGTAAATCGTGTTATTGTTGTTCTCTAACGTATAATTACCATAAAAATAATATGTGTGAATAAAGCGCCATTTCTTATAGTTGGCATTTACAACGAATACAAGCAACATTTGTGTACAACTTGCAACCTACACTAAGCTACACTACACTACAGTAAAGCACAAAACAATATTTACTTTAGAGGGTTTTGCCAAAAGAGTATATCAAATCTGTTATGTGCGTGACTTGAGTTTTCAACCAAAACTGCAGAACTATTGCAAACACTTCGAAATAGATTTTATTTTATTATTTAACTGTATATGATGAATTGTTCTCAGTGACTGAATACACTAGAAAGAATTTTGTTTTAATTTAATGTTAACTAATTGCTGTATTTAGTAAATATTTAATTAATTTAATTAATTATTTCATCAACATGAGAACTTTATTTCTGACATAAAGGAACACTGAGAATATTTTCTTGCTATATGCTTTGAATTTTGTCAGTCATCTAATGAAAAATGCATTACTTTGCAATTAATGACACGTTTCATTAGATTAATGTAAGGTTTCATTAATTAAATTAAATATTTCATTAATTCATTTCAATTTTTCATTAATTTATTTAAATGTTTCATTAATTCAATTAAATTTTTCATTAATTACATTAAATATTTCATTAATTCATTTAAATGTTTCATTAATTCAATTACATGTTTCATTAATTAAATTAAATATTTCATTAATTCACTTAAATGTTTCATTAATTCAATTAAATGTTTCATTACTTCAATTAAATGTTTCATTAATTCAATGCAATGTTTAATTACTTCAATTAAATGTTTCATTAATTCAATTAAATGTCTAATTAATTCAATTAAATGTTTCATTACTTCAATTAAATGTTTGATTAATTCAATGAAATAATTTCATTAATTCAATTAATTGTTAAATTAATTAAAATAAATGTTTCATTAATTCAAATATATGTTTCATTAATTTTATGAACAAATTTCATTATTACATTAAAAATATTTTGTTAATTCATAAAATTTATAAAACACTTCATTAAATCAATAAAATTATTTTAATAAAAATATTTCATGGGCTTTAGGCCACATTTTTCTTTCATATTGATTAAATATTTAATTTTTTCCAATAAAAAGTTAATCAATTTGACAATTTATTTTAATGAAAATGTTTATTTATTTCTGAATAGTACTAAGGCAGATACTTTTAAAGCAGGGGCCCAAACCGTCGCATTCGCTAACCAAAGAAATCTATAGAAATTCTATCTTTTTTCTATAAAATAATTTGAAAATTTCAATAGAACTGGCTCTCTATCTAATTTTAATTCCTAAATAAATTAAATTCTTAAGATTTGAATTTTTATTTTATTAATTTTTTTGAGCCAAAAATTGCAGTTCAATTTAGATCAGCGACAGCTGTCAACGACTATCGCTCTGCATCAATTTAGTAACCCTTTTCAAATAAATATTTTATATGAAATAAAATATATAAAATAGAATGAAATGCATTTGCAAAAATATAAATGATGACTTTTTGTTTTGTTTTGCAAAGCAGTTGATGGTGGCGGCGGCTGTGGCAAAATACTTCTCGTGCTTGTTTTGGGAAATTGTTGCAAAAAAGGTACCACCACATAATAACTTTATTAATACTTTAAACACACTCATACCACAAAGTACACATAAACCATAAAGCATAAACCAAAAAGCCAACAGCAACTATACAGACAAGAAAATTAACAAAAGAAGCAAACGAACTAAAAAAAAATGACTAAAACACAACAGAAATAAACGGAACGCTGAAATAAAACATTTAAAGCACAGGTAACAATTTTCCAGGAATTATATTAAGCATACACTCAATTCGATTTATAACAAAAAAAAAAAAAAAAAAAAAAAAATATAATAATTTTGCTAGAAACATTTTTAAGAAAACGAAGAAACCCCCTTGGAAATAATACGCCAATTTAAAGGCACTTAATGTATGCAATACTAAAGGGTTATTCAAAAGGTCTGTCACTAAGAGGTAGACATATCTTATAAATTCTGAAACATATTTAGAAGAATTATTTGATAAAAATGCCATAAATACTGAAAAGATATTTACAAATATTAAAAAACGTAACGGGCTACGTTAAAACATATTTAACACGGCATATTTATCTTCATTAACTTGCCCGATTAAATATTTTAATTAAAATAATTGTCATATTGAACTTATTTTTAAGTTAATCAATGTGATATTCGTCATATTTCAATTGAACTGAAAAAAATGTTTGATATTGATTAAATATTCAATTAAACATTTTAATAAAACAATATTTTCATGTTGATTAAAATTTTCTTTGACTTAATTAAATTTTTATTTAATAAAAAAATTAATGTATTAACTCCATTAAATTAAAAAAAAAAAAAAATTATATTGATGACACATTTAATTATTTCAATTTTAATTGAAAATTTTTAATTGGTGCATAATTTTTTCTGCAGCTCATTTGGGGCTATATAACTTCTATAGCTTTATGAATGCCACTTCTTAATTGCCTATTGAGAGGTCAGACATTTTAAAATTATATGTTTCGTATTCAGAATCAATCAGACGTAAATTCCTCAAGTCAAGAAATTTACAAAAAAATTCATGAAAATAAAAAAAAATTCCGGACTATGCCTATTGGAACCTATAAAGTGAATTTCAGAAATTTCAAAACTGTATATTTCATATTTTAATCAATACCAGAATTGAGTTATAGAATGCCAAAATTTAATTTTGTGTTGAATTATTCAAGTCCCTATAGAAAACTGCTAAAAACTTATAAAAAAAAAAATCTTTTCGAACTATGACTATTGGGACCTAAGAAGGCAATTTCAGAGATTTCGAAACTGTATATCTTATATTCATAATCGAGTTATAAGGCATCCAAATTCCATTAGTGCTTGGAATTCTTTAAATCACTATAGAAAATTTATCTGATTTCTGCTTCTAGGGACCTCAAGAGGGAACTCTTTGAGAAATTGTACTCATTTGTTTTATTGAAAAGTTTTCTTTTTTGTTTTAATAAAAATTCACTTTAACGAATTTTTTCTATTGGGTCTTTTTTTGTAGTAACCATTTGCCTTCTGGTTGTGTAGCATTTCTAATGCGATGATGTTGAATTATAACTCGTACGTTTCTGTTTTTTTGTTTTGTTTTTGCTACCCATAGATTTGTTAAACTTTTTTTTTTCTAACACATGTTCCATGTGGTACTTAGTCGTATGATGGAGACGTAAGCTAAACATAAATGGACAAACACTTTCATATACCTATTCATGCATTAATGCATTCATACATTCATTTATTTATTTATACACGTACTTTTTAGCTTATTTCATTGTTAGTAATTTGCTTTTATCGTGTTGAACAAAAATTCTACATGCCACTTTTGTTGATTAGAGATGGCTGATATACAAGTATTATAAATTTTTTTTTTGTTTTGAAAACACACTCACACAAAAGCCTTAAACTAAAATGTTTATAAACTAATAACTGAAGCACCAGCCAACAAACAAACATTTTTCAATGCAAAAATGAAAAAAAAAAAATTATATTTTAATTCCTTTCAAGTTTTGCCTACAAATAATGTTTTTGAATGTCTTAATTAAAAGTGAATTTTTCAGATTTTCTGGAATAAAAAATTAACTTTTGCCTTTTAGATCTTGCAGTGTGGCAAAATAAGATTAGACATTTCTTGAATTTATTCAAGATAATATGAACGCACTTGAAGTGTGGATGAGTTTTTTTTACTAACACTAATTCAAAAAAAAAAAAAAAAAAAAAAATAAAAAAATTAAAAAGAAAAAGAGAAAAATTTTCTAAAAATGTTCAAAATTAAATTAAGCTGCCAACACAAAAATTACATTAAATGCAGATAAAAAAGGGAAGTTAACTCTTTTGCCAGAGCAACAAAAATATTGTGTTTTTATTCAATTTTAAAATTAATTTTCTCTTTCATTCACTCATACAAATAATCACTTGAAGTTCAGTTTTGTAAAACATTTTTGCATCATTTCTAACTAAAATTAAATTAAACCTTAAATACATTTAAAGGTCATACTAATTTCTAACTGTAAATTTAAAATTTCTACATTAAACTGTTTACAGACAGTACAATTTAAGCAGAATATTTTTGTAGAGCATTTTAACCCTCTAACTCCTCAATTTATAAGTATTTTTTTAAATAACCGTTCAAAAACTCCCCTTAATTAAAGAGTTCGCTAGTTAAAATGTTCTACAATTATAGTTCTCGTAATGTTTTAATTGAAATTGATGAGCATTTCATAAGCCTAGAATGACACCTTCACATGAAATTTTTCTTTGTTAAAAGATACACCTGCAAAAGAAATTTTTTCACAATCTTACAAAAAGAAGTTAAAAAGCTAGAGGTTTAAAATTTTCTACTAAAATATTCCTCATAATGTTTTAGAAAACCCAACTCTTGGGAAGAACGAATTAACCCTTTAACACTTAAAGTTTTTCCTAATTTCAGATCTTAAAGTTAAATTTTCTACAACAAAGCCTTCAGAGGCTTATAATAAAATTTTACAGGGATTTATATATTTTTTTTTAATTTAACCTTTTAACTCTTTACCACAGGAATCTTTTTTATCCTTTTTTTTAATTAACAGGAAAAAAGTCCACTTAATTGAAAAGCTAGAAAGTTAAAATGTTCAACAAAAATATTCCTCTTAATGTTTTACATAAAATTGCTATTTTTACAAAAAATTTTAGCCCAGCTCTAGGGAGGTACGAATTAACCCTTAAACACTTTTTAAGTTTTTGTTCATTTCAGGTTTTAAAATTAAATTTTCTACATCAAAGTCTTCAGAGACTTTACAGGGAATTATTATTTTTTTTTAATTTAACCCTCCAACTCTTTACCGCAGACATCATTTTTCTCCTGTTTTTACATGAGAAGAAAAAGGTCTTATAATATAATTTTTCAGGGAATTATTTTTGTTAGAAAATTTTAACCCTCCAAAGGTCTATGTTTTTTGTTTTTTTTTTTTTTTTTTTTTTTTTTTTTTTTTTTTTTTTTTTTTTTTTTTTTTTTTATTGCTCCTAACGTTTTACATAAATTTTGCTTAACATTTTGTAAACCGAAAAAAAAAACCTTCACATAAATTTGAAATTTTCATCTGTTAAGAGACACGCTTGCTAAACAAAATTTTTTAACACTTTCCAAATTGTACCCACACACAAACGCACCTACTTGTAACTAATTATTTAAATGCTGAAAATAGTAAATTTAAAATTCTCACATTTATTGTAAAAGAAAATATTTTACTTGAAATTCTTAATGTTCAACACAATTTGTTGTGTTTATTGCGAAATGTAAAACATAAAACGTTGAAAAATGTTTATGGAAATCTTGATAAAAAATGTGTTTGCTTTAGTGGGACAAATGATGGTTAGACAACTGACGCTTTATTTTATCGTCTTGTTGTAAAAACGTGCGAAAAACGTTTAAAATTTGTCTTGATTTTCTTTTGCTGTTGTTACTGCACATTTCGTAATCTAAACTATTGTTGACTTGAAATGAACGTAAACTAAAATGAAATGAACAGTACGAGTATATCTTTTAATAAGGTTGTACAAAATTCATTTATATTTCATAATTGCAAATAGACATGCACACTTTTTATACTCCTTTTTATTTATTTATTTTTTTTTGGAAAACAAAGTTACAAGATTTTGACTTGTTGCAACAACAGCTAAATAATAATAAAACAAAAAGTAAAGCCAACCCCTGGCTTGTTTCTCTCTCCTTTCATGTTTTCTTAGTTTTCAATTGAAATTATGCTGCTAGTGACTGACTGACTAACTAAATGCCTGTAAAAATGCAACTTTTGTTTTTAAATGTTCTTTTTTTCTTGCTGTTTTTTGTTTCTGGAAATAAAATTTCAACATGCAACATACGCGTTTTTATATGTTCCATGCAAAAGAAAAGCAACTCAGGGAGTAAAGGAGGGCTTCTACGTTGCAGTAATAAGAAAAATTGCACAAATTAAAATTGTTTAGATTTTCCGCCTACTTTCATTTAAAATTGAAAAACAAAAGCAAAATTAAAACTTATAGATTAAGCAGCATCTCTCTCACTGCTGGATTATAAAAAAAAAAATGTATTGAACATGAATGTCTACCATAAATTAATTTATGTTAACATGCTGTAGGACATTAAAAGCTTAAATGTTTGAAAAACTAAACACTGACGCTTGTTTGGGCCTAACATGAGGAGGTTTGTCTTGTCCATAACCTTTGCAAGACACAAGAGAAAAGACAAAAAAGAAAAAAAAAACCAGGAGAACAAGAGAATTATCACAAGTGGTGATTAATGTATTTATAACCAGAACATGTAAGACATCCTCCAGCCCAGTTAAATAAATTAATACCAACACAAAAACTTACCAAATAAAATGGCATGTTAAAATGTAGACTTTTATTGAAAGTTTTATTAAAAGGCTCTAAGTATTGACTGTTAGCTAATGTACGTACCACTTTTTGTTTCTCGGGCTGCTTTCATTTGTGAAACGAAATAAATTATTTACTAAAATAAAATAATAAAGTTACAAATGCGATAAAGAACTTTAATTATTCTTTTTTCTTAGAGTTACTTTTATTGATATTGATGAAATTGTGAGTTAAATTTCTTTTATTTAAATTGAATTCTGTCTCTATTAAGAAAAAAAGAGAAAATTTGTTAAAAAAAATAAATGCAATTTGAAGCGAACTTCAAGGCGTGTAATCTTCATTAAATTTGGGCTAGTGATGGTTTATACTTTGATCTTAAATTATAATTTAATGATAATTAAATTGTCAGGATCGCATTTTTGGAAAACGCCTGAAGGGCCTCAGTTTAAAAATGAAAATTTAATTCCTAGCTAATAATAGAGAAAGAGATAGAAATATAGATTAGGAGAGCTAAAGATATAAAAATAGAAAAAAAGATAGAAACAGAGGCACAGAGACACAGATGAAAAGAGATTGAAATACAGTGATAATGTATACAGACAGAGAAAGATAGATGCAGAGGCAGAGACAGAGACAGAGACAGAGACAGACATACACACAGAGGCAGAGACAGAGACAGACAAAGCAACAGACGCCGACACAGAGACAGAGACAGAAACAGAGAGAGAGACAGAGACAGAGACACAGACAGAGACACAGACACAGACAGAGACAGAGACACAGACACAGACAGAGACAGAGACAGGGACAAGGACAGGGACAGGGACAGGGACGGGACAGGGACAGGGACAGGGACAGGGACAGGGATAGGTACAGAGACATATACATATACAGACACAGACACATAGCCAGAGACTAAGACAAGGACAGAGATAGACACAGAAACAGAGAGAGAGACAGAGTCACAGACAGAGACAGACACAGAGACAGAGACAGAGACAGAGTCAGACACAGCAACAGAGAGAGACAGAGACACAGACAGAGACAGAGACAGACACAGAGAGAGGGACAGAGACAGGGACAGAGACAGAGACACAGACAGAGACAGAGACAGAGACAGAGAGAGGGACAGAAACAGATACAGAGACAGAGACAGAGACAGATACCGAGACAGAGACCGAGACAGAGACAGAGACAGAGACAGAGACAGAGACAGAGACAGAGACAGAGACAGGGACAGGGACAGACACAGAGACAAAGACAAAGACAAAGACAAAAACAGAGACAGAGACAGACACAGAGACAAACAGAGAAAAAAAAAACAAAAACAGAAACAGAGACAGACACAGAGACAAAAACAGAAAAAAAAAACAGGAACAGAGACAAAAATAGAAAGAGAGAAAGAGACAAAAAAAAAAAAAAACAGAAACAGAGACAAACAGAAAAAAAACCAAAAACAGAAACAGAGACAGACACAGAGACAAAAACAGAACCAAATATGGAGACAAAGACAGAACAGAGTTAGTGATAAAGACAAAGTCTGAGCTAGAGATGTAGATGTAGATAAAGATAGAGGTAGATGTAGAGACAAATGTGGAAATGGAAATCCAGACAGAGATGAAAGTGTAAAGAGATAGTAATAGAGATAGATAAAAAATAGGTAGAGATAATTATAGGGATAGAGATGGAATCAGAGAGTTTGCTAGAGATAGAAATAGTGATGGAGATAAAAGTGTACAGAGATAGAAATGAAAATGCAGACGAAGATAAAAATGAAGGTACAGATAAAAACGGACTTGGAAACAGAGATGTAGATAAAGACAGAGACGAAAATGTATATAAAAAATAGACAGAGATAAAAAATAAAGATCAAGATGAAGTTTTGATAGAGATGTCGATAGAGACGGAAATAGAAAGAAATCGAAATAAAAATAGACAGAGATGGATAGAAACAGAGCCAGGAATTGAGATAAAGACAGAGATAAAAATGAAGATTGAGATAGAGCAAAGATGGAGTTAGATATAGAAATAGAGGGTGATAGAAATAGAGAGAAATATGGAGTCAAATATGAAGATTGAGATAGAAATAAAAATTGAAATAGAAGAAGAAGAAGAAAAAGAAATGAAGACAGAAATAGAAATAAAGATTAACAGAGAGAGAAAGAGAGAGAGAGAGAGAGAGAGGTGAAATATAGAAGGAGAAAGATTTGTAAAAATAAAGTCAAATGAGGCAACAGATAAATTAAAATATATAAAAATTTATTTTTATTACAGAAATATGAATGAAATTGTTGAACGGAAAATCTGTAAAACCCGTAAATAACTTTACAGTCAACAAATAAAATTCTACAGGTTTTATAAAATTTTTTAGTGGTTTAAACGGTTGTAAATTTTTTTTCTTCGAAAATCAAATAATTTAGAAAGAATATTTTTGGTAAAATGGATTACTTTACACTGAGAGAATTTTGTTTATATACGTACACAATTAAATTTTATAATTAATTTAATAAAAACTTCATTATTTTTCAATAACTGTCACGTTTCATTGGAATAATGAAAATATTTCATTAATTTAATGAAAATATTTCATTAATTCAAGGAAAATATTTCACCCATATACATAATTTTAATGTAAACTTCAAACAGAGCTGAAATTATTCACATAAAAATATAAACTTCAAGTTGATTGCAAAAAAAAAAATTATCTGCCTTCAATGCTGACCCTGAAAGTCTAAAAAAATTTTCATTTAAAGGAGTTTTATTTCTTTTTAATCATTAAATTATATTGTGTGCATCGTCCAGCCCGTTTAGTCAGTTATTTTATTTTTTTTTTATAAATTCAATTCCAAGTCACAATAAAATTTCATTTATTTCTATTTAATTTTTATAATTAATTTCCTTTATTTTATCCTTTTGCTGTTCTATAGTTTTTCATTTTCAAATCAGTTTCTTAAAACCCATCTGAACAAGCTTTGAGAGAGCGTGTGTGCATTTCTTTTATCTGCCAAAGAAATTCATTTCAAGTGGAATTTTTGTTTTCTCATTTGTATTGATTTCTGCTGGTTCCAAACCCACCAAACTAACCAACCATCGAACCAACCATTCAATTTATTATATTGATTATAAAGATAAGCGACAGATTTTTCAATTATTTTTTCAGTTGTTTGTTGTTGGTTTCATTTACTATTTTTTTAGTTGTTTTGTTTTATTTCTCGCTATTCTTTTTTGTTTTATTTTCCAGCTCTAGTCAGTCTCATATGGAAAAATTAAAATTTACTGGCTGCATAGAAATTATAAAATCAAAAAAAATTGCAGCAGTTGCATATAAAAAGTGGCAAACAACTGGCCTTTAACATGCATTCCTTGTAGTTCTTGAATAATTTTTTCTCCTTAGTTTTCCTTTAAAAAAAATATTGGCATTAAAGGAAAAAATTAAGCAAAAAAAAAAAAACATAAATGCCTTTTGCCATTTCTGCAAGTGGCAACAGTGGAAGTGGAATAGAAATTTTTACAAAATTTTTTTTTCAAGTTTTCATTTAAATAACGGAAGCTCAAAGGAAATTTTAAATTTTACAAATCCCTAATAAGAAATTAGATTTTTTAGTTGTTGGCAAACTATTTTCTTCACATACCACTGTGCAACTCCATGCATAACTGACTGGTTTTCAACTACATATCTAGCAACACGCCAACAAGGTTGGAAGGAAATATGATAAATCGCCATCAGTGATTGTGGCGATAAATTATTTTCCGATCGATTGTATGAAACGATAAAACAAAAAGCCGCCTCTTTAAGCCCAACATACGAGTACGGGTATGCAAGTGCTACAGAGTGTTGGCTTTAGAAAATCAACCATTTAACTTGATTTTATTTTTCTGTTTTTGGTTTTGGTTTTAATAGAAAATATTTTTCGTTTTTAAAATAGAAAAGTGAATTTAGTTTTTTTTTTCTTGATCCTCACACATAAATAAAATTGAACTTGAGCACATTTTAACAAAAAAAAAAAAAAAATTTTTTTTAAATTCAATTTCATAACTCGCACTTACCTATTGAACCATCCAATGAATAGGCATTACGTTGCCATGCCCATGTGCACAGATCACAGGTTGTTAGACCATCCGCAGCCACACTATCATCCAAAAATTCTGGTCTCGGTGGCGGTGGCACAAAACGTCCATTCCAAAGTCCATTCTCGCTGGCATCAAACGCCAAGGGTGACTGAAATGTATCCTCTTCAATGGCATTTAACCAAAAATCATCATCATCATTATTATTGGCAGGTAAAAAACTATTGCTAATGCTACTAATACTACCGCTGTTGCTGCTTAAACTATTTGCTACATTTTCGTTTGATACTGCAGCAACAGCATCATTTACTGTTGCCGTTGCTAGAAAATCTGACGATATCGTTGGATCGTACGGTGATGGCAATTGATTGTTGCCATTTAATGCAGGTGTCGGTGTTGGTTGAGCATAATTATGCTGATGCTGGCTGTTGCTGGTATGATGTAGCGACGCTTGCAGATTGTGATTTGTTAAAGAGTCTAAGCGTGAATTTGGAAATGCTGTTCGTACAGTGGTTGTGGCACCCAAAAATATGTCATCTGTTATGGGTCCTGGTGGGCGGGCAAACATTGTTTTTTTTTTCTTCTACTCAACACTTGTACGGGGCGGGCGGATTTTTTTTTTTTTTTGTTTTATTATTTTTATTTTTAATTAAAATTTATTATTGGTTATTTGTGAATGGCAACGTAAAGAGGCTGTAAAGAAAAATTAAAGAAAAGAGTTTTTTTGTGAGTTAAAGTTGTTTGGTGTTGTGACATTTTGGTTTTTTTTTCTAAATGCTGTTTAAAGAAAATTTAGTCTTTGACTGGGTGCAAGTCATAAGCTTGAGTTTAATAGCAAAATTGAGAGAGTTCAGATAATAACGGGTGCACTAAAAACTAAGCGCTGAAAGCTTTTGTTTTAAATAAACAGTAATCGGAACCTTAAAGGTTTGCTGCTGAGTTCTATGAGCATTCAATTGCCATGATAATTAAATTAAAATATTTAAAATACCAGATAGTTTTTGCCGCTCTCACCCGGCTCGGTACTTAATCTTTAGAGCATAAAGAGAAATCTGTTTTATACCTTAAACAAAGCCACTTAAATAAGTACACTCATTCACTACTTTATAAAGTGGCTCATGCCTTTGCTAAATAAAATATTTTAAAGCATAATTTCAGGCTTTTTTATTACTTTTTTATTACTCACTTTATGCTACTTTTTTAATTAAAAGTTTAGCAGCTACGAATTTCCGACGAATTAACACGAAGTCTACAAGATTGCCCTTAGATAGTCAAAGAAACTCATTAATTCAAAACGTAAGAGAGCAGACGTTGTTTTTATCCTCAGCAGAAATGACATCAAACTCTACAGTGAACTGTTGGCAGAGGTACTTGACCACTCTTGTCACTTCTGCCAAGAATAACAAGAATCTGTGGTATTTGTCCAAAGATAGGACGATGCAAAATAAGCTACTTGAGCAATGGAATACTAGGCCCAGACTCACACAACCTAAGCACTTTATTACACTACGAGAGATAAGCAATGAGAAGGCAAAAGGGCGGTTAATAGATCTATTGGCCCAGAACGATTCTGCGGCCTGTCTTGGAGCTCTATTAAGCTCATTTTTAGGGAGTAGCAACAATACTGGCTGAAAACAGCAGGTATTAGGGTAAAGAAAACATTCATGCCCTTCCTATCTCGGAAGAGAACAAAGGAATTACTTGGCTTGATTCGGTTAGGAATCTGCATTGTCATGGGATTCCTGACTGGTCAGTCAAAATGACCTCTGCAGGCTATGTAACGAAGATGAAGAGACAGCAGAACACATATTGTGTCACGGGTCTAATTTGGACCCGTTTTAGCTACTTGGGACAACATTACCTACAACCGACGGACATGGTGCATAAATCATCCAAAGAAGTGTTTGAATTCTGAAAATATTTCTAACATTGGAGTAAAGTCACAATAAGTCTATTTAACTCTAATTCTAATTTCATTACCAACAACCTTTTGATATGGCGGGCAAATCATTTAAAAAGTCTTTAAATTCCTAATTATTGCCAGACTTAATAAGAACTTATAACTTGAGAGTAGTGTCACAATAAATGTATTATCGCCGCAGTGATCAGGTGACTTGTTCCCGCAGAGTGCACTCCATAAGAGTGACCTCAAACTCCTAACGGGATGGTTGTCTGTTCATTATAGTTTTAAATATTCCCAGTGTAAGATAAGAAATATTATTATCAGCCAATTGTAGGTTCTGTGGTTTGCATGACAAAACCTCAGAGCATGCACTTTGTGACTGTCGGGTCTCAAGGCTGTAACACAGTTTACTTTCCAGCTGAGGTACACTCAGTCTGTCAAGGGTAGAATTTAACTTACTACAGTAGTCTAGTACTTCCTCCGCTCTTGTCTGAAGATATCTGAATAATGTGAAAGACAGTAAAAGATTCGGTTCTTGTTAGGCTAACGGAAAATATACCAAAAATATCAAGTGCTAACGAAAGTAAATGCTTCTGTCTTTCATTTGCTAACTACGGTAAAACAAAAATAATACAAATAACTACGAAGCTAAATTTTGTAGGAAAAAAGTTCGTGTGGTAACTAAAACTCTGCCCCCCAACTTAATGCTTTATGTAGTTTCTAACTTATACTTAATGAGAATTATAAGTGTTTCATTTTGTATGAGTCTTTTTAATAGATCTTAAAGGTCGCATAGTGATTATTTGTATGAGTGATATCATGCAAGGTGTACGCTAAATATTTCGGTTTGGTCTGCTAAGTAAAGTTAAGTTTGTAAAGTCATGTTAGAAGGTTAGGTAGGGCAGGATTATTATTAGACTTCTTGTTGGCTCCAAGAAAGCTAGAAAAGCTTTTACTGGATGAGGTAATTGGCTTTATACAAGGCCTCAATCTGGCCATCAGAGAACTTAGGGGCTTTACAACACCACCTTTGTATCGCGCTATAAATGCCCTGGCCTAGTAATAAAAATAAGCCAGTAAACGGTAGTTTAAGCAGTATGTTTGTTTGTCTATTTGTCTAACCTTTAATATTTTTTTTTACACAGTTGTTGTTGTTAGTTTCTAACATAATCAAATGTGCACGTTTTCCATATTAAGATTTCAAGACTTTTTTTTTCTTTTTTTTTTTTTTTTTTGTGGAAAACGTTGTTCCTTTAGGGAAATGAATGGTTTGGAAATATGAAAAAAAAATAATGTAAACAAATATTTTATTGGAAACAGCAACAACAACAAAAAAAGTATAATTTTTTATTAAAAAAAAAAAAAACAAAATGAAAGTAAAATTATCCATTTTGCCAGTCAGTCAGCCATACAGCATGAAAACAACAACATTTTAATGCATCCAAACGATGCCTAACTTGAGTCTAGTCTCTGTACTGCATCACTAGTAAGGTGCTTTTGTTGTTGTTGTAGCCAAATTTAAAGCAAAAAAAGTGAGATTCAAGGTAGCAATTTTAATAGACCCCTAACTGGAGTCAACTATAAAAATCCCAGCAGAGTTTAAACTTTAAAGGTTTAACAAAACAGGGAAAATAAAAAAGAAAAAAAAATATGATAAAGCATAAGATGCCTATAAAAACAAACAATGATGAGGGCTAGGGCAGGAGCAGCAACAACCGTAAATACGAGTACTTTGGCGACTGTAATAACAGCAACAGCAATAGCAGTGGTAACATTATGACCACCATGTTGTTTGAGAAATTCACTATTAAACTTAAAGTATTTTTCATTTATTTATTTTCTTTATATTTTTGTTTTATTTTGCTTGTTGCAGCTCATAATTCCCTCTCTTTTAGTTTGGAAATGAAATGAAAAAAAGAGTTTGTCTGTTGGTGGTTGACTGGCTGGCTGATTGTAGTTTTTTGTTTTGTTGCAAAGATGTTTTTGATGGCGGCTAAAAAGAAGCGGCATATAACTATCATAACGTTTAAAATTATAATAACTCTATTAAGGCCTTACAACGAGCAACAACACTGCTGCAACAACTGATGTTTAAAATTACGATCAAACAATTTTTTTTTTTTTTTTTTTTTTTTTTTGTAATAATATTTTTCTTGATTTTTTTATATTTGTTATTGTTGTTGGTGTTGTGGTATTAAGTGCTTAGTTTGAGTTTTTGTTTTGTTTTTATTAAACAATTGTTGCAGCATGTGTTTCCCATAAAAATAAAAAAAAAAATTGTGAGAAGGAAAGCCAGCAAAATATTTTAAAACTATTGAAATGGTAGTTGTTTACTTGTGTGTATGAGTGTCTATATAAATAATACTTTGGTGGCATTAAGTAGGTGTAGGCCGCATTATTTATTAAAAAACCGAAATAATAATAAGACAAACCCTTTTCATTATTAGGCTGACCGCCAGCATTGCGCCAACCACCATAAATAATTTTTCTTATGGACATCTTTATAAATCTATAATAAAGTAACAATAAAACAAATTTAAAATATTTTCTAGTAATTTTCATAGCTGTAGCAGCCGAGTAAGTAATAGAACAACCATTTCTTAGCAAGAGCACAAATCGTAGAGCAGAATAAGAAGCACCAAAGTGACATTAAGATAAAATTTAGAATTTCAATTTTCATAATTTTTTTTTTTAATTAAAAACCAGCGAAACTTACACTTAAGTTTTCAATTAAAAATTTACTTTTATTTGCTTAAGTACACTAAAAAAAATTATATTGTCATGAAACAAATTTATTAAAATTCAATGAAATATTTCACTGATTCGCTGATTCTTTGAAATTGTTTCATTGTTTCAATCAAATATTTTACAAATTTTTTAACTTAAAAAATTGCTTAAATTTACTGAACTAGTTTCATTAAATTAATGAATATTTCATTAAATTAATGAACTAGTTTCATTAAATTTATGAATATTTTCTTAAATTTTTAAAAATTTAATTAAATTAATCAATAATTTTTTTAAATTAAACAAAACAATTTTAAAGCATATTTAAACAAAATTCTTTCAGTGTACTAACAAAATAATATTTCGTAAATTCAATCAAAAAAATTAATCAAAATTTTTTTCATTGTTTTTATTAAATATATTATTATTATTTTTCATAAAATTAATGAAATGTTTCATTGAATTCATGGAGTTTTTTTTTTTTTGTTCAATAAAACTAGTCATGGATTATAAGAACTAATTAATTAACAAAATCTTTTCAAACATTTTATAAACTAATTTCATTAAATGGACGAATATTTCAATAAATTAATGAAATATCTTTTTTTGCTAAAAACAATCTTATATTTAAAGAAAATTCTTTCAGTGTACTGGAAAAATAATGTTTCGTAAATTCAACAAAAAAATTAATCAAAATTTTTTTATGGTTTTAATTATATATTTAATTGATTGTGTGAACTAATAAAAATTTTTCATAAAATTAATGAAATGTTTCATTGAATTCATGGAGTTTTTTTTTTGTTCAATAAAACTAGTCATGGATTATAAGAACTAATTAATTAACAAAATCTTTTCAAACATTTTATGAACTAATTTCATTAAATGAATGAATATTTCAATTAATTAAGGAAACGTCTTAAATGCTAAAAAACATCATGGAGGAAATTTGAAGAAAATTCTGCGTACTAAAAGAAATAATGTTTCGTAAATTTAATGAAACAAATTCATTAAAATTAATGAAAAAATTAATGAAATGCTTCATTGAATTCGTGAATTTTTCCTTGGTCTAATGAAACTTATTATTGATTTAAATTGTAATGAGAACTTTCCTTTAGATTAATGGCAAAAATTTTATATTATATTAACAAATTCTCTCAGTGTACTGGCAGAATAATATATGGTAAAGGCACCGAATTCACTAAAATTGGTTCATTGATTTAATGAAAGAAAATATTCATTAATGCAGCATGAAAAAGAAAACAACACTCTTATTGGGAGTTAAATTTTTTAGTGAAAATAAAAATTGAATTTTAATTACAAAAATTCAAAAACTTATATAAAAAAAATTTTCAAGTTTAAGTTCTGCTGAGTATAAATTTTGTTTATTAAAAAAAATATCAAATTATTTGAAGTGGTAAAATAGACTCAAAAGCCAGGCTGTAATAATTTTCCTTATATTTTTTTTATGGCATATATTTTGTTACTTTTTTCCACTTTTTAGTTTCATATTAAATTTTTCATTATTAAAAAAAATAAAATTTTTTTCTCCTTCAGTGAAGTGGCGCACAGTTTTGATCACGACTTTTTTATTAAAAATCCACAAAAAAAAAAAAAAAAACAACTTTATGTATGATTTTTGTTGTTTTATTAAAAATAATTTCTTGTTCGTTGATTCATTCGCTTAAGTGTAGAGTAAGTAATCGTTAGTGCTGTGTTTTTTTTTTTAACAGCAAACCCCCACATTAATGTGGCACTTGAAGTGTAGCAAATGTGTGGCAGTATAAAATATTTTTTTCTGTATTTTTTGCTAATAAAAAGTTTAAAAAATAATTTTTATTTATTTTAGTTTATAAACTGTGAATTTTTATTTATTTTTTTTTTGCTAGACCTCCAAACAGGGGGGTCCAACTGAATTAAAGGAACAAAGTAAACAGAGTTAACACAACTACCACTCACTTAAAAATTTATAACAATTAACATAATCGATATGAAATGTAATTTGTTTCCCATGAAAGATTAAAAATAATAATAAAAATACAGAAACAGAATAGAAGCCACAATGGACTACATGAATGCACGAACGAATGCATGGTGTTATTGGAACGAATTAATAACAAACGAAATTTAAAAGCAAATATGTGTAACATTTTTTTATTTATTTATTTATTTTTTTTAATAATAAAATATATAAATAAAATACTGGGGTATATGGAAATTTCCAAAAAAAATTAAAAATAGTCCAAAATAACTTCTGAGTGTTTGGGTGGAAGATTACAAATCTAGACAGTCTCTTCTTTAAAATGATATCTGTCCCATCCCACAATCTTTAAATGTTCGTTGAGAAGTTGTTAAAATCACTTAGAGCAACACCAAAATAAATCAAAGTTACTTCCGAACGAACCATAAAAGCTTGCAAGATCGAACATATATCATTTTAAAGGGGAGGTCGTCTAGATTTGTAATCTATCATCTAAATGCTCAGAAAGTACTTTGGACTATTTTAAAATTTTTTTTAAATTTCAATACAACGTAGTACTATTGCTATCAGGGATTTTTACCATTCAGCATTTTGCAGAGGTACCACTACCGATTTTGCTAATACAAAGTAATAAAACGAAAAGGAATTTAATCTGTTAGATTGAGACCTCGAAAAGTTTATTTCAAGGACTAAACTGCCAGACAGACGAATGTTTAAGTGGACGACGTTAAATCGACTCCGCTTTATATAAGAACAAATGGACTTATTACGTTCTCACCTTATGAAAAGTATAAAAATAAAACACGATTTGCTCGGTTAAACGATTGAATTATTAAATGATTTTCTATTCATTAAATAAATTGTATTCAGTTCCATAGATAAATTGAATTAAAAAAAGAAATAAGAGAATTTGTTGTCGTTGCGTGCTTCCTTGCATTTCAGTGAACACAATTGCGGGGATGTACTTTTCTTTGCAATCGATGCTTTGGGTATTTCCAATAAATACACTCGAACATAAAGATCAGTAAAGCCAGAGCCAATCCCACTGACATGTAGCCAACAAGAGCATAGAAAAAACTGGAATCAAGTGGTGAATAGTTGTCATCCTCATTGAATACAGTAATATCTCCGCTACGAGTTCCTTCAAAATAAGTTTCTTCCATAAACTTACTGAAAATACCAGTTTCCATTAAATATTTCAAAAATCGATTAAAACGCTTTAGGTGTGGCCAATTAGGTTGCGCTGTGAAAGCAACTGGTGAATAGAAAATAATATCGTCAATCTTATAAGCACGGGGAGTTTTCAGAAAGCGTTGCTGATATTGCACTATATCGAAGTTGTCCTCCCACATAAATGAAGCATACGAATCATTCAAATCACGCTGGGAATTTGTAAGATCATCTAAGTCAACAATCTTGGCCTTTCCCAAAAGTATTTCAGGTAAACCAAGCATATTTTTTGAAAATTCGAAGGTAAACTTTGTCATTAAAATCTCTAAAGATGTCGTTGTTAAGTCCTCCAGCGTTTCAAGCCGCGGCTCATAAACGTTCTCCACCAACAAGCTGGATAGTTTCGCCAAATACAAGTTGGTGAAAATGAAACCATTCACGAACAGCAACAGAAACACCAGTTTCTGGAGCAAACTTTTCACTTTAAAGTCAACTTGAAACTGAGAAAATGTCAAGGCCAACACATATAGAAATGACCTTCCGATATCCACTCTAGAATTACGTTCTTGTCTGTAATAAATAAATGCAACAGCGAGCATAGAGTAGATTACCAGCACAACGATTGAAACTAACGTTGCAGTGCCAAAAGGATAGAAGACGTATAAAGCTTTTGGTATCGGTTCCGGATGAGGCACAACAACATAAACTCTTTGATTCCATAAAACATCACTACCGATACCGAATTCTGTATCAAATATATTGAGTTCTGATGGAAATAAATCGACTCTTTTATTGTTTAGATCAATTTTGATTCGGGGAAATTTGGTTTTTCATAATTGATTTTATATTTTCTTAGTCGAAAGTTGTAATGTTGGGCGAATAAACTGATGGCTTTGTAGTAGTAACCGGCATCAACTAATTTTCCTGAATTATCTTTGTAGTGGAAAGATAAAGGAAATAGTCGAGCCACAGCTGTAATAAGTGGAGTTTTTTTAAAATCGGTTATTTCCCTTCGCTGGATGTAGTCCTCTATTTTCATGATGCTTTGGATTCTGACAACAGGAACTGGATTGTAAGTGAACAGTCCCTGTTTTGTATAAAACAAGACATTCGTAAAACCCGACTTTGAATTTCTTTTAGCCACAATCAATAACTCTTCCGGGTTACCTTCAGGAATTATCCAAAAAATCTGTGTTGACTGCAAAGATTCCAAAGTGTGTTCAACTATTTCGTGGGTTTCATTTAAATTGGAATTTTCTGAAGCTACAATCGTCATGAACTGATGACTCTGTTGTGTTTTGATTTCAGTATCAGTTTTCTGGGTCAGTACCATTACAGGAACTGTTAAAGACTGGATGAGATTTTCTAAATCGCTGTGAATTTCGAGAGCTATGATTGCATTCCATTTGAATTTGAGTTTCTGGTTTAGTTCACTCACGTGATTTATTAAAAGATTTTTTGGTTGTGGCAGATTAAATTTATCAGAAATAATTTCTGCACTTGAAATGGTTGAAAGTAACAGCAAAATGATTAAATTTTTAGAACTCATTTTTTGTTAACTTAGAAGTGGTTTACTAGCGTTTAATTTTACCTTCCAACTGATGATATTCTAGTGGATTTTCTGAGTTTTTATGTTTTAAAATTGTAGTAAATTGATGGGGGGACCGGACCATCATCAATTAATTTGATGTAGATCTTCGCTTAATTTTATTTTAATGCATTCGCCAACTGTTGGACATGACTAAATTGACTTCATAGTTTGTAAAATTCCATTACATGAATACTTTGTATGATGCTTATTGGCCATGAGGAGTGGAAGGTCAATGCACAGTGGTCATTAAAAAAATATTTCTTGTCATTATTTTTTTTAATATTTACACAAGAGGAAGTAAGATTTTGCAATTTTAGCTTGAACGTTGCGATATATCGCATATCTCTTGGTCACTAAATTGTGTCTTGAGCTAACAAAATAACTAAAAGTATTTCTAAAGTTCTTGAATATTTACCATCAACAGAATTGTGGAAAAGTAAAATTATTCGAAGCTACTGTGCACTGAGCAAAATAATTAAACTGAAAGGGTAGCTGTTATTTCGAATCGTCCTTGATTTAATTTTTTTTTTTATATTAAATTTAAAAGCCTGAAACCTGAGTTCACATAATTCCTTTGCTACAGATAACATCGCTTCAAAAAATGAAAGGACAGAAAGGTTTTCCATTATTTTTTAAATGACTTTAAAAAAATTAATTTTTAGTTATTAATGGCTTTTGTGAAATAGAAAACTATAAAAGAGAAATAGACAAAAATGGAATTTAATTAGTCAGCTAGATTATCAGCTTAAAATGTCAACAATTATTTAGTTATTCTTTTAGATTTCTATTCATTTTTTGTCAAACTTCCCTCCTACGTTAATTCAGTTCTTTAACTGTGTGTTAATCAACATTTCCATTGTATGTTAGAGGAGTCAGCTTTCCTCTTCGCCTAATTTTTTTATGTGCCCCACAGAGTCCATACGTACAAGTTAGGTATGACTGTCTTTTGAAAGATTCTGTAAAGTTTCAAAACATTTGCCTACTTAGTTTTTGGATATTGGAATTTAGGGAATTAGGAACAAATTTAAAGGGGAATAATTCTAGTATTTTTAGTTTTATTTATTTAGGAAAATTTTTTAATAAAAATTATAATTTTTGAATTAAATTTGTAGTTGCGACAAAAAGGGCAGAGAGCCCACTATAGAAAGTAAAAAAATAGAAATGGAACCAGTTTTTCACCTTCTCTGCTGTTGTCCTTTGTTTCTGGCTTCAAAACACACATTTCTCGGTGCATATTTTATGAACATCCCACCTGAGATGTCAGGGAAAGGGTTGGGTAACTTTTCAGATATCTTAATGCCACAGGATCTCTAGACTCAGATACTCATTGATAGCCGTCAGACCGTCAGGTTAGCTAACCAACCAAAGATGGTTGCGATTTTTCGCTCATAGCTTTTCCATTTCAATGAATTTAAATGACAGCCTGACGACAACAACAGCTGACCGCTTATTATGCTTTTCGGCGTGTTGGATAAAGACTATAAAAAGTCAATGTCGCCTTCTATAGAGACAAGCTGACACCTCTTCATCGATTCTGTTAATTTTCAGAAATACAGATTAGGATGGTTGTACAATAATGATATTACAAACGGCATTAGAAACTTATCTAAACCTTTGTAGTTTACAGTGAAGGTTATAAAAGTCTAATATTTTCCTCTACTGGTATTTTTAATAATTTGAATGTCAAACAGTAATCGTTTGCTATTCCACGAGCATTATGACATTTCATCACGATGTGCCGCGCATGATCAATTAAGAGACGCTTTCTTTATTATACCCTTTACTGTAAAAGATCCCGTTTGTAATTTGTACATCGTACATGGGACAGCCTATAAGGTACATATATTCTGGATCCTTATGAATAGTGGAGTCGATTTAGCGACTCCATCAAGTCGTTGAAATCAACTTTCTAAGGTCCCTAGGCAACATACAGAAAAGTTTAGTACACCAATCTGTCAGCTGTTTCCGTCAAATTATTGCTAATAAAATTCAGCTAGATCAGTTCATATATGGTGAAACTATGAGTCGAAAGCCGCGACTACCTTTATTTTTGATAATTTTTTGAGTGGGTTTTTTTTCGGGAATTGTGTCTAAACGACGAAAAGGACAAAAACGTGGTATGCAATTTTGTTTAAAATGACAGTCATAATATCTGTGCAAAAATGAGAGCCATAGGTCCACAAATGGCCGAGGAATATCAAAAATACAACCGAAATTTTTTTTCTTTCATTTCTGTTTTGTTTTTTGCGTATTTTATCAAAACAAAAAAGGTAGTACAAAGCTTTTTTCTGCATCATATTAATAGTATCTGGACCAAAACTCAGCTGGATCGGTTTATAAATGGCAAAGCTATTAATCAAAAATAGTGACAACCTCTTCTTTTTTACTATTTTTGGTGGAATTTTTGTCTAAAAAATAAAACGAACAAAAAAAAACGTGGTACCAAGTTTTATTACAAATAAAGATCGATTCAAAAATGGAAAAAATACATCCGAAATGACAGCAGGCAGTTGCTAAACTTTTCAGTGAGTTGAATTGAGACCTCGAAAAGTTGATTTCAAGGACTAAACTGCCAGACAGACGAATGTTTAAGTGGACGACGTTAAATCGACTCCGCTTTATATAAGAACACATAGACTTATTACGTTCTCACCTTATGAAAAGTATAAAAATAAAACACGATTTGCTCGGTTAAACGATTGAATTATTAAATGATTTTCTATTCATTAAATAAATTGTATTCAGTTCCATAGATAAATTGAATTAAAAAAGAAATAAGAGAATTTGCTATCGTTGCGTGCTTCCTTGCATTTCAGTGAACACAATTGCGGGGATGTACTTTTCTTTGCAATCGATGCTTTGGGTATTTCCAATAAATACACTCGAACATAAAGATCAGTAAAGCCAGAGCCAATCCCACTGACATGTAGCCAACAAGAGCATAGAAAAAACTGGAATCAAGTGGTGAATAGTTGTCATCCTCATTGAATACAGTAATATCTCCGCTACGAGTTCCTTCAAAATAAGTTTCTTCCATAAACTTACTGAAAATACCAGTTTCCATTAAATATTTCAAAAATCGATTAAAACGCTTTAGGTGTGGCCAATTAGGTTGCGCTGTGAAAGCAACTGGTGAATAGAAAATAATATCGTCAATCTTATAAGCACGGGGAGTTTTCAGAAAGCGTTGCTGATATTGCACTATATCGTAGTTGTCCTCCCACATAAAGGAAGCATACGACTCATTCAAATCACGCTGTAAATTAGTAATATAATCTATGTCAGCAACCTTTTCCTTTTCCAAAATTATTTCAGGTAAACCAAACAATTTTTTGGAAAATTCGAAAGTAAAATTTGTAACTAAAATTTCTAAAGATGTCGTTGTTAAATCTTCTAGCTTCTCAAGGCGCGGCTCATATACGTTCTCCACCAACAAGCTGGATAGTATCGCTAAATACATGTTGGTGAAAATGAAACCATTCACGAACAGCAACAGAAACACCAGCTTCTGGAGCAAACTTTTCACTTTAAAGTCAACTTGAAACTGAGAAAACGTCAAGGCCAACACATAAAGAAATGACCTTCCAAAATCTACTCTAGAATTACGTTCTTGTCTGTAATTAATAAATGCAACAGCGAGCATAGAGTAGACTACCAGCACAATGATTGAAATTAAGGTTGCAGTGCCAAAAGGATAGAAGACGTATAAAGCTTTTGGTATCGGTTCCGGATGAGGCACAACAACATAAACTCTTTTATTATATAAAACATCGCTACTAGTACCGAACTCATTGTCAAATATATTGATTTCTGATGGAAAAATATCGACTCTTTTATTGTTTAGATCAATTTTGAGTTTGGCCAAATTAGGTTTTTCATAATTGATTTTATATTTTATTAGTCGAAAGTTGTAATGTTTAACGAATAAACTGATGGCTTTGTAGTAGTAACCGGCATCAACTAATTTTCCTGAACGATCTCTGTAATGGAAACATAAAGGAAATAGTCGAGCCACAACTGTAATAAATGGAGTTTTTTTAAAATCGGTTATTTCCCCTCGCTGGATGTAGTCCTCTATTTTCATGATGCTTTGGATTCTGACAACAGGAACTGGATTGTAAGTGAACAGTCCCTGTTTTGTATAAAACAAGACATTCGTAAAACCCGACTTTGAATTTCTTTTAGCCACAATCAATAACTCTTCCGGGTTACCTTCAGGAATTATCCAAAAAATCTGTGTTGACTGCAAAGATTCCAAAGTGTGTTCAACTATTTCGTGGGTTTCATTTAAATTGGAATTTTCTGAAGCTACAATCGTCATGAACTGATGACTCTGTTGTGTTTTGATTTCAGTATCAGTTTTCTGGGTCAGTACCATTACAGGAACTGTTAAAGACTGGATGAGATTTTCTAAATCGCTGTGAATTTCGAGAGCTATGATTGCATTCCATTTGAATTTGAGTTTCTGGTTTAGTTCACTCACGTGATTTATTAAAAGATTTTTTGGTTGTGGCAGATTAAATTTATCAGAAATAATTTCTGCACTTGAAATGGTTGAAAGTAACAGCAAAATGATTAAATTTTTAGAACTCATTTTTTGTTAACTTAGAAGTGGTTTACTAGCGTTTAATTTTACCTTCCAACTGATGATATTCTAGTGGATTTTCTGAGTTTTTATGTTTTAAAATTGTAGTAAATTGATGGGGGGACCGGACCATCATCAATTAATTTGATGTAGATCTTCGCTTAATTTTATTTTAATGCATTCGCCAACTGTTGGACATGACTAAATTGACTTCATAGTTTGTAAAATTCCATTACATGAATACTTTGTATGATGCTTATTGGCCATGAGGAGTGGAAGGTCAATGCACAGTGGTCATTAAAAAAATATTTCTTGTCATTATTTTTTTTAATATTTACACAAGAGGAAGTAAGATTTTGCAATTTTAGCTTGAACGTTGCGATATATCGCATATCTCTTGGTCACTAAATTGTGTCTTGAGCTAACAAAATAACTAAAAGTATTTCTAAAGTTCTTGAATATTTACCATCAACAGAATTGTGGAAAAGTAAAATTATTCGAAGCTACTGTGCACTGAGCAAAATAATTAAACTGAAAGGGTAGCTGTTATTTCGAATCGTCCTTGATTTAATTTTTTTTTTTATATTAAATTTAAAAGCCTGAAACCTGAGTTCACATAATTCCTTTGCTACAGATAACATCGCTTCAAAAAATGAAAGGACAGAAAGGTTTTCCATTATTTTTTAAATGACTTTAAAAAAATTAATTTTTAGTTATTAATGGCTTTTGTGAAATAGAAAACTATAAAAGAGAAATAGACAAAAATGGAATTTAATTAGTCAGCTAGATTATCAGCTTAAAATGTCAACAATTATTTAGTTATTCTTTTAGATTTCTATTCATTTTTTGTCAAACTTCCCTCCTACGTTAATTCAGTTCTTTAACTGTGTGTTAATCAACATTTCCATTGTATGTTAGAGGAGTCAGCTTTCCTCTTCGCCTAATTTTTTTATGTGCCCCACAGAGTCCATACGTACAAGTTAGGTATGACTGTCTTTTGAAAGATTCTGTAAAGTTTCAAAACATTTGCCTACTTAGTTTTTGGATATTGGAATTTAGGGAATTAGGAACAAATTTAAAGGGGAATAATTCTAGTATTTTTAGTTTTATTTATTTAGGAAAATTTTTTAATAAAAATTATAATTTTTGAATTAAATTTGTAGTTGCGACAAAAAGGGCAGAGAGCCCACTATAGAAAGTAAAAAAATAGAAATGGAACCAGTTTTTCACCTTCTCTGCTGTTGTCCTTTGTTTCTGGCTTCAAAACACACATTTCTCGGTGCATATTTTATGAACATCCCACCTGAGATGTCAGGGAAAGGGTTGGGTAACTTTTCAGATATCTTAATGCCACAGGATCTCTAGACTCAGATACTCATTGATAGCCGTCAGACCGTCAGGTTAGCTAACCAACCAAAGATGGTTGCGATTTTTCGCTCATAGCTTTTCCATTTCAATGAATTTAAATGACAGCCTGACGACAACAACAGCTGACCGCTTATTATGCTTTTCGGCGTGTTGGATAAAGACTATAAAAAGTCAATGTCGCCTTCTATAGAGACAAGCTGACACCTCTTCATCGATTCTGTTAATTTTCAGAAATACAGATTAGGATGGTTGTACAATAATGATATTACAAACGGCATTAGAAACTTATCTAAACCTTTGTAGTTTACAGTGAAGGTTATAAAAGTCTAATATTTTCCTCTACTGGTATTTTTAATAATTTGAATGTCAAACAGTAATCGTTTGCTATTCCACGAGCATTATGACATTTCA
The DNA here is from genome assembly GCA_947397855.1 of Thelaira solivaga. NCBI lineage: Eukaryota > Metazoa > Arthropoda > Insecta > Diptera > Tachinidae > Thelaira > Thelaira solivaga. Next base: position 63,776,705 of record OX377613.1, read on the forward strand.
TCACGATGTGCCGCGCATGATCAATTAAGAGACGCTTTCTTTATTATACCCTTTACTGTAAAAGATCCCGTTTGTAATTTGTACATCGTACATGGGACAGCCTATAAGGTACATATATTCTGGATCCTTATGAATAGTGGAGTCGATTTAGCGACTCCATCAAGTCGTTGAAATCAACTTTCTAAGGTCCCTAGGCAACATACAGAAAAGTTTAGTACACCAATCTGTCAGCTGTTTCCGTCAAATTATTGCTAATAAAATTCAGCTAGATCAGTTCATATATGGTGAAACTATGAGTCGAAAGCCGCGACTACCTTTATTTTTGATAATTTTTTGAGTGGGTTTTTTTTCGGGAATTGTGTCTAAACGACGAAAAGGACAAAAACGTGGTATGCAATTTTGTTTAAAATGACAGTCATAATATCTGTGCAAAAATGAGAGCCATAGGTCCACAAATGGCCGAGGAATATCAAAAATACAACCGAAATTTTTTTTCTTTCATTTCTGTTTTGTTTTTTGCGTATTTTATCAAAACAAAAAAGGTAGTACAAAGCTTTTTTCTGCATCATATTAATAGTATCTGGACCAAAACTCAGCTGGATCGGTTTATAAATGGCAAAGCTATTAATCAAAAATAGTGACAACCTCTTCTTTTTTACTATTTTTGGTGGAATTTTTGTCTAAAAAATAAAACGAACAAAAAAAAACGTGGTACCAAGTTTTATTACAAATAAAGATCGATTCAAAAATGGAAAAAATACATCCGAAATGACAGCAGGCAGTTGCTAAACTTTTCAGTGAGTTGAATTGAGACCTCGAAAAGTTGATTTCAAGGACTAAACTGCCAGACAGACGAATGTTTAAGTGGACGACGTTAAATCGACTCCGCTTTATATAAGAACACATAGACTTATTACGTTCTCACCTTATGAAAAGTATAAAAATAAAACACGATTTGCTCGGTTAAACGATTGAATTATTAAATGATTTTCTATTCATTAAATAAATTGTATTCAGTTCCATAGATAAATTGAATTAAAAAAGAAATAAGAGAATTTGCTATCGTTGCGTGCTTCCTTGCATTTCAGTGAACACAATTGCGGGGATGTACTTTTCTTTGCAATCGATGCTTTGGGTATTTCCAATAAATACACTCGAACATAAAGATCAGTAAAGCCAGAGCCAATCCCACTGACATGTAGCCAACAAGAGCATAGAAAAAACTGGAATCAAGTGGTGAATAGTTGTCATCCTCATTGAATACAGTAATATCTCCGCTACGAGTTCCTTCAAAATAAGTTTCTTCCATAAACTTACTGAAAATACCAGTTTCCATTAAATATTTCAAAAATCGATTAAAACGCTTTAGGTGTGGCCAATTAGGTTGCGCTGTGAAAGCAACTGGTGAATAGAAAATAATATCGTCAATCTTATAAGCACGGGGAGTTTTCAGAAAGCGTTGCTGATATTGCACTATATCGAAGTTGTCCTCCCACATAAATGAAGCATACGAATCATTCAAATCACGCTGGGAATTTGTAAGATCATCTAAGTCAACAATCTTGGCCTTTCCCAAAAGTATTTCAGGTAAACCAAGCATATTTTTTGAAAATTCGAAGGTAAACTTTGTCATTAAAATCTCTAAAGATGTCGTTGTTAAGTCCTCCAGCGTTTCAAGCCGCGGCTCATAAACGTTCTCCACCAACAAGCTGGATAGTTTCGCCAAATACAAGTTGGTGAAAATGAAACCATTCACGAACAGCAACAGAAACACCAGTTTCTGGAGCAAACTTTTCACTTTAAAGTCAACTTGAAACTGAGAAAATGTCAAGGCCAACACATATAGAAATGACCTTCCGATATCCACTCTAGAATTACGTTCTTGTCTGTAATAAATAAATGCAACAGCGAGCATAGAGTAGATTACCAGCACAACGATTGAAACTAACGTTGCAGTGCCAAAAGGATAGAAGACGTATAAAGCTTTTGGTATCGGTTCCGGATGAGGCACAACAACATAAACTCTTTGATTCCATAAAACATCACTACCGATACCGAATTCTGTATCAAATATATTGAGTTCTGATGGAAATAAATCGACTCTTTTATTGTTTAGATCAATTTTGATTCGGGGAAATTTGGTTTTTCATAATTGATTTTATATTTTCTTAGTCGAAAGTTGTAATGTTGGGCGAATAAACTGATGGCTTTGTAGTAGTAACCGGCATCAACTAATTTTCCTGAATTATCTTTGTAGTGGAAAGATAAAGGAAATAGTCGAGCCACAGCTGTAATAAGTGGAGTTTTTTTAAAATCGGTTATTTCCCTTCGCTGGATGTAGTCCTCTATTTTCATGATGCTTTGGATTCTGACAACAGGAACTGGATTGTAAGTGAACAGTCCCTGTTTTGTATAAAACAAGACATTCGTAAAACCCGACTTTGAATTTCTTTTAGCCACAATCAATAACTCTTCCGGGTTACCTTCAGGAATTATCCAAAAAATCTGTGTTGACTGCAAAGATTCCAAAGTGTGTTCAACTATTTCGTGGGTTTCATTTAAATTGGAATTTTCTGAAGCTACAATCGTCATGAACTGATGACTCTGTTGTGTTTTGATTTCAGTATCAGTTTTCTGGGTCAGTACCATTACAGGAACTGTTAAAGACTGGATGAGATTTTCTAAATCGCTGTGAATTTCGAGAGCTATGATTGCATTCCATTTGAATTTGAGTTTCTGGTTTAGTTCACTCACGTGATTTATTAAAAGATTTTTTGGTTGTGGCAGATTAAATTTATCAGAAATAATTTCTGCACTTGAAATGGTTGAAAGTAACAGCAAAATGATTAAATTTTTAGAACTCATTTTTTGTTAACTTAGAAGTGGTTTACTAGCGTTTAATTTTACCTTCCAACTGATGATATTCTAGTGGATTTTCTGAGTTTTTATGTTTTAAAATTGTAGTAAATTGATGGGGGGACCGGACCATCATCAATTAATTTGATGTAGATCTTCGCTTAATTTTATTTTAATGCATTCGCCAACTGTTGGACATGACTAAATTGACTTCATAGTTTGTAAAATTCCATTACATGAATACTTTGTATGATGCTTATTGGCCATGAGGAGTGGAAGGTCAATGCACAGTGGTCATTAAAAAAATATTTCTTGTCATTATTTTTTTTAATATTTACACAAGAGGAAGTAAGATTTTGCAATTTTAGCTTGAACGTTGGGATATATCGCATATCTCTTGGTCACTAAATTGTGTCTTGAGCTAACAAAATAACTAAAAGTATTTCTAAAGTTCTTGAATATTTACCATCGACAGAATTGTGGAAAAGTAAAATTATTCGAAACTACTGTGCACTGAGCAAAATAATTAAACTGAAAGGGATTTTTGAAATGCTTTTAATGAATAAAAATTGACCTACACGTGGTAGCTGTGATTTCGAATCGTCCTTGATTTATTTTTTTTTTAATTTAAAAACACTGAATCCTTTGTTCACATAATGCCTTTGCTACAGGTTACATCGCTTCAAAAAATGAAAGGACAGAAAGGTTTTCCATTATTTTTTAAATGACTTTAAAAAAATTAATTTTTAGTTATTAATGGCTTTTGTGAAATAAAAAATTATAAAAGAGAAATAGACAAAAATGAAATTTAATTATTCAGCTAGATTATCAGCTTAAAAGAACAACAATTGTTTTTATTACATATTTTTCTTTGCACTTTAGTTCATATACTGAATATGTACCTATTACCAATAATATTTCCATGCAATTCCATGTCATAATATTTTGTTTATTATTGAATTTCTGACGGTTTATTTTTTGAAATGCAGAAAAGTTGATATTAACCCCAGACACTCTGGACGGATTGAGGTCGTTTGAATTTAAGTAAACTTGAGAAATCTGTGTGTATTTCTACACCAAACTATTTTTGATTTTTAATGTTTTTCGCCATGTCACAACTTTGGAAACGTTTTTAAATAGCATTTTAAGGAAGCCGTACATTTTTTGAATTCATTTTCAAAATATATTTATTAATGAGTAAAACCCAAATTTTTTTTTTTAATCCGTAGAAGATTTACTGAGTTTTTAAATTTTTTATTAAAGCAAAATTTTTGTAGCATTACAATTTTTGGCAATTCCACTGAAAAATATTGTGAAATCATTTTTATTTTTTCCTTCAAATGATTTTTCCATTGTAACCATTTCGAGGTGAAAATGTTCGCCTTGTTCATCGCTGGCAAAAATTCCAAATGTGAATTTTCTTTAATAAAAGCCAAATTATTGTTTTTCGGTAATCATTTTGTGTAAAGAAATTAAGTTTTTTAGTGTCTCCCTTTAAATCCACAGCTTCCAATGCCTAAATTATTTATGATAAAAATCACAAAAAATTATTTTTAGTTTAATAAATTAAAAACAACAACAGCAACAGCAAAAAGTTTAAGGTTTTTTATGGTGGCCTTTATTATACAAAAGTAAAGTGATTGTTTACAAAATATGAAAAAATAAAACAAATAAATTGTTTAAACGATACGAAACTATTAATTTATCATAATCAGTTTGATTGATTTGTTCATTATGGAACGTTAAAAACATTAATCGAAAGCAATCAAGTTGCATCATCATCAGATTGTATGTGTTAACAGTTCGTTTGCTTATATTTATGACTGACTGGATTTATTAAATCTAAAGTCTAAATAAACAGTGCTGTAACTAGAGGCTGGATAGCTTAAAGTTTTTATTTTTAATTGAATTTTGTATTTTTTTTTTGGTTACATGACGACTTAAAGGCGTAACTTTCGTAATAGATTTTGACTATTTATTGTTGAATTTTAACTAGAAGGTCATCTTCAGCCAAATCATCTACTAAATACTTTTTCCTAATGAAGTGTGAAAGACCTCCAAATAAAAATAAAAAAATAATTTCACACAAATTATTCTTAATACATAAAAATATAAATTTTATAAGACACCGTGTCCCAGTTAAACGCATGCTTTGTTTGAACTTTGTAAATGATTTAAATTTTTTTTTTTTTTTCAAAACTAGTTACTTACACTTTAGCCGAAATAATGTACTGGTATGTACTTTCGGAAGAACCTAAGAAGATTATGAGATGAGACAAATATCATTTTTAAGGGAAAATTGTCTAAATTTATAATCTATCGCCCAAATCCTCAGAAATTACTCTAGATTATTTCAAAAATTTTTTTTCAAGTTTCCAAATACTTTAGTTATCTTGCTCTGGAAATTTTTACCATTCCCCTTTTTGCGGAAGTACCATTCCCTAGTTTGCACTTGGAAATTACCAAAACTAAAAGTAATTTAATTTGTCGTTTCTAAGCTTTCTGAAAGTATTTTCACATTTTCATAAAAATTCGTAGTTTTTATTTTATGATGCAAATCAACAAAATTCCTTAAAAGAAAATTCAAACATTTTTTAAAAATAATCCAAAATAATTTCTGAGTATTCGGCTGATAGATTACAAATCTAGACGACCTCCCCTTTAGAATAATATGTGTCCTATCCCGTAATTTTTTATAGGTCGTCCGGAGGTCGCACTGAAGTATATGGACAATTTCAAAAAAATTTCAAAATAATCCAAAGTAACTTCTGAACGGACCATAGAAGATTGCTAGATGGGACATATATCATTTTAAAGGGGAGGTCGTTTCGATTCGTAATCTATCGTCTAAATACACCAAAATTACTTTGAACTATTTTTAAAATTTTTTTTAAATTTCCATATACCCCCGTGCTGTTGCTTTGCGGGATTTTTACAAATTACCCACTTTGCCGAGGTACCATTCCCGATTTTGCCCATTAAAATTTCCAAAATCAAAAATTAATTTAATCTGTAAGCTTTAAAATTTCTGGAAGTGTTTTAACATTTTCCAAAAACCTCTTAGTTTTTATTTTATGATTCAAAACGGAAACTGCCAAAATCCTTGAGAAAAACAGTACTGGGTGTATGGAAATTTCAAAAAAAATTTAAAAATAATCCAAAGTAACTTCTGAGTATTTCGGCGGTAGATTACAAATTTAGAGAGTCTGCCCTTTAAAATGATATCTGTCCCATCCTACAATCTTTATTGGTTCGTTGAAAAGTTGCTAAAATCCCTCAGAGCAACAACACTATTTATACAGCTCTCTTATCAAGCGATTTTAATTCTTTCGTGTTTAATGCTGTTTCAGTGCAGTCGTTGATCTACCTTAAACAGATTTCTATTGAAATATTAAAATACCCATTACCAATAATTATGTTGGTATTTATGTAGGTCAGAAAGAAAAATTAATGATTACTTTTCTTTCACAATTGCTTTTTAAAAAAAAAAAATTTTTTTATAAATGAAATTCTTAAGAAATAAAAACAATATGTAATTGATCATGGTTTAAAATCAAATTGCAATCACATTATTGTAACTAAAGCGAGCATAAAAATAAATGATTGAGATTTAACATAAAACAGGGGAAAAAACAAAAGTTGCTAAACAAAAGAAATTATTAAGAAAGAAATGAAAAATAAAAGTAATCAAAAGTCATATGAACCACGACCACGAAAAAATAAGATTCATTTAAATCAATGAATGGCAAACTAATCACATCATTATCATCAATGATGTGGTAGTTGGAGAAAGCCTCTGCTAATGATGTGATATGGAAAGGTCATATGCAGTGAAGCCAGCAATTGATCAGACAATTCACTCAATAATATTTTGTATAATTTTTTTTTCTGTTAAAGTGTCTGTATGTGGGTAATTGTGTTGTGCTGTAACCATAACGTTGACGATCATGATGGGGTTTATTTGATTTGTATGATCGGTCGGTCAGTTGGTTGGTTGGTCAGTGTAAAAGAAATTAAGTAAAAAAAAAAAAAATTCAAAATATTGATTTTTTTAATAGTTAATATTTTTCTGCAGTTTTTGTTTTTGTTTTTTTATTATTTATAAACTGTTAATTTAATGTGCTTAAAAATTACTTTTTCACTGGCTTATGAAGTTTTGCACGTACTTTATATTAAAATTCAGGTTAAATAATTTCTAACATTGAGAGGCTTAAAAGAGAAAAGAAAAAAGTGAAATTTAAAATTCATCGATTGAAAGTTTTATTATTATTAGATTTTTTGATTGTGAGAATTAAATTTTTGGCCAATTAAAAATTCATTTGTGATAATCAAAGTTTCTGTTGCAGCAACCAGAATTCAACAATACCCTCTAAAGTTTTGTTCTCTTAAAAATATTTTGATTTTAGTTCTAAGAGTCTCTCATCTGATTGTATGAAATGTTTGTTCGTTTCTTTGGTTGATTTCGGGGTAGCCAATGATTACGTTTTTAAGTGTTCGGTCAGTTGCTTATTTCTAATTAATAAAATTTTATTTTATAGTTTATGAATTAACTTCATTTCAGTTTTTCTATAAGTTCAAGTGTAATAATTTTTTTTTAAATTTTAATAACAGCTTTAAAGCTGAACCACTGAAGATGTTGCCTTAATAAACCCTCACGAATACAAACCACAAGATACTTTAAGGTGTCATTAAGCAAAATTGTAATATTTTTTTACTCCTAAAAAGTAACAAAAGCAACTCAAAATATTTTCACACTTAAATTCCAAAGTAATTAACCTAAAAAATCAGCTTAAGCTTAACCATGAGTAACAAAAAAAAAATTATAAAAAATCAAATTAAATTTAATAATAAAAAAAATTAACAACTAAATTTTATAATTTACAAAATTCATATAAAAACAAAAATATTGAATGTGAAATCCTTTAAAAATTTAATTTCTGCATTAAAAAAGAAATAGCGCTTAAGTCCACTTAAATAAAAATTGATTTGTGATTATAACTTTATTATTCTGGTTCAGGGGTGAACATATCACCATAAGTTGTAGAGCTTGAAATTAAAAAATATTCTTCTATAAGCTTCTCTGGTAGAAACGCTTGTGCTGAAGACAATAGTCTTCAATGGTACTGGCTGGCGCTGAGCCTGCAACTACATTGAAAAAGCAATTTCAGTTGTGAGAACCAAACAAAAATTCAGTTATGATACGAATTCTTTATTCGCAATAATTAAAAATGGGTCTTACAGCTTGAAATATTTTTAAGAAAACAATACTTTGAACTGTGCTATCGAATTATGGTTGCTACAATTAAAAAAATTTGATTATCAGAACTGAATTTTTGTTTGAAAAGTAATTTAGTTTTTATAAACGAATCGGTTGTGAGAACTAAATTTGTTTCCAAACAAAAATTCATTTGTGATAATCAAATTTTTCAGTTGTAGCAAATAGAATTCGATAATACAAATCAAAAATAAGTTTTGTTAAAAATATTTCGAACGGTAAGACCAAATTTCTACTCTCAAGATTAAAAAATTCGATTATCACAACTGAATTTTTAATTGGAAACAAATTTAGTTTTCACAACCGAAGTTGTTTTCTGTGTGTGTGCACAGGCTTAAAGTTGTGACTTTAAAACTCATGCTAAAAATTACAAGAAACTACATACAAAACAACTTCGGTTGTGAGTACTAAATTTTGGTTTCATTCAAGAATTTAGTTGTGATAAAAAAATTTTTTTAGTTGTAGTAACCATAATTTAATTCTCCCAAAAATATTTTCAGCTTTAAAAGCGATTTTCTGTTTTCACGATAAAAAATTGGGACGGTGACAATTGAATTTTTAGATTATAATTTGGTTGTCACAACAGAAGTTCTTTTCTCAGAGGAAGGAGAATCTAACTGAAATCATTCTAGGACGATTAAAAATGAATAGCCGTGACTTAATTACTTATTAGAGTCTCACAATATCTGGGCTAATAAGGAAAAGTAGCTTAAGTCGATTTAGGTAAAAAGTTACTAGTTGACTCAATAACTTTTTGAAATGTTAAGGCGGTATAAGAACATCCCAACAAAAGTAATACCGTTTGCTAGAATCAAAATAATTTTGTAAGAAAATTGTTAAAGTTTTTAAAATTTGTAAACCTTAATAAGAGACAAGAGGTTTTTCATATTATCACAGATTTATTTATTTATCTCACAATTTATTTGAAAATTTTTGTGTAACCAACCAGCCCAACAATTAATTAATTATAATTATCCTTAAAAAAAAGTTTCACTTTTAAGCAGCAACTTGCTAATAAATAAATAACGAAATTAAAAAAAAAATCACTTAGCAATTTCAGCAGTACGTAGGCGATAATGCTGCCTAAGATGGTTTTATTTTATTATTTTCAACACCATCTCCGTTTTATATATTCTTAACCAAAAAAAATCAGTAACATGAAAAATATATTTTTTTGAAGTAACAACTGACAGCCATCATTCTTGCGGATTTATAATTCAGCCAATTTAATAAAATGTTGCACAACAACAAAACTATATTCTTTTACAATAAAAAATAAAAAATGCAGAACTTGCAAGGTATAATATCAATTGAGACTGTCTCAGTAAAAGTGCACTTTTTATTTTTTTTAATAAAACACGATTTTTTTTAAAGAGTTGCGATTGTTTTGTTGGACTGTAAAGAAGACATGTTCCTATTAAGTACGAAAAAATATTCGTAGGGGCAATTTGCAAATACTCAGAAGTTATTTTGGACTATTTTTAAAAAAAATTTTAAATTTCTATATACGCCAGTGATGTTGCTTTGAAGAATTTTAGCGACTTCCTGACGAGCCTTAAAAGGTTACGGGACGGGAAACATATCATTTTAAACAAGAGGTCGTCTAGATTTGTAATCTACCGCCGAAATACTCAGAAGTTTTTTTGAACTATTAAATTTTTTTTTTTTTTAACTTCCACATATCTGTTCTTCTCAAGGATTTTGGCAGTTTCCGTTTGCATCATAAAATAAAAAATACGAAGTTTTCAGAAAATGTTAAAACACTTCCGGAAAGGTTAGAGCCTACAGATTAAATTAATTTTTGATTTTGAAATATTTCATGGGCAAAGTGGGGAATTGTAAAAACCCTCAAAGCACGGGGGTATATGGAAATTTAAAAAAATTTTTAAAAATAGTTCAAAGTAATTTCTGTCAATTTAGGCGATAGATTACAAATCTAGACGACCTCCCCTTTAAAATGATATATGGTTCGTCCGCAAGTTAATTTTAATTATTTTGAAATTTTTATATACCCCAGTGCTTATGCTCTGAGTGATTTTAGCACCTTCCCAACGAACCATTAAAGATTGTGGGATGGGACATACATTATTTTAAAGGGGAGGTCAACCAAATTTGTAGTCTACTGCCCAAATACTCAGAACTTACTTTAGACTATTTTTAAAATTTTTTTTTGAAATTCTATATACGCCAGGGATGTTGCTTTAAAGAATTTTAGACTACAGAATGGGACACATAGCATTTTAAAGGGAATGTCGTCTAGATTGATGAACCAAACGTTTTTTGTCCGTCAAAAATTCTGATGCCTATACAAAATGTATAAATCATATCGAAATAACTTGACAGCAGTGCTGAACTTTTGGAAAATCAAAATTTTGACAGCGAGTTTTGTAGTGAAGTTGGCTGTAAAACAATTTGTTTTGTTATTATTGACCAGTAATGACATTTCAGCTGGTTTTTAATTTAGCGCTTTTAACTTTATTTTTGTTTGTCTTTAGTGGGTTTTATTAAACAAGATGATTAACACTATTGTAGAGAATACGCACCGCCCGCACCCTTAACATAAATTCTGAGTGTTAAAAAAAACGCTACATTTGCTGTGGCAATTTAGATTGGTCTGTTACTAGTTTTCTTAAGCTGTTCATTCCCTAATTTAAAACACTTGATTTCTTAGCTGATCATTTTATTTATTTACATTCTTGTTAGCCAGAAAATGTACTCGTTCATTTCATGTTGTTATTGTTATTTTTGTCGCAAGTTGTATAACGCTTGCTTTATTTTAAGCATTTATGTTGTTGTTTACTTGTATGTTGTTGTGCTTAATAATGTCTGCTGCAAATCATGTTGAATTTTGGTTTAAATATAATTTGTGCGCTTAAATTTTTTCGTTTTTTTTTTATTTTGACTTTTTTTTTTTTGGTTGTGGCAGGTATATTTTATGATTTTTACAGTTTTACATTGAACATTAAACAGACAGCCAGCCACAATATTAAATTACCAATCATCACCGCAAAAGAAGAGAGCAGTTATGTTGCAAAAAGAGAAAAACGGAATTATTACTTTAACCCAAATAAAGTTTTAACCCTGTAAATTACACTTTACTTGCTTGAGCTAAGTCTCCGCTTGTATGTGTGTGTGTGTGTCTGTGCGAGTGTTTAAATTAATCAAACTGATCATTATTTGCGTCTTGATTTCTTTTTCTTGAAAATTAATAATAATATTTTAAACAAAAAACTGAAATAAAAAAAAGATCTTTATTGTGTACTGGCATTTTAAAGAAAATCACAGTAATTTTTTTATTATTATTTTTTCTTTCATTTGTTTTCAGGCAATTTTTGCCGAAAAAAAATTTTATTATCAAATTTTGTTAAAAAAATATTTTTGTGGAATTAATTTTAATGTTGTCTTTTCAGCCATTAAGTTATTTTTTTTTTTTTATATTTTAAGATTTATTAGGTGATGGTTATAGTTAAAAGTTTTTATGTTTGAGTCTTATTCACTCCTAGTTATTCTCTTTATACATGTTTCGTTAATAATAATTTCAGTTTTAAGTATCATTTATTTTGCGCTGTTTGTTGACTTGCAAAAATTTTGTAACAAGTTTTAGCTGTTATTGTTGTTGTGCTAAATAGTCTAGCTAGTTGCCGTATTTTAAGTTTTTTCTTTTATAATTAAAAGCAAACTCTAGGTATTAAGGCTGCCATTGTTCTAAATCTCAGAAAAAATAGTTTCAAACTCTAAACTGAAGCTTCAACAGGATATTTACAATATCGGGTTGGAGGAGCTAAATTTGTTACCAATAAATTTTTCCCTTGTAATAATCAAGCTAAATTAGTAGGTAGCGTTCCAACTTTTTAATCTAAGGGTCATTGGTTTGATTCTTGCCTGGGTGTTTTCTGCAGACAAGCCAAGAAGCTTCATCGATTTGTGTTTTTTTTAAGTGGTTTTTATTACGCAAAATGATTTTAAATTATTTAGGTTTTCACGCTGGACGCCAAAATACCGCAACTCTTGCCGCGGTCTATCATAGTTGTAACTAGTCGTGTTACTAATATGCCTGTATCCAAAAATCTGGCAATATTTAGCTTCACCAGTAGCCCCACTTTTATTTAAGAAACTTTATTACACTATCATAAGCACAACACACCTCGTTATGATTATTTTGTTTTAAGTGAAGTAATAAAAAAGTTGTTTTTTTAATTTTATTTTCCAGTATTCTAGACACTGTTTATTAATGTTATGGCTGGTGCTTTTAAATCAAACTCGCACAAACCTAGGCAGCTCGATTTCTGTATAAAACAAAAAAAAAAATCTACATAAAATATGAATGTCAGTTCTTAATAGTTCATGTTGCAATTAATTACGTTTTTCTGCTGCATGATAAAACAAGTTTCTTATTTTGGAATTACCCGTATATTAAAACAAAAAAAAAACTGAAATAAATTAAAAGTTGCAGCAAAATCCTTGTTTATTACTTATAAAAAAACAGTTGGAAAGTTCTTTGTAATGCACAAAATAAACGCAACTGTAAAGGAGTTGATGTCTCAAAGGTTTTTGTTTTTTTTTTTCCTTTAAGTTTAAGCATGCAAAATATTTGTAACAAAGTTTTTTTTTTTATAAAAATAAAACTTTGTTGGTTACAATTCAAGTGCAATTTGTTAAAAAAAAAAATTCAACGATTTGCATAAGCTGTCGTTTACCTGTCGTTAAAGAATTTTTGCTTCTATGGCATGCACAGGACCTGCTGTTACTTTAACACTAAATTATGCTAGTGAAGCATTTTAGCTACATGATTGTGTTATTGATTTTAAAATTTTAATTGAATTGAATTAACAAAATATTTAATTAATATGACAATTACTTAATCAATATGATGATTATTTAATAAAGACAATATTTACAACTGATTAATTGATAATGAATAAATATTTATATTGATTTAATTCATTTAATTAACCATTTCATTGATTTAATTACATATTTAAATTATTTAATTTAATATTTAATTCATTTAATTAAATATTTAATTGATTAAATTAAATATTTAATTCATTTAATTAAATATTTAATTCATTCAATTGAATATGTAATTGTTTTAATTCACATAATTAAATATTTAATTCATTCAATTAAATATTTAATTAATTTAGTTGAAATAATTTATTGAATTAAATATTTAATTGAATCAATTGAATATTTAAATCATTTAATTAAATATTTAATTGATTCAATTAAATATTTAATTCATTCAATTGAATATTTAATGCATTCAATTAAATATTTAATGCATTCAATTGAATATTTAATTGACTTATTTATTTTCATTAAATGTTTAATTGATTTAATTAAATTATTGGTTTAATTAAATATTTAATTAATTCAATTGAATATTTAATTCATTTAATTACATATTTAATTCAATCAATCGAAAATTTAATTCATTCAGTTAAATATTTAATTGAATTCAATTAAATATTTAATGCATTCAATGGAATATTTAGTTTGTTTAATTAATTTAATTAAATGTTTAATTAATTTAATTATATAATTGATTTAATTAAATATTTAATTGAATCAATTAAATGTTTAATTCAATAAATTAATTTAATTAAATATTTTATTGATTCAATTAATGTTTAATTAAATCAATTATTTTAATTCACTTAATTAAATATTTATATAATTTATTTAAATATTTAATTTATTTAATTAAATATTTAATTGAATCAACCACATATTTAATTAATTTAATTAAATAATTAATTAAACTAAATATTTAATTCACATAATTAAATATTTAATTGATTTAATTAAATATTTAATTGTGTATATCACAGGCTATCTATTTCGATCCCAAACAAAGAAATCCAGTCACTCTTTGATTGCGGAAAAACGTCGCAATATCTTTGACTTACCTTGCCTTGGCTCTCTTTTATTTTTTTGTAGCATAACTTATCATAATTCATCATGCTGCCACAATAACAGTTTCCTAAATAAAGAAAAACTGTTGTTAAATATAAATGACATTTGAAAAACGCAACCTGATACCCCATTTAAAGCAGCAACAAATGACAATAGAAAAAAATAATTTGTTTTCTAATAAAAACACAGAATACAGCCAGGATGTGGATTGCCAGTTTGATAGGTTAGTGAGAAAAAATGTTTCAGAGTTTTTCATAATGCTTACGATATCGTTCGATTTTCTTTTAAACAGAATTTTAGGGTAAACATTTTTTTTCTATTAAGCAGCAAAATGAGCTGTATTTCGCTTAAAGTTTTATAGAAATTAACTATAATTTTCTATATAGTAAAACTGGTAACAACATTCTGTGCTTATTCTTTTATTATTTTTTAAGCCCCTGTAAATGTTTTTAAAATTATTGTCCATCTAAATACTTCTCTTAGCAGTTTCTTTAACACTTTAAAATTTTTTTCTAGAACAACACTTTTTTGTTGATTTTATTCTAAAATTAAAAAAGAAAAACAGATTTTCTTTCTACTTTCATTTTGGCACATTTCCATTTTGTTGAACAGCTTCTATTATCATTTAATTTGTTAATTTTTTTTGAGTGTTTTGTTGTTGTTATCACAGTTTATCATGATTTGCCTAATATTTTCAAGTACACAAACTCAAACACAGAAAAAAATCACTATTATTCAGTTAAACAATAATAGACAGACTCAGACACACACACAGAGGCTACACCTATCTCCAATCCAAATAGTTTAAGATGCCGTGAGAGTATTCTGATAGTTTAGCGTTAACAAATATTCAGTTCAGGACAGTTATTATGACTTTCTTAAAGAAAAGAAAATAAAAATACAGTAAAATTTCACTAAGCGAAACTTGAAAGAAAAAGCGTTGTAAGATAAGTCATGTTTCAGTGCGCATTTGATTATCACAACCGAATTTTTGATTAAAAACAAATTGATTTCTCACAAGTAAAGTTTTTCTCTGTGTGTGATACTATAAAACGGGTGATAGCTTTACTTTTTATGTTTGTATTCAAGTGTAGATCAAATTTAGTTCTCACAACCAAAGTTATTTTCTCAGTACAGTTAAAGCAATAATTTTTTTGCTCTTTTAATTTTCCTTTTTTTATCTTGTCTTAAATGTTTATATGCTTGCAATGTTGCTCACCTGACAGTAGTACTGATCATCTAATCCTGTATGCTTTAACTTGATAACAAGGACAATTTCAAATTAAAACTTTAATCCTTCTGACTGTGTGTGTCATATTTTAATTTATTTTTAAAGCCTTGTAAACACAGTTTTTTTGTTGGCAACGAGTCCTTTTAACCCCATTTACTTAAAGTGCTTTCTTTAAGTGCTTTTTCATTTAGTTACTCTTCTGCTATCTGCTTGTATGTGTGTGTGTGTGTGTGTGTGTGTGTGTGTTACTGAATGAATATTTAACTTTCATCATCTTTATTTGTTCCTGTTATTTAACAAAAAACTCTTTGCTTTTCTACTAACATCACACTTCAGCAACAGCAGCAACATCAGACCCATTAAAAGCTGCCAAATATTGAAAAAAAAGGATAAAAAAAGTTTCAAAAATATTTTCTTTAACTTTCCTTCTTCCTTAAGCTTATTTTTAACTAATTTTTCTTTGCTTTCGCTCGCTATCTTTATCTATCGCTTGACATCTCTAAAACAAAAACTGTAAATGCAAGCAAACAAACAGCAAAATATAATTTTTTTAAAAGCCTGTTAATTAAGAGTTTTTAGCAAAATATTTTGTAAGTTCAAAAGGACAATTTCAAAAGGAAATTGTTTTAATTGAAACAATATAATGAATTTACCATAGTGTTCTTTTTAGGGCAAATGCTGCACTAAAACTTTTACAAATACAGAAAATGGAAGTAAAAAAAAAAAACAAAAGAAAAAAAAATCGAAATCTAAAAAATAACTTTTAAAAAGCGTTAAATTTATAATCTTTATTTTTTAGCATGTCTCTTAATTTAAAATGATTTTTTTGTTGCTGAGTATTTGTCGTAGTAAATAAAGAAAAAAATAAACTTTTTCTAAAATTCTTAAATCTAAATTCCAATAACCTTGGAACTACATGAACTTATGTAACGAAAGATTTTTTGTACAAAATAAACTTAAGCTTGAATTATTAAAAAGTATTTGAAAAGGTGATGATCATAACCTGCTTGTGACTGGATGCGTCTGAAAAAACTTAGTCTCAGTTTAGCCACTCATGTAATGAAATTATTAATGAAGTTGCGCGTTTTAAGCACAAACCTTACAACTGCTTCATATAATTTTGTTTGGAAAGAAAACTCACTAAGTCTAGCATTTAATATTTTTGCATATGATATCTATGTTAGGCGATATATCCTTGAATTTTGCAATTGAGTTGTACAACCTTTAAGCAACTTAAACCTTAACACTCGCAATTCCTTTTTTCATATGAAATATTGCAAAAAAGAGCTATAAATTTGATCGATTGCATACACAATCTTCTAAAATTGTATGAACGTTGGCTATATGTGTGGCTCATACTATAACCTTATGAATTTGAAGCAAATAATTTCATTAATTTAATGAAAATAATTTAATTAATTCACATAATTTATGAAATATTTCCCAGAATAAATGAAAGGATTTTATTGAAATCGTTTCCAAAGCCAAGTTCATAATTTTTCAAGCAATCCATATATTTTAAAATTTAATGAAAATAATTTCATTAATTTAATGAAAATTATTTCTTTAATTTATTGAATTCATTAATTCACATAATTAATGAAATATTTCATTGAAGAAATGAAACAGTTTTAATAAAATGTAAAAAAAAAATTTTTCTACCAATTCAATGAATTATTCATTAATTTAAAGAATTATTTTCTTTAATTTAATGAAAATAATGTCATTAATTTAATGACAATTATTTCTTTAGTTTGATGAAAAAATTTCATTAATTCACATATTTTATGAAATATTTCATATAATAAATTAAGGAATTCTAATGAAAACGTTTTCAAAGAAAAATTCTTTATTTTGCAACCAATTCATAAATTAAATGAAAATATTTCATTAATTTAAATATAAAAATTTTTATTTACTTAATGAAAAAAATTTCATTTATTTAATGAAAATATTTCACTAATTAAAAAAATAATTCTTTAATTAAAGAAAAGAATTTAATTTATTTTATGAAAATAATTTAAATAATTCAATAAAAATAATTTCATTAATATAATCAAAATTATTTCTTTAATTCACATGACTTATGAAATATTTCATGGAATACATGAAAATTTTTTAATGAAATCGTTTCCAAAAAAATCATTATTTTCTAAGTAATTCATAAATTAAATGAAAATATTTCATTAATTTAAAAGAATGAAAAAATTTTATTTATTTAATGAAAAAAATTTCATTTATTTTATGAAAATATTTCATTAATAAAAAAAACATTCATTAACTTAAAAATGTTTTTTATGTATTTAATGAAAATAATTTAATTAATTTAATAAAAAAAATTATTAAATTAATGACATTATTTTTCATCAAATCAATGAAATTTTTTTGAAAATTATTTAATTAATTTAATGAAAATAATTTCATTAATTTAATGAAAATAATTTAATTAATTTAATGAAAATAATTTCATTAATTTAATGAAAATAATTTCATTAATTTAATGAAAATAATTTCATTAATTTAATGAAAATTATTTCTCTAATTCAAATAATTTTTCAAACTGTTCATGATATAAATGAAACAATTTTAATGCCAGCCACATTTTATCTTCAGTGTAAATCACTTAAAATCTCAACGATTATTGAGCTCTTTTAAAGGCCTCTCTCTGTATCTCTCTCTCTCTCTTTGGGGATATTATCAGTTTTCTAGTCAAATTTTTTTTCTTGTTTTTGTTAATTTTATGGGATTTGTTTTTTATTAACATAAATGTTGCATTTATTTGTTTTTGTTGTTATTGTTTGCTGTAAAGTAATTTAACATAATGTTTGCCATATGTAACGTGACTCACGTACTACAGATTTTTTTATTTTACTTTTTTTTTGTTGGTATATGGTCCGTCCGTTGACTGCAAATTTTTCTAATTGTTAAATTCTCAATTGCTTAAAAGTACTCGTAGCAACTACAAGAGAGGGTCATGCAACAAAAAAATAAGAACATACATCTGTTATTTTACAACAAACACGGCCAACAAATAAACATTTGAACAACAAAAAACAATTTATCTTAAAATTGTTAAACGAGAGTTAATCTTAAATCATGATCACTGATCTACAACAAGAACTTTTTGCTGTTTGAGCAAAAACCAAACCAAAGAAATCAAGAAAAACAATTTTAAAATTACAACAACAGCAACAAATAACTAAATAAATAAAAAAAATCAACAACATGATTAAACAATTCGCATTTGTTGTTAAAACTATTAGATTAAAAACAGAAAAAGGGGGTAAACTTTAAGCTTTTTTTTAATTAAAAAAAAAAAAACTATTACTGGCTGCCACTGGCTGCTTTAAACCCGCATAAACCCTCATGCCAGCTAAAATAAAATTAAAAAAAAGTTTATTTATTTTGTGTAGCTGCTGTAATGTTTTGTGGCAAAAATGATCCGTGCCCAATAAACCACTCAATGAAATCTTAAAATGCGCTTGTCGTTGTCGTTCCTTATGTTTCACAATTTGCTTAAAAAAATTTTTTTTTAAGTTTTCATCTTTAAACAAATTTGACAAAAACTGGCAACAAAAAATAATCTGCCAAAAAAACAAAACAACAAACAAACAAACCAATTGCAGCTAAAATTTTAACAACGACAAGTAGTTTTTTTTTTCTGTATTTGTATTGTTTGGAAAATAACACATTTAACACAACAATTTTAATCGTTTTGTATTTATTTCTGTAATACTTTGCGAGTCAAACTTAACTCATTGATGAGAATGACTTTTTCGAAAACAAACAAACAAAAAGCTGATAAAAAAATGTTTATAATTTTTCTTTTTAAACTGATTATAGGTGGCGCAGTTCCTAAAATTTTCATGCCTTTGCCATTTAAGCAAACATAAGGGCAGCTGGTTAAAGGAATTCAAAGTTAGAAGAAAACAAACAACAACTTTAAAAATTTCAGCAAAATAAAATGTGTAAAAACATTCAATTAAAAACTAATTGTGGGTAGTAGCTGTTTTTTTAAAGATCAATAGAACCTAAGTTGTAAGTGTGTGATATCATGGTGATTTGATATCATTAGGACAAGGATTTTCATGCAAAATGCATGTTTTTACTCGAATTCGAAAATTTATTGAAAAATGGCATTAACTTGTTATGGCATATTTTATTATAAATGCATATTTTTGCATATTTTGTTAGAAATACATATTCTTTATGCATAATTTATATTTTTAATATTTGAAACTTTTTCTGCAAAATATTTCACAAATAAAAAAAATCACACATTTGGCAGAAATTTAGTGAACCATATCTTTCTTCTTTTCTTTGAATGTATCAAAGAATTTCGTTATTCTAGTTCACTACTTCACAATAATATTGCCAGATAAATAGTATTAAACAATTTTCTTTAATAAATATTTCTACAAAATATCTGATTAGAAAAATAATGTAATTTTTGTTTTATTTTCCATAAAGGCATTAATGCATATTTTGTATTTTTCAGTGCATGTTTTAAGTGCATATTTTCGTTTTTGAGTGCATGGAGAGCACTGGGTCTCACTGCACTGTCGAATATAGAAGTAGCGGTTAGTTTAAGTGACGGACTGACATTCTCTATCTGTCTTCTTATTTATCTCCTTTCTTTTCACTCATCTATCGCTATCCTTCCTCCCTTTCTTCTATACAGGTATTACAAAGAAACCATGTCAGAGGACCCAATTCAGCCCAGCTTCTGTTTTTTTTGGCGCCCTGTCTAACCTTACCTAAATGCATGGAATTCCTTGCCCTAGATATCATAAAGCAGTTTTCTAAATTTCAACAGAACACCTTTTCCTTGACTTGGAAAGTACTTCCAGAACATGCCTCCCATAGTTTAAACAAAAAAACTCTGTGGCTTTTGAAATTAAAAATCATTTATAGTTTGGACACTCGCTAAATAGCCTTGAAAGTTTTTATTTTGGGAGTAGCTGCTTATCCGCTACTGTCCTTTCGGCGCTTACTTTATGAGAAAAGATTTAGTTTGACTGAATGAGAATTCAAAAAAATAAACAGACATAAAAATCACTATAAAAAAATTAGTATAAAAGCAGAAAGCTAAATCATGCTAAAAAAAAATTTGTATAGGGTGTCCCAGTAAGAGTGCACTTTTTATTTTAAAATAAAAACACGTATTTTTTAAAAGGGTTTGTGTTGTTTTTATAGGATTGCAAACACGATATGTCCCTATTATTATAATAAAATAAAATATGTGAGCCGGAAATTTATTAAATGGCCAATTTGGCAAGGTGAAGTCAAAGCCAATTTGTTGAAAAAAAGTCATATTCTGCGATAAAGCTCTTTTTCATCTGAATGGCTTAAAGATTACATAAAATTTTCAAATTTGGGGTTGAATAGTCATTGTACAATCCCTGAGAAATTAATGCACCCACAACAAGCAACAGTCTGATGCATATTTTGGTCAGGCCTTACTTTTTGAAGATGAAGAAGCAATTTCGCTGTATGTTAACGACATTCGTTATACAACGGAGTTTTGGTAGTTTTAACTGCAGCCTGAACTGAAAAAGTGTACTTTTACTGGCACGCCCTATACAATAATTATTAAATTGTTGTGTAATACTTCTCACTCCTTTATAAACTGTTTGCTGTATAAACTCAAGTGTGTTTAATTCTTTTTTTTTTACTCTCTCGCTAAGCAATTTTCCTATCATGACACATACTCTATTACGTAGCTTTATGTATGTCTGTCTGTCTGGTTGGTTAATGTTTACTTTAACTTTCAATAAAGGCAAAAGCTACTCATACTTTGCTTTGCTACAGTCTTTGCCAGATAATTTAAACTTTTTTTTTTTTTTTTTTTTTATTTCCATTGAGTTTTAAAATGTTTAATGATTGAAAAATAACATGAAAATCGTGCAAAATTTTCGGTAAACTATTATAGAAAATTATTTTAAAGTTAGCACAGAGAGTTAGATGACTTTAAAGCGCCTGCTTAAAGTGCTTTAAAGTGACTACACATGCTCCAGCTGACTGCAGAGTCAGAGGCGTTAAAACTGACTAACGAGGCAAGAAAAGAGTAACCCTTATTACGATTATATAAAAGAATTTCTCAAATGATTTTAATGCCTACAAAAAAAATTTTTTTTTTGGCCAATAAAAGAAAAATTTAAATAATTTTTATTTAAGGAAAAAAAAACTCCCTTAAGAAAAAAAAAGTTGCAGCTTTTTTTTTCCTAGATTTTGTAAAATTTCATTTGTTTTGCTTCCATCTTCCATATTTCATTGCGTCATTCAACAAATTTTCAAATTCATGCAATTTTTCATCGTATCAGACATCGATAGCATTTCATTGCAATTTGATTGCCTTAAATTGAGTTGAGAAAATGTTTCTTCTTTTTTGTTTTGTGTCAGTAAAATATTTTTTTTTTTTTAGAAAAAAAGCAAGGCAGCAGGCACAAACTAAATACAAAAATTTGCCGCAACTTGCTATAATCTCTTCAGCAAATTCATGCAACATGCTCAGTCAATTGTCTGCAACAGCAAAGTAATTGTCTAATGCTATTGTTTTGTATTTTACGTTTTTTGTTTTCTTTTTTCTCTTTGTTGTGGCTAAAGCTGCAATTCGTTGTGCATGATATTTTTTTGTTTTTTTTGTGCTTTTCAGTTTGTTAGTTTGTGTGTTCAAAAGGAGACCTTTTGGGGGCGCGTTTCTTTTGTTGTGGTTGTTGTTTTGCGGTGCATTATATTTTTAAATTTGATTTGAAGGACAAATAGACAAATAGTTATTCGTATAATAGAAAAATCATAAAATCAAAGTGTTGGTTTTAGGCATGCTCGTTATTTTATACACTCGAAAAATAAAAATAACAAAATAAGCCAACCTAATGGAAATTAACACGAAAAATTTTAACATTTTGCTAAATTTTTTGATTCAAAAAAGGCGTTAAAAAATAAAAAAAATATTTATTTAAATTTTTAATTAAAAATAAAAAGGTTAAATAAATTAAAAAAAAAATTTTTTTTATAAAAAAATTTTTTTCTATAAAAATTTTTATAAATATAATTTTTTTTTATAAAAAAAATTTTTTAATATAAAAAAGTATAAAAAATTTTTTAATATAAAAAAAAAATTTTTTATAAAAAAAATTTTTATATAAAATTTTTTTAATTAAAATGGCTATTATTAAGCTTGAGGTTGTATTGTATAAATATATTTTTAAATCGATATTTTGCTTTAACTGGCGTAGCTTCTTCAGGATATTATTAATTTTTTTTAAACTTTAAAACTAAAAATTCAAAAAAAATATATATATATAAAAATTAAACAAAAACACCCAGTAAAAAATATTCAGAAATATAAAACAAGTAGCAAATTATGGAACTCGATATCGAACGAAATATCCATCGATATCAAAAAAAAAAAAAAAAAAAAAAAAATAAAATTTTTGTCGTTGCACTTCAAGTTAGAGGAGGAAATTGTTTCAAAAATCCTTAAGAATTTAAAATTTTTCTCACAGCATTTTTACTCTGTTAAAAAATTTTTTTTTTACCATTTTTATTGTGTGAGCGTTTTACTAATTCAGTCTTATACACTAACGAAGATCGTTATTTTTAATTTTTTTTTTGTGGCCGGGTCTGACTTTCTGTCTAAAATCATATAAAAATTAAATTTTTAAACGATTTGGATTCAGTTTCAGTTTTACTTTTTATTTATTTTTTTTGTCAAACAATTTTTTTATTTCTTTTAGGTTTGCCTAACGTGACGTAACTGGGTTTTAGTTGTAAATGATTGTGTTGCCATTTTTGCCCTCAGGTGTGAGATTTATTTAGTGTTTATTTACACGACAACAAT
Source organism: Thelaira solivaga (assembly GCA_947397855.1). Classification (NCBI taxonomy): domain Eukaryota; kingdom Metazoa; phylum Arthropoda; class Insecta; order Diptera; family Tachinidae; genus Thelaira; species Thelaira solivaga. The sequence goes on from OX377613.1 coordinate 63,799,829, forward strand.
ATATGTAAATTCACTTTCCCTTAGTAGACAACACTGATACAAAAAAGTACACTAAGGCCCGCTTACACCAGCTTCACTTAACTACTGGCTGTAAATTAAACAATGTTTTTAGATTCGCATTAACAGTAGCTAAAAAACAAGCTAAATTGATTAAGAAAAGAGCTAAAAATTCCCAATTTCTTTTTTTCTCGACAAAACTAATTACACTGGTCAGCATTGAAAAATTTGTCGATTAACTAAAATGTACTGAAAACGAAAATAACTCACAGCCCCTATCACAGCATTCAATATCGAGCAACTCGTATATACATAAAAAAAATTTTCATATAAAAACACTAAAATTTCGGTAGTTTGCATTCGAGGATTTGGGACCTGTTTATTTTCTACTAGATCGAGTTTTTAGTATATCGGCAATTTAAAAATTATGAGCTGTTTTGTACACTTTATGTCATACATAGAAATTTTTTGAAAAAATCAGCCATCATGTCTCTTAACTGGTTAAGTTCTTCCATTGCACAAATATCTTAGTCAGGCTCGTCGTATTCAAAGGAAAAGAAAAATTAAAAAATTTCCTGGTGAAACTTTTAAAAATTGTTTGCTTTTAATTTTTGTTTTCAATATGAATGAAAATCGAAGTTTTATGTTTTCAGTCTTTGGATCTTTTTCATACTAGAAGTTTTTGTCTTAAGTCTTTTAATCTCTTTTCATATATGAAGTTTTGTGTCTTAAGTCTTTTGATCTCTATTCATACTCAAAGTTTTGTGTTTTAAGTTTTGTGTCTTAGGTTTTTTGTTATCTTTTTATATCAAAAATTTTGTGTCTTAAGCCTTTTCATCTCTTTTTATACCCGAAATTTTGTATCTTAAGCCTTTTAATCTCTTTTCATACTCAAAGTTTTGTGTTTTAGGTCTTTTTTTCTTTTTTTATACCCGAAATTTTGTGTCTGAAGTCTTCTGATTTCTTTTTATTGTCGTGTCTTAAATCTTGTGATCTCTTTTCATACTCGAAGTTTTTGTCGTAAGTCTTTTATTATGACTGATAATAAAATTTGTTAATCATAAACGATATTAAAGACAGCGTCTTAAATTTTTTTAAATAATTATTTTACGTTTATTGACGATACTAAAGACTTTATATTCTGCGCAGTTTTAATATATTTGCTTAAGAATTTGCCTTCCAAAGCCAGTGTAAAATTGTTTCTATACAAACACTATGACTTTTTCTTCAAATCATAGGGCCATAATCATAATCACACTAAAGTCAGTATCTTTTTAAAAATGAATTTAAGTGCACATAATTCCTATAAACAAAAGTCAGTTCTTAATAAAAGCCTACTGTTTGTAACTATGATTATGGCCCATATTTTTCAAAATTAAAATGTTTGATTCCAACTTTCAAATAAATCTAGTTTCAGGAATATTCAAAATATTTTTTAAGAATTTTTTAAGAAACGGCTAAAGAGTTTGCCCTAAATTTGTTAAAGTATGACATTCTTAAAGACATCTGCAGGGCAAGTGATTCTTAAATAAATAATACTAAGATATCATTTAGAATGTTAAGCTTGTAGTGTTGGCTTTTTATTATGGCAAAATAATTACTGCATTTAACAGGTCATAACTTTCTCTTGTTAACTTATCTTAATTTAAAAAAAATTTAAAATTTTAATTAAATATTCACGTTGAAAGGAAAAAAAAAAGATTGACAATAAAACAAATTAACTAAAGAGAAATTTATTGAATTTGTGTTCAATACATTTTTTTTTCATTTACAATTTTGTAATTAATAAATCAACGAAAATAATCAAAACTTCAAATTAATTTTACGAAAACGACAAAATAATAAAAATAACAAGATAATCTTTGTTTTTTGTTAAGTATAAATCTTGGTATCACTTAATTTAAATTAAGAAACACAAAAAGAAAATCTCTTAAGCATTTCTACCAAGCAAACAAATTCTCACCTTTAATTTGTTTGTTTGTTTTAAATAAATTTCATGACAGGTGAACGAATACGTATGGCTCGTAAATTTTGCTCATTATAAAACAAAAATTAAGTGAAAGAGTAAAAACCCTTTTCTTTTTCTTTCAATAAAAAAAAAAATAAATCAAAATGTAAAGGCAGCCACAAAACTTTATTATATGAATGGGTAATAAATATGCCTTCTTTTTACCAAAATAAAAAAAAAAAAGCAGATTCTATGGTTAGAGATGATAAAAGAAAATAATACGACGTTTTTGAAATCTAAACAATAAATGGACACAACGCCACTTAAGGTGACAATCAGATATGTCAAAAGGAGTTGTAACCGGCAATGGTTACAGCCAATAAAACAAAAAATTTTTTCTCTTTTTTTAAAAAGTCAAAATTTTTTTTTAAAAGCAAACACAGGCAATCTACTGAAATTATATTTTGTGATTTAAAAAAAAGAAAAATAGAACCAAAAGAAAAAGTCTTACAGAAAGCAAATATAACATTGCGATGACAAACGATAATTTTGATACTATGAGCGCGATACACTCGTTTAAGCGGTTACATAATTCACTTGATGACAAGTTTAAGAGTTTTAGAAAAAAAAAAAAGATAAAATAGACATTCAAGCTAACGAAGGTTTTTATCTTATTTTTATTAAAATATCTAATTTTTTTCTATATCTTCTTTTAGTTTTGTCACACTCCATTTAGTTTATGTTTCCCTCACTGGTTGTGGTGAATGGTTATGGGTATGCGTTATTATGGTTATTTTTTTTTTTTAATTTCTTTTTTTTCTATTTATTAGTTAGTTAATCTTATCTTGAACTTTTGTTCAGTTTAGTTCATTTAAAACATACAGTGACAATCATTCTCAGTTAGTTAAAATTTTAGTCACACAAGCAAAATACTTTTACGAACTGATACTGTTTGGGAAATTATTAATTGTGAAAAAGCCAAACAGGTGTGGAAAATAAGAAGTTCTTTTTGTTTTGTGAGTTCATTCATTCATTTCATGGTTTTTGTTTAACTAATTTTATTTTTAATTAAATTTTGTATAACTTCCACACAAAATTGGAAACACTATCTACTCATATAGATATAAAAGAGTAGCTTTACTGACTAACTGAATGACTCTCTAACTGACTGACTCACTGACTGACTAACTGACTGACTAACTAATCAACTAACTGAATCTCTAACTGACTGACTAACTGACTAACTGAACAACTGACTAACTGACTGACTAACTGAGTGACTAACTGAACAACTGACTAACTGACTGACTGACTAACTGACTGACTAACTGACTGACTAACTGACTGACTAACTGATTGACTAACTGACTAACTGAACAACTGACTAACTGACTGACTAACTGAACAACTCACTAACTGACTGACTGACTAACTGACTGACTAACTAATCAACTAACTGAATCTCTAACTGACTGACTAACTGAACAACTGACTAACTAAGTGAGTGACTAACTGACTCACTAACTGAGTGACTAACTGAGTGCCTAACCGACTGACTAGCTGACTGACTAACTGACTGACTAACTGATGGACTAACTGACTGACTAACTGAACAACTGACTAACTGACTGACTGATTAACTGACTGACTAACTGGCTAACTGACTAACTGACTGACTAACTGACTAACTGACTGACTGACTGAACAACTGACTAACTGACTGACTGACTAACTGAACAACTGACTAACTGACTGACTGACTAACTGACTGACTAACTGAGTGACTAACTGAACAACTGACTAACTGACTGACTGACTAACTGAACAACTCACTAGCTGACTCACTGACTAACTGACTAACTGACTGACTAACTAATCAACTAACTGAATCTCTAACTGACTGACTAACTGACTAACTGAACAACTGACTGACTGACTCACTGACTAACTGAACAACTGACTAACTGACTGACTAACTGACTAACTGACTAACTGACTGACTAACTGAGTGACTAACTCACTGACTAACTGAACAACTGACTAACTGAACAACTGACTAACTGACTGACTGACTAGCTGACTGACTAACTGGCTAACTGACTAACTGACTGACTAACTGACTAACTAACTGAGTGACTAACTGACTGACTAACTGACTGACTAACTGACTGACTGACTTATCATGATCGCCCAGCCTAAACGGCTAAAGCTGTGGAATTTAAATTCGGTAAGCAGGACGAATAAGAAGGAATTTTTGGAAATTTGACTATTAAGGGGTAAAAAAAGGTAAAAACGGGTAAAATTTAACTTCTTATATCTTCGGAACTACAACAGATAGAGTCAAAGTTCGAACTACAAAATATTCTACTAAAAAAATAAGCGGATGGGTATTTGGTACTTTTTCGATATTATTACGTTTTTTTTAACCCCACTTATCTTTCAAAGTGACAATGACAACAACAAAAACTAAACTGTATTCTTCTTCTCTTAAAAAAGTCAAAATAAGGGTTAAAATATGTACCCCTTCCACATTCATTACCTTTTTTTACTACCTTTAAGGAAATTGATGCAGCACATAAACATTTGATTAATAATTTTAACATTCATTAAAAATCCATTTAAAAAAAAAAATTTGTTCAAGGGAGAAAAAAGTACCAAAAAGGGAAATACGATTGGTACTTTATTTTTAAACAATTTTAGTGGTACTTAACACTTAATTATGCATAAAATTAAAAGTTGTTTAGCGATTTTAATAAAATATAGCTCATTTTCTTTGAAACGTATGGGGTTTTTTTATAAAATAAAAAAAACTTTGAATATGGGCTTAAGTTTATTTTATATAATTTTTTAAAAATTTAAAATTTGTAAATTTTTTATAAAAAAAATATTTTTTCCTTAAATTTTTTACGAGATCTTTGAAACCAGTCAGCCAATTTAAAATTCATGTGGATACAAAGTAAAAGAAATTTTTTTGTAAAATTTCTTATTTTTATTATAATTAAATATAATTAATCGTTTATACGTGAATGATACATATGTCATGCCACCTTTTTAATTTAGGAAATGACGTTATGTGTTGGTAATTTTTTTTAGCAACACAAGTCCACGAAGTTTCTTGGCTTGTCTGCCGAAAACACCTAGGGTCTAGATGGGAATCGATCTTGCGACCCCCAGATTGGTAGTTTACTTTTATTTTAAATTAAAAAACATTTCATTCCTTTAATTTCCTAAACATTTCCTTAGACAAGTTTAAGAATTTAATCAAAACGAAATAAGACAGTTTTTTTTGAAATGCTATTTCTAACATTCAATGACTTTAATTGAACGATCGACCTCAGTTGCGCTGAGCTGTGTGTCACATTTACTTAACTCTTACTAAATACTATTTATGGGAAAAGGTTCTGGTGTCATTAGCAAAACAACAATTCAAAATCATACAAAGCAACAACAGCTGGGCTGGTAGGTTAGTTGTCTGTTCGTTTGTTTAATTTCAAATTCTGCTGCTGATTCTGTTCTAATGATGTTAGAGAAAGACAGTCACATACATATAGCGTGTGTCAGATGCTAACTGTTTTTGTTTCTTTTATGTCTTTTTGTTTTTGTTAACGATTGATGATAACAAGTTTATCAAAGTGAAAGTATCACACTTTGTGGCCAAAAGTTTGTATTCCTTTTCAGATGACTTTATCGCTGGAGATTAAGGCAAAACATTAAATACTTGCTTTTCTTTTAATTTGCTTATAAGAAAAGCCAGAAAGAAAATAATTTAATTTAGTAACGTAGCAAAGTGTCAGGATAACATATGGCCAAATGATTAAATTCTTGTGATAAAGGGTTCAAGATGAAGGCGAGTAAGCCTACCAGCAAGTCTCTTACTTAAAGCGTATTGTAATGACTTCAGTTTTAATTGTGTTTGTGTTTCTTTAGTTTTTATTTTAATCATCAGATCACAATTGGTGGTCCAATTTTTTTTCTCTTTGTTATTCTTTTTCTTATTGAGGAAATTTATTGTGGCTGCAATTTGAAATGGTGTCGACTGATTATTGTCAATGACTTCTGAGAAGACCTCATCTTTGCCTGTCATTCCTTAACGTAAACTCAACAAGAGAAAAAATGATTCACAATCTTTTAAGATGCTTTATTTCGGTTTTTTAATTTTTCTGTTCAAAGATAAGTGCATTTTTCAGCATTCAGCATTTAATTTTTTTTTTAAGTAAAAACCGTAAAAGCTGGGCAACTTAATAAATTTATTACTGTAGCAGTGCTAACAGTGGGCACAAAAAATTAAATAAAAAAAAAAAATGGTTTTTAATTTTTTTTCTCTTTATTTTTTATAATATTTCAGCTGTTATTTCTGGAAGTGGTACAAGTCCACTTTAAAAAAAAAATATTTAGCGATAATTTTAGTAAGATATAGCCACTATTTTGCTAAAAATTACTTGTACTCAATTTTTCTAAAAAAGTGGACTTATACCACTTTAAACAATATCAACTAATTTTTTTTCTTCTCTAGCAATTACCTCCAAAATCTGTAATTATAGCAGGCCGCATAAAGTTCAATTATTTTCCGGCTACAAATTCTACAACAATTAGTCCAAAGGAAAGAATCCCTGGACTTGTCAAAAAGACTAGTGAAAAGAGAACTTGTCATGTAACTGGTGCCAATGTGCTAGTGAAAAGAGAACTTGTCATGTAACTGGTGTCAATGTGCTAGTGAAAAGAGAACTTGTCATGTAACTGGTGCCAATGTGCTAGTGAAAAGAGAACTTGTCATGTAACTGGTGCCAATGTGCTAGTGAAAAGAGAACTTATCACGTAACTGGTGCCAATGTGCTCATACTCGTGTAGTGACTAGTGAAAAGAGAACTCATCATGTAACTGGTGCCAATGTGCTCATATAATGACTTGAGAAAAGAGAACTTATCATGTAACTGGTACCAATGTGCTCGTGAAAAGAGAACTCATCATGTAGCTGGTGCCAATATGCTATTGAAAAGAGAACTTATGATGTGACTGGTGCCAATGTGCTCATATAGTGACTAGTAAAAAGAGAACTTATCATGTAACTGGTGCCAATGTGCTCATATAATGACTTGAGAAAAGAGAACTTATCATGTAACTGGTACCAATGTGCTCGTGAAAAGAGAACTCATCATGTAGCTGGTGCCAATGTGCTCATATAGTGACTAGTAAAAAGAGAACTTATCACGTAACTGGTGCCAATGTGCTCATACTCGTATAGTGACTAGTGAAAAGAGAACTTACTAACTATTTAGTACCAGAGTATTTCAAATTTAAAAAGTGACGGCAAAAAAAATTATTACTGAAATGCAGTACCAGTCTTTATATCTTCGGAATCAGTTTGGTGATATATTTTGCAACTAGTTCCTTTGCCCATAGAAATGTATGGGTTTTATACTTCATTCTAGATCTAAATTTTGAACTAAGAAACTACTAATGATTTCAATAATTAATTAACAACATAATGAAAACAAGTTAAATTTTTTTGTTTTATTATTTTTTTTTTAAAGTAGTTTGTAAAATATATTTGATATTTAATAAAATTTTAATTCATCCAACGCCACTATTTTTATTTTAAGCTTGAACTGCTGCTAAAGAAAAAAGAAAATATTTTGTAATAAAAACACAAGCTTAAAATATTTTTAATTATCATGTTAACCCACACATGCAGTCATAGACTTAACCTTTTCACTAGCTTTTATTCTTTTAAAGTTAAAAAAATCGTGATTCAGCTTTTAAAAAGGTCCTTTACATTCGTTTTTTTTTTGGTCTACGTGTAGAGCTGCAAACTAAAGAATTGGAGCCCATATGGTATACAGACAGCAAAACATGCTTACAAAATGTTAAAGCTACTGAAGTTGCTAACAAAATTTTTGTCTTTATTAAGAAAAAAAAAAAACCTCAAGGAGCTGCTGCTTCATTCAGTAGTGAAAACGAATGCTGGTACTGCTGAAGAAGGCATTTTTAAAGATTTTTTTTGTTTGTTAAAAAAGTCATAAAAATTGTTATAATTATTGCAAGTTGCAACTTCATGCCTGTATGCTGCAGTTGTTGCTTTGTGGAACTTTTTAATGTCTGTTAAAATGATTTTTTCAAAACATGTGAGAATTTGTTAGGAATTCCCTGGTTATTTTTTTTTTTTGGCTGCAGTTGCGGTTTTACCTTGCTGAGGCATATTTAATTGTTACTTGTTTGTTAACATTTATGAAAAGCGACTGCCTTTAAAGCGAAAATATTAAAAAAAAAATTGAAAGAAAACTTAAACATTTTTGTTAATTGTTTAAATGATGGATCGTGATTTGGTCCATAATAATTAAACAATAAATATTTTGTAAATAACACGATTCTGGCAGTAATTTGTAATTGATATAACAACTCATGAACAGGCTGATAATTGCAGTGAATTTTATTGATATTTAAAGGAGAGAAATGCAACAGACTTTCTTCATGTTTTAAATTTATAAAAAAAAAAAAAAATTTAGGTTGTGCTTACCACGTTTTCAAAATTATTTGAAAAATATTTCATTAAATTGATGAAAAATAATTTCTAGCCGCTCATAAAAAATGAAATAAAAAAGATGTCTGGAGTTGCATTTTGTTTTTCATTTAAATATCATAATTTTCATTAAATACAATTCCCTAAATATTTACAACGAAAAGGTGTGAATCTGTGTTGTTACAAAAAAACAAAAAATAACTAACTAATCACGCGTAGTGGCCATTATAACACTAAGCGGAACACGTAACCCTTATATTTTCTAATTAAATTTTTTTTTTTAACAGTTCAGCGATAAAAGAAAAATAAAAACACAAAACAATGTAATAATTGAAAATTATAAAAGAAAACATCAATAAATAAATAAAGTGGAAAATAATTTAAAACACGAAATCTGTGTGAAGTGCAATTCATCTGGGCTGGCTTAACATACATACGTTTCGCTTCATGCACATTTACTCAGTAATACTGAAAAACCCAACAGTCAGTCAGTTCTCATAATACCATCATTAAGTAGGATATTAATAATGATAATGCTGTTAATGATGATAATGATGTGCCATGGAATAAAGTTGCCCCCAAAATATTTAAAAAAAAATGGGAGCGCTTCATACTCATAAATACTTGTGCGTATGCACATGTATTGCTGTAAACAAGCCGTAACAAAAATTATGCGTAAGTTGGGTTACGACTTTTGTAGCCAGTACGTGTATTTTGTGGTTCAACTTGATTATTATTAATTTTTTTTTTTCAATTTTGATTGCAATTTTCTTTATAGAAAAAAAAATATTCAAACTGTGTGATTTTTATTGCTTTTCAATTAAAGTAACACGATTTCTCTGGAAATTGTTCTTCATTTTTTTTGTTATTTTTTAATGTAATTATTAAAAAAAATTGCTTGCATTTAACTGATTTTCATAATGAATTTTTATTGCAAAACATTAAAACTCAATATGAATTTTTCTCCACTTGTTTAATAAAATTTTATGTCTGCAACGGATTTTTAATAATGAAAATTAGAATAAAAAAAATTTAAAAAAAAGTTTTATTAAATTTCTTTTTTCTTTCTCTATTTACAGGTTAGCTTGCTTTTAAGTTGCTTGATCATAATGAAAAATTTCAGGTAAATTTTTAAATAAAAAAAAAAATAATATTTTAGCTGATTAAAAAAGCCCATATTATTAAATAAAATTAGCATTTTTTACACCTTATGCTTTGGCTTTAAATTTTAGTTATGAGTTCTTGAAAAATGTAAGTGAAAAGTTCCCGCATTCTTTTCCCTATTTAATTCTTTTTTAAATACCCAAATAATTTATTATAAGCAAACTTAATTCCTTTAAAAAAACACTTAAATTCAAATAAGCACAAATTTAAATTTTTTATTATTTTATTTAATTAAGAATACATTTGTTTTAATTACCCGTTCTTTTAGTTTAGACTGCTCTTTCTCCGTGATAAACATTTTTTAATGTTTCATTTTTATAATTGTAAAAAATAAAATAAAAATAATAAAAGGTAGTAAACAGCGTTGCCAGAAGCTAGAAAAAAATAAGCTAAATAGGCCTAAAAAATGCAAAATCATTTAGGAAAAAAAGGTTAAATCATGAATTTCGAGGCTAAATCTAAGAAAAAAGACTAAATCTAGCCTTAAAATGGCAAAGCTGGTGGTAAAGTGCTAGAAGCAACTGAATTTACTTACTTGTTCCGAACAAAAAATTTGTGTCAGCACATATGTCTGTTTATATGTAGTTTGAAAAGTATCTCAGAAGAGAAAGAACAAGAAAAACAATTATGCAAACAAAAATTTTTTTTTCCCAACTAGTGGATGAACAAACAAAACATTGAAAACACAAAATGTTTTAAATATTTTTAAGTGCTTTTCACTAAAATTCTTTAGACAATCGAATTGTTCGGTTTCTATAAACGGAATATAAAAAAGTATTCTATCTCTCACTTTCGCTCTCAATCTATCGTTCTCTTTTTTAATTCATTGATAATTGCAGCTATAAAAATATCGCTGAATTCTCTCACTCGTTTTGAACAAAATTTTCTTCCGTACAATATTTTGTATATACACATAGTTTCAGCTTTGTAAAAGACACTTCAGGCTACTGTAAACAACAATATGTCCGAATAGAAATTTTGACCGCATAAAAAATTTTTTTGAGACCAAAATTTTGTAGGAACAAAAATTTTGTAGAAGCAAAAATTTTGTAGAAACAGAAATTTTTTAGGAACAAAAATTTTGTGTGGACAAAAATTTCATAAGAAAAAAAATTATGTAAGAACAAATATTTTTTAGGAACAAAAATTATCTAATAACAAAAATTTAGTGTTAATAAACAAAAATTTTTATGCAGCAAAAATTTTGTGTTAAAAAAAATTTTTAGAAGCAGAAATTTCTTAGGAATAAAAGTATTGTAGGAACAAAAATCTTTTCATAGTTTCAGATATGTCCGAAGAGAAATTAAGCCCTGACAAAAAATTTTTAAGGAACAAAAATATTATGTTAAGAAAAAAATTGTGTAACCACAAAATTTTGTAGGAACAAAAATTTAAAAAAAAAAAATTTATGGAAACAAAAGTTTTGTAGGAACAACAATTTTGTGAAAACAAAAATGTTATGCGGCAAAAGTTTTGTGTTAACAAAAATTTTGTGCTAACCAAAATTATGTGTTAACAAAAATTTTGTAAGAACAAAAATTATGTGTTAACAAAAATTTTGTAAGAACAAAAATTATGTTAGAACAAAAATTATGTGGAAACAAAAATTTGGTAGAAAAAAATATTTTTTAAGAACCAAAATTTTGTGAAAACAATTTTGCAAAAACAAAATTTTTATAAAAAAAGAATTATGGAAACAAAAATTTTTTGTTAACAAAAACTTTTTAGGAACAAAAATTTTTTAGTAACAAAAATTTTTTAGGAACAAAAATTTTGTATTAACAAAAATTTTGTACGAACAAAAATTTTGTGAAAACAATTTTGCAAAAACAAAATTTTGCAGAAACTAAAATTTTGTGTGAACAAAAATTTCCAAATTCTCATACCTCATAGTTTTCTTAAATTCAAAGACTTTGCTGCTGATCAGCTCATCATAGAAAACTTTCTAAGTGTAATTTTTAAAAATTCTAACTGATTAAGTATTTTTAATAAGACAAACAGTAGACATTTTCATTTTGTTTGATAGAGGATAAAACCCTTTTTATCCATAATTCTTCCACCAACATGAGTTAAATATTTTTCTTATGTTGTAAAAAACACACTACACACATACACCAAAACAATAACTTTTCAAAATATTTATTTCAGTAGTTTAAAAAATCCATTCATTCCATAACGTAATAATTTTTCTGAAATAAAATTTAAATTTTTTCTTTTTTTTTTCTTTGTACATTTAAATGCTGGATTTGTAACAACAAAAAAATGTTATTATTCAAGTGATTGTTGTTTTTGCACAATTTTTATTAGGTAATTCATATTAAACCGAAACCAATTTCATTTACGATACAATAAACTTAATTTTGAACGCTTCAAAGTAATTATCACTTGGTTTTGTTTTGTTTTGTTTTGGACTGCAACATTTTGGTGGCATGTACGAGTACGAGGTATGTATGTACATTATGGACATGTAGAATGCCGTGCATTCATGCTGCATTTACACACAGGTAGACAGGCATTTGCTACAGTAAAGTTTTTAAACTTTTAACAAGTGTTTTTAAGTTTTTCTGTATTCGTTTTTTGGTTTTTCAATAAAATTGAAAGAAACTAATGCAAAGGCTTAAACTTATAAGTATCGAACAAACTTAAAAAAAAAGGAGTCAAAAGTTGGCAAATAAAATTCAACAGAAACCTTTAACATGACTTTATTTCTCTTGTTGCCTGCTGCCAAATGTTGCCGGGCTGCATCGTGTTCTAGTGTTATTTCTTGTTGTATTAGTTTACGGCCCTTTTTGTAATACGTGGTCTTACCAGAAAAAACAAAATAAATAAAATTAAAAAAAAAAAAAAAAAAAGAAAACAGTGAAATTGTGTAATTTTTTTAGCTGTTATTTGCACTTTTTTCCATAAAAACATTTAACTTTTTTCCTGCGGATCTCTTATTCGCTTTAACACTAGTTTACGTCAATTCTGGGATTTTTTTATTTAATTTTTTTTTTGTTGGGTAGAGACCGACAGACAACAAATCATTATGCATGCATGCATGTGAGTTTGGTCAATAGATGTACATTTTGTAGTAATAATATGCACACGTATGTATGTAAGTATGTGCATGAGTGTTTACTTTTTTGATTAGTAAAAGTGGGCAATCTTGTAAGGACAACCAGAAATTTTTTTCGAAGGGTTCAAAGATCCACTTTGCCTTCTGCATTTGAAGTCTTGCTAAATCTTGCTCCAATTCATATATTTTTCAAGAAAGTAGCGTTGCAGTTCTGGGCAAAGCTCATCATTAGGAGTTAAGCAGGGCTTTTGTTAAGCATTCACTGCTATTTTTAGAAAAATAGCTGCAACAAGTGCAAAATTTGTAAACCTAAGCGATCACTGTCAGACCAAATACAACTTTACACACATTCTCAGAATCACATTGCCAAATAGGCTTAATGGGGACCACAACAGAGCCAAACTCGGTGTCAGTACATGTATGTTACACCCATGGCTCGAAAACGGTTGCAGGGGTATTTAGTCAAATTCCGAAAAAGCTTGTGTAACAGTATGAGTCGAGAGAACTCAGTTTTTTAGTTCGAATAAAAGTGCCATCGAGCTCTGGCTAAAAGAAAAACTTGAATTTTTTAATCATAACAACAAAAAATCGGTCTTACAGTCTGAATACAAAATTTTTTAGTTACTTTAATAGAAGTTTGATAACACAGCTCAGAAGATATTAAGAGCATTTGACCCAAATCACCGTATACTATCGTAATTTCACGGTTTTTGCATGAACAATTTTTTAAATTTCGATTGTAGTTGCTGGAATGCAAAGTATTAGCGAATTTTTATTGTAACAACTAAAGAATTTGATTATCACATTTGAATTTTAGACTTTAGGACAAATTCGGTTCTCACAAACAAAGTTGTTGTCTGTGTATATAGGGCGGACAAATCATCTAATGAATACTAGACTTAGGAAAGATTTTTATTATGAGAGTAGTACGACAATAGATCTATTTTGGTCCCAGTAGCCAGGTGATTTAGTCCCGTAGCCAAGTAAAAACTGATTTAGTGCCTGAAAATCAGATGCTAAACTGAAAGTCGTAATAATGAGTTTTAAAAAAAAAATTCTTTAACATAAAGAAATTTTCAAGGATAACAATCATAATCCTTATCAAAAGAAAAAAGTAGCTCAAATTAGTTCATCAAACTGTAACAATTCTTTGGTTTTTATTTTTGGTTTCTTATTAAATTTTTATTAAGTTGAAAGGGTTTGTGTTAGATGGGGGTTTTAGTTTAAAACGAACAAAAAAAACTTTAAATTTCTTTTCATTTCAAATTTCTAAGGGTTAAAATTTTTGTGAAATTATATTTCCTTTACAATTTAACCACTTTTTTTTACAAGTTTTTCTCACACATGCTGTTGCCCATGAATGTATCAAACCTGACGTGTGAGTAGTTGCAATGTGTAAGGAAGAGGACAGAAGATTGTTTCCTTGTTTTTTTTTTTTTTTCTTTCTTTAATTTCAAGCAAGGAGGAGTAAAGTTTTATAGTAAAAAGATGCTGTTGCACCATGACCGTAATGGAAATTATAATGTTGATTGGTTTTCTTGCAAAAAAAAAATCCTATAAAAGTAACAAACAAAATAATTGTTACTTTAGCATGAAATAGTTTCTTTTTATTCAGTTACGTGCATCAGAAGTTGAAGTTGAATGTTGGTTGGTGTTGCTGCCAATGATGATGTTGTTGTTTGCTCTGTTTAAGGTCCTCAGGGATGGTTTTTTTTTGTGTAATGTTTTTCCATTTCATTATTAGAGTGTAATTTTTTTTTTGTATGTGTTTGTATTGTTTATGATTGTAAAAAATTTATCGTTTTGCAATTAAAATTCCTAATGAAAAAAAAAGAATAAATAAAACCCAGTATCGATTGTGGAAGACCCACAATGATTTGTATTTATTTTATTTAAGTTTGCTATTGTTTTTTTATGTTTTTTTTTGTAGGAAACAATTTTACACGGAAGGTGTTGATGTGATTATTGGAATCCATAAAATATTAAAATTTTTATTAGTTCTTTTACTCAAACAAACAAAATTATTATCATTATATTTTCATTCCTATTGTTGTTGTTGTTACTTTTATTTGCAAAAGTTTTTAAAAAGATAAATTATTTATTTATTAGTTCTGGTGTGAAATTATTTTTTTGTTATTACAAATTCCCAGAATTTAAAACAGATTTTGAATTTTTTATTTAAAAATCAAGTGAATTTTTGGACCACAGCAACTGAAGACTACACGCAAAGAAAAAAGATGGTTTCATATGGTCACCTCAAACATAGTGTGTTCTCCACAAAAATATTATTATTAATTTTAAGGATCTAAGCATTATTCTGATTACGATAAACATATTTCTAGTTATTTTTAACCATATTATGTTTAGTGTCTTAGATCAAAATTTTACTTGAAATCATAAATATGTTCACAGCAAACATAATAATGATAAAAATATGGTTGAATGTAAATTGCTTTCTATTTTGTCTCTTCCGCAACCATATAAATAAATTGAGTATAAAACAAAAACCTAATCGTTCAAGCTTTGTGGTTGAAGTGGTTGAGTGGCGAGTTAATGCCTTTTTACTATGCGTTCGCAAGTTCGAGCCCTGGTAGAATCAACTAAAATTTAAAAAAATTAATTTAAACCCGATGTATTAGTAATAAATAAATACAAATTGATAAAAAAGAAAAATCAATGGAATAAAAAAACTTTACTTTTACAAAAAAATTTAAATAAATTTTTTTTAAATCATATTAAAATATGTATGTATTAAAAAAAAAATTTTTTAATTTCCTGCCTTGACCGGGGGTTGAACCGCAACATCTGCAGTTGAAAACTATTTTTAATATCTGTGACTTAAAAATATATATGGTTAGAAGCAATCATAAATCTAACCATACTATGTTTCCACCAGAATAGGGTTGCCTCAACCATATTTTTTCTTTGCGTGTACTTCAGTTTTTTCAATTGCCGGCCTCAAATTTACGCTTTTGATAGAAAATGAAATGAAATGAAATTTTTATATTTTTATAAAAAAAAATCACAATTTCATTATAAGTTGCTCGATATCGAATGCCTCTGCTTTCTCATATTGGCTTTAGTGTTCAATATATGTATCTCCTCAATGAAGTAGACTAGGCGACATATATGTTTATAACTTGAAAACGATTAGTCTTCTTTGTTAACAAAGAAAATTCGAAGCTCTACAACAAAACTTACTTCAAGTTCTACCCACATTGTTTTAAAATCAACTCAGTATTGCATTTCAGGAATTTTTATTACGATCATTCGTATTGAAAGAACAAGTATAACGATATTTTATCGAATTCAAAATCCAATAAATTAATTTTTTTTAAAATTTTTTTTATTTTTTATATAAATTTTTTTTAAAAATTTTTTTATTTTTTATATAAATTTTTTTTTTAAATAAAATGTTTATATAATTTTTTTTTTTTTTTAAATAAACTTGTTTGTTTTACAATTTTTACACTACTTACTACTGTACTGCGATTCAGTGACTTTTATTACGAATATTCGTATCTAAAAAACCGCAACATCTATAGTTGACTAGTATTTTTAATATGTTTTATTTAAAAATATATTTGGTTAAATGCAATCATAAATTTGACCATATTATGTTTGCAATAAAATATGGTTGCCTCAACCATATTTTTCTTTTGCGTGTGGGTATAATTTTAGGACCATTATTACAACTAAACAATAAAAAAAAGGAGAATGTTATCGGTTTTTTTATTATAATACAAACAGACTTTAACCAAAAAGTGTATGTATGTTTGTGTTGTACATAACCAGTCAAGGAACTTCTTGCAAGTGCATGTTTGTTATCGTTACTCTGAGGCCCACGTAAAGCTGATCGCAATATTTTCAGAAAAATGGCATAAATTTGTTAGTGCCTATTTTTGCATATTTTACTTAAAATGCTTGTTTTTACATATTTTGTTATAAATGCATATTATACGTCATATTTTGTTTTTTTTTCCCCCCACATTTTCTTAAAAATTTAAATTTTTCGTTATATTTCGTAATATTTATAAAAAAATTTTTGTCTTTTGAGAGAGAAAAGGTTTAACAAGCTGTAATTTCAAGAATATCAGGCGGGTTACTCTCTATTGTGATGCGAAAGATCTGTATGATTTTTACATTGAGTTGTGATGCGTTTTCTTTCGCATCGCAATAGAGAGTAACCCCCCAGCTTTTGGGTATAAAAGTAAAAAATTTAGCTTGAAATTGTGTGATGTTCTGGTGTTTGACGATGTACAAGTATATCAACATATTTTAAAATTTTTTAAAAAAATATACCAAAGCAATCATTCCTTCGGAAACAATATTTAGAAACACGTCTCTGGAAAGTTGAAGATTAAGTGATTTAAGTGATTTTACTTAAAAATGGTATATATCACAAGCTTAGCTTATGCCATGCATACTAAGGCTGAAGAAATTAGAAATCAATTTGATACAATAGATTCATTGATATCATGTGGTAAAAAAAAATATTTTTAAAGTCATCTTTGCGTGTTTCACTATTTGAAGAAAATCATCTCATACACTAAAAATTTAGTTTATTTTATACCTGATTCTTACTTGTTTTTATAAGTTTAATCAGAGAGCTAGTAGTAGCTCTTGAGAGATTGCAAATTACAATACTAGAAAAAACCCAGTATCATATTCGTAATCAGCACAGTTTATTTAATAGAAAATGAATTTTAGATTTTTGCATTTCAGCAAAAAAAAAAAGACTTTTTAATTTCAAGCAAATAATAATAATAATACAGCCTGTTAGCTTTAATTAATATTTTAACCCTTATGGCCAGTTTTTAATTTCATATTTAATTGCGCAATTAGTTAAATTTAAGTTTTCAGTTTTTCAGTTAATAGTTAAATAACACTTTTACTTGCTATAAAGTATGGCATCACCATGAAACTATCGACTGTATTATTGACATTCAATGAAACACAGCTGTTCAGCAAAAAAAAAAAAAAAAAAGGCGATAAAAAGTGAAAATCTAAAGACAAAAATGTAAGCACATGGGATGTAAGAATTTTATTCGAACGAGAGATGAATTCTATTGGTTGCTTTAGCAAAAAAATTTTTTTTTAATCAATGGCCAAAAATATTTGTTGTCTCCAACAACAATAAGCTACCAAAATCATATGATCATTTAAATAGGCTTTTTAAATTTTATTTATCTTTAAATACCATTTAAATACTTTAAAGTTAAACAACATGACCATTTAATGTATTTAAATGCCATTTAAAAGTAAATAACATTTAAATACGTAGTGAAAAACTGGGCTTTTTAAGTTTAATATATAGAAATAACACACTTCATATTTATCATGTGCGATGGACCACCAAGTTTTTAGATTTTCTTTTTAAAAACCACTTGAGACAATTTTTTTTTTTGACAAATCACTTGACACATTTTTAATTTTAATTTTACAATTTCCAAAAAAAAAATAATTCATTTCTATCCACTTGTTGTTAAGTTTCTTAATAATTTCTTGAAAGTCTGTCTCTCTTAAAACGTAAAAATTACGTGTGAGCAGAGAGATATTTAATTACAAAAGCAAATAAGTTGAAACAATTGAAGGCTACGATTTACTGAAGCAACGTGATCCACTTTAAAAGCACCACAAGTGTTTATTTGAAATTTTTAATTTTTTTTTTTTTTTGATGATTTTTAAGATTTCTTGTTTGTTTTCAGTCATTATGAAAATTAATTTTTTACCCTTTTTATAAATAAATTTTTTTAGTTTTTTTAATTTTTTTTTTATTATTTATTTTTTATTTTTTTTAATTTAAATTTTTTTTTTTTTTTTTTTTTTTTTTTTTTTTTTTTTTTTTTTTTTTTTTTTTTGAAGGGTACCCGTAACGCACTTGATGCGCATATTTTATCTTTTAATTTCATAAGATTGTATATCTTTTTTTTTTTTACATTTATTATTTCATTAAAGCCAACCAACATAAACAAAAAAATTAAATTTTTTGTTGTCTAATAAAATAAACATTTCTAATGAGTTCATTATTTATAATTGCCAACTTTTTAAACGGAAACTTAATTTTAATAAAACAATTCTTGTTTAAAAAATAAATATTTGCTCATAATTGATTGAAGGCAAAGAAAAATGATGACAAGATGAAAAACGCAAAAAAAAAAACGTAAGCATTGTTATGGTTGAGACAACCATATTCTGGTGGAAACATAGTATGGTTAGATTTATGATTACTTCTAACCATATATATTTTTAAATCAAGGATATTAAAAATAGCTTTCAACTGCCGATGTTGCGGTTCAACCCCCGGTCAAGGCAAGAAAATTTTTTTTTAATTTTTTTTAATACATACATATTTTAATATGATTTAAAAAAATTTAATTTAAATTTTTTGTATAAATAAAGTTTTTTTTTATTCTATTGATTATTCTTTTCTATCAATTTGTATTTATTTATTACATAATACATCAAGTTTAAATTTATTTTTTTAAATTTTAGTTGACTCTACCAGGGCTCGAACTTGCGAACACTTAGTTAAGAAGCATTAACTCGCCACTCAACCACTTCAGCCACAAAGCTCAGTTGAGTTTGAACGATTAAGTTTTTGTTTTATAGTTACTTTATTTACATGGTTGCTAGAGACAAAATAGAAAATAATTTACATTCAACCATATTTTTATCATTATTATGTTTGCTGTGAACATATTTATGATTTCAAGTAAAATTTTATTAAACATAATATGATAATTATATGGTTGATCTAAGACACTAGACATAAAATGGTTAAAAATAACTAGAAATATGTTTATCGTGATCAGAATAATGTTCAGATCCTTCAAATTAATAATAATATTTTTGTAAAGAACACACTATTTTTGAGGTGACCATGTTCAACCATCTTTTTTCTTTGCGTGTAAGAACACTTTTTAAGAAAAACATTTATTTAGAAAGAGCAAAAGAAAAAACTAAATAAGCTGCTAAAGAGCTGCTAACAAAATATCTAAGCAATTAGTTGGATACCTTAAGTCTTAACAGCTTTAATGACATGAGCTTCTCTCTTAAATTTATTATTATGTTTGTTTCATTTTACATACAATTTTTCTATGGCCTTGTGTAGGGTATCAATGGCAACTGTTTACTTTATTAAATATTCCTTAAAAAAGTTAATTTTAAAAAATATTGGCAAAAAAAAAAAAAAAACAAATAAACAAACAAATATTTTTAAATTGCTTTTAGTTATTTTTGGTTTAAATTGTTTCTTTTTTTACGAAAGCAAAAGAAAAAAGCAGAAAAAACCAGTAGTTGGCTGGTATTTTAATGGATATTTTAAGCTACAGCTACGCTTATAACTTAATAAACTTAATAAGTTCACTTATAAGAGTGTGTACGAGTATGGCTTTGGGTAGATTGAAAAAAAAAGTGGTGGCCAACAATAATAAGAACCTGAAATGTGTGGGTTTTAAAATTTATGACAACTGACAAACTACATCATCAATCGGCTGACCAAAAGTTTTTTTTTTTTTTTGTATCTTGAACAAAAACTTGGTTATCGTTATCTGTTTTCTTAGCTGTCATTACTTTTTGTTTGCTTGTATGTAACCATATCTTTCATTTGATACATTTGCTAGATTGACGGCTTGGGTGAATGTTTTTTTACTTCACTAAAAGTGGATTTTTTTCTGTATATCGAAAATTAATTAGATTTTTAAAATTTATTAGACATAATTGTAGTACAATTAGGCTTCAAATTAAATTTTAATAAAAAAAAATTTTTTTTTTCTTAACTAAAATTTTCTATTGTTTTTCTTCACAACTAACAAGACCCGAACTCGTTCCCTGAACTATTCTTCAAGAACAAATTTTCATTAGGCCTGATTATGAGTGGCATTGTAGTGACAACGCCGGCCAGATGTTTTATATGGGTTTGTCGTGAGTTCGACTGCAACAACGACACTTGTAATAGGGCTGATTATGAAAAAGCGCTCTATAAAGTTTTCATTTATTGCCAGAAATTTGTTCATATATCTTGTGAACTTTGTCATTAATCCAATGAAAATTTTATTATTTTTCAACTAATAACACGTTTCATAAGACTCCTAAAATATTTCGTTAATTCCTTGACGAAATAAATTCATTTAACGAAATAAGTTATAAAATGTTTCTTTGAATTTATAAGATATTTAAGGTTTTAAATACAAAATTTTTTTTAAAGAATCCTACAAATAAATCACCCTGTAATGCTTTTTATCAACTTGTTGCAGCTATTGATTGACATTATTAAATGAAAGTTGCTTATTAAAGTGTGTTTGTGGCGTAAGTCCCCACTAATAAGGCCGTCACTAGTTTATCTCTATTTTAAATAATCAAATTACTTCTATTGTTTAACTATTGGCTTAAAAAAAATAATAATAACTGTCTGTGTGTCTGTCTTAATTGTTTATATAATTTCGTGTATGAGTTTTTTTCGTTGGTTTGCTTTCATCTATAATTACTTTTTTATATATTCTTAAATCAAGGTATGTATGTGTGTGTGTGTGTGTTATCATTAAAATATATTTGTAACTTGTCTACAACTGTCTGGAATTTTATTAAAAAAAACCTTAGTAATCAAATTTAATTATAGGCCATCAATTTAGAAATAAAAGAAAAAGAAATAGAAAACAAGGCGGCAGTAGGAATTAATTATTTTATACATAAAAACATTTTTTCTGCTCTTAAAATTTTATTATTTTTGTTGATGAAGTTAATAAATAAATTTATTGGCTCCTTGTTTTGTTTTTTATACATTTTGTGTCAACTTATCATTCCCGTAACCATCAATCTTATGCTGTCATAAGTAAAAGTTCAGTAGTTCTGTTAAATATTTGCTGTGTGTGTGTGGGGGGCATTTATTTAATTACGAATAATTATTTATTAATTTATCTATAACCCGAGTTTTGATTTATGTTAATGCTTAAAGTTTAATGACCTTTTTTCTATCCTTAGCTACTGCAATTTCTATAAAAAAAATGTTTAGAGAAAAATTTTTTAATGGTTTGATAATCAACTTAAATAGACATGAAGGCCAACAATTTTAATGCTCATTTTGCTTTACTACAAATGATTAAAATACTTAATCCAAAAATTAACCACTTGCGATACCTTAAAAACATTTCTCTGAAAAAAGTCCTTAAGACCTTTATTAAAATAATAATTTCTTCTAAGAATTGTTTTAAATTGCATTTTTTTTTAATAATTATTTGGTAAAACTATAAACTCTGTACTTCAAATAATAAATTTTTTTTTTGCAATTAAGCTCTTGATTTCTTTTATAAGAAGTTTCTTTGAAATGCATGAAAACATTCTTCTATCTTGTTTTAAGATTTTTAAATTTAGATAAAAATTTTTTTTCTTTTTTTCTATTGATGCTTTTAGTGTGTAAATACACTGAAAATATAATTAATTATATTTCAACTAGTCAAATAATTTCATTGATTTAATAAAATCTTTAATAGAATTTTTTAAATTTTAATTAAAAAATTTCAATAATTCAATGAAATATTTAATTAAATCAAAGAAATTATTTTCATTAGTTAATTAAAGTTTTTCATTAATTAAGTAATTTATTATTAAAAAAATACAAAAAAAAAACATTTTCATTTGATTAATGAAAAAAATTCTTATGAGTTTTATCTCATAAGCAGCTAAAGCTCTTTTGCACACGTACTAAAATAAAAAATTAAAAAAATATGTCGTTAACAGAAAATATAAAAACGATTGTGAAACAACAAAAAGAATTTTATAAAAATAAAGGACATTTAAATGTAAACATAAACTTTTGTACACAATTCCTACTAAAGCACATCTATTTTAGTAAGTAAACAGATAAGAGAAAGAGACGCACATACACAAACGCAACATCAAGGATTATAAAGAAAAGGACTTTTTAAATAACTACAGTGAGTTTTCTTAAGCTTCGCTGTAAACGACCAATTTTAAATTAAATAACTGCTTTTGCAAAATTAATTTCGTTCCATAAAGTTATTAATTTAATAAATGGCAACAATTTCCCTAAAATATAGAATTCAAACAATATACCCTATAATTATTACCAGCAGTGTTACAAAAAGTATCCAGACCCTTAAGGCCAACATTAAGTTATAAAATTTGTTTATCAAAAGTAAAAAAAAAAATTAAATTGAAACAATTGTCCAAGGAGTTTTCAAAATGTATTCATGTGATAAAAATATAAATAAATAAAAACAACTTAGAAAAATGCAAGCAAGCAGAAGAAACAATAGAAACCTGGCAGCAGACAGCTGCAGCAACATAAAAAAATATATTTTCTCTTTCAAATGTAAAGTTACAAAGTCTGGCTTCAACTTTATTTGTTTTATTTTTTTCTAATCAAACTAATTTTTTATGCTTTTTATTAAAATGTTATTAACTTTTACTTGGGACAGTTTTTTTTAGGTTTTTTTTACAACTTGTTTTACTAAAAATTAAAGTTTAAGGACCAAATTTTAATATTATTGTTTGTCTAGTTCTTTTTCTCTCTCTTTCATTCTTTATTTTTAATAAAAACATTGCAATTTTAATTTGTTGTTTCCACAATTAATTTTAAGCCCAGCAGCAGCAACAATACCCCACCCAATTCATATTATTTACCAGTACGTCCATCAATGACTCCTTTAGAAGGCTGTTTGCCTGCCTGCCTGTCTCATCAGCAAAATTTTCATGTTTTTGTTTTCTACTACCAAACTAAAATACACAGCAAACTTTTTTTAAGTTCCTTTAGTTTTTGTTGTTGTCGGTGTTTTTTTTTTTTTTGAGTCATAAGTTTCCTGCAACAATAATAATTTTTTAAGCTTGTGAAAAATTATTAAATTTTTTCTGTTTTAACTAAAAGAACCCTCTAGGATAATTGAAAACTAAAAAAAATATTTAAATATTTTTGAAGCTAAGCCAAGCCCACAGTTTCGAACACTTAGCTTAAATTTTCAACTACAAAATAAAATTAAAAGCTGAAGTCAAAGGACACTAAAAGGATTTCATTGATTCATTTTAATTATTTAACAAATTATGGAAATTAATGCAGCGTTTTCATTAAATTAATGAAACGATTACCTAAAATTAATGAAACAATTTCATTAAACTAATTAAATAATTTCATTAAAATCATGAAAATATTAATTTAAATTAAATTGCATAACTCAAAAGTTTTTATTAAATTAAAGAAATCATTGAAATTAATGGATTCATTTAAATAATGAAATACTTTCATTAAATAATTGAAATTATTAAATTAATTAATTAATTTACTTAAATTAAATTAATAAACATTTCTTTTATTAAGTTAATGAATTATTTTCATCAAATTAATGAAAAATTTGCATTAAATTAATGCATTTTTTTTTTAGTAAATGAAATTTTTTTATTAAATTAATTAAATAATTTCATTGAATTAATAAACTATTTTCATTAAATTAATGAAATATTTTCATTAATGTAATGAAAATATTTAAGTAATAAAATGAAATGTTCATTAATTTATATTAAGTAAATAAGTTAATTAAATAATTTCATTAAATTAATAAAATATTTCATAAAATTAATGAAATATATTCATTAATGTAATGAAAATATTTAAGTAATCCAATGAAATGTTCATTAATTTATATTAAGTAAATAAGTTAATTAAATAATTTCAATTATTGAACATTTCATTAAATTCATGAAATATTTTCATTAAATTAATGAAATATATTCATTAATGTAATGAAAATATTTAAGTAATAAAATGAAATGTTCATTAATTTATATTAAGTAAATAAGTTAATTAAATAATTTCAATTATTGAACATTTCATTAAATTCATGAAATATTTTCATTAAATTAATGAAATATTTTCCTTAAATTAATGAAAATATTTCAATAAAAGAATAAATATTTCAGGGAAATAATGAAGTACTTTCATTGAGTCATTGAAATTATTTAATTAAATTAATAACATATTTCATTAGTCTAAAGAAGCGTTAAAAAACGTTAGAAAAATATTGAATAAACGCTTGAGAAAATAAACGAGTAGAGACTAAATATCAATCAACTGCCATCCCTGTGAATTTTAATGAATTAAAAAAAAAAAAAATTTAAAAGCAATTCTTTTCTAGAATTCATTAAATTCATGAAAATATTTTTGTTGAGATGGCGAATTAGCGTTTCTAAAAATTTCTTTAATAATTTCCTAGTAGTTATTTTGGTGTAAATGTTTGTTTTAAATATAATAGTCTACTGACGCTAAGAAAATTGTTTCTAGAAATGCAGCAACTCCAACGAATGCAGTCAATGCACTTTCAATGGGACGCCATTATAACGTTTGGCTGAACGTTTAAAAAAATAAATAAATAGAAAAAGAAAACAGCAGCAAAGTACAAAATAAAAATCAACAACAGCACAAATAACAAAACATTTATATAACTAGAGAAACATTTACAAAACCAAAACAAAATCAAAAAAAAAAACACAAAAATTATTTGCATTTTTCAACTCCTTTTTTACGCCTAAAAAAAGTTAAAAAAAAAAAAAAATTTTGTGTTTTATAAAAAATAAAAAAAAGAGCTGAAAATTTAGCTGAGAGAAAATCTCAACAATGCAGCAGCTAAAAAAACAACAAAATTTTTGCTTCAATATTGTAGGCTTAGCAGCAGCTTTTAGCATCAGCATCTTTATGCATCCTTCAACTCAAACACACACACACACAAGTACATGCTCGACAGCAAAACTGCAATATTCAACATCTTGTGTTTGTTTTGCTTACTAAAAAATGCTGACAACAAGAACAACAACAACTGCAGGCAAAAAAATAAATAACATGCATGTTAATCTGTAGACTCCTTTGGGGAAATAAAATAAAGTGAAATAAAAAAGTAGCAAATGAGTCCAGACAACCGTTAACACGTCCCAGCATTTCCTCTCTAACCCAGCTAAAGGCTTTTACTACAATTTAGTTGTCACCAGACAACAAACAGTGTAACCGAATCTAATAAGCCCACCATATAGATATTTGTTTTGTGAAGCTGCTAGAGAAATTTTTTATGACAAACAGTCCAGCTGTAAGCGTTTGCTTTACTACCTGCAACAAACTAAAATTCAAATTAAATAGACCAACTTTTTGCTTGTCTTATAAAAACAAAGCTACAAACAAAAAAATAATACATTTCATTTTCTTATGATGCTCTTCCAACTCTTGCTAGTAACTATTGACTACCTTTATCCTTTTGCATCTTGTGCAATGCCCTTATTATAATTGTAACATTTTGTTTGGCCAAGACAAATTGCCTTATGTGCTGCTAAAATGTCTCAACAGCAAATTATTTACTTCACTCGGTTGAGAAGGAGTCAGACAAACATTCAGTCAAGACATTTTAAAGCAAAATATCATCTATTCATTCATTCATTGAAACAGCCCAGGCAGCCCTTCTGTCAGTTTGTCAGTCTGTCAGTCATGCATACATTCATTCATAAATACACACTTTTTTGTACAGTTAAACTTATGAGCTTAATGTATGAGTGAGTATGTGTCAAGCAGGCATTCTCGTTGCCATCTAAATCAGCCAACCATTATCAATCCATTCATACGTTTGTTCATTCATTCATTCATTCATTTATTCAGGCAGCCAGCAAACCATCCTGACTGCCATCATCATCATCCTTTTGCTCAACACTAGTAGCTTTGTGTGTATGGGAAAACTTATGTGTATGTTTAAAATTTGTCTCTTCCTTCATACACATGAACTCATCTTTTGAACGTCTGAACATTTGTTAAGTACAATCAGGATCTCTCTTTTGTTTTTACTGTTTTCTACACACATTTTTGCTACTTGTTTCTTTTTTTTTTTTTTTTTTAATTTTATTTTTGCAAAACTCCTTCTGCATTCATATTTTCGTTTTTATTTATTTGCTTTTCTTTCTGCTTATTGTAGTTGCCTATAGATAAGTCAGTGACTGACATGTTGTCGTAGTAGCGTTGTCTATATGAGATGGCGTGGTTAACATGGCAGTAATCTTAGCCGTTGTTGGTCTATCAAATTATGGTTGGTATAACTCCTAGAGTTCGTATGTATATGAAGGAAATAGCAATTGAATGAGAAAAAAATTAATTTTAAGTTTTCATTTTATGAGCAAAGAAACCATTTTCTTTAAAAATTCATACAGAACTAAGTGAACTTTTAATTTGAAAATAGTCAGCCAAATTATGAATAACAATTGCCGGGGACGCTTCTCTCTTTTCCCTTTTATAACGAAATATTCTGACATTTAGGGAATTTTTTTCCAAAAACTAAAGCAGAGAAAATAAATGAACCCCTTTTGCTCAGTTTCTTAACAGGCCTCTTCAACCTTGTAGTAGTCTTTCTTATTTTATTTAAATTTCATATTTTTAATGCTTAAAATTGTTTACATTGCAAATCTCTAGAAAAGTATATCAGAAATCTAATTTCATCATAAAATATACCGAATTCTAGCAGATAAAGTTCGCTCACTTAATGGGTAAAATTGTCCCCTAACAGCTAATCAGGCTGCTCATTTGATTAAACTTTTACGCTGTGTCTTGGCTAGACTATCACTTTAATTAATGCTGGTTCATTTCCCGGCTAGCATTTTTATACGTGTCATCCCCAAAAGTATATATATTCTTGATCATTATACAAAGTGTCAGAATAAGACTTAATTTATAAAAAAAAACATGAGTTTTTTTTTTTTTTTTACAGAGTTGTGACATGTCGGTAATTCGTTCATGAAGCGCATTTCCATCTGAATGGTTTAGAAAATCTTGTGAGAAACAAATGCACCCACAACGAGCAATTGTCTGATGTCGGTTTTGCTCAGGCCTTTTTTTTTTTTTTAACACCCAGAGAAAAAATTACACCATCCGTTGTGAAAATGACCCCAAATGGTGTTAAATTGAAAACACTCGTTGTCAATAAAATAGACAACGGGGAAAATGACCACATACATTGTTGATATTGCAACACGATTTTTGGCTCAGTGAAGATGAAGCCGAAATTGCTGTGACTGTGAAAGGCATTGATTACAAGATCAGCAGGCTGGGACTGCCCTTCAACGAAAAGTAAGGAGACGGTCTTTCAACTTCTTTGCGAGTGCCCGGCTCTTATGCTTTCAAGACACAGATTTCTCGGTGTACATTTAATGTCCGGACTACCTGAGATATCGGGTGTAAGGTTAGGCACCTTCAGCAAGACGGTGCCGCCTGTTACATAGTGTGACTCGACTTATTGCAGCATGAAATGAAAAAGTGCACTCTTAAAAAAGTGTAGTTGGCTTAGCGATCTCCATTTGTTGATTTGTCGGTGTTATCGTTGCAATCAAATTTTTGATTAGAGACGCCAAAAAGCTTAGCTGTTAAGGTCTTCAAGTTTCTATTGAAACTAAACCTGTTTGTTCCAACCATCTTTTAATGGGTTGGCTTACAACCATCAATTAGCATTACAAGATTGCATTTTAAGTCAACTGCTCACCTAGATAGTGGAATAATAAAGTGACTTAAACCTCCTTATGGTATTAAAATATTTGAGAAGAACCTTTAAGACCTCTACCCGGTATCTCAATAGGTCGTACATATAATGTGCCGCCAGAAATTAGGTATCTTGAAGCCAGAAGAGTGGAGAAACTGAAGAAGTGTCTTCTTAATCTCAGGAAAAACTGAAGAAGTGTCTTCTTAATCTCAGGTGCTTAATAAACGACCAGTGACCAAAGTGTCTACTCTGTATTGCGATACAAAAGCTAAATGTTTTGCATTTGCTTTTTGTGACATGCGCTTACGCCTTACAGAGCGGGATACTACAAGACTAATGAAAAACTAAACGATCAAATACATTAAAGATTCGATTTCAATATACAGAGTAACTCCAAAGTTATCACAGCTACCAATCTAAAAATATATTTTCTATTCCTGCTTAACGGTTCAGCAGAGCCTTTACTATCATAATGAAAGTGTTTTCAGGAATGAATGTAGAGACCGTTACTAACATAAAAGTTCTGCTTTCTTTTGGTAGAATTAAAAAATACAGCTCTCAATACCATTAAGCGGGATAGTCACCGCAACTGTTATAAAAGCCTCCTTTAAGGCCCGTCTTGGCGAATTTGTCTGTCCACTTATTGTCCACGAAACTAACTAAATTCTTTGATGAAACGGAAGTTACACAATCTTGATTTAAGGAGTAATAATTTCGTGTTTTTTTTTTAATTATTTTTCTGCATTTTGCTCTAGCGAAACTCACCAAATATCTTAATTAAATGGTCATCATCATTACCATTGTATACCCATTTAATTTCATTATTATGATTATCATCATCCTAATGACTACTGCCATAATAAGGAACATAAAATAAGACATCAAAACTTGTGTGTATCAGTTTACAAGACAGTTAAAAGTTACAAACAGAACAAAAATAAATGACCTCAAACGAAAAATGATTGTTTGTTAACATAGAACTGGCAATTAAATTCATTAATGTTCAGTAACACAAAAATACAACAACAGAAAAAAAGAAAAGTTTTTTGTTTTTTGTGTTTGTAGTCTCTTGAGCTCATTGTTTCATTGTTATAGTTAAAGGTGTAGGAAATAATGTGGGGTGCAATAATCTGTGTCTCGTTATTTGAATTTTTTTTTTCTAAATCTAGGCCATTTACTTGCTTACATTAACAACATCAGATTTTTAAAACCCAAAATAAGAAATAATGGGGAACATTTTATAGCAAACATTTCTTCTCCCTTATAAAAATTGTGTTGCATTTAAGTAAGTCAAAGGGTAAACGGCATAAATGATTTGTTCACCATGCGCAAGTACGTTTGTTTAATTACAAGAAAAAAAAATTTTTTTTACTCGTCATACATTGAAAAAATTATGCAATAAAAAAAGGATTTTTTATTAAAAAAATATTGACATTATAAATAAATTTTTAACTAAAGCAATTAAATATTTAATTAATTTAATTAAAATGTTTAATTTCATTAGAAAATTGCTATACTGATTTAATTAAATATTTAATTCGTAAGTCTAGAGCCTTTCTGAGGGCTGAGGCCTTTCTGAGGCTGCACTCGTGCCTTACTAGGCAAGCAGGGGAAACGCGTTTGCAAAAAAATATGCTCGTCCGCCATAGTTTACGTTATTATGAATGATACGTAGCAAAATAAATCTTCCTACACAATTTATCAACTTTGTGTTAATACTGTCAATCTGTAGAAAAGTTTCCCAGAAAGCTGATTTAACAATAAAATATACCGAATACTAACAGATAAAAAGAGTTCAGTAAAAAGCAAAAACTGCGCCTAAAGTGAGCTGATTAATCTGCTTGCTCATTTGATCTAACTTGTTTAAGAATCAGCGTCACAACTCTATAGCAGATAGCGTGGACTATCACGGTAAATCATGCAGGTTCAATTTCTGTTTGTCTTGATGTTAAAAAATAAATTAATTTTATCATATGATCTTGATCGTTATACCAAGCGGAGTTGTTTTATCGATGTCCATCTATCTGTTTGTCGGTTTAGTACTTGAAATCATATTTTTGAAATCCTTATCCAACGAAGTCTGCCAGGCTGCTAAAGAACAAAAGTGGCTAGTTAACTAAAGATGTATGCTGTCTCTGCGGCTGAGCTTAAAAACTTATTTAATTGATAATAACTTTTCTTTAATATTCATTCTGTTAAGCTGTACTTACGTAAATAATGTAAAATATCGTTGTCATAAAATGAGTTTGTACCTGAAAAAAAAAAAAAAAAAAAAAAAAACAAAAATTAATTTTTAAAATCACTTTAAACTAATTCCACTTCGTGGAAGATGTAAAATTCATAATTGCTTTAAATAATTTTAATGAAAAATTTTATTTAAATGAAATGAAGTAAAACATATTTAAATTGTATTAAAAGTGCGAAGGATCAATTGCATAATCTAAGCATGCTAATTGATTAATTGCATTAAAAAACAAATATTTTTCATTGGTTGAAGGACAACTTGTTTTTTGTATGCAATACAAAAAAATAATTTTAAAATTCAAATAATCAAGCTGATTACGAATGTCATTGTCGTAGTAAAATTCACCACAAGCTTAGATAAACCATATAACCGGCATTGCCTTAAACCACTGTTTTCGTCAAGACAACAACCCTCAAAATCAGGCCTAATAAGCCACAGCCAAATTTGTTTTCTTGGGATACAACTGCTGAAAATCTCTTACAAGTTTTTTTTTTAAGAAAAAGTTTTCTTGTTGGTATTTTTTAGTTTTTTATTTTATATTTAAAACCAATTCTATCAACGCTAAATCATCTTAAACTTAAATTTATTTTCTAATACTCTTATATAAAAAAAAGTTGACTGATTTATGAAAAAATTATACGAAAAATTTCGATAACGTTGACTTTAAAGTATAAGTTAATTTTTTTGGATAACCGGGTAAAGATTGAAAATTTTTCAATTTAATATTTTCGAAAGTTCGAAGGACCAGTTAATTTCAGAAAAAAAATTATTTTTTTAAAAGACATTTTATTTTTTTAAATGTTTTTATTTAAAAATATTAAAATTATTGGGCCATAATCATAGTCACAAAAAATTAGGTTTTTATTAAGAGCTGACTTTTGGTTATAAGAATTATATGAATTTAAAGTCAAAGTGTGTCTATAATTATGGCCCATTGTATTTAAACCTCAAGTAAGTGGTTAAATTAACCACTTTTCATATATCACTACTTAATGTGTTAAAATCAACTTCTTTAAGCTTTATATAAATGGTTCAAAGGACCACTACTTAGTATATTAAAATTAATTTAGTTAAGCTTTAAATTAATGTTAGAAAAAAATTACTTTCAACATTTCACTACTTACATATTTCAAAATTATTTTATTTTGATTTTAATTTTCCGCTTCGAAAAACCACTTTTCACATGACACCACTTAAAATAAAATTTTTTTTTATTTGCTATCCTTATTGTTTAACTTTCGGGCCTGCTCTGGCTGTTTTTCTGACTGACTAATTTTTATATTAATTAATTCGTGTGTGTATTTATTTGTTCCCTTTGTTGAGCACTTAATTGGATTTTGTTGATGCAAAAATTAACAACATTTTCGGCGAAATGCATTTACAACAATACAAAATATATAAAGAAAACTTGGGGGAATGTTTTTATTTAGTTTTTTATTCTGTTTGTTTATTCCTTCAACGGAAGTTGTATAAATTTTTGTGTTAATGTTGCACTATTTTTTTTTTATTTGTTTGCTTAAAGTTGTTTTTTGCTGGCTTTCTTTACTTCATTTAAAGCTTTCAAGACAAAACAACTAAAATGGTTCGAGTGTCATGTTTGATTTATAAGCTAATGAATGAAAAATATATAAGCAAAACAAACATTCCTTTTCAATTATTTTAACAAGAAAATATTTGTTTTATAAACAGGAGCAAAAACACAACAAAAAATTAAAAAGACTCAAAAGAAAAGGCAAAAGGGAAACTTTAAAACTAATTGTTATGACCATGGGAAAAATGAATTAAATAAGTTTTTACTTTAATTGCTTTAAATATCAGTAGGTGGTGCGAAGGACCATTTTTTTGTAATTGCAAAGCATTGGAGTAAATATATTATTTAGCATCCACATAGAGCTCACTTTTATAGCAATAGTGCCCAAATTAAAAAAAACATGATTTTACATTAGAACCATTTTTTTTTTGCAATTTGGGAAAAATTTTAAATATTTTTCTTTTTAAATTTTTGAAAATTTTGCATGAAAATACCATGGAAAATAAAGCATTTTGCAAGCCTTCACAAATTGGAATTAAGCAAAAATTAAGATTTTTTAAAGAAATATTTTTTTTATTTTTGAGTGAGACACTGCAAAATAATTAAATTGCTAATTAATATGCAAAATGTTTACTTTTCCTTTAAAATTCATAATAATGGCAGTAGCAAAGCTATTCATTTAGTTGCTTAATTTCAAATATAATTGCAATTGTTATGAAAAATTAAGATGAAAATAAAAAAGGAATAAGAGAAAAAGCAACTACGGAAATAGCTAATCGGTAATAAATGAAAGCTATTCAAGAGGCAAACAAATTAATCATCAATCAACCTCGTCGGTCAGCTGGTCAATTTGAAACAACGATTCTCTCTGGTACAAAAAATAAATTTAGTCATGTCTTTGGCCTTAAACTATTCAGTTAAACTGTCTGTCAATCGTAACTATCATGCATTTAGTTATGTTTAAACAATTGTTGTCAAAAACATATCAACAAGTTATAAGATGATGATGATAATCGAACAAGTACAAGTAATTTGCAGAAATCGAATCCATTTAGAACATTTAATTGCAACTATAACAACAGCAACAGCAACATGGTGTTACAACACTTGCTTCATTCAAATTGCGTGATAAAAATGTGTTTTTTTTTTTTAATTTACATTATCTCAGCTTCATCACAATTTTAGAAAATCAACATTTCCATCAGACTTTCAACATTCGTTTATGCTGTCAGCATCATTATCATCATTATTCTCACACACAAAAAAACAAAAATGCAATTAATATAATCATATGCGATTTTAATAGGTTTTTTCTCTTCTTTATTAGTAATAAGCATCACGTTATAAATACATCTCAGTCTCATGTTCTCTCTTCTCTCCTTTTACATTTACATAAATTATTGAATATAATACTCTTAATTTCTGCATTGGGAAACGGAAATTATTTGGTTGGAAAAATTTTCAAAAGAAAAAAGTTGCTAGCAAAATTTTTGTATAGAAAAAAATTTATATTGTGAAAAAAAAATTTTTTTTTAAATTTTTTTTTTCTGGGAAAAAGTTCTGTAAAAATTTTTTTCTATAGAAGAAAGTTTGCTAATAAAATTTTGTACAGAATAAAAATTTTTAAAGTACATTTTTCTATAGAAAAAAATTTGTTGGAAAAACTTTTCGACAGAAAAATATTTTGTACTAAAATTTTCTATAGAAATAAAGTTGTAAAGAAAATTTTTCTATAAAAAAAAAAAATTGTTAATAAAATTTTCTTTAAAAAAAGTGTTAGAAAAATTTTCCATACAAAAAAATTTTTAAGTAAAAATTTTCAATAAAATAAATTTGTTAAGAAAAATTTTCTACAGAAAAATATTTTGTATTAAAATGCAGCTATAAAAAAAGTTGTAAGTTGTAAGTTGTATAAATTTCTTAAAAACCTTTTTTTTTTTGAAAAATTTTCTATAAAAAAAAATTTGTTATAAAATTTTTATGACAAAACATTGTGTTTAGAAACATTTTTTATAGAAAAAAATTTTTATTTTTTAAAATTAAAAAAAAATATTTTGTATTAAAATTTATCTATAGAAAAAAGTTTGTTACTAAAATTTTCTATAGAAAGAAATTTGTAGCAACATTTTTCTATAAAAAAAGTTTGTTAGAAAAACTTTTCTATAAAAAAGTTTGTTAGAAAAATTTTTCTATAGAAAAGTTTGTTAGAAAAATTGTTCTATAAAAAAGTTTGTTAGAAAAATTTTTCTATAAAAAAATTTGTTGGAAAAATTTTTCTGTAAAAAAATTTGTTGGAAAAATTTTTCTATAAAAAAGTTTGTTGGAAAAATTTTTCTATAAAAAAGTTTGTTAGAAAAAATTTTTTATAAAAAAGTTTGTCAGAAAAATTGTTTTATAGAAACGGTTGTTAGATACATTTTTCTATAGCAAAGTTTATCAGAAAAAATTTTCTATTAAAAAAAAATGTGTTAAAAAATTTTTTTATTAAAAATTTTCTTTAAAAAATTTTTTTTAAAAAAAAGTTTGTTAGAAAACTTTAAACATTTTGAAATTTATTTGCAGCAACTTACAGTGACCTTGAATATTATTCTCCCTGTTTGGTTAATATTTTGACAAGAGCATTTTAAAAATTTCCTTAACAGCTCCCTTCATTAATCATGTAGAGTAACATAAAAGCGTTTTAAGCACTTGTCAACTAGAATTACTTTTTTTCCTCATCAATTATTTTCCATTTCATTTTAAAATTAAATATTCCTCAACAACACTTGCATGCAGAAAATTTGTTTACTTGAAATTTCATTTCACATAAAAAAGGCTTGACTCCTTTGGCCTTAAATAGCTCTTCATCTCTTTTAACAAAGAAACAATATAAAACACACAATAAAATACAACTTAAGTAAATTAAGTGAAATGTTTATTATTTCAAAGTATTTTCTTGCTTTTTCTTTTTCTAAAAAAAAAAATTTTTTTTCTAAAACATTTAACCAACAACTGCAAAAGCAACTGTACACACACTCTTATTTTTTATTTTCATTTTTTATTGTTATTGTATTATTGGTTGAAGAGAACTAAAGCGTGCCCATCAAAAGTCGTCAAATGTCAATCAACAACAAATAAAAAAAAAACCGAGAAAACTGCTTGAAAAAAAAAATTAAACATGTTGCTGAACATTGCATAAATAAAAGTAAAAAACAATAGCAACAACAACAAGAAATTTAGTTACAAATAAGAAATTGCTGCAATGTGTTTTATTGTGTGAAGGTAAATAAGTGAAGGCACTTGTAAGTCATTCAAAAATGCATTCAAAGTTAACGAACAATAACGTACAGCAACGCTTGGCAATAAAAACGCACAACAAAGTATACGCACAAGTGTAAAACACAGAGGCGTAGGAATAGTAAAATGCCTTTTTTTAAAGAAAATTTTAATAAAAAAAAAATATTTTTACTAAAGGGATTACAGAGAAATTTGTATTTTAATGAAAATATTTTAAAATGTGAAACCTTTTAAATGTTTTTCACTGGCAAAACAGCAAATATAGTACAAGGTCAAAGTAATTCAGTTACAAATAAAGTAACTTGTGTAAATTCTAATTTACCACCAACTAAAATTGTCTATAAGTTTGCCTGTGTATTCCAAGTGTAGATAATCCCTGTTACAAGAATGCAGGAAGGCTATTGGAATGCTTCACATGTCAATCTCAAG
Organism: Thelaira solivaga; assembly: GCA_947397855.1. Lineage (NCBI taxonomy): Eukaryota > Metazoa > Arthropoda > Insecta > Diptera > Tachinidae > Thelaira > Thelaira solivaga. The sequence continues at coordinate 63,835,503 of OX377613.1, forward strand.
GCAGTTCTCTCCTGAGAGTCAATTGCAAGCCAGTCTCAAGCTAATCACAAAACCAGTCCCAAGCCATTCCCAAGCTTGTCATTAGCCTATTTTAAGCTACCAATTTGAAAAAACTCTGACAAGCATATGAATAGTAAAATCGTATACAGCTTTTGTTAGTCCTGTTTCTGAAACACACTCACCTTTTTAAAAAAAAATATTTATTTAAAATAAAATACTTTATGGGTTTGCTTTAAATTGTAGTTGCAAATGTTTTATTTATGAAAACCTTCAATTTGAATAAAACAAAAAAAAAAAAAAACTTTCAAAAAGAAAAACTTGTGTTTTATGGCAAACCATCAAATGCTCTTGTTCATTCGTAAATGGCTAATGAAAGATCAATTTCAATAAAAACATAAATTTCTGTCAAGTAGCAGGAATAAATTTTTATTATTTCATTCTATACGCATCTGTGGTTAGAAAACACATGCACATGAACATGCTGACTGGTGTGCATTTTCAGGTTTAATTTTAAAATAAAGTCTGGAAATATTATACTCGTACTGGTTGGTTGTTGGTTAGTCATCTTTTTATTTATTGTAGCAGCAAATATTTTTGCTGGTTTGCAAGTTAATAGCGACAAAAGGGTAAAATGAAAAGAAATTTAAGCTGCCATGCAGTCTGTTTTTTAAACCGTCCAACTATTTAACAAAAAAAAAAAAAAGAAGCAACGAGCAGAAAGCCACAGATAATAAGCCAAGAAAAGAGAAAAGTCAAAACACCAACTCTGCTTGCAATAACAAGTTGACATTAAATTCCTGCATAAGTCTCTGCTAAACTTTTCTATACCAACAAATAATCATTCATCAGCCACATATAATGCAAGCAATAATGCAGCTAAATTGTAAAATATAAAATAAAATAAAAAAAAACTTGAGTTGAGGGAGAGGGTGCATTAATGCAACATAATGTTTTTGTTAAGTAATTTTTTTTGTAAATGTTGACATGCAAGTTGTCATTCAACTTCAAACTGCAACTGAATGATGAGGGATTTTTATGTTGTTGCTTATCTCTCAGTTTTTCTTTTCATTTCTTTTTTTTTTTTATAACTTTTACGTCTTCTCGGTTTTCATTTTCTGTTAAAAACAAGTGATGCTTAACAAATGATATAATCAGGCGAATTTGTGTTGATGATGTTGATAATGTTTCATAAGCATAAAAAAACCACACACACACACACACAACCTTCAATGAATGCATTTAACCTTTTCCATTAAAAAGTCCAAGTTTTTTTTTTCTTTTTTATTCTGTAACAATGAAAGACTTGATGCTAATACTGTAATGAATTGAAAATAATGCAGTTGCTTGGCTGCAAATTAACATTTCATTGCAACATGAGTAGGAATATTGAATGAAAAAGGGTTGTGTATATTATGATGCGGTTAAGTTGAGGTTTTTTTTAATAAGACGTTAACATGAGCATATAAAAGAGACAATAGTTTGACGAATGATAAGCTACAAATAAGAATAGAGTCAAGAATTTTAAAGACAAATTAAAAGTATGAGTAGTTGTAAAGGAAAAAGGAATGTCTGTTAATGTCAAAGCATTCAAATTCCATTTGATAAGTATTTTTTGTTTTTAACAATTAAATTATCAAGGGTTAAATACAACAATTTTTTTTCTATTTGTAAACAAAATATTTAATATGATTTATTGAAAATTATTTTAAAAAATTTATTATTAATGAAAATAAAATTTCATTATAAACAAAATAACAAAAAAAATTTTATGGACAAGAATTTTGTGCGAACAAAAATTTTATTAAAATTCAGCTTTAGTTAAAAAAAAACTACACATAAAAACACTTCAAACATATGAAAAATTTGTTTGGACAGAATTTTATTAGAATTTAGCCTTAGTTTAAAAAAAAAATTAATGAACGACACTTCCAACCATATATAAAAAACTTTTGGAATAGGAACTTTGTTAGAACAAAATTTTGTCCCAACAATTTTTATTAGAATTCAGCCTTAGCTTTTAAACTACACATAAAAACACTTCAAACTAAATATAATACATATGAAAAATTTGTTCGAACAAAAATTTTGTTTGGACAGAAAATTTTTTAGAATTTAGCCTTAGTTAAAAAAACAACTAATGAACGACACTTCCAACTATATATAAAAAATTTATGGAATAGGAACTTTGTTCGAAGAAAATTTTTTGTTGGAACCAAATTTTGTTTGGACAAAAATTTTATTAGAATTCAGCCTTAGCTGAAAAAAAATTTGTGACAGACACTTCAAACTACACATAAAAACACTTCAAACTATAATACATATACAAAATTTGTTCGAACAAAAACTTTGTTCGGACAAAAATTTTATTAAAATTTAGCCTTAGTTAAAAAAACTTATAAATAAAAAAAAATTTTTTTTGCTTGAATTAAGTGTTACTTTCAAAAAAATTCCAGTTGCACAAAAGTTTTTTGTACAAAATATCGATACATATTTTTAATTGCAACTGTTTTTTTTAAAAAGTATTTTTTCTTAACTATGGAACTATTTGATTTAACAAAAAATCTAACTAAATAAAAATCAATTTTTTTTTTACAAAAACCTGTATTTTTAACTGAATATGGCTGGCTCTCTCTCTATGAGGGTCTCTTTTTTATAAGAAGTCTCTTCAAACTACACATAAAAAAACTACTTAGACAAGAACTTAGTTATAAAATAACATTTTGTTCAGTTAAGAATTTTGTTCGGACAAAAATTTTGTTCGGACAAAAATTTTATTCGGACAAATATTCTTTTAGTTTAAAAAATTTTTGTTTGTTTTTTTGTATTCCAAGATAAAATCTTTATTTAATTAATATTTAAAATAATCCGGATAAAATAAAATTTATAACTGAATACTTTTCTTTTTGCTTTGGTATTTTTTTTTGTTAAAAAAAATAAGTTAATAGTGATTTACGTATATTACAAACGATTTTGATTTCTTAACCATGAGGCGTTATCACAAGTTTTAGAAAACACCAACACATGTTCGCAGACATGCTGCTCTAGCAATTCCAGACCAAATGAAAGTTTTATTACTTTGTTTTATTTGTTTGCAAAAAAAAACAAACACACTCACTCACACACACATAAAAATATCTAAAGGAATAAAAGCAGGAAAAAAGTGAATAGAAAATAAGCAAGAGAAGAAGAAGAAGAAAAAACATTATCACGTACGACAAACAACAAGCTTTTGCTTGCATTTTACAAACACGTGATGAATGCATTAAACAAACAAGTAAAAGCTTAATGCTTTTTGGAATTATGACAGTGGTTACAACGTCTACAAAACAGGGCTAGTTTGAGAGGTAATTTTTTGTCGGTTGGCAAGAGTGTGCCAAATCCAAGGATCCATTACAAATTTAATGTTTTCCCGACTCACTGTAAATTTTAATATAATTTCCTCTAACTTTTTTTCAAAACCTTGTTGCAGCATTTTAGTTAAAGAAGAAAGAGGACTTAGAATATAAAACTTTTTTACTTTATTTAATTGGAATTTGGCTAGGCCCTACTCTTTACTTAACCCCCTCACGCAAATAATTTATAATGTAACAAATCTATAACAAAAATCATTTGCTATATGTTAACTTGCATGTAATTAAAAGGATTTAAATTTTTCGGCTTGCACAAAACCACAATGATTTAAAAATACCCCCTCTGTCTAGCAACACACACATCCAGTACATACAAATTTAATCCTTAAATAGAGACAATGTAAGCTAACAACAACAACAAACAGGAAAAGAAAAAATTAAAACATCATATTAAAATGTTGAGGAAAAACAAAGTTAAAAAACAATGTGTTTACTGTCACATATTGTCGAGGAATATGTAACTTTTAAATTGTTAAAACATGAGAAGTCACAAAAGGTTCAGAAAGCAAATCACAAAAAAAGGAAAAGAAAAAAAGACTTGCAGTTGTTTGTTTTAAACGACATTAAGCACACACACACACTTTCATAAATGTTTAGGATAGCCAGAGACAAATAATAAAAATATAGACCCACAACAAAACATTAAGCTTTTCCTATTAAACAAATGTGGCAAGGAATCATCATCAACAGCAGCATTAGCAGCTCCAGCAGCTTTAACAGCACCAGCAGTAGTAGTCGTTGTCAAACAACAACATAAGGACAAAAATGAAACAAACAAAAGGCAAGAAAGAAAGTCAGAGAGAGAGAGAGAGAGAGAGCACGAGGGAGAGAATTAGATTTAATATTTTAGATTTTGTATTTGGCTAAAGAAAGCAAGTTATCTATGAAAAGAAAGTGGGTGGTCTAACATTTGAATAGGAATGTGTTCATTTGTGTGCTTTTTTGCTTTTCCTGCTATTGTGTCTGATGGGTGTGTGTATGTGTGTGCATGTTATTTTAACTTTAACAACTTTAAGTCAATAAAACAAATAAAACATAAAACGTGTTATGAATTTAACTAAACTAATGCAATTTCTTTAGTGCTTGTTGGGCTGCTTTGATTTTTTAAAATATTTTTTTGTGTTTCTCTAACATAAAGTATTCATAAAATTTCAATATGCAAGTACTCTGGCATTATTATAGCAACTCGTTCTGTTTATTCAAATTCACAATGTTTCCAATGGCAATTTGTACATGTCGATTTGGTTAGACCTCCAACATTTTTATATTTTGCATGTGCAATAAAAGCTAATTTGTGGCTAAAGCTACAAATGTCTAAAGCAATTAGTACATTTAGAGTTTATGAAGATTGGCAAAATAGTATTGACAAAAATTTAACAAGCACCAGGAAAAAATTAAAAAAAAAACTAATTGAATTATTTAATTTAAATCATAAATGGGGCACTTTCCAGTAAAAGTAAAATTTCAGTAAAAATAAGCTTTTTGAAGAAAAAAATTGAGTAGCTTGTAAATGTTTGCTAATAATGAAATTAAATTTTTAATACCGGTAAAAAATTTTCCGAACAAAATTTTTGTCCGAACAAATTTTTTGCCCGAACAATTTTTTTATATTGAGTTTGAAGTCTTTATGAGAGATAAAGATAAATTTTGGAAAAAAATTTTAATTAAAAAAAACTTCTACAAACAGCACTGCCAAAAAAAATATCAGCTTTTTGTTACAAAAAATTTTTGTGCGACTGGCAATTTTTTAGCCCTGCACTTGAACAAAATTTTTGTCCAAACAAAATTCTAGCTTAAATAAAATTTTAAGCCGAACAAAATTTTTGTACGTAAAAACAATTTTGTCTGAACGAAATTCTAGGCCGAACAAAATCCCTTTTGCAAAAAAATTTTTTATCTCATAAACAGATTCTTTCATAAAGATCAGATTCTTTCATAAAGATTTTCTGTAAAAACAGTTAAATTTATTAAGAAAAAAAAAAAAAAAAAAAAACTGCACAATAGATCTTAAAGGTTGCGGTGCGATTATAGCCCATAGTGGTTAAGAAAAAAATTACTTTTTTAACGAGGGCCTTGTCAAATGAAAATTACGACTTTTTGTTAAAAAAATTTTTTTTAATTAATTCTGAACTCGTACAAAATTTTTGTCCGTACAAAATTTGTTATTCGTACAAAGTCCCAAAATGTTTTTTTATATCTAGCTCGAAGCTTCTCTCACAAAATTTTTTTTGTAACTAAGACTGAACTCAAAGAAAACTATTGTCCGAACAAAATTCTTTAATGAAAAATATTATTTTTTGTTTGTAGTTCTCTGATAAAAGGAACAGACAAATTTAAGAAAAATATAATTTCTTTTTTTTAATATATTTTCGGTTTCCTGTGATAAAAAAAAACAAAATAATAAAAAACGCGAATTTTTACTAAAAGCAGTGTCAAATGAAAATATCGACTTTTTGTTAAAAAAAAGGAAACTTTTGTGCAACCAGCGATTTTTTTTAACTAAAGTTGAATTCGAACAAAATTCTTGTCTGTACAAAATTTTTGTCAAAACAAAATTCTTGTCCGAACAAAATTCTTTATTGAAAAAAATTTTTTTTATATGTAGCTTGAAGCCTCTCCGAAAAAGAGAGTAGAAAATATAATTTTTTTCTGTAAAAAAATTGTGTTTCCGAAAAGCAGTGTTAAATGAAAATATCGACTTTTTGTTAAAAAGTATACACTTGTGTTCAAACAGGCAAATTTTAAAAATATTATGATTTTTTAAAAAGAAAATTTTGAAAATGTAAAAAATGAAATATTTGTTGAGTTGCCGAACATTTTTTTTTTCGTGCAAAACATGCCGCTTATAAATCACTAAGTGTAATCCAGTTTTCTTGATTTATGACTTTTCACATTTCAGGGCCACAAAATTTTTGTTGTTGCTGCTCAATATATGTGTGTGTGTGTGTTACACACACAAATTCGCACAAATTTTTATTAATAACCAAAGAATTACAAAATGTGATGGCCTTTTTTTATTATTTAATATTTATCTCTTCATTTATTAGCTTACTGACATTTTTAAGGCTTCAGCAATACTTAAAGATCTTTTTACGCATTTTTATGGGATTCTTTGGCAGATAAATGGCCAACATCGACAACAGCAACGGCAATATCATCATGATCATCATTATGAAACACTCGTTTGGTAAATAAACTTGTTTTGAAAACAAAGTAAAAGGATCTTTTGATAAAAACCACAATATTTCAATCTTAAAAAGATATCAAAATTCACGCGGTTTATAGATTAATTTCAACACATACAAATGCATTGGCCAACAGACAGCAAACAAAAGGAAATGCAAAGAAAAGAAAAGACAACTGATGTTAACCTTTTAGAGTTATAAATTAAAAAAAAAAAAAACAGTGAAATCAAATCGAGATCTGAGTTGAGAAAAGTATGACGCAGGCCTTAAGATGAATGAAGCTTTCACCTAACAAACAAAGACATCAGACATGACATAGACACGGACATGTGTGTATTTTGTTCTTTCACTTAAACCAAGTTTTGTCATTTTTTAATTTTTGTTGTTGTCAGGAGTGAATGTTGGCATTTCTCTGTGTGTGTTGGAGTGTTTGCATATTCTTTTAAAGAATCCTGTCAAATGCTTTTGTGAGCTCTTCTTCCACACCAATTGCTTACATTTCCTGTATTAAATGTTTTTTTTTTTTTGCTTTTTGTATTTGCACACGTTAAAAACACAAAAATTATTCTTTTCTTTTTTGAAATAATTTATTTCATACATCAAGAGTGCTGTAAATGCATACACTCACTGATTTACTCATTCACTTATTCCTTGATAGAGTAAAAGTACAAACCCGAGCATGAATATGTTGTGGCATATTAAAAAAAAAACTTTCAAACCCAAATTCTTCAAACGAAATGAATAAAGAAAGCAAACAGAAACAAAAAAAAAAAAAGTGAAAAAAAATCATAATTAAAAGAACTGGCAAAGTATGATAGCCTGAACTTTAAGCACATGAAATATAATGAAATGAATTGGGCTGGAATATATTAAATGCACACACACATGCACAATCACAGCACATATAGATTTGATTACAATTTGTCCAAAAGAATGTAAATATTTGAGAGCTTCGAGAGTTGGTTTAATTCATTAAGCGCCAACGTGGAAGATTTAAAAAATTTTCTTTTTGTATAAAAAACATTTTAGTTCTCCAGCAAAATATAGTTTTTTAATAAAATTAACCCCATTGCGAATGTGACCCTGAAATTACGAGTGAAGTTGTATTTGGGCTGACAATGATCGCTGAAGATTACAAATTTCACAACTGTTTCAGCAATTTCTCTAAAAACAGAGCTGAGTGCGCGAGAAGAGTCTTTCGCATCTCCCAAAATAAGCTTTGCTTCTTTCTTAATGATAAATGAATTGGAGGAAAGTTTAGCAAGACCTTAAGGGCACTTATAAATTACAACTAGAGTATTCTGTGGCATGAGCACTAGGAAAATAATTAAAAATTCTTACTAAAATTTTTTTTTTGTTCTACAAAAATTAAAGGCTTTAAAATTTTTCATATTAAAAATAGCTACAGCCTCTTAAAGGGTTAAATAACAACAGTCTGTTGTAATGAGTATTTTTTTTTAATTTCACCATGTATTTTTATATTTAAATTTAAATTTGTATGAATTTGTATTTGGCCTGTTTCGTTCGCCCGTTTTAATGGTCTGCCATTCAGTCTATTGGTTGTGTTCAAATGTCTGCACTGATGATGACGATTATTATAATAATTATAAACACCACAACCAAAAAAAAAAAAAAAAAAAAAAAAACCCACAAAAAAAAAGTAAAGATGGTGATGATGCTGTTGATGACGGCTGGTTGGGTTGGACTTGTGATTATTAGTAGTACAAATGAAAATATTGTTGATGATGATGATGATGGTTGGTGGTGGTAATGGCTGGGTTTTTTTTTTTGCTTTCCTTTATATGGTGCTGATGGCAATGGTGGTAAAGTGTTGATTTTATTTTAAATAAAATACTTATGAATATGGTAGACCTGATTACTTATACTCACCGAGAAAAAATATAAAAGAAACGAAACACAAATCAACACACTTCATATTTTATTCGTACATGTAAACATGCACATGCATATGGACATTTCAACCCGAAATACCAAACAAAAAACAAACAGAAATCATATCAGTTCGAGTGTTAAAAATTAAAAAAAAACAGCCAGAAAAAAAATCACGAAAAACTGCTTGAGTTCTGTCTGCTTGTGTGAAGTGTCAAGAGTAAATGCAACAAAATTAAAAATAAAAAATGTGAACACAAAAAAAGAAACTCCGACCAAAAAAATATACACAATTGGTGTAATAATATTCAAATAACAATCTTTTATTTATACGACAACAAAAAATTCATACAATATTTTTATATGACTAAAAAACCACACACTTGTTTAACGGCTGTTATAGTTAGAATTTTTAACAGAAGTATAAAAAAGAAAAGAAATCAAAGCGATATGCTGCTACAATCAGAGGGCAAATTAGAGCATTTGATGTACCGATTTCAATGTAATTTAAATAACATTAAATACCATAACTGGGGGCCATTGTAATATTGTTTTTTAGTATAGAAAACCTCTTTAGATGGGGGAGTGAACTAACTTATCATTAGTTCCTTAACAGCTACATTTGCTTAAAAAATTTAATTCGTTTGTCAAGTACCGAGTGTATTTGTAGATTTTTTTTTCATTAAATTTAATGCATGCACACTGTGAGTATATTTTCTTGGGTTTTTGTGCAAAAAAAGGGTTTGGTTTTTGTCTTGGGATTTCTCTTTTTTGCAATTTTTTTTTAAATTCTCAGATTTTTTTCTGTTTGTTTCTTAAGGTGTCAATTTCAACGCTTTTGGTTTAAATTTGATATACATAATTTGTACGACATGCTTGCTGATGTATAAATGCTGTCAAATTGTTTTGTTTGTTCAAATGTTATAAATTTTTAAAACTGTTTAAGACATGTGCTCAAATATATAAATATTTTTGTAAAAAAAAAAAAATTGAAAATAGTCTTCAAAATTACGAGTCAGTTATTTTATAAAAAAAGACTTAAGACAAAAACTTCGAGTATCGAAAGGTACCAAAAGACTTAAGACAAAAAACTTATAGCATTGATAGTTATCAAAAGACTTAAGAGAAAAACTTTTACCATAAAAAGAGATCAAAAGACTTAAGACAAAAAACTAAAAGTATCAAAAGTTATCAAAAGATTTAAGATAAAATCTTTGATTAAAAAAGAGGTCAAAGGACTTAAGACAAAAGCTTCGAGTATCGAAAGTTATCAATAGACTTAGGCAAAAAACTTAAAAAAAAAATTATAAAAAAAAATGTAAAAATTTATACAAAAACTTTGAGTATCGAAAGTTATTAAAAGATTTAAGAATAAAACTTTTATTAAAAAAGAGGTCAAAGGACTTAAGAAAAAAACTTAGAGTATTGAATGGTGTCAAAAGACTTAAGACAAAAACTTCGAGTATTAAATGCTACCAAAAGACTTAAGACAAAAAACTTATAGTATTGATAGTTATCAAAAGACTTAAGAGAATAATTTTGAGCATAAAAAGAGATCAAAAGAGTTAAGACAAAAGCCTGCAATAAAAAAAAAGATCAAAAAACTTAAGACAAAACTTAAGACTTAAGAGAAAATTGAGCATACAAAAATCAAAAAAATTAAAAAAACTTCGAGTATGGAAAGTTATCAAAAGACTTAAGACAAAAACTTCGAGAAAAAAAAAGATGTAAAAATTTATACAAAAACTTTGAGCATGAAAAGAGATCAGAAGACTTAAGACAAAAGCCTGGATTATAAAAAGAAATCAAAAGACTTAAGACAAAAACTTCGAGTATAAAATTAAATCAAAAGACTTAAGAGAAAAACTTTGAGCATAAAAAAATTAAACAAAAGCTTCGAGTATGGAAAGTTATTAAAAGACTTAAGACAAAAACTTTGAGTATAAAGGAAATCAAAAGACTTAAGAGAACAACTTTAAGCATAAAAATAGATCGAAAAAATTAAACAAAAACTTCGAGTATGGAAAGTTATCAAAAGACTTAAGACAAAAACTTTCAGTATCGAAAGTTATCAAAAGCCTTAAGAGAAAGACTTTAAAAATAAAAAGAGTTTGAAAAACTTAAGACAAAAACTTCGATTTTCATTCATTATTGAAAACAAAAATTATGCTGCACGAAAATAAAATAAATCTCAAACATAAACATCAGTGCATTAAAGCAAAAATGTTTAATGATTTCATCAGCAAAATTTTTAAATTTTCTTTTCCCTTGAATACGAGCCTGATTAAAGTTTCACCAAGATATTCAAACAACATGATGTCTGATTACTAATGCAAATCTTGTCACTACACAACAGGCGATTTTTTCGATTAAACCGTATATTTCAACATTGTATAACTTAATGTTTTAATCCTTAATTTTACTTTTGCCTGAACAGCTTATGTTTTTATTACATACCAAAAGAAATGTTTCTTCTGCATGTTAAAACGTAACTTTTACCCTCATGTTTTCCATATAAATCAGCTTATATTATTTCATGTTCTTGAAAGAAGATTTTAGAAAAAAGTTTTATTGTAACTAAAATTTTTTGTTTTAGTTTTTGCTTAATTTATTTTAATAAGCAAATTTGTTATTCACATTCATAAATACGAGTATTTACAGCAAGTTGGCTTTCATAATACATGATTTAATATTCATGATGTAAATCTCTATTAATAAGAAAAAGAAAGTGAAACTAATAAAACCTATTACCATTCCCCCAAACTATTTACTGATGTATTTAAAATAAACCGAGTAAAGAAAACACAACACAGAAAATTATTAAAAAAAAAAAGAAAATATTAAAAATAAAAATATTTAAAAAACTAAAGTAACTTTTAAAATGTTTGTTTTTAGCACAAGCAAAATTTATAAAAAAAAAATATAATTTTCATAAAATTTCTTTCCACTTGAAACAAGTAAGCTCTTTGCTGCAAGTGTTAATAATATTTTTTTTTATAAAAATATTGCCAGCAGAACAAGGAATCTGTTCAAAAAGAAATTATAAGAAAAATGTTTACCAAACTGTAGAACAACTATTTTGTTTTTCTTCCATTTGCTACTCGTTTTTAATTTTTTTTATTGCCATAAATTTTTGCTAATTTCTTTCAGTAATTTTTTTCTATGAAATTTTCAAGTTTTCCTTTTTTTTTCTGAGTACAGCAGTGCATGTTATATTTAAGTAGGTCATATTTAAACATAAACAAGAGGAAAACTACATCCTAGTAATTACATACACATTAAACTCTAGTGGTAGTTTACTTTTACTTATTTTAAGAATTTTTTGTTTGTAGAAAAATATTTATAAGAAAATTAAAAATTTAGTTAAAGACTGTGTTCTATAAAATAGAAAAGATTTTTAAGGTTTTTGCTAAATAAAAAGTCAAGTGGTCACAGATGAATATAAAAAATTAATTTAATAAAAAAAATTATTATATTTTTGCATTAACAAAATATTAGCCAAATGCTCGCCACGGCTTCGGTGGAATACCTCTATCCGATAGTTCACTGTCGTTAATGTGCGGAATTATCTCATACTTTAGTTCTTGAATTGTTTTTGACGTACACTTTTTTTTTAAATCCCCCAAAGAAAGAAGTCCAACTGTTATTTAATTAAGTTAATTAAATATTTAATCAATGTTAGAATTTTTTTTTAATAAAATACTTAATTGATGTTTAAATTTTTTTCTGTGTAGAGAATCTACTTTGAGTTCTACCCTCATGCACGATGTTAATTGCGAGTCACACCTTAATGTCAAATTTTTGGAACAACTTAATTTTATATTTATTTGACAACAAGTAAATTTTGTCATAAGTCGACTTAAGCAATTTTATGTTATTAGCCCAGTCATAAAAAATGTCTCACTAAGAGTGCACTTTTACATTTTGAAATAGAAACAAATAGTTTTTGATTGCATGGCAAAGAGGACATGTTCCGATTAAGTATGTAATAAAATATACGCACCGGCAATTCGTTCAATGCGTAATGGAGCAGAGTGATGTCAATGCCAATTAAAAAAAAAAAAAAAAAAAAAAAAAAAAAAAAAAAAAAATTTAAAAAAAACATTTCCAATGTAACGCATTTCCACTTGAATGGCTTCGTGAGTATACAAAATTATCGTATATGAAGCCCAGAAAATCTTCATACAATGTGGTACCGTGAGGTAAGGATTTTGCTCAGGCCTTATTTTTTTGAAGATTTGAGGTCAAAATGGTGGTGACTGAACATGATAACGGAGTTCTTGTGGCCTCATGGATCTGAATGACATGTGGTTTCAGTAAGTCAGTGACACCTGTTTGAAACAATTTATTGCAGCATGAAAATAAAAAAAAAATATTCATACTGGGACACTTTTTATTATAACTGTAAAAATCTATGGCAATAGTATTATTCTCTTTTAAACTGTAAACCATTTTCCATTAGGCTTTCTTTACTTCTTTGAATTTCTCTTTTTTTGTTTTTATTCTGCCAAATGCTATTGATATTTTTGCAAATAAATAAATTGTTTTTAATCTAGTTTTAAAAGCTTCTGCAAAATTTATTTTGAGAAATTCTCACCACCCTCACCCCCTCCTTTCATGCTCACAAACACTCTAAAGATTGATAGCAATCCAGCCCCTTTAACTTTATTTTTGTTTTGTTTTAATTTTCACAGCCAAGAGTAGGTATTTGTTATTTTGTTGTTGTTATTTAACCATAATCTAGTTGTCTCTATTCTCTTTATGCACTTAATGCATTTACCGTTACATGAATTTAATACTCAGTTTAGAGTACATGTGTATACAATTAGTGTGTACAATTTAGTTTCTTTAAACTGTCTAGACACCTTGAGTAAATTGTAAACTCCCCAGAGAGTAGATAGCAAGAATATTAATTTATACTCGCACATACTTCTGTATATTAAAGGCTGATCCTAGAGTTTTGCTAAACAAAACAAAATAAGATAAAGAAAAATTTCTTAACCAACACTTGCACTGTATTTGGAAGGGATTTTGAAATTGTATACCCGGTTAAATATTGTGTTGAGAGTAAATTATTCCAAGAATGATAAAAAGACAAGATTACGCCATGTCCATGAATACCCGTTAGAAGAATAAAATAATACAATTCTCTCTCTTTCTATTTCTCTTCATATCTCCCTCTCTCTCTCTCTCTCTCTTTCTCTCTCTCTATTATCTTAATATATAAAAGTCGATTGTATGTGTGTTTAACATTGTACTCCTCTCCTCCTAAACGGCTGGACTGATTTAATTGAATTTCTGTGTATGCCTTTGGGCTACGGCTTGGAAGATTTAGAGTTATAAATGCGCTATCCAGAAGACGCTGCAGTCGGTATCTCGCTTATTTATTTACTACCTGTTTTTACCCGGTCTTGCACGGTCCTTTACTCTAGGAGTACGATTTTTTAGAGTAAAAAGATCGAATATACAAAAATTTTAAGACAAAACAATGTTTGCTGGGTCAGCTAGTGTGCAGAATGGCTTAATCTTGTATTTCTATCATTCTTGAATTGTTCTACATACGAGTATGACTTTCTGGTTTTGAGGAGTAAAACTCAACAGTGACACAAACGTGTCAAGTTAGTGCTTTTCTTTTGCCTTTTTTTTTTGTTTTATACTCGTATGTGTCTTGCATGTCAGCACTCCCCAATATTTTGTGGTCTGGGCTTCTTATATTTCCTGAATTGTTTTATTTAATTTGTGTGTATGTTGTTTTTCTTCTTGCAAAAACACAAGAACGAAAAGTTTTATTCTGGTCTAGTAATTCTTAAAAATAAAAAATAAACAAAAAGTATTTTTAAGAGTCTTAATGAATGAAATTTTATGAGTTTAAGTTTTTTGTTGATGTGTAAGCCTATTGAGTGGCGTCTAATTGGGGGGTGCTAGGGCTGGTAAAAGACTGCTGGGTATTAGAGTGTTAAGGTGAGAATTTTATAACGTTTGTGTAAGAAAATGCGATTGTGCGTAAACATTTAATGCGATTATAACAGCATAAATATCGATTTTCAACTTAAAACAGGTTTCATAATTTCATAATTTAATAACAAAAAGTCAATAAAATTTAAAATTAAATTAAATAAAATTGTTTACTTTTGGACAAGCAAATCACTGCACTGTTTTTACAACAAAAATTCCTTTAAATAAATTACAAAACAATTTATGTAAAAAAAAGTTGACCAAAAATTCCTTTAAAAAAAAATGTTAAACAAATAATTTGTATTTCTTTTCAATCCAACAATACAAATAATTTACAAAACTAAATGCAAACAATTTAAAATATTTTCAATTTAAACATAAAGCAAATCAAACATGCTCACACAGACACACGCTCGTTTCATGTTTGTACTAGTAAACGACATGTGTCTACTGAACATATCATTTTGTTATAGGACAACTTAATTTCAATACAATTTATAAGCAACAAATTTATTTAACAACAACAGCAACAAAAATACATTAACAACAACTTGCAACTAGAATAATATTTAGTAAAAATTATTGCATTATTATTCCGCCTCTTGGTGACAACCACAACTCCAATACAAAACGCTTTAAAGTGATAAAGTTTTTTCACAAACAATTTTTCTCTTGATATGAAACAAATTTCATAAAAATTATATTAATGAAAACTTTCTTTTTTTTCTTTTTACTCACTGAACTAAATTTATTCTGTAGATGAGGGGGTAGTGTACTAACCTATCAATCCAAAAGTCTAGTCTAAATGCTGGCTTTTTTCTGCAGACAAGCCAAAAAGCTTCTCGGATTTGTGTTGTTAAAAATAAACTTAAAAATTTTTTTTTATCCTTTAAAGAACATTTTCATGGAAGTTGTAATAATAATAACCGTTTCGCTTGGTCTCTTAATCTATAAGTGGGAGGTTTGAAGGTAATAAGAGCTTGTATAAAAAAATTCTGAGCAATCTGTTAAAAATCTTAATTAGAAAAGAAAATTTTAACTACATAATTTGTTAAAAAGGGGTCATCAGCGGCAAAAACAAAGTACGAAAATTTGTTTTCAATACAACCCAGCTAGCCTTTTTAATCGCTGAAGAATCTAATATGAATTGCGTGCTGTTCATTTTCAATCGTAGACGAGCTCGTATTAAAATCATGGACGATACACCGCACGGGAGAAACTGTTACCCAAAACGACTCATCTACAAGAGTCTCAAAAGGCTCCTAAATTAGTCGTATGCAGAATCATTTCCGATTTATCTAAAGTTTATCTTGCAAATCTTTTATGAATAACATTGAGAATCATATGAGGCTCTTCCATGTTATTCTTATATGAGTCATTAGGAGAGTCGTAATAGAATCAAGAAAACATTATTAACATTAAATTCATAAAATGTATTTTATGCTTATTTGGTATAAGAATGCCTTCATTAAACATAAAATATATTTTATGAATTTAGGTATAACTTTTTTGAACTTATTAATAAACAAATGTTTTTATTAGTACATTTCTTACAACTTAAATGTAATTAAATTAAATTATCATAATAAAACATTTTTGTTATGTTTTATTATGATTTACATATTACTTCTCAAACAATTATATTTTTGTGGAAGTGGCTTGTACTTTGTGGTGTTGGGATTGAGAGCGAGTTCGAAATGATTCGTTTGTGCGTAAGGTGGAATCCAATGTAAAAGGAAAAACTAGGCGATGCTCGAATATGAAGCCCCTTTGTGTACATCTTGTGCATGAATAGTAACCTGTATGACCTTTTATTCCAAGAATGAAAGAACGTGCCGGAGCATCCATTATAAAACAACCAATTTCAACAGAATAGTGTTTATTATAATACTCCAAACCATTTTCAATTAAATCGATCAATTCTTCTACAGTTTCCCTTAAAAATTCGTCTGCACTCTTTGGCTTACAACATCCTTCATAGGCACCCACTAAAAATACTTCTGATGAGTTGCGGACACTGCACAAAATTGGCCACACTTGTTTTTTTGAGCTTTTGCACAAAGGCAAACCATCTATATTGAAATCCAGCACAACTACTTGAGAATCACAATTATTAAGTCGAAAGTAGTCTGTTACAGCGTCTTTTACGCCGTAGTTAATATACCAACCTTCTCCCATGCGTTTTGCCACTATATCTCTCGGTGTTTTCCTTAGCGTCCGAACGTCTTTGGGGAGATCGATATTATAATCTCTTAAAATTTGCAGAAGATCATTTACTGCCGTTGTGCTAAGTGCATGTCTTACTGCCCATTGAGATAAACTTTGCTTTAGAATATCTGCTTCGATTATATTACCAATGACGGACTGCCCGTCATCGTCATCTACTGCATCTTCGGCAAAAGTTTCATTATGTTTTTCATCTAAGCCATCCTCAATTACGTCATCTTCAGTCGCTGTACTTAAATCAAGAGACTTACCACCTTTTGTTTCAACTTGCTGAATGGATTCCTTTTGCTCCATACCTTTTTGTTTTTTATAGCTGTTTTTAAAAATACGTTTCATAATTTGAGAAGCCTCACGCTTGCTTCTCATACTAATTGCTCGCGAGGACAACATTACACATTAATTTTTTTTATTAAATATTTTGATATTATTTTATATAAAAAAGAACAAAAATTTATTGTATAGCTACGCACTTGTTTCTGGAATATCTTTAATTTTTATAAAAAAAAACACTTTAAACAATAAAAACACCGACACCTTAGACGAATTTTATTCCAAACTGAAATAAAAGCATCAACAAAACTATGAAAAAAATTCTTAACTGTAAACGTTAAATCAAAAACAAGAACAAACATTTTGTGTTGTTGCAAATAAAATCGTTGATCACGCATTTCAAGAGCAAAAGGCAATTGTGCACAACAAAGATAAAAAATAAAAACAGTTAGAGATAAAGTGCGTCATATCACTCTTCAAAAAATCATCTGACGATTTTTTTAACAGTTGCTTATTATGCATCGCAAGATTAAAAAACAACAGATTCCGATTATCTTACTGAAAAAATAAAAATTAACGAAAATAATATTGTTTTTTTTATTGTTACTCTTCGAATAATCGGCATGAGATTCTTTCAGGATCTCACATATTAATCAGCATCGTCTACTAAACACCTCTTGGCTAGCTGGGAAATGTGCTTTGCTTTCGTTCGCTTTGGTTTTGTTATGATATCGCTGAACAGGCCATAAGATTTTAATCGTTTAAAGTCTAATTGTTGATACCAAATTAAAAAAAAAAAATGGAAAAGAAAAATTTTAAAAGCGAATTAAGAAACAGAAAATGAATTTTGTTCCAAAAAAAATTTCTTAGATTTAATGAAAATATTTCATTAATTCAATGAAAACTTCATTAAAATAATGCAATATATTAATTTTTAAGCGAATTAATTTAATTTTTATAAAGAAAATATGTAATTCATTAGTTCATAGAATTTACGAATTTACATTATATTAATGAAAGAACAAATTTTTAAAGCGTATAAAGAAATAGAAAGTGAATTTCAATAAAAAGTTCATTAAAATAATGCAAAATATTAATTTTTAAATAAATTAATTTAATTTAGAATATATAAAAAAATATGTAATTCATTAGTTCATAGAATTTACGAAAATTTTCATTAAAATAGGAAAAATTTTTAAAGCGAACCAAGAAACAAAAAATGAATTTCTTTTATAAAAAATTTTCTTAGATTTAATGAAAATATTTCATTAATTCAATGAAAAGTTTATTAAAATAATGCAAAATATTAATTTTTAAGCGAATTAAATTTTTTTATATGAAAAATATATAATTCATTAGTGCATAGAATTTATGAGAATTTTCTTTAAATTAATGAAAATTCTTTAAATTAATGAAATTGTTGCATTAATTCCATGAATGGAAGTTAACTATTTTTTTAACAATTTTACTTAATTTCATTAAAAATTCTACTTTATTTAATTTAATTTTTAAAATAATTCATTAAATTAATGAATTAATTTATTGTAGTCTAGATTTGAGTTACATATATGTTTTACAATTAAAAAAAAAAAACAATTTACCTTAACACTTTAAAGCGTAAGTAACAAAATCAAAAAAAAATTTTTTTTTGTCAGGCTACAAACCCCTTTTCTATGCCATTCAATCAATGTTTATTGTCGTTATTATAATTTTAATGCAGAAAAAATTAAAAAAAAAAAGAAAATATTTTTTTGTTAGCCCAGCTACATAGATTAGTGGAGGTTTACATTGATTCCTGTAGTCAAGAGCTTTTTATTTTGTTTGTTTGTAGTGCTGCTGATACGAGTACATTTGCCCAGCAGAGAAACGATTAAAAATCTATGAGAGACAATAAAATACTTGGTACGTAGAGTAGAAAACAGTATGTGCTTACGAGTACGTATGGCTTGTCAAATAGTGTCAACAATGACACCTTCAACATAATTTCCGTTGCAATAATGAAGTGGAAATAACAAAAAAAAAACAAATTCCATGTACGCCTGAATGATCTGAAAACCACACCCATTTTTTAAGCATTTGTTTTATGTTCCTCGACTCTGGATGTGTTTCTTCTTGTTGCATACAAATTGCACAAAACCTATAGAGGCATAAATTAAAGAAACGCATTTAGCAAAAACATTTAACACACAAAAAGAAAAAAAAATTAAAAAAAAGGAAAGCAAGACTAAAAACAAATCACTGTTAAAGTGAGTATTTGCCAACTAGTGGTGTTTTCTTCTTGTTTTCAGCTTATAAAATTCTCTTATAGTTTGTTAACATTTCTGCTTTCTACTTTTTATTTTTCTGTTTGCTATTCTGTTATTTAAAAACCATAAAAATATTTTGCAATTTCAAACCGTCAAGTTAGTCAGTCAGTTTGCTGCAGCTTCATGCTAAATAGTCAGTAAATAAAATTCTGTACATGTTTAAAACATCATTAGAATAAAAATCAAATGGTTTTAAATTTACAATGCTTCTTTAAAGGCATGGCCAACCTTAAGAACCACGCAAAATCGTTACTTGATTTTACGCAAAGGAAACTTACACAAACAAATAAGTGAAAAATTCCAAAACTAATTAAAATTTTATAAAATGGTAATAGGTGCTTTGAATTCTTTTAAAATTAATTTAAAATTTAATTCAATGGCGTTTCTAATGGTCAGTTGCTTTAATCAATTATTAAATATAGTTTTTTTTAATACCAAGACTAAGAAAAAATATTTTGAATTTTTTTCAAAAGCAATAATTTTGAGAATATCATAAAAAATAAAGCAAATGGGAATTAAGCACGAATAAAACAAAATTTTTATTAAACTTTATGATTCAATATGTTGTATAAAACTATATTTAATTATAAATCAAAACAACTGGCTATTTCAAGACCCAGGGAATAAAATTTTAAATTAATTTATATTACAAACCTCGAAGTACCTATTACTAATTTTTTTGTTTTAAAATTAGTTTCAAGAAAGAAATATAAAGATTTCACAGCATTCCTGAAAGGATAAAATACCGTTTTCTAAAATCTCTTATGAAAATTGTAGTTCTGTCTTATTGCTGTTTAATTT
This sequence comes from Thelaira solivaga, assembly GCA_947397855.1. Classification (NCBI taxonomy): domain Eukaryota; kingdom Metazoa; phylum Arthropoda; class Insecta; order Diptera; family Tachinidae; genus Thelaira; species Thelaira solivaga. Next base: position 63,855,546 of record OX377613.1, read on the forward strand.
TATTGCACATTACGGAGACTTTTTCTTGCAATTTATTTTTATTACACACAAAGGATACAATAGTAAAACAACATGAACATAATCATCCGTTCATGTGTATTAATATTCATCCATAAATGTGTTTATAGCGTTTTACAAGCTGCATATTATTGTAAAATTTAAAATTTTACCTCTGTTTTTTTTTTGTCTTTCTTCTTCACTCTTTTTAATTTATTTTGTTGTTTTAAGCACAACGGGGCGTTTGAAAAAAAAAAAAAAACAAAATAATTTATCAACAAATTCGATGAAGATGAACATACATGTGCTGTGTACGCTTAACTTCCAACATCGGCACACAAACCCTTAGACAGTCAGTCAACCAGTCTGACAGTCACTCGGTTATGCAGTATTTATAAAAAGGGGGCGCAAGCAATTTGCAATAAATAAGAAACCTCCTTGATTATGTTCGCATAGCAAACATGTGTTTATATACTCGTATAGACATACATATGTGTGTATGTATACACTAATCATATACTCTCAATAATATTATGTATATAAAATAATTATTATGAACAAGTACCTTCAAGTACAATGTAAAAAAGTAAACACAAATATTATTTGTGTTCACATAAACACAGTGTCATTATGTACATGCTCAGCTGTAAACATTTATCAGGCCTTACTGAGGAGGGCTTTACTCGGAAAAAGTTTCGATAAAAAAACAATTCAAATAAAGCTAGTATATACAAAATCAATGACAGTCACTGCAAGAACAGAGTCTTGGGTGGTATACTAATGAACTATTGCCATTGTGTTATTGCTTTCCTTGACCTGAATGAACTAGTTCGGAATTTTACGTTCCCATAGTTCATTTGCTTGCTCTTCATTTGAACTAAACAAAGTAAATCAATACGCTAACGAAAGCTTGCTGATACTAGATTTCTATCACAAAAAGTTACCTGATTCTTTTGGAATCATATAAATGCGCCTACTAAAGAAATGAAATATTTGAATTTTTAATTGAATTTTTAAAAATGGAACAGAAAAATTATTTATAATAAGAACTCCTTGTTTCTGTATTCGTTGTTCTGTTTACACAAAACAATTAACACTTTTTATTACTATTGTGGCCTAAAATTGCACAACGACCTTTAATTTCGAGAGTGCAGCTCAATTGCCCACTGCAATAGAATTCAAGAGTTCTTACAAATCTCTTAATTGTTGTAGGATTCATCGTAGCAAGATCTTTTGAGGCCAACGTTCCACTGCTTAGGTAGCTTATAGGCTATAGTCGCACCGAGATAATGGGCAGAGCACTAGCCTAGTCGCTGGCTCGATTCCTATCTAGACCCGTTTTCTTTGCAGACAAACAAAAAGTCCCCACGGATTTGTGTTGTATTGTAAAAAAAGAATTTATTGTGCAGCCCAGTTCTAAACTACAATCTGAGACTCCTTACAAATCTCGTAATTTGTGTAGGATTAATCTTGACTACATATCTTTGGACCACTGGCTCACTGTCTAAGCAGCTAATTCTGCGTCTTACCACTGCTGGACAATCTCACAGAATAAGTGCCAACGTTTCGCGTTCTTCTTGACAGTAACAACAGGAATCGTTCTACAGCACAACGATTTTGCTCTTATGGTGGTTAAGACTATTATAACCTGTCAGCAGCTCAACCCAAAGTTTGATATTATTTCTTCTGATCCGTTTGGTTTAAAGGTCTCCTGGACTGCCGCACCTTAGTTCCAAAGCAACTTTTTTCTGCTTGTTTAGTAAGCCACAAATACAGTTGTCATGTACCTCCCAAAAGAGCTATAGATCTATGAAAGGAGTAACCACTAAGTTTTTAGTCAGATAGTCTGTTATTTTATTTCATTGCCCACATGCCCGGCGTATATCACAATAAGTCTAAGCACCGAACAATATATAATAATTCCACATCCAATCTTGATCAGCAGCTTGACTTTCTTAGGAGATACTTAGAGCGAAACCAAAAATATATAAAAACAATGAAAAATAACTTGTTCTACCAACTTTCCCAATGTGAAAGTCCTTTTTCTAGATCTACTTTTTTTGTTTCTATAGCGTGAATGGTTGGACTTTTCGTGACTAGGATGCAAGCCACTTAAACATGCTGCGTTTTTAATAAAGAGAATTGAATAATTTACAAAAATTACACCTATTCTAAGGCCTATAAAATTAGGCCCTTAGAGTAGCTAAATCACCTTTAAAACTTGGCTATCAATTACATTGTATACTGTATTTAGTTCTACGACAAGCATAAATTAACATTTTCATTAAAATTTTTGGTTTTTTTTTTATTTCATGTCAATTTCCTTTGTGTTTTACTTGAAAACGTACAACACAAATATTTTCTTTATATTACCCTACAGCTTAAATGCAACTTTTATTAAGGCTGTCAAGTCATTTGTAAAGTGATTTAAATTTTCTGTAGACCCGGCAAACGTTGTTTTGCCTTCAAATTTTATTTATATTGAAATATAATTAAAAAGAGAAGAAAAATATAAGTTGGGTTATGCAGAAAATATAATAAAAAAATTAAAAAAGTAGGCGTAGTAATAGGCGTGGCAAATTTTTATTTTCATTAAAATATAAGTTGGGTTATGCCGAACCTATAATAATAAAATTAGCCAAATCGGTCTATAAATTTTAAGATTTGAAAAAACAAATTTAAAGTGGGCGTGGTCTATTTTAATTTTCATAAAAATTTAAGTTGGATTTTGATGAAAATATACAATTTTTGTATAGTCGATCTTCTTACTCTAAGAAATCGTACTAAAGGACCGTGCAAGACCAGGTAAAAACAAAGAATAGATAAAAAAGCCAGATAGCAACTGCTGCGCCATCTGCCAAGGCGTAACACAAAGGCATATACAGAAATTCAATTCAATCGGTCCAGCCGCTTAGGAAGAGTACAATGTCCAACACACGTACAGTCGAAATTTATATATTAAGATTTTATATATTAAGATAAGAGCGCTGGCGGGGCTCACCTGGTTTAATAAAATCCTCTGAAAATAAACAAAAATAGAGTTAAAAACGCTGGATTAAAAAAACTAGCTAAAAAAAAATTAAATTGTTTTGCAGCCAACTTCACTACAAAATAGCTTAGTGCTGCCGTTGAGCTATTTCCGTATGCTTTATATACTTTTTATGGGCATGATAATTTTTGACAGATAAAGAACGCTTGTCTCGCCAATTTAGGTGTACCTATTAGTTTTGTTTTTCTTGAGCTCACGAGAAAAGCTGTACTAGTCGTTTAAGCGCGGGAACACTAGAAAAAAAGCTCTGTTTACTACATTCAAGATACACTTTACATCTGGACCAAAAAGACTAGAAACCATTTTTGCTGTCAATTTAAAAGAATGTAAGTAAGCCTAGATGTGATGTGTATCTAGAGAATTGAATTTGAAAAAAAGATAGAACTAACATGCTAAAGGTGTAATTTTCTTCTCTATTATTCTTGTAGGTGACCAGTGTAAACCAACTTGTTGGTTAGAAAAAACCATCATAAATCAAAACTAACGTTCGAAATTGCTAGAAATTATTTTCATCTTTTTCAGTGAAGCTCGATTTAATAGTCGGCTAAACCGAACACTGACCCTACCAAGGGTTTTTCCATGTGTTTGTAAAATCAAAACAAACAAAAAAACGAATATTTAATCTCCTGATATTGTCTGTGTCAAAATAATAAAGGGCGTAACATAAAAGCGGCATAAATTGTGTAAAAAAAATGAACAGATATCATAACAGCAACACAAGAATAACAAAAATAATTAATAATTAAATTCATACATCGGCAAACAACTTTAAACAAAAAAAAAAAAAAAAAAACAAAGAGTTGCTTAACACACATTTTTAATAACTTAATTAAGACACATGAAATATGAATATCTCTCTCCTGCTTCATGCGTTTCATTTTTAATATACGAGACATTTTTTGAACTTTTTATATGAGGCTGTTGTTAAGTTATGTGTGTTGGCCTCAAGTTGAATGTCGGTTTTTATTTAAAAAAAAGAAAATGTTTACCAAAAATAATTTTTAAATTATTTACGCCCACACCCCTCTCTTTTGCTCTTTAATTTTAATAAGTGCTGCATGAAAATGTTTTCATTTTTATTTTAAAATTATTTATGTTTATGGCATATTAATTTTATTTTATTTTGTACACTTTTATTTTAATAACTTTATTAGCATGAATGAATGAAATTGTGTAGCAAAAGCAAAAGCTGTTTGTTTTATATAAATTGACATGTAAAGCAGTTTGTTTTCCCAGCCGGGGTATAACTTAGGCTTGAGGCGTTCATGTCCGATTAACTCTAAACAACTAAACCTTTTTTCTTAACGCTTTAAGCTAAACCTCGCTTGTGAGGCTACTTTCTTAAAACTAAAATATTGTTTGGCTTTTAAAATATTTTTTCTTTTTATTTAAAAAACGATTTTGCGTTTAAATGTTGGCATCTTTTTAATATGTAAAATTCGACGGTACTAGTTTTTGACATTGTACTTCTCCGAAATGGCTGGACTGATTTAATTGAATTTCTGTGCAGGCCTTTGGGTAACGTCTTGGACTGGCAGGTGATGCTGCAGTAGGTATTATTAATCAACTACCTGGTTTTACCTCTGCTTTACTCTATGAATACGATTTCTTAGAGTAAGAAGATCGTATATACAAAAATTTTATATAACCCAATATAAATTTTTATTAAAATTAAAATAGACCATGCCCATTACCACCCTCACTTTAAAAAATGTTCTCAAATCAGAGAACTTGTAGACTCATTTGACTAGTTTTTCTAATTATTTGATTGGCATAACCAATTTTGATAAAAAGAAAATTTTGCCACGCCTACTTTTTAAATTTTTCTTAATTTAGAAAACAACTAAACCAATTTGCCTAAGTTTTTCCTTATATGTTCAGAACAATGCAACATAGGTTTTAATGAAAATAAAAAAAGACCACGCCCTCTTTAAAAAATTTTCTCAAATCGAAGAATTGCTAAACACATTTGGCTCATTTTTTTATTATATGTTTGACATAATTTTTAAATATATGTATTTTAATAAAAAAGAAAATTTGCCACACCCATTACTACGCCCACTTTTTACATTTTTCTCAAATCGAAGGAGGGCTGAACTGATTTAGCTAATTTTTGTGTTACATGTTCGGCATAAGCCAATTTATTTTTTTTAGGAAAATAAAAATTTACCACGCCCACTTTTATTAAGCTTGACATTGTATTATATTAATTTATATTATATTCTTGAGTATATAATTTTAAATATTTATAGTCAAATTTTAAACGACAAGTATTTTGAAGCAGGGATTTGAAATCGGTGTTTGGGTTTGTCTAATTACTCGTAGCTTTAAAGTCTACCTCATTTTTTTTATATAAGAGCCTTACTCTTTTAATATTGTTTATTTAATTAAATTAAATTTTTTGCGTAAAAAGTTGTCTGTCCTTTTTAATTAATTAAATAAAAAAAACCTTTCAAAAGAAATTAATTTCTAAAATATGCCAGCAGAGATAAAACCAATTATTTTCATATTAATTACTAAATTTATGTTTGTTATTGCATTATTTTAGTTGAATATCCTTTCATTTTAACTTTTATCTAATTTTAAATCCTACAAAATAATAATGGCTGCCACATATTAAATGCTTAACTAAAAATTATCTTGGCAAAATTTTATTAAAAAAAATTCAACCGAATACATTTAATTTATAGAGATTTTAGAATTTAAATATTCATAAGCCTCATGTTAATATTTTTATAAATAATAAATGTTATAATTATGGTTGTTGGTTGTTAAAACATGTACGAAATTTTACAACATTTTTAAGTTGTTTAGCTTAACAGTCCAACAGGAGTTTAAAGAATGTGAATTATGCTTGTATTCAAAGAAAATTAAAGTAGACTTGAAATCGGTATTGTGACAAATTTGTTATGAAAAATTTGTCATAATTTATACTTGAAGTCGTAATTAGTCTCTTTGAATACCAGCCATAGACTTTAAAAATTTAATTTTCTAAAATGTTCCTTCACGTTATTTGTGAAAGAAATTTTTTTTTTCTATTTTCTACTTAGAAAAATTATATCGTTAATCTTAAAATCGTCAAAACGAAAATCGACTGTACTTTGAAATATTTTTAGCTTTTGCTTATGTACATGTTTTCTAGCCAACTAATAATATTGAGGGGGATTTTTTTAATCTGTACATGCTGCAAATAAATATTGACTTAAATAATTAATTTCAGTTATTATTTTTCTATTTTATGGTAAAAGGCAATTCCATGCAAACCAGTAAAAGAGATGTAATAAAAATAAAAATAAATATAAGGCATAAAGACAATAAATCTTTAATTCTATGAAATGTTTCATTAATATAATTAAGCGTTGTCATTGCTTCAAAAATAATAACAATTTTCTTTACATTAATGAACTAAAATTCTTTAAATGTATGAGCTTGTTCCAGGCTGGCATATAATTTGAGTTTTTTTTTTTTTGAAAACTTTCAGCAGAAAATAGTGGAAAAATCTTTAATTAACAAAAACTTTTCATTTTCCTTCCCAAGATTTTTTTAATCTTATTTACCTTTTTATTAACAGCAACTACACTGAAAGAAAAATATTGCATAAATCAAATTAAAAAATATCATTTAAATATTTTTCATTGATTGTGTGAATTAATAAAATTTTTTAATTGAAATTATTTGATGAAATATTTTCATTGACTTAATAAAATTTTTTAATTGAATTAATGAAATTTTTTAATTGCCTTAATTTCATTATTTAATTACTATAATTAAAAGTGTGATTGAAGGAAAAAAAAATACAGAATTTTTCATTTCAATTAATGACAAAATTCAGAACAAAATTTTCTTAAAGTATTATTCAAAGAAAATTAAAGTAGACTTGAAATCGCTATTGTGAGAAATTTGTATGAAAAATTTGTCATAATTTCTATTTGAAGTCGTTATTAATCATTTTGAATACCAGCCTTAGAGTTACAATTAGAATTAGTAACGGGAACGAGTCACTTGGTCATCCTTTGTGACAAATCTTCCTTAAGTCTATTATTCATTAAGCATTCAAAAACTTTCTTATGCAATTTGTCCGCCATGTCAGACAAATGTAAGCAGTGATGGTTTAAATTAGACCATTTCAGTGATACAAAATGTGTTGTGCTGTCTTTCGTCTTCGTTACATAACCTGCATAATTCGTTTCGACTGATTCTCATATTCGCCAAGTATTTTGCTTTGTCATGGATCTCGTGGCAATGCGTATTCCTAACCGAGTAAGTCATATCTTCTCTTTCCAGACCGGAATAGCATAAATGTTTTCGCTACGCTGATACTCTTTACTTTCTTAGTTAGTGGCTCCCTAAATTTGAGCGTAATCCTAGCAACAACAATGCTTCATTTTCAAGCAATAGCGAAGATTCGAAGCATTTCAATTTTGAACTTCCACAGAACCATTAAAAAAGTTATAGTTTTGGAGAAACTTTTATGATAAACGAGAGCATCTTTAAATAAATGCGTCATAAAACGACGATAGTCTTAAGAACACACTAGTTTCAAATGGAAATTCATTGCTTCCAAGAAGCTTTACCGTAAGCAAGAGTTCAAAAAACATTTGTGCAGATACTGACTGCGTGAAAGTAAAAACACTCAACTCTTTATACTTAAATTAGGAACCAATTAAAAATTTTAATTAAAAAATTTGTTAAATCAATAACATTTTTAATTGTATCAGTTAAATATTTAATTAATTTTATATATTTTTCAGTTTAATTAAATATTTAATTGACTTAATTAAGAATTTAATTGATTTAACAAATTTTTTAATTAAAAATTTTTTTTAAATTAGTTTCTAAATTTTTTTTCTGTGTAGCTGACGAGTTAAAGATTTTTAACTTCAGAGATGCTGTTGCTCGATCTACCTTAGTGTTATGAATAAAATAAAAAATAAAAAAAAAAAAAAAAATGAAGTAAAATCAATTTAATGCATCACAAAATACCTAAAATAAACATTTTTGGCTGCTAAAGCGACTGCTGCTAATCATGCATTATAAATGCGCTGTTGTAAGTGATTCTCTATCATTGTATTGCTTATAGAATGAATTGCTTCTAGGCAAGCACCAGTTTTTGCTGTCTTGGAGGGTCTACAGAAAGGTTCTTGACCAATGAAACTACTAGCCGTAGCTTTTCTTAAGAGTTCGTCTACTTTCTCATTGTTTACATAACCACTGTGACCTGTTAGTCATATCAGGTTAAGCCTGTTATTAGATGCTAGGCCCAGACCAGTTTCTCTAAGGCACTGCTGTCAGAGTGAATATTATTTGTTATTTGTGCTCTTTTTCAATATATTCTCTAAGGCAGAGCTCTTCGGGTATTAACAAATTCGTATATTTATTTTGGTTATGCCAAAAATCTGGCTCAAAAATCAGTTGACTCTGACTAGCAGTTTCTTTAACTTTAAATTTAATTTTTTTTTTAATAATTTTATTATATTATTCGATCTTATAAATTTATTATTATTTAATATTAATCAAGCTAAAGTTTTAAAAAAATTGTTTTCATTTAATTTTTCCGATATTTCGACTTTCTTTTGAAGGTCTTCTTCAGGGAAATTTATTTTTATTATAAAATCAATGTTAAAATAGGAACAGGAAACAAATTTTAATATTTCAAATTTAATAATTTTGACATATAAAATTTTATGTTATTATAAAAATAAATTTCCCTGAAGAAGACCTTCAAAAGAAAGTCGAAATATCGGAAAATTTAAATAAAAACAATTTTTTAAGACCTTAAGCTTGATTAATATTAAATAATAATTTTTTTTTTTTAATTTATATTGTGCTTTTAATTCAAATTTAAAATGTGAAAAGACCCTGTGCAACAAATTTACTTTATCAAATATTTTATTTTATTCAATTTTTCCATCTAAAACTACAAATTAAATTTCTAAAATAAAATAAAGTTTTTATAATTAAATAAATATTTGACACTTAATAATCATATTAAATTGAAAACAAAATTTATTTTGAATACAAATTTATAAATTAGAAAAAAGAAAGAAAAAAACTATTTTAAATAACCGCTCGTATACAAAGTTTAGTTAGTTTTTAAATTAAAATCATATTTTAGTATAATTTTTTTATTCAAAAAAAAAAAAAAAAAAAAAAAAAAAAAAAAAAAAAAAAAAAAATACAAGAGCAAAATTCGTTTAGTGCTTTAAAGTATTTAATTGTAGTCATTAATAATTCAAATAATAAAATTTATTTTATTCGTTGTACTATTTTTTTTTTATTTATATTTACAAATTAACTTGATTATTTAAAGCAACAATTGTGAGTAAATTAATTGACCAGATTTTTATTTAAATTAATAAATTTTATTGAGCTCGTCACAATTTATTTTTATTTATTATGCCAAAGCCCCACCAATACATCTCTCTTCATAATGTCCCCATTTAAGCTGATCGTTCCTTAGTGTAAAGTTAAAATAAAACTAATAACCTTTAATAGCAACAATATAAAAAATAAATTGCTACAGTTGTTTGTAATAAATTTTTAATTTATTAATTTAACAAATAATGCCAGTTAAATATGCTCACACATACCAACAAATGCATACCACAAATACGTTAATGTAAATAAATTATTTTAATTACTTCATAATAACACGCAAGTATGTTTATGTTAAAAGCAAAATTAAATGTAAAATTAATTTATAATAATTGAGATTTAAACCTTAATCAAATATGAACTGATATAAACGATGTGACATTAGGTTGGCTTGCAGGGAAATGCTTTAGAACTTTAGGAATAAAAGACAAAATTTAGAAAAATATTTTTAAGCAAATGTTTCATAACTGAATATAATCACTTTTTCAATCTCAATTTATTATACTTCTAATTCTTTCACTCTTTAATTTTCTTTTCCATTTTCTTCCGTGTTACAATTTCTTAGTGTTGTCAACTTTTGATTTTCAAAAAGCACTAAAACCAAAAGAAAAAGCTTTAAGATTTTTCGTGCTGTTCTATAGTCCGAATCCGAATATTTTATTCGGAGTTGAAAAATTCAGCCCCTCATAACTACTCTGTTGTCCATTTTAAGATTTTTAAAATTTTGTTTTTGCTTAATTTTTGTTTAAAAAAATATTGGTAGAATTAAAAAAACATAAAAGTTTTCATTTAATAAGAAGAAAATAATTAATTCCACATTTTTTCAAATCCGTGTGGAATTCAGAATTTTTTTATTTCTTAAGTATTTTTTTTATTTGCAGATCGAATTAAAAAAAAATATTTGAACAAAAAATTTTAAAGAAATTGGGTGCCAGGAATCAACCTGGAGGTCCCATTTTCGATTCCTGTCTAGGCCCTGTGTGTTTACTGTAAGCAAGCTTAGCGGATTTGTGTTTTTAAAAAAGATTAAAAAAATTTCTCTTATCGTTATCACATTCTTGCCCGAAATATTCACAAAATGCTATTCCATAAAAACCTTTCTTTGGATGCATACAGATACACAAACAAGAAAAACAGAAGCTGGGCTCACTTAGGTCCTCTAATGTAGTCCTCTTGTGATATTTGTGTAAGAGAAAGTGAAGAAGAACAGCAATAGATATTGAAAAGTGAAAGGAAACATACAGAACGAAGAAAAAGATGAGTTCGTCATTTAAAACAATTACTACTTCTAATGAAGTCATATAGCATGTCGACAGAGCACAGAGACCTTGCAGGTAACGCTCTCCAAAGTGAATCTTACCCTGCTTATCTAGGCCAGGACACCGCCAGCGAAGGTAGTCCACAGTTTCTTTTTCCTTCTCATCTTGACAACTTTTACAATAAACATTGAAGGCCTATCGTTTCCACTTAAAAAATGTTTTCATAGAAGATTTCTGAAAATCCATATGTCTTAATCGCATTAAATAGTGTTAAAACACTAAGTTTACAACAATAAAAAAGCGGGTAGAAGCTCTAAGTTAACAACGTTACTTTTTTAACTCTCTCTCTCTCTCTCACTGCATCTCGCCCTCCCTCTAAAACATAATTTGCAGTAACTGGACTATTTTCGGCTCAAGAAGTGTTAAAAAGCTCTATAAGTAGAGCTAAAAGCTCTAAGTAGACAACATGTTTTTTTTCTCTCTCTCTCTCTCTTTCTCTAACTCATTATATTTCGGCATCTCCTTCTCTCTCTCTCTCTCTCTTTCTCTAACTCATTATATCTCGGCATCTCCTTCTCTCTATCTCTCTCTCTTTCTCTAACTCATTATATCTCGGCATCTCTCTCTCTTTCTCTAAAACATAACTTGCACTAACTGGAACATTTTCGGCTTAAGAAATGCTAAAAAGCTCTATAAGTAGAACTAAAAGCTCTTAGTTGACAAATTTCTCTCTCACACACACACTGCATCTCACCCTATCTCTCTGTATTTCGTTTTCTCTCCCTATCTTTTTGTCTCTTTCTCCGTTTCTCTCTCTCTCTCTCTCTCTCGCTCTGACGAATTTCCATCTCCATTCTGATCTTTGTGTTTTTTCCTCTGCTGCAGAAAACACCAAGGCAATACAACGGAAGATCCAACTTGGGAGTGGTCTGCTTAATTTAGCTCGGTTTAACCTAGTTCGCCCTGATCTTTACCAATAGTTAAAATTAGGATTTTATAAGGGAAATAATAAGTTTATGGCTGGGCATTAAAATTAAATGATTTAACTAAAAATCTTACCGAAAAATGAGACCCAATCGCCTTCTTTTGACATTTTAAAATTATTTCCTATGAAAAGACTAAAATTTTGATTTGGTTATAAGATGACTTGTAGTTGCGAGCCTTGAATGTTATTTTTGCCAAAAAGTTTAATGTTCGTTGCTATGGAATATTTCATTAAGCGGCTTCACTTGTAATAAAAATGAATTACTTCAAGAAAGAACAATACAATTTTGCAATTATTTTTAAATTTTTTTTAAGTATTAAGGTAATTCGTGGTTCAGTGTAAAGCCCCTTGTACTCGTATTTAATCTAAAACTTTAAAAATATAATTTTTTTACCATATGATATGATGTTTTTACAACTGTGAAAAAAAAGCATGAAAACAGCTGTTGCCAAATGCTGCCAACTTTTAGTTTTGAGATAAACACCTTGGGTAAGTTTGAATTAGCTAAAAATGAGTTTAATTACTTTAAAAATGTTGACATTCTGGTAGTTTACTATCATGTTTTGTAGTAAAAATACTTTCCAGCGTGAACTCTGCTACTATTTTTTATATTTTTGTTTTTGTAATAATTTCAGCCATTGTCACACTATTTAAAAATTTTATTATTATGACCTTTTTTTTTACAAACTTAACAAAATACAAAACAAAAAAAATAAATAATTTAAATTAAACCACGAATTATTATTATTTTTATTTGCTGATAATTTCTTTTTCATTCGTTTTTTTTTTTCTCTTTAAATTAAAAACAATCAGGCTATTTAATTTATGAACATTAAGCCATTTTTTTGTTATTTATAAAAAATGTTGCCAATTCAACAAAATTATTTTTTTAACAAAATGTGTTTCCACAAATGCACTGAATTGAAAATATAAAAAAAATAAAATAAAAATAATACTTACAACACAAAACACATATTTATAATGGGAGGTTAATAATTTATTTATTATTCGATTCTATTTTTCTTGTTGCTGCTGCTGCATGAATTTATTATTGACTAAAGCAAAATATTTAGCAGCAACATCATTTTCCTCAAATAAATTAAGTTTTTATTTTTATTATTTAGTAAAATTCATAATCGTTTGTAATAAAGAAAAGAAAAAAATTTAAATTACAAAAATAATATAGTCAAGTGTGCATTCATATTTTATTAAAATTTAATTAAATTTTTCTTTTATTTAAAAACAGAAATTATATCACTGAACGCAAGCCATAAAAAAATATAAAATTTATTTAAAAACAAGTTAAATTCGGCTGTATCGAGCCTTACATACCCTTCACTAAGTCAGCAAATATTAGTATAATTCACTTTCCACAGTCTTCTAAAATATCAAAAACTTAGAAAAAAATTAAAGAAGTGCAGATAAATATACAGAGTTAAATATGTGTCAACGTAATCCCTGAAGATTTTTAGTATTTGTAAATATATTTTCAGTATTAATGGCATGTTTATCAAATACAAAACGTCACTAAATACTTCTATATATATTTTTACTAGTATTTAGTTGATAGGAGGTTGTCTAGATTGGTAATTTACCGCCTAAATACGCAGAAGTTACTTTGGATTATTTTAAAAATTTTTTTGAAACTTACATATACCCCAGTGCTATTGCTCTAAGGGATTTTCGTAGTTTACAGACGAAAATTACGGAATGGGACATATATCATTTTAAAGAGGAGATTGTCTAGATTTGTAATCTACCGCCTAAATACACAGAAATTACTTTGAACTATTTTTAAAATTTTTTTTTTAAATTTCCATATGCTGTTGCTTTGACTGGCTTTTACTATTCTCCACTTTGCCGAGGTACCATTTCCAAATTTGCTCAGAAAAAATACCAGAATCAAAAAGAAATTTAATCTACAGGCTCTAAATTTTCTGGAAGTGTTATAACATTTTCGGAATTTTTTTTATTTTATGATGCAAAACGGAAACTGCCAAAATTCTTGAGAAGAACAATACTGGGGTATATGGAAATTTCAAAAAATTTTTTTAAATAGTTGAAAGAAACTTCTGAGTATTTCGGCGATAGATAACAAATCTAGACAGTCTCCTCTTTAAAAAGATATGTGCCTCATCCCACAATCTTTATATATTTTCACAAATTTTTATATATTCGTTTAATTACCACAACTTGCATTTATCCAAAATTGCTTGTAGTAAAAAATTTTGATCACGGAAAATGTTAGTGCTTTGGGTTTATCCGAAGTTTTTTTATCAAGACTATAAACAACTATATTTAGCATTTTCGCTTAAAATTCGATATTCAATTTAGTCTTTTGTATAAAAAAAAATTTGAAAATTTCAAAGCAGGCAAGCTACTAGACCTGCAATAAAGCAATTTGTTATTAGATTAAGAAAACACATATTTTTTTCATTATCTTAACGAATCTTTTTCATTATCTTACCATTTAGATAGTGAATCATAAGCTTTGCTCAGCTTCTTCTATTCAAACTAGTTTTAAGCTACTCAGCTTAATTTTTTTTTTTCGATTTAAATGTTGGATAATTGTGTTCTTCTGCTATTAAGCAATTTTAGCACCACATAATTTTAAGTGTAATTAATGGTAACTTGTAAGAATGGGTTTTCATTAATTATTTTTATAATTAACACGAATTAATTAATGTGTAAGTGATTTTGTTTTAAATTTAAATTTAACTTTGCTTTTAATTACTTTTTGTAAATAATTTAATTGAAACTCGTAAACGTTTTACAAATATTTTTTTTTTAATTTTTTGCTTTATAGCCCGAATGTTATTCACTGGTTGGTTGGTCGTTCTATTTGTTTTAAAAATTTAACAAATTCGTGTTGTACTTGTTATAGCCACTACAGTTTTTATCTTTGATGGCCAATTAAGCGAAAATAATTTAATTTGCAGGCAAGTGTTTAAAAAACACCGTTTCTTTATTAATTTAAAATTTCATTTAAATAAACAAAATAAAAAGTGTGTTTGTTTAACGAAATTATAACTAAATGTTGTTTTGTTTTTCAACATGCACACACACACGCACACAGCTAGAGGCATAATTGCGTTTGTTTTTATAGATTAAACTTTCAATTAAATTTTATATAAATTTAATTTAAATTTATGGATTTTATGGTTTTTGTAATGACATAAACATTTTACAAATTAAATAATTTTATGCCTTCACCAGCTCAGTCAGCATCTTCTTTTGAAACACATAAAAGTTGTAACACACACAAACACATATAAACTGAAGGATATGTACTAGCAAAAATGTTTATAAAAGCTAAATGCATGCCAGGCTATAAATATGTTTTTATGCATGACTATATGTGTCTGTCTATGTGTGTGTGTTGTGCATGTGTATTGCTTTTAGTTTTTTAATTTAATATTTGCTTTCAGTTTATTTTGCTCCCTTCCTCTAGCTAGTTGTGTGTTACAAAGAAATCAGCTGGAGCTGCCTGTATCGTATCGTGTAAAGTTTGTTTTAAAGTTTTTATGTCAATTCATCTATAACAACATGAAAATTCAATAAACATAAGAATTGCAAAATTATGACAAAATTTACTTTGGCATGCGTACGTACATAGGTACGCATGTGTGTATGCTTTACATAAAGGCAAATGTTTGTCTGCCAGAGTGCAAGTTCATGTTTAAGTTCTTAAGTGGCTTTGTAAATAGTGTTGGTTTGAAGTACCCTATAGCATAAACTATATACTGATGATAAGGTTTATAGAGAAACCTTTCGTACCACAAATATGACTTTTGAAATGTGAAGGACTTAGGTCATTTGCTTTTTGATTTATGCACACAATGAGAATATTGCTCGTTCATATATCCTCTTAATTTTGTCATTAATCTAATGAAAAATGGATAAATGTTTAATCAATAACAACATTTTATAAGATTAATGAAATAATTTCATTAATTCAGCGAAATAATTTTATTAATTCAATGAAATAATTCATTAATTCAAGGAATTGATTTCATTAAGTGAATGAAATAATATCTTAATGAAATAACTTCGTTGGCTCAATGAAATAATGGCATTAATTCGATAAAATAATTTCATTAAGTCAATGAAATATTTTCATTAGCCAATGAAATATTTTCATTAAGACAATGAAATATTTTCATTAAGTCAATGAAATATTTTCATTAAGTTAATGAAATAATATCACAATGAAATAATTTCATTAAGTCAATGAAATATTTTCATTAAGTCAATGAAATATTTTCATTAAGTCAATGAAATATTTTCATTAAGTCACTGAAATATTTTCATTAAGTCAATGAAATATTTTCATTAAGTCAATGAAATATTTTCATTAAGTCGATGAAATATTTTCATTTTCATTTCTTCCTTATGTTGAAAACTTCCCTCAGGTGTGGTTTTCCACGCAGATGTAATATCCATGTATTTTGCACTCTAATTCCATTTTGCCATCAAATATTTCTGCCTCAATGCTAAATCTCAAGCTTTTACTCGGTGAACAAATGCACGAAAGGTTTTCTAAGGTTCCTTCTCTTGACAGGAACGATAGGAATTACCGTTTATCACACCAAATTAATGTAAGGCCCACTTGAGTCTATAATTTTGTGTAAGGCTCAAAGTCATATCTGAGAAAGTGCAGCATAATCTTTGGTCTAAAGCGCTCGAACTTATTGTTTGTCCGCTTGGGCTTTGCAGTAACACTATAGCTTTTCTTTCGCATTACAAAACATGCATACAGTTATTATTTACCCCTTATAAAGATTCTAGGGCAGTATCCACACTAAATTTAATCAAATAGTCTGCTATTTTATTGCCCACATACCCTTCATATTCTGTTGTTTACATTAAAATATCGAATTCCATTTTTACAAAGTATCAAGATGTTTATATTATTTTTAAATCAACCGCTTTTAAAGCTACTTGGCTTTTGCGGTATTGCTAGTGGCATTTCCATATATGCCCTACGGCATTCACCCTTGAATATGAAGATGTATTACAATACCGTTTATCCAAGGTGAACGTTAACTGATGATCACTGCGAATAGCTTGTAGAAGTCTAAAGTCTAGTGTTTTATCTAACCTGCTTAAGAGGAGAAGATATGAACAGCTCCATAAACAGACACATCTAAGCAGCAAAGCGTAGAGAAGTAAGTCTAGAGAATATTCCTAAAGTTAGTGTACGGTACGGTAAGTCCTCACTACGAATTATCTGAGTTTTATGGTTATATTATTTCTAACCAACATACTCAAGAGCCCCTTTTTTTGATATTTTATTAGAGCGTCCCTGATGGTCTCGGACATTTGTTATTCTGTAGAACCACTAGATCACATAAACATCAGATTTTACCCCACAGCCTTTGATATGCAAAAATTACTCTTAAGGCTGGAGCACTTATTCCCAGTATTGCAAATTAGAATCTTATCTAGAAAGATGTCTAGATAGTTGTAGATCTTCTCAGATGCTGTTAAGTGCAATAGAGGTTCCAGTAAATGTATTATTTTTTATTTATTAATTATTTTTTACTAAAAAAAACCCGTAAGCGAGGGTAAACAACATAAATTTGTCTTAAGGATCAGATGAAGTTTAAAGCAAAATCTGAAGAAAAGAATAATTCTTATTTTGCATTTATTTAGTTGTGAGCAGTGAGTTGAATTATAATTGAATGAGGAGCGCGGACAAGTCACCTGGTCACTGCGGCCAAAATAGACCTATTGTGACACAACTCTCAAGTTACAAATCCTTCCAGAGTCTAGTATTCATTAAGAATTCAGAGACTTCTTTGGGTGATTTGTCCGCCATGTAGCGAAAACGAATCCAAATTAAGCCCGTAGAGTAGTTAGTAGTTCATTAACTGAATAAATATTTCATTAAAATCATGAAATATGTCATTAGTCTAATGGATTGAAAAATTATGCATTATTTAATTAGAAATATTTTTACGGTGTAGCAGCATGCAAAATTTTTGGCCGCATTTAATTAACTACTGTAGGGTATTAGGCCATCATTACAAAATTAATATAGTTTTTAATAAAGTGTATTTTTGTTGTTGTATTTGTGTTTTTTATGTTAACCTTGTCAAAAACTTTTGCCACATGCTGCTAGCCATGCCTTTAGTCCATCTTCTGTCAACTTGTTGTAGTGCTTATTAGTATTGTGCACTATAAATTTTATTACCAGAACAAAAAAAATTATTTACTTTACATCGTTTGTTCAGACGTTAATGCGTTCTTTTAATAAACTCTCATAAAAATTTGTCAACTCCTGTGGGAATGTTGACTCGTTTCACAAGCAGCCACTAAAGCAAACATTTGTTATGGAGCAGAGAAAGACATGTGAAATCTTAAAACTTGGTCTTTACTTTTTAACAAATTGTACTTCTTTTCTGCTTCTTCGTCTTCTCTTTCTTACAATTTTAGTTTCAATTCTTTCTTGTTTGTCTTAATTTTTCTAATAAAGATTAAAATTTACGGCGCTTATCTAAATCTAAAATCTAAAATGATTAAACAACACGTACGTACCTTAATGAATTTTTGTTAAACAACAACAACAATAAACGCAGATTCTAAATAACTCCGATTTTGCTTAATTAAATTTAAAACTGAAAAAAAAGCAAGAAAATTAAAATTTATAAATTCAATTGAAAGAAAAATTTTTTTAAGAAAATTCAATTGATATTTCATATTCAATACCAAAAACCTTTCCACTTCTCTCATTATATTACAGGGTGTTCTTGTAGTGGGTAGAGCACTAACCTACCAATCTGATGGTCGCAGGTTCGGTTTCTATCTAGACTCTGTGTGTTGTATTGAAATATTTGGGCAGGAATTTAACAACACTTGGCAGTAATCTACTGAAGATTCAGAGCAGCGTCTGATGAAACAGCTGCATAGATATGCTTTTCCTCTTAGTACTTATTGTTTCAAGTAAACAATTTTCTAAATTTGGAATTAAGCACAAATAAAAATTTAATTTTGCCAAAAAAAAAAACATTTTAAATGAAAAACAAAAATTATATGAAAGAGTAGCGTCTTGTTGTACTGAAATAAATAACTCGTGAGGAATACAATAAAATTAAAATAAGCCAACCTAAATATGGAATAACCACAAATAAAGTTTGAAACAAAATTTTCAAATTGAATTAATATTTCAATGATTCGAACTTCGCTAAAATAACAACTTTTTTCCCCACCAACTGTCAAAAACAGCTTCTTATGAAAAAGAGCTAAAGCGATTAACAGCTATGAAATTGGCTTGAATTGATTCATAGCAAAATTAAATCAATTAAAAGAATATAAAAATTTCGCAGTTGGTTGCAGCCTAGACGAATTCAGTCAAGGTGATATCAAGAAAGCAGCTGTGCGCTTCTTCACTTGTCAAAATTGTTACATTTATATGGTCGGAGTATATAAACCATCTCTTTGTTTCTTGATAATTCACGAATATTTTAAACACAGAGATGCTTGATGACTTCACCTTGTTTGAATTCGCTTTGGTTTCAGCACACTCATTCACAGAAAATTTTATTTATAGCATTACAAGTCTTAAATTTTATATACTCGTAAGTTTTTCTTCATTTTAGTCTTCTCTGCAGTACATTTGCGTCGATGTACTCTTTTTTTAAGCGTTGCTTTGTGTATTTCCAATAAATACACTCGAATATAAAGATTAGAAAAGCTACAGCCAGGCCCATTGACATGTAGCTTACAAGGGTATAAAAGAAACTGGCATCAAGTGGTAAATAGTTGTCATCCTCATTGAATACGCTAATATCGCCACTAAGAGTTCCTTCGAAGTAAGATTCATCCTTAAATTTATTTAAAATACCAGATGCCATTAAATATTTCAAATATAGATTAAAGTGGTTGAGGTGTGGCCAATTAGGTTGCACGGTGACAGCAACTGGCGAATAGAAAACAATATCATCCATTATATAAGCTCGGGGAGTTTTCAGAGAACGTTGCTGATATTGCACTGCATCGAAGTTGACCTCCCACATAAATGAAGCATACGACTCATTCAAATCACGCTGCATATTAGTAAGAACATCTAAGTCAACAAGCAAGGCCCTTTCTAAAAGTATTTCCGGTAGGCCAGGCAACTTTTTCGCAAAATCATAAACAAATTTTCCCATCAGAACTTGTAAAGATGTTGTATTTAAATCCTCAAGTCGTGCAAGTTTCGGCTCATAAACGTTCTCCACCAACAAGCTAGACAGTTTCGCCATATACAAGTTGGTGAAAATGAAACCATTCACGAACAGCAACAGAAACACCAGCTTCTGGAGCAAACTTTTCACTTTAAAGCCAACTTGAAACTGAGAAAACGTCAAGGCCAACACATAGAGAAATGACCTTCCAAAATCTACTCTAGAATTACGTTCTTGTCTGTAATTAATAAATGCAACAGCGAGCATACAGTAGACTACCAGCAACCCGAATGAAATTAACGTTGCAGTGCCAAAAGGATAGAAGACGTATAAAGCTTTCGGTATGGGCTGAGGATGAGGCACAGCAAGATAAACTCTTTGATTAAATAAAACATCGCTACTGACACCAAATTCACTATCAAATTTGTTGACTTCTGAAGGAAAAATATCTAATCTTTTATTGTTTATATCAATTTTGAGTTGGGGAAAATCAGGGTTTTCATAATCAATTTTATATTTTTTTAGCCGAAAGTTGTAGTGTTGAGCGTATAAACTGATGGCTTTGTTGTTGTAGCCTCCATCAACTAATTTTCCAGAATGATCTTTGTAACGACAAGAGTAAGGGAATAGTCGAGGCACAGCTGTAATCAATGAAGATTTTTTAAAATCTGTTATTTCCCCTCGCTGCAGGTAGTCATCTATTTTCATGATGCGTTGGATTGTAACAACAGGAACTGGATTGTAAGTGAACAGTCCTTGGTTTGTGTAAAATAACACATTCAAATAGCCAAACTTTGAATTTCTTTTAGCCATCTTCAACAACTGTTGCTCAGTAGCCTCAGCAATTATCCAGAAAATCTGTGTTGATTGCAGTGAATCCAAAGTGCGTTCAACTATTTCGTAGGTTTCATTGAAATTAAAAACTTCTGAGGCTGCAATGGTCATAAACTCATGACTTTGTTGTGTTTGCAGTTGAGTATCAATTTTCTTGGTCAGTATCATTACAGGAACTGCCAAAGACTGGATGAGATTTTCTAAATCATTGTGAATTTCGAGAGCTATGATTGCATTCCATTTGAATTTGAGTTTCTGGTTTAGTTCACTCACGTGATTTATTAAAAGATTTTTTGGTTGTGGCAGATTAAATTTATCAGAAATAATTTCTGCACTTGAAATGGTTGAAAGTAACAGAAAAATGATTAAATTTTTGGAACTCATTTTTTGTTAACTTAGAAATGGCTTACTACCGCTTAATTTTATCTTCCAACTGATGATATTCTAGTGGATTTTCTGAGTTTTTATGTTTTAACTTTTATTTTTTGACGGCAACACTAACTTGCCAGCAGTTGTCATCTGTCTGTGCGATATTTAAGTTTAATATGTTGGCTGACTTCACAGGTTACATGAGTCCTAAATATGAATCCTATAAACATACATTGCACAGTGGTCAACAAATAAGATTTTTTTTTTTTAAATTTACTGCTTCCTTATCAATGTTGCTTCATCAAACCGCCATTGAGTTTAATTAAAAAAAAAACTTTTTAAATCGTCCAGATCATATTATTAGTCATCAGAAACCAAGAAATTTCATTAATTTTCATTTGAAAAGTAAAATTATTCTAAGCTACTGTGCTATGCACTGAGGAAAATAATTATTCACACGTGGTAGCTGTGATTTTATATAATGAAAATTCCACTTTAAATTAATTTACATTTAAAAACACTGAAGTCTTTATTTACGCAGTGCATTCCCTACAAAAAATTTATTTTAGTTAAAAAATTATTCAACCAAAATGTATCATTAGCACAAGTTAACGATAGTTAAAGTTAAGATTTTATAAGTCAAATATCAAGCTTGTGGTTGAACATTAAATTAGAAATACAGATAAGTTAAAAATCGGAAAGTGGGTCCTTAACTATTCACCCAAATTAAGTGCCAAAATTTTAGCCAAAAATCGTTTATTTGTTCCACAAAATCCTAACTTTAAGTACGAAATAAATTTATTTAAAATAGAAAATCTTGTAAAAACAGGATTGGGTTTGATGAGTCACTACAACAGCACTCTGTACTGCGTAGCATACATTGTTTGAGCACAAATTTATTCCCGAAACAGTAACAATTATTTTAATTGTCAGCCTCAGGGCATAATTAACTCAACTTTGTACTTAAAAAATTAGAAAAATTTACTAAATAATTAATAGCAGCGGTTCTGATTTGTTGCTGACAACAGAACATTTAGAAAAAGTGTGTTCCAATTAGAGCTTAGATTATGGCATTCGGCAATGAAAATTCAATTGAATTGAAATAAATTATATAAACAGAAGTTAACGCAATTAAAAGAATTTAATACGCCACTCACTCTACAATGGAAGAAGAAGTATTTTAGGGAAAACATCATATGATGCTCGCCCTACAATTATCACAAAATAATTAAAAATCATTTTCGAATGTTTGAAATAAACTCAAGTGCTACAATTGTTAATATTGTAGGTGAGAAAATATTAAAAAAAATATTATTTTACAATCAAATTCACTAAAGGGAATGGACTTGTTTTTAATTTAGGGAAACTGCTTATAATGGGGATCTCAGTAAAATGATCGTTAAGCTATCTGGCTTCGTTAAAAGTAGTAGTTGGTTTAGGCGATGCACTCACCTTGTGCTTCTTTTCTTACTTTTACTTTTCCGCTAAGCTTTTTTGCTTATCTGTAGAAATAGCCAAGGTCTGGGTAGCAATCGAACCTGTAACCCTTAGATCGATAGGTTAGCCACCTTCTTACTTCTCTTCATTCTTACTTTGAGAAGCGCTACATTCAGTGCAGTTCTGACTGCAGAGGTCTATTTTCGCTATTGCTCTCAGAGACAGACTTATCTTCTTCTTCTTCTTTTACTTTGTGCTTACCTACTGCTCTTTGTCTTTCTGCTTTCCATTTCTTTGTCATATCTCCATCATTATCCTTCTTCATTTTATCACAAAGGGACCTCATCACAGGATCCAAATGAGTTCCCTTTTGTTTTTCTTTTTAAGGCACCTTGTACAAGCTAACCCAACCTACTTATTCAAGCGTATTTCTGCACAATTAATTGTATTTTGTAAATGTCAAAACAAAATGTCAGCTTTAATAGTTTTATTTATGATCACATTTGGCAACACTCACTCACCCAGAGATCTTATAAAACAAATTCAAGGCAAAAAAAAAAAAAAAATCAATAATTATGAATTGAAATATTTTTCTAGAGCCATAGAAAAGGTAACAGAAAAGCAACAACAACCACAAAACTCTTGAAAAAAAGTCAGTATTCACAATAATAAATAAACACACCGAAAAACCTCACCCAACAGTTAGCGAAACAAAAAAAATTGTTTTATGTTACCTAAAGCAGTAAATTGTAAAAGGGCTTAAATCTTATTTTAATCAAAAAGATAAGTTATCAGTCACACAAACAAAAGTTTTTCTAAAAAAGAACATGGAAAGTCTTCAATAAAATATTTTTTTTTTAATTAATAGCAAATTTTTGTCATTTATTTTATTACTTTTTTAAACTTAAGCCCTTTTTCGCTTAATCTAAACCTATTTAGCATCAGTTATAAAATAATATTTGCTTAATGCCTTTCCATTTTACCTAAAGTTTACTATTTTTTTTATTTAAAATACGAGCAAAAATACATTTTGTTTATATTGTACACACACACACACACAGCCACTCAAAACTTTTGTCAAATGAGCTGAATGACTGCCATAAAAATGACATTTCAACTTGTTTGTTTGGCATAATTTACGGCTAGAATTTCAAATTTAAAGCCCATTGAATGCAGTTTTTCTTTGCTGGTTGCTGTTTGGTTTTAGCTCATCTTAAACCTTTTTTGTTGTTGTAGCATTTGACCATATTCTGTAAGTTTTTATTAAATAATTTTTGTGTTTGCCTATGCATGGTTAAAATAACATTTTCAGTGGGTGCAAAAGAATGTTGAAAATTTGGCGTAAACTATGGTGGGGACGGGAGTAATTTTTTTAGTTTTCTCATTAGAAAATCGAATTAATTAATTATTTAATCAACATGACAATTTTTGTAAATAATTTAATCAAAGTGAAAATTTTTTATTGATAGAAATTTAATCAAAATAACAATTTTAATCAACGTAATAATTTTTGTTAATGATTCAATTAAAAATTTTATAAAAATAACAATTTTTTTTATCAATTTAATTAAATATTAATAAAAATGACTACATTTTAATTGATTTAATTAAAAATTTAATCAAAAAGAAAATTTTTCTATTGATAGAAATTTAATCAAATTAGTAATTTTTGTTTACTGATTTGAATAAAAATTTAATCATCACAACAATTTTTTTCTTTATTCAATAATAACTTTATCACCGTGGACTATAATCGCACTGCGACCTTTAAGATCTTAAACCGAAATTTTTTTAATTGATTCAATTAATAATCAAATTTAATCAAAAAGATAATTTTTTAATTGATTTAATTAAAAATCAAATTTAATAAAAAAAATTTATTCAATTAAATTTTTAATCAAAATGACCTTTTTAAAATCAAATTCAATCAAAATTACATTTTTTAATTCATAGAAATTTGATCAAAATAATAATTTTTATTTAATGATTTGAATAAAAATTTAATCAATGTAACAATTTTTTTTTATTTATTCAATAATAAATTTATCACTATGGGCTGTAATCGCAGCGCAACTTTTAAGATTTATTGTGCAAAACGGCAATTTTGTTAATTAATTCAATTAAAAATTTTATCAAAATGACAAAGTTTTTTAATTGATTTAATTATAAATTTAAGCAATTGAATCATTTAGATTCGATTAAAAATCAAGTAAAATCAAAATGATAATTTTTTTTGTTCCATTAAAAATTTTAATCAAAATGGCAATTTTTTTCATTGATTCAATTAAAAATTCTCTTCTTATTTTGTTTTAAATTTTTTCAATTAAAATTGTTTATCAAAATGGCAGTTTTTTAAATTAAAAAACAAAATTTAATGTTGAATTAATTGTAAAAATGTTTTTGTTTCATTTTTGAATAATAATTTTGTTTTTTTTCTTGGCATTAATTGGTTTGCAACTCCTCTTTATATTTTCCAAATACTACCTCCCTGTTCAACTAGTTTTATATTTTAATTTTAAGCATGTGCGGTTAAAATAGTTTTTTTTAATGTCCAATACCCAGTCAGAGACAGTCAGAAGAGAGATACTAAACAGCAAATACATTTCGCCAGCTTACTTCCCAAATGAGCATGTTGGCGACTAACAAGAGCATGTGGTTTTTTATTCATTCACTTTTCTTTTATTTACTTTGCACTCCAACATGTGAAATTAAAAATGCGTTTTTATGGCAACTCGTAATATTCTGCATGTGGTCTTCCTTTCCTGTGCATGAGTAACACTAAAATTATAAACGAATACGTACACGGTAATAAAAGCAGGAACGGTACTGGGAATTTACTTAAAATTAAATATGTATTTTGGTTTTGTCATTATTAAAATCCAAAGAAAAAATTTCCAAAACACACACATACTCTCATACCTACCACTCAAATGTTTAACACTAGAGCTTTATAACCTGGTTGTCAAACATTAAACAAAGTTTTAAGAGACGGTACACAACAAAAATAGATAAATTTTTACATGAAGGAAATCATATTTAGTTTTCAGATTTAATTTGGTTTCAGAGGGTGAGGTGCACAATATAGAAAACTAAATAAAAGTCTATGGAGACCATGAAAGCATACGAGTATAATTCTCTAATGAATTCTGTAGCATGTATAGCTAGTTTTGCACTATGGGATAAGATCAATAAATTAAAACTTCCAGTTTTCAATTATCTTTTTAGCTTGATCAGCCATGTTCTACACTCTACTTTGAAGTGAAAGCGGTTTAGTTTTTTTTATTTCATTTACTTTTTTAATTTACAAAAACAAAAACTAACAAATTAAATTTGTAATACCAAAACCCTACTTTTGTAGAACATGAAAAATAAAGTCATTTTACAATTTTTTTGGAATATATTCTTTGAACTAGGACTTGTGTCATGGCGTAAGAAAACTAGGTGACACTGAGACGCCAGCTGGATCCTGCTTCCTTCCTGTCAAAAGTTAAGAGACATCAATGTGTTCAAAAAAGATCAAAAGCGCTCTGTCACACTTTTTAATATCTACCACCAGAAATGACTTTTGAGAGAAGCGACCTCTAAAGTGACAACAAAATATTTATATAAGCTTTTTGTAATGTTGTTATTTTTGTATTTTTGAAGTCACTTGGTTTTCTTACACCATGACTTGTGGCGTTTATATAGTTGTTTGGCTTAGCTGGCTCTTTAATTAGAATTGCAAAATTCCTCTTACCCACCAGTCAGTTTTCAAGTATTTTTTAGCACCGTCTGTACATTATCTGTGATTTAAATTGAAAGCTTCGTTCGAATTTAGCTGAACAGGTCCTAGATCTTGTTTTTGTGTCAGGGCATGTGATTGCATTTGAATTAAGCTTTTAACTCTAAGTTCGCCATGATTAATAGGCCTGATTATGAGTTTTGTTGTGGTGATGAAAACAGTGGTATGTGGCAACGCTGGCCTTATGTTTTATACGGGCCACTACAACGACACTCGTAATTAAAGCGAATGCGTTTATATGATTTATGAGATTATTATTATTATCATTATGGGCTATAATCGCACCGCGACCTTTAACATCTATTGTGCAGCCCAGTTCCTAACTATAATTCGAGACTATAATTCCTAACTATAATAGGACTAACCTTGCTTAGATCTTCTGGGACCAAGGCCCTACTTCCTAAGCAGCTTATAATGCTAAGAAGGTAATCTAACTTTAGCTCCGAAACCTCGAATTCTCTGTAAAAAAATATTTGCCCTAAAAATAATGCAAGAATTTTTTTAAAGTTTTTTCATTAAATTAATGAATTAATGAAAAAAATTTCATTAAAATAATGAAATTCATACATTAAATTAATGAATATTTCATTAGTCTTACTAGAATAGTAATTTTTTTGTCCCAGAAATATTTTGTGGACTCTCTTGTAGCTTTATTAAACTCAAATTTAGGGAGAGCTTTTAAAAAAAAATAAAAAAAATATTATTTAGATATACAAGGGATATCAGGGTAGCAAAAACATTTGTGTTATTAAATTCTTGCAAGAGCACAGGAGCTTGCACTGTCAAGCATTACACTTTGCGAATACGAGGATCATTCACAACGACCTCTGCTGGTTATGTAATGAAAGTATAGATCGTCCCTAAAATATTTAACAAAAAATCTGTCTTTCTCAAGAACTACAGCTTTAGAAGTCCTAAAAGTTTTTCTTTTAAATTAATTTCGATTGTAGCCAACAGTATTGTTTGCATTTAACATCTCTTTAAAAGTGAAATATAACCTTCCACCATCCCTTAAACACAATAATAAAATTATTAAGTTATTGAGCCACAACAAGTCAATTTTTACTTAGGTCGACTTAAGGGATTTAATTTTTTTTCTCTGCTATTTTTGAAGTTCTTTTTTTTAATTAAAATTCATAATAAAATCTCAAATTTATAAAAAAAAATGTTTTCTTAAAAAAAATTTCCTTTACTGAGCCCTTGTGCAGCCACATTTTGTTCAAATAGCAATACTGCGCTAGAGAATTGTAAGCTGCCTAGTATATAAAGTGAAAAGAAAAAATTAAGTTTTGCTACAAAAATTAACCTGGTTGGATGCAGAGCATGAGCTGATACAGAATGCGTGTTTAATGTCGGCAATTAATGTCAGCTGGTGGGCGTAATGAGACTTTTCGTTTATGCATACAAGCAAGCCCATTCATGGCAATTTGATTTATGTTATTAAGCGCACTAGCGAACAACTTTTTTGCATAAAATATTTATTTCAATTTGCTAAGAAAGCGTAAAACGCTTTAAAAGTATTTCAAAGAAAACAAAAATAAAGTTTTAATTAAAACTATTAAGAAAACTTTTTTTTTAATGTTTTAAATTAAAATAACTGAAATAAAACCAGTAAACGATGCCGCTGCTAAATTAACAAAAACACTTAAACTGCCAACTGTGCTGAAATGGTACACAATGAATGAATTAAAGGGATGATTCAATTCAAATGATAAAAATATGATGAGCAGAATATTAAATAACTAAACTGAGAAACGAGAAAAGCAATATATGCACTCCCCTTTTCCCCTCCTATAAAATACGAGTATAATTGAACTGCAAAAATTTGCTTGAGAGCCTGTAGAAATTAAAACAAAGCCTTTGCAAGGAAAATGTTACTGTTCATCAACTTGAGTGTCGTGTTGGCTGGCTTATAATCTTTAAGTATTTCAAACAAAAACAAAAAGAAAACCTGCTGCTGCCTGTCTAGCATCATCATCATCTTTGTCATTGGCTGCTACCAGAAAAAGTAGCCGCAAAAGGCACAAGAACAAAACTTCAAAGCAGTGCTGCTGGTTTCTTACTTACTGCCTGCTACACTTGCCAAAACTTGTGTAAATTTTTTTTTATTTAAGTTAAATTGAAAACTTTAGTGTTTTTTTTAAAAGATAAAGCAAAAACCGCAGAAAAACAAGCGCCTGCACAACAAAATAAAGAGTTTTCAATAGGAAGACAAAACAATCCAACACAACACCATCGCTTAATGCAAACTGAATGAACATGCCGCTGGGTGAGTGCAATACCGCCGCCGCCGCTTAATTATATTTCTTCTTGCGTATGCACTACATAAATAAATGCGCTGCGTTAACGGCCTACAAACAAACTAGACTTTTTGTTTTATCAAATGTGGTCAGCCTACAGTGTGGCAAAAGCACAAAAAAAATATTTTTCTTGACAGTTTCTCGTTTAGCACAACTAAAGTTTGTTTGAGGCATTAAGTCTCTGAAAAATTTTTAATCTCATGTAAGTGTTAGGCATTTCAAGTTAATCAAGTGTTTCTTCCCACTGTACATTGTGACTTGCATACGAGCATAATAAAGTAGCCATTACAACAATTATTCACATATTTGCTACAAATAGCAGAAGCCGCATAACAGCAGCCTTTTTTTTTTAACTAAAAACGAAAACAAAAAAATTGCAAATGAATTTTTTCATTTAAAATTTCCTAGTTTTAGGATACAAAAAAAAAAAATAAATAAAAAAGGAAAACAACATTGCGGGAGCGTTTAAAGTGATGAATTACAGTTTAGCTTGCAACATTGCCGGCATATTTAATAAAGGCACACACACTTACACGTTTATACTCGTATGCTGCATGGCGACAGACAGACAGATGCATGAATGTACAAAATGTAGGCACATACGAGTAGTTTCACATGTAACCATTTGGCCATATAAAACTACTTAACAATTCGGCCACTCACGTACACACTCACGCACTTATAATATGCTTCATATAAATATCCATTTAGTTGCCTTAAATTGTTACCGACTTCTACATTTATTTACATGTGCTTGTGTGCTGTTATCTACATGCATGCATGCATGTATTTGTCTGGCTGTTAGTTGGTTGCTTGATATCTTTGTTTTATTGATGCTGTTGTTTTAGTTGTTGTTTCCTTTTTGACAGCAACAGCTGCTGCTTATAATTGCTTTGGCAACTGTAGCAGAATTTAAAGTGGAGAAAAAATAACAGCAACTCACTCAGCGACAATCTTTTGCTGCTGCAAAAAAAAATTTAATTTATTTTTTTCTTTTAAACTAGTTTTTCCATTTTATGTTTTCGTTCAAAAATTTTATATGAAAAATCTTGGAAATTTTTTTTTTCAAATTCTTTATAAAGTAAAAAAAGCAAGAAAATTTTTAATAAAATAAATTAAATTTTTTTTGTAAATTTAAAAAAATTATTGTCAGTTAGCTCATGAAAATTTGATGAGGAGTAATTTTAGTAAAATATAGAAGCCATCTTACTAAAATTAACGCTCATTACGTTTTCAAAAAAAAGTGGACTTATACCACTTTCATAAATAACGGCAAATATATATTTCAAATGTCATGCTCATCCTTTGGAACACAAAAAAATTTGTAAAGCAAACAAACAAACAAACAGAAAATGAATTTAATTTTTAGAGATTTGATACTTTTTGTACTTGAGCTGTATTAACTAACACAAAAAAGTATCCTTGAAAAGCCTTATAAACACTTTTTATTTTAATATATTACACATGCCTCGTAGTGATGTGTGGCTTTCAAGTATGCTTGTGTAGTGCTGTAGTACAAGTACTTTTTTTAATTATTTCAAAAATATTAAGTTTAACTCGTTTTGCCTTCAAATGCCTTTTAAAAATTTTCTAATAATATTTTGCTTAAATAGAAATTCTAAACTGTTGGTAAAAAATTTATTTTTCTTTTTTTTAGAAAATCCAAAAAAAGTACTAGCGTGTTATAGCAAATTGTTTCATGTTGTTTGCAACATAAACAAGCAAAGACAAATTGATTAATTGCATAATGTGCATACGTCATGTCTGAGACAGCCAAGTAGTCAAAGACAAAACTCAAAGTGACAATATTTCTTAACATGTGCAGCAGCAAAAACAAATAACAGAAAATGTTGTTAAAAAAAAAAAAAATAGAAAAATCAAAACAAGGAAAAGAAAATCTTTTAAAAACCCAACAAAAGACCAAATATTTTGTTTTAAAGACGGCCAGGCCGGCCAGTATGGTTTTTAGGCGGCCTTAAAGCTTTTGTACTTACTCTTGTGCCTTTAGTTTTATTTTTTATAAATTGTAACGAACCAGCAAATCAACACCAGTGAGTGAGTGTCATTTTTCGGCCTAAGCTGTCTATTTAAATTACTGATCATACATCTTGTTTTCAAGTCATTCACACTCATACATACTTCAGTCACTGCAGTTTTACTCAGTTACATCTATCTGTTTGTCTTTATTGAATGTGTGACTGACTGCTTGCCAGCATTTATTCACAGCAAAATGTTTTGACATACGAAATCACAACAAATAGTTTTCAAAAAGAGACACGACCAAAAAGCGTAAATTGTTGTGATGAATTTTGTTGTTGGGGATTGAATGTAAACTGAACTACTAAATAAAATCAAGCAAAAAGGTATTTTGCAGTTTATTGTTGAAAATAAAAGGCGGTAAAAAATGACACATTAAAGTAAATTTATGCTTAAAACGTTTTAACAACTTAATTTCTTAAATGTCTGCTTAAAAAAACACATTTTCTACGCAAAATAAATTTATTTCTTACTTTGTTGTTAAAGGTATAACAACAACAAAAAAATTAAATTAAATTTTGCTATGAAGACTTCGTAAGAAAATTTTTGTTTTTGCTGCTTTTTTTTGAATTTTTTGTATTAAAGAATTTATTGGCCTTTAAAGTTTATTTTTTTTTATATAAAAACGTCATTTAAGTTGAATAGGGTGTTTTTTTAACTTTAAAATTTTATAAGCTTAAGGTCGAATCAAAATTATTTATTTTTATATCGATATTTCTCTATAACTTTGTGTAGCTTCTGCAAAGTAAATTTTTTTTTAAAAATTAAAAATTATTTTTTATTAAAACAAGTTTCTGCTGCTGTTGATGTTTTAATTACCATAATAAAAAAGGCAAAAATAAATAGACCACTGTGAGCAATAATGAACGACTAAAGTGACTAAATCAAAGCAAAAGCCATGATCTTTTTGCATTAAAAAAAAGTGAATTACAAAAACTCTTAACAAAGAAAGAAAAAAAAAAACACCAACAGGGCAAAGAGAAAAACTAAATTTTGCCTGATTTAGTATAAAAAACCATCAGCCACAATAGCCACAGTGTTATGAAGGATGATGACCACTCAGTTAGAAAACTTGTGGCTTGAACTACATTGCAAAGCAGCAAATAAACACAGCTTGGACTGTATAACCTGAACAAACAAAAAATACGAAAAATAGACAAAAACAACATCAGCATAAGAATAAAGATACAGCAGCCATTACTGGGGTTATGTTGGTCACTCAGCCATTTATACTCTCCCTCCCTGATGGCAACAGCAGGCTGCTGTTGCTAGTGCTGCTACATGCAGCAGCATGTTTGGTGCGAGTGTCACTCGTTGCTGACAAGTAACATGCGAGAATTTGACGAGTGTTAAAATGTGGCAGTCGAACATTTTGTAGCTGCAGCCACAAAAAAAAAACAACAACAAGCACACAGACACTCATTCACTCTTGTACCAGATGGAAAAGCAACAAAACACAAACGACCCACTCTGCACTACACTAAAATAAGATTTTAAAATGATGGACAGCAAGCACACACACACTTACAGAAAAAAACATCATCATATAATATTTAACACGCACACTTGTCCATAGATCACTCAATTGGGTATTTTGTTTGCTTGTTTTTGTATCTAATAAAATTAAAAAAAAATTACTTTTAAAAAAAATATAGCGAATTTTCGCTATGGTACCCAGACGAGAAAAAAAACGGTAGTTGTTATAAAATAAGTTTTTTACAAAAAGTTTGTGCTGCCGCCTGTTTCCTTTGGCCCAGACTAAAGTCGGTATCTTTTTAAAATCAATTTTAAATTCATTAAATTCTTATGAACAAAAGTCAGTTCTTAATAAAAGCCCACTGTTTTGTGACTATGATTATGCCCTTTTGTTTTTTATTTTAATTATTTTTTTTTTTTATAAAAAAGTAGATTTTTTATACAGCGTCTAGGCGCACACAGAAAAATACTTTGGTTTCAAGAACTAAATTTCTTTCCAAGCAAAAATTCAAGGCACATATTACAGCATTCGATATCGAACAAAATGTCAATTCAATTTATAAACAAATTTCGTTCGATAACGAATGCCATAAGTAGTTAGTTATAGCAACCAAAAGTTAATAATAGCAACCAAAATTTAGTTGTCTTAAAACTATTTCGAGCTGTAAGACTGATTTTCTATATTCACAATATAAAAGATTAAATTATCACAACTGAATTTTTGATCGGTAACAAATTTAGTTCTCATAACCAAAATTGTTTTTTCAGTGAATAATAAAACTTTGACCATACAAGGAAATCTCTTTAAGTTGCATTAAACCATTATAAAGGACGATTCCAGAAATTTTTTTGTTTTTGTAATGATCTCATTAATTGTGAAAGATATTGCCCTTCCATGCTTCTAGCACAATAATAAAGTTATTGAGTTAATTGCAACAACAGCTTATCAATTTTTACTCAATTTAACACTGAAATATTTTACCCATTTTAACACAGCAATGTTGGCTACTCTGTTGGCAATGAAATTTATTGTAACAACAAATTTATTTTCTGACTCTCTGTGTAAAGTTTGAAGTGTAAGCAAGTGCTCTTACTTTATTTATTGCTCTGCTCTTATTGTTTTTTACTTTTCACAAAAAGCCAAACAGTCAATTCAATAACGTAGTGGGCTGGTCGTCATGGCAGTTGATGGCAGTAGCAATCTTTTAGCTTATATTTTGTTGTTGCTGTTGTCATGTAATTATAATTTTATAATTCTTGTTGTGTAAATTCTTTGAAGTAAAAGTTCAAAAATGTTAAAAGTTTTCCCAGTTTTATTCTTCTGGGGGCGCAGGGCTAAAACAAAGTCAAGCTAAATATTAAAGCAATTAATTTAAATATGCAAAACCTCAACTTGTAAAAAAGCTACAATAACATCAACAATAATTTGATGAAATTTTACTTCAACCACAATCTTTTTGCTTTTTTTTTTTTTTTTTGTTTTTGTTAAGTTTTTATTTTTATTTCTTCACCACCAATTCAAAAAGGTTAAAAGGGGTTAAAGTCGAGATTATCTGTTTACCCAGAAATAAGAAAAACTTTATTAAAATTTTATAAATTTTGTTATTGTTCTTTTGTTTATAACTTGGGCTGGTATTACTAGCAAAAGAAAACAAAACTTTACATTCAATGGGATGAAAAGAAAGAAAAATTTGTTTATAATTCGAGCAGAAAATAAACCGGGTTCTTCACAGATTTATAAATTCTGCAAGTACTTTGAAATATTTTTATTTTCAATATTAAATATTTTTTTGTTGGAAATTCCTTCTTCCAGATAGAGCTAAAAACATGGCAAATAAATTAAATTAATAAAAATTTTAACCTCAAATTACTACCTTTAACGCTTTCATTTATTTCAAGTCAGTTTTTGAACCAAAAAAAAAAGTGAAAACTCTGCCAAAGTATTTCATAAGTGCTGATTCCCAGTCAATATTGATCAATTCATATCGAAATTATCAGATTTTCTTTATTTAAAAACCCTAAAATTACTATAATTCTCACACGCTACTGAAAGCAGCTTCTTTTAATAAAAACTTAATATTTACAAGTTAATAGGTGTGACAACAGAAAATTTTAAAAACAAATTATAGATATATTAACAAATATTATTCAAGCTTATGATCTCAATAAAAAGACAATTAAAACCAATTTTTATAGAGATCTTGAGCTTGAATAATATTTAATTATTAATATTAAATTTATAAGATTGAACACTTTAATATTTTAAAATAATTATCGATATATTTATTTTTTAAAATTTTTTTTTGTTATTTTTTGTAGTGCTTAATGTAGATAAAAGATAATATTTTTCTTAACAAATTTTTTTTTATCGATATTCTTTATGATTTATTTTATTATCGATAAATTTTTTTAATAAAGAAAAAACGATAGAGCCATTTCTTTTAGTTTAAAAGAATTTTAAATTAATATATGTAGATAAAAAAAATTATTTTACTATCGATGAAAACTTCTGTTATCGATAATTTTTGTATGATTTTTGTATGATATTTTTTTTTATAAAAACTTTTAAAGCTTTTAATTTTAGCATCGAACATATTTTTGTTATCGATAAATGATGATTGTTTTGGATAAATATTTATTTGTTATCGATACATTTTTTTAAAAAGCTACATTTTACTCGTGATAATGTTTTGTGTGGAAAATTTTTTGTTTTGAGAATTTTAGTTATCGATAAAATTTTATAATTGAAATTTTGTTATGCAAAAAAATAAATATTTTTTTGTTATCGATATATTTTTTAAAAAGCTACATTTTACTCGTGATAATGTTTTTCTGTGGATAATTTTTTGTTTTGAGAATTTTAGTTATCGATAAAATTTTATAATTGAAATTTTGTTATGCAAAAAAAAATTTTTTTTGAGGAAACATTTTAGTATCTCAATTTTTTTTTTAATTTTCGTTATTAAAATTTTTTTTCTTATTTGATTAAATTAAATTTAATAAATTGAAGCTTAAAATCTCAATAAAAATTGCAATTGTTATTTTTATTTTTTCAAAAATTGCAATTTTTATTGAAAACTTAAGCTTGCAAAATATTTATTAACGTTTTCTTTTCTTAGAAAATTTTTTATTCTCAACAGGCTTATTATAAATAAATTTTATTTTAAATAATTTTTTTAAATCAATTGCTGAAGAATAATTTATTTTATGAAATGAGTTTGGTTTAAATTGCATAAAAAACTCATTTTAATTCAGAGAATTTTTCTAAACATTTTTTTTCTTCAACGCTTTACAGCTTAATTTAAGCCCTTTCTTTAAATATTGGCTGCTCTTGATTAATTTAAATTTGCTTTTTTTTTTGTAAAGTTTTTTAGTTTTTGTTGCTGATGCATTTGGCTTGGTAATTGGCAAATGCCAAGTAAATAATTACGACTCAATTAGTGCAACGTCTACAAATGTACAAAGAACTAACAACTAACTAACTAATGCAACGACTTTTGTATGTATTAACAACAATTACTGCAACAACTTTGTAATTACTGCAGAAAAAAATGCAACGACAGCAATCAAATCGGCTTAAAATAAATTGCACTACTTAGACAAAAAAAAAAAACAAAAGCAACACACACAGACGACTTGCTTAAAAAAAAGAATAAATAAAGAAATTTGTAAAAAAAGAAATAAATTAATCACAGCAAATCAATTTAAATATTGAAATAGCAACAACAACAACAAAAAACAAACACTCAAAAGTAAGAGAAAATTAAATAAAAACTTGAAAAAAGAAAATCAAATAAATTGCATTAAAATACAGTTGTCATTTTCTAATAGACAATTGCAAAGACGAAATTGTATGTATTGTGTTGTTACTGATTTACCCTACACAAGCAGACCAAGGCATTCATACAGCTTGTTTTAACTTGTTATGTGAACACTTGCTATCAAGAAAAGATAGCAATTTTCCAGTTATGATGTAAGAAATTCGGCAAAAGTATTATAAAGAAACATATTTTAGCTTGCACTATTGAATTTCGGTTGTTATGACTATAAAATTTGATTAAGACAACTGAATTTTTTACTGTTTACAAATTTAGTTGTCATAACCGAAGCTGTTTTCTGTGTGTATTAAAAAAATGCTACAGAAGTTGTTTATAAGCTAAAGTGTAGACTCCAAATTGTTGTATTCGATATGGAATAAAATCCATTGAAATTTTATATGGCGGGTTTATTTGCCCATCAATTACCATCACAAGAAGAAGAAAATTTTTTTAAGCTTCGTTACATATTACCCGATATCGATTATCTCCTTTATTCATTTCTTTTTTTAATAATCAAAGCAGCAAAATTCAAAATTTTTCCACATCAAACTCTTCACTGAGAAAACAACTTTGGTGGTGAGCACTGATGTTATTACCAAACAAAAATTCAGTTGTGATAATTAAAGTTTTAATTTGTGATAATAGAAATTTAATAGTACAACTAAAAATATTATTAAGGGGAAAAAAATGTTAAACTGTTTTATCGAATTCTGGTTGCTACAATTAAAAATTTTGATTGTTAAAACCAAAATTTAGTTCTTTTAAAAATATTTCGAACTCTTACACCGATTTTCTTTTGTTATAATTAAAAAAGTCTTATTACCACAACTAAATTTATGAATGATGACTTTTAGATTTTTTATTTTATAAAGTGGATTTTCGCTTGATTACGTTTTTAACCAAAAAATGATAAGACGCAATTTACTTCATTTACTAAACGTGTTATTCACCCAAAAGTTAGAAGAGGAGAAGAAATGAATAATAAAATTTGTATTACTGGTGGTGTAATACAAGTCACAGTTGTGTGAATTAGGGCTTGAATTTTTCTTACAATGACAAATTCAGTTCTCACAACCTAAATTATTTTTTGTGTAAACTTCTCAGTTTTAGCTAAGAAAATGGTGGAGTATGTATAGTGTGTCGGTTTAATTAAAATATTGCATTTGCTTGCTTTTTGAAATGCAGTTTTAAGTTGAGCAGAAAGACAACAACAAGCCAAGCCAAAACATTATCATCACCATCATCATTATCATTGTTAAATGTTGTTTGTAATTGTTGTCAATGTTGGTGGCAATATAGCAGCCCAACAACTATACTTGTCTATTTAGTTTGTTTTTATTTTATTAATTTTTTTGTTTGTTTGTCATTTTGTTGGTACATCCGTCTACCGATAACATTTGAAATGATGACGAAGTTGAACTAGTTGTTGCAATAAATGATTGAAAAGTACTGCAAATGTCATCACATTGACAAACCATACCCATCATCATCATCGTCAATATCCAGTCACTACTCAAAATACAACAGCATGCTGATACTTGTTTTATTATAACGAATGATTCTATAATGACAGAATCTGTAAACGGTTTTTGTTTTCTTACTTTTGCTATTGCAAATGGTTACACATACCCAAGTATGTAATACAATTTCAGCCAATAAATACAAGTGCATACAGCAGCGTCATCAATAAAATAAATAAATAAATAAATACTCGTACATGTACATGTACCTTTTAACCAAATAAATGAGCAGAGGCTTGTAGGCAGTCTCACTTATTTAACTGAAATTTGCAAAAAGTTACATCTACTATTCGAAATTCTGGTCGTAGTTGTCATTGGCAACAACTATCAACATCAACATCACCATCACCATCAACAGCAACACACCATCATCATTATCATCATCATCAGCAACACCATTATCAATAGCCAGCCACATAACTTTGTGAATATTGTTTAACAAATTACGAAATCAAATTGACAGACAGTCGTCACTCAATTCATGCAAAACTATATTTGATTATCGCATTAGTGAGAATGAATAAAATTTCTTTTTATTTCGTTATAAATTTCAGTTGATTTTTTTCTTTTTTTTTTTTTTTTGTATTCTAATTTCATTTGTGTTTTCACATAAAAGAAAATTAAATTATCAAGTGACATAAAAATAAATTAAATTTTATTTAAGAGCAACAACAAAACAATTTTCAGAATTTAGAAAGTCTAAATCTGTCTTCCCAAATATCATTAAACAAAAAATTGCCATGTCTGCTAGACAGCTTAGTCATCATGCTCATGCCAACGTCTTCTCAATGAACTGCTCAAGGGGAATTTAATTGGCAGTTTTTTTTTTTTAAATACTAAAAACATTTAGTACCAATTTCAATCAAAAAGTGAATTATTTTCTTTTAATTTCCATACCTTGACTAAAAGACTAAAAGGGCTTCTCTCAACAAGCCTCAGTTGTCTACTGTCAAAATTTGTACAATTAATTTTTGCTTGACTGCATTTGAATCCAGCTGCCAAATTATGCACTAAGCAAATAACTTCGGTTGTGAGAACTAAATTTGTTTCCAATCATACTATTTAATCGTAACAAAATAGTTTTAAGAGAACTAAATTTTGATATGAATAATGGAATGTTGGTTACTAACAAAAAAAAAAAAAATGTATTAAAACAACTGAATTTTTGATTGGAAACAAATTTAGTTGCCACAACCGAAGTTGTTTTCTGTATGTGGTACTCGACATTAATCGAAATTTTTCATTTAAATTGTACTAAAATAAAGAGAAAATTAAAAAAAATTAAATTTCGTTTCTTTTTTTGTGGCAAAAAAAATCCTTAACCCAAACCAAGGCTAGGCTTGATTAATCTGCTTAATTTCAAAGACAAAAAAGTATTTCACTCAATGTTGTTGTGTAATCGAAATAAGACAAACGTTTTTTTACGCTTAATTGCCAAAAACCACAATATGGTGTAAACCAAAAAGAAATAGAAAGTGGGAGAGTTTACGAAAGCTATACAGTGAGAAAACAACTTCGGTTGTGACAACTAAATTTGTTTGCAATCAAAATTTCAATTGTAACCGCCGAATTTTTTAATTGTGACAATAGAAAATCGGTTTTATAGGTCAAATTAGTGTTAATAGAACTAAATTTTGATCTGTATAGTGGATTTCTGGTTACTGCAAATAAAAAAATTTATTTAAACAACTGAATTTTTGATGGGAAACAAATTTAGTTCTGTGGGTCCATAACTCAATAGTTTTATATGTAAATGATCCTATAAGTACAAAAAAAAAATTTAGTTGTAATAATTAAATTTGTTTTAATTGTAGCAACCAGAATTTTATAAAAGTGTAAAAAATTTGTTTTCTTTAAAATATTTCGAACTATAACACCGATTTTCTATTGTCACAATTAAAAAAACTCGTTCAACACAATGGAATTAGTGACTGCTAGCTACCGCAGTTGTTTCATGTGTGTAGCAGCCCAATTGTGAGTATAAATTTTGTAGATTGGTTTATGTGGCGGGCTAACAGCAAAGCATTTGTTTTACTTTTCCTTAATGTGCCATTATGAAACATATTTTTCCCTGTTTTTATCATAAACTTTTTTTTGGTTTGTGGAATTTTATAATTAAAAAACCAGCAAAAATTAATTAACTAATTAATTCATAATAATAATTTTTATTAGGAAAATAAATCTATAGAAGGTGTTTTTTTTTTAATATTTCAAGGATTAAAATAATTTGAATATAAATCTTGATTATTTGACCTTTTTATCTGTAACTAAATAAATAAATATTTTTTAAACTTTTAGGTCTTTTTATATAATATTTTTCTTTATTATTAAATTAGTTTCCAATATTTCGACACGCCTTCCTGTGTCTTTTATAATAATTTTTTCTAAGAATTTCCATTTTGTTGGAAATGCCTGCAAGGCTCTATCACTTCTCAATTAAGCACATTCTAGAATTTTGCGTATGCCTGAAGCCTTTAAATAAACAGTAACTAACCCAACAACAAAAACAATTTTTATTATATTTACCATAACTAAAATAAATCGAAAAGAATCCGTTAGTTGTTTTATAATTTTCGCAATGGCTTAAATGTTAACACGTGCTGCTAAAGTAACGCATTTTCTCTTAATCATTTATGCCCTAATCTCAATTAACTTTGGTTGCACGCGTTTCTTAGCAGCCACAGCCAACCAAGTAACTAAAGTAATGGAATGAATGAACACCGCCTGCCGGGCTGCTTGGCTTCATTTGTGGCTTTAAAAATTTTTGTATGCATGTGAATATTATTTCTACAATTTTCCTTTGCCACCTTTTTGCTTTGGTTCAAGCAACTTATGATACGAGTATCTGTTGCCTGCCAGCTTATGCTTTTCACACAAAATGCGTTACTATTTCAAATATGAATTGTATTTAAAACTTGCTAACAATAAGCGCGTTTCCATCCATGTGGTTGATGATGAAGATGATGATGATGATAATGTGACCTAGGCCGACCTTACATTAAAGCATGCTTTTGGTTTTATACAACTACTTCATAGTTACTTGGCTTGTTATATTTATGTGTGTATTTGGTTTGTATTACTAAACATGAAATGCAATTTCTATCAGGGTTGAAAGTTTCGTTGTGCTAAGAAAAAATTATTAAAAATTTTAAATAATTTTTTGTAAAATTTATTTGAGCTTAAGATCTTTTTTATTTAATTATTTTTTAAAAAAGATCTTAAGATCAAATAAATTTTACAAAAAATAAAAACAAGAAGATCGAATAATTCAGATATTATAATTTTAAATAATTTAATTCGATTAAATTGGCGCGGCAAGCGTTTTTTATCTGTCAAAAATTCTCAAGGGCATAGAAAATAACTCTCATGGCCATATCGAAATAACTCAGCGGCAACACTGAGCAAGTAAAAGATACAATTTTGTCAACATGTTCTGTAGTGAAGTTGGCTGCAAAACAATTTATTTTTTTTTGTTATAATAGACCAGTACTGACATTTTAGCTATTTTTTTTATTTAGCACTACTGCAGAAAATAAGCACCATCAGCGCTGTTAATATAAATAGAAAGCGCTAAAAATCAGTCCGCTTGCCATTCTAATTTATGTTGGACTGTAAAACTGGTTTATTTCAAGCTTCTAGGGATTAATAAAAAAAAATTTACCCTCTTATCCAAAAAAAAATTGAAGTTAAATTTATGAAAAAAATATAAGAAGAATTACGATAATGTTGACTTTAAAGTCAGCGTTAATTTTCTTTTAAATAAAAAGGTTGACTTGAGTATAATTTTTTAAATTTATTTGATTTAATTGAATATTTAATCAATTTAAGAATAGTTTTTAATTTGTCTGTGCTGCTTTTCAGTTAAAAAAAAAAAATTAAAATGAATATAGAAAATGTAATTAACTAGAAATGCACTCTAAAGCCTGGCAAAGGCCTGGTATTAAAGACTGTCTCAGTAAAAGTGTACTTTTTAAATTTAGTGTAATATTTTTCTTGTGCAAAAGGCATCTCTGAAACTTGACAGCTGCTGCATATGTTTATTCCGATGACTAAAAATTGTGCAAAAACTTAGAAAGTTGTGCTGAACCGCTAACAAACTTTGAAGATTTTTCAGACAAGAAAATGCCCTTAATGTTGTCAACCATTTGAAAAGTAGCAAAAAAATTTCGATAAACTGGGTTGATTATGGACAGTAAAACTTCTGTGCGTCTGTAAACGAGAGTGGCGCCAAAAATCTGAAAACATCAATTCGTCATCGGTCTCAACAACTTCAAATTTGACAGAAGACCTGGGGGGTTACTCTCTATTGCGATGGGGCAGCAGTTTCAATGCGAAAGCTAAGTGTAAGATATTTATTTATATAGAACCGGTCAAATGTGAAAGCAACAGTGCACTCTTAAGGTACTGACTCACTATCCTACACGATCGTACGATTATGTCAAAATAATGTGTGACAGAATTCTGTCCTACTTGAAGAAATCGCTCTAAAATGGCGAACTTTATGCCACACTATTATACAAAAAAAGATGCAAAATCATATGTTTACTCAGCTTAATACTTTTAAAAGTATTTATTTTCTTCTTTGCCGCAAAATATTTTTTTTACAAATATGTACAATGAAAAATAACGCAAAAGTGTGTATAAATAAAACACAAGCTTGGTATTGTTGCTATTTTTCTGCCTTGAACATAGAAAATGCAACTCTGATCGCACAGATAAAATTTATTTTATGAAAATTTTCATAACATTAAAAAATCGGACAGACCTGTCAAAAAGTCTGCTTGTTCAATACACACTATCATACTTTTTTAGCACACATGCGTTTTTAGACAGATCGTACGACTAAGTAGGATAGTGAGTCAGTACCTTTACTGAGACACTTATTAATTTAATTTTATATTTATTTAATGCAATAGTAAAGTTAACTCTGGTGTATTAATTAAAACTTTAATTATGGAAGTTCACAATGGGCCAAATTAAAAAAAAAAAACTATTTTCTTTAAAAAATGTTTTATTCAGTTGAATTAAATTAAATTTAAAATGAAAAGTGTTTTTACTTCTATAAAATAAAAATAATGATTTCATTAAGGTACGAATACATAAGAATTTGCCCACTGTAGCCCCCCATCATTAACATTATGCCAACCACAGTTATTTATTTATTTTTTTCTTTTTATAACTTGCATTTGTTTAAACTACATCATACATAAGTAGTTTCTTTAATTCTTCTGGCTGCTTGTTAATTCCTATAAAATTGTTACTTCAGCTGAATTTGTGCAAAATCGCAGGCACTATATCCAGTGCGAAAGTATTTATTAGCAGTTTGTTTGTTTGTTTTTGCTTTATTTATTAACTCTCGCTGTTATTTTTAATTTTTTTTTTGTTGTTGTTTGTTTTTCTTTCATGGATTGTTGTTGAACTCTGTGCCATCGTCAGCTGAATCATTATGTTTATCCTTAAAACTTCATAATCATTTTAAAGTTTCAAAGCAGCAAAGTATTTATAATTGCGTAACTAAGGATTTGGCTGTATGTGCTTATCTTTTTAACAAGTAAGAGTATGTATGCACTAGTATTGGTGTGTGTGTGTGTGTTTCTTTAGAATTCTATTTTATATTTTTTAATTGTAAAAGTTAATTAAGTGTTGTTGCTAAACAATTATCAAGTAATGCAAAGAGCCCATAATTGCCATAAAACTTGAGTTGGGCTTCATTTTGCTTATGAGCCATTTTTTTTTTGTTTGTTTTAAAAACAATTTTCATCAGTTAAGCTTATGTTTGCGTTTTGTTTTAAATATTTATTTGTTGAAGACTTTGAATGGCTGATCTCTTATTATTGTAAGGGTGTGAGTGATATTAAATATTGATGCGTTTAGAATGAGAAATTTTTTTTATGTTACATGAAACGACTTCATTCAAATTGTTTCATTGATTTAATGAAATATTTCATAAATTGTGTGAAGTAATGAAACTTTGTTCATTAAATAAATGTATATTTCATTGAATTAATTAAATATTTCATTAGTCTAAAGAAATATGAAATTAGTTGCCAAATAATTAATATTTCATTGAATTAATGAAAAAACTTATCAGAATTATGAAATATTTCATTAGTCTAATGAAACTATTAAATATTTTGTTGAATTAATGAAATATTTTTTTTCTCATATTTCATTGAGTTAATGAAATATTTCCTTCAATTAATGAAATATTTAATAAAACGTGTCTCTTCATTAAAATTGTTTCATTGATTTAATGATATATCTCATACATCAGTTTTATTAGTGATATCGATTCATTTTATTAAACTAATGAAACAGCTTTTTCATATTTCATTGAATTAATGTAATATTTCATTAGTTTAAAGAAAATAATGAATATTTCATTGAATTAATGTAAAAATCTTCTGAGAATCAATGAAACATTTCATTAGTCTATTGGAAATAATGAATATTTCGTTAAATTTATAAAACATTTCATTGCAAGTGTTTCATGGAATTAATGAAATATCTAATAAATTAGGTGAATTAATGAAATCAATTCATTAAATTGAAAATATTTCATTGAATTAATGAAACATTTCATTATTCTAATGAAAGGTGTTATTATTTGAGAAATTATGAATATTTGATTTATTTAATGAGTTTTTTTTTATTCATTAAATTAGTGAAACAATTCATTAATTTAATGAAATTAAAATTTCGTTAAAACTGTGTTATTGATTTAATGAAATATCTTAAAAATTAAGAGAATTAATGCAATCAAAAATGTTTTATTGAATTAACGCACTACTTTTTTTTATTTCATGGTATTAATGAAATATTTAATTAATGTAATGAAACGTTTCATTAGCTGAGAAATAGTGAATACTTTATTACAATAATGAAACAGTTTCTTTTTCTTATTTTAATGAAAGGTTCCATGGACTTGAATTAATTAAATATTGCATTGAATGAATGAAATATTTTTTACATTTTATTGATTTAATGAAATTTTTCATTGCATTACTGAAATATTTCATTGAATTAATGATATATTTAATTGAATTAACATAATATTTCATTAGTTTATTGGAGAATTAATGAAATATTTCATTAAATTAATGAAATATTTAATAAGTTTGATGAAACGTTTCATTAGTTCAAAAATAATGAATTTCTCTGTGGAATTATGACCAGATTCAAATTAATTAATTGTTATAAAGAAAATTCTCTCAGTGCAATATACGAGTACATATATTACTTTGCTAGTATCTGCCTCTCTTCCTCGCACTATCTCTCTCGCTCTGTATATTGTAAACCAACCTTTTTTAATTTTTTACTTTTTTTTTTTTTTGCTT
Organism: Thelaira solivaga; assembly: GCA_947397855.1. Classification (NCBI taxonomy): domain Eukaryota; kingdom Metazoa; phylum Arthropoda; class Insecta; order Diptera; family Tachinidae; genus Thelaira; species Thelaira solivaga. The sequence continues at coordinate 63,900,288 of OX377613.1, forward strand.
AAAATATATTTTCTTTAAATAACTCTTGAGCAATTCCTTTCAAATATTTTTAAAATTTGTTTTTGTTTTTTTTTTTTTTGTTTTTAATTCATTTGACCATTAAAAAATTTTTTTCTTCATTTAGCTGGTCTTGTTTACTCTTAAATTGTTTGCTTTATTTTTGGTATTTTAAACTAAATTTTAATTCTTGCCTGTCTTTGCTTAAGAAGGGATTAAAATTAACATTTTGCATAAGACTTGCATTGTGTACATAATTTGATAATTGTCGCAAGTTATTTATGGCAATTGCTAATAGAAAATTTACATGTGACAAGGTGAATTAATCCACGACATTTAATTAAAATTCAATTAAATAAATATTTGCAGTAAATGCAAATAAACCCTGAGAATAAATGTTAAGCTAGAGAACATGCATTTATAAGAATGCTGTGGTGGCCTGGAAAATTTTAGATTTTTAATTAATTTGGAACAAAATTGCTTCTCTGTCACAAGGCAAACAGCTCATAATTATTCTTTTTAATGTAACTGAAACGTGAAACATTTTTTTTGAATCCCAAAATAAAACATTTTCCAGCAGTTTGCTATAAATCTAAAGATTTCCTGTTAAAAAAAAAATACAACTTCCTTAAAAAACAAAACCACAACACAGGTGCAATTGCAAATTTTAGACTGGTTTGCTCTACAAAGCTCTGCCAATGCAGAACATAAAAATCAGACTAGAAATGAGAAAACTTATAATCAATCGCTGTGTATTGAAAGCCAACTATTTATTTGCTGCAAACAAGCAAGCAGCCACAGCTAGATGCTTAAAATCAAATAAAATACAAAACAAACACACTAAAGCACATACATACAAAGAGAGCTAAAATAGTTTGTTTGTAAGGGAAAACTTGTTGACAGACAACCATTTAGCAAACTGAAAATAAAAAATCTATACAAAAGCATCAATTTCAAATTATTACTAATTCAATTATCACTTTATAACTTGTCAAGAGGGAAAAATATCCTCCAGATATTGAGTTCAACGTTAAATGTAAAACGTTTTTTTTTTTTTTTTTGTTTAATGACATAAAATCATAGATCTATGGAAAACTAATCGATTCCATGAATTTGTCAACATAAATAAATTAGGTTTCTTTAGCAATGCAGCTGTTATTTTGGAAAGTGTTATAAGTCCACTTAAAAAAACAAAAAAAAAATTATTTTATAATATTAAAATGTGGACACTATCTTACTTAAATAATCAATAACTCTTTTTTTTTTAAGTGGACTTATGACACTTTCAAACATAACGTGCAAAAAATATCAATATTTTTACTTAAAATACTTATTTTAAAACACACACAAGCAGTATAACCCAGAAGACCTTAAACATGCTGGCCTTCTGCATTCTAAAGAAAAAATTATGAAAATATTGGCTTTTGCACAAAAGGCCTGTTTACTTTAAGTTGTTATCACTGCTGCCTAAATAAATAATTGTCTTGATGATTATCTTGTTTTTTAGATCAACATTATTATTTTAAATTATAATGATCATATATAATGCACTCATTTTGATTAACATTTGTAGGGTTTCTTATTTACTTTACTATAACCACCATGAGCAAGTGGTTTAAGCTTGTACACCACTAAGTGGACTCTGTGTCTTACAGTTGTCTTAGACGGTTATTTAATACCAAATAGGGCTTACAAACCAGATCTATTTCTTCTTGTTGCTTATGTGGTTGTTAAAATATTTGTCATTGTTTGTTGGTTTGCTTTGGTTTTGTTTTTTTGCTTCATTTAAGCGCAAAAGTAAAAAATAAAATAAATTAAATAAATAAATAAATGTGAAATGAGGGAAAAGTAAATGAAAAAAAAAATTGTTTTCTTGCAATATATTGAATATTGAATATGGGTTTTGAACAGGCAGAAAACAATAAAACTAGGACTAGATGTGGAAGTATAGTTACAGTTTGAAAAGTACAAAATTAATTAAAAATTTAAAATAATTTACTAATACTGAAAGTTTTAATCCTTAAATAAGTATAAGAATCTGGAGGATGTATAAAAATTTATACATTCTGTGATATTGGGACAGATTTGAATAGCTAGAAAGTCTTACAAAAACATATGTAAGCGCTAATTAAATATTTTAAATGAACATTTTTAATTAAATAAATTAAATATTTAAAAATATTTAAATTTTTTAATCATATTAATTAAATATTTAATCACTAGGACAATTTTTTAATTAAATCAAATAAATATTTAATAAACAAAAAAATTTTTAATTGAATCAATTAAATATTTAATAAACAGAAAATTTTTTTAATTGAATCAATTAAATATTTAATCAATATGATAATTTTTTTAATTAATTAATTAAATATTTACTCAACAGGACAAGTTTTTATTGAATAAATTAAATATTTAATCAATAAGACAATTTTTTTATTGAAACAATTAAATGTTTAATCAATATGATAATTTTTTTAATTAAATCAATTAAAGTTTTAATCAATATTACAATTTTTTAATTAAATTAAATTAATATTTTATCAATAAGACAATTTTTTTATTGAATCAATTAAACATTTAATCAATATGACAACTTTTTAATTAAATCAATTAAACATTTAATCAATATGACAACTTTTTAATTTAATTAATTAAAAATTTTATCAATAATATTTTTTTTAATAGAATTAATTAAATATTTAACTAACGGAATAATTTTTATATTGAATAAAATAAATATTTAATCAATATGACAATTTTTTTAATAAATTAATTAAATACTTACTCAACAGGACAATTTTTTAATTAAATCAATTAAACATTTAATCAATATGACAACTTTTAAATTAAATTAATTAAAAATTTAATCAATACTTTTTAAATAAATCAATTGAACATTTAATCAATAATAAATTTTTTAATAGAATTAATTAAATATTTAATTACCAAAACAATTTTTGTATTAAATCAAATAAATATTTAATCAATATGAGAATTTTTTAATTGTATCAAATATATAATTCATCAACAAGACAATTATTTAATTGAATCAAATAAATATTTAATCAACAAGACAATTTTTAATAAAATTAATTAAATATTTAATTAACAGAACAATTTTTGAATTGAAAAAAGATTTTTTAAATTTATTCTTTTCTAAAAATTAAACACATAAAAAGTAAATTCATGTTATTTTCACTTTATAAATATTTCACCAGTATATTTTTGATTAGTCATGGGACATGTTCTTTGGAAACAAATGGTACATCATTCCTACAAGGTTTTTACTAAAGGGTTGCACAAGCATACTTGTAAGGGCTTATCAGCATTTTCAATTATGAAATATTACACATGTTTGCTTGTGTATTGCTTTAGTTTTTACAACAGTTTTTTATGTTACCTTTGGCTACTTCTTTTAAACTAAATTAAATTTGATCTTTTTTATATAATTTAATTTCAGCACACCCTGTTAGAATTTTCCATTTCATTTAATCTAAAACCACTTTATATTAATACTGATTTTAAGACTTCAAGAGACGTTTGTCAGTTATATAAGACCTGCATAGAAACGCGCTCGTATTTTTATCAACATGTAGGTCTGTATGTATGTACCCAGTAAACAACAAACTTTTCATTTTATATTAATTTTTTTTTTCATCGAACTGAATAGCGAACTAGTGGAAAATAAAATCGTATGTGTTTTACTTGTTTGTATTCAATATGATTGAAATTTTTTTTTTAAAAATTTCGTTCGATATCTGTAGCAACAGAGTTCGATTAGTCCATTTCTAAGCAATAAATTTCTGGAAAAGAAAAATTATTTTTTTAATTAAAACTTTTTAAAAAAAATTTATTTATAGGCTTGCATAACCTTATTATTATTTTATTCATTAAAAGGACCGAATTTTATTTACATATTTTTATATCGATACTAGATATTTTTGCCCGGTCTCTCCGTTCTTTATTATGTTAGTCGGTATACTTAAAGCAATTCGTTTGCAAATAGAATTTTAATCTTTAAAAATCCCATTCAAATGAATACAGTCACTCACTACTTTAAAAAGTGTTTTATGCCTTTGCTAGCATTATTGGCAGAGGCGCCAACAAAAGTGGTTAATAAAATGTTTCTGTTTGCCTCGTAGCTCAAATTAAATTAAGTTTTTCTCCTAAAGTATTTAAAAGGAAAAAAAAGTAAAAAGCTCTGTTTTTATACAAGCAACACTCACAGATATTTCGTTTTATTTTTTTTATTTATCTTAAATTTTATTATTTTATTAAATCCGTTGGAAACCAAACAAACGAAAAATTAATTTTACTTATTTAGATATCGCTTCAACTTGAAGCGATTTCATAAAGAAAATTTACTGCTCAAAATCTTATCCAATTTTTAAAATTGTTTATATAAATTGTAAACAAAGTCAGTTGGTAGGAAATGTTTGCTGGGAATTCTTTTTTCTTTCTCTCCCTCTCTCTCTCGCAATACTCAAAGTTTTAATTTCAATAAATTTTCTTAGAAACTCTTGGTCATGTTATGCGTGCCAATATTAAATCTATTTCAAGTCTATCTGCAACAACATGTTTTTCTTTTCATGCTTTTCTTTTTCAAATGTCAATTGTATTTATAGTAAAACGAAAGAAAAAAGAAGTTAAAATTCTAATAAGAAGTTGAAAATATTTATGGGATAAAGAAGGAAAAGTAAAACTTGTTGCAAATCATAAATACTCGTTCATGCTGCCTTCATACTTATTTAAAACACGTTGTTTATCTATTTTATTTACTGAAGCAAAATTTAATGATTCAAGAATAACAACAACTTGTTTTTTTTTTGTAACAATAAAAATGACCATGTGCATTATGTATAAAATATTTTTATTTTTTATTTTTTAATACTTTTTATGTGCTGGGTGCTAAACGTTTGTATGCCCACTAGCTAAACCAAACGATAAATGTAAAAATGTAAGAATGCATGAATGAATAATATTTAAATATAACAAATTAGTTGACAAAGTCATTGAGGGGCTCAACAGTGTGAATAGGCAAATGCAAAAAAAAAAAAAATTTTTTTTAAACTCAACTTCAAGGTACGACGAATTTCGTTCATTACTACAAATACGTCAGTAAAATATCGCTGTTAGTATTCCCCAAATGAAGCACAATAACGACGAACATTTTGCTTTAGTACAACTGCTGTTAGTGTGGCCATATCTACTCGTATCTATACATATAAAAAAATAACGTTATTGACTGGCTGACTGACTGACTGACTTATCCTCATCTCCCAGCACAAGCTGCTTGAAATTCGGTGATCAAGTTTGTATCCCAATGTGTAAGACGAATAAGAAGGGATTTTTTTTTTTAAATTCGAATATTAAAAGGGTAAAAAAGGGTAAAAACGGGTAACATCGAAATTCTTATACATATCTTCGGAACTACTACAGATAGAGCCTAAATTCAAACTACAAAATATTTTACTAAAAAACAAGCGGATAAGTATTTGGTACTTTTTCGATAAACTAATGTTGGTACGTTTTTTTAAATCCATTTATCTTTCAAAGTAATAATCACAGCAACAAAAACTAAATTGTATTCTTTTCTTCTTAAAAAGGTCTCCAATGTTTATTGACACTTTTTTAAAATTCAAGCAAATAAGGGGGTAAAATATTTACCCCCTTTTACTACCATTTTTAAAAAGGTAATTTTATGTAAATTGATGCAGCAGATGAACATTCTATTCATAATTTGTAAAACCCAATAAAACTCTATTTAAAAAATAGTTTTTAAGGGAAAAAAAGTACCAAAGGGGGAAATAAGATTGGACTTTATATTTATTTAATTCTATTGCTTTTTTTATGTTTTGTGCAAACCTCGAATTGTGACAATAGACTTAAACGGTAGCTTAAAAATCTACATTACTTTTGTTAGACAAGAAGGTAAATATTTATTTGATTCATAAAAATTTTAATCTAAAAGACAATTTTTTTAAAATCAATTTAGTGAAATTCTGTTTCATATTTTTACCAAAAGTGCTTACAAAAATTGTGTCATGCCAATAATAATTCTGTGAAGAGAGAAGGTTTTCCTGAAAATAGTTGTAGCTTTATTATTTCATTATTCAAGTATTTTGCGTTCGCAAAAAAAAAAATAAACAAAATTCTAAAATTAATTTTCATTTATATTTTTTTTTTTTTTTGTAGTACCAAACTGCAATTTTTAATAAAAAATAATGTTTCCTTTATGCTTTTGCCAAAAGCATTGCTTTACAAAGGTTACAGATTTACAAATGTTGTTACACAAAAATGTACAATTTTTGTCCTTTTATCCTTTCTTGTCTGTTGCCATGTAAAGTTTATTAATATTTTTTATATCCAGTTGCTATTTCTTCTGCTGAATGCTAGATTTTTCTTCGTCCTGGTTGCCTCTATTTCGATTTAAAGTTTTCTTTTTTGCAATTTAATGTTCAGTGAATCGTTTTAAGAGGAATAAACACTCGCTAGAGCACTTTAAATAAAAAAAAAAACAACAACTAAAACAAAAAAAAAAACAAACAATACTGTTCAATATGAGTTGCTGTATTGATGTTTGATTGTGTGTGTTTTAGTATTTTTATGTTATCGGGTGCATAATGGCTGCTGGCCAAGCAGTTAATAATTTCTCATGTTTGTTTGTTATTTTTATTTTTTTTTAATTTTTGTTTCTACCACAGCTACTCGTTACTTGCAACGTTTTTTTGTTGTTGTTGCAACTTTGTTTTCTTCTGATTGCAATGCAATACACACACACACTCTTGATTGTTTTGTACGTTTTATGTCCAGGCAACTTATATGTCTGAACGTGTTTAACATTTTAATACACCATGTACGCGAGTGAGTGTTTTTTTGTTTATTTACATTAAAATACCCTACCGACATACATACATACGAAAAAAAAGAATTAATTCACAACCACCTATTAAGTGCTTAAATTAGGGCAACTTTAACTATAATTTTTAGGAAATAAAGATTTTTTTTGTAAATAGGAAAGAGCCCTTAGTGTAGTTCTCTTAACATGTTTTACTAATTTAAAATTCGAAATGATTGAGAAAATGTAGTTGCTGGCTTTGAACGGTGTCGTCTTTCCTGCATACTTTTCATTATCGTGTTGTTTGATGTTTTTATTTTCATTTTGCTGAATTTGATACTGTAAATTATTTGAGTTTAAAACAATAAAATGAGTTGACTTGTAGGGACAGAAAATGCCAGCAGATAAAAATTTATTTAAAAAATGTGCTATCATTCGTAACAAGAAACAAACAGCTGATTTGGAACTCACTAAGAAATAATAATTAAAAAAGAATTCGAATAATTAAGAAAAAACTTCAAAAAATGTGAGTTCGTTTTAATATGAAAAAAAAAATAATTTTTTTTTTAAGTCGCAGGAACAGAATTAATCAAGTAATTAAAAATTTATTTAAAAAAATTTACTAAAATTTAAGAGACAAACAGCTGATTTCAGAAAAAAAATTTTTTTAAATCGAAATTTTATGCATATAAAATTTTATGAAATAAACTTTTTATTGCAAGCCTAATTTTTTTCTGTGTTTGTAAATATTTCATTCATTTAATTTGAAAAAAAAAAAAAATTTTTTTAATTAATTTTTTTTTTTTTTTTTTATTTTAATATCATTTTTTTAACCTTAAAATACCGTCCTCATCCATACGTCTGTGTTTTTATTTCATTTATTAGTCATTTAATTAATGATCTTCTTTTTATTATTATTTTTTTTTATTTGTTAAATACAAATTAATTTGGGGAATATTATGCTTTCGTTTTTTAAGCATCATTGCATTTTTTTTATTTTTTTTTTTTTTTTTTTTGTATTGAGGCTTCTTGATATAAAACATAAAATAAAATTTAAAATGCAAAACGTTCACAGAAACAAATAAAAGAACTTAAACGGAAGTAAGCACTTCTCATAAAAAATATATTTTGTAATTTAACGACTGTTTGCTTCTGGACAAACAATCAAACAAAAATTGTAATTGTGCATGCATAAATTTGCTAAAAAAAAATTGAAATAAAAATCACAAAAACAAACAAAAATGTATTCTAAGAAACCTAAAATTAAACTGAAATTCATTAAAATGCAAAGAACTAAAATTAAAAAAAATTTTTTTTTTGTTTTCTTAAAGGCAAAATAAACAAGGAAAAGAGAATAATTAAAATATTAATAAAATTTATTAAAATATAATTCAACATTCAACTAAATAAAAATTTAAATTAAATAAAAATTGTACTTTTTTTTATTAAAAAAAACACTTACACACTCACACATATGCATAATAAAACGTGTCAACTTAAAAAAATAATTTAAAAGGGAAATAGAAAGAAAGAGTTCATGTAACTTAACATGTCGGAAACAGCATGTCTAACATTTGATAGCCAGACAATATTGCCACAAGGACAAGGACATGAACTGCTTTCAAAAACACACACTAGCACTCATTTAACCGCACATACTTTTCTGTTCTCACAAAAAAAAAAAAAAAATAAAAATATAAAAAATGGAAATTGTAAATAGAAGTAGAAGCCGCCAAGAACAGTGTTTTATAATAAAAAAAGAGTGTAAATGTGATGAAGCCCAAAATTTTTTTATATTTTAAAAACTTTTTTATTTAATTTTTTTTTTGTTCATTTTATTTAAGAAAGAAAAATAATATTTAAATTATTTCTTGCCACTGATATTGAAGTGCCTCACAAAGAAAAAGCCGCCAATAAGCCAAGTTCATGCTAAAGGCCTTTAGAATTAGAATTAGAAAAGGTAACGAAATACCGACTTACTTTTTCGCAAATAGACCTATTGTAGAACGACTCTCAAGTTAGCAAAACTTGGTTATACCCTGTTCAGACCTAAAAGTTAATGAAGTCAATCAAGTTTTAAATTGTGTGACTGATTTGGGTGTTCACACATGTTCAATTAAGTTTACGCAATTAAGCATTTGGCAACGGAAAATATTGTGAAATTTTTTTTAAATATGTTTGAGTATTTATAAAATAAAAAATGAAAAGAAAGTCAAATTTAAAAAAAAAATGTTTTGAAGGCAAGCTATTGATTAAAAGAAATTAGTTATTTAAAAATTATTTTCAATAACAATTTTATAAAATTTATTTACCGGTTACTTCGGCTGCCATTTCTTTTTTATGACATTTATTTTTAAATTTATTTACGTTTTCTCCTTTTAATACTGAAAATATCAACTTTTCTCACTTTTGAGTTGATATTTAAGGGCACAACAAAGAGTTGCATTTCGATTTTGACTTCATTAATGTGCAATCAATTTTTAATTGCGCAATTATTTAATGGAAATTTGTATGGTAAATTGAGCTCAATAAAGGCGATAATTGCGTAAAATGCTTAATTGCTCAATTAACGTGTATGTCTGAACAGGGTATTAGTCTAGTATTAATTTAGAATTCAAAGACTTCCAGAGGTGATTTGTGCTTCAGACGACTGTAGGTAGTGATGCCTATTTATACCATTACAATGTCATAAATAGTACATGTTTTGCAAAAGTTACTTTCGACTGTTTTAATACTTTTCCATACCCAACCATGAATCCCTAACTGAATACTTAACTGAGTGGTCAGCTGTTTTCTTCGGAGGACGGCATGACATGCATGTTTTCGCTATTCTGATTTTTACTTGTTTCAAACCAATATTGTTGCTATTCTTTTTCAAAACACTCTTTAAATCTTGGCTTAATAAAGCCAATAATTCAATGAAACTAGTAGCGCCCTTTTTTGCCAATTCATCTGCCTTCTCATTGCCTACATATCCAGGTGGATCAGTTCGTTGAATAATCCCTGAACAGTTTCGATCTTATTTCGAAAGTACTGCTCAAACTGAAATACATTTTACGTAATCTATACCATGATACCGAAATGAAAGCTTGCTATAAATTTTATTTGATATCGAATGCGACATGAAGATGCTCATTCCGACATGAAACACTTTGTTCTCTTGACTTATGCTGTTACCCAAGCTTTTCGCTTCTTTGCATGCTTCCTTCGAGTTATTCACAGTGGCTCGTAAAAATCATTTTTCTTGATGAAAAAACTGCTTCCTTGGAAGCAAATTAGAAAGAAGTTTTCTTTTTAATTTTTTTCCTTTATTTCTATTATTGTATTTCAATTTGTGGCTTAGAAATTTGAAGTTGTTGGAGGTTAAGGAAATACAAAAGTCTATCTTACAAAACTACTCGGTGGAAGTATTTTTTTTATTTACTTTTATTTATTTATACGACATGCAACACAATTACTTCCTCATTAAGTTTAAGTTTTTTGTTTTAAAGCAGGGATAGCCCTTCAGGTAGAATAGTTTCTTATTAAACTAATAAATAATAAATATTTTAGGACTTGAAGAAAAAAGCAAGAGTTGTTTAGAAAATTCGAAATAAAAATATAAAAAAAAAAAAAATTTTGCTTCACTTCCTCTTATACAAGTAGCACAAAACACCTCATCAGAGAACCCAAGTGAGCTTCTGTTTTTTTTTTTTTTTTTTTTTTTTTTTAATATTTGGGTGCCCTGAGCAGCCTTATCTAACCTAAGGTCAGTGGTGTATTTTAAAGAAAACCGTTTTCTGAAAGCTATCATTTTTTAAATGGCTTAAAACAAAATTAATAAAAATTTTAATATTTATTTTATTAAATACTTCATTTCCATGGAAACTCATGGTCCTGGTAAATTGAAAACAGCAAAGTTGCTAAAATCACTTACTTCCACTTAAACATACAATGAAATTTACACTGGGGAGCAACAAAGAAAAAATAAAAAGAAAAATTATTGTTAATTCACAATGTTTACATTTAACTGTAAAAATAACTTTTGACAGCTGGGCATGCCACACAGTACATGAGCACTAGTCACTGCATTCATACTCAGTTTAGCAGAACACATGGCGAATCCTCTTATTCGTTATAGAAATTTTGTTATTCTGTTGACGGACATTAGTTTTGTTTGTTTTTTTTTTTTTTTTTTGAATAAAAAAAATCTAAATTATTTTTCAGTTTGTTTTGTTTTGCAACAAAAACAACTGGAAAAATATTAAGGAGCATGAATTTACAAAGTAAATCTGTATAATTTGGTACTAAAATTAGAAATCCACTTACGAGCGTTAACACGTCACTAGCCAGTTTTTGAATGTCATTAAGAATGTGCATCGGCACTGGATCCAAAATCATTTGTTTTCTTCCATGAATGTTTTCACTATCCTGATTGCGATTCTCTTTTCAGCCACTCTCTAGATCTGAGCTTAAAAGAGCTCCGAATCAGGGCGCAAAATAGTCCTAAGTGAACGTAGCTATTAGTTTTACTTTTTTTAGCGTGAAGCCAGAGTACTCGTACAAAAAGTAATCACAATATGACAGTTCGTTTGACAGTTAACTCTTTAGTTACTGCTAACTGCATTTGTAGCGAATATCCTTAATAAAACTTTGATTGTTGTTTAGTTTTTGTTCAAAAAATTTTTTTTTTGTTTTCTTTTGCTGATTGTTTGTTGCTTTGAATGGTTTAGTTGGAATGATGACGACAAACGACGGACAACATCAATGTTTTCTTTTTTGTTTTATTGCTTTAATGATGAACTACGTAGCAGCTTCATTGCTGTGGCATCATGTTTATATGCATTTGACGCTTTTTGCTGTTGTTGTTACTTCAAATAAAGTCTTCATTTTTCTAATACATCAAACACATCTATTTGTAAATTTCATTTGAAAATAGTGTCATTCATGTTTATTTCAAATTCTAAGAATCGTTAATAGATTTTAGTGTTTGTTACCATGTCTGTCTGTGTATTTTGTCATTTGAAGTGCATACATGAACAGACAGGCTGTTTTTTTTTCGATCTCATAGAAGAAAAACAGCTCTGCTCGACCAAACGACAAAATAACAGGCGAACAAATACAATATTTTGCAAACAAATAATCACTAATTGTAGGAGTTGAGCATGATGACGATGATGATGCTGACTGATGCTGGTGGTGAATGTAAATAAAATTAAAATGAAAAACCTTTTAAGTATGACTTCAGTTAAATAAACATCATGTCATCGTTAGTGGCATATAAAGATGTAAACGCTGTATGCTCTTTAGAATTTATCCTGCTTGATTTGTTGACAAACTGAGTACCACTAAATTCTTACTAATTCTTAATTGAAACTATTCTTTGAGCCAAATACGATAGCAATTTCATTAATAAAATGTTTGAATGCTGTTTAGGAAAAACGTCAAACGAATTTACAAAAGCCCTAAATTGCACTTAGAAAAAAAAATTTTTTATATGAAAGAAATGAATAATAAAATTGTCTAAAAATGCTTATCGAAAGCACCAAATTTTCAAAATATTTGTTTCGTAAAAATTATTCAGAATATTACTAATAAATCGTCCTATTTTTTTAAGTGTAGGAAAGAAAAATCATTAATCTTTATCAGTTACAAGTTCAAATATAAATGTTTTTTCAACTTGGAACTTTCTTGAGTTTATGTAACGATATATTGTTTGTTAAGAAAATTAATTTTAGTTCATCTTGTTAGTAACTGATTTGTTAAATATTTTACACTGAACAAAAAATGTGTAACAAATCCAATAAAATATTTCAATTATTTCATTAATTCAATGAAATACTTCATTAAAATGATGAGTTTTATTATATATTATTTATTTCACTGAGTTAAAAAAAATATTTCACTGAAATAATGAAATTATTTCATTGAATTATTTGATAAAATTTGTTTCTTTAAATAGATGTATATTGAAATTATTTCACTAAGGTAATGAAATTATTTCTTTGAATTAATGAATTTTTTTTTATTGAACTAATTGAATTATTTTATTGATTCAATGAAACTATTTCATTGAATTAAATAAATAAATAGATGAATAATTAATTGAATTAATGAAATTATTTTATTGATTTTATGAAATTATTTCATTAAATTAATGAAATTATTTCAATGAATTCATGCAAATATTTCTCTGAATTAAAGAAATTTTTTTTTATGAATTAATAAATTTTTTTTATTGAATTAATGAAATTATTTCATTGAATTAATTTAAAAATTTCTTTGAATTAATGAACTTTTTTATTGTATTGATTCAATAATTTTATTGAATTAATAAAATTATTTCATTGAATTAATACAACTATTTCATTGAATTAATGAAATTTTTTTATTGATTTAATAAAATTATTTTACTGAGTTAATGAAATGATTTAATTAATGAAATTTGTTTCCTTAAATAGATGAATAGTTAATTGAAATAATGAAATTATTTAATTAAATTGATGAAATTATTTCATTGAATTAATGAAATTATTTCATTGAATTAATGAAATTATTTAATTGAATTAATGAAATTATTTCAGTGAATTAATGTAACAATTTCTTTGAATTAATGAATTTTTTTTATTGAAATAATAAAATTATTTCATTGAATTAATGAAATTATTTCATTGAATTAATGAAATTATTTCATTGAATTAATAAAATTATTTCATTGAATTAATGAAATTATTTCATTGAATTAATGAAATTATTTCATTGAATTAATAAAATTATTTCATTGAATTAATAAAATTATTTCATTGTATTAATGAAATTATTTCACTGAATTGAGGAAATGTTTTTTATTGAATTAATAAAATTATTTCATTGAATTAATGAATTTTTTCTTTCAGTTAATAAAATTATTTCATTAAATTAATAAAATTATTTAATTGCGTTAGAGATATATTTTCAAAAATTAATTAAATTTATTTCATTGAGCAAATGAATAATTCAGCCACTCACGTACGCACCCATACAAGCCTACATTTTAACATCCATTTGTAAATATAATGACACTTATACAAAACTTTTTGATGTGCAAAAGTTGTGTATGAAAGGCTTTTGACATTTTTTTAAGCATGAAGAATAAAATCTCTACACTTCATTGTAAAACATTTAAAACACTGCTAGTGGAAAAGTCATATGACAAAATTTTTAATAAAAACTTGTTCTACTCATACATATTGAGGTACGAAGACAAGAAAATATGCTGAGGAGGTAAGACCATTTACAAAAACTGTTGGCTTAATGCAAAAAAGTTTTTTTTTTTAATTCAAAACAAGAAAATTATTTTTTTTTTTATATTTTAATAAATTGAATTTAAATTAATAAATTTTAGTTCTTAAACAAACTTTTTTAAACTTAAATTAAAATACATTTTTTCAATAGATTTTGTTTGCTTTGAAAATTAAAAAAAAAATTTTAATTTTTTTGTATTAAGACCACAAGTTGTCTAGTGTAAAGTTTTTTTTTATATTAAATTTAAGTTTTTATAAATTTTTTTTTTAATTTTTTTATCGTATTTATTCTGCATGTTCAAAAGGGCAAAGTAATTTAGCCATGCATATCATCTGTATGCAAACAGTTTTTCTCTTTTATAAAGAATGAAAAAAAAAACAAACTCAGCAAGGAAAACTTACAGAGATATTTTTTTTGTTACTATATGAAAGTTTAGTTTAGAAACCAGTGCAAAATGTATGCAGGAAAGTGGATGATGCAGTAATAAAGGAAAGAAAAAATTTAAAAGATTTTAATTAAGATCTTCACTTTAGCTTGTATTTTAACACGAACTAATGTTTAAAGGTAAGGCTTGTGGCCAAAATGTTAAGGACATGAGCTATTGAAAAGCAATAGAATATTAAAAGAAACCGTGTTTGAAAGGTTTTAAAGATTACAAAGGCCCTTAATATAAAAAAAAAAACTTTAGCAAAAATAATAACATCTTAACTTTTAGTTTAAATAATAAAATACTTGCCAAACGCACTGCAAATAACAATTAAATTAAATTTAAAAAAAAAACATAAAATTCTAGCAGCTTCCTAAATTTCTATTTAAGTCAAAGTCAGACTAGACGTTACTAAATTACTGTTTTATTATTTAATTATTTCTTTTTTTTCATTGTATCCTTATTTTATTGACCACACACGTTAATATTCACTCTGTAACAATCATATTCATGACTCTCATACAAATACCTACACTAAATTTATCCTAGAATGAGCTTAGGAGACGGAGAACAAAAAAAAAATGAAATACAAATGGCAGGAATAAAGTGGTAGACAAGAATTAGTTTTAAGCACTTGAATACGTGTGAGTACGAGTTACATACTCATACAAACATTTTTTGTTTGTTTTGTTTTTTGCTGCTACTCCATCAACTTGCTTGCTTACAGCTCCATAACGATACAGTTTAGGCTCAATATTAGTTATTTTGTTAACGTCTTTATCTGCATTAGAGGTGGACTATTTATTACTTGTGTTTGAAAAAAAAATATCTGCATAAATTATGGAATATAAACTGACCATCACATTCGTTTAATATTAAAGATAAAGTAAACAAACAAATATTTTTTAGTTGCACTAATTGTTTTATGAAAATTTTCAAATTTGCTGTTTAAGTAAGAGATCAAGCTTAAAAGTTAGTGGAAAGAGAGTTCAAATAAGGCTTGTAAGTTTGAAAAAGTCTTTGCTTGGGCTAAATTAAATTGAATAGAAAACAACAGCCTGAAGATCTTTAATTCCTCTAATGCTAAAATTCAGGGCAGATTTATTTTGTTTCTAATACACCCAGGACAAAATAAATTTTCACTAGCCAACAAATTAAGCTGTTGTTTACAGGAGCGAACAATACGATCGCCTAAAAAATTTTTATGAAAAACACTAAATTTTTTAGGTATTTTTGACTAGTTCTAATGTGTTTATGGCTTAAGTACTCAATAGAGGCAGCTGATTTCAATTTAAAATAGCACACTAAGTTAGGAAGGGTTGGCCATATTTTTTGTGTTATTTTTTATGTGACTACTGTGTGAATCCCCTAAATATCTGCAACAACCTCAATTATATATAATAAAAACAATAACAAGAATAAGAAGAAATACAAAAGCAAATAATAGAAAACATTCCTGAATAACAACAATTAGTACAATTGTCTAAGCAAAGTCATTATATTGTTAACAAAGTTGTTATCAGCACCCCTAAAACTACACAACATCAACAACATTATTAACAACCTCATAAGCAGCCATTAACTTTCTAAACAAGACAAGCTTTAACGAACCAAACTACAAATTTAAAATGAAAATTAAGAAGAAAGAACCCAAAAAAAAAAGAAATGCATACGATCCAAAACAAAAAATCCTTGCAAACACATTAGACTAATTGTTGGTTGAATTTGTGGCAGTACGGAAAAACTGCTTATGCCTACGACCACGAGTAGTGTTCGCGAGCATAAAAATCAAACTCATGCTCATGAGTTTTATTTTGTGATCCCAATATTTTGTGCTCGTCTTTTTAGCCAGCATATTAAAAAAACTATTTCAAATTGTGCTCGTAAGTGCGAGTTTTATTTATATGCTCGCGAACATATTATAAGACATAAGCAGTTTTTCCATACTGCCACAAATTTATAGCTTCTCATGCAACCAACATTTAGTCTGGGGATTTTTTGTACAAGAAGTGCTCGCGAGCATAATTTTTTCCCTATTCTTGAATTATTTCGTTTGTAGCAAATGGTATTGTTTTCATGTGCCTTCTCGCTTTTTTGTAATTGTAGAATAAAATTGTTAAGTTGATTACTACAACCTAAATCGACTCAAGTCATTTTTGATTATTAGCACAGAAATTCTTTTCCTTTAATAAACTGTAACAATTAAAAAAGAAATGCAAAAATTTCTAAAAATAAAATGCTAAATAAAAAAAAAGACACTAGAATAAACTTGATAATTTTATAAAATAAATACAGGATTTTTGTAAGTATGCAGCATTAAAATATTTACCTGTGGCAAAATGGAAAAACGGTTTATGTTCTTTTTTTTTATATTTCACTGTTGACAACTACAAACTTAAAAGTCTTTAGACTAAATGTTGGTTGCACGAGAAGCTACAAATTTAAGACAGCATGGCAAAACTGCTTATGTTTTATTAAATTATTTTAAAGAAGCTTAATTTTTCTTGTAACATTATTTCGTTTCCAGCTAACGATAATGTTTTCCTTGGGATCTCATTAATGATGGAATATATTGCCCAGCATTCTTGAACCATAAAAATGAAGCTATTGAGTGACAACGAGTCAATTTTTACTTCAGGAGACTTAAGCTATTTTTTCATATTACCACAGATATATTAATAATCTCGCTGCAAATTAAATTTAAATTAAATTAAATTTAAATTAAATTAAATTTTTATTTCATTAATTTAATGAAAATTTCATTAATTTAATGAAAATTTCATTAATTTAATGAAAATTTCATTAATTTAATGAAAATTTCATTAATTTAATGAAAATTTCCTTAAAATTAATGAAAACTTCATTAATTTAATGAAATATTTTATAATTTCAACAATCAACAGTAGTCGATTGCTGTCAATAGTGACTTCCTTAATAACATTTTTATGTCGTCACTGTCTATTCTACTCGCCGGCGACTTACACTGCAGGGTTGGTTAATTGTACTGAATAATTTACATTATTAACACGGTTAAATTAATATTTTGACTTTCAATAGTCCTTAACAATTCCATATTGAAAGTCAACCAAGCGTGTATATGCTTTTTTATTTGAAATACAGAAAAATTACCTGGGAGGGCACTGGATTGCTAGAGCGACGCTTTCAGATAATTCCTGCTATTGAATATAGACTAAATCGATTTAATAATGTAAGTCATTCATACTTTATACGTTTTTGTTATAACTCGTAATGAAATCCGATACGTCATCTTAAAAAAAGTAAAGCAGATTCTTCAAAAAAAAAAAAAAAAAAAGAATCTGAAATATTAATGGTTTTCAAAGTCATCTCATTAACAAAAAAAAATTTTTTTCCTTTGCCGCCTACTGCTTTCATTTTTAATAATATTTCAAATTTTTTTAGTTACTAGTTCACACTACGTAAAATTTTCATTTGAGTAATTTTTTTTCCAATATTTTTTTAAAGAAACTATCAAATACTGTTGTAAAGAAATTAAAGTAACAACAAACAAACAATAATAACGTTAAAACATATTTTTAAAAAAATTTACAAAAATTATGTAATTGCTAATTCACTTAATTCTTAATAAAGTTAAAAAAAATACATTTAAAAATATGTAAAATGAATTTCTTACTTACCGGCAGATTCCTTAAATGCAAAATTTGCAACTGAAATGTTGATATTGAATATTGAAAAAAATAATAAATGAAAAATAAAAAACAATCCGTTGTTTTGTTAGTGATACCAACTACAAATTGCTACCGGAAATGCATGAATATAAACCACTCTCATACGTAAATAAACAGCCAACATAAAACGTTGCAAAAATTAAAAAAAAAAAAAAACAAATTTAAAAAATATGAGATGGTGCGCTCAGCACACTTTGTCGCACTATGGGTTTTGTTATATTTATATTTTTGTTTATAATAAAAATGCATAAACATCCGTTTTAATATTTACACAAACTGACAATCAGGCAGACGTTAAAGAATTTAGCAAAATATTTATGTAACCCCTTTTTTTTTGCTATGGAATTTTTTTTTCTTTATTTTATTTTAATATTTAAACTTGCTTGCTAGTTAAGCTTTCATTAAACACAATTTTAGAATTTTTCCAAATTTTTTTTAAAGCTCAATTTTTTTTTAATTTGTCTTAACTTTTAAAAAACTAGTAAAATTTAACACAAGGACGGTATATACTTTTTTCAAATTCTTTTCAATTTTATTTTAATTTTTAAGAATTTTTTTAAACATTTTAATTTAATTTTTTTTTTTATTTTGTAGCAACAAGTATTGGGCTGTTTTAGGTTTATTTAGTTGTTAAATATTTGGCGCAAATTAAATATTTTTTTAATTTTTATCAATTTTTTTATATGAATTCTCAACAGTTTCAAGTTGAGTTACGCGGTTTTATTACCATAAGGCAGGCTCTGCACTAATTGTGGCCATTTTAAAATCTTTGTTTTGTTAGATTTGTTTTCTAGGCACTTTAGTTTTATAATTGAAAACTTTACAAAAAAATTTATTTCAGCTTTTCTTAAACTTTTAATACGTTTTACCACGATTTGCGTGTGAAAATAATTTACGTAAAATATTTTGTTGTGCAAAAGAAATTTTTAAATTGAAAACGTAAAATGTTTCGTTAAATGCTAATTTCTTTAGTTAAAAAATTACTTCACACTTCCGCGGTTCGATCGAGAAAAAGCGCTGAAGTTCAACTGAAGTCAATGGATATTTCATAAAACCATTCAACTCAATCCATAAAAAAGCATAAAAAATACACCAGCTAAAGCCAGCCAGCCCAGCCATCTCTTCATACAAACTAAACAAAATAAATACAAAATAAAATTTAATAAAAAAAGACACAACAACAACACATATACACACACACATCCAACCAAAGACATTCTGCAAGAATTTGTATCTCAAACTCTTGCGAAAGTAGCTCCCCTAGCAACTTCAAACCTCTGGAGGTTGTAAGCAAACCATAAACACATGACAAACTTGGTTTTTTTTAAGTTACAAGAGAACGTTAATACAAGTTTGCTGCTTGTTTCAGCCTCTTGGTTACTAGTTTTAATTTTATTTATTTTGGCTTTAACAAGTCTGATGTTAACAAACCAAGAACTTTTTTTTCAATAAGTCTAAGTCTGCTGCAGTATTTTTGTTTTGTTTTTGCATGCAGTATTTTGTTGTATGGCTGGGCGCATTATTGTGGATGCATTTCTTAAGCAAACTTACCACAGACAAGTTGGCTTGTACTAGGTTATGAAAATTCACAAATTTAACTCAAACTCTGCTCTTTTAAATAATTTGAAAGTAAAGAGAATTAAATGGAAATGAAATGCAACTCATACCAAAATAAATTAAAAGCGAAGTCAGCAAACCACAAACCATTAATCAAACTGAAGTTTGTTTTAAATAAAATTAAAATATAAATACATTTTTAATGAATCTTTCTTTTGTTTTTTATATAGATTTTTTAGAGGATTTCGGCACTGAATGCTTTCTTTTCTATTATTAAAAATAAATCGTTTTTCTAACATCTTTGGGTGGGTGTTTAGCAGGACTTTGTAGACAATTAGCACAGGACTCTTGTCATTTCTTTTAAGAACCACAAGAAACTACAGAAACTTGCCCAGCAATCGGCAGACGTAGTAAAACTAACCAAACTGTCCCCAAAAGACTTGGATAAAATTAATTCCACAACATTTACGGGATTCGTGAGGACTCCTGAATTGTTTTACTTGGTAATTACACTGCAATTTTCTTATTAAGGGTCTGTTCAGCTAAATAAAAACAAAAATTAATTTTCCTGTATTGTTTTTGTTGTCCCTGCAATAATTTTCTGGAATCATTTCTGTCAACATATCGCTCACTTACTTTAATAAAGTTATAATTCAAAAAACATAACTTTGTAGCAGAGCCATATAAAGTTCGTTATTTTCTAGGATTTTTATTAAGAAAAAATTTTTTTTATTCTATTCTGAAAACAAGAGCATTTAAAATATTTTTTTTTAAATGCAACAAAATAGAATATACGAAATTATTAAGAAACAAACATCATCAAATTTTTTACAAAGAAATGGGCTAGTAGTTTTCATACAGACAATGAATTAAAAGAATTCTTTTTGACTTATGACACTTTTGAAAAAAATAAGCGACATATTAATTCAACTGTCAGTCATAAAAAAAGTGTTAATTAAAAAAAAAAAAAGTTTTCATACAGACTGAATTAAAAAAAATTTTTTTTTGACTTATGACACTTTTGAAAAAAATAAGCGACATATTAATTCAATTGTCAGTCATAAAAAAAGTGTTAATTAAAAAAAAAGGTTTTCAACGAAATATAATCTATGAAATTAGAAAGAAATAAATTTCATCATTTGCCTCAAGCTAATGTTTTCATACCGACAGTGAAAATAAAAAAAAAAAAAATTTTTTTTTGACTTATGACACTTTTGAAAAAAATAAGCGATATATAAATTTAACTGTCAGAGTCATAAAAAAAATGTGTTAATTAAAAAAAAAAGGTTTTCAACAAAATAGAATCTACGAAATTAGGAAGAAATTAACTTCATCATTTGCCTCAAGCTAATGTTTTCATACCGACAGTGAAAATAAAAAAAAATAAAATTTATTTTTGACTTATGACACTTTTGAAAAAAATAAGCGATATATTAATTTAACTGTCAGAGTCATAAAAATGTATTAATTTAAAAAAAAAATTTATTAAGCAAGTGGTACAGTCATAAAAAATATTTTCGAAAAACCGCTTATGTCATTTTAGTGAACTACAACTTTAGAAGCTGCAAAAATTTTGCCTATAAAATTATTTCAATGCTGCTTGTATCAAATAGTATAGTTTTCATTGTTACTCCATTAATTGTAGAATAAGAGCGGTTTTGTAGAAAAGTGATATAAGTCCACTTTTAAAAAAAGAATAAATAAGCATTAATTTTAATAAGATATAGACCATATAATTAAATTTACCACTGACTAGCTTAAAAAATATGGAATTATACCACTTTCAAAAATAACCTTAACTAAACTAAAATAATAAAGTTATTGACATAATTGCAACAACAAATTAACTTTCTACTTAAGTCGACTTAAGTAACTTAAACAAAAGTTTCTTTAATAAAAAATTTACTGAATATATAACTCATGAGAATGTCATGAGTAAAAGAATAAATTTTAAAACCAACACAACTTATGGAATTAAGCACAAATAAAGATTAATATTTTGTTAAAAAAATATTTTTTAAAAACAAAATTTTAATTATTTAAAAAAAAAATTTTAGCCAGCCATTTACAGTTTGCAATGTTTCATTTCATTTTGTTTTGCTGCTCTCAAACCACTCATTTTAGCTTACACTCTTACTCTCTATCTCCCTCTCACTCTCTTTTATTAACTACTCTCTTTGACTCCATTTGGTTTTGTTAAACTCTTTCACTCATTTAAAATTACTCTCATCAAGCAGCCTTTTATTATAAAATTTATCATGATTTGTTTTTGCCATTTGGACGTGTTATCAAGAAAACCGGCTTTTTCAACTTAATTTTCAAGTTCTGGCCAATTTTCCAATTAATTCCAATTAATCCCAATGAGTTGAAAATAATTCAGGCTTTTCAGTTGAGAACAAGTTGAGTAAGTAGTTGTTGTATTGCCTCAATAATCCGAGTCAGTCCTTAAAAAAAAATTATTTTTGTTTGTTTTTGTATTTGTAATTTTTGTTATTTTAATACTCAACTGGATTTTGTATTACATGCTTGTTCCCTAACAATTATTTTTCATGATTTTAATGACACACCTTCCTAATCAGAAATTGATTTTCTTTTAAATGTGCTTATGATTTATATGATTTTTAGCGGATTTATTATAAGATTAAGATAAATTAATATGTACATGCAGAAAAAAAAACCTACACATGGGAACAGTGTTAGAAAAATTAGTGCAAGACAGTTTTATTTATTATTTTTAATTAAGATAAAGATATAGTGGGTTATATTGGCATTTATGGCCAACAGTCAATTGTATGGATGCTGTGAGCTGGTTTATGACTGAGAAAACAAGTTGTTTAATTATGGCCTGCTTAATGAAAACACAGGGAATGCATAGAAATGTTGTAAAATTTTTAAATGGAGGTGTACAACACCTTAACAAACATAAAATATTTTCTAAAAATTTTTTTTATGCTTTTTGCCAAGAAAATTTATATAAACAAGCTAAGCCATGCTGAGCTAAAAAAAAGTAAGCAAAAAAATAACGCTGCAATTTAGGTCAAATCTTAAGGAATGAGTGCTTGAATCATTTTTTGTAATAAAAAATCCACAAATTTCTTTAACGAAAAAATAGCTAGTTTGTTCACAAAATAAACTCTTTCAATCACATAAGAAAATCTCACAATTATAAGGAAATTTTATAAAAATTTCCTTTTATTTCTTTTTTTCAATTAGTCTCCCGTATGCAAACTGTATCATTTTACTGTGGGCTCAACATAGCTCTCATTTATTTCATTCTATTTAAATAAATAAAAGTAATTTTCTGTTTGTGCGCTATACAAACTTTTGTTTTCCAATTTAGTACATATAGTCTTTATACTGCAAGGAGGGCTGCCATATATTTTTGGACCGGCTATGCTTATTTTTACACCCACTTCTCAACGATTTTCACTTGCGACTGTTGAAACAGATGTGTGCCAGTACTTAATTTCAGCCTGAAATTAGGCTTTAAAATAATTTCTTTACCGAATAAGATGGAGCCTCTGCTAATAAAAATCTAGTAAATTAGTAAATGGCCTTTGGATGGGTTTTTTTAAATAAATAAAATTGTATTTGTAAACAAATTTCTCTAAAAATTGGTTTATATGCTTTTACTTAGGATACTGACTCAATTAATAAAGCACCGGGCTGGGCTAGACCGAGTACAAACATTTAGTTAAGTCATATTTACAAAACGATTGTTTTTTTTTTGGAATTTGCCGACTGTTTTTTTATAAGAAAAATTCCAAATATTTTATTTTGAAAAAAGAGCTTTCCAGAATTCTGGAATTAAGCATAAATAAAGATTAATATTTTGTTAAACTTTTAAATTCCAAATAGAAATTATTACACCTTTTAAAATATTTTTATTTTATTTTTAAAGAACACAAATTAAGATATTCAGAAAAATCATCTTTATAATTAAAAATTTTTTTTTAAGAAAATGAGAAAAAGATAGGTATAGAGAGTAATAGACGTCTAGGGAGAAAGATAGAGGTTGAGAGAGATAGAGCGAGAGAGAGAAGTATAGAGAAAGATAAAGTGAGGTATAGAGAGAGAGAGAGAAAAAAAAAAAGAGAGATAGAGTTCTAGAGAGTCGCTTAACTCGACTTGTTAACTAAATAACTTTAACGGGATGGTTTGCTGGAATAGATGTTGCTCAAAAAATGGATCCAAATAAAAAAATTTTAAGCTTTATTTTTATTACATAAAAATATACTCTTAAATAAACTAAATAATTTAACTCTTATTGACTTGTTTTGTTTTCCCATTGAAAATATTCGTTTCCTTTAATTTTTTTAAAAAAATTTAAATAAAAACCTGGCATCTAGTCCCACTGTATGTACAAAATCTCAGTTGCCAATAATCATTCATTTCATATATTTGAATGCTGGAGAATTTAATTTTAAGGAATGCTTTTGTTGTTGCCTCTTTTCGTTGGCATTTTTTTTTCTTTTTTATTTTTATTTTAAGACATCTGGTATCATTCGTGTGTCACATGCATCATCTTCTGTCATTGTATTGTAGCACTGCAGCCTGTATTTTTTTCTTCTTCTTCTACTTATGAGATATTTCTTGTCTTATTATTTAACGTTTTTTTTAACGCTGCAAAATACAAAACAACATGTTTTTGTTTATTTTTGTACTTTTCTTTTTTTTTCGGATAATTCACACACAACACTTGTCAAATTGCACAGAGAGCAAGAAACACTCGAGCAAACAAAAATAAAAACAAACAAGCAAACAAACGTAACATTAAAATCGTAAGGACAAGTACAAAAGATGAAAGCAAAGAAATCTGCATAATCCCGAGATTTATACGTCAACTTGACAATTTCTTTATTTTGTAGTTTTGTTGTTGCTGTTGTTGTAAATAATACTATTTATGGCGTTTTTTTTTTAAAGAAATATTTATTTATTCAAGTGTGTGAGTGGTGTTTGTTTAGAGACCTTCTTTTTTTGAAGCTAACAAAAACTTACACTTAAACACTCCTTTTAAATGAATGGAGGGATGGATCTGACTAGATGGTGGAACTTACAGAAATTAGAAACCTTTTAAAGTGACTTCAAACACAAAATGCTTCAGCAGTTTAATTTAATGATTTTTATTTTTTGGTAAAGAGAACTGTGGAATCTATACAACAACACACTCTCCCTAGGCATTCATAGGAATCTTTCATTTAACACCTACATAAGTTCACTAATCAAAATTTAGATTTAGAATGAAGTCAATTATCAGAGAGAGAGAGAGAGAGAGAGAGAGAGATAGAGAACTTAACTAATTCTCTGCTAGTCTGAGAAAAGTCTACCAGAAGTCTTGCAATATAAAGAAGCAAACTACACGTTCTGAGGTTTCATCATGCAAACCGCAGAGCCTACACAAAACAGTTTTAATATTTTCTAATTTACTCACATGCTTAGAGGCTCTTTAGTTCACTAGTCCTCATATATAGAGTGCTACTTTATCCCGTAAAAGCTCTTCTATTTTACCATAAATCACCAATAATTTCCAAAAAAGTCTTACCTTACTACAACTTAAAGCCAGACAGTCATAAAGCACCTTTTCAGCCGTTAATCCACACTGGTTAGTTCTAATATATCCAAACTTATATTCATGATATTTAAG
Source organism: Thelaira solivaga (assembly GCA_947397855.1). NCBI lineage: Eukaryota > Metazoa > Arthropoda > Insecta > Diptera > Tachinidae > Thelaira > Thelaira solivaga. Next base: position 63,925,724 of record OX377613.1, read on the forward strand.
ACAACAAGTGTGCGGTAATTCATTCTGAAGTCATTCTTGTCGAATGCCAGTGTGTTTTGGGATATGCTACGCAATAGCATGATAAACCTTTTCTTCCATCTGACTTTAGTTATCGATTTTCATATGTTTTGAAAATTATAATTCGTTTCAGAAACAGTTATCGCTCGGAGAGATGTTAAAGAGCTTTTTTGCTCTTTGCAGTCTGCTCGCCTGTTACTAGCATGAACTTTATGTTCAGGCACGAAAAGCAATACAAGTTTATTCAGAGATGCAAGAGAATCCATGACTAAAGTTAATCTTAACTGTGACCAAAAATCGGCAGTGCAACTTGACTGTCTAACGTCAAGTGCATTTATAATCTTGCTTTTTTTAAACATTCCCTAACGCAGTTTAGGATAGTGTTAACTACCGCCCTAAAATCCGTAACATATTTTACCATAAAAATAGTACTTTGAAAGCTTCAAATTATAGAGTTTCCTTAACCAAAAGCTTAAGCTGCCTTAAGCAAAATTTTTCATCATCATTAGGTTCATATTAATTATTGCTTTTTTGGCTTTTTTCTTTTTAATTGAAACGAAATATCGATATAAAAATAATTCATATAAAACGACCTTAAGCTTAATAAACTAGCCGTTTCAGTTCATATTAATCTGTATATTTATTTAAGTCTTACAAAAGCAAATTTAATTCCATCTAAATAGATTTCTTACTACCAATTGATGAAAAGTTTATGGCTAAAGGCTTTTTGCGTTTTAAGCCACGCTAGTTCCACTGAAAATTTAACAAATTTAATGTGAATGTCAACAAATCATGTTTTTTTTTCCTATGTTTCAATGTTCTAGATATTTAAAAGCTTTTAAGACTTTCTAACACTCGTTTACTTCAATAGTGTCCTAACTCAAGAATGTTTTTTTTTTTTTTTAAATTAATTAGCCTTATTACGAATATCGTTCTCAAAGTCGATTTTGAGGCAAAATTAGGCAAAATGTATAGCCGGCGTTGCCACATATCATGACAAAAACACTAACAATCAGTGAACAAATTACGGCATTCGTTATCCATTTAAATTTCAATGAAAATTTCGTTCAAATAAATTAATTTTTTTTTTAAGATTAACAAAAAAAATAATTTTTTTAAGGCTTTTTCTCGGAATAAAATATTAAAAAAAAATTTTTCTTAAAAAGAGTGCCAGCCTATTGCAAGCTTTTTAAGGGTTCTCCTGTACAATCATAATTTTTGAATTATGACTTTATTTAAATAAATGCACGATATGTACGATATGCATTTGAATGTATGTTTGTGTGTGCTATGCACATTGCACTTTTAGAGACAAACTGTGTTCAAACAGAACGACCGGTTAAAATCAAAGTCAAACAATTTTTGCTTTCATGTCTGTGTTCTCTATATTCCTTTTAGTCTGGTGTTGAATTTTATGCTTACAAATGAAAATAAGTACTTTAGGTTCAGTATGCAGTTTGTAACTTTGCTTAATTTATTAAATTGTTTCTTGATTTGGCCTCTTGAATTAACAGTAATAGGTCCTAGGACAGCTATAAGCGATTTGTTGGGAAAATTTTAGGGAAAACACAACATTTTTGACATGTTTTTGAGAAACTGTCATGCAAAATTTTCTAAACGAACTTTATATTCGTTTCAGTGTGTTTTCAAGTTCTCCAATTTAAGAAATTTTGTATTGGTATCTCAATTTTTTAAGCATCGTATGATCGGGCCTAGACTGGCTACAAATCACAGCAAAGACTTACTGCTACTTCACAGAGCCCAGAAGCATACTCGTAAGAAAGTTGATTAAAAAGCCTAATTTTGCATAACAATTTTCCGAAAGTTTTTTTCCCCTTTTCCCTGTTACAGTCGAAATGGATGGACGAACGACCATGCAGTATGAAGAGGATAATGTGGCTTAGAACAGATAGCAATAACAGGAAAGATTTCCTCTAAATCGGAAGAGCCTAGTTGAGAATTATGATGACAACAATATCAGGTCACTGCAGATTTTGCTAGCCATCAATTAGAATGGGTTTACCATCAATTGACTACTGTAGAAATTGTCAGAACGAGAAGTAAACTGCAGAGCACCTTTTCTGTATTTTTCCAGCACTAGGGAATGAGCGTTAGCTTTTTTTTTTTGGAGAGCGCTACCTATAGGGACTCATTGGGTTGTCGATTACAGCTGTCGGCCTGTTATTTGGCGGCTTAAAAACTAATAATTGGTTTAAGTAGTGACAGAGCTTACTTTATCTACCTATCTACCTATTCTTTGACATTTTTCACAAAAAAACTTTATCAGAGAACCAAAGTGAGCCCTCTTCTTTTTCCTGATTGGAACGTAGACTTACCATATGATAATTTTTTGTTAAACACTCCAACAACTCAAAAAAAGTACGAGTATGTGTTGTTTTTATAGCAACAACAATTAACTTGTTTGTCAGGCAACTGAGAGAAATGAGGCAATCCTTAAACTTCTCTGCGAGTAAACCCCTTCCTGGGATAACGGGTATAGAGTTAAAGGATCTTCTCATATACCATAGGCTGGGCTTAGATCTCTTTATTATTCCTTGTCTTGGCCCATTGAGCTGATTCCACATGGAATCTTAAGGTTCTAATTTATGGCAATCCAATCTATTAACCCAGAAATTTTGTACTCAAAAGTATTCAAATTTACTAGCCGAATTTTTCAAGTGTATTGAAAGGCACATCACAATTCGCCATAGCCTCATATAACTCTTTTGTTGAAGTTGATTTGTTATTTTTTGCATAAATGTGAATGACATACTGACTGAAAATCTTTTTGGCTTTCACTCACACATTTGCCTTCAGTCCAAAGATGGAAAATTGAGACATTCATTCTACAGCTTATTAATCACATTTAAATAAATCGTCTCATTAACAATTTCATAATTTTATATTTTTTAACAAAAATATTCTTGCAAATGACTCGTTATAAAGCAATTTCATACAAAAAGTTTTAAATTTCAAACAGTTTACTGAACGTCCTAGAGAGAAACTGAGGTACCACCTAAAGGATCCTTTATACGGCAGTCGCTTAAGAGTAACTTGTCTCGCATATCACAAGCCGACAACATCAAAGAACACAAGTGATCACCCTTCTGTTTTTCTTTATGAGGCGTTTTGTGCAACCTAAATTATATCGAAATATGCAAATTATTTCATGCAAAAACACTAGAATTGCCACTAGAATTGTGAACTCTGATTTGAGCCTTCAAAAACTTTTTTAATTCAGTAGGAAAACGAACTTTTTTTTAACAATTAATTTTGCCAGGAACCTTTGCCAGAGAAAAAGAAAAAATTTTAACGACCAATACAATTGTTTGTATGGAAAAACTCACTTTTTAGCCTTTCCTTGAAGCAGCACATTAAACTTTGAAATCCCTATTTTAATTGCAATCCCTGGCCTGGCAATACTCAAATAAATATTCCCCACCTTCTGTTTTATTAAAAAAAAAAATTTTATTTATTTTTTTAAGTTGTTAATTCTTTGCTTAATGTTGTTTTTTCATAGAGGCTGGTTAAAAGTTCGTTTGTTGTTGTTGTTTTGTAGCATTTGCACATTTACACGTTACCAGCCCCTGCCAACCAGACTTTCTTTGAATAATTTTCTTTGTAATAGTTGCTGTTGCTTGTTTTTTTTTTTAATGCACATAATTTTCTAGCACTTATGCACGCATTCGTTCTGTGTCAAGTCTTTTTTGTGTGTTCATTTTAGTTGTAGTTCAAAATTAAATTGCAATTTCTTTAATTATAAAACATAAAATTTTAAATTTTAAAATTTAAAAAAATAAATTTAAATTCAAGTCAACTTCTAGAGCAGATTGACAGAAAACTGTTTCCAAGCTTTGATTTCAATTCTGTATTTCGTTTTTCAAATACCGCGATTCTTTAAATGAAATAAGTAACGCCACATATATGCTTATAACTAAAAAACCTTTGATTTTAAAAATTTATAAAGAAAATACGAAATTCGGCAACAAAATTTTATTTAAGTTTCACTTATATTGTTTTTAATGTTTTTCAGTAAAATTATTATTAATTAATATTATTCAAGCTTAAGAACTCAATAAAAAAAATAGGTTTTATTTTTAATTATTCGATATTTCGACTTTCTTTTGAAAGTCTTCTTCAGGGAAATTTATTTTTATAATTAATTAAAAATAAAAACAATTTTTTTATCGAAATTTTAAGATTGAATAATATTAATTAATATTAAATTTATAAGATCGAATAATTTACTAAAATTATTTCTTAGCAAAAATTAAAAAATAAAAAAATTTTAATTTTCAAAAAATTATTTAAAATGGAAATAAAAGAAGTGAAATTCGGCTCTGCCGAGTCTTATGAAAATTTAAAAAATTTTTAAAAAATAGCCTAAAGTAAGTTCTGAGTATTTAGGCGATGGATTACAAATCTAGACAGTCTCCTCTTTAAAATGATATGTGTCTTATACCGCAATATTTAATGGTTCGTTGGAAAGTTGCTAAGATCAGTTAGGGCAACAGTACTGCACGCAAAGAAAAAATATGGTTGAGGCAACCATATTCTGGTGGAAACATAGTATGATTAGATTTATGATTGCTTCTAACCATATATATTTTTAAGTCAAAGATATTAAAAATAGTTTTCAACTGCAGATGTTGCGGTTCAACCCCCCGCAAGAAATTTTTAAAAATTTTTTTTAATACATACATATTTTAATATGATTTAAAAAAAAATTAATTTAAATTTTTTTGTATAAATAAAGTTTTTTTATTCCATTGATTTTTCTTTTCTATCAATTTGTATTTATTTATTATATAATAACATCGCGTTTAAATTAATTTTTTAAATTTTAGTTGACTCTACCAGGACTCGAACTTGCGAACACTTAGTTAAGAAGCATTGACTCGCCACTCAACCACTTCAGCCACAAAGCTCAGTTGAGTTTGAACGATTAAGTTTTTGTTTTATACTCAATTTGTTTATATGGTAGCGGAAGAGACAAAATAGAAAGCAATTTCCATTCAACCATATTTTTATCATTAATATGTTTGCTATGAACATATTTATGATTTCAAGTAAAATTTTTTTAAACATAATATGATAATTATATGGTTGATCTAAGACACTAAACATAATATGGTTAAAAATAACTAGAAACATATTTATCGTAATCAGAATAATGTTTAGATCCTTAAAATTAATAATAATATTTTTGTAAAGAACACACTATGTTTGAGGTGACCATATGAAACCATCTTTTTTCTTTGCGTGTGGGGTATATGGAAATTTCAAAATAGTCCAAAGTAACTTCCGAATGAACCATAGAAGATTACGAGATAGGGCGTATATCATTTTAAAGGGGAGGTCTGTAATCTACTACATAAATACTCAGAAATTATTTTAATTTTTTTTGAAATTTCAATATCCCCTAGAACTCTTGCTATTAAGGATTTTTACCATTTCCCATTTTGTAGAGGTATCACTACCCATTTTGCACATGCCAATTAATGAAACCAAAAAAGAATTTATTCTAGAGGTTCTAAATTTCTTCTAAGTACTTGGGCGATAGATAGAAGACCTCCTCTTTAAAATGCTATATGTCCCTTCCCGTAATCTTCTATGGTTCGTCTGCAAATTAGTAAAATCTCTTAGGGAAATTAATGTATTTATTTACATTTGTATCTATGTAAAGGGTGTTTTTTATAGACGTATAGAACTTTAAATTGCAATAAAACAACGATGGATTATTCGATTGACATGAATTATATTTATCCGAAAGATAATCTTGTGGCATTACATTTTAAATATTATTTCTGGCATATGACTGCCACAGCTGGCTCGGATGTAGTCCAATCTGGACGTCCAATTTTCGATGACTTTTTCCAACATTTGTGGCCGTATATCGGCAATAACACCGCGAATGTTGTCTTCCAAATGGTCAAGCGTTTGTGGCTTATCCGCATAGACCAAAGACTTTACATAGCCCCACAGAAAGTAGTCTAGCGGTGTTAAATCACAAGATCTTAGAGGCCAATTCACAGGTCCAAAACGTGAAATTAGGCCGTCACCAAAAGTGTCTTTCAATAAATCGCTTGTGGCACGAGCTGTGTGTTGTTGGAACCACAGCTCCTGGACATCATGGTTGTTCAATTCAGGAATGAAAAAGTTAGTAATCATGGCTCTATGCCGATCACCATTGACTGTAACGTTCTGGCCATCACCGTTTTTGAAGAAGTACGGACTAATGATTCCACCAGCCCATAAAGCGCACCAAACAGTCAGGTTTTCTGGATGTAACGGTGTTTCGACATACACTTGAGGATTAGCTTCACTCCAAATGCGGCAGTTTTGTTTATTGACGTAGCCATTTAACCAGAAGTGCGCTTTATCGCTAAACAAAATTCGCTTATGAAAATCGGGAACAACGGCAATCTCGTTCTGGGCCCATTTGCAAGCGTTGTTCAGGCGTGAGTCTATTCATGATGAATTGCCAAGCCAAACTGAGAATAAATCACTTGCCAGCTGTTAAATTGGTCGCCATCTTGAATAGTAATGCCAACTTAAAGTTCTATAGGTTTATAAAAAATTATATTTCTCCTAAACGAATTTTTTTTTATCTACACAAATCCGCGAAGCTTCTTGACTTGTCTGCAGAAAACACCCAAGGTCTAGGCAGGGATCGAATCTGCAACCCCCAGATTGAGAAGTTAGTACGCTACCTACTAGTCTACGGGGGCACTCGTATAACATAAATACTAAACAGATACTTACAAATACTAAAAAACATATTTAACTAATCATATTTATCTTCACTCATTTCAAGAAATGATATAACTGAAACGCCTAATTTATTAAGCTTGAGGTCATTTTAATTATAAAAATGTATTTATTTATTATTGGAAAGAAATATCGATAAAAAATAAATGTTTATAATACGACCTAAGCTTAAAAAACTAGCCGTTTTAATAAAAAAAAGTCACATAAAATTGATAAAAATAATTTTCTTCGAACACCTATTTACATAAAAGAACAAAAGGATATAAGAATATCAAGTGCTATCGTACAGAACCGTATGACATGGCATTGCACAATGGTATAGGTATTGTACGGAAACGTAAGATGTAGCACAAAATTGTCAAATTTGGGGCTTAGAAAATCTTCATGCAAACGCTGAGAAATAAATGCACCCACCGATTACCGATTTTGGTCGGCAAGCCTTACTTTTTTGAAAATGCAGACTTAAGTGCAGTGATTGTGAACGGCATTCTTTATAGGAATGGAGTTCTTGAGGCATCAACTGTCTGGCATAGATCTGGACGACATGAGATTTTAGCAAGTCGAGCGCCAGCTGTCATCAGCATGAAATGAAAAAGTGCAAAACATTGCAATTACAATATTGACACTTTAAGTGGCTGGCACATAAAAAATATTAAGCAGCAGAATTTAAAAAAAAATTTTTTTTTTAAATTAAACATTTTTAAGTGAATTAAACTAAAGCATAAAATTTTCTATTGAATTTTTTTCTTTTTTAATGATTTAGATTTTAATTTTAGATGCCATCAGTAAATTGCTTTACATAAAAGAGAAAATAAAAAGCCAAAGTTTACTTTAGTTTCTAAACCTTCATCAAGTTTTTAATTATATTTGATTGTTTTTCTTTTTTGTTAATTTTCTTTGCTTGTTGTTTTTGGTTTGTTTGTGATAGTGAAAATAATACTCTATTAAATGATCTTTATCTTTCAATGAGCTTAAGATCATTTATCATAGACCTCACATTAGCTTTCTTAATATAACATGTCTTAACACTTTTAATCCTTTTTTTTTTTGTCTATAACTCAAGCAGCCAAGAAAATAAAAATAAAAAATAAAAAAACATTTTGCGGCAGAAATGTGAAGTGAAATTCTGTGAAAAGCAACTTTGAAATAACGAAGCGAAAGGTAGGTGGTTCTCATGTCATGTAAATTTCATTTGAAAAATAATCAAAAGCAATAATATCAAGCCAAAAGGAAGTTTAAACTGTAAAAAAGTAAAGTAAAGAAAAAATATTTTCCAAAAACACAAATCTTGTTGATATTCAAGGTATCAAACAGAAAATAACAAAATCAATTCAAGCAGAAGAAATTTAAAATATTTTTTTTCTTCTGTTTTGCAGCTACCGCAGCTTGAGTTCTAAATTTTACAGCAAACGGCTGCCGTTAGCCGTCAGCTGACTGCCTCCTTATACGCCACTGCTACTTTTTACAGAAATCATTGAGGCGCAACAAATATTTTTTCTTTTTCTTCTTTTTTTTTAAGAATTGGGAATAAACATTTTCTTGTTTTTTTTTTGGGGTTTTTGTGTGTGTTGGTGGAATGATTGTTGCTTTGCTGTGCTGTGAGTTGTTAATGGCATTATGACCATTATTACAGACACGAAATTTAACAGAGCACAACCCAAATTAAGCAATGATGATAAATTATACAAGAGAACATTAAAAATTAATAGATCGTTTCAAACAAATTCAAAAACACACAAAAAAGAAACAAAAAAACTATCAAGTCACACTGACACTTAACAACCCAGCCAGCCGACCAATTCCAATAGCCAACAACCAAAAAGCAACGAAACTATAAAATATATTTTCATTTGAAAATCAAGAATCATTTTCAGTTAATTTTTCTCATATTGAAAAAAAAAAAAAAATTATAATTTTTTTTTCAAGGGAGTTGGTTGTGTGTTTCCCTAAACCAAGAAGCGTAAACATGTCCAAATTATCATATAGATCATCGATCTTTAACATGTTCAGTTAAGCCTAAGAATAACAAAAATATTCTTTTCTGCTTGAATTAACCGCGTTTACAAGTAATTTTGGCTCTCAATAACAGCTACAACGTTTAACAAAATAATGGTTTTCACCACACCTAATTTAATTTCATTATTTCGTTAAGTCTTTTTAACTTTTTTTTAATAAAAATATAAAAAAAAAAATTTAATTTCAACTAAAAAAAAATGATAGTCATTTTTAAAGCTGAGAGTAAATCACACCAACGCATTGCAGCGCTTATGTTGCAGCTTTTGCAGGTTAAACTTTTTTTTTTTTTTTTGTTTACATGAGAACCTACAAGCAGCAGGCTAGCAGGAAGAGACTGTTTTAAAATGGCTTATTATTTATGTTAATTTTTATTTGGTTGTTTCGGTTGCGTTGTAAGTAAAAAGCGTGATTCCGTTTGTAATTTCTGAACCGTACATAAGACACCCTGTAAAGTATAAATATTCTAGATCTTTATGAATAGCGGAATCGATTTAGCTATGTCCGTCTGTCTGTCTCTCCGTCAAGTCGTTGAAATCAACTTTCTGAAGTCCCTAGGCAACATATAGCAAAGATTAATACACCAATCTGTCAGTTGTTTCTGTTATATTATTACTATTAAAATTCAGCTAGATTGGTTCATAAATGGCGAAGCTGGGAGTCAAAAACCGCAACTACCTCTATTTTTGACCATTTTTTGAGGAGATTTTTTTTTGTGTATTTTGTTAAAACAACGAAGCGCATAAAAGCACTTCGTAAGCAGTTTTGTTTGAAATATCAGTCATAAGATCTGTGGTAAAAATGAGAGCCATCAGTCCACAAATGGCTGAGGAATATCAAAAAAACAAGCGAAATTTTAGATTTTCATTCATTTCTGATTTGTTTTTTTTTGCGCCTTTTATCTAAACTATAAAAAATTAGTAAACAGTTTTTTTTTATGTATTATATAATATCTGAACCAAAACTCAGCTAGATCGGCATATAAATGGCGGAGTTATGAGTCAAAAATCATGAGTACCTTTATTTTTTAACATTTTGGTGGGTTTTTTTAATCTAAAAACCAAAATAGACCAAAAAACGTGGTATGCAGTTCTATCACAAATGATGTCTGGGCAAAAATTCAAAAAGATCGGTTCACAAATAGACCAGAAAAATCAAAAGTACAACTGAAGTTTTAGATTTTCATTAATTTCTGATTTGTTTTTTTAGTTTTTTATCTGTATTAAAAAATAAAAAATATCATATTCATAGTATCTGAACTAGAATTCAGCTAAATTGGTCCATAAATGGCTGAGCTATCTATTTTTTGACCATTTTTGTTGGGTTTTTTTGCGTAATTTGTCTAAACTAGAAGACTGCCATGTACGCAGTTTTATCACAAATAACAGTTTTAATGTCTATGCAAAAAATCAGAAAGATCGCTTAACAAATGGACCAGAAAAATCAAAAATACAACCGAAATTTTCGATATTTATCGCGGCATATTTATCTTCACTCATTTAATTTTTTCTATTATTAATATTTCGCTAACACAGTGAAGGGTATATAAGACTCGGCACATAAATAAATAAATTTAATTAAAATTCATTATGGCTTTTGTGCATCTTTAAAGGGCTTGTTTACAAAGGCTGACACTAGGTTTGTTCAACAATTGTTACTGGAAAGTGTTCATTAACTCGAAAAATTTGCAACGAGAGTATTTTAGCTTTCAGTTTAAAGCTGACAGCTTCTAGTATTTCTGCTGGCTGTACAACAACAACAAAAATTCAACGATCTTAGCAAATTGCATCTTTGCTTCATTTAAAATTTAACAAACAAACTTTTGCTTTACAGATCATCATATCCATCGTATTTCTTTTTATTTGTTTTATTTCCTAGAGCAGTTTTTTTTCTCAACTCTTGTAGAATGTTTTTTGTTGTATATGTTGTTGCTTGTAACTCCTTTTTAGCTTTAATCATCCACCCATGTTAGGAATTTTTGGAATTTGGCAAATACATGCAATCACACACCAAAACAATTCAGGTTCTAAGCCAAATTAAGGCATGTGTTGCACCTGTTTCTTTATTGTTTTTATTTATTTATTTTTTTTTATTATTTATTGTCTGTGGTCAACTGAAAGAGTAACGTGCAACAACTAGAAGTTTACGAAATCTATAAACAATGAACACAACTCAGGCTTGGATTGGAGTAGTCACGTCAATGACAAGTTAGTTGACATGTTGCGTTTTTTTTCCCATCTCTTTTTCTTCTGCTTATTGACTGCTTTAGTTACTTTATTGGTTGGCTTGTTAAAAGTGCTTTCTTTTTTATACCCATTTTTTTTATAAGTATTCAGTTTTTTGTGTTTTTTTATGTTAAGTTTCTTGTTTAAGTTTGACAAGCACTGTGCCACAATATCGGTGGCACTTAATCTACTAAACAATCTTTCAACAACGATGATTGTTCAATCCAAAAAACTAACAGCAAGTGGTATTAAATAACACTCCACAGCCATAATAAGTTACAAGAAAACGAAAGAAGAAAAAAAACCAACAAAAATTAAAGTTACACATACTTCACGTACATGTTGTAAAAACAAAATTGTGAAAAAACAGCAGAGCTTAGATTTTTGGTTATCGCACAACAAGAATCTATTTTGAGATCATTTCAAATGAAATTTTTTTGAGCTTCAACTTGAGCTGTTGCACAGCAAACAAATGGCATCTATCCAGCATCATTATCATTGTCGTCATCGCCAAGCCTGTAAAACACCCAAGACAAAGACAAAATTACAATTTAAAAAAGAAATTTTTTTGTAAAGAATTGAAAGTCACAAAACAAAAGAAAATTATGCTCCATTTAAAAATTTTAATTAAAAAAATTGTCATATTGAAAAAAAAATTTAATTGATTTAATTAAAAATTTAGTTGATTCATTAGCAAAATGAACCAGTTCTTTGATTGCGTGAAATATTCATTCATGTAATGAATGAATATTTTAGTAATAAAAATATTTTCATTAAATTAATGAAATATTTCCATTGAATTAAGGAAATTTTTTTGTTAAATTAATGAAAATTTTTTATTAAATTAATAAAATATTTTCATAAAATGAATAAAATATTTTCATTAATTTAATGAAAATATTTTCATTAAATTAATGAAACATTTTCATTAAATTAATGAAATATTTTCATTAAATTAATAAAATATTTTCATTAAATTAATGAAATATTTTCATTAAATTATTTAAATTATTTAATTTTAGTAATAAAAATATTTTCATTAAATTAATGAAATATTTCCATTGAATTAAGGAAATTTTTTTGTTAAATTAATGAAAAATTTTCATTAAATTAATAAAATATTTTCATAAAATGAATAAAATATCTTCATTAAATTAATGAAATATTTTCATTAAATTAATGAAACATTTTCATTAAATTAATGAAATATTTTCATTAAATTAATAAAATATTTTCATTAAATTAATGAAATATTTTTATTAATATTCTTAAAAAAGGAAGAGCTTGCCAATGCATATAAAGCTGCCTGTTTGTCTGAGAATGTATATTTCGCTACTACAAGTTCCCCTTCGTAGACATTCCACAGCACATAGTTCTAAGCGTGGAATGGATGCTAATTTCCCATTGAAACTGCGCATTCAAACGCACCAGCACTGCCATCTTCCATTTTAGATCCATCTGTCGACTTCGGTTTAATATAATTGCACCGTTTCTCTAAATCAAGCATTCACTAATGAACACTTCAAAACTCCCTGAGAGTATGAGTGTCCTATTCATCCTATCAGAGATGGCAAGACTTGGAGAACTTCAGATAGATTCTAAAATTTTCAAATGCCTACTAAAATGAAAAATAATAAATTATTCTGTAATAAAATTCACTTTTTGTGTTGCCAACACTGTTTTGTACTGAAGCCGTTATTTTGATTAGTTTTAAGTCTGAATTCGGGATCATATTTTAATTAGCGATAAAAACATTCGGGGTTTTGTTTGTTATTTTGCAATGAATTGTATTTCTGCACCCATCAATGAATTTAGTTTAAATTGCACAAGTAAGTTTGTTGCATTTGAAGTGAAGATAGAGCTAAAGCTATTACCGAACTACTTACCGAAGTAAATGCCGGAGGACTAATTCCTCTTTATGCCTTCAAAACCAGTGGTAAGTCAAAGCTTACAAGAAGAATAGTCGGTAGAAGACTGAACAATTGCTATTTTTTTTTAAAGGCCGCAGTTATTGCAAATTAAATGATATTTTCTGTAGGCAGGAATGAAACTTGCAACCCCCTTGAGCCTTTAAAAGATTTCTACTACAGTCGAAGGATATATCTGCAGATTCCACTTATCTAAATCAGGGCTTAAGTAAAGATGCACATCTAACGTCTCTATATTTTTTATTATAGAATTTCTAACTTTAACGAGCGGTTGGTTGCGCTTCTTTTTTTATCCCCAGAACCATACCATTCTCTTGTGTGAATACCTCTCTCTAGCTGTTATCATATTCCCAAAAAAAGCAAAACAGAAAGACAGCCAACTGCTTACAAGTGGTGGTAACTTTATCTTCTTCCACTTGCACAATATCAGGCAACAGCTAAATGTTTCAACTTAAATGTCATTGTTACAACATGTAGACAGGACTAGAGTACATACTTAGCGATCAACTAAAATAAAAACAAAAACAAACACAACTTTTAAAATAGTTTAAGCTAAAAAAATAAAACAAAAAAAAAAAAATGATAAAGAAAAAGAAAATTTTTTAAAAAAGCGAAAACTTATCGCAGATGCGGGGCAATTCACAAAAAAAAAGCTTTGGGCAAAAGCAAAAAAAGAAACATCATCTTACAGAGACATGATGTCATCTCAAATCACGATCGCTGATCATCGAAATGTAATTTTTATTCACTGAAAGTCAAGTCCAATTTAAAACAAAGTAGATGGCACAGACTTAAATCTGCTGCTGCATGTGTATGTGTTTAAAGAAAAAAAAAATATTAAACGAAAAAAAAAGAAGAGCAAACCAATCAAGCAGGCAGGCGGGCAAGCAACAAATCCACCGGCCAAAACAATCAACTGATCAAGCATCTAAACTACTAAATCTGGTCAACATCATCATCATTTTTATTTGCTTTTTGCTCTACTCATCAGGCTTCAGTATCAATATCGCTTAAACTTATTATTATCGTACTCGCTCGCCATCATGATCATCATTATCATCATCATCATTGTCTTCATCAGTCAATTGTTTAGACAGTGGCCACAACTTGTGACATTATGCAGGAATTTTGTTCGTGTTATACAAGTTAAGAATATGTCATGTGCAGCAAATTATAATAAAAATGTTGTTAGTTTTTGTTTAGCGAATTTTGTGTCTATTTTTCTTCATTTATTTTTTTCCTGTTCACTGTTCATTTCATTTTCCGTGGAAAAAAACGGGGCAACAGCATCACAATTGTTTGTTACGTGATGTTGTGTTATAGTTATGTCTGTATAAATTGATTTCAATTGATTTTATGTTGGAGGTTTTTATGTTTTAGTTTTCTATAAATTATTTTATTCAATTTTCTTTTGTCATCTGAATTAGAAATATAAACAACAATTGAGGATTTTTGAGATTTTTATCTAAGAATAGATTGATGTGTTAAATTCATACTTTTTTTTTTTTTTTTTGTTGGTTCTTATTTTTGTTGTTGGTAGCAATTGATTTACTTTTTGTTTTTCTTTTAATTTGTCGGTTCAAGTTTTTGTGTTTTGTTTTAATTTGTAGTTGTTATTGTGTAGTGAAGTTAAGAAAAAAATTTAATTTTCTTTGAACTTTCTTAAACTGAACAACATGTGTTGCTTGAATATGAGCGAGAGTTGCAGTTTGAGTTTACTGAAAAGTCGTTTTTATACCCTTCACTGTAAGTAAGAACTTACATGGCACTCCCTATAAAGTATATATATTGTGGATCCTTATAAATAGCGAAGTTGATTTAGCGATATCTCTCTGTCTGTCTGTCCGTGTAATGGTTGAAATCAACTTTCTGAAGTCCCTAGGCAACGTAAAGAAAATTTTAGCACAACAATCTGTCAGTTGTTTCTGTCAGATTCTTGCTATTGAAATTCAACCAAATCGATCGATAAATGACGGAGTTATAAGTCAAAATTCTAAACTACCTCTATTTTTTTAGAATTTTTTGAGTGATTTTGTTGTTGCTCATTTTGTCTAAACTAAAATAAATCGTTAATTTTAAAGAGAAACGGAACCACAAAAAAATAAAAATAAAAAAAGCAAACACTCAAAAAACTTAATAATAGAAAAGAAACGTTAAACATTATTTTTAACTAGCAGTCTTGCCCTGACCGCTTCTTTATTACATGAGTCTGTATCCTTAGAGTATAGAGAGCATATGTACCAATTTTTACAGAAATTCATTTGCAAATAGAATTTTAAGCATTAGAAAACCTATCCAAATAAATATAGTGTTTCATGCTTTTGCTGGCATTATTAGCAGAGGCGACTACTCAAGCGTTAAATAAAATATTTCAAAGCATAATTTCAGGCCTAAATCAAGTACGTTCACACATCTTTATGAATATTGGTGAGTGAATATTGTTCAAAGTGGGCGTGGCAACCTTCCTTGGAATACAAAGTTTTTGTGTATCAAATTTCAGAAAAATCCATTGTAAAACAAAAATTTGTAAAGCGAACAAACAGCCAGATGATTAATTTTATTTATATAAATTAAAAAGAAAATTAATTTGTAAATTTATTTGAATTTTTTCTTCTCTTATAAAATATTAATTATTTATTTTTATATCGATATTTTGCTTAGCTTCTTTGGGAAATAATTATAAATTTTAAATTAAATAAAAAATTTAATTTTCTGTTGGTTGTAAAAAAAATCAGCTTAAAACGAAATTTTTAAATTTTGTATAAAAGAGTTTCGTGGGTTTTGTAAAAATATTCTAACGATAAAATAATAAAAATTTTACTGATTTTCACATGTCTATGCGCACAAAGAGAAAACATTTCGTTTTTTCTTTTTCTATAAGAATTTTAGTGTAAGAGAGAGGGGCGGGAAAAATATTATTACGCTGCCACTATTTATTAAAAACCAGCATAGATATTTTTTTTTAATTTCCTTTAGAACACAACAAACAGCTGGCAGGGATCTGAGAATGAAAACACAGTCTTTTAACTTAAATCACAGTCTTTTGATTTAAAGCTATGATTACATCGATTAAAATTGTAGTTAAATCAATTAAAAATTTAATCAATCAGATGTGTTTGATTTAATCCAAATTGGTTTTCTTTTTGTGGTACTTAAAAATTAATATCGGTTTTTTTTGGTGTCTTAAAAATATATAGGTTTTGCTTTTTTCGAATAATGAAGTGAATTTTTTTTAAATAAAATAACCTCTGTCGTTTCTCTGAAGAAAAATCTTCAGAGAAAATGACAAAAATAATTTAGAGAGATTTTAGCAATCCACTAAAGCTGTGCCGGAGCTGAGTACAAATTTAGAGCTGCTTTGCATTAGCAATCCATTGGTAAAGACTGTAGCATAAATCAAACCCGCTTCTTGAGACTTTTTGCAATGTCTGAATATTTTTCCACAAACTCTATGATTATGACATTTTGGGGCTTATTTTTAGGCTTTTCCTTATATAAAAAAACGCTCGAATGAAAACCAATTACAATCAGCCGAAAGTTTTCTAATTCGAACATAAATTTAATAACATTAGTTTTCATGAAAATAAAGGAATTTTTACGTTCTATGACAGCCAAGTATATCAGAATTTTTTAATCGTTGAAACAATTATTTTTAATTAAGATATTTAATTGGTGCTTAATTTTTTTCTGTATATGTGATTTGGAATAAATAGAAAAATCAAGCCACCCACACATCTCCAGATTTTTCAGTGACTGCATAAAATCTAAATAAATCAATTACGATTTTATAATAAAGAATGCAATTTTCAAATGAACAATTCATATGTTCGCTTTACTGTTGTCATTTAGAATTTATAATGACCACAAATACTAGTTAATACATGACAAATTATTATCTTTAATACGTTTAATATGAGCATAAGAAGTTACTTGCAGCTACATCAACAAAACTCCGGATGTTATTTCCAATTTGATTTTGAATGTGATATCCAAATGTCATACCTGTGCACACAAATTCATTTTCAATAGAAACTTTATGTCTATTTGCAATTAATTAATAATTTAATTACTGTGGTAGCTTAATGTTTCTTTACACTGAGAAAATATGGGTACCTCAGTAGATTAGTGGGTGGTGTCGGTACTAAACAGATAACAGCAAAAATCGCATTTTTAGTTGTTTGGGCATCTTAAAAAATTTTTATGTATCAATCAAACCACGTCAGAAGACCCAAGTGAGCCCAGCTCTTGTTTTTTTTTTTCTTTTCGGGTGATCTGTTTAACCTAAATCCCCACAAACACACAATTTGAGTAAAAATTGTGAAAAATACTTGATTAAATCATGTTTGAGGCACAATAAAAAACTAATTGCAAGCACAAGTATTAGCATGCATATGCCTTGATTAAAACATTCAACAATACACAGCCGTAATTCAATACATAAAAAAAAACAATCCTATTTTACTACGCAATATTTTACTCTAATATGTGTGAATGTTGATTTAATGTCTTTTTGCATATTTGCATTTAAATTAAATTTAATCATGTCGAACAACATAAAAAGTAAGCAGTTTTTAATAATGCTTTGAGCATGAAATAATCACATCTTGAGCATAATTTTTAAAAAAAAAACAAAAAAACCACCCCACTTTAACATGTGTGATCGTTGATTTAATGCCTTTTTACATATATATGTGTGTCTGAACGTTTGCATTTAAATTAAATTTAATCGTGCCGAATAGCATAAAAAGTAAGCAGGTTTTAATCATGCTTCGAACATGATTTAATCAAATCTTGAGCACAATTTTTACAAAAACCAAAAAAAAACCAACCCACTCTAACATGTGTGATTTTTGATTTAATGCCTTTTTTTTGCATATATGTGTGTCTGAACGTTTGCATTTAAATTAAATGTAATCGTGTCGAATAACATAAAAAGTAAACAGTTTTTAATCATGCTTCGAACATGATTTAATCAAATCTTGAGCACAATTTTTACAAAAACGAAAAAAAAAACCAACCCACTCTAACATGTATGATTTTTGATTTAATGCCTTTTTTTGCATATATGTGTGTCTGAACGTTTGCATTTAAATTAAATTTAATCGTGTCAAATAGCATAAAAAGTAGGCAGTTTTTAATCGTGCTTAGAATATGATTTAATCAAGTGGTGAGCACGACTTTTACAAAACCCAAAAAAACCACCCCGCTCTAACATGTGTGATCGTTGATTTAATGCCTTTTTCCATATCTGTGGTTTTATTTGTTTTAATTTTGCTTTTAATAATCAATCGTATTGAACCGGATAAAAAAGCAAGCAGTTTTTAATGGTGTTTCAATCATGATTTAATCAAATGTTGTGGATAATTTTTTGTGTAGCTCTCTGACACGAACCTAACGATTTAAAGTTCGTTGGATTGATTCCTATCCCAGCAGCTGTAGCATTTTTTTTTTATTAAAAAAAAAGAAAAAAATATTTTAGTTGTGGTTCTAGAAATTCCCAGCTTTAGCTAAAAATATAATTCAACTTCGGTTAACACAATTGCATGTTTTTTTTAACAACAAATTCGATGCTTACAACCGAAATTGGTTTCTTGGTGTACATTTACTTGTGGAAATTCAAAATGTGATATTGAATTAAATAACAAGCAGGCAAAGCAAACAACATTTGGATAATTAAATGCAATACCAAGGAAATCATTCTGTTTGTTAGCAAATAGCCCTGCAAATTCTATGGGTATTCTGTAAATTGTACCAGCAAACAATTTCGATTGAGAAAACGAAATTTGTTTTCAATAATAATACAATTTAATTGTGATAAACAAATTTTTAAAAAATTTAGTTCTCTTGAAAAAATTTTAAATTTTTATTTAGCACCGATTTTCTGTAGTGACATTAAAAAAAATTGCTTGATAAAATATTTGGTTCTCACAGCAAAAGTTAGTTTTTTTGGTGTATCAATAGAGATTTCTACTAATAAGTTAAAACATAAATTTAACAAATTCAAGACGAGCTTTGATGATTAGAAAACAGAGTTTGTTTTATTAATAAAAATTAATTTTAAAACCTTTTACCCTGTAAAAATCCTTTCAATTATAATTTTTATTAAACTTTTGACTTCACCAGGAGTGATTTGGTTTTTGTGCTTACTGGGTTGCAGTTTTATCAAACGCATCTACCAAACTAGTAAATGGAAAATACAAATTAAGATTTAGAAAATTCATTTAGTCATAAATACATAAATTTATTCATTATAATGCACACACAGACATACACATTATGCTTGCCTGTATGACTGTGCAGCAGAGGTAGCAGGGGGAGTGATTTAGAGCTGGAAAGTTAGTGAGACAAATGCATATGCATGTTTTATATTTAAATATTTATAAAATAATTAATTTAAATGGTACCCATTAATCATATTTTATGTCTTCCTTTGGCATAAAATGTAATTTGCACCAGCTATACTCGTAAATATGTAAAGCACCACAACAAATACAATTTAATACTTGAGTGTGTAAGTGTAAATATGTCCATACGTCTTCATGCATATTTTTAATTTATATTATGCCAGTACGTACTCGTATCTAGGAATTGTACACACAAAAAGGATCAAAAAAAAAATTCATTATATGCCAGCGACAGTATTTAGTTATTCATGCAACTTTTCATCTACAATATGATTTCCGTAATAAACAACATTGTGGCAAAACGGGTGTTGCAAAGGCAAAAAAGGAAACCTTTAAAAATTTAGCTCAATATGATTTGAAAGCTTAGCAAGCTACACTCAAGTTGTTGTATATCTGCAGCAAATCAAAAGGTCCCTTTATTTAATGGTATAATAGTACCGTAGTCTGCAAAATCTCTAAAGCAATCAAAGATATTTATAAAATACGACCTCAAGCTTAATAAAATAGCCATATTAATTAAAAAGAAAAAGATCAAATAAATTAGCAAATAAATTTAAAATATTTTTTTTAATTCAAAAGAGCGCTAAAAGAGGTAGCAATTATCGAGGTATGCCTGTAGTTCAATAAATGCTTTTAAACATGAGTGATTTAACCAAAACATCTCTACTCATAATATGCTAAAATGCCGCGCATGATCATTTAATAGCCGCTTAAAGCAGTTGGACCGGGACCACACACAGCAAAATTTAGTTGGCCAATTCTTTTTCAATTCTCTTTTACAATTGTCGTTTTATTCGTACATAAATTTTATATTTCGGCAATTTTAGCATTTTTATTTAGTTATTCATTTAGCTTTCAAGCTATTTGTCTTCTTTTTTTACATCTTTATAGAAGATAAGAAGAGAGAACAAAAGGGAATTGCGGAGTACGAGCAAGTTTGTAACCCTTTCCATTCTTCTTTTCTCTCTTTCTCTTTAACAAAATCAAGTATTTGCCCAACTAAAAGTAATTGCGAAATCAGTTGCTATAGCTAACGAAATCAGAGCCCAAATTACGCCACTCGATATCGATTGAAATTTCTATAGAATTCAAATGAAAATTTCGTTCGATATCGAATACCATAATTTGGCTCCAGATTTCATGTTGAGCTCTACCTGCAAGTAGCGCTCTTCGCAGTGAAGCCCCCAACTTTTTCCACAGTTGACTTCTCCTCTTCATCCTGACAACTACAACAGTAGTGATTTGAAGTCAAAACCTTTTTTGCTTCATATCCTAAACTTCAATACAAGTAAAACTTTGGTGACACCCGCTAGCTTTACACAACAAACAAAATTAAATAACATTTGTTGTTGTTGTTTTTTAGATATTCCTTTAATTATTGTTGTTGTTATTATTGAACGTATGTTTTTATGGGTCTTTTTACATTTTAAAAACCAGCAGCTGAAATGAAACGTTAGTCATCGAGTGATTGTGGGAATTTTTTTTTTGTCAATTTAATGTCTGAAACAAAATTTTTTTTGTTTGTTTACGTTGTCGTTTAATAAATGTCAAGTGAATAGTTGTGATAGGAACAGTATCATCAGCCATAGACTCAGTTGAAGCTTTTAAATAACATTTTTACTTTTTCTCCCTGGACTTAAAGCTGATCCATAACAGGTAAGGGAAGATTTATTAATTAGCATTTTAATTTATGCGGCCATTAAAAATTTTCCAACTGATTGAATCAATTCCTGTTCTTTCTTTGAGAACAAATCAGTGCTAATAAGAAAAAAGTGTTGTCGCACTTAACTCAATATACTTGTATTCTATAATTAAAACAAAAGCGTTTGCTACAATCGAAATCATTTTAAATTTGTAGTCCTCTTAATAAGACATAAGCGGTTTTTGCTTATTGCCACAGAAATAATGAATTAATTCTTTTTCACGGACAGCTATGAATGACCATCCTTCTTCTCCTTCGCTCATTTTGCTATTATATGTTTGGTTACATGCACGTAATACAATCACTTTTTAAATAACATCAGACTCATATGAATCCTTATGCTTGCAATTCCCACGTTAGTCAAGAATCCTTTGTTAGGCAAAAGCATGTAAACATGTGAGCTCGTATTAAAAGGAAGACTTAAATGCTAAAACAAACATTTGTTAAACGAATTTAAATAATAACAGTAGCAGTAACACACACATACACAAAAACAAACACAAAAGGGAAGGCATTTTTAAATAACATTTATAATTCAATCTGCACACACTCACCTTTATAAGAAAATAGTTTATCGTTTGTAGCATTAATAACTTTAGAGTTACTATAGCAACAGTTGTTGGTGGCATATGAATAAAAAATGCGTTGCGCATGCGTAATAAGCACCTCTCAAGATGGCATCACAATAAAATGTCATGATATGCCCCCTTGGGTGTAGCATTTTATAAAACATGACTTTACCACCATCACCACTAGTTTAATGCTGAGACGTTGCGGCCGCCCTTACCACTGTATTACAGCAATTGTTTGTGTGAGACTGAGACTCACTTACAGCGAGTAGAATTTATAGATTTAAAATATTTTTACCGCCTTGTTTAGACAATATTACATACTCACTAGTATGTATGAGTATAAGAAACCTTAAATCAAATTTCTTATTCTAGCTAGGATAGGCCAGGCCAGGCCAGTTGTTATTTGCTGCTGTTTCCACTACTTCCACTGCTCCCAATTGTAGGTTTTTTTTTATTTGTTTGTTTGCTTGTTGTTTTTAAGTCTATAAAACAGCTCACGTTACAATTAAAATCAATAAATCGACACTAATACCAGACCATTGTACTTCTTCACTTCTTTTTGATTTTCAATTTTATTTTTTAGACTCCGTTTCTTTTCCGTTGATTGTTTATGAAAGACTTCCACGAAACCATCAAATCAAAAATATTCCAAAAACAAAAAAATCTCATTCTATTTTTAGGAAGAGGTAGCCTTATGGCTCATGCTACATTAAAAGTAATTAAGAACAAAATTATGCATCAATTAAGGATTTTAATTGGAAAAAATTAATTTTCAGGCTAATAAATAAAAGTTTTAATTGAAGCCATGAAAAATTTACTCAATATGATTTGGTTTTTTTTTGGGTGGGAAAAAGAAAATGCTCTAAGTTGGATTCCGCAAAAACGACTAACAACTAAACCCAAAATCTGTCTGGATTTCTAACCATCCGTGAACTACCCATCGCTTTACTTGTGGATGGCCCCCTTCTTTGGCTTGCATGCCTCGTCAAGCCCCATCCTTTTAATGTCTTAAAATATTGCCCTCAGTGGTGCTCTGTTGCATGTCGAGATTTCTCTTTTTCTTCCGTAATATTTTCTCTTGTGTCGTCATAGCCTGGATAATGTTTTCAACTGCGATTTGCTGGAATTCTGCCCTTTTCCCCTGCCATCGCTCTCATTTAAACACGGTATACTCTGCATCATCTATATCTGCAGCATTATAGATGCATTCAGTACCACTCGCCTTTCCCATTCTATGGAGGCACTTACGTAAATACCCTTGCCCCTAAAGAAATTGAGTCAGGTAATAATGCACCTCGCCAAGACGACGCAGCATCCAATGTCCATACCATGGATTAGTAGGTATCGTATTTATCTACGAATCTATATTTCTCAAAATTCGATTCCTGTCTAGACCCTGAATGTTTTCTGCAGCAAACCAAGAAGCTTCGCTGATTTGTGTTGCCAAAAATTAATACAAAAAAATCTCTGTTACCAGACATTTAGTGTCTCTCCGTTCGTGATCCGCTCTTTTCTTTTCTCCTTGGAGCGATACACACCCCAAGAACACGGAATAATCGATTTTTCAACCAAAATTATAATGAGTGACGAGGCTCATTTCCATCTCAGCGGGTACGTGAACAAGCAAAACTATCGCTTCTGGGGCATCGAAAATCCACGAGTGATGCACCTGGTCAAAGTGATTGCATGGTGACAACAGTGGACGGTGCGCACTATAGGGCCATGTTAACCTAGTTTTGTCTGCCGCAATTGAACGAATTAGGACTAGAGGACGCAGCAACGGCACACATTTCATTTTCATTTCGAAAAATAATTAGAGCCAAACAACATCGAAAGACTTCTTTTGGCCCACCTTGAACAAACGAATATTTCCTCCTCTAAAATTAGGCGATAATAGATTTTAAGGCTCGCATTGCGATTATAGGCCCTGATGTTAATAGGGGACAAGATCGATGTAGGATACAAACGGTCATGCTTTAGTCATGCGACTAATGAAATATTTCATTAATTAATTTTACGATTTAATTTTTAGGCTTTTTAAAACAATTTTTTTACCACCAATTTAATTTATGGCAACACTGCACACATATTAGTGCAAGGTAGGGTGTTTGAAATAAATTGTTGAATTCAAAACCCAAAAAGCAAAAAAAAAAACTTTTATTTTTACTGAGTTTCTCATATTGCATTGGCTTAATCCTGCTGGTGGCATGAATTCTTTTTATGTATTTTTGTTTTTAAGGCGAACAGTGGCTAGACCCCAACTAGAGAAGAAGAGTAGCTTTCACATAAACAAACAAACAAAAACACTTCAGCAAAACTCACTAATAGAGCAAGTGACGATGACTGTGGCAATTTTATATATTTAAAACGCATATGTGTGTGTGTGTGTGTAAATGAGTTTGGTATCTGTGCACTTTTTTGTTTTGTTTGTAATACGTGCGTGCCGATTGTATCTCAAAAATTAAGAAAAAAGACGAAACCAATTCAATGTTGGTAAATAGTCGAAGTTTTCTTGTTTTTCTTTCGTTAGTTTGTCGGTTATGCTGCTTTTTCATATATTCAATGATCTTTTAACATTCAAAGAGTATAGAATTGAGTTGATTCACTTTTTCTTTTTTTTTTCGTTTGTGTAGTGCTATTTTCGCTTTTAATTTTTTAATTTTTTTTTTTATTTTATTTTATAAATCGTGCCAGGATTGTTAAATAAAAAAACTGTTTTTTATTTTTTTAAATTACATCTGTGTGTTTTGTGAACTTGTTTCTTTCGTTTGTTGAATTTCCGGGCGGGGCGCCGCCAATGTTGTTTCAGCGGCGTTGTTGTTACGACATGCTGTTTGTTCTTCATTGGTTTGCGATAAATTTAAAAATTTTTATTACAATTTAATTCACAATAATTGTTGCCTGCCAATTTATTATTGTGGTTGTTCTGGCTGGTGTACGGGTACGGGACTTTTTTTTAATTTTTTTTTTTTGTTGTTGCCAGGAATTCGTATAGAATTCTGTTGGCTATTGATACTGTTGCAAGTGCAGTCAGTCAGTCATGTTGTTTGTGGTATTTATTAAGCTTTTGCTGTTGTAAAACTGTGCTGTGCTGGTTGTTTGGATAGAAAATTAAGAAATATTATAGCAATAGCAATAATTTTATGAAACAGTATCATATATTTATTAACTTAACTGATGTTGTTGCCTGTATATTTTCATTTACGGTAGGTGGTTCTTTATATATATTTTTTTTTAATATTTGTAATCAGTTTAGAACTATTTGAATGCAGGATTGAATAGTTTCTTCCATTTGGTAGTAAACAGAAGTTTCATGTAACAGGTTGTTAAAATGCTGTTGAACTGAAATTAAACATTAACAGCACGAAGATTTGGTTATATTCTTCTCAACTTTTGTTTTCTTTTATTAATTAAAAATATCAAAATACATGAACCCCTTTTTTAAATTTTTTTATCGGTATTAAAGACGATATTAAAAAAATTAAAATGTCAGTAAAATTGTTACTGACTTTAAGCTCAAGGTTAGTTTTTTTTTAGTATTTCATAAGTCATTTTAATAATTTGTTAAAAATCCTCGTTCTGATTTTACAAAGTGGCAGGACTCAAATCTAAATTTTTATCTAATTTAAATCGCAATTTTTGATTAAAATCGAATGCTTTAATCTGATCACTGCTTTTTACAAATAAAAAAAATTTCTCTTGTTTATATTTATTTTGTACACTGTAAAAAATTTATTATAATGATTTTATTAAAATTGTTTCATGGATTCAATTATATGTTTTATAAATTATGTAACTAAATTAAGTGAATATTTTTATTTGATTAATGAAATTATTTCATTAAATTATTAAAATTTTTCCTTAAGTTATTGCAATTTTTTTCATAAAATTATTTAATTAAATTCATGAATTATGCGTTTAAATCGCAAAAGCACAGTGAATGAAAAATGTGCCATAAATTAAATATGTTTTCTTGATTCAATGAAAAATTTCAGAAGATTAATGAAGTGATGGTATTAAATTATTCCATTAAATTAACGAAATTATTTCAATTATTTCATTAAATAAATGAAATTATTTCATTAAATAAATGAAATTATATCATTAAATAAATGAAATTATTTCATTAAATAAAAGAAATTATTTCATTAAATAAACGAAATTATTTCATTAAATAAATGAAATTATTTCATTAAATAAATGAAATTATTTCATTAAATAAATTAAATTATTTCATTAAATAAATAAAATTATTTCATTAAATAAATGAAATTATTTCATTAAATAAATGAAATTATTTCATTAAATAAATGAAATTATATCATTAAATAAATGAAATTATTTCATTAAATAAATGAAATTATTTCATTAAATAAATGAAATTATTTCATTAAATAAATGAAATTATTTCATTAAATAAATTAAATTATTTCATTAAATAAATAAAATTATTTCATTAAATAAATGAAATTATTTCATTAAATAAATGAAATTATTTCATTAAATAAATGAAATTATTTCATTAAATAAATAAAATTATTTCATTAAATAAATAAAATTAGTTCATTAAATAAATTAAATGTTTTTTATAAAAATCTGAGTTAAAAAGAAAAAAATTTTCTTTGTGAGAACCAGATTTTTTTTTAATTTTAGTTTTTCAAATTTTTTTTTACCCTTTTATCCAAAAAAATTAACGTAAACTTTAAAGTAAAATTAATAGAAAAATTTCGATAATGTTGACTTTAAAGTCTGCGTTAATTTTTTTGGATAAGGGGTTAGTCTTTTAACATGCTTTTTCAAATGCTTTTAAAACAACCTTAAAAAAATAAAATAAATTAAAGAGAGGGCTTATCGTTTTTTATCTTAAAAAAAATAAATCTAAAATTTATGACATAACGCAATGGTAATGCTGAGCAGTTGGAATATCAAATTTTAACATGTAGTATGTAGTGAAGTTGGCTGCAAAACAAGGAGTTTTTTATTTTTATTTTTTGTTACTTGTGAAAGCCAAAGGCATTTTAGTTATTTTTTTAAACTAGCGTTTTTAACTCTAATTTTGCTTTTCTGCAGCGGATTTTATTTAACAAGATGATTTACTCTTATTTAAGTTTGCCAGGACCCTAAAAAAAGCTGCTATTGTTGTGTTAGTTATCATAATTTTTTTTTCAAAGAAAAAAGTCTCTTATCTTTCAAATCACTCTTGTCTCTTGCATGTTCATTTGGCAAATTTATCAATGTTGAGGCATAAGATTCCTGATAATGTTTACTAAACTATTGCAAAGGCGGCTGCTTTAAATCACTTGCGTGTTGTGATCAATAATGTCGGCGTCGTCAGCATATGCAGACAACCTGTCACAGTTATTGAACACGGTGACAGACACATAAACATTTGAGCCGTGTATTTTCGACACGTAAGTGTACACATTTGATTAAATTCATTGAAAATGTTCTTTTATATTCAGGCGACACATACAATCGGTTATTAAACTTTGATCACAGCAAGTTTGAAAGTGTTGTAAACAAATCAACAATTAATTTTCAATTTCAAGTTCTAGCAGTTGTGGGAGGTATTTAAATCAAAGTGAAATAAATACTTTGTTTATGCTAATAGCAAATTTATGCGCACCTTAATTGCAAAATTATAAAATTGTAACTGTGAAGGATTTAAAAGAAAGCTTAGCCAGTGGTATTCACTTACAGCCGAATTCATAAAAAAAACATTTTGCTTAGTAAAGGCTTATTAAACACATTTTTTAGGAATATTTTTACTGAATAAGGGTTTACAAAAATACAAAATATTTTTTATGAATTTAACTGTTAATACATATAAAATTAACTTTTTTTGAATCCTTGTAAAATTAAAAAAAAAAATCTATATGAGCTTAATGTTAATAGATAAAAATTAGAAAATTATTATTTTCTCTTTTTACCAATCAAAACACTGATACTTTGTTTTTAATACTATTAACTGCCAGGCTCTCTATTGCCAAATCAAATGGAAGCACCAGAAAACTAATCATTTTCGATTGAAAAAGAGTTTCACTACCTTTATTATTTTCCGATGGACTTAAACTTTTTGCAGCGTAAATCATCCCAATAAACCCAACCTACTTAAAATACTAGAACTATTTGGTAGCCCCATAATTTTTTGTATTTTCCTCACAGTAACTTTAAATGGGACACTGCTGCCGTCAATCAGCATTTATTATTTATTTATTAACATAACGAATCCCTCTGCCTAAATTGCTCATTCTGCATTTTGACACTCCCACGGATGTTTCCCGTCCCTCCCAACAGAAACAATAAGAGTCGTCCTGTACCAAAACGTTTTTACTCATGTCTAGAATGGCCTTTTAGCAGCTTAACGTAGAGACTTATATCATTGCCGCTGAGGGTTAAAACAACCTCTGCCTTAATGTGCTCGGGGTTAAGAAGTTTCTTTGATTGGCGCATGTTTTTTTTAACAAACTCTTGACAAATTTTAAGCAAGCTGCGTCATTTAGTTTGTGTGTGGCAGCTATAGAAAGCAGACAACCTGATGAATTTTAACAAAGTGAATTTTTTGAGTTGATTAAGCCACTATAATTTCAAGATTTAGTCCTCTGCGCCTATTGCCTTTTTCCAAAACAAAAGAAATGGCTGATTGGTGAAGCCTTTGAGAAAACCTTCGGAAATAAAAAAACTTAAAAAACTTTGGACTAAATATATTGATCTAAAAGGCAATTATATTGCTCACCGAAATAAAAATTTTTCTAAGCAAGTATCAACTGAGCTAGCAAACAGGCTTTCTTCAACGAATACCCGTGATAAAAAATATTTTTTTAAATGCTAATCCCGCCAAGCTTCTGTTTTCGCCTGCAGAAACCAACCAGGATATAGACAAGACAGGTTAATGCCTTCTTCTTTCATTTATATATAAATTTAAATTTTTTTTTAATACATTTTAATCTTGATATTTTGATTTTCTTATCTGAAAAGAAATATTTCAATACTCCTTTGTATGGCAATTTTATAAAATTGCAAAAAGACGAAGAAAGCTTAAAAAAATATTTATTTATTTCATTTTTTGCATACAAAAACCAAAATTTTCGAGGGTTTGTATGCCATATCGAAAGCAACGATTTGGCTTCAGCTGTTATAATTTTCTACATAGAGAGCCTGGCTGTAAATTTATGTACCTGCTACCTACAAACTTATTTGTTTATTTAATTTATTTCAAGTGATTTTATTTATTTTTTAACAAGAAGTTTTTCTAGTTTTTCTTTTCTTTTTTTTTTTAAATCTCTTTTATGCAGACATGATGCTAAAGAATTTAATCTCAATAAATAAATAAAATAAAAATTTAAGCTAAACGTTCACTTAGCTGGTAAAGGGTGTTTTATTTTAAAGGATTTTACTGCATATGACAATGAAGTTTTAATAAATGTCAGCAATAGTTATTATTTGGTTATTTATTTTGCAAATCTGTGGAACTAGCCAGAGCCTATTAAGGTTACGATTCCTGTTATTTACAACAGTCCCTTAATTGTTAACGAAAATCCTATTATTTAGAAATGAAATGGGAAATAAAACCTATAAGCTTTTCAATTTCATTTTATGCTGGAAGATTTATTTTTATAAAACTTATGAAAAAATATGAAAGTCTCAACCAAGAAAACACCCTTTAAGAGTTTATAGAAGTGGAAAATTCGACAAAATGTAAAAATAATTCAAAATTGATTTTTAAATAGAAACGACATTGATGACATTAAAGTCAAGGATGCTGATGAATATCAGAAAAATTATAAATAACATTCGGTATCAATCACTTAATCTACAATAAACATTGAAACATACTTTCGATCTCACTTACAAGCTGAGTTTCTTTAATGTGGTTAGTAAAGCAGCAAAAGTATACGTAGAGTTACTGACTGATGGATGGATGAAGATGATGATTAAGATGATTTGTAGTTAAGCATCATCATGTCACATTAATTTATGCCTGTAAATGGAAATTGGCAGAATAAGCAGCATTTCATACAAGTGATACATGAAAAAATTTATAAAAAAAGAAGCGTATCTAGTATCTCAAATCTAAAGTTCTGAAACAGAATGGTTGTAAGTTCTAGATGACGGCTTCAAAATTGAGAGTTGTTATTCTTACAATGATACTCAAGCGTTAGTTGTAACTCGTATTCATTTTTCGATTTAATTTATATTCAAAAATACTGAATTCTGTGTTGGTATTCTGTCTTCGCTGCAGATTACTTCATGTCAAACAATTAATTGAGAGAAATGTTAAGCATTATTTTTTTTTTAAATTAAAAAAAAATTAATATTTTTGGTATTTTAAACAGTTTTGTCCACAAAAAGAAATAGAGAAAATTGAACAGTAATTGCTTTGAGGGCTTATCAGTTTAAAAATAAAATTTTTTTTATATTCTTTCAAATTTCTAATATTTATCTTCAAACTACGCCCAGTTTTTATGTTTGCTTTGTATGTTAGAGAGCTTAAATTTCCTCTTTGTCAATTCTGTCAGGTGCCACACAATCCATTCGCACAAGTTAGACAAGAATTTCTCTTAGAAAATTCTGTTAAGATTCAAAATATTTCTGTTGATTTTTAGGAAATCAAATGTCAAATATTAAACACAAATCTGAATGAAAATCTTTACAAAAGCACAACAATTTTATTTTATTTTAAATAAAAAAGATTTATAGACCCTTAATACGCATCATCAGCGCCAAAAACACACTCAAAGAAAAGTAGATATGGTTTTCAGCCTTCTCTGCTAGTGACCTGCTTCTCTACCTTCCAGACATAAATTTCTCGGTACGGTCTATCTGAGATGTCGTTAAATTGTTAAAGGTTTCTCTCAGATATCGTAATGCCACAGGGTAGGAATAGTTTGCCTTATTTTTCGTTGTCTTGGTTTAATACTGAATCTTAAGGTACGGCCATTGACACGCCATGTAAACCAATCAACTAGAGATACGGTCTTAATTCAACAGCTGACACTTTGTATATTTTCAATGAATTAAATAGCGACATTAAAGAAGTTGACTTTAACAATTATTTCAAAATACAAACCAACAGATACAACATCATTAAATCTGCCCCACTTTATCCTTAATCAAGAAAAAATATACCTTTTAGGGCAGGATATAAAAATAAAACATGATTTAGTCGATTAAGTGTTTAAATTATTAAATGATTTGCTATTGCTTAGACAAATTGTATTCAGTCCTAAAAATAAATAGAAAAATTTTAATTAAAGAAAGAGCTTTAGCATGAATCTATTCCTTTACTTTCTTCCTTGCATTTCAGTGAATCATTTGATTACGAGCATTTACTTTTCTTGGAAATCGTGGCTTACAGTATTGCCAATAAATCCCCTCAAATATAAATACGAGAAAAGCAATAGTCAGGCCCACTGCCTCGTAGCCTACAAGGGCATAGAAAAAGCTGGCATCAAGTGGTAAATAGTCGTCACTCTCTTTGAAGAAGTGCATATCGCCACTAAGAATTCCTTCAGCATAAGTTTCATCCAAAAATTTGTTAAAAATACCAGATTCAATTAAATATTTTAAAAATCGATTAAATTGTTTTAGGTGTGGCCAACTGGGTTGCACGGTGATTGCAACCGGATTAATAAAAAGATATT
Organism: Thelaira solivaga; assembly: GCA_947397855.1. NCBI lineage: Eukaryota > Metazoa > Arthropoda > Insecta > Diptera > Tachinidae > Thelaira > Thelaira solivaga. Next base: position 63,957,001 of record OX377613.1, read on the forward strand.
CCTTGATATTATAAATGCGGGGTGTTTTTAGGTAACGTTGTTGATATCGCATTACCTCAAACTTAGATTCCCGTATAGCAAAAGCATTTGTACTATTCAAATCATGTTGGGCTTTGTAAAGAACTTCCAAGTCAACAACTAAGGCCTTTTCTAAAACTATTGCAGGTAAATCAGGCAACGTTTTCAAAAACTGAAAGACATGAAGAGGCATTAAAATGTTTAAAGATGTCCCATTAAAGTCTTCAAGTTTTGCAAGTTTCGGCTCATAAACATTCTCCACCAACAAGCTGGAGAGTTTCGCCAAATACAAGTTGGTAAAAATGAAGCCATTCACGAACAGCAATAGAAACACCAACTTCTGCAAGAGAGTTTTAACTCTAAAGTCAACTTGAAACTGAGAAAACGTCAAAGCCAACACATATAAAAATGATCTTCCAAAATCCACTCTAGAATTAAGTTCTTGTCGGTAAGAAATAAATGCAACAGCGAGCATACAGAAGACTACCAGCAGAACAATTGATATTAACGTTGCAGTGCCAAAAGGATACAAAACATATAAAGCCTTAGGTAATGGTTTTGGATGAGGCGCAACCACAAAAATTCTTTCATTCCATAAAATATCGCTATTGATGCCGACTTTATTTTCAAATTGGTTAAGAGATCCCGGATAAATATCGATTCTGTTGTTATTAATAGCAACTATGATTTTGGTGAAATTAGGGTTTTCATAATCTATTTTATATTTTCTCAGTCGAAAGTTGTAGTGTTTTGCGTATAAACTGATGGTTTTGTAAAGATAACCAGAATCAGTTAGTCTGCCTGAGCGATCTTTGTAGCTAAAAACGACCGGAAATATTCGAGGCATAATTGTAGTCAGTGAAGACTTTTGAAAATCTAATATTTTCCCTCGCTGCAGGTAGTCATCTATTTTCACAATGCTTTGGATTCTAATAACAGGGACTGGATTGTACGTAAAAAGTCCCAAGTTTGTGTAAAATAAGACATTCCAAAAACCAGATTTTGAATTTCTTTTAGCCAGAGTCAGTAACTGCTTTCGGCTGCCATCAAGAATTATCCAAAAAATCTGAGTTGACTGCAAAGATTCTAAAGTCCTTTCGACTATTGCGTAGGTTTTATTTAAAGTGGAATTTTCTGAAGCTACAATCGTCAAGAACTGATGACTTTGTTGTGTTTTGATTTGGACATCAGTGTTGTTGGTCAATATCATCATAGGAACTGTTAAAGACTGGATGAGATTTTCTAAATCGCTGTGAATTTCGAGAGCTATGATTGCATTCCATTTGAATTTGAGTTTCTGGTTTAACTCATTCACGTGATTTATTAATTGATTTTTTGGTTGTGGCAGATTAAATTTCTCGAAATTTAGTTTTGCACTTGAAATGGTTGCAAATGCCATTAAAATAATAAAATTTTTAGGATGCATTTTTAGTTCACTTAAAAGAGGTTGATTTTCGTTTGCTGCCACTTTCCAACTGATGATATTCAATGTGGTTTTAATATTTGAAAGTATTTTCATATGATGAAATTGTTTTATTCAATTATTAGGAAGCCCATGGCCGTATTTAAATTTGTTTTTTTTTTTTTTTTTTTATTAAAAGAGTCACAGGTGAGTTACAGGTACCTTTTGCCATTTCGAGTTGGCTCTATTTACAATTAGAAATCCCCAGAGGAGGTAGTTAAAATAATTTCGCTTTATTGAGCGGGTCATTTTTCAATATTGATTGTCATCGGCTGATAATTATTTTAAAGAGTCGACTTAAAAGAATTTTAAAGATGAATACTTTGTTTGTATGGCTCAAAATTAATTAAATGGAAAAACAAATCTTTGCACCTGCAGTGTAAAATATTATTGATTTTAATAAAATTGATTGATGAGTGGCTTTTATTTTATAATTATGGGAGTTGAAATAAATCAGTAATTGAAGTGTAATGCCCTTCCAAATGCAGAAATTTAATTAAATTAAAGAACAATGGGACAGTTTAGATAATAAAACCGAAAAAGTATTTCTGATAAAATTTAAATGATGTCGACAAAAATTCGATTAAAATCTACTTGCACTTCTTTTAAAACAGTCCTGGAATCTGGCGTCTTTTGTAATATGTGTCTTTGCACTCAGAAAAGAAGATAAATGTTAAAAAACATAAAGAAGAGTTGCATCTGAGCCGGTTTTAATCACTATCGAAATTCCTATTTGTTTTCTAAAACAATGTGCCAATGAGAAATAATTTCCAAAAAGAGACTTTTTCAAATAATTTTCCATCAATATTGGTAACACGTAAAATTATTATACCCTTCACTGTAAATAAGAAGGATAATATTCCGTTTGTAATTTCTACATCGTATATGGGACACTCATTGAAATCAATTTTCTGAAGTCCTTAGGTAACGTACAGAAAAGCTTAGCATACCAATCTATTAGTAGTTTCCGTAAGATTGAAATTCAGCCGGATCAGTTCATAAATGGCTAAGCTATTAGATGAAAACTGCGACTACCTCTATTTTTGTTCATTTTTTCAGTGAGTTTTTTGCTCAAAAACCGTTGTAAGCAGTTTTATCAGAAATGACAGTCATAATATCTGGTCGAGGAATTTCAGAAATACAATCGCGATTGTTATTAATTTCTCTAAGCTGAAAAAAAATAATACACAGTTTTTTAATACAACACATTCATAGTATCTGGAGCAAAATTCAGCTGAATCCGTCCTTAAATGGACGGAAGTCGCTTAAATCCCTTATAGCAACAGCACTGCTGTATATGGAAATTAAAATTTTTTTTTAAATAATCCAATGTAACTTCTTAGTATTTCAAATCTAGAAGACCTCTCCTTAAAATAATATGTTTTCTACAAAATGGGGAGTGGTAAAAATGCCTCATACAAAGAGTACTGGGGTATAAGAGAATTTCAAAAAATTAAAATTTTTTTTTTTTTTTAATAATCCAAAATAACTTCTAAAATGACCTCCTCTTTTACATCCCATCTCTTAACCTTCTATCATTTTAAAAGAAAGTTAGGTTAGGTTAGGTTAAACAGGTCGCCTGAAAAGAAAAACAAAAGCTGGGCTCACTTGGGTCCTCTGACGTGGTCCCTTTGTGATACCTGTATAGAGGAAAATAAAGAAGAGGAAGGATAGTAACAGAAGAGGGAAGGGAAAGGAAAGAAGATAGAGAAAGAAAGTGAGTGAGTCCGTCACAAAAACCAACCGCTACTTTTAACGAAGTCATATAGCATGTCGACTCTTGCATTCGACAGAGCAGTGAGACCCTGCAGACGTCGCTCACCGAAGTGGATCATGGGCTGGACATTGGCAGAGAAGTTGTTCCACAGTTTCCTCCTCTTCTTCGTCCTGACAACTTCTACAGTAGTCGTAAACCCATTCTCTTAGCATGGTTGCCAAAATTGCCGTGTCCTCTTACTACAGCCATCACATTTCTCAATCGGGCTCTTTGGAGCATCCACAAATCCCTACTGCGACTGCTATCCAGCCTAGGCCAGATCATCCTCGCCATATTACACATCCATTCGTCTCTCCATTTTAAAGGAAAGGTCGTCTAGATTTGTAATCTACCGCCTAAATACTCAGAAGTTACTTTGTATTATTTTTTTTTTTAAACTTTTTTAATATCCAGTATATCGTACAGCGATATTTCGCTCCAATAATAAATAAATAAATTTTTAAAATATGAACTCAAGCTTAATAAGTTCGCTGTTCCAATTATATAATTTTTTGGATATTTGAGAGGAATAAGGAAAGTGAAAAATATAAATATTTCACTAACACAGTGTATAGAGTATATAAGACTCGGCACAGCCGAATTTAACTTGTTTTTTATTAAAAAAACTAAATTTAAGTTTTTGTTTATTTTTGTCGTTTTTTCCCTAATATATATGTGGAGTTTGAGGTCACCGCATGCACATTTAGGACTAAAATTATTGCCGAAACTATAATTTAATAAATAAACAAATGAAACCTCAATTTGATAAATGAAAAGGATAAACTTGAAGGTTGAAAATGTTAAACGAAACATATTTTTCTAAAACTTAGTAATAGATTTAAAGTCAAACGTATAATTTGAAGAACACACAGCATTACAAAATTTAAAAATTTTAATAAAAAAGAAAAAATCCTACTCCGCCATTTAATAGCAGTTTTATTAATCCATTGAAAAAAAACCCAAAATAGATTAATCGCAACTAAAATTATGACGATTTTATCTGCTTTTTATTTTTTGCTACAATTTGTGAACGAGTTAATGTTTTTAAGTGCAACTACCACCAAGTGATAGAGCGGAAAATGGACTATTATTTCCCAGATTATATTTTTTAAAGCGCTTATAGACGCTTAAAAAGTTATAAGCGTTTTTTTTTTACCCTTGATTGTAAGTAAAAAGTTTGTGATTCCATTGGTAATTTCTATATAATTTATACACCGCATATGTGTCCACCTATTAAGTATATATATTCAGGATCTTTTTTTTTTTTGGCTGTGTAGTCGTTGAAATCAACTTTCTGAAGTCCTTAGATAACCCACAGAAATATTTGGTATATCAATTTGTCAATTATTGCTGTTGCCAGGTTCCTAGTGAAATTAAACACAATCGGTGTATAAATGGTGGAGCTATAAGCGGAAAACTGCAACTACCTCAAATTTATTTTTTTTTATTAGGACCAGCACTTAGGGGACGATACCTACTCATGCAATGCATTGTGTTGGAACCAGGAAAATAGTTTATATGAAGAAGGAAATAGGGCGTAGTGTCTGTGATTCCATTGGTTCACTACCGAATTTAATTTGTTTTTGTTTTGCAATTACAGCTTAATGTTAATGCTGTCATATTGACTAGTCTAAAGTAGACAACAACGTTGTCTATACTAAAGACGACGCTGAGTGAATATCTGAGTTTTTATAAAACAAAATATTTGCATGCCTGTGCGCTTGACTTTTAAGTAAATTGATGAAGCGTTTCATTGATGCAAATTGATGTTTAAACAGGAATTTCTTAGGACCCACAAAACACTACCTACAAATGTCTGCACACAACACACATTTAATGTTTCTACTCTTTTAACAACAACAGCAACAACCTTTAAGCCCACAAAATGTTTTACACGTGAACAATTTATTTACACCAGCAGATATGAAATGGTAGCCAGTTTAAAACACATGCTATATTTTACAGTGGAATTTAGAAAACTAGCAAAGAAAACTGAATTGAAAACACTCGTTACATAATAAATGCCGATAGTAAAAGAAATTGCTTTAGCCAGTACTTACTGTAGGCAACTAGCATCACGGTATATCATTGATTTTGTGTTCAACTGTTCAAATGTTTGGTTGGTTTCGCTTGCAAACATTAGACGAAAGAGTTTTCATTAAATTTTTTGATGACTCTGACTTTCCAAGTCATTGGTAGGCTACTGTGGCACGCAATCCCATTTATTTATTAAAGCACGACACACAAAATCAGGCAAAAGGCCTGGTTTACAAAATTTCTTAACAAAAAATTTAAAAAAAATATGCAAGTAAATTCTAATAAGACACACAAAATATGAACATTTTAAAGCAGAGATCTGCAAGGCTTAATTTAAGCTAGTAAGAACTGTCAGAAAGGACTCAAAAAGAATTATTAAATTTATTGCAATTGCATATTGCACTAAGTTAAAAGGAAAAAATAAAAAACAGAATTCCAAAACATTAAATTTGAAAAAGATTTAAAATATTTGCCATGAAATCTGTCTTAAGTCTGCTTAGTAGCTTCAAAGCTAAAGTAGAAATTGTGACAAAACAAATTAGCTTGAGAAAAAAAAATTATAATTTTTTTTTAAATGGAAAAAACTTTCATTTAAAAAATTATTAAAAAAAGAAAGAATCTACCAAAATGTAGCCTAACGAGTTATATTTCATTAAAATTCTTTAACAATTTTTGATTTTATTTACAATTAAATCAATCAATCACTTAGTAACAGCCACTACTTTGTTAGATGCAAATGTTGTCATATGTATTGAAGTCTTTGGGGCAAGGAAACGAAACGTAAAAAATGCAAACGTTTCGTTTTGTATGTTTTCAGAGTTTTATTATGGAAAACTGCAAAACAAAACCTTTACATTCGTTTCATTGTTCTTTGCGAACTCTGTGCTTGAGTTCAGGTGTAAAACCGCTGCAGGCATGTGGACATTTTTTGTCAAAATAAAGTGGCCTTACATAATTTATAATCAAATTAAAAGGAATGCAGCGGTTTTAATAAAACATAGTTCGTTTTTTTTGAAACTTCTGAAATTATAGGCTTGGGCGAAAAAAACGGTCTCTTTCTATTTTTAAAAATTTTTTCAAAAGAAAACTGGTGAGTAATTTGTATTGAGTCCACAACAGAATCATAATTTAGTTACATTATGAACAAAATTTGTTTATATCCTGTAAAGTCACAAATGCAAACGTTTTGTTTTGTAGTTTTTCAGAGTATTATTATGGAAACGTTTGCATTCGTTTCGTTTCATTTCTTTGCAAACTCTGTACTTGAGTGCAGATATAAAACCAGCCTCACATAATTTGGAATCAAATTATAATGAATGCAGCGATTTTAATAACATATTGTTCGTTTTGTTTCAAACTTATAAGACTATAGACTTGGGGAAAAAGACGGCATCATATTGTCCCTTTCTAATTAAAAAAAATTTTTTTTTGTCCAAAAAAGACTTGTGTTCAATTTGTGATTAGTCAACAACAGAATCGTTATAAACAAATTTTGCTTGGATCCTCTTCTGAATAATTTTATAAATGCCTTTTGGAAACTTTTTCTAAAAATTTTTTTTTTTTTTAATTTTGCTTGGACTCCCCCCAACAGAATCATAATTTCGTTTGATGCTGCTCTGAATTTGCACTTTCGTGAAAAAATTATGCAAAATCTTTTCAATTGTTCAAGATTCTAAGCAACATAAATATAATTTTTTTTTTGAAATATTGTTGGACTTGGTTTGATGCCACAGGCCACATTTTATTGCCTTCGGTCTTGTCAATTATTTTTTTTTTTATAAAAAATATGTTTTTTATTGTCCAAGACTTTACACAACAAAATCATAATTTCGATTAAAAAGGAATAGTTGCCACAGACAGTCGTTTACAGTAAAATTTTGCCCTCAATACGAAACTTTTTTAAGGTAAAATTTTTGATTCAAAATATTTTTCGTTTTGTTAAAAATGAAAAATATAAAAAGAAACCCATTAAGTCAATTAGCGATATCTTTATAAATTTAATTCTTCAAATCCTAAATAAAGTGGTGCTTAGGCTTTGTTCGTTTTGCTGTTTTTGTTTTTCAAAGGTAGCGAGAAATAGCTTCAAGCAAGCTGATATAGACAGTGGACTATTAGGAGTGCACTTTTTCATTTATTTCACAGTTGGCTCCGTCTTTCTAAAACCACATATCGCTCAGACTCATGCTGTCTAGTTGAGGCCACAAAAATTCCCTTGTTCTTATAACGAATGCCGTTCATAGTCCCTGCAATTAAGGCCTCATCTTCAAAAAAATAAGGCCTCCTGACCAAAATCGGTAACAAACAGTTACTCATTGTGAGTGCATTTGTTTCTCAGGGATTGCATAAAGATTTTCTGACCCTCAAATTTGACAATATTTTGTATTCAAATAGGAATACGCTTCATCGGAGAAGATGACTTTTTTTTTAAATTATCATAGACTTCACTTTGCTTTTTTATCCGCTGATGGAATTGCCAGAACAGATAGCTTATTTTATATTTAGTCGGATTATGCCTTTTTTAAAATAAAATAACAAAGTCACACTTCCTACAAGAATTATGTATTTTTGTTTTAAATAAAAAGATGTACTGGGACACCCTTTATTTACGCCACGAATGCTCTGAAATCACATTGTGTTGTCTTTCCTTTCAACTTTTTCTAAAGAAAAATTGTTTTAATTTCATTTGCAAATGGGCTTAGATTTGGTAGTTGTTTACAGACAAATTTTTGTGAAAACACATTCAGCCCAATTACGCTAGAATTTTTTTTCTACGAATTTTTTTTTTTCTTTTTTGTTAGAAAAAACTTTCTTAAAAATCACGGAATTGTATTCTTAGAAAGAGAAAAGTCAAAAATTAAGAAAAAACTCCCTTGGAATTTTTATTTGTAATTGGGCTGATTGTCTTTAGGCTTGGTAACTTAGTGCTTTTGGCACTGTTGCTAGTGCTTTTTAATATTTGCGATAAGCAAGTTAAAGGAGTTAGTGTTGACCCAAAATTTGTGAGTAAGTTGATTTTTTTTAATACACTATTTTTTTGACATGCAAAAAATGACAACACTAATGTGTTTTTACAGAATGTGATTGAGGAGTGTGAGTGCTTACAATCTGCCGTATCATGCAGCACTTCATTTTAAAAATTTTATTAGCGTTGGCCAGCCTCATACTAGTTTTTTTTTTTGCAAATTTTTTGTGTATGTAAACAAATAAATACTTTGCTTTTTTATTATTTTTAATTTTTTTTTTAATTATTTATTTATGCTTGCACTCACTTGTACTCGCCTATACGGATGGACTTTTAAAGTGGCAACAAAACAGTTGTAGTCATTTGTCAGACAAATGTTTTAATGTTTTAATATGTTTGTTCTTTATTGATAATTTGTATTGCAATATTTCACTTTGGCTTTCTGAAGCAACATGCCATCAGTAGAATTTTTTTTGATTTGGGAAACGTACAAGGTGTTTTTATAATGGTGTTTGTTTTTTCACCTCAGCATCAAGTTAAAAAAAAAAGCATTTGTTACTCGTATTCCAAAGAATTTATTTTCCGTTTATTTGGTAATTTTTTTTTTTTTACAACAAAAATATTCTTTCCTTAATTTTTTTTCTTTTGTTTTCTTTCAAAAGTAAAATTTTGTTAAACCCAAAATTAACTCTACATCAAATTTAATCACTTTTGAAATGCGGTTTTGTATACAGCCAGCGTACCAAATAAACAAAATTTCAAAATGCATTACACACATACAGTGATTCTTAACCAAATTGGCTGTATTATAAAAGCAAAAAAAAAAGAAAAAAAAAAAAGTTTTAAGTCAAAATAATTTTGTATAGAAATTCTTTTTATACGTTCATCAAATCAAATAACTTAACTATAGACTTACTCACTTACTCACTTACTTTTGACTAATAATAAACTCACGCCTGCATAAGAACCCGTCTGTTTGTCTGTCTGTCTGTTTTAATGTCTTGTGGCTTTATTCTTTTAGAGCTTAAGTGGCTGTCATACATTCAAGACAGTGGCTAACAAATAAGAATTTTGTTGTACATGTCTGCGTTTGCTGTTTTCCTAATTTACCTTAAAAAGCTTCTATATGCTTAGGGGACCAAGTGTAGCAATGAATGGACTAAATAAAATTGTTGCGCATAACATTTACTACTTTTTAAGCGAAGTAAGCACCTATTACAATTAAAAACAAAATAAAGTTTTTATGTGGTCTTAAAGGACATAGTGCATCAAATAAATTGAACTCTAATTTCTATAAATTAATATTTTTTTTACCCTTCTATAGAACGCGAAAGAAATTGCACCACATAATTTGCAAACTTAATAACTAGTAATAACCACATAAGGATTGGGCACAAAATAAACTTCAAATTGGGTTTTTAACAATTTTTTTTGTAAGTCTTATTGGCTAATTGCCTATATCACTATAAGATCTTTCCTGTGAGCTACTTCGCATTCAAGAATACGTATAAAATGGGAATCTCGTTAAGATCTTCTCTTCTAAAAGAAGATGTCTTCACGGAGGGCTTCCAAAACAATTCTAAAGTAGGTGTTCAAGTCTATATTAAAGAATCTGAGACTAGTATATCAGTGTTTTACAAGCTGAATTGATGGCAATATTTGCCGGGAATACTTATTCGTTTTGATTTTAAAATTCAAGCGAACTGCAGTTAGGTTCTTGGTGGGTGCTTATTCGGTATGCGATGTGGTTAGGAAATGGCTTGTGTCCTAAAATAAAATGGCAGGACATCCGGTGGTCAACCTCACCTCTATAAGGTAGAGAACCTGTTAAGAGGCAGGTTAAGGCTGACTGTGCAGAATATCGTCATGTTTTTTCTTGGTGTGGAATTTTTTTTTTTTCAAGTAAACCAAAATCCAGATAACTAGACGAAAGAGTCATGATCTGGCCTAGACTGGATAGAAATCGCGTTAGAGATTTATTAGGGCTCCAAATAGCCAGTTAAGGAATGTGGTGGCAGCAAAAACGGTATACTGTCGTTTTGGCTGCAGAAACTGTCAAGACGAGGATTAGAAACAAGCTGTGAAAAAGCTTCTCAGTCTTTGTCTGTTAACGTTTGATCAGCGTAAGATTTATTTCGTGGAGCGCACAGTCTTATTGCGCTACACACACAGAAAACAACTTGTGGGAGCTAAATTTGTTTCCAATCAAAAATTTTGTTGTGGTAGTCGAGTTTTTTAATCTTGTCCAAAGAAAATCGAAATAATTTTAACAAAACTAAATTTTGGCCTGTATTATTGAATTCTGGTTGCTGCAACTAAATAATTTGTTTATCACAAATGAATGTTTGATTGTCAAAACAACCTTAGTTCTTTTCTGCGTGTATCGAGCTTCTTTACTAGCAACTACGGCTTTAGATGAAACTCTTTTTTCGATTTCATTAATTTTAATTGCCCTCAATCAAAAATTAATTTGTGATAACCAAATTTTTCAGTTAGTGCAACTAAAATTAAGGCTAAAAATTAGTTTTGTTAAAAATATTTCGAGCTGTAAGACCGAATTTCTATTGTCAAGATTAAAAATTTCGATTATCACAACCCAAGTTGTTTTTTGTGTGTGGTAACAAATTTACTACTCACAACCGAAGTGGTACTTGATATCGATCGAAATTTCTATAGAAATGAAATGAGAAATTCCAACGATATTAAATGCTTTAATTTTTCCAGCAATAACTAATTTAAATTGACATGCTAGTAGGGCTCCGCTTTCACTCATCACTGTTACTGCCATTTTATGTCAAATGTTAGAGCAAAATTTTATTTCTTTTTTAATTTAAAGCCAAAATCTCTGGTCCTAATTATATATTCTACCTTAACTTCTATAAACGAGTATGTATTTTGTTATATTTTTTTATGCCTCCATTCATTCATTCATGCAACAAGAGTCTGATTATTTTTAGGTCACTTAGGCGTTCGTTTTTTTCTTTACGTTGACAACAAAATTTACTTGGCCAAAAGCGATAATTCTTAAGATGCTGTGACAACTAAATTGCTAACTCCGCCATAAACATTAAATATAAAACTCGTGGAAACGAGAAAAATAAAGAAAAATGCTCTCCAGAAATTTAAGTGTTGGCTGTTTAGTTAGCTGCTGCAGCATCCTTCAATTTTGCTCCTTTTATTTTGCTACAAACAAATATGTGATTTTGATTTTAAAATTTAAAATACGAAAGTTGGAAAAATTTTACGAGGGTTGATTAAACTAACAAAAAATAAAAATTTAACAAACGTGTGTTTTATTACTTTTAGAAAAGTTTATTCTAAGTAGTTCTTAACTGCTCTGACCTCGTTTATTTAATTTCCACATGCTCTAAGCAAAATATGTGTTTACTGTGTACTTTTTGTATTTGCAGGCGTAGACTGATGGATTTCATTGAACGCCAAGTGCAACAACTGCCGCAGACAGCGACACCCAACAAACAGCATCCATAATAAACAAAAGGTAAACTTCAAACTTTAATGCAAAAAAATAAAAGTATTTTTTTTATATAATTCATATTGCTTCATTTTAACGGAATTTTGTAATTGCTATATTATTTTGTGTACAAGTTTGGCATTTCAAGCTGTTTCAGCCAAAACACAAAAAACAAAACTGACAATTTGAAATAAAGCCAAAATATGCGAATATAAAACTCTTGCAAAATATTCGTTTTTGTTAGGGCCCTTCACCATAAGTAATCAGCATGAATATCAGTTTGTCATTCTGTTGGTAATTTTTTTTATAACACGATCGTTGTGTAAAATATTGAGGAACTTCTTACAAAAAAAAGGAACATTTCCAACAATTTTACTCGATAATGAATTTAGATTCAAATTTCTGAAGGATTTTCATAGATTTACTAGCTGATTTGTCAAATGATGTTTGCCTTCAAATTTTATTCATATTGAAAAGTAATTCAAAAGAGAAGAAAAATATAAGTTGGAAGAAGAGAAGAGAAGAGAAGAGAAGAGAAGAGAAGAGAAGAGAAGAGAAGAGAAGAGAAGAGAAGAGAAGAGAAGAGAAGAGAAGAGAAGAGAAGAGAAGAGAAGAGAAGAGAAGAGAAGAGAAGAGAAGAGAAGAGAAGAGAAGAGAAGAGAAGAGAAGAGAAGAGAAGAGAAGAGAAGAGAAGAGAAGAGAAGAGAAGAGAAGAGAAGAGAAGAGAAGAGAAGAGAAGAGAAGAGAAGAGAAGAGAAGAGAAGAGAAGAGAAGAGAAGAGAAGAGAAGAGAAGAGAAGAGAAGAGAGACAAGAGAAGAGAAGAGAAGAGAAGAGAAGAGAAGAGAAGAGAAGAGAAGAGAAGAGAAGAGAAGAGAAGAGAAGAGAAGAGAAGAGAAGAGAAGATACCGGCCAATTTCTTTTAAAAAATTTATATATTTTTCTTTTAGATGTATGAGTTTATACCGTATCAATGTTATGCATGTAACTGTCTTCGCTCTCGTGTAGGGTATACTAGATTCGACTTTTTCGAATATGAATTGTTGTATTTTTGTTTTAACTCGTAAAGTTAATAAGTGTTTGCTTGCAATAAATATATTAAAAAAAATAAAAACAACAATAATAACAACTAACGCTCTATGTACAATGAAAAGGTGTGTGTAGTAAATCAACATTAACAAGTCGGATACGTACTGTATGTTCATTTCAAGCAGTCTGTAAAAGAAGCTTATTAAATTTTCAAACATAAAAGAAAATTTAAAATTTTTAACTCAACAAACACTTTAAAGGAGAGTATGCAGGTTTTAAAAAACTTCATACTGAAAAAAAAAAATTCACAAAATTATTTTATTGGCTGTCAAAAGCTTTTGGTCTTATCCAAAAAAATTTATGAAACATTTCGATAATATTAACTTTAAAGTCTACATTTATTTTTTGGCTTAACTTTAAAAAAAAAAACTTTTTTTATTGTTTTGTAAAAAGTTAAACAAATTTATCATAGAAAATTTAATTATTAAACAAAAATGATTTTTGAATAAATAAATTTCGCTTTATAATTTTTTCTATGAACTTGATTTTTATATGAAAAGACTTTAAGAAAATTGACCTTCGCTCTCTTAAGCAGTAGGCACAGCTTTGCAAGCCAAAACCTTTACTGGGCTAATTCAAATTTTTTTCCCCAATTTTTAAATTTTCGTTTTATTTAAAGTGTTTTTTTTATGTGAACTTTTTTGTTCATGAAAAATTCTTAGTTCTTAAATTTTAGTTTAAAGGCAAGCCCTACTGGGAGTGTAATGAGGTTTCTTTGTTCCCTCTCAAACCACAAGATTTCATTCTTTAATATATCTGACGTTGGAAAAATTCTGCATTCGAGCAGAATACAATAACTTTTTTTAAAGCTCTGTTGTTTGTGTCTTGTGTTGTTGCAAGAAAGTATTTCGTGAATTTTGCAAGTTGTTAATTTAATTTAACACACACTCACATGGGACAACAGTTGTTCTTAACGATTTCTGTTGCCAGTGTTTTCTTGAATTTTTTTTTCGCGTTGTTGCTTATTTTTTTTTTTTCTTTGTGTGTCTTTTTATAACTTTATCTAGAGTTACTTAAACGCAAAAGGACTTTTGTTTTTGATTTTATTCATTGTTAAGCTGAGGTCTTTCGCTTTGTGTTCAGTGTGCTGAATTATAACTGGTGAATATTAAAAATAAAAGAACCCCCATAAATCCTAGTCATAGAGTGAACATAAATTTGTCCTGTTTAAAGTTTCAAGTGTTTTTCTTTCTGCTTGTATTTTAGCATTTTCTTGTATTATTTTTGTTGCTTAAAACTTTCATTGAAACTATTAAATGCGGAAGTGTTGAAATAAGCTTAATATTTTGCTTTATTATAAAGAAAAAGGAAAAAGAAAAGAAAATAAATAAAAATAATGAGATGCGAGAGTGAGTGAATCTTTTTTTTATTTTTATTTTTTTAAATAAATTTTGCATATGAAACAGAGTTAATTGTAGTCAGATGTATGAGGATAAGACACGAAAAGATGACCATTTATTATATAATAACTTTTTAAAGCAGGCTTAAAGGCTGTTAGGAGATTTCATGTGACTTGGGTAATGGGCAGGCATTTGTAGCTGTTTACAGGAATTTAATAAAATTCCGGTAATCCAAGTGCTAATGGGAGTTTTTTTTTGTCATACTAGCAAACAAACAAAATTTGTTTTAGCAAATTCGACTGCAAAACGACTTCTGTAATAAGGCTAGAAATTATTTTAAAAAATTTTTGGTTTTTATTGTAGAAAAAATTTTTTCAAATAAAGATACCGCTTTCAAAGAAAGTAAATTTTGTAGAAAGTAGCGGATTAGGACTTAAGAAAGTAGTTAAACAGCTATAAAAATATTCATATGGTCTGTGCCTCTTCTAGGTAAAATGTAGTAACTCAAATTTTTTTGTTTTTTTTTAATTTAATTTGCTGACTCTTCCTTAAAACATAAAGTAAAACAAATGCTGTTTGATAGATAACGTCTGGTTAAAGACTGCAGGCTTAGCAATAATTTTCATTATAAATAATCGCTTTACACTGACTATGAAGACAATTTTAATAGTTTTTTTTACCGGCTGCACACTGTTTACCAGCTCTCGTGCACAAGTCTAACTATGCCAGAGAGTGCATATAAATAAAGAAAATTAACAACAACTCTGATTATAAAATTTTCATGACAACGTGTTTATTTATTTCACTTATTCAGCTAGCCAGAAAATAAGTGAAAAAAATATTTTTTTAATCAGTTTAGCTTGTTTTTGCTTATGTAGTTTTAAAACAGACTTCTGACAAACTGAGTAGATCTGCTGGTTACAGTCATGATATCGCTACTTGTAACCGTTTTTCTTTTGCCCTTTAATTTATTCTTTAACTTCTTTTGTTGATTTTTTTTTAATTTTAATTTTGGTGAGAACATAAAGTCACGCATGCATTAAAATTAATTTCTATAAAACAGCAAAAGTCATAAATTTTTTTTTTTCAAAAATAAAAATTCACTTAAAACACAACTCATACCATAAATGCTTGTGTTTACTGCTCAAGTATGAATAATAAAACATAAAAAAAAATAATAAAATCATCTTTTTACGACGACCTAAATAATAAAATTTTTGTTTAAACAAAATCGCCAATATTGGGCATTTTTACCTTTACTAGATCCTGTCTACAGCAGGACCTTTAAAAAAATAAGCCTTATTACACAAGTTACTGACATCTGATTATGTTAGAGGGGACCAAAAAACTTCCACGTGTGTCGGCGTTTTAAAGGTTTATTTCTAAACCTATCTTAAAATGGGGCTTAAAGTTTTACCTTTTTTAAATATTTATTGTGAATGGGCATATGTAACCAAATGAATCTTTTATTTTGCGCTTATAAAATGTTCAGCAAACTTATGTAAATCACTACGATTTATATATTTATGAAACCTTTTAACCTTTTAACTTTTCAATTAGTAGAACTCTTTTGATCCCTAAAAATGGCCTTAACTCAAAGAGTTAGAGGGCTTAAATGTTCCCCAAAAATATTCCTCGTTAAATTTTACTATAAGTTTCTGATGAAAATTTAACATTAACGTCACAATTAAATTAAAATTATTCAAGAGTTAATTAGTATTTACTTAGTGTGGGCGCAGTAATGCTTCACAAACTACGTTTTCTTTGATTTTTGACCAAATTTAAAGTTTTGACTTATTTGGGTCTTTTTTTTAAACTTCTTTAAGTTGGATTAATGAATGAACTATTTTCCTTGAATGAAATTATATTTGTCAACTGTGTGAATTATTTAATGCAATGGAATTTTTTTGTCCTGAATTGTGCGAATTATACCACTTGAATAGAACTTTTTCATTATTCGTGTAAGTTATTTTATTTAATGAAGTTTTTTGTCATTAATTTCATGAATTATTTTCCTTGAAATTTTGAGATTTATTTCATTCATTTCATGAATTATTTCATTCAATGAAATTTCTTTCTTTAATTACATAAATTATTTTATTCAATGAAATTTTTGGTCATTAATTTCATGAATTATTTTACTTGAATGAATTTTTTTTTTCATTGATTGTAAATTTTTTTCATTGAATTAATTTTTTTTCATTAATTTTATGAATTATTGTGATTGAATGAATTTTTTTTTCATTAATTGTAAAATTTTTTCATTCAATGAATTTTTTTTTCATTAATTTTATGAATTATTGTGATTGAATGAATTTTTTTCATTAATTTTATGAATTATTGTGATTGAATGAATTTTTTTTTCATTAATTGCAAAATTTTTTCATTAAATGAATTTTTTTCATTAATTTTATGAATTATGGTGATTGAATGAATGTTTTTTTCATTAATTGTAAAATTTTTTCATTCAGTGAATTTTTTTTCATTAATTATATGAATTATTTTGATTGAGTGAATTTTATGAATTATTTTACTTGAATAAGTTTTTTTTCATTAATTGTTTGAATTATTGTGATTAAATGAATTTTGTTCATTCATTGAATAAAATTTTTGTCATTAATTTTATGAATTATTTTACTTGAATGAAATTTTTTTCATTAATTGTATGAATTATTTCATTCAATGAATTTTTTTTCATTAATTTTGTGAATTATTGTGATTGAATGAATTTCATGAATTATTTTACTTGCATGAATTTTTAGTTTTCATTAATTGTATGAATTATTTAAATTAAATTTTTTCATTAATTTTATTTTGGTTGAATAAAACTATTTTCATTAATTTTGATTGAATGGATAGTTTTCATTGATTGTAATAATTATTTAGATTGAATAGAATTTTTTTAATTAATTATGTCAATTATTTCATTAAATTAATGAAATGATTACATTTTTATTGAATTGGTGTAATAGAATTTCGTTATTTTCTTTTATTCACTAATGAGCTACTGAGCGCGGGCACAGCAACTATTCCAGTTAGTTTCCTTTTTTTCCAAAAAAAAAACATTTTTAATTCCGGGAATTCCTACAACTCAATTCATGAGTTTCTTCCTTCACATTTTATAGGGTAAAAACAATTTTTTTTTTTAATTTTGTTTCAAGACAGTTTTTTTATTTATCAGCAATAATTTACAAAGCCAACAACAACAGCCAGAGCAACAAAATAAGGATTAGATTTATTACATGTGCAACAGCAGCCACCAATAATAAAACTTATTAAATTTATGCTTTAAATTTTCATTTTGTTTTCCACTATTCTGCATTGATGTTTTAATACCTCTTAAATGGTTCCATTTTTCTATAATTTTACCCTCTTTTTTTGTGTTAGCGCTCTAGCCACAACAAACCTTTCGTTTTTTAAGATTTAAGAAAGCCCCAGCCAGCAATCTTTTGTTTGTGTGGTTCCTATTGCAACTTTTGTGTTGGCTGTTCCTGTAACCACTGGAGTTTTATGTTTTATAAAGCTGATGTTTGTTGTTGCAAAAGCTGTGTAATATGCAGAACATTGTTTATGGCGATTGTTGGAGGTTGTTGCAATAACAACAACAACAACCACAACTTTTATTAAGAGGAAAGACATTCTTTTTGTTCTTCTCAAACACGGGTACTAAATGTTATTAATATTCTTTGATCATTATTTTTGACATGTTGCCATTAAGTGAAAAAAAGAAAAAATACAACAACAAGCACAGCAAGGTTAAGACTTGGTATTTTACAAAATGTTCTTTTTCCTCTTTTCATTTTATCATTAAAGTGTCGCATGTGTTTAGATACAAAGAATTGAATGCCTGACTGGCTTCTCTATGGCAATTTTGTCTTGGTGCAAATAGTAATTAATACTTTTAGGAAAGAGATAAACAAAAATGAATTTAAAAGAAAATATTTTTTTTCAATAAATTTTGCTAATGTGAACGTTTATGGCCTGTTGAATTTATCTTATAATTAGCACGATATTTATTGGTTTAGAAATATGCACGTACATAAATCTTTCATTATTAGAAAAGTATTTAAAATAAAATTTTAAATTAAGTATTTTTAAATACCTCAAAGCCATAAAACCTTAATTAAAATGTCTGGCCTGTTACCATTAATATTTTTTAAGACTAAAATTTGATGCCTTAAAAATTGTTGTCAACAGCTTAAGGATTATCTACTTCATGTAGATGAATGGAATTGTTTAAGTTCATGTATACTTTTTTTTTTATTAATTATTTGAATTATTTCATTGAATTAATTAAATATTTTCAAAGGAATTTCATTAAGCCAATAAAAAAATGTCTGAGCTAAATTTCAATGCAACTAATCATCATATTAAGGAAAAGATTCATAGAAAATTTAAATAAAATTTTTAAACAAAATTCTTATTTTTAATAAAATCAAATAAAAAAATTTTTTTGAAAATTTTAGAACTTAACTCGCTGTTTTATTAGCGGTTTACTCATTTCACAATTTTTTATTTTAAAATCAAAATAAAAAAAAAAACCTTAATATATATCTGTGCGAATAAGGAAAAATCCCTTAAGTTTACTTGAGTCAAAATTATTTAAATCTTGCTATTAATTTAATAACTTTATTATTGGGGCTCAGGGATGGTGATTCGATATACATATTAAAAAATTAACGTGATGGAAATGAATTGAAGCCATTAGGACTTTAAAAGCTTTTGTCTTCTAAAATAAGCGGTTTTTCTATAACGCTACAGATACAAAAAGTACCATTATGTCTCTTTAATAGTTTTTAATTTTGCTCAGGACCGTTTGAGCTCAGTTTCATAGCTCTAGGTTCCTTAAGATTAAAAAACCAAAAAAAGTACTATTCATATAAATAAAAAGTACTCTTTTATTATTATTAGCATTTTGGGCTATGATTGCAAAGTACTTTTTATTATCTTTCTTAGTTTTTTATTTTGCTCAGGACTATTTGATTTCAGTTTCATAATTTTAAATTCGTTAATATTGAAAAGTCAAAAAGTACCATTCATATAAATAAAAAGTGTTATTTAGAAAAGGATTCGTGATTTTTTATTTTACTCAGAACCATTTGGTCTCACTTTCATATTTATAAGTTTAAGATTAAGAAATTAAAAAGTACCATTCATATATATAAAAAGTACCATTTCATCCCTTTCTTAATTTTTAATTTCATAAGAACCATTTGAGCTTAGTCTTATAATTCTACGTTAGTTAATATTAAAAAGCCAAAAAGTACCAAAAAAAAAATAAAAAGGATTCTTGATTTTTTATTTTACTCAGAACCATTTGATCTCAGTGTTATAATTCTAAATTCTTTACGATTAAAAAATTCAAAAGTACCATTTATATAAATAAAAAGTATCATTTAGTTTCTTTCTTGAATTTTTCAAGAGCACCATTTTGCAAAAAGTACAATTTTTCAAAAAATAGCAATAAAATTAATAAAATCTGATTTTAAAAAAAATTAAAATATATAAAAAGTACTATTTTGTTTTTTATGAATTTTTATTTTGTTTCGTAAAACAGGGACACTAAAATCTATAAAAAGTACCACATTGCTATTTTTCGTTTTCTTACTTCACACACGACGATTTTCACTTCTAGGTTCCGAAGTAACACAAAAAAAGCACGTTGCAGAAATAAAAAAAATTTTCCTAGTTTTATTTAAATGAATTTGTTCATTATATTAATGCAAAGATTAAAAGAAAACAAAGTCTGAATAAAGTTCATGAGGCTAATTAAGTGTAATGAGTATATTTTATGAAAGTGTGTTAATTAATAAAGTTTTAATATTAATAAGGCGCATCGCGTCATTGGTTAACAAATTTAATGAATTTTGCATGGGATTAATAAAAAATATGCTTTGAATGTATGGAATACAGAAAAAAACTCCGGTTGTGAAAACCAAATTTGTCATTAGTCAAAAGTGCAGTTGTAATGATTGATTTTTTTTTTAATTTTTTAAAATTTAAAAATTTTCCTTAATCTAAAATTAGAAAATATTTTTTCTTCAAAATTTTCTTAATGATTTAATGGCTGGTATTTATTTAAAAAATCACATGTTCTTAATTTTTTTAAAGACTTTTTTTATTATTCGCTTACAAATAAGCAATTAACTGCTTTTAAAAAGCAAAAATCTTTAGTCCTTGACCTTTAAAGAGTTTAATGTGTTTCCCTCATAAATCATTTTTCGTTTTAAATTTAAATTAAACTTCATTTTTCAGGTTCATTCATCATTTTATTTATTTTTTTAATATTTTTAGGCTGCTTGAGCTTAAATATAGAAATTGGTTATTTGCTGTAAAAACAGGTTAACTGGAAAATTCAAAAAATTATGGTGCCAAAAATTTCAGTTTCAATAATAGAAAATAATTGATCAAGCTTAGTGTTTTTATTTAATACCTAAGTTTGTGTGCACAGAAAACAACTTTTGTTGTGAGAACTAAATTTGTTATTAAAGAAAAATCGATCAACTTTTTTTTTAGTTGTAGCATCTAGCATACGGCAATACAGTCCAAAAATTGGTTCTCTTAAAAATATTTCAAACTGTAAATACGATTTTCTTTTGTCACGATAAAAAAATTAGGTCATCACAACTAAATGTTTGATAGCTACCAAATTTTCTTCAAACAACCGAAGCTGTATTCTCGTTGAGGTATTTTAAATAAACAAAAACTAAACATCAATATTGATATTGAGTGTCTAAATTCGTAATTTATTTTAATTTTCTTTGGGGGCGTGGTAAAAACTCCCAATGAGATTTTAATTGACAAGCTTTTTCTGTCAATTTTAAAATGTTTTTTTGAATTAAGACACTTTTGCAGGAAATGTACATAAATAGAGTGACGTTTGTATGTGTGTAAATTTAAATTTATATTTATACACACAAACATAATAATAGAGTATTGTCGTTGTTGTCTTCCTCATCATCATCGTCAACATCTTTTTGTATTGTTTGTGCTTAACACCATGTTGCAGTTGTTGCGGCTGTTTGTTAAATGTTCCCTTGTAAAATAATTGATCTCTTAACTCATTCTTCTAGTGGAGCAGGAACAACATATCCCACCAACTGCATTACAAAAACATTTTAACAGCCAACAGCCACCAGATTTTGAAACAAACACCCTTTACCGGTCTAGCAGTTCATTATTGCTGGCATTTGTTTTCTGCTTTATTGTTGCTGTTGCTGGTACTGGTACTACAGCTGTAGCTGTTTCATTTATTTCCTTCATTATTTCACTCCGTTTTGAGCTGTTTCACTTTCAAGGAGTGAAGAAGTATTTAATGAAGTCATTAAAAACAGCGCGTGTGGCGCAAAATAAATTACTTTGCGTAACTGAAAACTTCACTTGAGGCTTCACAAAAAAAAAAAAATAAAAAATAAAAATTATAATTCACTTCATCTTAGCGATGCATGTATTTAAACATGCATTTAAGTTAAGTGGTAAAAGAGGTGTGTGTGTGTGTGAAAGTGTGTATGTGTAAGTGTGGGTGTGTACGTGTGCTTGAATCAATACATTTACTTTTATGAGAATAAATATGAAACAGAAATATCTTTGCCACAAAGAATGTCCAACTCTCTCTTCGTTAAATTGTTGCATTTGAAATGCAAAATATTCTAATTAAGCACACATACTTTACAGTTTTGTCTTCAAATAAGTGTTGCTTATAACATTTTAAAAGTAAAATCAAGAATCATTAGTTCCCTCGAAAACTACATGTCTGCCTTGCATGTGTGACAGTGTGTCCTTAAAAGTGTTACTTTTTTTTCTCTGAAAATTTTCTTAAAACAACCAGATTTCTTTGTTTCTTTGCATCAACAAATATTTTCGCACCTGCTTTGTGTGACAATGTGGTCACTAAAAAACATTTTGTTGCGTTTGTATTTAAGTGAAATAGAAATTCATTAGATTTTCATGTGATTTTTTTCTTTGGATATTTATTAACCAAATGTATCATTAATCAAATAAAAAACCTATGTTTTAGACAACATTAATTTGGCTAAAACTAGTCTTCCCTAAAAGACAATTTCATGCTTATTAAGCGTACATGTCGTCTAGTGTTTGATTTTATTTTAAGTTTGATTGGATTTTACAACTGTTGCTGTTCTTTTGAAGGTTTGACTAAAAAGAATTAAAGGATTTGATGTAGAATATAATTTATTTATGTTTTCTCTTTCAATATATGCAAATAAAAGGCAGTTAGTCATTCAAGATGTAATGAATGACTAACTAATTGATTGATTCACTTACTGATTCATCATAAGCCATTTGATAAAATTTTAAATGGAACTATTAATATGTTTAGAGAAAACATGATTGAAAGTAAATCGTTTTCCATTTTGTTGCTTCCTCAACCATATAAATAAAGTGAGTATAAAAACACAAAACTTAATCGTTCAAGCTCAACTGAGCTTGGTGGCGAGTTAATGCTTTTTAGCTAAATATTCCAAAATTCAAATCCTGGTAAAGTCAAATAAAATTAAAAAAAAAAATAAATTTAAATTAATACACACAAGCAAAATATGGTTGAGGCAACCATATTCTTTTGGAAACATTTTATGATTGCATCTAACCATATATATTTTAAAGCCAAACATATTAAAAATATCTCTCAACAGCAGATGTTGAGGTTCAGCCACAGGGCAAGGCCAAAATAAATTTTTTTTTTTAATTTTGAATGCAATTTTTATAAATTTTTTCATACATAAAATTTTTATAATAATTTTATTTTTTTAATATATTAAAAAGTTGTTTTTTGTTTCTATTAATTTATATTTATTTTTTACATTATATAGCGGGTTTAAATTTTTTTTTTATTTTATTTGACTCTACCAGCATTCGAACTTTGAAATATTCAGTTAAGAAGCATTAACTCACTACTCAACCACAAAGCTCAGTTTCTGTTTTACACTCACTTTATTTTTATGGTTGCCGAAGAGAAAACATTTACTTTCAACCATATTTTTCCCATTATTATGTTTACTATAAACATATTTATGGTTTCAGTTACAATATTATCAAAAATAATATCGTCTATGACGATAAACATAACTAGAAACATGTTCATCATGATCATAATACTGCTTAGATGCTTCAAATTAACAATAATATTTTTGCGGAGAACAAACTATGTTTGCGACGACCATATTCAACCATCTGTTTTCTTTACGATAGAATAAAAAACATTTTATTTCTACAAAAAAAATTATATAAAAAATTTATTTAAAAGAAATTTATATAAAAAAGAAAATTAATCAAAAAATAACCATTATTTTCAATTTTCGTGAGGTACGTATGCTAGATTTTCGCATTTTTTTTTATGCTGGTACACATGTCTGTTATTTATGTTGACAATATCAGCCATTTTGGATTTTCAGTTTGTTTTTGACAGATAAAAAGGTTAGTCGTGTTTTGGTGTATTAAGTTTTGCGTAAAAAATTAAATTAAATGTGTGAAATTAAATGAAATTAATTGAAATGTTGACTGTGGCGTTTGGCGAGTCTACTATGAGTAGAACACAAGTTTAATAGTGGTATAAATGGAAGGCCGAGAAGATGTCAATGATGATGCTCATCCTGGTCGCCCGAGCACTTCAACAACCGATGAAAACATTGAAGCAGTGAAGAAAATGATTTTGAATAATCGCCGAATCACTATTAGAGAGGTTGCTGATGATGTTGGCATATCGTTCGGCTCATGCCAAGCAATTTTTACGGATGTTTTAGGCCTGAAACATGCGCCAGCGAAGATTGTTCCAAAATTGCTGAATTTTGACCAAAAAAATCGTCGCTTGTTCGTAATTTTTTGGCCAAAAACAACACCGTAATCATGCCTCAGCCACAGTATTCACCAGATTTGGCTCCCTGAGACTTTTTCCTGTTCCCAAAACTGAAGACACCGATGAAAGGAAAGCGTTTTGCTACGATTAAAGAGATAAAAGAAAAATCGAAACAGGAGCTGTTGGCGATACCAAAAAGCGCGTTTCAGAAGTGTTTCAAGGATTGGAAAAAACGCTGTCATAAGTGTATTATATCTGAAGGGAAATACTTTGAAAGGGACAAGATTGATATTGATGAATAAATAAATACTTTTTGAAAAAATTTAAAATAACGGTTATTTTTCAATCTTACCTCGTATGTAAAAAAAAATTTAAAAACTTTATAAAAATTACATATAAATTAAGAAAAAATTAAAAATTTGTATTAGCCTTGAAAATTGAACCGAAACATCTGCAGTTGAGAAGTGTTTTTTTTAAATAAAAAAATAATAAAATACACATTTCCATTCAATTATACATGCAAGGCAAAAATATGGTTAAAGCAACCATATTCTGGTGGAAGTATATTATATTTAGATTTATGATTGCATCGAACCAAATCAAGCCATAATATGCTTCCTCCAGAATATGTTTACCTTAACCATATTTTTTTTCTGCGTGTATAATTTAATAAGAATGTGTGTTTTATTTTTATTTTTTTATTATTAAAACACGTGCAGAACATAATTAAATAAATTTTTTAACCATTTAGTAACGTCTAATAGATCTATCATTTTGGCAGGGCAAAAAAAAAATTTGTTTGGTATTTGAGCAAGAGAGAATATATTTCTTTAATCATTTTTAATAACAATATTTAATCATTTGCTTAAATTTTTTTTGTTTTTTCCTTTGCTGTTCAAATCTAAAAATTCCTTACTTATTTGATTGATTTTGTTTTGTATTTATTATTAATTATGATTAATGCACGTGATGTTCCTTTCATTTATTTAATTTAGTTAGTTTTGTCTTGTCATATACTTGTATGCCTCATCACAAAAAGGGTTGGGGGTTGGGGGCCAATGTGCATTTAAATATAAAAACTCTTAAGCGTCTGTGTTACACAGGCACAGGGATATTTTGTTAAGCTGGCAACTTGCAAGTTACAGCCACACACACATGCGTTCATTCATTTTGTTTGAAAAAAAAAAATAAATAATAAATATTTTTCCAAGTCATCTATAATAATTTTGTTTTCTTTTTTTAATATTCTCTTCCTTTTTTGTGTTTGAGTAGATTTGAATTTTAAAATTTTATCGATGACTATTTTGCCTGCACAAGTAGCTAATGTCTTGTTAATTTTAAAGGTACACGCATCAGCCGGGTATTTCAATTTAAATATAAATTGAAATTTATTTCTGTTTGTTTGTTTGTACAATTTTCTTTTAAAATGAGTAATCACTTTAGCGTTAGTCTTTTGTGCCAGTCAGTTAAAGACAGGTGCTAACTGGGCCCAAATCGATCAAATAAAAAAATAAATAAAACAGAAGTTAACAAAAGGAAAAAAAAATTTTTGCTACTTCCTAACCGCATAACCATAATGATGATCATCAGCACATCTTAACTTTTAAATCATATTTTTAGCATATCTTTTCGCCAGCACCGTTTGCATGCAGATTTAATTTTAAAAATCATAAACTTCAAAGAGTAATTTCGGCTTTCCTTAAAAAAAAAAATTTAAGTTTAAAATTGAAGCAAATCTAGAGGAAATTGGTCTATTTATAGAGGCCATGAGGCTCTATGAGAAATTACATAAAACGCTTCTTACCCATCATTGTAGACTTAACTATCGCATGAGTAAAATCGGTGTGGTACAAGACAACTTCTGTCGTTTCTGTAAGGAAGACCGGGAAACATCGGAGCCTATGCCCAGACGCAGAATGAGCTGCTTAGGCGGTGGGACATGGGTCCCATTAGAGATAGTCATGATTACTCCCAGGAGACAGAATCATGACTAATCTTACAACAATTACGAGATTCGTAAAGAGTCTCTGATTATAAATAGCAACTGGGGAATAGATCTTAAAGGTCGCTTTGCGATTATAGCCCATTTATTTACATATTAAATTAGATTTTTTAAGGATTTCAGAGGATGTATGACTCTTAAATCTGTAAAATATTGCATCTGTAACAGTCATATAGAAAAAGTAAAATTAAAACTTTTTTTATTTTCTAAAGCAACTACTTGACCTGAGCAATTTCCTTTGCATCCCAAAAAGGAATAATTCTCCAGTATTTTTCGAGATTATTAAGGGTTTTCCTTGGGAATAATTCTTTTAGCTTGACTTTTCTAGCCCATTATTTGTTCTATAAAAAATTATAAAGTTAGTGTAGGTATTTCTGGGATACACAAGCATACTTGAAATGGCTTGCAAGCACTTTCAAGTAAAGCGTGATCCATTTCGAGGTTCCCTACTTTTTTAAAGAAAAAAAAAACAGAAAATTCAAATTTAATGGAGAATGTTTATTATCATTTGAAAAAACATTCTTTGGCATTTAATTTTTGAAGATTATGTCTATCAAATGTTGGCCGTTGCTACGTCGAAGATGGTCCATCTGTTGAATCCAATTTTCGATGACTCGTTCGAGCATTTCGACTGGTAAATGGCGAATGGCACGCGTGATGTTTTCCTCCAAGGCCTGAATCGAAGGGGGTTTGTTCGCATAAACTTTAGACTTTACATATTCCCACAGAAAAAAGTCTTGGTGGCCAATCGACCGGCTCAAAACGTGAAATTATGTGCTCACCGAAATGTTCTCTCAATAAATCCATTGATTGATGTGATGTGTGGAAAGTGGCGCCGTCTTGCTAAAACCAAATGTCGTCGAGATCACGAGCTTCAATTTCAGGCATCCAGTAGTCGGTTATCATGGCACGATAACGGTCGCCATTGACGGTTACGGTCTTCGTGTACACTTTCAATTACGGCCGCTATATTTTCTTCACAACGTGCTGGATGTGGTCTATTCGGTCGAATATTATCCAATAAGGAATGCTGGGTCTCAAAATGGGTGATGGTGTTGCGAATAGTACGCTCAGTAGGCCAATTATGTTGACCATAAGTTGAGCGATGTGCACGAAACACATTCCTCACAGAACGTGAATTTTCGTAATAAAGTAAACGTTGTTCAGGCGTAAGTCTTTCCATTATGAAATGCCAAACAAAAATAACATGACGGCATGACATGACTCACACGTGATCTGTCAAAAAAAGGCTATTGAAAAAAGTATCTCTACTTGAATCACCCAGTATAAAATATTACACATGTTTGTAAAATAATGTGTCTTCTTCTAATATGCTTGGGCTACCCTTCAAATGACACGATTTAATGGCTTTAATTTTAACTTTCAATTTATGAGAGATGTTACTCCAAAAAAAATGGTTTACCCATGGGTAAATTACGAGTTTGAGCTCCTGGGCTTTAATTTATTTTACTTCCACATTTAATATTTTTATAAGGCAGCTCTAAGATGCCAAATTTTATATTTATAATGGAAGTCTCAGTAAATGTGCAGTTTTTAATGTTTTAACAAAAGCTTAAATTTTTCCAGAAAGTTGTAATTTTTTTATGGACTTTTAAAGAAAATATAATCCGATTAAATATTAAATAAATTATCTGTACCGGCAATTCACTTAGTGGGTAAGGCAGCAAAGTGAAGTCAAGGCCAATTTTTTTTTATAAAAGCCAGCTTCTCCAGTTCTTATTTGAATGCTAATGAAATCTATGAGAATTAAATGCATCCACAAACAAACAAGTCAGGCCTTACTTGTTTTGAAGATGAGCTCAACATTGAGGTGACTGTGAACGTCATTTGTTACAGAAACATAATAAAAGAAGTCTTGTGGCCTAGATCTGCGCAACAAATGGCGCCATCAGCCACTCAACTAATGAGAGAATCGATTTATTGCAGCATGAAATGCAAAAGTGCACTATCGCTGAGATACAATTAACTTGGTGATATGTTTGTCAAAAAATTGTGTCAAACCATGGCTACAAAGGGGAGTTCAGAGATTCCAAAACT
Organism: Thelaira solivaga; assembly: GCA_947397855.1. Classification (NCBI taxonomy): domain Eukaryota; kingdom Metazoa; phylum Arthropoda; class Insecta; order Diptera; family Tachinidae; genus Thelaira; species Thelaira solivaga. Next base: position 63,985,006 of record OX377613.1, read on the forward strand.
GTATATTGCATATGCAGAATTATTACCAGAATTCAGTGAAAAAATTATTTACTTCAAGTTTTACTATTTAAAATGAGCAAAAAACTGTTTTATTTAGAGGTCTGTTTCACATTTCAAATATTTTGCATACAATTTGAAATCGTCATATTGTGGTCGATTTGGTAAATTTTTTTTTTGTGCAGTTGCTGCAGTCAAGATCACTTTTACTACGGACTTAACTTGCACTTAACTTGTTTTGTTAAGGTTTTATTTTATTATTTGTTTTTCTTTTTATTTGTGCTTGTGCATCTCATGTTGCTTTAAAAAGTGAGTTCACTTCTTACACAAAATACTTTTTAATGATGTTTGCCACAATTTGTTAACCACATTTTGCATTAAATTGTATAAATTGTTCATCGGTTTTTTTTTTGTTTGTAAATTTAGTTATAATTTAAACAATAATTCAGGAATAAAACAAATACACACAGTGGAAACTACACTAAGCTGACAGCTACATAATCAGGTGCTAGAGTAAGGCTAGCGTGGTAACCCCTTAGACCAGTGGATAGTCAATCTAAGGGTAGCTGTTTAGATTCCTGTAGTGCGATTCACTAACAAACATTCATATAGAGAAAACAAGTATAACGATATTTTAACGAATTCGCTATTTCCCACAAAAATATTTGAAGTTTGCGAGGAAGTTAACATAACGAATATTTCTGTCGGAAATTTACTGAATACTGAATTCGATAAAATATCGTTATATTTACTTGTTTTTGCGATACGAATGTTTGTAATAAAAGTTACTGAATTGCACTACTGATAAGGTGCTAGATATTTGGTTATATAAAAGCTTAAAAGACCCTTTGGTTAGCGTTACATATGGCCTTAAAACAAAAAGGACACCCAATTATTAGGCAAATTTGTATTTTGCAAATATGCGTGAACGTCTTTTTTAGCAGATCACAAAATTCTTAACAAAAATCTGGCAACTTTAACTTTATGGGGTCAATTGTTCATGTGTTTGTTGTTTAAGCAAATATGCAAGGCGATGTTTGCTCAAGGTATTTTTAGTGCAAATGTGTTCATTCAGCATTTTGTACTCATTAGCATCGTTTGCCCTGCTTACAAGTATGACATTTCCATGCAACTAAAGCCTTGACCAACCAATAGAAATTGTTTTTTAAAGGCCGCTTTGAAACATTTCATTGTAATCAATAATTGATTTAATCCAATTTTTTTTTTGTTTTTTTTGTTTTTATTTGTCAAGCCTTGAGTGTTTTTAGTGGTTTTGTAATACTTTTTGTGTGAAATGATATAGCAAAAACTAAAGAGAATATTCAGCCACTATTTGCTGGCTTTTTTTATGTTTATTAATTTGCGACACACCCGTTGTCTTTTAAAAGAAAAGAAAAGAAAAGATGAAATTAATTTAACAAAGAGCAGTTGGTTAGTTGCATGTAAAACGCAATTTGTACATCAAAAGGTGCAAATTTGTTTGCTTAAAAAAGCAAGTGTCAAGTGGCATGAAGATTTATTAAAAAAAAATTAATTGGGTAACCTCATTTACCAAAGTTTGATTGGTTACAAACTAACTGACTCGCTTAACAGCCGTTACAAAATGTAAAGGCAGGCAATAACTTGCTTCTCGATTTTAAGGAAATATGGCTTATTAACCCATTAGAGGCCAAATGAAAAGCGATTGTAGTTGTTTGAAATCAACTTGATTTATTAATAAAAATTAGTTAGAAAAATTTGTTTTTCGAGCAGTAATGATGGTCTACTCAATTGAGTCCCCTGTAGTGCGATTAAGTAACTTTTATTAGAAAGATTCGTATCGAAAAACCAAGTATAACGATATTTTATCGAATTCGGTATTCAGTAACTTTCCGACAAAAATATTAGAATTTTGTGACAAAGTTAACAGCACATAAATAATCATCGCAAATAAAAATTTCTCTCGTAACGAATATTTTTGTCGAATTCGATAAAATATTGTTATACTTCTTTTTTCGATACGATACATTTGTGTGAAAATTTTCGAAACATGGTTTCACAACACATTTTTTAGAACTTAATTGTTTTTCTACTTAGACCGGAGAATATCCACTTCGATTTAAAAAGATACCATCAGATACCGATGCCGCTTAGCCTAAATAATAACGCGCGATGTGATGACGAAACATTACCTGGTCCCTGTGATTATCGTTAGTCAACAAAATAACAAGATAACGCTTGGCAACAACTTTTTGCTTAGACATCTTAAACAGCTTTACTTGATTGAATATGGTGACTCATTATTTCTCAAAAAAAAATTAAAAATAGTCCAAAGTAGCTTCCGAGTAATTGGGCGGAAGATTATAAATCTAGATAGTCTTCCCTTTAAAATGTTATATGGACCATCTGGCAATCTTCTATCATTCGTCCGGCAGTCACTCAAGTCCCTAAAAGCAACATTTTTAAAAAATATTTAAAAATAGTCCAAAGCATCTTCTGAGTATTTGGGTAGTAGACTACAAATCTAGAGAGCCTCCTCTTTAAAATGATATGTGCCCCATTCCACAATCTAAAGTGGTTCTTTGGGAAGTTGCTAAAATCACTTAGAGCAATAGCACTGGGGTATATGAAAATTTCAAAATAAGCCAAAGTAACTTCCGAACGAACCATAGAAGACAGCGAGATTGGTCATATACCATCTTAATTTGTAATCTACTCAGATGTTACTTTGGACTTTTTTAAAAAAAAATTTTTAAATTTCCATATATGCCAGAGCTGTTGCTTTAAGGGGTTTTTACAATTCCCCACATTGCCGAGGTACCATTCCGTAGGAAAATTACCAAAATCAAAAAGGAATTTAATCTGTAGGCTCTAAGCTTTCTGCAAGTGTTTTAACATTTTCCGAAAACTTCCTAGTTTTCATTTTATAATGCAAAACGGAAACTGCCAAAATCCTTGAAAGCAACAGGACTGGGGTATATGGAATTAAAAAAAAAAATTTTAAATAGATTAAAGAAACTTCTGAGTATTTGGGTAGTAGATTACAAATCTAAACGACTTACCCTTTAAAATGATTTGAGTCCCATCCCGTAATTTTTGGGAGAAGTCAAAGCATTTATGCATATTTACTAAAAAACATATTTAGAAATATTTAATGACGTAAGACGTATTTGATAAATATGCCATAAATACTGAAAAGATATTTAGAAATACTAAAAAACGTAATGGGTTACGTTAAATCATATTTAACTTAGATTTATCTTCACTCACTTGAATTATATTGACGCAGTAGCGAGTTAAATGCTACCAAATAAATAATTAAAGAGTTAGAGGGTTGAAAGGTTTTAAAAAAATATTCCTCACAGTGTTTTACATAAGTTTTTTTTAAATTTTCTAAAAATAAAGTAAAAGATTTGCATAAGAAGCTACGCTAATTCACAATTAGTCAGACATTAATTGTGAATTAGCAGAGGGAGACAATTTAAGCCTCATTTTGTCAAGGAGCCAGATGTAAAGTTTCAAAATGGCAATACAGGTATAAGGTTTTTTTTTGTTTCTACTACTACATTCAGTTGTCAAAATCTTGTTAGCTTTTTTTTTTTTTTTTTTTGGTGTAGGTTTTTAAAATTTTAAATTTCTTTTCTGTCTGCAATATCTTGGAAAAAAAGTCAATTTTGAAACAAGGTAGGTAAGACTTTTAGGACTTTGAATTTTTTCCCACACAATTGAAACAAGCCGCTTTCAAGTTAGAAACATTCATATCGTGTGACTTCCTACATTTAAATGAAAGCGGTAGATTTTTGAATCAAAAGCCAATTTGAAAAACATAAAGGGTAGATTTAAGATTAGAGCTCAAAGACATTTAAACTAAAATTATTTGAAAGTTTTTGAACAAAGTGTATGTCACTTTATGTGAGCGTGCAGTAGTCGTCACAATTTCTACAGGGTTTTTAATATTTTCTTTTAAAATTCTTTTTCTTACAAATTCTTATGTGTAACCACTCAAACTCAATCAAGAATGAAGAATTATCGCCAATAAGAAATTTTATAATTTTTTTTTTTTTTTTTTTCATTAAACAAAATAAAATTTGTATGCAAACGAACGTCGCTGATTATAGAAATTGCTGCTGGGCTTAGATTGAGCTAATAAAACAAAACTGAAAAAATAACAACAACAAATAATTACACTAACTGAAAACAACCACAGAAACTGGATCAGCCAGGGAATACTCGTACCTTTTGGTTAGTGTTAAGAATTTTTTTTTTAAAGCGATTTATAGCAAATGAAATAAGAGATTGAAAATTGCAGTAAAAGAAAAAATGTTGAAGGAAAATTATTTTGCAAAAACTAAAACAAAAACAAAAACAGAGATGTTAATTTTGTAGCATTACAAACGAGTAGTAGTCACTGCCAGTGAGCGCTCAGTGGTTAGATGTTAGATGTCTGCCTCGTCAAGTTTCCACATCTAAAACGAATTATAAAATAATAAATCATGGTTGTTGTGTTGTTGGCCTTAGGAAAAAAAAATCTATTCATTTAACAAAGAAATACACGACATACACGACAAAGTCTTATGACAAGACACATTACACTCACTCACACAAACTGCAGTTAATATGCATACCAGTCAATATTTACAAATATTAAACACACATTCAGGCATAGCTGAGCTTTCCTTAAATGTGAAATTCATAAATATTTACGAGAGTTTTGTTTGATGTAAAACGTTTACCAATTGCTAATGCAAATAGCAAAACTTTTACTTGCAAAATAGGGTGTCTCATTTCATGCTGAAATAAATCGATTGTTTCAAAAGCTAAAACCACATGCTGTCCAGTTGAGGTCACAGGAATTGCATTCTCATATTCGTGTTATCAATGTCATTTGCAGTCTTTAAAAAAAAAAAATTAGGTCTAAACAAAATCCTTAGCACACAGTTGCTCGTTGTAAGTGCATTTATTGCTTATGAACTGTATGAGGGTTGTCTGAGTCCCCAAATTCGAAGCCACTTAAATGGAAATGATTTTTTTTATTCGAAAAATTTGCATTGACTTCACTTTTCTAATTCGAATAAACATGTGAGACAGCTGTCAAACTTCAGAGTTGCCACTTGCAAAAAAAAAATTTATGATTCACAATATTTCCATTTTTAATTTTTTTTTTTTTTTTTTAATTGCATAAAAAAAAATATTGAAACCTCTAGTGTTAAACCAGACATTTAGGCTAAATAAAAAAATTACTAATAATGAACACACTTTTATTGAATATTAAAAGGAAATGAAAAATACGAGTTTAATTTGTTTTAAATAATTATTTTGTGAAATTTATTTTTTTTCTGAAACCTATATTTGATTTTGCCCACTAATTTGCTTTTTTATTTTAATTTAATTTTGCTCTTTTTAATATTCACTAGTACTGCTAAAAGGTTTGTTTTGCCTTCATTCTTGTCTCATTGTTTTAGGTATTATATTCGTTATAGCTTGTAACTTGTAAATCTTTTTTGATTTTCTTGAAAAGAAAATGCCTTAATGCACGTAATATTGTAGTTTTCTTCTTTTGTTTGTTAAATTGGTTACTAAAAAATAAAAATAAAAAAAGAAAACAAATATGCGTGCACCCGGTCAAGTCATACGTTAGTCATATGTGCAGACATATTTTTGGGAAGTATTCCTTGTGTTTACCTTCCTCTAATTTTTTTTTTTAATTTGTAATTTTTCTCACTTTTTTATCCTAGAAAAATTTCCAGTTTTTATGAATTTATTTTTAACAAAATTTTTAACTAGAAAACATTCACAATTAACTGCTAGGCTCCCTATTTCGATGCGAAGCGAAGGCGGAAGAAAACCAGTCACTTATTTTCAACTGAAAACAAGACTCACTAACTTTTGACTTATCGTTCGCTTGGCCTTATGTTGTTTACCGCAACCTTCTTAATATACCATGTTGTCACAACAACAGTTTCAAAAATTAATCGCCAGTTTCTGCGGTAAACTAGAAATGTTCTTTAAAAAACACTGCATGATACACTACTTAAACTCTTAATGAAAGAGAGCAGAACAAATTGTAAACAAAAAAGCTTAAAAAATTTATTTTTTAATTAAAAAGAAAATTTCATATTGATTGTTAAAAAATCAATATTGAAAGATAGAAAAAAAAATTTTTTATTTCTAATTTTAGTGGTTTCTGTGCGTTTCGTGTTAATTTTATAAGAAACAATAGCCAAGTGACAACAAGAAAACAAGTAAGTGATTTTGGCATTTGTATTCGTACAAAGAGAAAGAATATTTTTAAGTGAGCCGCAATTTCATATAGAAATTGTTCGATCTTCTTTTCTTGTAAAAATTTTTTAGGGAGCCGCAAATCAGCTGCTTGCTGTCTGAAGTCGAAGCGAACGTTAATTTTCTTTAAGGGAGCCTGGCCGTAAATTTTGAATTTAAAAAAGTTAAAATTTATTAGTCACTTCAATTACAGTGTTCAGCTTTTTAATTTTATTAAATGAAATTAGTGGGGTTGACTTCCCCAATTGTTAAGTTTTAGATGTAAACCTTTACAAGGTACCAAACAACTAAACAGCATCTCACATATTTCTAGAGAATTGTTCTGCATACACCTCATTAATTCTAGAATTTTTTTTTTTTTGTAACTCACATGCGTATGCCTGAATGGCTTATTTCATACAGTACGTAAAGGTTGTTATTGTGTTATTTTTTGTTGTTGCAGCATGATTTACCCGCTAAACAATTTTTTATTTTTGCAAAACGCTTATGCCTACAGTGAAAGCAAAAATTTAATGTCTGTTCAAAATAAAATGTTTCATTCAAAATAATATTTTTAGATTTATATAATTATTTATTTAGATTTTTTTTTTATATATAAAAAATTATATTACTATAAGAATATTTCTTACTTCAACAAAAAAAAAATCAAACAAAAACAAACAAAACAAATTATTATTATTAATTAATATTTATAATTTTCCTGACGCAGCTTTCCACAGGATAGCGAAATATTGAAAATAATAAATAATTTTATAAAATACAAGACTAAAGCTCAATAATCATTAATTAATAATAATAAATTATTTTCAGCTTAAAAAATTTAGTGGTTTTAATTACAGAGAAAATGATCAAACAAACAAATAAATTATTGGGTGGTATTATTGATTTTGCACGGAAAGTAAAAATTTAGAGAAAAGAAATATTCAAATTGTTATTATTCTGAATTGTTGCATTTAATTGTGAATAAAAAAAGTAGTCTATTGTGAATGAATTGTGTTAATGTTTCAGCTGTTAGTGATAGGGAAAAAACTTGAATTTTTTTAACATGAAAACAAATTTTAAATAAACAAAAAGAAAATTAATTTTCAATAAATAAAACGGAATTAATTTTAAGAAAAATAAAACAAATTAAACTAAAACAATAAATTCGCTTCCAAAATAAAGCAAAATCAAAATTTTAAAGATCTTAAAATGGATCACAGAGTAGTTATGAGGCGCAGAATTTTTCAATTCCGAATAAAATATTCGGTTTCGGAATGCAGAACAGCACTGAATATAAATGATTTTGTTTTGAATATCATTTTGTGAATATTTCGGACAAGAAAATTCGCTCAGCTTCTTGGCTTGTCTGTAGAGAACACTCAGGGTCTAGACAGCAAGCGAACCTGCTCCTCCCAGATTAGTACTACGTTACCTAATAGTTCATGCCCTAAGCCAGAAATCGCGTTACAGAATCAACATAGTATGTGGTTATTTTGACACCATCCCGTTGTCAATTTAGTTGACAACCAGTGCTTTCTATTTTTTAACAAGTCTGTACAAATTAAAAATGGTTGGTTGTCAACGTAGAAAAAAAGCTACAAATATACTTTTCTGACAGCGCAAGTTGTCGAATTAACAAGGTATGCTGTCATTTTTTTTAACAAACCTGTTGTTATTTTATTAACAAACATTGTCAATTCGATACCAGTATGGTGTCATTTTGATATCAAATGGTATCGATTCAGCATCGACATGGTGTTATTTCGACAGCAGTATGGTGTCAATTTGATACCATTCCTTGTCCATTTTCCAACACTATAATGTCAATAATTAGTTGTTAGTCAAAAGTGAACACAAACGTGGTCACTACACTATTTGCTGTCATTTTGACAATGGATGGTGTCATTTTTTTCTCTGGGTGTAAGGGCACGCAGATTAATTTTTATATATCGATGAGAGTTGCTTCATCATGAGCTTAAGATTTTGGCTTCTGTTCGTAATGTTGTGTGCCTTCATGCCTAGAAAAAATATTATGTAGGGAGGGCTGTAATAGGCTCTCATTTAAATGATAAAAAATTTTTCTAAATGGAATTTTTACTTTCTGATTCAAAGCAAATAAGCTTTTAGCCAAATGTGTTTTATGAAAGCGCACAGTGTGAAACTGTAATGCCTGACAGAATACCGTTCAGGGTACAGTTTTATAATTCACTGTGTTTACTTGCTTATGTGTGCTTGTTGGTAACTGAAAATTATGCTTGTAATAATGATGATCATCAGAAAAAATAAAAGAGAAAAAGGAAAGAAGACTACAAAATGCTTATAAAGCTTTGTTGTTATTCCCTTTCCCGGTTTGAGATTTATTTCTTTATTTTGTACTGAAAACAACTTCAACAGCAACACAAACTGACTGTCATGTTTATACGCACAGCCACACACACACACGCACTCAACCAACTAAATACGCTTACGGATGTGAACTACGAACATACCAAAATTTGATATTACCTTTTTGAAGATGCTTAACAAGATTTCGATGTCGTATATTAAAAATAAAAATAAAATAAATGTGTTTGCACATACACACACACCTGCATATAAAAAACAAATAAATATTTTATTCATAAAAAAATAATATAAATATTTTTTTATATCCTTTTTTTGTTCTCTTGTAGAGAGAGAGGAGGCTTATTGTAAATGTGGCAAATATTTATGCGTGCACATTCGTAAATGCACATGCATAATTTATTTTATAACTGCTAAAAATAATAATAAAACAGAACATTGAAACCAAAACCAAAACCAAAACCCAAGCCCAAACCAGCCAACAGATCAACCATCATCTAAAGCAGCCAACGTATAAGAAGGAAATGCATTTTGTACTCTTGCAAGTGCCACCATATTGTAATTATGCATTTACACACTTATACAAACATATGCTTACACATGGGCTCGCTTTACCATGTCATGGGCTCCTTTTTTTAGTTTTTTAAAAAAATAAAATACAAAATTTGTTTTTTTTTTTTTTGTTTTTGTGTACAACGACACAGTTAACAAGTCTTTTGAGAGCAATTAAAATTTTCTTCTTCAGAAATACTTACACAAGACATTCTTTTTTATAATTTTTATTTTCTTTTTTGTTAAAACTTTTTATGTCAACAAAATCTTATTGATTTTATTGCAAAATTTCTCTAAAAGTTAATAAATTTTTACATCTTTAATGTATTTTTTAACTGTAAAAAAAATTATTGTGGATTAGCTGTCCTTATTTTAATTTTATTTCGTTGTATCTAATAGTTATCGGTTCATTAATATTAAAAAAAGCAAAAAGTACCATTAAAATTAATAAAAAGTGTTATTTTTTCCCTTTAAAGGTTTTTACTTTGCTCATACTTTTGGGCTCGTTAATAATAAAATATCAAAAAGTACCATTAAAATTAATAAAAAGTACCATTTTGTCTCCTTAATAAGTTTTACTTTGCTGAGGAGCATTTGAGCTTAGTCTCGGAAATCTAAATTCGTTAATAATAAAAAAAGTACCATTAAAATTAATAAAAAGTACCATTAAAATTAATAAAAAGTACCATTTTGTCTCCTTAATAATTTTTACTTTGCTCAGGAGCGTTTGAGCTTAGTCTCGGAGATCTAAATTCATTAATAATAAAAAAAGTACCATTAAAATTAATAAAAAGTATCATTTTGTTTCCTTAATAATTTTTACTTTTCTCAAAAGCTTTTTAGCACAGTCTCGTTATTCTAAGATTGTTAATATAAAAAAGCCAAAAGTACCATTCAAAACATAAAAAAAACTTTCCAAAGTGTCCCTTTTACGGTTTCTTATTTCGTACAGTACCGTACAATTATGGGTTTACTTATAACATAAAAAATACCTTTAAAATTGTTTAAATATAAAGTACCCATCAAATTTCTTCCTTTTGGTACTTTTTTTTTACAATTAATTTTTACATGCTGCCTCAATATACATAAAGGTACATTAAAGCTAAAAAAAAAGTACCAAATACTTATTCGCTTATTTTTTTCAGTAGAATATTTTGTAGTTTGAATTCAATCACAATAATTGTTTCCAATAAAATGAAAAAAAAAACACGCCAGCAAACTGGGACTGCCCTTCAATGAAAACTGCCGTAGCTGCCGGTCACCTAATAGTAAGGAGACGGTCTTACACCTTTTTTGCTAGTGCCCAGCTCTTATGGCTTCGGGACACAAATTACTCGGGGCACATCTGATGGACAAATTACCTGAGATATCGGCACTAAGATTAGGGGACCTTCTCAGATACCTTAATGTTACGGCTACATAGTCTTGGCGAGTAGGTGGTTCAAACAGAATCTTTCGATTCTAGTTGAAGGCCGCCACGTAAACCAACAAAACTGCATAAAATAGTTATAATTTTTAGCCTGCCGATTAAGGAAACACTAAAGCAGCTAGAAAGAAAACTACTGTAACCATCAGACTTTAGTTAATCGAAAACGTATACAAACGCTCTGAAAAATGTTTCAGCAGATGAATAAAAAGATGCCTAAAAAATGTCTAGTACTTATTTCTTCTCTTTCTCTATCTGAAATTAATATTTTTACAAAATCATTTTTTGTTTTAAGTTTCCAATTTAATTTCTTTTCTAATTCAATTAGAATTTTTTAAATAACTGACAAGCATTTAATACTAAATTAAATTCTTATGCTGTTTATGCTAATTTAATAATTTATTTTTTCATTTTATTATTATGGCGAATGTGTGTTTTGAAAAAATTTTCCCACTCATTTGCTTAACAAAAAATTAAGTTTGATTGTTTGTGCTCCTAATGTATTCCAACAAATTTAATAAATTATAATAAACGAAAGAAGCTCAAAATTTGTATAAAAATGCATAAAAGGAAAATTGTTTAACTACAGGTTACCCAGTTAGAGCAATAACAACAGCAACAACTGGCTGTTGACTGCAACGGCAAAGCAACAGCCATGAATGTTGACAGAAGTCATCATAATCATATGGAGTTATGCTAATTTATGTGAAATAAAATTTAAAAAAAAAAGCAAAATGAAGGAAAACAAAAAATTAAACGACCAAAAAAAAAAAATAACAAAAAGCAGAAGCCAATTTTGAATGACAAACAGCGGAATGACATTTGTAAAAAAAATGCAATTTTAAAATTGAATTTCCTGCTTGCAAATTATACAAAAATAGTTAACAACACTTGAGAAATAAATGCACACAAAGAGTGCTGTTTAAGATTCTTATTTATAAAACTTTTTCATTGTATACTAATTTTATGGAATAAGAAAAATTGAAATTATTCCCAGACACTTTCGGAAAAATCCCTTTTTCCTCATCGGCAGCATTTGTGTCAACAACTAGGGGATACTGTTTCAAGTATTTAAACAGAACAACTGTGAAAATGGAATACGAGAATTTTTCATAATCACAATTTTTCCTTAAAAATTTTCAAAGGTGTTTGAATATTTTGGGGTAAAATATTATAAATTTTATAGATGCAGTTGATGTATTATTTACTTCAATATAAATTTGAACTTCAATATAAAATTTGGTAATATTTTACACCAAAATATTCATGGTCCTTCGAACCTAAAGGTTTAATTAATTCTTATCAAATTTTATATTGAAGTTAAAATTTATATTGAAGTAAATAAATATTGTTATATCAACGCAACTTTAATACATCAACTGCATCTATAAAATTTATAATGTTTTACCCCAAAATATTCAGTGTTATTATCCTGCTTGAAATGCTGACCAATTGTTCCCAAATTGTCCCCTGATTAATGAAAAATACACTGGAGCTAAAGCAATATACCGTGACTTGTTAAAAGAGAACTTATCACGGAAATAATACCAATTTCTGTACATCTTAGACTTGTAATTTTGGGACTGGCAACGTTTTAGTCACATTTGCTGTTCAACAAGTTTTCCAGCATCAAATGCAAGACAATAAAGGGCACTGATCTAATACTGACTAACAACCAGCCAGTTTAGACTAGCTCTAGAAAATGTCACGAAGTATGTCAATAGCGACAATTAATCCCCTCCTAAGACATTGCAATGTTAAAGTGACATGAAAAAGATAAAAGGACAAGTTCAGTGACAGTCCAGGTATCGCTAAGAAGTATCAGGAACGGTATTTTTGATCACTACCGGAGAAGGGCGGATACCAGATGGCAGAGTCTAGAAACGTGGAGGTTGTATGTCAATTATGGCCCTGCTATGATGGTAAACGCTCTGCTCAGCTAGTCAGCAGGAATAGAAGGGATATTTTCATACTGATAACTGTGATAACTTGTCACTGGTTGACCGACAAGCACGCCAGCTGTTGGGGATATAGTCTTGGCGAGTAGGTGGCTCAAAATAAAATCTTGCGATTCTAATTGAGGGCTGTTAGGCAGCCATGTAAGATAAACAACCATTGACATGTTTTGTGACTAGTTCCTTTTCCCTTAAGGTAGTGACATTTTAAAATTATTATTAATAAAATTAAAATAAATTTTTTTACAGATTTTTTAATAGTTTCTAGTAGCTCATGAATATTTTCTTCATAATTTTAAATTCTATTGCTTGCTAAAAATTATTAGCAGTTAGTCGATATGCTACGGTCACATTACACAAACACGAACCACAACTTTTTATAGTCTAACATGAATTTTATTACAGAAAATTAATTTAAATAATAAAATGATGCAAGTATGTTATATTTTAATACAAAATTCAACTAATTTCTTCAAAATATATAAACGTTGTCATAGTGATTATGCTTATTTCGACATATATTTGTTTAATGTGACCGTAGCTTTAGACTCACAAAAAATATATTTTGTTTTATTATAAAAATATTTTTTTAACCCCTAAATACTTAACTTATGAATAATAAAATTCCAGCCCTTGTCCAGTATTTATTGCAAATTAATTAGACCACAAATTATGGGATGTTTTTGAAGCAAAAAAAAAAAAAAAAAAAAAAAACATAAAATCATCTTTATTAAAAATCGATTAAGTTGATTGATATTCAGTTTTTGATGTTCAATTAACGTAAAAATTTTTAAGGCCTTTAGTAATAAGGCCTTCTAAGATATTCCATAAGACTCGATAATCATTTTAGTTTGTTTTACTATCCCCTATCAGGGAACACTACCTGTAGGAATGGTCAGGGGTTGGAATACAACTGATTGTATTTTTTTTTCTACTTGACTACTTCCTTCCTGACTTACCTTTTATACAGGTATCACAAAGGCACCATATCAACGGATCCAAATGATCCCACTTCTGTTGTTCTTATAAGAGCCCTTCGTGCAACCTTTCAATACTTTGAAAACTGCTTCTGCTAAGTTTTTTAATTGATTTTTAGAAAAGTTCAGAACAACTCTACAAAAAATTAATAACTTATGTGACCATAAGATAAGGGTACATAAACTTGTTTGTTTAAAGGCTTTACACTTCCTTAAAGCTTTTTGATCTTTGAATTATAACACTATAAAATAAGCGATCAAGAATGGGCAAAAACAATTTTTTTAAATAAATAAAGAATACGAACATACTTTTTTTAAAGCATAAGGCGATTACATGTTTAAAGTGTCAACACAATGAGGAATACTTGCACACTCTACAATTGAATAACTAGAGGTGGTAAGTGGATGGGGAATTTTTTTTTTTAAATTTTTCTAATCTTAATATTAATTTCTACTACTTGCTATTAATGATAAGAAGCCTGCATATAATCCGGCTGTTAAAATATGACTTCCATTGTGCTTGCTAACGAAGGCCTGCAGACCGAACAAAAACATCTACTACATAAATATATTTTATTTTGCTGTTTGTTTGTTAGCTTTACAAATTTTTATTTTACAGTAGAATTTTTTTTTAAATTTAGCCAAAGAAGATCGCCACGCCCACTTTTTAATAAAACAATTTAGATGGGTTCTTTAATAATTAAAGTTTTATTTTATCTAAAAGCTTTTAAAACTCTCTTTACATTTGAAGTTTAAATCTGAATTAACGCCCACTTTTGAATAAAACAATTTAAATAGATCTTTCAATAAATAAAATCGTATTTTTAAACGGATTTTTACTACAATTTGTCACATACCTGCTTTATACTTCAAAAAAGAAATAAAAAGTAGGTGTGATTGGTACTTTTGCGCCTCCTTTTTTTTCACAAAATAATTGAAATTAATTTTTCAATTATTGAAATCTTATTTTTCAAAGGATTTCTTTCAAATTTGAGACAGAGAGTCTCTGTACTGTCCATAAAGAAGGTTATCTTATACTTTGGACTGTCTAGGCTCACTTTTACTCCTGCTTTTTCACATAATAATTGAACTTAACTTTTGAAATATTAAAATTCAATTTTTCAAATAAGTTTTTCGATATATATGGAGCGAAGAAAGAAGCAAAAGTCTAGTAAAGCTGTGATCGGTTATAATATCGCGAGTAAAAGGCTTAAATGCTTTTTCTAATACTTTATATCATGTGAAAAACAAAAGGCTTGTGGGAAAAAAGCCTGTTCAAATACTCTCTTTTTTATGATGGTAAACCACAAGCATACCTACATAATTATTTATTTAAATATGTACGTACGAGTGTGCTTTTTATTATTTATAAAATGACATTAACATGTCATGACAATTTCATGTCAAATTTATGTTATATTTCATAGTTACATGTTTAGGTGCATGTGCATCTGCAGTTGCATTTAAATTGCGTTTCATTCAAAAGTTCACATATAGAAATAAATGCATAAATGCTGCATTTACTTAAAATCCAATTAAATTTCAATTTGCCTGAGCTAAACTACAGCAGAAGTTTATTTGTAGAAAATATTGTCTTGCATTGGCACTAAATAAGTTTATGTGTAAGTAACCATCTGTCTATGAATTAGTTATTTAACAAATACCAATTCATTTTAGTGAAGATGTTTGATATTCCAATACCAAAATCGAAAATCTTTAAAAAAAAAATAAGGGTGTACGATTGTAAAAGAAAAATCCATTTTAAGTGTAATGCAGTTTGTTTCCCCAGCTCCAGTATGATTCAGTCAACCCAGGGTCTTACCAAACGTCTGCTTATTTTTCTTTTCATAGCAAGTTTATTTGGTCTTTACACTTTTTTCTAATTATGATTGGCAAATGATATCTTCTAAATTGTGACCGGGATTCCTTATGCAACTTTTGAATCTATTTAAGGCATTTTTCATGACATCCTGCAACATCTCAGGCTGAATTTCTTCAATTTTGTGGAGGCAATGATGTTTCATGGATTAATTGAGAATTCTCTGTTCCTTAAAATTTCATTCCTTCAATTTAAGCCAGACAGCCTTAGGATTGTACTCAACTAATTTTCAGGATCTCTCGGTAGCAATTTTTTGACTAATTGAATTTTGTACGGTAACATTTTCAAATCAGTTTTCAAAGTTCACCTTAAACAACATGCAGGAATATGTAACTGGGAACCATATCCCCGAATTAATGTTTGTGGAGACTCCTGGCCTACTCTTGCTCACCAGAACGAGACATCCTTTGTGTTTCAGAACAAGGTTTGTCTACTGATGTAACGTTCTGTCGACAATTCGCATGTAAATGATAAATTGTGGTTTTGTGAGACATTGGACGATTGACGCAATTTCCACTGAGTGGCAATAATAGGTCTGAATATGAGTGTCGTTGTCGTAACGAAAACAGTGATAAGTGACAATGCCGGTCATATAACTTACATTTGCTTGTTGTAAATTCGACTGCGATAGCGACACTCGTAGTTAGGCCCAATAAAACGATGGTTTTCAATAAATATTGTCAGTATTTCTGCTCGTTCTTGTGGTTAAAGCAAAACTGAGCTAAACATCACATAACCAAGAAGGCGCGCAATCAAAATAGTAGCAAAACTTTTGTCCCACCTTTTGTATGGAGGATAAAATAGTTCATTGGGCGAAACCTTCCAGTAGCTCGGGCTTTAATTCCTCAAGCATACGGCTGGCTAAAACTCAAAGTCGAATTCCCCATGGCACTCCAGTTGACTCGGATTATTCAGCCTGGGAAAATAAGTTTAGTAGTACTAGCAAAAAGCTGCTCAGTTAACTAAAATATGAATAATTATAAGGAGTATAAAGTAATTTCCAAAAACTTTAGCCTGAGTAATTTGTTTTTTCGAGCACGAAGTAAGTTAAAGTTCGGCTAACTAAAATATGAATACAAAAAAATTGCCAAGGACGTGTTAATTTTGAGGGAACAATCACTAATATTGTAGCTTGCTTGTGACTGTAATTCCTACCCGTTTGCTAACAAGCCTTGTCTATTTAAATAACTTCTTACATTTACTAACTGAGAATTATTACTCGTACATACTGATCTTGTAAATGGTACTAAGCACACATATACGCTACATATTGTGAGTGTGTATTAAGGTTTGCTAAATTGTTCATGTGGGTATTAAAGCTTGGTTCGCTATGGTCATGCGGCTAGTTTGCTATGATCACGTTACATATGAGACATCAACGATTCTTGGGTGTCTGAGGTCTGTTATTATAACTTTTGTTAGTTTATGTTCAAACCACTTATTTGTTCCATAAAATCCTAACTTTAACTATCGGTCCCAAATATAAAAAAATATATTATAAAATAGTTAAGGCGTACCAAAACTTGGTTCCAAAGTTTTAGCCTTGATATTATTTTTTTTTCATTAATTTTTATTTATTTAAAAACATTTTTTTAAAATAGTATCCAAGAAAATAAATTTTATATCAAATGTTATTTAATAATGCTGGCAAAATAATGAGAGTGCCTGGTCCAAAATTATATGGACACTTTTGTGGGAGTATATAGATCATTGTTATCAAATTCAGAAAAACTATCAAACAGAAAATTAATTTTATTTATGGAGATGACAAGTGTGGTGCCCTGGATCTTCAGATTAATTGAATCTATTGGATTTTTTTTTTTTTTTTATTTATAAACATGTCGCTTAAAATGTTTTTTAAGGTAAAAACTTAATTCTGACTTTATATGCTGTAAAAATAAAATTTTTTCAAATTATGTACTTAAGAGATTGTCAAATATGACACCTGCTGAAAATTGACACAACGTTAAAAAAATTTTATGGCTGTTAGGTTTTAAACCAAACTCGTTTTTACTACTTTTAGATATAGACAACCATTTTTTTTTTTTTTTTTTTTTAATTTTTTAGTTTTCTTGGGCTTATCTTAATATTTATCTGAATGTCATCGTATCTTTTGCTATTTAAACACATTTTTTTTTCTTTCTTTTTTTTAATGTAACGTAAAAGCTTTTTGCTATAACAATAAACTTATTTCTCATTTTAGTTCTCTTGTCTCGTTTTTTGATATTTACAATCTTTAAAATTCACAGCATCATACAGATGCAGTCAGTCTCTACAACACACTTGCTTGTATACAAAATGCAATGTTTGTGTGCTTGTGACAAAAATTTATTTAAAATTTTTAAAGTGTAACGACAAACTGAAATACAATTTATGAATTATATCCTTAAGGGTTTTGTGGTAGTTTTTTTTTCTTTTTTCGTAAAATAAAAACATTTTCTAGATAAGGCCTGACTGAAAGGATTACAAAATTAATACTCGATTCAATGCAATTGCCGTGAATTTACTACACGCTAGGTTATTATTTTTGGCTACCTTTTTTTAATATCCTTATCCAGAAATTTATTTACAAAAAAATAGAAAATACAAGTTGAGCAGCAAATCCAAATTAAATTTTTTTTTATTTATTAAAAGGCATCTTTGAAAATCAGCAAAAATTTTTTTTTAAAAAATTCACTTTTTTTTGTGATTTAAATAAAATAAATTTCTTTAAAATTAGGGTAACTCATTAGATATTATTCCTGTCTAGACTCCTGGATGTTAAGAGCCCAAAGCTTTAGTGGCTACAATGTCACTGCTACAATGTTGCTAGTATTACATTTTTAGCATTAGTTTACTAATTTAAATGAAAACAATTGCTAAAATAATTTTCTCTAAATGGCATTTTCTATCAGCCCCAACTATATTCAAATTGAAATTCAATTCTTGCAACCATAGCTGTTTTCTATAGGTAAATAAAAAGTACACGCAAAGAAAAAATATGGTTGAGGCAACCATATTCTGGTGGAAACATAGTATGGTTAGACTTATGATTGCATCTAACCATATATATTTTTAAGTCAAAGATATTAAAAATACCTTTCTAAGCGGTAACTTAAAGATAAAAAAAAAAATTTCCTTTCTACTGCAGACGTTGAGGTTCAACCCCCGGTCAGGGCTAAATTTTTTGTTTTTAGTTTCTTTTTTATTTTTTTAAATACATACATCATTTTTTATATAAATATTTAAAAAAAAAATTTAACAAAATATTAATCTTTATTTGTGCTTAATTCCAGAAATTGTGTTGGTTTTAAAATTTTTTCTTTTACTTATGATATTCTCATGAGTTATTTATTCAGTACAATAAGTACTGAAGGGGAGAGCATACCTATATGGACCATTTCATCAGACGCTACTCTGAATCCTCAGTAGGTTACTCCCAACGTTTCTTGCAAACATTAGAACCTTTATATTGTAAAAGCAATTGACTAAATAAGAATTATTAATCAATAGTTACAAAAAGATTCAAATATTCAAACAAAAAAACTCAGTAACCATTGAACTGAATAAATAAATAAATTTCCCAACCAACATTTTAATATTGAAAACTATATATTCTATTTTTATTCTTCTCTTCTCTTTTATATTTGAATGCCAGGTGGGTATTACTGAATGTAATTAAAGAGTATATGAAAAACAAAAAATTTCTGGAATTAAGCACAAATAAAGATTAATATTTTGTTAAACTTTTAAATTCCAAATAGAAATTATTACATATAAAAAAAAATTTAATATTAATTTTTTGTATAAATAAATTTTTTTGTATTCCATTGACTTTTTCGTTTCTATTAATTTATATTTATTTATTACATACTACAGCGGGCTTGAATTTATTAATTTTTTTTTTAAATTTTATTTGACTCTACAAGGATTCGAACTTTGGAATATTTAGTTAAGAAGCATTAACTCGCCACCCAACCACTTCAGCCACAAAGCTCAGTTGAGTTTATGGCTGAAGTTCTACTCACTTTATTTATATGGTTGTGTAAGCGACAAAATAGAAAACAATTTACTTACAACTATATTTTTCTCATTATTATGTTTACTATAAACATATTTATGCTGTTGCTTTGAGGGGTTTTTACAATTCCCCACTTTGCCGAGGTACCATTCCCGACTTTGTCCAGGAAAATTACCAAAATCAAAAATGAATTTAATCTGTAGGCTCTAAATTTCCTGGAAGTGTTTTAACATGTTCCGAAAACTTCCTAGTTTTTATTTTATAATGCAAAACGGAAACTGCCAAAATCCTTGAGAACAACAATACTGGGGTATATGGAAACTTAAAAAAAAAATTTTAAAATCGTCCAAGGTAATTTCTGAGTATTTGGGCATTAGATTACAAATCTAGACAACCTTCCCCTTAAAATGATATATGTACCATCTGGCAATCTTCTATGGTTCGTTAGGAAGTTCTTTTAGATTATTTTCCAATTTCCATATACCCCAGTGCTGTTGCTCTAAGTGATTTTAGCAACTTCCCAACGAACCTATAAAGATTGTAAGATAAGACACATATCATTTTAAAGAGGAGACTGCCTAGATTTGTATTCTACTGCCTAAATACTCAGAAGCTAGTTTGGACTATTTTTAACATATTTTTAAATTTCCGTAATCACTACATAGTCCCTATATCCTTATGTATGCTTAAATCTTTAAAACTACCCAACGGATTTTGATGCGGTTTTTTTTAATAGATAGAGTGATTGAAAATTTTAACATCACAAATCCGCCCGGCAGGTAGCGCTATAGTCGGTATCTGGCTTATTTGACTACTTCTTGTTTTTACCCGGTCTCTCACGGTTGTTTACTCTATGAGTACAATTTCTTAGTGTAAGAAGATCGAATATATAAAAATTTTAAGGAAAGACAACGTTTGCCGGGTCAACTAGTTAAATATAAAGTCCAATCTTATTTCCCCCTTTTGGTACTTTTTTTCTCCCTTGAAACTTATTGTTTAATTAGAGTTTTATTGAATTTTACAAATTAATAGAATGTTCATATGCTGCATCAATTTACTTAAAAGTACCTATTTAGAAATAGTAGTAAAAAGGGGTAAATATTTTACCCCTTATTTGCTCGAAGTTTAAAAAAGTACCAATAAGCATTGGAGACCTTTTTAAAAAGAGAAGAATATAATTTAGTTGTTGTTGCTGTAATTTTTAAATGAGATTAAAAAAAAACGTGCCAACATTAGTTTTTAATATTTTTCAGTTCAATTTAAAATTTTTATCAAAAACCGTGCTAACCTTTTTTTTCTGGGTAAAATTTTTGATATTCAGCGTATTTAGTAATAAACTATTTCTTTGAAAGCCTATAAATGGGCTTAAAAAAACGTACCAAGATGAATTTTTACCCTTTTTATCGAAAAAGTACCAAATACTCATTTGGTTGTTTTTTTTTAGTAAAATGCTTTGTAGCTTGAACTTTGGCTCTATCTGTAGTAGCTACGGAGATATAGAAATTACGATTTTACCCTTTTTTACCCCCTTAATATTCGAATTACCGAAAATCCCTTCTTATTCGTCGTACACATTGAGGGCAGGAACCTGCTTACGGCTTTAGCCGTTTAGGCTGAGCGATGATGATAAGTCAGCCAGTAACGTTACTCTTTTGTTTGTGTAGATTAACCTTAAGTGCAGTTCTTTGTAAGGACTTTGATACGAGCATCATAAACCTTACTAAGTTTTACTTTAATTCCATTTTTTTCTATGAAGCTAGATTATGCTTACAAACAAATCAAAACAAAGCAATAAAATGCCACACCGAAACCGATCTTAAAGATACTGCTTGTATCATTTTTTTTTTTATTTGAGTTTCTTTCTTCATTTTTATGGCAGCTTTTAATGTTTATTTTTGCAAAAGCTTTTAAGAGGGATTGTTTTGTTGCTGCAATATTTATTTTAGATTTTCTTTTAATGATGTGAACTGAATCTAAGTTAAGCTCTGAGAGTTTGCTTTTGTTTGAATGTGTGTGAATTAAAAATAATATTATTTGTTGGTTTGATTGAAAACTATCAAAACATTAACGATAAATAGTTTTGCAAGTCCTTTTTTTTAATAGAAAATTAGAAGATAAAATAAATTTCTTGATAAAAATTTTAAAACTTAATAGAAAATCAGTAGTGCCAGTTGGATTTTTAATAAAATTTAGTGTTTCTGTAAAATGATTAATTCGTTATAGCCCATGATGATAATAAAATAATAATCTGTTTAAAAGTTACAGAAAAAGTAAACAGAAATACCTAGCTTAAGCTACTTTTCTTTAATTGACTTACTTCATTAGCTGCTTAATAGATTTTAAAGGTCGCGTTACGGCCATAGCCCATAATAATACTACTGAGTTAAGCTCTCGTATGGTAAGCTGTCATACCAAATTTCGTTAAAGGCGTACGGTTATTCGGCTCCAGAGTTATTAATTATCGTTTTGTGATAAAATGCTTTTGTAGTCGTTTGGCTCTATAGATTTGTTGTTTTAGAAAATAGATGAAGGGTTAACACACCCAAGGAATGACTTATTAAAAATTAAACTAATCATTTTGGCAACTGTAAAATAAAAAGAAAATTCTGCCATTAAAATACTTTCTTATTAACTAAATTTTCCTTTTTTCCAAGCTGAAAAATATTTTTTTGACTCCTGACTTTTTGGAATCTTTTTATCGTAATTTTTAACTTTTTTTTTTTTTTGCTTCATTTTGGTTCAGTTTTATTTTTCGCAAATTGTGCAAAATAAAATAAAAAGCAAAACGAAACAATTTTTCTATGTTATTGATATCAAACTGCCAAATGCTATCAGACGTTAAATTAAATGAAACCAATTTTGAAAAAAAAAAGTTTTTTTTTTCAGTTTTATTTATTTTCATTTTTATTTTTGGGTCATCAAAAGGTCGTCTTAACACTCTAAGAAGAAGTTTAAAAATGCCAGTCAACCAGGGCTTAGCTAAACAGCAGCTGCAGCAGCAAAACTACACCTCACAGACAGCAAAATGAATAAACGAAACGTTTTTTCCAAATAAAGCCAAACAAATAAAACAAAAAAGGAACACAAAAAAAACATAAATAAAAGAATCAACCATGCAACAGCCTTAAAGTGTAAATGTGTGTGTCAGGTAAGTGAGTGCATTCGTATTCGTATGTAGTTATTTTCTGCTGCTTTACAAGCCAAAAATTTATTTTAAATTTAACAATAACGTTTCATACTAAAAAAAAAAAGCGATAATAATTCAGCAAATGTTTACAATATTTAAGGAATCATATCAGCTTCTCTTTTTTTTGTCTTGCTTTCTTTTATTGCTAAAATGCTTTTCAGATGAGAAATTAAAGAAAAAAGCCAAATTAACGTTTTTTTTTTTTTTTTGAAGTTTTGGCTTAAAAAATTAAAACGAGAATTTTATTATTTAAAATTTAAGTCGAGTATGCTAACATGCGAGGCCTTGCCACTCATTTTGGATTTTTGTGTGCAAAACCAAAATAAATGATTTCATTTTGTTTTCCTTTTGGAATGCCTGATTAGAGCGTTTTTTCATATGTACTCGTATGTAGTCTCTCATGCCAATCTGCCGACTACATTTATTTTCATGAAGCCACTGCTGATAGTGTTGCTATCAGTAACACAAGAACACTTTTAAAAAACGCCAAAATGGCATCAAGCAACACAACAACACAACAACACCATAAAACGACATACTTTGCCACACATACAACACTTTTCAACTGTCCAGCATGTCCAAGTGTTTGTATGTTGCACATTGCAACAGTTTTTTTTTTTTCCTTTTTTTGTTTTTTGAATAGATTGTATGTATGTGGGGATAATTTATATAAACAGCATATGGATACAATGAATTACATTAAATCTATAATACACCGTTAAAAAAAAGTTTGTAAAATAGCTATTTATTGTTACAAACAGTGGTAAGGGGAAGGGTAAGAGAGATGTGAAAAAAGGATAAAATCTTAATAAAATTATGTAGTCTCTTCTACCTCTTTAATAAGAACACAATTTCGGTTGTAAAAACCAAAATTTCTACCAATTAAAAATTAAGTTGCTTAGCAATCATGCCAACAGAAAATCGGCCTTACAACTCAAAATATTTTTAAGAAAAAGGGCTTCTTTTTTTAAGCTTTAAGGCTAAAGTGTGAAAAGTAAAGGGTGAAGTTTGAAAGGGTAATGGATGAAGGTTAAAGGGTGAAGGGGAAAGGTTAAATTTTATAGTTTTAATGTTAAAGAGTGAAGGCTAAAGGGTGAAAAGTAAAGGGTGATGAGTGAAGGGTGAATAGTAAAATTTAAAAGTTAAAGGTTAAATTTGAATGTTGAATTTTTAATAATAAAGTTTAAAGGTTAAATGGTGAAGGGTAAAGAAAAATAAGGTCATTCGAGCAGAGCTCCTGGAAGTGAAGCTCACGGTGATTGCTTATTGCGGGTATTCAAAAGTCAAGAAAGGGGAAACTATGAAACACCTTTTATGACTTTACAAAATCTTAAGCTGAATTTGTAAAGGACCCCTGTCTATGGGATATTCTCTAGAAAACGCTTAAAACTCATAAATCATTTTTTTATTTAATTAATTAGAATCAAGATGTTATGATGAAGGGATCCAGACTCACCCCGTATTATTGTTACACTTATTGCTGAGCTTTATTAAAATATTTAGAAATATTGTAATTTTACTTAGTCAGTTTTTTTGTTTTTGGTGATTTGTTTCTTTGCAAAGAGTGTCTCAGTAAGAGGGCCCTTTTTAGTTTAATTTAATTTTGCTTGTGAGCAACAGGCAACTCTGAAATTTGGCAGCTCTCATAAATGCTTACCCCGATTATCAAAAATAGAGCGCTTTACTAAAGAATAAAGCGTATAATTGTGATGGAACAAAGTAAAGTCAAGGCCGATTTTCGACAAAAAAAACTTATCTTCTCCCATTAAGCGCAGTTTCATCACAAAATTGTTAAATTTTTGGCTCAGAATATTCTCATGCAATCCATAAGAAGCAAATGCACCTTTAATAAGCAATTGTCTAATGCGGATTTTGGTTGATTGTTACTTTTCTGAAGATGAGGTCCAAATTTGGTGACAGTGAACGTTATATAAGAACTCAATTGAACAGTATGGATCTGGACGACATATGACACACAGTGACTGCAGCATCAATTGAAAAACTCCACTCTTATGAGGCCATATCGCTGCTTTTTCTATTGAAAAAATTCCTACAAAAAATGAAGGGAAATATCGAGTTAAAAATAAATAATTATAATCCAACCTTAAGCTTAACAACAAGAAGTTTTAATTTTAAAATTACTTTACACTACAATTTGCATCGATTTCCTTCGTTATTAAGTAAGACGAAATGGGTTTTGGGCCACTTTATCTTACATGTACACGTTGAGTGTAAATTCAACATGCCTTCAACAAATGTAGACAAATTTTAAATTAAAAAGAAAAAAAATTGGACGAGATGCCAACACACACAACAACAATACAGGCAAAGATGCTCTTAAAGTTATTCAAAGCTTACAAGCCAATTTAAGCTTTTGGTTAAACAAATAGTTTGCCAAGCACGAGTACATAAAATTCTATAAGATTTTCTATGGTTAGTTGCTTAACAACAAAAATAAATTCTTATATTTTCATTATTTTGCCTTCTTGCAACACCCACTAGCATTATCTGTATTTTATTCTTATATGGCAGTACTTTTAGTCAATTGCTGTTGCACTCGGTTTGACTTCAAGCTTCAAAACCAAACAGCCAATAACTGGCTGGCTAGCCACTTAGGCTAGTTCATCGTTTGCTGCTTCAGATTATTATTATTATTTTTTACAAGTTTTTTCTATGCTCCTGCTCTTACTGCTCTTTTTCCTTTTGCTTAAACACTTTTTGTGTGTGTGTTTGCATAACTTTATAATGGGCTCATATGCAACTTTGTTTAGTTGGTTATTTAATGTCTACTTTTGCCTCAATCTTGCCAACGTACCAACGACGGCAGCAACTGCAAATGAGAGACACCAAAGAACAACTTTACACGAGTGTAACGTCTTATGGAAGGTTCTATATCTAGAACACATGTCACTTTTTCTTACGAGGATTAAAACTTTAAATGACGCCAATAATGTTGAAAAATCCTGACTTTGACTTACATCTGCATGATTTTTTAATGTTTTGCTTTAAAAGAATGTACGAGGACTCAAGCTCAAATGAAAAAAAAATAAATAAAGGGTGTCGCAACAAGAATGCCAGATTTAAATTTGGCGCCATTCGAAGTGTCATTGTTTGACATTTGAACAATTGTTATTGGTTGCTAGTAGAAGGTACGAAATTAATAAAAAATGACCATGGACAGCGAAGGGAGTTCGTTAATTGCGTATTGGAGAGACAACATGAAAATGCTGATTTCGCCGATAAAATCATCTTCAGTGATGGCTTCGTCAATAGGCAGAATTGTCGCATTTGGGGTGAGGAAAATCCTCGAGTGATTCACGAGAAGCAAATGCATCCTCAACGTGTCACTGTGGTGTAGTTTTTGGGCTGGAGGAATCATTGGACCTTTTATTATGAAAATGAGGCAGGTCAAACGCAAACAGTCAACATTGTTCGGTATCGTGAAATGATAACCAGTTTTTTCTTGCCTAGAATTGAAGAAATGAGGGCTTGTGGTTTCAACAAGACGGCGCCACATGTCATACAGCCAGAGAAACAGTTCAATTGCTGCATCAGTCATTTATTTAAAATTTAAATCTTGCGTTCTTGTTGGGACACCCTTTACATCCCTCCTGCTATTCTGTGTTAAATAAACCAAAAAAAAAAAAAGTGTTTTCTTAGGATCTATAGGACTTATGAAAGCAAAAGAAAGGGGTAGAGAATGGATTTGCCATCGAATGACTGCTAGAGAAGTTGTCTATAAGGCATTCGGAATGTCGGACATCATTAAATAGCATGGTGAGGCACACGGCGTCTCTTACAAGGAACATTTGAAGAGAACTGTAGAGCCGATAATCTGGCAAAAGACAGTTTGAGGCTGCCAGAGCAAAATATCGATACATAGTAAGGCATTCTGGTTTCTATCTGCAAACAGTAGATTTAAAGTATATTTTTACTTAAATCACAGGCCAGATGGACTGTAGCATAGCGAGGAAGATGTGGTATTTAAATCGCAGCAAGAATTTACGGTGCTTTCAGAAATCCTAGTTGAGGAAGGTGAAATCAGTAATAATAGACCACTGTAGTGTTGCCAATCATGGAAGAAGAATGCTGTAGAAGCTGTCAGGACGAAAAGAAAAAAGAAACAGTGAAACATGATCTGTGTCTTTGGCTGGCACTCGAGGATAAGTATGAGCTTTATTTCACAGTCCCACTGCACTGATGACTGCGGGGGTTTACATGCTATATACCTTCGTCTGAAGTAGCAATTATCTTAGTTAACGGACTAGTTCTTCTGTTTCTTCTCTTAATATTTCTCTATTTTTTCATCTTTCTATCGTTATCCTTTTTCATTTCACAGGTATCACAAAGTAATCACTTCAGAGGAATCAAGAATTGGCTTATTTTATCTTATTGAGGTGCTTTGTGCAACCTAAGACGACTTTATGATTTGTATGGCCCATCTATCACAACCTAAATGATTAAGTTGTTGTACCATGTAGCAGGAATCATTTAAGTCCTCAAAATTGAACGATTCGCAACGGCAGCACATAAACAAAATTAAGTAACTCATTCTGTCATGGGTGTTTGCTATAAACGCCAGAAAATTGTTATAATAGAACGCTTACGTTATTGGAAGCATTCATTTTCTTTCAAGTAAGACCACAGATGGGCTGGTTTGGAAAATTTTTTTGCTCAATAGGAAATTTCAAAAGTGTTTTCTTTTTGCAAAACTTGATTTAATTTTTATACTTTAGAAATCGTGCTTTGGTTGTCCTTTAATTTATTTTATTAATTAAACGTGATTGCTGTCTTTTGAATCAGCCCTCGCATACACCACTCACATGTAGTCGTTTGTAGGCAATAAAAATAAGTAAAAAGCCGGCACTGCTAGTGACAACAACGCTGATGATGCCGGTGATGATTATGATGATGACGACAACAACAAAGATGATGATGGTTTTAGTGCTTGCGTTGGTTATTATTGCTGCCGTTGATCTACTCGTATGCTAGTGCTGTTACCCTTGCTCTTGCTCTTTGCTGTTGATGATGATGAGGCTTTAAAGAGGATATATGACACTTTTAGTAGAAAGAATCTATACTATAGATAATACCTATAACTTGTTTGTTAAACTAATCAATGTTGATGGTTATTTATTTTAAAAGCTTGAATTTAACTATAAATAATGATGACTTTTGTGATATACTCGTAGTCACATTTTCAATCCTGTGGGAGTTTCTTACTTTTTTTCTCGTCCAAATGCATTTCATTAAATTGAAAATAATTTAGTCTTTTAGTTAAGCTTATGTCTGTCCATACGCAAATTTATTTTAATGCATTTTTATGTTTTTAAGAAAAAAAAAATGATTAAGAAAAAAGCAAGTAAATTTTTTTTTATTATTTTTTACTTTACAGGTTGTAGTTGTTGTAGCTGTTTGGCTGATTGATTTGAATTTAGAAATTAATCCTTAACAACTGCTAAATAAGTTCGACTTTATTCCTAATAAAAGAAGCTGCTAAGGCTAACTAGACTCAATAGATAGCGGTGCTTTTATGGCTCATAAAATTTATAATAAATAGAACCATTGGCTAACAAGCTGTTAAGCTTTTTGCTATGAATGAGGCAGTTAATTATACAAAAAAAAAAAAGGTTATGAACTTGAATCATAGAAGCACTGCTTGATAGGTTAGGAATGAATAAAAGCAGAAGATGCTTCGCCGTGGAATCAAATAGCAATAGAAATAGGGAGAATAGGGAGATAGTAGAGGAAAGAAAAATAAAAGAAAACGAGTCCGTTACCTAAACCAGTTGCTGCTCTTAATGAAACCATATGGAATAACGACAGTGCACTGAGACCTTGCAGGTAGCGGTGCTTGATAACAATATGCCTCTTTGAACTACCCTACACCCAGAGAAAAAATTTTACCATGCTCTGTCAAAATGACCGCAAACGGTATCACCTGTTTGACAAAGCATGGTGCTAGCAACATGGCGTTATCATGGCGTTGAAAACAAATGTTGTCTAATTTATACCACACTGGTATTGAAATGACCCCATACCGGTATTTAATAGGCACCATTTGCTGTCAAAATAACAACATTTGGTGTCGAAACGATACTATACCTTATAACTTTTACAAGGCTTCTTAATAAGGTGTAAATGTTTTAACATATCGTTGTCAATTCCACAACGTTCCTTAACAACTTGACAACATGCGTTGTCAAAAAAGTAAAATCATAGTTGGTTTTCTAAGTTGACAACCCATCATTGTCAATTTGTATACGCTTGTTAAAAAATTAAAAACACTCGTTGTCAATAAAATAGACAACGAGATGGTATCAAAAAGACCACATACGTTGCTGATATTGCAATGCAATATTTTTAACTTGAAAGGAGTGTCACAATAGGTGACTTTTTTCCCTATCCTCATGCTAATTCTAATTCCGGGGCTATATCATAGTGAATGAGAAGACAAACGAACTCGCAGCAAAAGTTGCGGTTAGCAAATTCATGGGCAAAAGAATCATTCTTCTAACTATCTTGGAGCTCTATTAAGCTCAGTTTTAGAAAGTTTCTGGAAAGAAAAGCTTAACAATATTAATTGGAGACGAAAGAAATAAAAGTAGCAAAAACATTCATGCTATTCCGATTTCGGAAGGGAACAAATTACTTACTGGGCCTCAATCGTTCGGGAATTTGTATTCATGATAGAGAATTACACTTGGCGAATATGAAGATCAGTCGGAAGGACCTCTGCAGGTTATGTAACAAAGACGAGTAGACAGCAGAATACTAATTGTGTCACGGTAATGGTGTAGCTTGGACTTGCTTTTGCTACTTAGGGCAACACTGCCCACAACTATCTGAAATGGCAGCCAAATCATCGAAAGAAGTCTTTGAATTCTTAATAAATGCTAGACTAGGAAAATATTTCTTTCTAACATTGGAGTAGAGTCACAATAATTCCATTACCAGCAACCATCTGATATAGCGGACAAAACATTTAAATTCTTAATTATTGTTAGACTTAATGAGGACTTATAACTTAAGGGTAGTGTCACAATAGATGTATTATAACCGCAGTGACTAACTGACTTGTTCCTGCTCTTAATTCTTATTTCGTATTCTTTTTAAACTGAAAAAATCTTTGTCATTATTCTTTTCAATCAATTAAATGAATTTGTTATGAAAAGAAATTTAAATGATTTTTTGTTGGTTTATTTTCTATTTATTGTATTAATACCCAGAGACCCCTACACACTTCCCTTTACATGGACTATTTTCACTAATAAAAAATTAACAGGCGAAATGCAGATTTTAACAGATACAAGAGAACGTTTTTGAAGAAGGTTGCATGCATGCGTGTGTACACAAAATACAACAAACAATATGACTAATAATAATAAAAACAATAACAACAACAACAGCCAACAGCTTTTAAGATCCTTAATCTTTTATTGATAGGGAACATATAAAAAATGATTTTTTATGAGATTTTATTTCTCTCTTTCTTTATGGGCTATAAATGATAAAAGATTTTGAAAGCAAAAGCTTGTATAACAATTTGATTTGTGTCAGTTATAATACTTTTCTCTATGTTGAGTTGTATGTTCTACCGTCTTGTATGTTTGTTATAATTTTAAAATTGAAATTTTTATTGTCATACAACTGCTTAAGGTCATCACAATTTTTTTTTTTTTTTTTTTTGTTAATGTTGAAATAGAAAAAAGAGAAACATTTTAACAAGAACAACTAAAATCATTTAAAGTGGAGAATAAAAAGATTTTGCTGTCATTTGAAAGTTATTTTGCCATTTATTGGCAATAAATGCTAGTGAAAATAAAAATGTCGACATTGTCAACAATGAATTTACACTTGCCATGGCAGCAACAAAAGACGACCGACCAATCGACAACTGAAAGTAACTAAACAAACGACAAAGTAAAAACGAAAAAAAAAAACCAAAAAATAAAATGGAAAAAATAAAACATTAAAGGAAAAGGAAAAATTAAAATTTTTGTACTTTTTCTTGTGCTTAAAATGACCCAATTGGAAAATTATAAAAAAAAAGGAAAAAGCTTTTTGCATATTTTTCATATAAAATTTAAGAAGTAAAAAAAAATATTTTAAATACCAGTGCTTAATTGGTCTAGGAACTTTTTATGAAAAGTACTGAATATTTGAAGTTTTCTAGGGAAGTTGATTACTTGTGTTATGGAATTAACACATTAATTTCCCCATTTTATTCTCTTAAGCCCGAGTTCTAGACTTTTAGTTAACCACACTGACTGTGACTTAGCCAGTAGTTGACTTTTAATACAAACAAATT
The DNA here is from genome assembly GCA_947397855.1 of Thelaira solivaga. Taxonomy (NCBI): domain Eukaryota; kingdom Metazoa; phylum Arthropoda; class Insecta; order Diptera; family Tachinidae; genus Thelaira; species Thelaira solivaga. The sequence continues at coordinate 64,015,873 of OX377613.1, forward strand.
TAAAAAAAAAAAAAAAAAAAAAACTTTTCATTTATCAAAAAAAAAAAAACAAAAAAAATTAGATTGCAAAATGTCATATCTCAAAAAATTAAATTAAAAAAAAAAATATTTTTAACAAATCTAAATGATAGAAGTATCATTCCAATATTGTTAATTATTTATTTGATAATTTTGTCGACCTTTAACTTCTATGGTTTTTATTTTATTTTTTATTATAGGCTCTAGGTCTAAAATTTGTTTTACTTTAATAAGCAAAAAGAAATTTTTTTTTTTTTTTTTTTTTTTGAATTTTTTTTTTTTATTTTTTGAATATAATTTTTATTTTTTCAATATTTCCTTCTTCAGGAACTGCAAATTACAAAAATACAAAAAACGACTATTTTCACATTATCCAAACTATAACAATAACTAAATTTATACATACTCATGTATGATTACTCAAAAACCTCCAAAAAAATTAAATTTGTTAAAAAACACATCTTCCACTTTGTGCTTTGAGATCGTGTTATTAACTGAAAAGTTGTTCTCCAAAAAATATTCTCTATTGTTTATCTGAAAGATTTTCTCAAAAAAAAAAAAAAATTATTTCTCTGTTATTTATTTTCATTATATTGTTTACATTTCTCTATTATATGTCTGTACGTATGTGCGCAATTTTCTGTGTCTGTTTTATAATTCATCCTTAAGTCTGCGGGAGTATTAAAAATTATATTCAAAAAATAAAAAAAAAAATTTCTTTTTGCTTATTAAAGTAAAACAAATTTTAGACCTAGAGCCTATAATAAAAAATAAAATAAAAACCAATATTGTTAATTTTTATACCCTTCACTGTAAGTAAGAAGGGTTACACCCAGAGAAAATATGCTACCATGCGTTTGTGCTCACTTTGACAACGCATGGTATTAATTTAACAAAGCATTATTGGTAATGATGTCAAATTGACATAATACTGGTATCGAAATGACATCATACCGGTGATAAATCGATACCAAATGGTGTCATTTTAATTAATAAATAATTATTAGTTAATTATTAGCTAGTTTTATTTGACCTTTTTCTTTTTAATTAAAATGGCTATTTTGTTAAGCTTGAAGAAGCTACAAAAATTGGAGCGAATTATCGATATAAAAATAAATTTTTGAAAAATAAGACCTCAAGCTTAACAAAATAGCCATTTTAATTATTAGTTAATATTATTCAAGCTTAAGATCTTAATGAAAAAATATTTTGTTTTAATTTGCCAAAAAACCAAAAAAAAATTTCATTAAGATCTTAAGCTTGAATAAATTATTAAGATCGAATAATTTAATAAAATTATTAATAAATAATTTAATAATTTAATTAATAAAATAATTAATTTAATTTTTAGTTTTAATAATTTTAAACTAGAATGGAATTTGTATTTGACAAACAGATTGCTTAGTTAGTTTACTGCCCATGAATCTATGGGGGTTGGTTGCATTATGTGCCAGGCAATAGAATCTTAAGATTCTAAGCCTAAATCACCGCAAGAAAACTTTTTTAATTTCAGTGTTTTTGTGTAAAAAAATTTGAAAAATTACGAGACTAGTTAATCGATATCGACTGCGGTGATATGAGCTCTGTTTTACATGACTATAATTTGTCATATAGAAGAATCACAAGACCACGTTTTGAGCAAAACAGTTACTGTAAAAATGCTTTAAGAATCTAGGACCCACTCTAAACTATTCAGATAAAATGGGCCTAGAGAAATTAATTAAAGGAGAGGAGTTAAGAGCAGATATAAGAGTGTTTACTCATTCCCAAGTGCCCAGCAGCTAAGGTATTACACTTTTCTTTAGCAGCTCTAAACTGCTTCAAATTGTTTCTTAGAAAATTTTTTCTTAAAACCTTCTAACGGTAAGCATTTCACTTTTAGCTCAACTCCCACATTAAAAAATTGCCATCAAGGCTTTTTTTTTGTAAAGTTTTCATTTATTTCATTTGTGTTTTTTTTAATGATTTTATTTTATTACGTCAATTGCAAGTATGTGATTATAGACTTTAAGCCATCTATCATTGACCCATTCAGAAAACTGTTGACTTGTCTGCTAGACAATGAGTGGTGGGCTACCATGCAATAGCCAACGTTTAGAACATTTATTGCAGCCCATACAGGCATACAAGAAAATCAAGGATGGTGTTGTGTTTTGACAACTTTTAGCATGAAACAAACAATATCAGGCAACAACAATTGCTATGAATCAAAAAGGAGTGAATTGCTGGGCTATGAAAAGAAGTTTAGTTGTTTCGTGCAAAAAAAAAAAACAAAAAAAAACATCGTTGACAGCAACTTTTTTTTTACTGAATTTCCATTGAAACGCAAGGAGTTAACAATAAGTTTGCACAAATAAAACTAAACAATAATAATAAATACTCAGCATACAATACGGACACATGTTTAACTCCAGGAATGAGGCATGACGAAAGAAAAAAAGGAACAAAAAAAGAAAGGAAGAAGTGTTTAAAATTAAAACAAACAAAAAAAGCTAAAAGCAAGTTGAAGGCAACAACAATGAGGAAGAAAAAAAAAGAAAATAACTGCAATATTCTATCAATAAATTGACAATTGTTGTTATTACTTTTGAAGCAATCGGGTAATGTCAATACAAGTGACAGTTGCTGTAATTAATACTGACAACCATTTAATTTATGGTTAACTAAGAGTGACACTTTAATATTACAACACTAAAACTAACACAAACTCGCACTCACAATTACACTAAGGCGGCCCATACACACTCTAGTTAACTACAAGCTAAATAGTACAGTAAAGTAACACAACAAATTTATATTGATTTTCTTCCCCAAAAAATAGTTAAAGGGTGGTTAAATTTTAAGGGCCGATGTTGAATGTAAACCACACCTAAGCGTCAAGTTTTTTTCTGCATGTCATTTGACATTTCTCAATTTCAGACTAACTCAATTTGAATTATGGAAAGATACACAATCGAGCAATGCATTAAAGCTATTCATTCTTATTATGAAAATGGGCGATCAAATCAAAATGCATATCGTGCACTGACAATAATTTGTGTTTTATTTAAACTCAACATCGGCCCTTAAAATTTTACATACGGCCAACGTACTTTTTTTTTTTTTTTAATTAATTTTTTTTTTTTTTTTTTTTTTTTTTTTTATTATGAGTGTGTAAGGGCCGCATTAAGATCATTTTGCATGTGTGTGCCAGTTAAGTGTTTAGTTAAGGTGATGACAGGATACTACTCTCCTTTTTTTCGTTTTTGTTTATAAAACAAAAAAATTAATTCTCCCTGCTGCTGGAACAAAAAACAAGGGCGGACATTTTTTTTAAATTTTTACTTATTTCCTACAAAAAAACACGAGTACAATATGCAGTTTCAATTAAAAAATGTAATGATTTTTAGCAAAAGTGTGTAAAAAATTTTTTGTAGGGACTGCATGAATAATAAGAAGTTAAAAAAAAAATTATACAATTAGTGTGCCAACACTTGTTAACAAGTTGTTTTTATAACAATCACGCCTTAAGCATGTTAAGCCATAATAAACGATATTCAATCTACATTCTGAAATTTTTTGTTTTCCTTGTTATTGTTGTTGTTAAAATTACAATAAGCAGAGCCCAAAAAAAAAAAAAAGAAGATCAAAATGAATGTGAGATTATCAGAAACCCTTTTTAATTTTTTGTTTTCAGTTTTTTTTTTTTTTAGCAATTGTTATGATTTGGTTTTCCTTTGTATTCATATGAGTTTGGAATTTCTTATTTTTTTTTTCTGAATGCCCTACTTAATTTAGCTCAAGTATTTTGGGCAACAAAATAATTTTGTAACAGAGAATTATTTCAAGTAACTTAACTTATAAAGGATGTCTCAAATTAGAGTGAACTTTTTAATTTTAGACTAGTAGGTAGCGTACTAACCTTTCAATCTGGGGATCTCAGGTTCGATTCCTGCCTAGACCTTAAATGTTTTCTGCAGACAAGCCAAGAAACTTCGCAGATTTGTGTTGTTAAAAAAATATATTAAAAATGAAGCGCTTTGTGAAAGAACACGGTGAAGTCAATGCTAATTTTTCTAAAAAAAAAAAGTCATCTTCTTTTCCCTCTGAATGGCTTTTTCAATACACAAAACAGTGGAATGTGGGGCTCAGAAAACTGTCATGCAGTTCATGAGAAATAATTACACCCACAATGACCAAATAATCAGGTCCTACTTGTTTAAAGATGAGGCCGAAATGGCAGTGACTGTGAACAGCATTTGTTACAGAGTTTTTGTGGCATGAATCTGCACTAGTTGTGGTTTCAGCAAAATGGCTCTACCTGCAATCGATTCATATTTAGCATGACATGTTAAAGTGCACTACTATTGAGAAACCTATTACTTAGATGACTTTTAGATTTTTATCAACCACATGGAGTAAACTTGGGCTAAATTTCATACCTTTTTTTTTAAAGCAAATGAAGCCCTAAAAACAAAACTTCATATTGAACACAATATGGCCGCTGTAAATGTAAGAGCAGGACCTTACACAGCAATATTAGTTTTGTTAGAGAAGGAGAGAGAGGAAAGAAGAATTTAAAGGGCTACAAGCTTGCTCGTAATCCGCAATTCCCTTTTGTTCTCTCTTGGTATCTTTTATAAAAAAAATTAAAAAAAAAAAGGCAGAAATACAAAATTTGTGAGTTCACAAAACATTAATTTTAAAAAAGAATTAAAAAAGAATTGCCCAACTAAACTTGCCATGTGTGTTCCTGATCTAGCTGTTAAAGAAGATCCAAATTTATTGTTCACAACACTACGAAAAATTCCCCAAATTGTATAACAACAACCCGAATTTTTTTTTTTTTTTTATAATTTTAAAGTAGACTGAAATTCGTATTCGTTTTTATTGAAAACATTTTCTGGTTTATTTAAGAGCAGACGATTTTTTATAAATTTTGTTTTCTACATTTCATTTTGTTAAAAGATTAACAAAGATTTTTTTTATTTGCTGATAAGCATCTTCAACACGCAGGAACAAACAAACAATTGACCGCCAAACCCACCATCATCTTATGCATTCAATATTCTTACACTTCTTTTGTTTGTATTGCTGTTGTTCGCCCTTTGCCGCCACCTTGTTTTTTTTTGCCGTTTTGTGTTGTATTTATTTATTTAATTCAATTCTATCCTGGCCTGGCTTGGCCCAACTATCCTGTAAGAATGCACAAACAATTTTTTGCTGGAGTTTTTTTTTTTTTGTTTTTGGCCGCTATTCCATAGACATCATGTTTTACAAAAGTTTTATTGTTGCTTTAGTTTTTTTGGATGTGTGTGAATGTGTTTTTGAAATTATATTTTTTAAGTTGCTGTTTGGTTTGACATCCTTCTTCCTGTATGGGTTAAGGCTAAAGCAGCCTTTCTGATTTTATGTACGAATATTATCCCATAATCCATACCAACAGCAAGAAACAGAAAGCCAGAGAAACAGAGAGAGACAGAGAGAGAGGGAAGTATTAAAGAAGAGCTGTTTTGTTTATTTTCCAATTGTAACTGGCGGTGGTGGTAGTGGTCATTGGCTTGTCAGTTAAAATAATTGAATGTTTGGCTGTTTGTAAAACACCTTCGGTTTTTATTTCAAGTGATACCGAAACCTTTAGTTTGAGTCACTTAAACAAACAAGTATTGTAGACTTAATACATACACACACACTCACTTACACACACTTAAACAAACAGTTTGCGAAGAACATTTGAATAGTTTATGACGGTCACTGTAGGTCCTGCTTCTGCTTGGACATACATAATTTTACAGTGAAGTACAAAAAGTAAAAAACAAAAAGCGTGGAATAACTGCAAGCAAATCTGTAAAGTAACTCTTTTACAACAGTGGTTTTAAAAAAAATTCACTTCAAGGAAATTTCTTATTTTTGCCAAAAAACATTTATGTTTTCCTCTAGCGAAATTAAGATACAGTCTAAACTGAATTGCAGCGGCAAGCGAAGTGTTTTTTAGCATCCTCCCTAAATAAGAGCACTAGCGGTGCATATTTTCTTCAGTAGAGTTAATCATCTTGCTTAATAAAACAAAAATAAAGTTAAAAATGTTAAATTAAAAAAAAAATTGTTAAAATTTCATTACTGGCCAACAATATAAGAAAAAAAAAAAAAAAAGATTGTTTTGCAGCCAACTTCACTGCATAACGTGCTGGCGAAATTCGATTTTTCAATTGATCAGTGTTACCCATATGGGCAAGAGAATTTTTGCACAGATAAAAAAACGCTTAATGTGGCAATTTAGGTATGACTGTTTTGCAAAAATTTCAACTAAAATAAATTAAATATTTTAAATTCGAAATCCTTTTTCAATTAAAAAAAAACTCTGCATTTTATTGGCCCATATTTCCATAATCCTTTAAAAGTCGGCTTTAGGAAAATAAAATTTATTTTCTTGAATTAATTTTTTTATTTTCTATAGACAGCAGAAGTTTTTAAAAGCTTTTTAGGCTTCTCTACTGAACACTTTAAGGATTTTCAGATTAAGGGCTGAAAAAGCTAACCATCAATCCATAAGGCACTACTTTTTGGTCCACATGTATCTAACCAGCTAACATCTATTTCAGTTATTGTTCTTTTCCAATAATTGTGTGAGTGTTTTCTCCATATTTTAGTCAATATTTTACGGCCTAAAACCTTTAGTATACAATCTAACCCTTTTATTTCATATTTAAACATGAGAATGCTCTCGCAAATATAATTCCAAAATGAATACCTTTTAAATTAAAAATCTTTTACAAACAATTTTTTTTTCTTTCTATATAGAATTTAGTCCAAAACAAACAAAACTCTTCTACGTTTGGTATTTGTTAAAAACAAAAAAAGTTTAAACAAAAAAAAAAAAAAATTAATAACAAAGGAAAAGACAAAGCTTCCCTTTACGGATTTTTGGGCACCTATTTCTTTATATTTATATATGAGGCCATTGTTAACAATATGAAAAGACAGAAAAAAAAAAAAACATGAACGAACATCTTGTACGAGTAGAAAAGTGTGTGTGAAAAAAAGAACACCGCAGGCTACTAGAATTTACAATTTTGTGAGTAAAACTTTGGCAAGTACACTCGAGAAATTAATCTTCTTTTCCTTATTCAAATAAATATTTAAATTTTTTTTTAATTGTTTCACAATATTGAGACTGATTACGAAAGAAAGAACATTTAATTAAAAAAAAAAAAACAGTTAAGGGTCACTGATGAGGTGACAAGAAAATAAACTTGAAAAAATTTTCGCATAAAAAAATCAAAAAAATGACAAGGCTGAATGCAACATAATAAGACTTCACAACCTAATGCTCACCAAGTCTAAGAATCTAACCGAACTAAAAAAAAATTGAAATAAAATTATTTATTTGAAATTTGTTCTTTAGAAAAAAAATTTACAAGACTGAAGACTTCGACTGCTGGTGTTACCTAACCAAGTCTGACACAGTTTCCAACGAAATTATGAGTGTCTGCACGAGAACCCTGAACAATTGAAAACATTTCTCTTTAGAAAATAAATGACAAGGCTGAAAACAATACAAAGACACTTCAAAAGAGCTTCGCAACCGACTGCTGGTGCCATGAAACAAGTCTAAAACCATTTTTAAAAAAATTATGATTCTATTGTGGAGAAACCTAGACAATTGAAAATATTGAGAAGGTTGAAGACAAGACAATGACGGTTCACAGGACTCAAGTAAAAGCTGGCAATGAAGTGGTTTTCTTATTAAGCCAGTCTGACAGCAAAATGTTAAATTTTTATTTCTTTTTTTTCTTAAGCCCCATTAAGTCTGTATCAGCTAACTAAGTCTAATTCAGTGCTGGAAAATTTTTTAAAAAAATTTCTTTAGAAAAATTAATATAATTAAAAAGAAACGAAATTCCAAATTCTTTTATAACAGAATGTGAATTCACACAATACAAAAAAAATTTTTTTTTTAAACCAAAGAAATTAGGATTCTAGTAAGCGTCGTGTCTGATCAATATGTGAGGTTGTCAAGTTAATTTAACCGAAGCCTGTTAACGGCCACCCGTAAATTATACATTCTATTCTATTCTTAGTAAGCGAAAACAATGTGTCGTTTAAGAAGTTTTTAAAAAAACAAAGATGCAAAATACCACCGTTTTCTTTCCTATAAGTTTAGAACAAACGAACTATATTTTATTAAAAACGCTGCATAACCTTTGATTTTATTCCCAATTCTGTGAAGCTATTTTATTTAGAAAAAAAAATCCATACTCTTTAACGCTTTTACGCCAGCACTCAAACACGCCAAAGAAGCAACATTTGCTTTGAACAAAGTAGCATCTGTTACCAAGTGGTAGCTTGAGTTAATTATAAATAAAATCAAAACTTGTTAAAGGATTTTATTGAAATATACCTTTTTTTTTGCTTAAAACTTGCAAGGCTATATTTTGCTAGTAAAAACACTTTCGATTTCTATCTCTTTCTATTTTTTAATAATTTTTTTAAAATTAAAAAAATTTTTTTAAATGAAAAAAAATAATTTTTTTTTAAATTTCAGCAAAATATTTGAAAGTATTTTTTAGACAGTTCCAAGTGCATTTAAAAAAAATAATTAGCAGTAATTTTAATTAGATAATTACACCCTCTAACTAGAATGAATGCTGGCTAATTTTTTAAAAAAAAGTGGACTTATAGTTTTTCAAATACAACAACTCAAATATTGGTGTAAATTATTCTTCAATGCCAACTTTGAAACCACTGAATATCTCAAAAGCTTCAATGCAATGGTTTACATGCATTGAATTTTCCATGAGAATATCCTTTATCAAACCAACATAATTAATTGGATGTGCTGAAACTATTTCTTTTAGAATAACTAAATATTTCTTTTGAGTGTAATAAACAGGAGTATAAAATTGCTTGTGTATTGGTAAGTTTTTATTCAATTGTGCCTGCGTGTAAATAACCCTTCTTTAAATTTTTGGTTGGTTTTTGGTTGGTTTTTGGGGAAACAAAGAAGGTGATGTGATTTATTTGTGAGCCCTTTGTATTTAACAATTTTTTTTTTTGGGATTCTGGGAAGCCAACCACCACACATACCCACAAGCACATATTTGTTTTTTATGAAATAATATTGTTTAGTTAAAAAAATTTGGGTTAAATAAAAAAAAAAAAAAAATAAAGAAAAAAATAGTTAAAAAATACTGACTACCATGAAATGAAGAATAAGAAAGAAAGAAAAAAAAAAGATTGAAATGAAGTGCTTTTCTTATTATGCCAGACCAATGCAAAAAGCAAAAGCAACTATTATTATGCTTTCAATTTTTATTTATATTTTTGTTAAGCCCCCTTGGTGTTATCCTCTGGTGTTGTTGTTGCTGTATTTTGCTGTTTTTCTGTTGTCACTCAACACTTATTGAAGACCTTGAAAAAAGCTGTCATGTAGAGTGCAGTAAAAAGGTTTGGGTGCAGGTTACTAAATAAAAGAAAAATAAAAAAATAAAGCAAAAAGCAAATAAATAGACACACCAAGTCATACAGGCAGACAGAAATGCAGGAATGAGAAAAATGTCTCCTACTGCTTCCTGAATGCAAGTTTCAAATACAGGTGATAAATAATATTTTTTTTATAAGCCAGCGTTTATGCCATTTTTTCTCTCTGTCACTATCTCGCTATCTGGTCTAGTAATAGTCATCATATCATCTAGTTACAGACAGCTGTGTATGTGTGTGTGTCTGTGTAAATATTCATTATGTTTGCCTAAATGTTGGTATGCATCATTCTAAACGCGTAACAATTTTTATGTAGAAACACTAAAGTAACTCAGCACTGACTGGCACAGCTTGACTTGACGTTTCAACAATCCCACGTACATGTAAACATTTTACAACGAGTTACTTCCCAAAAATGGTGGCTAGACTGCTCGTATCAAAGCCAACACTAGAATGCAAGATAGTTAAGTAAAGACATGCACAGACGCACAGAGACAAAATAAAACAGTTCAATTGCAAATTGAATGCATTAAATGATACGTTGGAACAATATAAACCATAATCATACAATAATGCGAATGATAATGATGATGATGATGCTGGTGATGGCATCCAAAACAACACTTTCAACATTAAAGTCCGCTACAGCTATGACTCCAATTGTGTTTTGTATGATTTTTTGATTTCTAATCTGTCTCGTTGCATGTTAAATTTTTTTTTATTTTTCTACAAATGAGCATCACATACAATATTACTGACTAACTTAACTCACTTGGAACACTCTGGCAAGTTTTCTTGTTTTCTAGGCGTTTTATTTTCAAATGCTCCACACACCGCAGGGAGCTTAAACTTTAAGAAATTTTTTTTTTTTTTTGTCTTAGTTTTCATGTTTTTCGTTCATATTAGAATCATAGTTTAGCTAAAGTTTGATGCTACCATTTGCTATTAACAAGCAACTATGAAAAGGATGAAACAATTTGAGTTGGCACCCTTCAATGCCTGGCAGTTTCTTATGACTTTTTAGGTGACCAGCTTGGTTTTTTAAAATCTAAAAAAGTTTTTCATAAAATTCTTCTCAATTAAACAAATAATGCTGTGGGAAAATATGAGAAAATTAGGCAGCTACATTAGAGATAGAATACAACGTCCTTGAACCAAAATAATAAAATTATTGAGTTAATTGCCACAAGAAGACCATTCTTGCTTTATTCGACTTAAGCAATTTTTCTCCTAAATATGGAACGCACTGCCCTACCATCCCTGAACCAAAATAATAAAGTTATTGCCAGAGCCGACTTAAGCGATTTCCTCCTTAAATATGGAACGCACCGTCCTACCATTAATTGAATTGAATTAATTGCAACAGGCAGACTTAAGCGATTTTTCCCATATTAGCCGAGAATTATTGTTTGCTATTTTTTTCAATCATTTTTTTAATGTCTAAATTAATTTTACTCATATATTTTCTGATTTTCATTATGACTTCCATGAAAAATTCTTTATTTTTCAACAAATGATACCTTTCATTAAATTAATGAAATATTTGATGAAATTATTGACATAAATAAAAAAAAATTAATAAATATTTTATTGAATTAATTAAATATTTCATCGAATTTATTAAATATTTCACTGAATTTATGAAATTTTTCATTGAATTAATAAAATATTTCATTGAATTTATGAATTGTTTCATTGAATTTATGAAGTGTTTCATTGAAATAATGAAATGTTTCATTGAATAAATTAAATATTTTATTGAATTTATGAAATATTTCATTGAATTTATGAAATATTTCATTGAATTTATGAAATATTTAATTGAATTTATGAAATATTTAATTGAATTTATGAAATATTTCATTGAATGTATGAAATATTTCATTGAATGTATGAAATATTTCATTGAATTTATGAAATATTTCATTGAATTTATGAAATATGCCATGAAATCAATGACATAATTTAAAAAAAAAATAAATAAATAAAATAAATTAATTAAATATTTAATAAATTCAACATTTCATAGATTCAATGAAATATTTTATTAATTTAATGAAAATATTTTATCAATTCAATTAAATATTTCATTAATTTAATTAAATAATTTTATTAATCTAATTAAAATATTTCATTAATTCACAATGAATTGTGGAGTTGCCACATACCAATGTTTTCATTACAATAACGATTAGAAAATATTTCAAATATTGAATTTGTTAACGAGCACTAGTAACTTCGAACATCGGCTCCCCAGGGTTTGGGCAGAAATCGAACTTGCAACCCTTAGAGTGATAGGTTAGCACTCTACCCATTAACCTACAGGGCACCCTAAACACGACACTTGTAGTAACACCTATAATTTAAGAAAAAAAACTTTAAGGCCCATTGGAGTTCGAAGTTTTGTATACTAGCTAAATTCCTAATTTTTTCTCTAGACAAGCCCAAAAGCTTGGCTGATTTATGTTATTTAAATTCAGTGATTTTTTTTAAACAAAAATTTACCTCTTAAAATATTCGCTGTCAAATACAAATTGTTTTCTAAATAACAAAAAAAATTCTTCAAATTAATTTTTTTTTTCGAATTAAATTTTTGCTCCGCTGAATGCTGAGACAAAAGATAAATAGACAAGGAAACTTACTAAATAATTAAACTCTATTTAAAGGACTATTTGTATTTCTTGAAGATTAATGGTAATAGGTAAGTGTATTTGCTATACTTCCACCCATACCTTAGGGTTCCATTGCATTCTTTTTTATTTAAGTTACAAATAAACAATAAAACAAAGAGTTTTGAAAGAAAATTTTTAGACAATATGGCGGTTTTTGTTCTTGTTTTACTGATTTTTGAAATATTCAAAGTTTTCGTATGAGCTTTTATTAGCCCTTAATTTCCTTTTTAAATTCCATGGCTGATGACTACAAAAACCTTCTTATTACAGCTTGTCTGCGAGTCTGGCCACTTTGGCTATTTTCCTCTTTTTAACATTTTAGAAAAATACTTTGAAAATAAGTATTTTTCCTAAACCACCAATTGCAAGAAAAAAATCAAGTTAAAAGCTGGAAGGCTCTTATAAAAATCTGTATACCTGCTGAGCTGCAAATGACAAATGCATTCTTTTGGCCAGACAAATGAAGTGTACTGTTGAAAGCAAAAATATCTTGGGTGCTGCTTTTCTTTTTTTCTTATTTTGCAAAAAAATGTATTTCTCTTGTACTCCGCATGCAGGAATTTCACAATTGTCATTCATATTGTATTGGCGTTATAGAAAATCGTCGATCATAGTAAAGCATTTTTATAAAAGTTAATTATCTTTTGAAATCCTTGCTATTCAATGCTTGTTTTGCCTGTTTTTTTTTCGTTCTTTCTTATTCTATCCGTTGTTTGGCCTTTAAGAGGCACCAACATGCCCACTGTGAGCAAAAGAGCATTGACTACATTGACTACCTTAAGACACAGTCAGGTGCCTGCCTTATTATATACGATTAGTTATCCTGTTTGTCAATTCCTACACTTCTACAATAAATTATTAATTGCAGCGATGATGATCATTGATTTCAATGAATAATTGTTGTGATTTAAATTAAATGCAGTTAAACTAGCAAAATTTATCGCAGGCGATAAAGACTGATCACAATTGCAACAATTGCCATTTAAAATGCGAAACTTTTTGCCTTTTTTGCATTCAATCGCCACAACACACCACACCACCACACTCAACGAGTTATTTAATTGACTTAAATTGTATTTTTGTTGTTAATGGAATAATTAATAATTGAAAGCTTAAAATGGAAAAAGTACAAAATTAAAAAAAAATGTTTTTTTATGCACATGAAAAAAAATTTTAATAAAAAAAAATTTTAAAAAGCAAGAGACCATAAGGTAAGCTTTTCCGAAGTAATGCAGAAGTAAATCCGGCAAGAATCTCCCCAGAAAAGGAGGAGGGAGTGTTTTAGTAGCAATTCTACATGACACAGTGATGACTCACTGTAAATGAGAAGGTATTTTCAACCCTACCTCACCCGCAAAAAAAAATTAATTTAGGGCATGGCCTAAGGCATTTCAATTGTTTGAGTCCAGTCAGGGTTTTGAATTTTGTGATTCCAGTTAGTAATTGGGAGTACTTGTAAAGCTGCTGGTAGTTTATGGAACTCAAGCAGAGAAATTTGGCAGATTTTTGTTGTCTTTTATATAAAAAAAAAATATTTTTACTTGAAATTTCTTTCAAAAAAGCAAACTAAACATTTATTTTTAGAAAAAAGTAAAGCTTTATATCAGAGAACTGCAAAATGATGGTGCATGATTAAAAACTTTTATGTACAATCAATCAAACCACCCAAACCAACAAGTTGAATAAAAATCGTGCATGGCATAGCATTAAATCATTGGATGGCACTCATATACGGGGATTTCGATTTTATAATTATTTAATTCTCATTTTAATGTTTTCACTCGGAATATTAGATAAAAATAATTGTAATAAAACAAAGCAGAGTATAAATTTTGCTTTAAAAAATCGCTTTTAACGAGTATGCATAACGATTATTTAAATCGACATCAGAGAACTACAAAAATCACATTTTTAGTTGATTGTGCTTAATCAATTAAACTACACAAACAAACAATTTGAGTACAAAACATTTAATTTAATCATGTTCGAGGCACGATTGTTTTATCAAACAAAAGCACTAGCCTGTATAGAATTTGATTAAAACATTCAGCATTAAAAAGCCGTATTTCAATACAATTACTCACAAACAAACAGAAAAATCCCCTATTTTACTAAGCATTAGTTTACTCAAATATGTGTGATCGTTTTTGAATGCTTGTATTTGGTTTTTTAAATTTAATCGTGTCGAATATCAGATTGTTACGTGTAGGAGTAAAAAAAAGCAAAACAAAACTAATGAAATGAGAATGCTGCTGGCAAACGAAACACCAATGAAAAGGCGGCATCATATTTGTTATGTCTAAGATGTTATTGAAACACTATATGATGACGGTTGAAGGTTGGCAATTTCCCGGAAAGTAAGACCAGCAGCTGTTATTGAGCAAGTGTAAAATGAGGCTTGCAGCAGCTGAAAGCTTACAGTCGTATGCGGCAGGTCGCTCCACATTAGCCAAACTCCGTGGGGGCTTATTCTGAAAAAATTTCTATACTATGTATTTAGGAGTAGCGCAAAACCAGTTCGTTGTCACTCTATAAGTTTTATTAATTTTTTTTTTAGTTTTTCTTGGTTTATGTTTCTTTTATTTGTCATGGTCCTGGACTAAGGCTTACAAATTGTAAGTTAGCCGCCGAAACCGCTGATGGGCAAGCAATTGCTTTGAAATGTTAAAGGGTAATACTAAAATTTACAAGGCCTTCAAATAATCCTGAACACAGCTAGAGATGTTTTTATTTTACCTAAATTTTTTTATTCATATTTTGTTTCGTCAGATGGCTTTGACAAGCCTGATCTCTTTACCCTCCCTACCATTAATTCTAATAATTGAAATGTATTAATTAGAACCCCTAAAATTTTATTACCTTAATCCGCCAAACAGTTTTTAAAGCTTCATCGAACTTGATTTTTTGTCTTTCTGGTTTCAGCTTTCTGCTTCATATCTTTACTTTCACAATTTACTCATATTTGCCGAAATTTAGAGCAGATCCTTATAAAAACAAATTGGTTGCCACAGCAATAAAATCATTTAAACAAAATTTATTAATAAAATGAATTTAAAAAAAAATAGTAATTCAAGCTCTCAAGTATTTTTAGCGTGACTATTTTTTAAGCTTAATAAATGTCGCATTCAACTTAATAAGTTTTGTAACAAAGAGAGAGAGAGAGAGGAGGGGAAAATAATAACAAACATGTGCATGACATTTTTTCATATTTACTAGACATCATATGAAAAAAATGGTGATAATTTAAAAAAAAAAGAAAAAGTTGAGCGGGTAGAAAGACAGACATCAAGTTACACTAGATAAATAACCAAAAACCAACAAATCAAACAAACCCTCACAAATGCCATCCATAAACTAGATGAACAAAAAAAAAAATATAATAAAATCATAAAAAATAAAATGTAAGAAACCAAACTGTCACAGTAATTTCACAAGTAATTTAGAGCAGTCGACCAAGTTGTTTAATAACATGACCAACACAAAAAAAAAACAACCGCATTCTCTGGACATTATTAATTCACAGCTACACACACTCATTTTTATTACAGACAAATTAAAAAAAAAATTTTTTTTCTTTAATAGGAAAAGTTTAAATTTTTGTATGCAGGCAGGCAGCAGCAACGAATGCCTGTACTTTGAAAACGAAAAAAAAAATTAAATAGACCAGAAAACATACTCGTATGAATTCGATTGAATATGTAGCTTAAGAAATGAATTTTTATTTTGTAAGTCTCCCCCCTGTGGTGACCCTGTGTAGTAAATTATGAATATGACACCTTCGTGGTGCAGACAAACACACAATTAACTTGGACACTACAACTGGAAATACGACATGAAAATTAAATAAATAAAAAAAACCTCGTTGGCTTTCTGCACAGACAGCAAAAGCTCTTCTTAAAAGCAAACTTAAAAGCAATTTTAATGAATTAAAAAACAAATTGGAAAATATAGGCCCTTAAGCTGTTTTTATTAAAACTTCATTTCTTTTCTAATATTGTTAACTGTTAAAAATTTTAGAAAACAATATTTTATCCTTTCAGGAATGCTGTGAAATCTTTATACTTCTTCCTAATTTTAAAACAAACAAAAAATTGGTAATAGGTACTTTGATTTTTTATAAATTAATTTAAAATTTTACTCGATGGGATTTCAAATGGCCAGTTGCTTTGATTTATAATTAAATATAGTTTTATACAAAAAATTAAATTACTTGGAATCATAAAGTTTAACAAAATATAATCTCTATTCGTGCTTAATTCCAATTTATATTGGGGTGCAAAATGTTTTATTTTTTATGATATTCTCATAGAAAATTTTAGAAAAATTGTTTACATAGCACAATAAGTTTTAAGAGGGCAAGCATTAAAAAAAAGTATTTAATGCTTAGTATTTGCTTAAAATAAATTTTCGAAATCTTTCAAATTTTTTTTTTAATTAAATTAAATAAAATATCTTTAATAAGCTGTTTTTGTAACACAGGCGATCAACTAGTCTAGAAATTTTATAAAAAAAGGACTCAAAATATTGTGTATTTTTTATAAAATTTTTTTTACACTAGTTGATCTGTTGTGTTATGAAATCAGCACATTAAGAATTTTATCCCGCTATTAAAGCATTTACTGTTGGCGTTTGTGCAACATTTTAAGCTTTATAAAACTTATTTTCTTTGTACTGATATGGATCTACTAAATTTATTAAAAAATATTGCATTAAGAAAACTTCTAAAGAACATTATTTGAAAAATGGTTACCACAATAAACATCTGTTATACATACAATCATCTGATACTGGCTGCAAGCCTGCCATCATGAAATACGACCACTGAAATCAAACTTAATCTATTTTATTTACCATAAGAAAAAAAAAAATTCACAATAATAACAACAACAACAGCAAAAATTTCAGTTACGAAAAATATAAAAAACAATTTTGGTTTGTACTTTTACACACTTTTTTTAATATGCTGTTTTTACACCACAAGCGATGGATCAACTCGTCTAAAAAAATTTTTAAGAAAAAATTTGAGAACTTTTTTTTAAAAAATATCTAGACGAGTTAATCGCCTGTGTTACAAAAACAACTTATTAAATGTTGTAAAAAAATATTTGAAATTTTATTTCAAAAAATTAAACAAAACATTTGAAAGTTTATTTTCAGCAGCTACTAAGGCTGGTAATCAAAATGACTTATAATGATTTCAAGTAGAAATTATGACAAATTTTTCATATAAATTTTTTTTTATTCTTGGGTTTATATCGTTTATTTTAAAGAAAAAAGAAAATCAGCAGAAGGAAAAAATATTAAAAAAATTCAACTTCTAGTATGAGCAAAGTTTTTAATAAATTAAATTAAAATCACACGCTTAATTTAAAGTAAACGCGAGTATTTAAAAAAAAATATGCGTTTAAAAATGGAATT
Organism: Thelaira solivaga; assembly: GCA_947397855.1. Taxonomy (NCBI): domain Eukaryota; kingdom Metazoa; phylum Arthropoda; class Insecta; order Diptera; family Tachinidae; genus Thelaira; species Thelaira solivaga. The sequence goes on from OX377613.1 coordinate 64,033,440, forward strand.
ACAAGCATTCACTTCATTAACAAATTCTCTGTGCATTTTTAAGAACCCGCAAAATCTATTAAACTGCCGAAAGCAGACAATTCTCTACGATTTCTGTTAATAAATAAATTAAGAAATAAAATAAAAATAAACTGGTTGAAGTTGAATTGCAATTATGCCCATTACAAGTGCTCGCCTATAAACGCTTTTTGCACAATTTTATGCAACAACAATCAAAATGCCAGGGAAGCAACATTTCATTTCATAAATTGTCAGTTTGTAAACCGAAGGTCATTTAAATATTCATCTGAATGCCAGAGATTACAGAGTGAGCACATGCAAACGCCAGGCTTACGTTTAATAAAAAATAAATTAAAAAAACACAAGACGTGAACAAAAGCATATTTAAGCCCAAGCAACAATCGATAAAGGCTTAAAAGATGCCTTTGTTTCTGTTTTTTTTTACATTTATTTCATGTAGGATGCTTTAAAAGTGCAAAACACTTTCTGCCATAAACTGAAATTTAATATATAGGGTGACCCATTAAACAATTACTGACATAAAGTTAGCACAGAGTTTTTTTTTACTCATGGAAAACACTTTTGCCAAAGAGTTTCTAAGGCAAAAAAAAAAAAAAAATTTCAAATTCCTTTAAAATTTTACAAACTCGGTTTTCAATTTAACAAAAAATTATATTGAAAATAAAACAGTTTTATTTATTTTTTTTTTAATTATGTACAAAAATCGTTGTAATTTAAAAATCAATAAAATAATTAGACAAGTAAGTAGTGATGTTTGGCTTTCAAGTATGCTTGTGCAGCCCTTTAGTATTTACAAATTAGTTTTTGCTGTGCAAGAGGCATGGCTAACCAGTAGTGCGATTCAGTAGTTTTTATTACCAACATTCATATCGAGAAAAAAACAAGTATAACGATATTTTAACGAATTCGGTGTTCAGTAACTTTCCGACAAATATATTCGAAGCTTGTGACGTATTTAACAGTATATAAGTAATCATCCCTAATAAGGATTTCTGTCGTACCGAATATTTTTATCGGAAAGTTACTGAACACCGAATTCGTTAAAATATCATTATACTTCTTTTTTCGATTCGAATGTTCGTAATAAAAATTACGGAAACGAACTACAGTTGTCGAGGTTTTCTTATGAATTCAAAATTTCAGTTTGATATTAAAAATTTACCGCTTTAATCAGTTTTTGCATAATTTTTTCAGTGTTTTTTTTTTTTTTTTTAATTTGCAATTTGACTACCATCAATGAGGATCGCAGGATAGCGTATGATATTCGAATGTATTCCTTTGATTTAAAAAAAAAAATCTTATTTATAGACAATCATCTGGCAGTTACTAATGTTGAATTTTGTATTTATAATTTTTGTTTGTTTTTTCAATGGGACACCCTAATTATATGCAAGTCTTTATGAATATTTTTTGCATTTAATTAGAGGATTTTTTGTAAGACCTTAAGCGCCTACATACGAGACTTGTTTTAATGAAATCAACTCAACTCAATTACACACATCCTTGCCACACCATCCTTTCGCAAATTAAAATAGTTAATTCTCTTACATACAAACATGCGAATACATTATTATTGCGAGTACATAAATAAATCACAAGAGGCCTTATGGAAGGCCTTTTTCATTTTTTTTCTTTCTAAATCATCTTTGGAAAGTATAAATAAAAAGCAAAACGTATAACCCAAAAATTGTGTTTAAAGTATTTTTCTTTATTAAATAATAAAATAACTAAAATAAATAAAATAAATAAAATAAATAATAAAATAAATAAATAAAATAAATAATAAAATAAATAAATAACATAAATAAAATAAATAATAATATAAATAAATAAAATAAATAATAAAATAAATAAATTAAATAAAAAAAATAAATAATAAAATAAATAAATAAAATAAATAATAAAATAAATAAATAAAATAAATAATAAAATAAATAAATAAAATAATTAAATAAAATAAATAATAAAATAAATAAATAAAATAAATAATAAAATAAATAAATAAAATAAATAATAAAATAAATAAATAAAATAAATAATAAAATAAAAAAATAAAATAAATAAAAATAAAAAATAAAATAAAAAATATAATAAATAAATAAAATAAATAATAAAATAAATAAATAAAATAAATAATAAAATAAATAATAAAATAAAAAAATAAAATTAAATAAATAAATAAAATAAATAAATAAAATAAATAATAAAATAAATAAATTAAATAAATAAAATAAATAATAAAATAAATAAATAAAATATTAAATCAAGATAATTTAAATTGTTGACAAAACATTATTTTTAAGCTAAATTAATCCACACACGTATTATCGGTCTAGTAGGACTCATGTTGAGTATTTAACTTAAACTTTCTTTGAGAAGTAGTATATAAGACAGTCGTTATCACCTCATGAATGGTATGCTAATACCTTAACCCTGATTAACCTATCCTATTTTTAATGCGTTTATACCAATGTTAATCTCTTAAACTAACCGGGAGTGCACCCAGTACTACCAAAATTACATACAATCAAAATGCTATCGGTTTTAATATTTCTAAATTATATAATTAAAAAATCAATAAGAGATAACGATATTACATCTCGTTACCATAAAAGAAGAAAATGATGGTAGTCGAAACGGCTAATATCGGTAAAAGTGTAATATTTATTTACCGTTTTTTTTTTGCTAAAAATATAACGTGGACCAGGTTATCTCTCTTGATTTTGATATATAGGTATGCTTAGGTCATAAATCGTATAAAAATGCAGAAAAACAATAAATTTAAGGTCCACAAAATTATCAAAAAAAAAAAAAAAAAAAAGAAAAAAAATACAATAAGTCTAATGTTAAACGTTTCGACTACTTAACTTTTATGTCAACTATTATGCCGATTAACTAAAGCACATAAGGCACCCGTCTTTAGCAGCATCAGCTACAACGACAGCTAGCGGGATATAAAAGTTACAATAAAGAAAAAGCAAACTGTGTTAGTCGAAGGGACTAAAATTGTTTATGCAGGGTTAAGCTTGTCAACGGCCTACCCGTAAATATGAAATCTATTCTATGAGAAAATTTGTGTCCATGTGTCTCACACTTAAAATTTCATTAAAAGAAAAATTTTGGTGCTGCTAAAAATTTTATTCCCTACAAGTGGGTGAACTTAGCCAAAATTTTTAATCATCCATAACTTTCTTTAGTTTAACCCTCATAACCAATGTTACCATCCTTCTTTTATGGTAACTTTTATTGATTTTTTAATTTAGTTTAAAAATATTAAAACCTATAGCATTTTGATTTTAAGTAATTTTTGAAGTATTTCGTTTCTTAGATGCAAATTGAAGTGCATGTTCGTCGAAATTAGGGTAAATGTATTAAAAAGAGGAGTTAGAAACTAAATTAGCTTAGAATTTTTGTTGCCTATTTTTGTAATTTAATTTTAAATTTAATTAAAGAAAAAATTTAAAATCCCCTTATTTAGAACTAATTTTTGCTGTATTTAATGTTATTATGCACTGATTGACTACTTTCAACTTTAACATCCATATTGTCACTCATCGGCCAATCAAATTACGCATTTTGTAATTATTATATGCAAAAACACATACAAAAATGGGAATATTTTGTTTTTGTATTGTTTATCAAGAAATAACGGTTTTTAATAACAAAAAATCTAAAAAAAAAAATGTGTAACCATTGAGCAGTAAGCATTTATTTATCAGCAACAACAACAGAATGATGTGTGTGTGTGTAGACTTGTGTGTGAAAAAAACTGTTTTTTAATAACTAAATAAATGGTGAGAAAGAGAGAAAGTAATAGAGAAATATTGTTTAGATCTTCTACATGTTTTTGAAAAATGAAGCAGTGGTATATAAGAAAAAGTGAGACAAAGAAAGAAAGAGATGATATTAAAGGAACATATACAACACAATATTCAATTAGAGAGAGTGCAAACAAAAACGAGAACAAGTTCCATTACAAAATATGCAAAAATGTCTGTTGGTTTAAAAAAGAAATTAGCATTTGGACTAGGGTGGCCCGATTTGTATTTAGGAAAAACAGTACATTTAAGAAAATGTATCTATTGTTTAAAAAGAAAATTTTTTAAATGTTGGTACTGTTTTAAAAATATGTAAAAGCAGTAGAAACAATATAAATGAAATTTCCAGTTTTGATTAACCGTTTGAAAAATAAAAAAAGCTAAGACGGCAGAGGGTTTTCTAATAAAATTTATTAAAAATCTAAAACTTTTGTTAAATTTTTTATAAGCTTTTAGCTATAGATATCTGAAGCTATTGTTGTTGTAGTTTCTCTAAATAGAGTTAAATGTGGCTTTCCATTTGAATGGCTGATTATGGGTGAGAACAAGTAATTTCGATTATTACGGAATTTACACAGCGGGTGGTGCGATTAATCACTTGGTTTTTGCGGTTAGTTATTCAACAATATATCTTTTTTTTCTTTTTCTTTTTTTTTTAATGAAAAAAAAAATTTTTTTCTTTTCTTTTTTGATAGCTGCTCGTTTCAATTTACTTTTCTATACGCTTTCTTTCAAATTGATGTGAAAGAATTATTTCTTCATTAGAAAATAAAAATTAAAAAAATAATTTCTTTGTAATCAAATAATGAAAATAATAAATTTTAATTTAAAATATATTGATTTTTGGAAAAAAAAACTAATATTTTTATACTTTTCACTGAATGTTACTGAAAATTAAAAAATTAAAATATTATGGAAACTAAAACCAAAATAAATTAAAATTACTTACAGATAATGATTAATAAAATTTAAATAAAGATTAATATTTTGCTAAACTTTTAAATTCCAAATAGAAATTATTACATATGTGACGCGCAAAATAGAAAGGGACCTAAGGGTTAAAACCGGTTTTCTTCAGGAGAGCCATTTTAAAGATTTAAATACGTGTATCTTTGGTGTACCATCACTTTCATAAAACGCGCATATCTCTGGGAGGGAACACTTTTGGGGCATGGGATCGGTCTCATTCGGTGCTCAGATGTTGTCCACATCAAAAAAAAAAAAAAAAGTGAAAATTGATTTTTTTTTTTTACCCTTACGTCCCTTTCTCTATGCGCTGTCACTTATACAGATAATGATTAATTTTTTTTTTAATTTTACTTTAGAAAATAGTATTCAAGAGCTTTAAAAACTTTCATTTTATTTGTGCTCAGAGTAAAATTTTTTAAAGAAAAGAAAATGCTAGAGGTCAATAATCAAAGCTGGCCAGAGCTAGAAAAAATTAAATAAATTTGCCTAAAAAAAGCTAGAAAAAGCTAATAACTCAAAAAAAAAAATGCTAGGAAAAAGTTAAAAAACTATTGCTTAAAATTAATTATGATTTTTATAAAAAATCAATACAATGACAAAAACTAAAGAAAATAAGGTCGTTTTAAACATGCTTTCCTTTTTGGTTATAACTTGCTATTTTTTAAAAAAATTATAAAGCCAATACGTTTATCTATTTAACGCAATAGGAATCAAGTCGATATATGGAAAACTTAACAAGTTATGACCAAAAAGGTAACCAACCAGTTCTACTAAGAAGTTGCCGGAGAGAGAACTGGTTACCTTTTTAGTCATAATTTGCTTAGTTTTCAAGATATCGACTCAATTTCTCTTGCGTTGGATAGATAAACGTAATGGCTTTAATAAGAATTGTGTTTTGCCGATAGTGTGAAAAAAAATTTTTTCGCCAAAAATTACCATGGACTACCCCCTTTGCTTTTTTTGGAAAAAATTATCAAAAAATTTTTGCGCACTATCCGCAAAAAAACAATTGCGAAAAAAAAACGCTATTTTGAAAATGAAAAAAGGCTATTAAAAATGTCAATGCTAAATGCAAGAAAAAGGCTAAATCTAGCCTAAAAAAGGCTAAAATGGCAACTCTGTCAGGGTAATAAATCCTTTTCCATTTTCTAAAAATTGACTTCGAAATTCATGTTTTCAGGCTTGTTATCTCACTATAACACAATTAGAAACTAAAATAATTATTAACATCAATGTTAAATGGATAAAGCACTGCATACGCTGCAAAAGCATAGACTAAGCAACAAAAATTCCATCAATATTGGTTGATCATTAAAATAAATTAATCTGAATTAAAAAATCGAAGTGACAAAAAATTCTATGGACAATAAAATTGTTCTTGTGGCATTAGTAGCTCCTTTTAACCATTAAATGAAGTTGTCTTTAAAGATTTCATTATTTTTCTAAACTGCCTAAAATTATTATCATTTAATTGTAGTTGTTATTTAAGCTTAAGCGTATGAAAAGTTCCTAAACAAAATTAATACCTCTAACGTAGAAATTGAACAAGATAAATGAGCGAACAAGATCTCATGTCGAGACAATAAAGTTTCTTTTTTTTTCGGTAGTTTAATCAACAGTTCAGTTCGTTTGTTGTTAGTAGTTGTAGTAAGTAGTCGTAGTCACATACAACCTCAAAGTCTTGTATTTATATTTGTTGTATGCAACTAGTCTAGTGTTTAATAATTTATAGTTTTAACAAAGAAAAAAAAATTGTTTTTATTAACGTTAGCAGTGGTCAAAATCTTTGTTAACATTTATTTAAATTGTTAATTCCATTACATGAGAACAGCGAGTGTTAAACAACAAAACAAGGTTTCATTAATTGGGAAATTTGATAGCAAATGAAAAAATAAATAAATTATTAGCTCAATTTCATAGTTAAATGCAATAAAGAAACTATTCAAACTAATTTTGTTTTGTTTTTGGATTTAGGCAAAAAATATTTTATTTCAAACAGAAAAACTTTCACAGAAATTTAAATAAAAAATCGTCATGCAGACAAAAAACACTTGTAACAAATAAGATTTTTCGACAACACAAACAATCAACTTATTTAGAAAATTTTTATTAAAAAATATATAATTTGAAAAAAAAATGCTTTAAGCAAAGAAGCCCTCAATCGATTTAAATATAAAAAAAAAAATTAGCGTTTGCCAAGAATAGCTCATCAGTTATGGAAAGTTCTGTATTAATTTCTTTGGAATTTAAAATAAAATTTATTTTAAATAAAGTCTCATTGCTTAACATCTGGAAATTTTATATGAAAAACACTAAAAATATTAAGTGTTTTTCACACTTTGCAATGTTTCACTTAGCGATATTTTTAATTTAGTGTTCAACCAATAGCTTAATATTGGACTTATAAAATCTTAACTTTAACTATCGGTAACTTGTAAGAATAGCTTACAGTTTTTTTCGACTGTTGCATAGTGTTATCTTGCATTTATTTGCTCACTTGCTTTTACAAAAAAAAAAAAAAAAAAATTATTTTATTTTTATATATTATTTAATTACCAAGAACAATAAAAACAACTTTTTTACTACTTTAGCAACGCTTAACATGTGAATTGATTGAAGGTGACACATGAACTGTCAATTACAGCCATCAGTTTTTTTTTTTTTTTTTATTAAACTAAAATAATTATATTTTAAACATCTTTTAATAAAAATAAAAAATAATGTGACTGTCTAGGCAGTCACACCACATCTTCAAAAATATTTTAAATAAAATAAAGTAATTTTTAGCCTTAATTTTTCGTTAATAAAACCGGATTTTATATTAAAGAAAGAGTGTTAATTTTGTTGTAAAAATTAAAGTAACACAATGTAAAAAAATAAAAATGCTTACAACGAATTTGAAATCCACTTCTTTTCTTAATGATAAGAGAGGAGGAAGCAACTAAAAATTATAAAAATGAGCCTGGACTAACTATTAGTTGGGTCTTGCTATAGCCATACTACCACTCCATGGAATAGGTGAGGCTAAATGAGCCACTCTCCTGAATAGCCAATAAATATTACGAGGCCAGTAGGAACTCCTTAGTTTAATTATTGATTTCAGTCGTAAGATTCAGTAACTTTTATTACGAACTTTCATATCGAAAATACAAGCATGACGATATTTTATAGAATTCGGTATTCAGTAACTTTCCGAAAAAAATATTCGAAGCTTGCGATGTAGGTAACAGCATGTAAATAATCATCATAAATAACGATTTCTGTTGTAACGAATATTTTTTTCGGAAAGTTACTGAATACCGAATTCGATAAAATATCGTTATACTTATTTTTTCGATACGAATGTTCGTAATAAAAGTTGGTGGTATATTCTACTCTTAGCGAGATCCGCATAAAAGCTAAAACCAAAATAAATTAAAAAAAAAAAAACATTATAGAGCTTTTAAAATTGCTATCCTGTAGGTACAGGGTGGGCCAAAAGAAACCAAGGAGTGTAAAAGTTTAATAACTTTTTTGTTTATTAATTTTTTTTTATTTTTACTTTTAGATTATATAGACAACACTTGGAGAATTTATAATGGAGAGGTTCACAACTGAACAGAGAACCAGAACAATAGAATTTTATTATTTAAACCAGAGATCAATTATTTTAACGCAAAGAGCATATCGTCGACATTTTAACGTCAGAATTTCGCCCTCTGAAGCGATGATTCGTTGCTTAGTTAATCGTCATCACCAACATGGCAGCGTAAGAGATTTGCCTCTAACCGGTAGACCACGTTTAAGTCGCACTGCGGAAAATATTGAAGGAGTACAGCAAAGTGTTAACGAAGCACCGGAAACATCTGGCAGAAGGCGTTCTGCTCAGCTAGAAATGTCTCGTACGTCACTACGGCGCACTTTAAAAAAAGATTTACAGTTATACCCATATAAGGTGCAATTGGTCCAAGAATTAAAACCCGCAGATCATCGGCAACGTCTAAATTTTGCAATTAAATTTCAAGAGTTGGCCAGAAATGAAATCAACTTTATTGAAAATTTGATTATGAGTGGTGAAGCTCATTTTCATTTGAATGGCTTTGTTAACAACAAGGTTCTGGGGTTCTCAAAATCCAAGAGCCATTCATCAACGCCAATTGCACCACATCAGGTGTACAGTATGGTGTGGGATCACATCTGAAAATGTCATTGGGCCCTACTTCTTCGAGAATGAAGATGAAAGTGCTGTAACCGTAAATGGAGAGCGGTATCGTTTTATGATAAAAAATTTTTTACGTCCTGCTCTTGAAAACAGACCTGGTATGTGGTTTCAGCAGAACGGAGCCACTGCCCATACTGCCCGAGACACAATGGCACTTTTAAGTCAAATTTTTGGAGAGCGAATAATTTCTCGAAATTCGGAAATTATTTGGCCAGCGCGATCGCCAGATTTGACAGCACCCGACTATTTTCTTTGGGGTTTTTAGAAGGAGCGAGTGTATGTGAACAAGCCAGAGACAATCCTTGAACTCAAGGCAAACATTGTTGCAGAAATTCGAACGCTACAGCCACAAGTTTTAAAAGATGTTATGGAAAATGCTCTAAAAAGAGCCCATCAGTGCGAAGCTGAAAACGGTGGTCATTTAAGAGACATCATTTTTCATACTTAGTGTAAAAAAATTTCCATTTTGTATATTATATAATCTGAAAGAAAAAATAAAAAAAAGTTAATAAACAAAAAAGTTATTAAACTTTTACACCCCTTGGTTTCTTTTGGCCCACCCTGTATAATAAAATAATTAAATATAAATAATTTTTGCTTAATTTTGCCACAGAAATACTTAGGGATTTTACAAAAATAATTTCAGCAGCAGTGGTTTTCAATTTGCTTGAGCTGTGGGACCGTTTGCCAACTCTTTTTGAAAACTATATTGTCTTATAAGTAGGGTATTATTTAATTGCTTTCAACAGAAATTTAAATTTAAACTCACCAACACACAAGTGTGAGTGATGGTCATTTGGCTGTGTGCTTGCCAGGTATAAACTGAAATAAAATAAAATGAAATGATACTTATTATAACGCTTAATTAAGTTATCTGCCTTTTGCTGTATGGGTTTTTGTGTTAATTCTTGGACTGTTGCTTATTTGCTGCTGATAATGATGCCAACAAACGCATGGAAGCCCTTCACTGTTATGCTAAGGCGGCATTTGCTGAAACTCTTTTTTTTTGCCTTTTTTTTTATAGCTGTTATACCTACAGCTTATTAGTTTTTTTCTTAATATTTTTTGAAAGCGGTTGTGTGTGAATAATATTTAAAACTTTAGATTTTTGTATTGTTTGTTTGTTTGTCTCCCAAGTGAACAAATTACCTGCTTATAAAAATTTGTATTTAGAACTTTATTAAGTTCTGAAACCAAAATATTGAAACGGATTCCTTTAGTTAAAAAAAAATTGTTTTTTAAATAAGACTTTTTATTTCTAAAAAGATTTCTTTTTAATTTTTTTTTTTAAACACATTTAGCAAAATTTATAATCATGTCGAATAGCAAACTTTGCTTTTGATGTTGTTTTTTTTTTCCAAAGAAACGTTGAATATTCATGTTTGGGTGTCACAAATGTGATTAATAAACTCTCATCATTAAGATATTAAAAGCAAAATTTATACCAGCATTTGTTTTTAAAGAATTCGCTGCAAATTATGGCTTTCATAATTTGAAAAAAAAATATTAAAATTAAAATTTACGACTTTTCGATTAAAAAATCATAAAATGTTCAAGTGTAGAAGCTAAAAGGTAGAAAAAGTGCGAGAGATAACAAGAAGATTAACTCTTAACTGTGTTTAAAAGAAATAAAATATTTTTTTAAGAGAAGCTTAAGCCATGTGTGAAGCTAAAGTGTGGCAAAGTAGTTTTACGTTTAATTGTGCTGCAAAAAGTTATGAATGAACAAAAGAATAATCATTTTATAAGCTGTTTATAGACCATGAACAGTCGAAGCATCTAAAAAATTTCATTATCCTACACGTAACTATAAGTCATACGTAAATTGATTCGGAAAAATTCTAATGCCCATAGGAAATGTGTAGATTAGAGTTGAGCGTTTGGAAAATCTTTGAAAAAAGAAACAACAACAATAAAAGCAAAGTTTGCTGTTCAATATGATTATAAATTTTGCTAAATGTGTTTAAAAAAAAATTAAAAAGAAATCTTTTTAGAAATAAAAAGTCTGACTTAAAAAACAAAAAAAATTTTTTTTTGAAAGCGCGTGAAGTTGGCTGCAAAACCATCGTTTTCCTATTTTTGTTTTGGTTATTGCTGATCAGTAATTACATTTTTGCTAGATTTTTCAATCTAGCGTTTTTAACTTTAGTTTTTTTTGCCTTTAATGGGTTTTATTAAGCAAGATGATTACCGCCAGCGCTAAAAAAATGCTACACTTGTGCCTCCAATTTAGTTTGGACTGTAATACAGCTGAAGCTTTATTTAAACATAAATTATTCTGTTATAATAATAAGCCTATAAGCTATTGAGTTAATTGAGCCAATTTGTAAATTTTTCATTAAGTCGGCTTAAGCCTTTTTTTTTTATTAGCAAAGATATAATGAAATTTCAGAAAAGCTGAACTGCACTAATATTTACTTTCCTCAATAAGTTAATTATTTCCGTCAGGTTATTAATTATAAAATTACAACCGCTGCAATACTAGTGTTTTCACTGTGCAGCCTTTCCCAAAATGTAAGAAAATTTTTAAAAAATCACCCAGCTGAATTTTATTTAATTTTTAAATGTTTGCTTAAATGTAAACAATTTTTAAAACCAACAAATAATTTTTGTTGCTCATCAACATCATCAGCAATTTTAGTGTCATCGTTTGTGAATGTACAACAGGCTATAAAACAGAAGCCGTTTTGCTACAATAACAATTTACTAAAACAAACTGTATTACAATGAATAGCAATTCCTTTTCTTTTCCTTTTTTTTTCTTTTTTTTGTACGTAAAAGGCAATACAAAAGATTAAACGCCGTATTGAATTGAAAAGGTTCCTTTAACTAAACTACGTTTCCTAGTTCGCATAAAGAGAGAAAAAAAAAATAAATAAAGAAAAAACAGTTGCACAGCTGCGCATAATTCGCTGATTTTGTACATTTTTGGTTGAAATGAATGGAATATAATTCTGCAAACTCCTTTGAGTAGTGAGTAGACTACACCATGAATTGGTTTAAAACAAATAATAGTTGCTGTTTTGTTTTCTGCTACAGCAGCTACCAGCAAGAAAAAAAAATTTATTTTTATTTTTGTTGCACAAGAAAAATCCAAGATATGCTTATGACGCGAAAGTTTCAATCCAATAAAAAAAAGGAAAATTTCTTAAATAATAAAAAAAAAAAACAACAACAATAAAGTTCTCTTTAACTTAAAAAGCAGGGTAAAACCCAACATTAAAAATAAAATTTTCTTTTTCTTCTATTGCTGCTCAAGCTGAAGTTCAATAAAAATTTCTAATATTCCACAAAATGTATGATGAGTTGCGCCTAGAGTTAAATTAATGAAACCAACTAAATTTATAAATTTTAATAATTTCAATCTAAGAAAGATAATTTTCTGCTTGAGGCGATTGACTCTACAATGTCTACGTATATACAAAATTTCTCTCAGGCAAAGTAATGAAAAATTTAAAAAAGTACTAATCTATAAATGATTTAACCCCAGAATACTAGCGTAGGTAAAATTTACGTATAGATTTTTTTTCTAATTGTGGTTACAACCGCGTAAATAAATTTCACAAGTTTTTAGTTAAAAAATTTAACTTTACAGCGTTATGAATTATGTCTTACATAATATGACTATTTTGTTAAGCTTAAGATCTTATTTTTCAAAATTGTTAAATAAATTTTTGAAAAATAAGACCTCAAGCTTAACAAAATAGTCATATTATTTAAAAGAAAAAGGCCAAAAAAAACAAACTAATAAATTAAATCTTACAAAATAGCATTGGTATTCCAGGGTTAATGCAGAAGCAGTGCAAAGTGTAAAGTCTTACGAGGCTGCGATTAATCTTCTAGACTTGTAGGAGGTGTGTCGGCCTGCTTTTTAATAAGTTAGTCTATCAATTCAATGTCGATATGGCTTTTATGTCCTTGGAATTACACTAGAGTAGCCCAAATTGGTTTTGTCAAAGTCTCGCTATCTAAAAAAAATTATACTTAAAAGGCAGAGAGCTTACACTGATGCGCTTTAAGCCGAAGAAAGAAAGTAACATGACTACTGCCAAACAAACTTTGCTTACCAAATAACTTTAAACAACAGCTGCTTGATAACTGTGTGACTTTTTTATAAAAAAAAATTTCTTTTTCCTCAAATAAACGTTTTATTTTTCAACATTTTCTATACGTCTTTTAAATCAATACATTTAGTCTAGCATTTTTTTAATTTTTTTATTTTTTCCAAATAATAGATTCTCTCAAAGACCTCTTCATTCGAATCAAACCTCTCACTCAACCAATTCTTTAGTTTCAGAAAAAAAAAAAAAAATAGTCGCAGGGGGCTAAATCTATAGACTCTAATTTTCATTTTCATTAAAATTCACTAGGTTGTCGAATTTTAATGGCTGCCAAACTAAATAACGCAGCTTGCTTAAAATTCGACAGTAGCTTATTAAAAAATGGTGGTTAAGGGCAGCAGTGTTGCATATAAAGTTACTACGAAATAAATTCAAAAAGTCAAGGAGCTATTAAGCAGCCCTGGTAATCACTAAAATGCAAAGCTATTTACAGTTACCGCTACGCTACTAGCGTAGTCCATTTTATATCCCTCACTATACCAGCACCACCAGTTATATTTCATTAATAAAACGCAACTTCTTCAAAATAAAAGTTCACCAAAAGAAATCCCAAAAAATATCAATTGCATTAGAGACAGCTAAATATGAAGTGTCCCATGCCCATGAATATTGCCCACATGGAGATTGACTTTAACCGAATCCATTCTTATTTCCCTCGTTAGGCTGCAATAATTATATTGTTTTTTGAGTCTAAAATATTTTATTAGCAATTCTTGCCCATTGTGTTTTAATTCAATTAAATTTCTGTATTTGGAATGACGTTACAATCCAATTCAGATTGATTTCAACTGCCATAATTATAAAATGGAAGTCACACATCAATTAATTTTATTATAAACTTCACTACGAAGGCAAAAAATTGTTCTTCCCTCTATTCATGTGGGGCCATAAAAAATATTCTTCCTTAAATCTCTTTTAAGTCGATTTGGAAATTCACTTTATTCAGTGTTTTATCTTCGTTGAGGCTTGTAATTCAGAAGCCTGATAAATTATGTCTTTTATTTCTTAAATTTGACAGCTTTATCATCATCATTATGGGCTTTGAATGCATCGCGACCTTTAAGATCTATTCTGCAGACAGCTTTATCAATAATAAATAGTAAATCGTTGACACATGACACTTGAAAATAATTCTCTACCGATAGAAATAAAAATTAAACAGGACCCACTGAATGAACCGAAATTATTTTGACTACTTCATCACTAGACTAGTGATAGTAAAATACAGCAAACGAGATGACAAATAAATTCTATCAGTGGTGAAGGGTGCAAATATCTAATCAATGACTTTTACAATTAAAACAAAAAACTCCTGGCAGTTGAGTTAAACAATTTCATCATATCAAAATATTAAAACTCCAATTGAATATCAGCAGTTAGAAAGTAAAAGCAAACGAGGGTGAACCACTTGTTAGCGGACTAAAAATGCATCCTACAAATTTTATTATTTTAATGGCATTTGCAACCATTTCAAAAGCAAAACTAAATTTCGATGAATTTAAGCTGCCACAATCAAAAAATCAATTAATAAATCACGTGAATGAATTAAACCAAAAACTCAAATTCAAATGGAACGTTATAGTCGCTCTCGAAATTCACAACGATTTGGAAAATCTTCTGAAGTCTTTAAGAGTTCCTGTGATGATACTGACCAACAACACTGATGTCCAAATAAAATCACAACAAAGTCATCAGTTTATGGTGGTCGCTGTGTCCGAAGTTTCCCATTTAAATAAATCCTACACAATAGTCGAAAGGACTTTAGAATCTTTGCAGTCAACTCAGATTTTTTTGGTAATTCTTGATGGCAGCCGAAAGCAGTTACTGACTCTGGCTAAAAGAAATTCAAAATCTGGTTTTTGGAATGTCTTATTTTACACAAACTTGGGACTTTTCACTTACAATCCAGTCCCTGTTGTTAGAATCCAAAGCATCATGCAAATAGATGACTACCTGCAGCGAGGGGAAATAACAGATTTTCAAAAGTCTTCACTTACTACAGTTATGCCTCGATTATTTCCTTTCTCTTATCGTTACAAAGATCGTTCAGGCAAATTAATTGATTCTGGCTCCTACTACAAAGCCATCAGTTTATACGCCCAACACTACAACTTTCGGCTAACAAAATATAAAATTGATTATGAAAAACCCAATTTCACAGCACTCAAAATTGATTTGAACAATAAAAGATTCGATATTTTTCCTACAGAACTAAAGCAATATGATAGTGAAGCCGGTATCAGTAGCGATGTTTTATGGAATCAAAAAGTGTATGTTGCTGTGCCTCATCCTAAGCAGATACCAAAAGCCTTATATGTCTTCTACCCTTTTGGTACTGCAACGTTAATTGCAATTGTTCTGCTGTTAGTCTTCTGTATGCTCGCTGTTGCATTTATTTCTTACCGACAAGAACTTAATTCTAGAGTGGATTTTGGAAGATCATTTTTATATGTGTTGGCTTTGACGTTTTCTCAGTTTCAAGTTGACTTTAAAGTTAAAACTCTCTTGCAGAAGTTGGTGTTTCTTTTGCTGTTCGTGAATGGTTTCATTTTTACCAACTTGTATTTGGCGAAACTTTCCAGCTTGTTGGTGGAGAATGTTTATGAGCCGAAACTTGCAAAACTTGAAGATTTGAATGCCACATCTCTAAAAATTTTAATGCCAGAGGTTGTCTTCAATTTTTTGAAAACGTTGTCTGACTTACCTGCAATAGTTTTAGAAAAGGCCTTAGTTGTTGACTTGGAAGTTCTTTACAAAGCCCAACATGATTTGAATAGTACAAATGCTTTTGCTATACGGGAATCTAAGTTTGAGGTAATGCGATATCAACAACGTTACCTAAAAACACCACGCATTTATAACATCAAGGAACATCTTTGTAATTATGCTGCTACAATCACCGTGCAACCCAATTGGCCACACCTAAAACAATTTAATAGATTTTTGAAATATTTAATTCAATCTGGTATTTTAAACAAGTTTTTGGACGAAACTTATGCTGAAGGAATTCTTAGTGGCGATATGCACTTCTTCAAAGAGAGTGACGACTACTTACCACTTGATGCCAGCTTTTTCTATGCCCTTGTAGGCTACGCGATAGTGGGCCTGGCTGTGGCTCTGCTAGTCTTTATATTCGAGTGTGTTTATTGGAAGTACTTAAAGAATAAGAATCGGGAATAAGAAGTAAATTTTTATTTTTTTTTTGTTGTTGATATTTTTGACATAAAAATTATTTGATTTTTCACAAAACAATTAGTTCGCTTAAAGAAAATTATTGAAGGTTTTTGGTTTTGATTTCTTTTATTATTAAGAGATGTGCGTGCACATACAATACGCACATGTGCAGCTTTAAATAAAAAACAAAACGGAAATTAATGAATACGAGTTTCACTGACTTTGATTTTTTCACAGACATTCCGGCTGTAATTTCTGATAAAAATAAGTACCAGGTTTTTTTGTCCGTTTGGTATTTAATCCAAAAACAAATTGCAAAAACCATACTTCATAAAATGTTTAAAAAATAAAGCTCATAGCTTTCACTCTTTACGAACCAAACGTTTTGAATTGCAATAGTGACTTGAAAACAGCCAAAATTTGCTATACGTCACTTAGGGACTTAGGAAGTTCAGACGAGCAGATGCTAACTCATCGCCAAATCGACTCTGCTCTCTATAAAGATCTAGTCTGTAAATCGTTATATGTTAGCCCTAACTAACATTTTGCAGGGGAAGACAAAAACTCTTAAATAATTTTTTTCAGTTTCAGCTTCAGCTTAACAACGTTGTTTTTAATTGTACAAGTGAAAAATTGTGAGCAGACTGATTTTCTTAATAAAATTCATTGAAAAACTTTTAATCCTGCAAAACCAATTTTATTTGTTTCGATTTTTTGTTTTTGGTAACTTTTATATTCAGTCATCTACCTTTGATTTCTAGCATATGAAAATAGTATCTGATTTAGCTGGAAGGTATTGAAGCCTAAAGCATTTTCCTTTAAGAAATTTTTTAAGTACTTGATGCACTACTGCTTTCACATATCCAGTACATGTTAGGCGAGGTTAAAACATTTAAAAAATAATTGGTTTTACAGGGTTAAATACAAAAAAGAACATTCAATCGGCTTCAAGAGCTTCCAATAGTAGCCCAGTGCTTTTAACGAACCATTTGTTCAAGCAAATGTAAAGAAATCACTTGTTTCCCTAGGACAGTTAATGAATAAAAATTCTGTTACCATTTATAAGGCTTTAAGTAACTTTTATTTATTAAAAAAAAATAGTAAGCAAAGCTTTGTCTTTATAAGCATCAATTTATAAAAAAATGGTTTCATGCAAATTAATTTAAAATCAAGTAACATTTTGTTCGGGTGGCACATTAAGAAATCATCTCGATTCGCATTAGATACTTGATGTATTCTGTTTCTTTGTCTATTTCCAATAAACACACTCGAATATAAAGACTAGCAGATCCACAGCTAGGCCCCCGGTAGCATAACCTACAAGGGCATAGAAAAAACTGGCATCAAGTGGTAAGTAGTCGTCACTCTCTTTGAAAAAGCGAATATCGCCACTAACAATTCCTTCAGCATAAGTTTCATCTAAAAACTTATTTAAAATACCAGATTGAATTAAATATTAAATTGTTAAATTGTTTTAGGTGTGGCCAATTGCATCTCACGGTGATTGTAGCAGCATAATTACAAAGATATTCCTTGATGTTATAAACGCGTGGTGTTTTTAGATAACGTTGTTGGTATTGCACTACTTCAAATTTAGCCTCCCGTAAAACGAAAGCATTTGTACTATTCAAATCATGTTGGGCTTTGTAAAGAACTTCCAAGTCAACAAGTAAGGCCTTTTCTAAAACTATTGCAGGTAAATCAGACAATCTTTTCAAAAAATTAAAGACATTAAGAGGCATTAAAATGTTTAAAGATGTGCCATTCAAATCTTCAAGTTTTGCAAGTTTCGGCTCATAAACATTCTCCACCAACAAGCTGGACAGTTTCGCCAAATACAAGTTGGTAAAAATGAAGCCATTCACGAACAGCAATAGAAACACCAACTTCTGCAAGAGAGTTTTAACTTTAAAGTCAACTTGAAACTGAGAAAACGTCAAAGCCAACACATATAAAAATGACCTTCCAAAATCCACTCTAGAATTACGTTCCTGTCTGTAATTAATAAATGCAACAGCGAGCATTTACTACCAGCAGAACAATTGAAATCATCGTTGCAGTGCCAAAAGGATGGAAAACGTATAAAGCCCTAGGTAATGGTTTTGGATGAGGCACAACTACAAAAACTTTTTGATGCCACAAAATATCGCTACTGATACCGACTGTATTTTCATATTGGTTGAGAGGTCCCGGATAAATGTCGATTCTTTCGTTATTAATAGCAACTATGATTTCGGTGAAATTTAGGTTTTCATAATCAATTTTATATTTTCTTTGGCGAAAGTTGTAGTGTTGGGCGTATAAACTGATGGCTTTGTAGAGGTAACCAGAATCAATTAGTCTGCCTGAACGATCTTTGTAGCTAAAAGCGTCTGGAAATGTTGAAAACATAACTGTAGTAAGTGAAGACTTTTGAAAATCTGTTATTTCCCCTCGCTGCAGGTAGTCATCTATTTTCACAATGCTTTGAATTCTAACAACAGGGACTGGATTGTAAGTGAAAAGTCCCAAGTTTGTGTAAAATAAGACATTCCAAAAACCAGATTTTGAATTTCTTTTAGCCAGAGTCAGTAACTGCTTTCGGCTGCCATCAAGAGTTATCCAAAAAATCTGTGTGGACTGCAACGATTCTAAAGTGCTTTCGACTATTGCGTAGGTTTTATTTAAATTGGAAACTTCTGACACAGCGATCACCATAAACTCATGACTTTGTTGTGTTTTGATTTGGACATCAGTGTTGTTGGTCAGTATCATGACAGGAACTGTTAAAGACTTCAGAAGATTTTCCAAATCGTTGTGAATTTCGAGAGCGATTATAACGTTCCATTTGAATTTGAGTTTCTGGTTTAGTTCACTCACGTGATTTATTAATTGATTTTTTGATTGTGGCAGCTTAAATTCATCGAAATTTAGTTTTGCTTTTGAAATGGTTGCAAATGCCATTAAAATAATAAAATTTGTAGGATGCATTTTTAGTCCGCTAACAAGTGGTTCACCCTCGTTTGCTTTTACTTTCTAACTGCTGATATTCAATTGGAGTTTTAATATTTTAAAATATTTTGATATGATGAAATTGTTTAACTCAACTGCCAGGAGTTTTTTGTTTTAATTGTAAAAGTCATTGATTAGATATTTGCACCCTTCACCACTGATAGAATTTATTTGTCATCTCGTTTGCTGTATTTTACTATCACTAGTCTAGTGATGAAGTAGTCAAAATAATTTCGGTTCATTCAGTGGGTCCTGTTTAATTTTTATTTCTATCGGTAGAGAATTATTTTCAAGTGTCATGTGTCAACGATTTACTATTTATTATTGATAAAGCTGTCTGCAGAATAGATCTTAAAGGTCGCGATGCATTCAAAGCCCATAATGATGATGATAAAGCTGTCAAATTTAAGAAATAAAACACATACTTTTTTAGGCTTCTGAATTACAAGCCTCAACGAAGATAAAACACTGAATAAAGTGAATTTCCAAATCGACTTAAAAGAGATTTAAGGAAGAATATTTTTTATGGCCCCACATGAATAGAGGGAAGAACAATTTTTTGCCTTCGTAGTGAAGTTAATAATAAAATTGATTGATGTGTGACTTCCATTTTATAATTATGGGAGTAGAAATCAATTGGAATTGGACATAGAGAAGAGTTGCATGTGGGCCAGTTTTAATACAAAGATTTACCAATATAAACAATGACAAATAATTTCCCAAAAGAGACTTTTTCAAATAGTTTCCATAATAATTTTTCATTAAAAAAACTTGTATATTTTATTTTTTGTGTTGTTTCTTTTACTTTATTTTTATGTGTTACCAAATATCTAAACTTTCAGACAGACTTACTGATACCCATTTAGGGGTAAAATTAATGCCGAAACTATAATTTAACGCAACAAAGTAATGAAACATCAATTTGATAAATTAAAATGATAAACTTAAAGGTTGGAAATATTAAACGAAACATATTTTTCTAAAACTCAGTAATAGACTTAAAGTCAAACGTATAATTTGAACAACACACGTCAGCACAGCCTTTCCATATTTGTATAATAAAAAATAAAGAAGCGTGTGGCAGCAACCTAATCGATTGATAGTAAATAGTTGAAATTTTCCAAAGAGACACGCACAAGCTAACTATCAACTCATATTCCACATCTAGTGATGGAAATCCCTTTTTTTTTTGCTTGTTTGGAATTTTGTCGTGATGTGTTGGAGAATATTTTCCCAGTCAAGTCTCTTAAGCATTTACTGAAATTCAGGTAGATTTTTACAGAAAATCGGATTATTGCCTAGGAACTCGATAGTAATTCGACTGTGACTAGACTATTGACTTGTTGACATATAGGGAGTTGAAGGCGATAATGGCTAATAATTTCAGCACATTGTTTCCTTAATATTTATATTTAGGTAATTTTTCCTTATTTATTTATTAAAAAAAGGAAAAAAAAAGATTTGAAAATGTGTTTGCTAAGAAATTAACCATCTCCTAGGCAAAAGTTTTACTAAGAAAACAACTTGGCTGAGCAAAATCGAAAGGAAAAGAGAAGTTTTTATTCATTACGAATTGACTCCTCATAATTTGCTTTGTTTAAAAAAAAATTATTTTAAAGTTGTTTGCTGTTGCCTTGTTGGAATTTTTTCAAGACTTAAATTGCATTTTCTGGCATTTTAGTTGGTTCCACTTAGAAAGAAAAAAATTTTTTTTTTGTTTGAGAAGAGAACGTACATTGAATGCATTCGTTAGTTCGTTAGTGAAGTTTCTTCTTCCTATTGGCTTTCAGCGAAACTACAAAATAACACGAGGAGTATGTACGGCTGTAGCAGATTTTATGAATGCTACTGCTAGTTGAGCTTAGTAAAGCTAAACTAACAACTATTCCATATCGCAATTTGTACAAATTACCATTTTTGGCAATTGCAACCAAAACTAATCGAATTACAATATGCTAAGTGCCAAGAAGGTCAGTTAAAACCATTCAAATGGAAATTGGGTATACAAAAAGCAGAAGAAAAAAAATAAAAACAGTTGGAAGCTTTTTTTTTACAAATCAAAATAAAAATGGTTGTTTTCGTTTTTCGTTAAGGATTTAAATGTTTCTTTTTTGTTTCTTCTATTAAGAAAATAAGCAAATGTTAAACGAAAAGGAATTCCTTAAGGAAAACAAGGAATTTATGTTTTAATTACATACTTTTAAGCAGCAGCAGTTACACTAACAAACAAACAAAAGCACACAAAACCAAAAGGGAAAAGGAAATTTACAGGTTTTGTTTTGGGAAGTGATTTTATTGAAGGACGCAAAATTCAAGAATTACAGCAAACATTTTGCAAAACTGCAAGAGAAAAAACACACACAGACAGATTTGCTAGGTATGTGTGCAAGTGCTAGTGTGTCTTTATTTTTAGTGTGCAACGTAAAGGGATCTCTGTTGTCTTTGACATCTTTTTAAAGATACAAAATCTTTTTCAAGCATTTCAGGAATATTTGCTAGACATTTTCGCACATGGTGACAAAGCGATATTAAAAAGAAATGCAAAGAAAAAGAAACATTCAAAAGCGACAGAGAGTTTGTAGTTGAATTAAGCATGCAACAAGCAGGCAATAAAATATATAAACGAATAAACAAACATACAGTCGTCAAGTTTTGCCAACATAAATATTTTTGTGTTGTAAATTTTCATGACAAATATTCACTTCACTTTGAAGACCCTAAAATATGCCAATAACAACATTGTAACCGCTGACCAAACATCGTCCTTAACAAACAAAACTATTTTTTTATCAATTACATATTTATGCACAATGGGCAATAAATATCAATAACAGAAAGAGGTTTTATTATTATTTTTCTCAAGCCTAATAGCAGTGCGATTGATGCGTCTTTAGAACAACAACAACAATACTAGACTTGTCAAGTAATTTCCAATAATTTTCATCATTTTATTTAGGGCTTCTTAATAATCCGCTGCCCCCGTGATTTTAAAAAAGTTTTCTATTGTTTCCACTCTATTTTTCATTTATTTGATAATATTTTGATTCAGTAATTACTTATTCAATTAAAGTATTATTTTATTTGAATTAAATAAATACTTTAATTGAATCAATAAAATATTTTAATTTAATCAATTAAAAACTTTAATTGAAGTAATTCAATATTTCAATTAAATCGATTACATACTTGAATTAATTAAAAATTTTAATTAAGTCAATTAAATATTTTAATTATATCAATTAAATATTTTAATTAAATCAATTAAATATTTTAATTGAATGAATTGAATATTTTAATTGAATGAATTGAATAATTTAATTTAATAAATTAAATATTTTAATTGAATCGATTACATAATTTAATTAAATCAATTAAATGTTTTAATTAAATCAATAAAACAATTTTTTTAAATCGATTAAATATTTTTATTAAATCAATTAAATATTTTAATTAAATATTAGTTAATTTTATTTTACCTTTTTCTTTTTAATTAAAATGGCTATTTTGTTAAGCTTGAGGTCTTATTTTTCAAAAATTTATTTTTATATCGATATTTCGCTCCAATTTTTGTAGCTTCTTCAGGATATAATTATAAATTAGTCAAATTATTAAAAATACATATTTAAAAAAGAAATTTTTGTTGACTAAATTAAAATAAACTTTTGACAAACTTTTCACGGATTTTTCACAAACTATTAAAAAAACTTTTCATGAACCTTTCACGAAATTTTCAGAAACTTTTCAAGAACTATTCACAAACTTTTTACGAACTATTCTCGAACTTTGCACAAAATATTTACGAACTATTCACAAACTTTTCACAAACTTTTCACGAACTTTTTGCAAAATTTTGACGAACTTTTCACGAACTTTTCAAAAAAATTTCGCAAACTTTTCACGAACTTTTCACGAACTTTTCACAAACTTTTCGCAAACTTTTCACGAACTTTTCACAAACTTTTCGCAAACTTTTCACGAACTTTTCGCAAACTTTTCAAGAACTTTTCACGAACTTTTCACAAACTTTTCGCAAACTTTTCACGAACTTTTCGCAAACTTTTTAAGAACTTTTCACGAACTTTTCACAAACTTTTCGCAAACTTTTCACGAACTTTTCGCAAACTTTTCAAGAACTTTTCACGAACTTTTCACAAACTTTTCGCAAACTTTTCACGAACTTTTCGCAAACGTTTGTGAAAAGTTCTTGAAAAGTTTGCGAAAAGTTTGTGAAAAGTTCGTGAAAAGTTCGTGAAAAGTTCGTGAAAAGTTCGTGAAAAGTTTGCGAAAAGTTTGTGAAAAGTTTGCGAAAAGTTTGCGAAAAGTTCGTGAAAAGTTTGCGAAAAGTTTGTGAAAAGTTCGTGAAAAGTTCTTGAAAAGTTCGTGAAAAGTTTGTGAAAAGTTTGCGAAAAGTTTGTGAAAAGTTCGTAAAAAGTTTGCGAAAAGTTTGTGAAAAGTTCGTGAAAAGTTCGTCAAAATTGTGCAAACAGTTCGTGAAAAGTTCGTGAAAAGTTCATGAATAGTTCGTGAAAAGTTTGTGAATAGTTCGTAAATATTTTGTGCAAAGTTCGTGAAAAGTTCATGAATAGTTCGTGAAAAGTTTGTGAATAGTTCGTAAATATTTTGTGCAAAGTTCGTAAAAAGTTCGTGAATAGTTCTTGAAAAGTTTGTGAAAATTTCGTGAAAGGTTCATGAAAAGTTTTTTTTAATAGTTTGTGAAAAATCCGTGAAAAGTTTGTCAAAAGTTTATTTTAATTTAGTCAACAAAAATTTCTTTTTTAAATATGTATTTTTAATAATTTGACTAATTTATAATTATATCCTGAAGAAGCTACAAAAATTGGAGCAAAATATCGATGTAACAATAAATTTTTGAAAAATAAGACCTCAAGCTTAACAAAATACCCATTTTAATATTTTAGTTAAATTAATTTAATTTTTTAATTTAATAAACTAAATAGTATAATTGAAACGATTACATACTTTAATTAATATCAATTATATATTTTAATTGAATTAATTAGATGAATTAAATATTTTAATCAATTATGCATTTTAATTGAAACAATTAAATATTTTCTTTAAATAAAATAAATATTTTAATTGAACCAATTAAAGATCTTAATGAATTTGAAATATTTTAATTATTAATAATAATAACTAAATGTTTTAATTACATTTTTTAATTTAATTAAACAAATATTTTAATTAAATCAGTTAAATATTTTATTTGAATCAATTAAATACTTTAATTATAATAGAAAAATTGTGTTATTGACTTTATTTTCAATTGAATCAATTAATTTTTAATTTTGCAATAAGATGCTTGACCTAAATCTTAAGCAGTGATGGTTAATGATGATGATAAAAGTTCATCTAAAACTTCAATAGTTTTCGATTTCTTAAATTAATTTCTCTTATTATCTTGTAGGATATAGAGAAATTTTTGGCTATTGAAAGTAATAACTCAAGACCCATAGTGCCTTGATATATGAAGTCCATATATCAATAAGATTTTCGTTTTGTTTTTGCTACTACATCGGATATTGTTTAGTTTCATGTATAAAAACGCCCTTAAGTAGATGAGACAAAGAAAAAAAATGTATCCATAATGTATTTACTCGCTTATGCAGAATATCATGCGAGGGTTGTTCATAAATATATAAAAAAAATTATAATCAGTTGCGTCTTTAGATTTTTTATGAAACTTGCCAAGTAAAAAATGTAATCTCACTGATCATTTAGTAGGTTCAAGATACCAATTTTATTCAGTCTTTGCAAGAAAGTAAGAATTATTTTTTTCAACTAATACGATTTGTTTTGTAGGAAATTTATAGTCAGTTAAAAGATTTCGTATTAGCTGTCAACACTAACAGGCCATTTTTAATTGTTTTTTTAGATAACCCTCGTATATCTTGACATGAGCGCAAGTTGACAAAAGAGTGTTTCTTAAACGTTCACAATTTGGATATCCTAAAAGAAACGAAAAAGTGTTTTGTTGTTATGAATGTCCTGGAAGATTGATATAATAAAAGTCAGCAATTCTATTTATAACTGGAATGTGGATTTTATCACTGAATAAAAGGTTCGTTAGTAGGACTCTTTTATTGACTAATATAATGTCAATAATTCCTAAGCTTAGCTTTTGTATACTCAAATTGAGCGTATAAAACTTAGATAAAATACGACTCAGAGCGATTCTTGTAATTTGTGAAAAGAATTATGTTTTCTTTTTAAATTAAAGCACTGGGCTTCTCTTAAGATCTTACGAGCTCGTATTTATCGAATATTAGTTACTGACGAGTATTACTGTAAAGAAGGCCATGTGCACTGCGACCCAGAGGATCATGTGTGCAGCCCATAAGTTCACTAATAAAAATTTAAACTTTGAATTAAGCCAATTATCCTGTTCAGTGAGAGCCAGCTATTTTTCTGGCGTAAAACAAGAAGTCTAACAGAATTCGTAGCCTACGATCACAAAGTACATGTTCTGTTATTTAGTCATACAAGTTACAAAACCTGTACTGGCTGTTCCAAATAGTTCTTCTCTCACATTGGTTATATTTAAGATCACAATACTCGGTCAAGGAGCTTGAGGTCACTCTTGGCTTCTGGGATATGTAGCTGGAAAACGTGATAAAGCGTTTTTCGGGCCTCTTTTTAAATGCTAGGAAAATAATAAAATAAAGTTTAAACACAAAGCAAGAGAACGTTGCTTGAAAGTAAAAAGGTTCAAGCAAACGAAAAAAATCGTCTAAAGAATTCACCCGTTTTGTATAAAATATGTATGTAGAGTAGACACACAACCATATGCAATTGATTTCTTTCGTATGTGTGAATATGAAGAAAACAGGAAGGAAAGGCATGTAAAATGTTTCTCAAGTATGCATTCAAACTATTTTCAATAGAATGTCGTGTGCTTTACTGCTATGGCTGGCTGTGGCTATTTCTTTGATTTCGCTATGCAAGAATAATGCAGCCACTGGCTCAAACGCATACACTGAATCCTCTTTTTTTACATTTTATTTTGGTTTGTTAATGTTTTTTCTTATTTAATTTTTTTATGTTTTTTGTTGTTTTTTCGTATAAGGGAAAAAATCATTTTTCTTTGCTGTATGCTGAGACCCTTCATTGCTGGAGTTGTTGTGTGGTTGTTGTCTTGCTATGCTGGTAGCCGCTCTTACAAATAAATGCGTACAGCATAAGGTGCAGTTTAATATATTTTTTGCTCATTTTATTCAGTTTGCAATATGTATTGTGTTTTAGGTTTTTATAGAACTTGGAATATGTTGGATCTAAACATTCCACTATAACAACTTAACGTTGACGATGACAATGTGTATTCCAGCCATAGGATCATAGTTATTTCATGTAGTTCGAGGACATAATAACAACTGACTATTCGATTATTCTGCTGTTGGTCATAAATGCACACACTCGCATACAAATAAACAATAAACATTAATACATGCATGCGGACATAGTACATTTATGCAGAGTAATACACGCACTTCTAAACAAATGCTTAAGCAAAATACAAACAAACAAACACGATCACTGGCTTGTGGCCTTTAAGGGAAAATGTTCAGAGTTAATTGCAGTCAACATAGCTGAACTTATGTTTGAACAGTGGGCATAAATTATGTAAAAAAAAATTTAATTTCTTTGAATTTTTTATTTAAAAAAATTTTTTTTGTTTTAAATTTCAAAATTAATTTTGAATTTTTTTTTATAAAAAAAAATTTTTTTTGTTCTAAATTTTAAAACTAATTTTTTTTTATAAATAAACTAGCTGACCCGGCAAACGTTGTTTTGCTTTCAAATTTTTTTATAGTGAAAAATAATTAATAAGAGAAGAAAACTATAAGTTGGGCTATGCCGAACATATAACAAAAAAATGAGCCAAAACTCTCCAGAATATTCTACGTTTTAAGATATATTTAAAAAGTGGGCGTTTAAAATTTTTCTTTTCATTAAATTATAAGGATTATGCCCAACATATAATATAATAAAAAAAATCAGAAATATTGGTAAAGAAGTTCTCCGATTTGAGAAAAAATGTTAAAAGTGGGCGTGGTCTATTTTTATTTTCTTTAAAATTTTAGTTGCATATTGATGAAAATAAAAAAAATTTTTCTATTCATTCGATCTTTCTACTCTAAGAAATCGTACTCATAGAGTAAAGGACCGTGCCAGATCGGGTAGATAAATAAGCCAGATACCAACTGCTGACAGGCGGTTTTGTAACGCTAAAATCTTCCAAGCTGTAACACAAAGTCATACACAAAAATTCAATTAAAGCGATTCAGCCGTTTTAGTCGAATTTTATATATTAAGATAAAATAATTTTTTATTTTTAATATTTTTTGTAAAAATTATTTTCAAAATTGTGTGTCCTTTAAAAAAATAAAAACTTTATAAAATTTTTAATGCCTGAAGAATAAATTTCTACATTTTGCTTACGCTAAAATTTTCTCAGGGAAAGATCAAATTTGCTTAATATAGGATCCGCCTAATACCTTTTTTTTTTAAATGCTAGAAAAACATTGGGTGTAGCTTCGGCTGTGTGGCACGTAACGCCATCCTGTTGAAACCAAATGTTGCCAATATCCTCCTCTTCAATTTTTGTGAACAAAAATTCGTTCAACATGGCCCGATAACGATCGCCATTGACTAACGGCCACTCCTTCCTCATTTTCGAAGAAAAATGGCCCAATTATGCCTCTGGACCAAAATCCGCACCAAACAGTGACTTGTTTTGGGTGCGTCGGTTTTTCAATGTATGCGTGCGTGTTTTCTGTGCCCCAAATACGACAATTTTGCTTGTTTACATACCCGCCAAGATCAAAATGAGCTTCATCTGAAAAGATGATTTTTTTTTTGCAAAATCGGCATCTTCTGTAAGTTGATCGCAGGCCGACTTAGCGAAGCGAAAACACAACCATATTCTTTCAGCGGAAGGATAAAACTAATTATCTGTCAAATCAGACATGAGCTAAGTGTTACCATTCACGAAATAAGCACTACTTGAAAAAAAAACGTTCGATGGCGGACCCTTTATGTTGTATTTGTATAACAAATTTTTATTATTTTATTTATTGAAAATTAATTTTCTTTTTATTTATTTAAAATTTTTTATTATGAAATATTTTTCCTATCACCAACACCTGAAAAATTAACACAATTTATTCACAATAGACTAATTTAATTCACAATTAAATTAAACAATTCAAAATAATAAGATAATTCCGCAGGAAGCAATTTGTATATCGATCGATATTTCTTTCCGCTAAATTTTCCTTTCCGTGTGGAATCAATAATTCGACCCAATATGAAATATTTCATTGATTCAATGAATTATTTATTATTTGATATTGGAAATTTATTCTAAGACTTAATTTTTTAACAAGCACGAATAACTTTGACCATTTGATGCCAGGGTCTAGGCAGGAATCGAACCTAAGACTCCCAGATTGCTAGGTTAGCACGCTAGCCACCAATCTACAGTTCACGCGCAATGAATTATTTAATTTTTAATATAATACTAAATTGGATCAATGAAATATTGTATTTAATGTATTTATTATCATCAAAGGCTATAATCGCAACGCGACCTTTAAGACCCATTTGGGCAGAAATGTCTTTAGTCTAATGAAAGTTTGAAAAATCATGAATTATACTTGCAGTGCAACATCTGATAAATGTAAGATATTTTTTCTATTCCAACTGTTTTTGGGAAACTCATGAAAGCAGTTGACACAAAATGATCATGATGTTGAATCACACACATGAATCACACACATGAGTACATGAGTGTTTTAGAATTTTTAATGTTGAATATACAGTTTTTTTGCTTATTTAAGATTCAAGACATCAAAGAAAAAATTCAAATAATTGAGACTCAAATTTTTTAATTATCAATCGTGGTTTAGTTGTTGGGTTTAATTGAATACTTAAGGCTTTGGAAAGCTTATTTTTTTAAGCAAATTTTAATCTAAACTGATCCACAGTCTAATTTAAAAATAAAAACCCCAGTAGTCAATATTCGTATATTTAATAAGTTAAAACGCCGACAAAAAAAAAAAAAAGAAAAAACTTTAAGCTGAATATTGTAATCACGTATATATAGACTACTGCTGCAAACGAATTTACAAGCAGAAGAGCAAGAAAAAAATATACAGCCACAAACAACAAAAACTCTAGCCAAAGTATGCAGCAGCACTAACAACAACTTTTGCAAAAGAAAAAAAAATTGTCACTTAATTGTAGTTGAATTTTTAAGGTAATTGTATAAATCCTTTTTTAAGCACAACCAAACACACGCATTTAGATTCAGGCACATACTAACTACCCTCCTCATACGCTTGTCCTTTCACATCTGAAAAGATTTACAATAAATTCTACATACAAAAGTAAGCACAAAATACCAATAACACAGATAATTTTAATGATGATTACAAATACTGGCCTCAATAATGATGAAACTATCAGGTACCTACATCATCAGAACGGATGATGAGAATGACCGATGATGATCATGATGATGATTGGTATGCAAGGCATAAATATTTAATCAGCCAATAAATTCTTTTCGTTACCACTTATCCACTCACTTTTTTTAATACTCTGTTTTTTTTTTCTGAACTCATGCATGCCTGCTGCTACTTGTTGCTTTTGCAAATTTATAATTAGAAATTTTTATATTTTGTTTTCTTTGTTTCTACTTTTTATACTAAATAATAATAAAAAATTTAATGCTTAGTTTGTTATTTAAAAAAAAATAATTTTCTAAAACGAAAACTTTCAATTTTGGTAATAATCAGCATTCCCACCATAGTCAATGTCAATTATAAAAATAATATATTTAATGTTAGAAACGCTTACACACAAAAAATAACAAAATAAAAATTTAAATGCATCAGCAAAATATGGTGGCTGTTGAAGAAAAAAATTCAAGATTAAAGGAAAACTTTTAGCCTTTTTTTCATTTTCGCATCCCGTAGCTTAGCTGGGATTTACTTTTGTTTTTTAGTTTTTTTTTCTTGTGAGCGGTATGACAATTTACTTTTTATTTTATTTTTCCTTATGGGTGCTTAGTTAATATTACGGGCGTGATTAAATCTCAGAATTAGCAATTTTTTTACTGGGCTTAGCTATGCGGCCCATACACACTCAATTTCAATGCAATGTTAGTGCATTTGTGCAGTGTTTATATATAACAGCTCATTGGTAACTAAAATTAAAGAAATATATTCATTAATTCTTACACTGAAAGAATTTTGTTCATTAGTCCAATAAAAAAATTCATTATACTAATGAAAAATTTCATTAATTCAATGAAATGTGGTGATTAGTCTAAAAAAAACTATCAATTCCAACAACATTTTTTGTAGATAAAACAAAAAAAATTCATTTCCGCTTTTTGATTTTAAGCAAATGACACAAAAATTTAAAGCCGCTGAGGAAGAAGCAAATGCTCTAAAACTAAAAAAATTCGAAAATTTTTTCATATTAAAATTCAGTAAAGTTGACAGTTTAGAGAAAATAAAACTTAAAAAAAAGTTGAGGGCCATACACACTCAAGATCAATACAAGTTAAATACTAAAGTCCGGCAAAATGAAAAATTTAATTAAATATTCGTATTTAAATAATTTTGATTTTACTCAATTAGAATTTAAAAAAAAAAACCGTCCCATATACTAAAAATATGCGTCACAGGTTGCCATAATTTTTTTAGTAAAATTGTATTGAACTTGATTGTTGTAAATAATCATGGCAGAAATTAATAACGTCTATTGCAGTGCGATTATAGCCCATAGTGATAATAATAACATCTGAACTACATAAGATACATGCGTACAAACTTATGCCATGCTATGGAGTTAAGGCCCACAAGCATTAATTCTTACACAAATAATTATTATATTATATTTACGGCTCACTTTTAGAACTAGTTTTAGGGCTAAAAGCAGGAAGTTATAGCACAGAATTTAAAAAAATTTTTTATAATGTAGGATCAAAGAGAAAAACCAAAATTGCCTAATTAGAGTTTTAAATCTGCTCAGTAGCTTCAAAAATATGCTAGAAATGTTAACGAAAATAAAATAATTTTTTATGCAAAATTTAAAAATTTTTTCCATTAAAAAATTTTTTTTTTTAATATAAGTAGACAAAATTTAAAAAAAAATTTTTTCTTTAAACATAATGCCCTTTGAGTTTCAAACAAAAAAATTGTTAAAAAAACATGCACAACTTTTGATTTTATTTACAATCGCATCCAAATAAGTGAATCATTTCATTTAGGAGGTGACAGTTTTTGAATTCGTATTTAAATGTTGTTTATCTTTAAATGGCATTTAAATGCGAATATCAATTTTCTACTTCAAAGTAAAATGATATTTAAATTGGCGTGGCACGTGTTTTCTTATTTGACCATGCCCAAATAACATGACGGCAGCGCTGAGCAATTGCAAAATTCAATTTCAACAGCGCGTTTTGTAGTGAAGTTGGCTGCAAAACAATTTTCTTTTTATTCTTGTGTTCAAGGCGAATTCATATAAGGTGATATCATGAAGCATCTCTGTTTTTAAAAAAGTTCTTGATTTGTCTAAAAAGACAGACATGGCTCATATACTTTGACCATATAAATGTAACAATTTTGACAAGTCAAGAAAGAATTTGAAGCGCAGAGCTGCTTTCTTGATATCAACTTGTATGAATTCGCCTTGCTTGTGTTGTTATTTTTGACCAGTAATGACATGTTACTTAGTTTTATTTTTAATTTAGCGGTTTTATTTCTATTTTTGTTTGTCTTTAGTGGGTTTTATTAAACAAGATGATTAACACTATTGTAGAAAATAAATAGAGGGCGTCAAAAATTGCTCCGCTTGCCACTCCAATTTAGATTACACTGTTATCAAACTTGAGGTATTGCAGTTTTGATTAATTTTTTTTCAACTTAGGGCACCTTGCTTGTTAAGAAAAATTTGAAATAGACTTGTGTAATTGGTGTCCTGTACAGCTTTTGCTAAAAAATTTTTAGGTAGATAAATTATATGTAGATAAATATTTTGTTCAGCCAGCAATTGTTCGCTGGGTTGCTTACTAAAAACCCAACATATACACTGACAATGGATATTTATAATAAAAATGGATAATAATAATAATAATATACGCATGAAACCATAACCTTAAAACAATTCAATAAACAAAATAACCACGGAAAATACTAAAACAATAAAAAAAAAAACATCAACAAACAACATTTTACAATCACCAGCTCTCACCGAACAAACCGTTACATCGTTATATTGTTATTTTTCTATTAGCGACGCATTGCAAACGAAAAAAGTCTACAAAAAGTTTTGTTTTTTTTATTAACTTGGTTATTCTTCTTGTTGGTCGATCTTTTTTGTTTTTTTGAACTTTTAAGGAAGCGAATGTGAAAAAATGCACAAGTTAGTATGAAGATCGTGAAAGAAGTAGACAAAAAAAAAATGAAAAAAAACCTTTAAACAGCCCCATAAAACTGCAAAAGTTTTTCTAAGTCAGTCTTATTAAAGTATAAGCTGGATTTTTTGGCACTGGTGCATATCTAGAGTTTAGTTAACCACCATCAACAACATCGGCGTCGTCATCAGCAGTTAAGCGCTGCGCATGCGCAACACTTTTACCGTAGATAATGAGAAGCAAATATTTACTCTAAAACTCATAGTGAAACAATCTTTTAATTCAATAGACAATGACCGTGCTTGTTTGTTTGTTTTTATTTTCAAGTCTTCTTTTTTAATTTTTTTTTTGTTTTAGTTTTAAGTTGTTTCAGCTTTGATAAAATAAAATATGAGCGGCTATTTTTGCAAGTAGTATAAGTCCATTTTAAGAAAAAAAAAAAAACAATTCAGCGGTAGTTTTAGTAAGTTGTTATCTATTAGTTACTAAAATGAACGCTAACAATTTTTTTTGAAATGGACTTGTATCACTTTCAAAAATAACGGCTCATATGTTGTTCATGCTAGGCTGCAAGCCTTCTTTGACGTTTTTTAAAAGACTAATATCAATTTTAAAATTAATTACTTTTGCTGTAAATTTAAAATGTTTTCTAAAGTAAAGAAAGTCGTGTTAATTTTTCAAGGAAAAATTCTGCTATATTTTTTCAAAGATGAGCTTTAGAAAGACGATTTTAGTTTAAATAATAAAAATCAATTAGCTAAAATTTACTTAATTTTTTTTCTACATAAATTGCTCAACTCCAAGTAATTATTTTTGTTTTTAATAGATTTTAATGGTTAATGGATGTAATCAGCCGAAGTTATAAAATTTGATCAGAAATAAATTATTTTTCTGAAACACTAAAGGGCTGCCCAAATTATTTTAAAAATCACTCATCGCAAAAAAATATACAAATGTAATATTTGAGCGGTTATTTGCAAAAATTGTATAAGTCCACTTTAAAAAAAATTATTTAGCGATCATTTTACCATCTATCTATAATAGGACCTGTCTAAGCTTTTAAAAAAGTGGACTTGAACCACATTCAAGAACAAAATGCTTTTAGGGAGGCCCTTTAAACCATTTATGGGCTGATTTTAGTATATAAAATTTTTATGTAAGGCTTTATTAACCTAAAAAAACAGAAGGGTCCTAAGCTAATAAAGCCAAAAGACTTCACTTTTTTTAACAATATAATTCCCCAAAATTTTTGGCTTTTCTGCAGAAAACCCCCAGGGTCTAAATAGGAATCGAACCTGTGACTCCCAGATTGATAGCTTAGTATGCTACCACCTAGTATGCGCTTGCATCCTAGTTGGCTTCATATTAACTAGGAGCTGGCACCCTTACTAGGAAGGCGCTGTTGTTAGATGCTTTTTAAAAGTGTCTTTAAAGTTTTTTTAAAAGTATTAGGCAATTCCACACTATGGCTGATCTTTCTTGAAAAGCACTGAGTTACAAAATCTTAAGATTTAATTCTTTTAAATGTCTTCACTAACCTTAATACAGAAAGAAACAACAAATAAACCGAATAATCGAATGCAATTTCTTTTCTTTATTTTTTTTTTTTTGGTTTTTATTGGTTTTAAACAAATAAGTATAAAAATCACATGAAATCAATGCGTAACGACAACAATAATAACACAACATGAACTTAAACAGCATTTCTTTGTTAAGAAAATTTAATTAAAAAAAAAAGAAATAAACGAAAAAAATAAGTTAAATTCGCACTATTAACCAACATAAAAGGCGCAAACCTTTTAGCCATACAAACACACATGAATCCACATACACACACACGCAGGCAGACAGAAATTACCGCAGCACCATAAAACCTTAATTTTCAATCGAAAAATGTGTTAATGTAAAAACCACAATCATTGTTGTAATTAGTTACAAAAACACAAATAAAAAGCCAAAACAACAAACACTGATGGCTAAAAGCTGAAAATCTAAAAAAAAAAAGAAAACAAAAAAACAAACTTTTAACCAGGCAACCAATTATCAGCCAAATGAAACAAACAACAGCAAAGCTTCCCCTGGTAGTGGTTGTTGTTTTTACTGCCAACCATTATAAACATTAATGAAAATTCCAATCAAATGACCATTTTTTTAAATTTTGGTTTCCTTTTTTTTTTCTTAATTTTTTTGTTTTCATTTCGGTATGTATTTTATTTGTTTGCTGCTGTCGCAGTTGTAGTAAGTAGCCATGCCATCATGTTGTTGTTGTTGTTGTTGTTTTGTTGTATGCAACGGTTATTTTTTCTCGACGGTGGTACATGTTGTTTAATTAGAAAATGTTTCTTAACGGAGTTTTTGTAGGACAATTAACAAGATTTGAATTGAGAGATTTAAATTATTGTACGTACGTTGTATATGGATTTTTTTTAAATTTTTTTCTTTTTGGAGGGGGAGAAGAGACAACAGGCAGGGGTAGCAGTAGCAGTAGGAGCTTATAAGCGAGAATATACACTGATTACAATACAAAAATGTGTGTGATTTAATTATTCAAATAAGCCCACATTCAAATTAAATTTTATTTTTGTTTTGCTTTTTTAAATTACTCACTCGTATGTGAACATGTTATGCCACAAACAAACAAACACAAAATTTTATGTAGACTTCAATTGTGAAAAACCACATTTAAATAATTTTTAGGTTAACGAAAATGGTATCACATGCACATTCCTGTCAATAGCAGATAAACAAACAAAACAAAAAAAAAGAAAAAAAAGAAATCAGTTGAAATGTTATGGCATTTAGTCATTCATAAACAAAATAATAAACACAAATTCATTTCCAATTGCAGTATGAAAAATAGATTTAATTATTTCAATTAATTAAAAAAAAAATAGTTCAGAGAGGGTTGGAAATTGCAAAACAAAAAAGTTAACTTTATGCCATTAATATCAGTTAAGTGTTTGATGTTAATGCTCTTTAAAGGATGCACTGAAAAAAAAAAGTTTCATAAATTCAATGAAACAATTTCATTGATTCAATGAAAAATTTCATAAAACATGAGAAATAATGAAATATTTTCATTAAATCAATAATTTCATTAAATTATTGAATATTTCATTGATTTAATGAAATGTTTCATTACTCATATGAAATCTGTGATTGGCTGAAAAACCGTGAACTTTCCATTCTAATGATAACGTTTCATTAGATTCATAACAACATTTCATTGATTTAATGAGATATTTCATAAAATATTCGAAATAATTTCATTATATTGATGAAATAATTTCATTATATTAATAAATATTTCATTGAATTAATGAAATTTTGCTTTAATCTAATGAAATGTGAAAAATAATTAATTTTTCTTTGGATTAATGACAAAATTCAAAGCATATATAGAGCAAATTCTCTTCATGTACTTCTCAGCACTCTGTTAACAGCAGCGATTTCACAATCTTCTATTAAAAAAAACAAGTCTTTCGTTCTTCCTTTAAATATTTTTTCAAAAATTATAATTTTTGCCAGCATTCTATCACTTTTATTTTTACATTCATTAGAAAATTTAGATTTAGTTAATCAGTTTAATAGGGTCTCAATTAAAACTTCATTTAAGCCACTTACTTTGCATAATTTATTTTCCTGCAATAAAAGATAAGCCTAAAATGTATTAACTTTAATAAGTTACAAGAGTTAAAAGTGAATTTATTCTTCATTTTTTAAACATTTTTTAATGCACTCAAAAGTACTAGTAGAATATGAAAATAAAACGAATAAACTTATTAAAAAAGGAACAAAATCATTATAATCACATTAAAATTAATAGCTAATTAACCGCACACAGATTATCTTAAATATAATATCTTATTTTTGTACAATAACAACAACAAACAGCCACGTTATTTGTTGTCTTGTGTTGTTGTTGCAGCTTCTTTTCTGTTTCAATTACTCCTGTTGGCTCTAGTGAGCCAGCAGCAAGTGGCTGCACAAAACAACCAACAGTGTTGCCCTGTCATGAATTTCCACCTGCTTGGGAAGAAGACAAAATCCAACAACAATAACAGCATTAAATAAAAAAAATCTTATTTTCCATTCTTTTTTTGCTTCTATACTAAATTGAACTAAATGAAGTTAATTCAGCAACTCGCACACTGAGAACAACAACACAATAGAAAACAATGAGGGAGCAAATAGCAACAACAAATTTTTCTTTTAATAGAAAATCAGAAATTAATAGAGAGATACACTCCACTCGTATGAATGTACGTACAAAGATGTAGGTATAGATGGTTCGGATATAAAGCAGCAAGAAGCAAGTAGTCGGGATTGAAAGCACAACAAAAAATAAAACAGCAACACAAATAAAAATAAAAATAAGAAAACAAAACAAATGACAGGAAAAACTAATAATGTAAATTGGAAAACTCACCTGGTATATGTACGATTGATGAAAATTATGCTGAGATTCCAGTAGGAAGGAAAACAGGTTGTAGTGGAAGTGAGTGACTAGAAAATAAACAGAGAGGAAATTTGAGTAAAAGAGTAAATAAAATAAATGCACTTGTTTTGGGAGTTTCAAATAAAATGAACAAAAAAAAAAATTTTAAATGAAATGAAAAATGCCAGTTTTTTTTTTATAAAAAATAATTTAGAAATTAATATAAAGGAAATCACTAATTTGTAGATTTTAACTATAGAAAAAATGTCTTAATTCAATTAAACATTTTCATTAAAAAAATAATCACATTGAATAAATTTTTAATTGAAAATTAAATATTTCATCCATATGAAATATTTTAACTGAATTTAAAAATAATTTGTTTGGTTGATTATTAATTGATTTCTTGAAGAATTTAATTCCTTTAATTAAAAATTTAATTGAAAACTATTTTTTTAACTAAAAACTAAATTAATTTAAATAAAAAATTTATAGATTAAATTAAAAAATTTATTATTGTAATTAAAAATTTTATTTTATATATAATTAAAAATTTTATTGATTTAATTAAAATGTTATTCAATTTAATTAAAAATTTTATTCGATTCAAATAAAATTTTATTTGTATTAATTAAAAAATTAATTACTGCATTCATAAATGTAATTGATTGATTTCAATGAAAATTTTATTGATTTAATTAAAAATTTTATTCAATTTACTTAAGATTTTATTTGATTTAATTAAAAATTCAATTGATTTAAAAAAATACTTATAATATTATAATTAAAAATTGTATTGGCTTAATTAAAATTTTAATTAAAATTTTAATTAAAAATTTAATTGATATAATTAAAATTTTTATTGGTTTAATTAAAAATTTAATTGATTTAATTAAAAATGTTATTAGATTAATTAAAACTTTATTCAATTTACTTAAGATTTTATTTGATTTAATTAAAAATTCAATTCATCTAACAAAAATTACTTATTATAATTAAAATTTTTATTGGTGTAATTAAAAATTTTATTGAATTAATTAAAAATTTAATTGATATAGCTAACAATTTTTTTGGTTAAATTAAAAATGTCATTCGATGTAATTATTTTAATAAAAATTTTTTTGATTTAATTAAAATTTTTTTTGTTTTAGTTAAAAAAATTATTACTGTAATTAAAAATGTAATTGCTTTTGTTAAAAATTTGATTAATGTAATTAAATGGATTTAATAAGAAAATATTGTTTTATTAAAAATTTGATTGCTGTAATTAAATATTTAATTGTTTTAATTAAAATTTTAATTAAAATTTTAATTAATTTAATTAAAAATTTATTAAAATATAAATATTGATTATTTGACCTTTTTATCTGAAAGTAAATAAATATTTGTATTTATAAAATATTAATCTTTATTTAATTTCATTAATATTTATAATTTTCCTGAAGAAGCTTTCCACAGGAAAGCGAAATATTGAAAATAATAAATAATAAAACAAAAAACATTTTTAAGTATCAAGACTAAGCTCAAATTAATTAATTAATATTAATCTTTATTTGTGCTTAATTCCAGAAATTGTGTTGGGAGTAACCTACTGAGGATTCGGAGTAGCGTCTGATGAAATGGTCCATATAGGTATGCTCTCCCCTTCAGTACTTATTGTACTGAATAAATAACTCATGAGAATATCATGAGTAAAAGAATGAATTTCAAAACCAACACAATTTCTGGAATTAAGCACAAATAAAGATTAATATTTTGTTAAACTTTTAAATTCCAAATAGAAATTATTACATATTTGTATTTATTATTAAATTAAATTACAATATTTCGACACGCCTTCGTTTGTCTTTCTCAAGAAAAATAATTTTATAATGAAATGAAAAATTTTTTTGAAATGTAAATTAAAATTATGATATTAAAAACTTTTTTCAAATACATATATAAAAAGACTTAAAAGCTTAAAAAAATATTTATTTATTTAATTTATTAAAATTGTAATTTTTTTTTTTTAAATCGCTAAACTCATCATCGACTAAATTATTATGGAATATTCTAGATTATTTAATTAACAAAATTTAATTCTATTCATTTGAAATGCTGAAATTAGGACTGTAGCTTTTAATAAAACAAGAAAATTTTCCGTATTTGTAGTGTTAAAAAAAAGTAGATATAGAATGCCATGATTTAAGCCCAGTTACTTTTTAATCCTGCATAACTTAGCATACCCTAATTGATAACTTGTCATATTCGGCTGTAGTAAAATTAAAGTTAAAAAAAAATTCTGATTTTTTATTAATTAAAAATGACTTCTAGATAAAGTTGAGGTAGTACATGTTCATAAAAAATTTACTTTTGTAAATTAAGCCACATAAGTCTTCCCCTTTAAATAAAAAAGAAATGATGGGATACGAAAACTAACTCAAATTAAAAGAAAATAAAAACGAAAATGAGTGAAATATGTGTGAGAGATAAATAAATGGAATTGAAATTCTCAATTAGTTGGTTGGATGGTTGGTTTGGTTGGTTGGTGAGAAGTTGCAACATGTTTGTATCAGTCATAAACGCCTTTAATAGAGACAAATGGAATATTTGATGGCCCAGGTATGAGCTGTTTTCACAGCAAGAGCAAAAGAGTATGTTTTAGCTTTATGTGGTTTGGTTTAAATAAATTTTTATGTTGTTAAGTGGTTGTATGAATGACCTGTTCCTATATGAATTTAGTTTACTGCTAGAGACCGGTTCGTACGTAACGTTTAAAGTAAAGTTTTGTTATCAAAGCGCACTTTTAACACAAGATACAAAAAGAAAAAGAAAAAAAAAATAACCAATCTTAGACACACTCACATACATCTAAAAAAGAAAACCATAAAGCGCATGATATTTGAAACGCTCGTGTTACAAACACTCTGAACAAAAAAAAAAAAATTATGAAAGACTTGTAAAGATGGGAAAAAAATAATTCGTGTGCGGTTCAAGATTAATAAAAAAAAATTGATGAATGAAATTGAAGAAGTTGTATGAAATACTTACAGTGGGTGCATATGCGTTAAATTTCGGCTGGTACGGTTTACTAAAAAAAACAAAAAATATGTAAACAAATTTGCGTGCGCTTAATTATTTAATATTATAATGATGGCTTGCATAAATTTAATAAAACATTTTATGATTTAATTATAAAAATTAAGGAGAGAAAAATTGTTTTTTTAATAAAAAATAAAAAATCTTTAAAGTAAAATTTGTGGCAACAAAAAAAAAAAAAAAAATAAAACAAGTTTAAATAATAAAGAAAAAAAAGAAAATAGATTTAAAACAAAAAGAAATAAGCCAATAAGTAAGTATGTTGTTTGTTATCATTAGACAACATCTGCCGCACAAACAACTAAAAAAATAACCTAACCCCGATATACAGCAACAATCAAACGTATCTCCAGCATCTACATACAATAAACAGCAAGTGCCACAAAGGAATTTCAACAACTAAACGTTGACATTAACTAAAAGCAACAAAACTTAGAACAGAAAAAAAAAAAAACAAACAAAAAAATTTATATAAAAAACTAAACTTTCAACGTCCTTCACCGCCTTCTTAAGACATACTACATACGGCACTAGTTTAAAAAAAAAGAAAGAAAAAAGTGAAGAAAAACTTTTTACAGAAAAATTCTTCCGCCTTGAAAAAAAAAACACAACCACCAGCGTATCGTCGTCATTATCATCAT
Source organism: Thelaira solivaga (assembly GCA_947397855.1). NCBI lineage: Eukaryota > Metazoa > Arthropoda > Insecta > Diptera > Tachinidae > Thelaira > Thelaira solivaga. The sequence goes on from OX377613.1 coordinate 64,074,339, forward strand.
TTGGTTGTTGGTGGTGTCTTCTAGTTGCTGATTTTTTTTTCTTCATTCTTTTTTTTTTTTTATTTTGTTAACAATAACAGCAACAACGTTCTGGTCGTTTGATCACGGTCTTAAGATTACAGTTTTTACAGCCAAATACCACAAATAAAACACAAAAAATAAAAATAGTTTTTACTTAAAGTTTGTTACCAGTTTTGCTTTCCTAGTGGCCTTAAAAATTCTTGTTAAATAAATTCGTTGTTTTTTTTTTTTTTTTTGTTTTAAGCTTTTCACTCAATCTCAGAAAACAACACCCGCTTTTAAACAGTAAAACGAAATGTAAAAAAAAATTAAAAGAAAACATTATAAAATAATCAACAAAGTTTCCACTTGTGCTTGACTTAATACCATAAAACTACTGCTGGGTTCTAACAAAGAAAAAAAAAAATTAAAAAAAAAAGAAAACACATTCAGTAATAAAAAAAAAAAATAAAATAAAAACTAACAAGTGCAATCAATATACTGTTGCATACTTGTTGTACAACTTTACTCGCAGAGAACAAAAAAATTACAATAATCAAGTATTTATGAAAAAGTTTTTGCTGGCTCTAAGAAAACTCAACAAAAGTTGAAAGAAAATTATTTCAAATAGAAAACTTAAACGAAAAACTTGCCAAGTGTAACAACAACAAGACAGCCAGCCAGCCAGCCAGTGTTAAAGGTAACAATTCAAACATCCAGCATTTAATAATTTGTTGCAAAAACAAGTAAAAAAACTAAAATGAAAACGGAAGTTTAACAATTTGAAAAATGTTCTTTTTTTTATAACTTTCAAGCTGTAACGGCAAAATAAGTTGCACTGAAATAATGACAAGCAAAAAAGTTTGCTAGTAAAATAATAAAAACAAAAAAACCTAAAAGAAAATTTTCTTTGGTTTTCATAAAAAAAAATTTCTAAACACAACAAATTAACAAAATTAAGTTTAAGCAATTTTTTATAATTAAAAAAAAATAAATAAAAAAAAATTTAAATTTTTTGGATTAAATATCTAAAACCAGCAATTGTGAAAGGTAAGTTAAAAAATGTTTTATGTTTTTTTTTTCTTTTTTTTTACCAAAAGGTCATATTCATGGTCAGACTAAAGTCGGTATCTTTTTAAATTCCATTTTAAATTCTTAGGAACAAAAGTCATCTCTTTCTTGTGACTATGATTATGGCCCAAAAATTTTAAATTCCAAAATAATTTTTTTTTTTAATTAAAATTTTTTAGATTTTTTAAGGCTAAAAATTATTTAGTTTAAAATTAATAAGGCAAACGCTGCTAATTTCGGCTTGTAGCAACCAGTAGTCGTCATTTTTGATTTTATTCTTCAATTAAATAAGAATAACAAAGAGATTTTCTTTATGAAAAATTAATTTTGATTAAATTTCAAATTAGTTCATCTGACAGAAATGAATAATTTAGTCATAAATTCTGCAAGTGCTGGTTTTTTTTAGTAAAAATTTAGTGCCAAGGCCAGTTTTAAATGCTTTTACTTGAAACAATTTCCTTATTAAAATGGTTTCTATATAAAGAAAAGAGTTAAAATATTGTCTTGTCGTTGATACACGCAAAGAAAAAAGATGGTTTCATATGGTCACCTCAAACATATTGTGTTCTCCACAAAAATATTATTATTAATTTTAAGGATCTAAACATTATTCTGATTACGATAAACATGTCTCTAGTTATTTTTAACCATATTATGCTTAGTGTCTTAGATCAACCATATAATTATCATATTATGTTTAAAAAAATTTTACTTGAAATCATAAATATGTTCATAGCAAACATATTAATGATAAAAATATGGTTGAATGTAAATTGCTTTCTATTTTGTCTCTTCCACTACCATATAAATAAATTGAGTATAAAAAAAAAATTAATCGTTCAAACTCAACTTAGCTTTGTGGCTGAAGTGGTTGAGTGGCGAGTTAATGCTTCTTAACTAAGTGTTCGCAAGTTCGAGGCCCTTGGTAGAATCAACTACAATTTAAAAAAATAAATTTAAGCCCGATGTATTATGTAATAAATAAATACAAATTGATAGAAAAGAAAAATCAATGGAATAAAAAAACTTTATTTATACAAAAAAATTTAAATAATTTTTTTTTAAATCATATTAAAATATGTATGTATTAAAAAAAATTTCTTGCCTTGACTGGGGGTTGAACCGCAACATCTGCAGCTGAAAACTATTTTAATATCTTTGATTTAAAAATATATATGGTTAGAAGCAATCATAAATCTAACCATTCTATGTTTCCACCAGAATATGATTGCCTCAACCATATTTTTCCTTTGCGTGTAAGACTACGTCATTGGGTGCCGACTATTCGTAAATTGGGGTTTGAAAATGGTAGGCAGAACGTTTTATGGAGTAATTTCAAGCCTGCTAAATTCAGCATCATGTTTCTGGAGTCGGCAGCTAATTGCTTTGAAATATTTAAACGCAAAACGCGAGCATTGGAACATGTATGCCGACTGCTGGAAAAATTTGCTGTATTTCTAAAAATTTTTTAATTACTCAATATATTTTTAAAAATAGCTTAATGCATTTAAAAATATACCCAATACTGTATCATTACAGCGTGCAATTAGAATGAGCAGCTATTAAATGCTACCAATTTGAAAAAAGAGAAACTTTAAACTGCCAACTACTGGCACATTTGCTATATTTCGTTTCATAAAAGTTTGTGCAGTTTCTTTGTTATAAAAATATAATTCTTGTTTAGGCTTAATCGTTTTAATAATTTGAAAAATAATTCTTTTACAGCAAAATATTTTCCAGACAAACATTAAACTAACTCGCATGTCTTTTAAACTTTTTGTTAAAGAATTTGCAGAACTAGAAAATATAAATCAATTTCATTTGATAGAGAATAATCAAGGCACTGCTATGAAAAGAATTAAAATTAAAAGCAGGTCATCTGATTACTGCAGCCAAAATTGCGACACTGCTTTTGTAATACAAATTCCCCCTAAGGCCCGTTCTTACAACTTTCGATAGATAAAGTTGGGATGTTGTAGGGCAAATAACCGGTTTTTGTGTAAAACTTTAGAACCAAATTTATGTGGATAGTTAACGACACACTATCCATTATTTAACTTATTGAAATTTTTAATTTTAAGTTCAGCCAAAAGCTTGATATTTGACTTATAAAATCTTAATTTTAACTATTGGTAATTTGTTATAATGGCCCCAAGTCTACTATTCATTAAGAATTTAAAAATGTCTTCCAGGTTAGAGTAATGAAAAGGGATATCAACTAGACCATTACCTCCACGCAATATATGTTTTGCTGTCTCTTAGTCTTCGTTGCACAACCTACAGAAATCATTTCGTCGTCGTTACATTTGCCAAGTGTAATGCTCCATCATGAATCCTAAGATAATACAAATTCTTGAGTCTTTCTGATCTCTTTTGAGGTATCCTCTGTCTCAAAACAATATTGTTGCCATTGCCTTTCTAATTAGTTTCTAAATCTGAGCTTAATAGGACTCAAATTCATTTAGCAGAATATCAATAATTTAGAACAACAAGGTTTTGCTTCAAATTAGTTAAACATTTTCATGCGCTTAATTTTTCCTATGTGCTGTTTTTATAACACAATCGATCAACTACACTGAGCCAAAAATTGCCTTGTAATATCAACAATATATGTGGTCATTTTGATACCATCTCGTTGTCTATTTTATTGGCAACGAGTGTTTTCAATTTTGTAACAAGCGTGTACAAATCGACAAGGTGGGTTCTCAACTTAGAGAAAAATCTAAGAATTTAATTTTTAGACAACCCATGTTGTCATGTTGTTAACGACAACGATATGTTGTCAATTCCAGAACGTTGGTTAATAAGCATTGTCAAATTGACAACGCAGGTTGCTATTTCAACAATCGTATGGTATCGTTTTGACACCAAATGGTTTCATTTTGATACCGTTTGGTGTCGTTTTAATGCTAGTATGGTACCAGTTCGACACCAGTATGGTGTCAATTTAACACCAAGCGTTGTCAATCCTACAATGCTTTGTTAAAATGACACCATGCATTGTCAAAGTGAGCACAAACGTTTGTGGTCATTTTGGTGTCATTTTTTTTTTATAAAATAGACTTATGTCACTGTTGAAAACAACAGCTCTTACGTACTGTAACTAAATTAAAGTAAAAACTTAACCAAAATGATAATATTTTTAATGGTTTATGTAGATCCTTGTGTACCTGCGTATGTTCAAAACGTAAATTTTCTTTTCATGTAAAACAACCTTAAAAGCTTAACTGATTTTCATCATTCTAATTAAGTAATGATTGCTGGGTAATGATATTGTTCCTTTAGGTATAAAAAAAATTAAATGAATTTTTTTTTTTTTTGTAATAAAAGAAATCAAGGAAAGGTGTGAAAATTACTTAACAAGCAGGACAATAAACCGCCACAAGGTCTTAAACAATTGAAACCATTTATTATTGTTTAACTACAAAATGTCTTGCTTCACAAAAAACAGTGGAGAAAAAAAAAATAAAACATAAAAATGCTGGTGGCTGGCTTTTGTGTGAATTTCCGTTTATAAAACATAAAAAAAAAATATTAAAGAAATATAAAAATAGCAACAACAATAACAATAAGAATAAAACGCATAAATAAAAAGGTCGTATACGAAAATATGTGTTTGTATGAGTCGTGGGTCATGTAAACATTGACATCTTCCTCTCAAGTATAGAGAAAACTCATGTTTGTTTGCTTCCTTTTGTTACTGATGGCCGTTTGCTGCCTCCTTTGCTTGTACGCTTTGTTGCGTTGGCCTTTGTTATTATTTAAAGCAAATAGAAATGAAAACACAATATAAAATAAATTATGATGATCATGATTATTTATGTATGAGGGTGTGTGTGTGTGTGCGTGCGCGGGTGTATGTGTGGGGGTGTGTAAATGTTAAGTGTAAATAAAGAATACAAAAAACTGATGCTTCACTAAACGTATTAAATTTATATTTGCAGTTATTGTCACTGACGTGAGTAAATATATGCTAATACGTGTATGTGTGTGTGTGTAACAGTGAACAGCATGCATGTTGGTTAATACACAATTCAAGCAAAGTTTACTCGTATCATTTAATATACAATATTAATGCGTTAATAAACAATTTTTTAAATTTCATATTTAAATATGGGCATTCAATATTCAATGAAAATTTAATTTCTTTTGTTTACTAATAAATTCTACACCCTGCCTTATGGTAAATAGAATATAAAAGCAGTATATTATGCTGACATGTGGGGAAATGTGCTTTAATTATCTAAAAAAAAAATCTTATCAATTAATTAACTTGTCGAAATCTTCTCAGACATTTTAATGATTGAGTGGGGGTCTAGGTCACTTCATTATTCTGCTGTGTTGGCGAGTAGGTGGTTGGAAACGGTTTCTTGCAATTCTACTTGATAGCATTCACACAGCCATCAGGTAAACCAATCAACCAACCAACTAACAAATCAAGTGCAACAGTTTTGGTATACCCAACAATTTTAGTGCCTACAAAATCAAAATTCGGTTTTATTTAAAATAGTTTTCAAAAGCTTTTTTCGCATAATTATATTGAAAACAAAAACAAATTTTCGTGTTTACAAGAAGATTTCGTTCGCATTTAGCTGAACACTGTCACTGTTGTATCAGCAAAATCGGTCAAATGTTGAATATAAATTTGTTTACCAGGCTGTTACTGGTATTAAGGCTGATAATCAGCTTGGATTCAGCTTCAGCTAGTTGTCTCTGTTGGCCACTTTATATGGTGGATTCCTATAATGAAAAGGTACCCCACACAATCTCTGCAGGCGAAGAAACAGCAGAGCACATACTGTGTCCTTGTAATAGTCTAATTTGGAGTTGTTTCGTAACTTAAGGCATAACTGCTTTCAACCGTGTGTTATGGCGGTCACATCTCCAAAGAAAGTCTTTGAAAGGAGAATATATAACATGAGGTCTTTTCTGAGCGCAGTCTCGCGCTTGTAGTTCAATATTCACAATGTAAGTGATTTTTTTTTGTATTTTATTATTGAAATTTCAGTGAACGATAACTCTTCGTTTGGTTAGTGTTATTTTTTTCCATAAAAAGGCGAGCTTTTATTTGTGAAAGTGGTATAAGTCTACTTTATAAAAAATTTGTTTGCAGTAATTTTAGTAAGATTCTGTCTTTATCTTATTAAAATGACAGCAAATTAATTTTTTTTTTAAATTCACTTATACCATTTTCACAAATAACAATTTTACAAAAAATCATTTTAATTTTAAGTAGATATTCTATGAAATATTTTGGGAATGGTAGGTTAGATTCGTGCCTAGACCAGACAAGAAGGTTAGCAGACAATTTGATCGGCTATGCTACCGAAACAGTCCTTTAGTTCAAAAAAAAAAAAAAAAATAATTAATGAAATCAAAGAATAAAATATTGAAAAAAAAAATGATTTTCCTTAAGGAGAGGAGAATTAGTTTAAAAAAAAAATATTTTCACAAGCACTTGCTTCTCTTCTTCAGACGACTTTTAATTAAACGTGAAAAAATGCCATAATTTAGTCATTCTGCTTTGGTTTTTATAGTGTTTTAAGCATGTGTGAACATAAAAAAAGCACCAGCACATACACCAACCCAAACAAACATAAATAAATTCAGAAAGTGTAGAGTCCATTTGCAGTTAAAGTATGTTTGCATAGTAATTTAGAGAATGTAGAATATAAATTCCCTTTTTTTTTAGTTTTGTTTTTTTTTTTTTTTAATTTCCTTGTATGCCTGTATATGTGAACACTGAAGTGAATTTCAACACTTTATGTTTTGTAAAACAAGCGGAATAAAATAGAAATCCATCTGTTTTTTTTCGTATTTTTAAATTTCATGTTTGTATTTCATTACTTTACTTTTTGAGGTTTTCAGGGCTTCCTTTACCCTTGTACAGCCAAACATCACAACCATTTTACAGACAGACAATATTTTCTTGTTTATTTAAAAATGAAAGTACGAATGTCTGTCATTTCATTACACCATTTTTCAATGTCTTAATTTCCAAACAAAAAACAGCGTATCAAATTTAAATATTTTTTTTTAAAGGACGCCACGTATGCGAGTATGTGTAGCACATACTCGTATTGTGCACTACAAAGCAGAGGCATGTCTTGTAGGTTAGTGGGAGAATTTGCAAAATAGTTGTAAGAATTTTATATTTGAGTAGTTGAATGTGAGCAAAATATCAATCGCATTTTGCAGCTATAATCAGGCATTCATTCGCTCATGGCAACCATGAGTCCAATTAAAAAAAAAAAAAGAAAAACTTTAGTTTTTAATCAGCTGGTGGAAGGTATTTCTGGCATAAAACATTATTTTCACTGGCTTAATTCCTTACCTGAAACCAAATCGCTGCACCAGTGATGGAACGACTGTAATTGAAATTTTTTTTTATATCATAAAAAAAGACTAAAATTTCAATAGTTTTCAGTCGTTAGCGAGTGCTACGATTAGGGTCTTGATTTTGAATTTTTAAATTATTATTTTTTTTTTCACAAAATAAATCGATATGGAATATAAAGATTTGGGCCTTTATTTTGAATTAATTTTTCCACAAAATAAAAGTAGATTTTTTAACAATTTTTCTTTAAAATTTTAAAAACTATTTAAGCAAGAAGCCAGTATTCTTCTAATTGATATTTAAGACTTAAAAATTTTCTTTTCTATGATTTCGCAAAATAATATTGTAGTAGAAAATATTCTGATACTATAAATACCTTTTAGAGAAAAAGCCCTACCAAAGCTAGATTGTATTTAGGAAACATATTTCGTAGTAAAGCCAGTTATTGCCATACCATAGAGCAAAACCCGGCTATGGAAAAATATCTTGTATCTGAAATGAAAATCCTCTATTTGATATTCAGTCCAATTATGAATAAAAATTCTTTTGGTGTTCTTTTTTTTTTAATTTTTTTTTTTTATAATAGAAAAATTGTTTAATTTTGGAAATTTTTTTCCTTTGATAAAATTTTAGTCAAGAAAAAATTTCGGCTCATTATATATTACGCACAGCTCTTTTGTGTAGCCCAGTGCTGCAGTTTTTACCCCTTGCTAGGTGATTAGGGTATCCCTATAACCCAAATCTTTTTCAATATATTTTATTATTTTTTTTTAATTTTTCTTTTAATTGTGGCATTCAAAAATACATATGACCTCAAATTCGCTAGCTGATAAGGGTCTCCCTATCTACAAATGTTTTTCTATTAACATATTTTAAAAAATCTTTTTTTTTTGGTATTTTTCTTTCAATTGTGGTATGAAACAAAACATATAACCTCAAAGTTTTTACCCTCCACTAGGTGATTAGGGGGTCTCTATGGAATTTTTTGAAATATTATAAAAAATTTTTCCTTTACCTGTGATATCAAAAAATATATATTTTTATTCTCCTTTCGGTGAAATTTTTTTTTTGTACTTGCGGTATCAAAATCAAAATATGCAAAATATTAATCTCCACAGGTTGTCTCCAAAAACTTTTTTTAAATTTTTCCTATTTTTACCCTCCCCTAAGTGATTAGGTTGTCTCTTTTAAATTAAAAAAATTTTTTTAATCTTTCTTTAACTTGTGGTATCAAAATATGCAAAATTTTACCCTCCACTAAGTGATTAGGGTGTCCCTTTAAAATTAAAATTTTTTTTTTAATTTTTCTATAACTTGTAGTATCAAAAATGCAAAATTTGATCCTTCACTAAGTGATTAGGGTGTCCCTTTAAAATTTTAAAAAATTTTTTTAGTCTTTCTTTAGCTTGTGGTATCAAAAAATGCAAAATTTGATCCTCTACTAAGTGATTAGGGTGTCCCTTTTAAATTTTTTTAAATCTTTCTTTAACTTGTAGTATCAAAAAATGCTAAATTTGATCCTCCACTAAGTGATTAGGGAGTCCCTTTTAAATTAAAAAAAAAATTTTTTTAGTCTTTCTTTAACTTGTGTTATCAAAATATACAAAATTTTGCCCTCCACTAGGTGAATAGGTCGTCCCTATACAATTTTTTTAATTTTTTTTACTTGTGATATCAAAAACTTGCTATTTTTACTCTCCACTAAGTGATTATTATGTCCCTATCTATTTAATTCTTTGAAATGTATATGCAAAATTTTACCCTCCATTAAGTGATTAGGGTGTAACTATTAAGTTTTTGTTTAATTTTTTTTACTTGTGATATCAAAAAAACCTTATTTTGTCCCTTTTAAATTTTTTAAATTGATTCTTAATTTTTTCCTTAACTTGTGGTATCAAAAAATGCTAATTTTTACCTTCTGCTAGGTGACTAGGAAAGTGTCTTTAGAGACACCATTTTTTTTCTAGATTTTTGACAGATTTTTTTTAATAGCCTAGAAATTCTTATTATAATTATTTTATAATTCCATAACAATTCCTAATTGAAACTCAATCAATTAAGTATGATAAAAAATCATTATTAAATATAGAAAATAGACATCGGATTCCTGGCAAGATTTTTTTTTGTAATTTTAAGTTTTAAATAATTTTTGTTTTAAATATATTTTTAAGGACCTGATTCTGTTTTTTTTATTTTATGTAAAATTTATTTGAGCTAGAGATCATTTTTATTAATTAGTTTTTTTATTTTTATTTCGATTTTTTTTAATTAATAAAAATGATCTCAAGCTCAAATAAATTTTACATAAAATACAAATAAGAAGATCGAATAATTTAGATATTAGGAATGAAGATATTTTTTTTTTAAATATTAAAACTAGAAAAATTATAATATATTTGTTAAGCATTTACCGTTACTAGATTTAAAAGCTTGGCTTTCACGAAAAATAGTGGCAAATAAGGCGACTCCAACTTAACTTTATAATTTTTTGGGGCTAAAGCCCACATTAATACAAAGAGTTAAAAATAAGTAGAATAAACAATCCCTTAATAAATTTCTATACCTTTTGTGTTAAATATGTATGTGTATGTGTGTAGCATTAAAACAAAAAAAATATAAAAAATGATATTGAATTACATAAAATTTCAATACATTTTTTTTAACAATATTGTGCGAGTAATTTTTTTTTTTTTTTGGTAAAATGACATCAACACAATATAGAACAACATGTCATTAAATATTTTGTGGCACGTTTCACAAAAAACAACCCGAAACTAAATACAGCACAAAATTAAAAAGGAAAGACTAAAGTGGAAAGTGTGAAAAAATTCATGAAATATATACGAGTATGTGGAAGGGAATACCATTAAAAACTTCTCGCCTCTTGACAATACAATTTAAACAGTTTAACACTGGTAGGCTGTATTTTGGCACATGAAAAACAAGCACACAAACAGACAGCATTAACAAATTTAGAAATTTATTATAGCAAAGGAAACGAAGCCTGTTAAGACCCCCTTTTGCTTAAGACAAGAGTTCTTTTAAGGTAATTAATTTCACTAACAAACATTTCTTAACTCAGCCCAGGCAGAAAAAGTTTGTGTTTTTTTTTTAACAAAAAGTGTCATTATTTGTCTAAAGTTTTTTAAAACAGTTAAGTAAAGTAAAGCGTTTTTGCTAATTTAAGTTCCAGTTAACGCCTTAAACACAAAATACAATCTGTCAATAAACAAGAAACACAAATAAAAATCCCAGTAAATTACATACTTTTTAAAGACACTTTTTATTTGCTTATTTTTTAATTTTTATTTTTTATTTTCAAATTTCTAGTCAGTCAGTTTAGTAAATGATGTTTGAAATTTTAAATGAGTGTCTATTTTCTTGTTTTATATTTTTTTATGGCTGGTTGCAACAGCTAACAAGGAGAATATTAAAAAAAAAACTGTTTTTTTTTTCAGTTTCTCTAAGTACATTTTCTTGTTGCTGGTTGTTCATATTTTGCTGTAAATTATGAAGACAGACTGGCAACTTATTATTGTTATTTAACCCAGAAAAGCTGAGTTTAAAGCAGTTCAGTGTTACTTAACTTTTTCAAATGACTTGTACGAGTACTCATAGTCATTTGCTTGTAATAATAAAATTAAGAAATTATTTTTGTTTTATACTTATTTACTGGAATTAAATTTTATGAAAATTGTTTTAATAACTTTTTTTTTACATTTTGTGTAATTAATGTAATTATACAAACAAAACAAATTAAGAGGAAATTGCTTAGATGTGGCGACGTATGACTGACTATTTCATTCAAAAGAAATGGCATTTAACAAAAAATAAAATGCAGAGGGGAGATTGGTGGATAATAATAATATTGATATCGTCATTTGACTTCACCCAAATTGTAAACAGTTTTTCAAGTGTTTCTTTCATAAGAAAACAAAATAATTTCTTGGCTCCCAGTTATTTTTAATAAAATTTAAAAGTGACTAACTTAAATCTCATTTCATTAAAAAAAAAAAGCAAAGCTTCTTTAAAGGGGAAAAAAACGAGCATAAAAAAATTGGCAAGGAAGAAACGAAAGCTAAAACTGAAAACGAAAAATTATATAAAACAAATTTACGTTAATAACAACATCAACTTGTAACAAATTAGATTGTTTTCCAGTTGAATTCATTTCTATGCTTGATTTATATAAATCATCATCATCATATCTGTTTCTTTTTTTTAGTTTATCCAACCAACAACAGCAACTTAATTATTATCAATAACAATTTTATCAGTTGAAATGGCATCAACACCACTGACTGCTGCCACTACTAAACACAACTATAAACAAGATTATTGTTAATTTTGTCTTCAATATTTGTTTTTTTTTTTAGAAAATAAAAAAGCACGAGGGTTGTACTTGATTTTAACAAATTTTAAAAATTAAAATTAATGAGAAATAATTCACTTGGTTTGTCTTTTGGTGCAAATAAAAATTTTTAAACAAAAAATTTCTAAACACTGAGGCAACACCTTAAAATGTTGTTGAGATAATTGAATTTTGTAGTTGCCTTAATAAAAATTTGGTTATAAAGCTTAAAATATTGTTAAAAGAATTAATTGTTGGCCTATATAACCGTTTTAAAATTTTGCAACTAAAAACTGAACTCAGTTCTCACAATCGAATTTATTTTCTGTGTAAACACCCACAGTTGTGAGCACTAAATTTTTTTCCCTTTAAAACTTGAGTTGTGATAACCTAATTTTTTTGGTTATACAGTTCGAAATATTTTCAAAAGAATTAAATTTTTTGCTGCATTGGGGAATTCTGGTTGCTAAAACTACAAAATTTGATTATCACAAGTGCATTTGTGATTAGAAAGAAATTTAGTTCTGACAACCAAAGTTGCTACTATGTGTATTTAAACTACTAAAAGCTTTAAAATAAATCCGACACTCGATCGATGTCGAGTTCTGCTACCTGGATTTTGTGACAAGTGAAATGTTGTTTTTCAAACACCAAGTATCAGACATAAACTATCTAACTCCTTTACCCATAAGCTGTGCAAAATATACAGGCCTAATTTACAATACTAGAAATAGATTACCAACATCATTTGAGGTGATGGCTTTACCAGCTGCTCAGCAAAACTTCTTAAGGTTGTATTGATTTTTTTTATTTTATTTTTTGGAAATTTCTATTAATAGTAAAGCTTTTCCTCAAAGCATCAAATTTCAGCCTAGACTACTCGTAATTATTTGTTATTAATTTCTAACAAACACTTTACAAAAGTAAGGCCACTTAAATAATAAGAATAAAACAGCCCCCTGCCATGGTTCTGTATTCAGCAACTAATCACAGGAACATTTGCTTTGCTAAAATCTAAGAAGTTCTTACTTTCTTTATTCATATCAACAATATCAAAGACAGTTTCCTTCTATATCCTTTAGCATCATTTGTTGTTTCTTTGTATTAACAAAAATTTATGATTATAATCACTGCAGACGTGTTACGACCATGCTGTATTTGATGGTTATTATGATTGTAATGACGCATACAATGAATGGCAAAAATAAAAAAAAATATCCATAAAGAGAAAAAACATTAAATGCCAACAATAAAATTATCTGCAACATCTGCGTAATCAACAAGCAAAAGAAGTGAATTCTTTTTTAAAACAAAACAAAACAAAACAAAAAAAAAACAAGAGAGAAATTTTAAAATGTTCTTCTAACGCTTTACAAATGCGAGGGCCATTTACAACATTGATTTCATTAGCAAATGCTACTTAGAAAAAAGTTTCAAAGTTTACAAAACCTCAAACTTAACAAGCTGAATGCTAAGTGAATCCACAATATTTAGGTTGTGAGAAATAAATTTTTTTCCAATCAAAAAATTTTTTTTGATAATAAATTTTTTTAGTTGTAGCAACCAGTTTTCGAAAATGCTGTTCAAAATTTAGTTCTCTCAAAAATTTTTCAAGCTGTATGACCGATTTTCTATTGTCGTATTTAAAAACTTCGCTTATTGCAACTGAATTTTTGATTGGCAACAAATTTAGTTCTCACAACCGAAGCTGTTTTCTCAGTGCACGTAAACCTTTTGAGAAGGAGAAAGATAGACTGCAGGAATTAGGGAGTGTGAGGTGACCTCACTAATAACCGATTACAGATTCCATAACATCTTCATGAGACTAAGCAAGAAGTCTATGGACACAAACATCAAACCACAACATTCAATAAACCCGGTCGAGTTGCAATGAGGTTTGGTTTTTCAACCAACTTCAAGTCTGGATATACCAAGATGTAGATTTCGCCTTTTCCTGCAAATCTTTAGGTTTTAACTACCGCAACAAGATGTGTTTCCGAAAGAAGACCTCCGTAAAAACCGGTGCCAGATTCCACAACATCTTTATGAGGCTAAGCAAAAATTCCATATATACAAAGATCAGTATGTTGGCCCTAAAACAATATTCCTTAAACCCAGAAGAGTTGGAATGAAGTTCGGTTTACAGACAACTTTTCCCAAAGTAAGGATTAGGGAGCCTCAGCTCACTGTCACTGGTTACTGGTCGGATGTCAAAGATACCTTTCTAGCAACTTCAAGTCTGGGTGCTGGTTTGGTGATACATCAACAGGTAGATTTCACCAAGAAGACACACCCCAAGGGGGCAATTTTAGTGGCATGATATCAGAGATCATGAGATCATGACCTGCTTACTTTGGCTGTGGCACTTAATTGCTTTTTCCGCCACTCCCTCCAGTGCCATCTTTTTCATGGTATCAACTACTTTCAGTTAACTATTTCATTTAAATGATGATGGAAATCAGGAACTAAATTATGGTGCTCGATATCGATTGAAATTTCATTAAAATTTCGATCGATAACGAATGCCGTAATTTCTTTATGTAAAAATTAAAAAAAAAAAAAAAATTTTGGCCATAAACTTGTGTGCTTTCCGACTGAAATTGAAATATAAGAAGTTACTTAAACTCTAACACACACACACACACAGTTAAATTTGTAATTTTTAACTGGAGGGCTTCTTGTGTTAAAACGATTTTGTGCAAACAAGTATTTGACTCAGTATTTGTTTCTTCTAAATTTTTATCTGCCCACTTACATGATGCTCTTATTGCTGTTCTAGCTAAAGCTAAATCGCATGATGATGAGACGTTTGGTGCTCTGCGCTGCGCTGCTACTGCCCTTGAAGATGATGATGAGGATTTTATTCTATGATATACGTAATTTGCTCCAAGATGATGACGCACAAGACTAGAAAAACCAACAAATAAATTAAAAAAAAAAGCAGCAAGTTTCCTCTGGGAATTGGTGATGAGCACAACTAAAGAAAAAAGAAAAAAAATATATATTTCGATCCATTATACACAGTTTTCATATTTATGATTTTAGCCAAGGGATTAAGGGTTTATTACACTTTGTGTTTTTATTGTTATTGTGTTAGCCAGTCTTTTTTTTTTTTCTTCTTCACTATTCTAAATGCTCTTTATGTAACCATAAACAATTTGGGCTACTTTTTGTTTTGCTCATTTTCTAGTGATGAAAAAGGGAAGTTTGTATGTTTTTGGGTGGGGGAGGGGGTTTTTTTTTGCTATATTTTGGTTTGACGTTAGGTAGTTTAAAGGGACCGGGAGTCTTGCTGCTTGATTGTATCTAGTTTGTTTTATTGCAAACTTTTTATTGTACTCGTATTCATTATGTTGCTTTGGGGAGTTGAAAATACTTAAATTGAAGATTTTTGTTTCCTTTGACAAGTCAGACGAGTAAGTAGAAAACCAACAAGGTAAACTAAAATTACAAAAACAAACAGTAACGGAAATACACCAAAACAAAGTTTGATTACTTGACAGCAAATTGTCAGGGTAGATTTTTTTTAATTTTATTTCAAAATTGATTGAGGTGCATGCATAAATCAGGACATGCGGTTATAAATTTCCAAAAAAAAAAAAGGAAAATGAAAGTTTTATTTTGTGAAGTAAATTAGACAAAAACGAACTTAAAGCTCTGTAACACACCCCAAAAAAAAATTTTTTTTTGTTAAAAAAAAATATTTTAAAAAAAATATAAAAAATATTCAAATAAAAATTATCTAGACTTTAAAGTAAAATTTTTGGAAAAATTATAGGAAAAATTTCTATAACGCTGACTTTAAAATCAAGGGGCCTTAATTGTAGACACACTAAAGTCGGTATCTTTTTAAAAATTACATTAAATTCATATAATTTTTATGAACAAAAATTAAGCTCTGAATAATTAAACTCTGGATAAGCATTAAAACGAAGTCAAATTAAGTGTTAAGACAGTTTAACAAAAATTTATGAAATTTAGTCAATTAAATTTTTAATCAATTGGACATTTTTTGTACTCATTTAAAGAAATTATTTTTTTAATTTACAAATTTTAAAATAACAAAAAGTTTTCAAGCTTAAGATCTTCATAAAAATTTTTTTTTTCAAATATTTTTTCAAATTGCTTTTTTCAAATAAAAACAATTTTCATAAAGATGTTGAGCTTGAAAAATGCTTAATAACATTGATTAAATATTTAATTGATTCAATGAAAAATTTAATCAATTTAATTAAAAGCGTACGATATACGACAATTTGTTTTTGTTTTCAATACAAATGTACAAAGCAAGTAATCGTTAGCTCTTATGAGTCTTACGTAAAAATTCTTAAAGAATATTTCGTTTAATTAAGAGCTTAATAAGCAGTTTTTCTATGGAAATTTTGTTTAATAAGCGCTTTTTAAAAAAATGGTTTTATAATTTTTTTATTAACGTGACCTCCAATTTTTTTATTTAATTTTGAACTGCGCCATTTTAAATAAAAACTTTAATTAATTTGAATGCAAATTTAATTAAAATTAAAAATTTTAAAACTTCATTAAAGTCCACAAATTTAAATTCAATCGCCGTTTAAAGTCCAATCAATCCCTCACCAGCCAGCAATAAAATATTTAAAGCTCTTGTAGAAGCTTTCAAATCAATATTAAATTCTAATTTATTGGTTTAAACGCCACTTGTGTCATAAAACCACTAACTAACTGATGCAGTTGTTAAGCATTTTTTCTTACTTTTTGTTTAGCAGGACCTGCATAAAATGACTTCACTTTATACAGCCGGCCAGTAGTCAAATGGAAAATTTTCTTTTTATAACAAATATAATTTTAAAATTCTTTTAGTCACTTAAATATCTTTTTTATTGGCTTTTGTTAATGTTTAGTACTTGATTAAACACAATGGGCCCAAATCATAGTCACTCTAAAATCGGTATTTTTTTTTTTTTTTTTTTTTTTTTAATTCATGAAATTTTTATTAACAAAAGTCAGCTTTTAATAAAAGCGTACTTTTTCATGACTATGATTATGAACAACGGCACTAGGAAATAATTTTACTGAGAAATGACATAGAAAAATAGTTTAAATAGAAAATTTACAAAAAAAAAATTTTTTTTTATAAAAATAATTTTTAGCTGCAGCCAAGTCAAGAAGCTGGGGGGCTATTATGTAATTCGATTCGAATCGAAAAGGCTTCCGAACACTGAAAAAAAATTAAAATTTTTAAAATTACCCTCTAAATTGTTAATACAACTTTTCCGGATATTTGAAATGTCTTTCTTTCGAATTGAAAATTCTTTTCGATAGTCATTTGGATTCAAATCGAAATACATAATATCCCAGCTGATCAGGCTTCTAATGTCTTATAAAACATCATCTTATAAAATATCATCGACTAAGTTAAAGGATTCGACAAGGCGAGCCATGCTGACTAAATTTTTGATAAAAATTAAGCAGATAAGCATTAATGTCATTTGCTTCCAAGAAGACAGTGCAATTTGCCCTATAGCACTCTTAAATGCAAAAATTATTTAGTGCTAATTTGATTTCTCAAAGTGTTACGGTTACCTGTTTAGTGCCATTTAACGCATTTTGATTAATTTTTGTTTAGCTACATCAAGTTATTGGTTTATACCAACCAGCAACTCCTGAAGCATTGGAAGCTGTATGGCAAAAACTTATTGCAAAATATAGTAAAACGTGATCGAATGAGCGAAGTAGCGCGTAGGTTAGGCGAACGTATACGGGAATTCATATTAGAAAAATAAATGACTTAAAATAATTTACCAGATTATTGGCCAAAACGAAATCTTAAGATTCTAAGTGCGGGTCGTCAGGCAACCTATCTACCAGATTGATCTTTCCAGCAGTTGTTTGAGGAGGAAAGCCAGAAGCTAGATCTTATATTTAATGTCACATATTTGAGCTTGTTGCAGACTGAGCCATCTCTCTCTCTCTCTCTTTGTCACCTTTGAACGTACTTGGGATCCATAACATAACCTAACGGACATAATAATAACTCGTAACCGAATGGTTAACCGGGCACTGAAACCTTACAGCCCATCGAACCAGAGCCCAACTTTGTCATCTCTTCAGCGAAAACTATTTCCTGGGTCTCATCACAATTGACTTGATTCAATGGTTGACGAAGCACTGAGATCTTAGGGCTTATCGCACGTTCGTCGAACCAAAACCTTACTTAGACATCTCTCCGGAATTCATAAAGGCAAAAACTAGTTTTTGTATTGCTGAACTCACACAAATGAAACGCTTTATCACGTGGCACCTGCTCAACAAGAGTGACCACCAAACTCGTAAGCGAAACCTTACAGCCCATCGAACCAGACCCCAACTTTGCCACCTCTTCAGCGAAAACTATTTCCTGGGTATCATCACAATTCTCCAAATATTTGGAATAGCTGACTAGACTCAAACAAACGAAACGCTTTATCACGCTATTGAGGTGCACTTGCTCAACAAGAGTGACCTCCAAGCTACTAAACAAATGATCACTGAGATCATAGAATTAGACTCGTAATACAGGAAATATTAGGATTAGCCAATGCAAGTCTGTAGTTTGTATGAAAAAGCCTCAGAACATGTACTTTATGGCCTTCGGATTTTGTAGGGCAAGACTTCTGGAGGCTTGTTGTTGACTCCCAAAAAATTAGTAAAACTGCTACTGAACAAGATAATTGGCTTCTTTTGAAGCCTCAATTTTTAACAGTGAACTTATGGACTGCAGTTTATTTTGGCTGCAGTAACCCGCTTTTAATTCAGTCCGCTGTCACATTGGGTTCTCAATATTTTTAATAATATAAATTTTATTCCAACAATATTTTTGCCTTGTCTTTTCTTTTTATTTTTAGATTTTCATGCTGATTAAAACAAACAACCATTATTTGGGTAACAACTTTTTTAACAATACAAATTCTGCAGAAAACATCCAGCGTCTAGGCAGTAATCGCATCTGCAACCCCCAGATTATTAGCTAGAGTACACTAGCCCTCAATCTAAGGGCGAACCCTTATTGTTAAAATTATTTTCAAACATTTAGTTTTCTTTAAAAAAAAATTAAAATTTAAGTGTAACAACAAGCAAGAGTTAGATTTTTTTTACATATTTAAAGAATTTTTAAGAAAAAAAAATTAATATCAAATTTCTTTAGTTTTGTGCCATAGTGCTAACAATTAGTTTGAAAGCTCAGTTTGTACGAGTCTAATTCTAAGTCGGTTTGCTCACTATTTCTTAGACTTTTTATTCTCTAACACAGACTTTTATCTTTGCATACTTTGGGTTTTTATATCATTTTACGATTTTTTGCTGCCACTTTTTTACTTTTGCCATAAATTATTTTTTTTTTTCGTTTACTTTTTATACTTTTAGCTATTATTTTGAGCAAAAGAAAACGCTATGAAAAGCTAAAAGCATTTTCATGTATTTATGTCTATTTTAAGTTTTACTGTTGCTTTATTTGTTGAAAGTTTTTTTTTGTTTGTTTTTTATTTATAAAATCCATCCATCCATTCAAGCACTCAGTTTATGTATTTTTTTTTGGTATAACTGAGTCCAAATGATGATGAGTTCAGTATGAAACATTTTATTTTTTTTTTTTTGTTTTGAAATTTAAATTTTAAATATTGTTGTGTCTCGTTTGCATTTAATAGTTTTTACAAAGTTTTATAATGTTTTAAGGGGTTGTGTTTAAAGGAGGCTTAACTGGCACAACCTACATTTTGTTTTGTTTTTTTTTTTTTTTTTTTGAAGTGTTTTTTGTTTTAAAAAATTGTGTCTCTTGTTAAATAAAAAATTTATTTTTTCTCTGTTGCATTTTGTATAAAATGTCAGTGCGAGTATGTACATAAATAAATATTTAAATAATAAATACGATTCGTAGGCAACTAAACTAAATATAAATATTAGAGAACATGTGACAGACAATATTTGCAAAATATAAATTTTTTTTTATCAAATGCAAATGCATATAAAATTCATAAATTTTTATTATTTAAAATTTAAAAAAAAAAAAAAAATTTATTTTGCAATTTTCTAAATGATAAAATAATAGCTGCCATTTAAAAATTGCTTTCATGTTTGTTTTGTTTTCTTTTCTTTTTTTTTCTTTTTTTTTCAAATATTAATTTCAGTAGTAGTTTTACTGGCACATATCAAGCCGTTCTCGGAAGAGAAGCAATGAGTTGCTAGACTAGACTCTATCAGAATTTCTTTTTTCAGGGGATTGAAACTCTTGGCAAATATGGGAATCAGCCTACACGACTAAAAATCATATTCAATTACGAAATTCAAAAACACAATTAATTTTTTAACTGAAATACGACCTATCACAGAATTAGTAAAATCAAAAAGAAAATCATTTTCACAGCGCACAGAACAGAAGCAAAATATCAAATAAAAACTTGAAAAAAATTTAATAGAATAAAACATAAACTTAAACAAAAGTTTGTTAGCAAAAAGTTTACTCATAATTTTTTCTATGCAGGTTATATAAAAGCAGCACATATATTATGCTTTTTATTTGTGACTTAATTGACTATTCAGCGATGTCACAAGAAAGCCTAAGCTAACATTTTTAGTGAAAAGAGAAACAAATTTTCGTATATTGTTTTTTTGTGACTTTGTTTTTGTTCCAAAACATGTGACGATAGCCCTTTCCGTCCCCGGCTACACAAGCGTGTAGGTAAATTTTATGTATTTTGAAGAGAGAATTTTATGTATAAATGTCTAATTTTTATACATATATATTTTGTCCAAGTGAAATCCTAAAGCACACATATGTGTATGTCCTGTTTCTAAGGACATGAGCTTTGTATGGACGTAAAAAATAAATTTTTACGTTATTTTAAGACGAATTATCATATACAACTTTGAAATTTCTTAAGACTGAAAGGCATACACTTTTAAGAAGTTAAAAAAATGAGTCACATTTTCTTAAAATCAATGCCCAACTTTCTACTTTCATTGCCATAACTTTTTAGTCGCTCCAAGCAATTATGGCATTCGTTATCGATCGAAATTTTTATTTGAATTTTATAGAGATTTCGATCAATATCTAGTGCCATCATTTGGGCTAAGGTCAACTTTATGTTATTCAAAGACAAAATTTTCCATATTACATTTTCATAAATTTTACTTTAAAGTCTAAATTTTTTTTTTTTTTTTTAAAGGCGATAGATCTGTAACATGCCTAAATGCCATAAATGAACATCAAATAGTGAAATTCCATGTATCAAAAACTTGCTTTAACAATTTTCTTTTGTACAATTTAAATTGAATTAGTAATTAATCACTTTTATATTATTTTCGGTAAGGAATTTATGTCCATAGACTGCAGTAAATAAATAATTACCCAGGGCAACAAATGTCCACTTTATAAAATTGTTCAAACTATTTGTATTCGTTTTCAATTAATTTTTAAAAATACTGCTAAGGCTTAGTGTAGAGTACAAACTAAATTAAGCTCTTAAATCATTAAAAAAAAAGACAGAAAAAACTTTTTCTAACATAAAACCCCTCAAGTTATAATTTTTTTTATTACAAAAAAAAAAAAAAAAAAAAAAAAAAAATAAACCAGCAGTAGAAGTAGAAAGCAAAATTAATAATGACAAAATGTGAGCATTTAATCATAAAATGACACACAGATAAACAAACATAAAGTTTGCAGAAAAATTAACAAAAAAAAAAACATTGCAAATACGTTTTGTTACTTTTTCCAAGCAAACAATGGCTCAAGATAAAAATAATAAACCAAGAAAGAGAACAAATTTATTTGTAAACTTATATACACACACACATATACATATACAAACATGTAAAATTTATATGTATTGTTTGTTTTACTTTTAAAATCCTAGAAAAGGAAATATTTTCTATACAAAAAAAAAAAAAAAACAAACAAACGGTCACTGATGGTTGGACATTTACAAATGAAAGGCTTTTTGAAAAACATTAATTATGAATACAAGAAAACAAAAAGAAATTTGGGTGTGAGCTTGAGAAAAGGAGTTCCAACAATACTAAAGTCATAATTATATTTTATAAAAATTAATTTATTTAATTTTAGAAATTAATTCCAAGATTAAAATTTTTAACGAGTATTAACTATTAACTTTGACTAGGCCAGGGTCAAGAAAAGAATTGAACCTGCGACTCCCAGTTTGATTTTTTTGTGGGTCAAGACATAGAATGAGCTGCTTAGGCAGTGGGACACTGATCTTAGGAGACCTAAGCATGCTTAGTCCTACAAAAATTAAGAGATTTGTAAGGAATCTCAAATTGTAAGTAGGAGCTGTACAGCACAATAGATCTTAAAGGTCACAGTGCGATTCTAGCCCACAATGATAATAATAACAAAAAATAGTGGATAGTTTATAGAGCATCCTAAAAAAAATTTTTAATTTTAATTTTATTTTCTAAAGATAAATTTAATTTTTTTCGAGTCTGAAAGACATATTATTTCTGTTAATTTTAAAAATAAGTTCAAATGAATGTGTATTGGATTTTTATATTTTTTGTTTTTCATTAGAAAAATTATGCTCTAAGCTTACGAGGTGTGTTTCCAGAATAAACTGCTGTCAATTACTTACTTCTCTTATTGCATGTTTATTGATTTTAATTTATAACTTTTTTTGCTGTTCTCGTTTTCTTTACTTGCATACTTAATATTTATTTTTTTTTAATACACTTAGGCCTCTTAGTACAAGCTACAAATATTTCCCAACAAAAAATAATTGAAATAATTTTCTTACCACTACATTTTAATTCCTAAAAAAAAAAAGAAAGTATATTTGAGCTGCCGAAGAAATAATTTAAAATCACATATAGGGTGTCTTAGTAAGTCTGAACATTTTCATTTAATGCTGTAAAAAATAGGCACCGTCTTGCAGAAACCACATATCGTGCAATTAAGGTCACTAGTACTCCATTTTCTCGAAGCCATTTAGATGGAAATTGGGCTTCATCGGAGAAGATGACTTTTTTTTCGAAAAATTATCATTCACTTCATTTTGCTCTATCAAAATTAAAAAAAATGTTTTTATTCAATTGTAAAATTGGTTATGCTTGTACTTTCAAACAAAAAAAATTTGGTTACATTTAATGTTGTAGTTTAAAAATTCTGATTTTTGGTGCCATAAAAATCTGACTTTAACTAAAGACAAATTGCAATAATAGGCCTTGGTGTTGTGTTAAAAAAATCTTTTTTTTTTCTAATTTTCTTTTTCAAAAGATGTCTGTACACTTTTCTAAATTGAAAGTTAAAGAATAATGTTTTCTATTTCTATTTTACTTTTTACATATTATTTTGTGCGTGTGTTTTCCTTACAAAAAAAAAAAATAAAAAAGTCTAAAAAATCTAATAGAATTCAACACATATGCAGGAGTAGGAGGAGGCGTAGGACTGCAAGGAAACAATAAAATCCAACGTAAGACAAGAAACAAAAGTTAAAAGCTTAAAGTGTAGCTGCTGAAATTTGAAAACAAGGAGGAAATCCTGAATATAACAATAATGCTAAGATTTCTTTAACAACACACACACACACACGAAAACATACATATATAACTAATACATATTTTACACTAATGTTACTTTAGCACTATGGGACTTTAAATACAAAATTGCAGTTCTCAAATGGAAATACTCGTAAAATAATATAAATCATGTAAATTAATTATTTCATTAAAACGATGCACATGGCATTTCATTAGGTTTTACTAAGCTCATCAGCTACACTGAATGAATTTTTTGTCATTTAATATAATGAAAAAGTTCTTTATTTTTGAACTAATGATACATTTAATAAGACTAATTAAAATATTTTATTAATTCATTGAAATATTCTTTCATATAATGAATGAATTCTATGAATATGCTCATGCATGTAAGTAAATAATTCAACGATACATTAATTCATATAATGATTTAGGTCAGTGAAATATTCATATATTTATTGAACTAATTCAATGAAAAATTTATTTAAATAATTCAATGTATATATTCAATCATATATTGAATTAATTCAATGATACATTCACACATTTAATGAATTAATTCAAAGAATATATTCATTTAATGAATTAATTTAATGAATACATTCATTTAATAAATTAATTCAATTAATATATATTCATGCAGCTAATGAATTAAGTCTATAAATTATTTCATTTATTTAATGAATTAATTCAATAAAATATGAGTATTCATATAATGAACTAATTCACTGAATATATTAATTTATTTCAATGAATACATTCTTTCATTTAATGAATTATTTCAATGAATACATTCATTCTTTTAATAAATTAATTAAATTAATACTATTGATTTAATGAATTATTTCAATGAATACATTTAATGAATTAATTCAATGAATACATTCATATAATTAATAAATTAAGTACTGTATTAAATGAATACATTCATTTAATACAGTACTTCAATGAATAAATTTATTTAATGAATTAATTCTACGAATATATTCATTTAGTTAATGAATTAATTCAATGAATTAGTCCATTCATATAATGAATTAATTCAATAAAATATTCTCATTCATGTTATGAACTAATTCACTGAATACATACATTCATTCATGGCAGGATCGCCATGTAATAATAACAATAACCATGAAATAATAACATCTTGTTTGTATTAGTACTTTGAATGTTTCTTTATTAATTTGAATGTTTCTTTATTAATTTGAATGTTTCTTTATTAATTTGAATGTTTCTTTATTAATTTGAATGTTTCTTTATTAATTTGAATGGCCGCTTGTGCGACCACTCTTGTTCGTTTGCTTTTTATTATTGAATTTTTACATATTTCTTAAACCTAACTTATGCTACACACAAAATACTTACACTAATACTTAAACACTAAAAGTGTGGGATAATGCACATTCAGCAGTATACATGCTGGAATGTTTTAAGTGTGGACTGTGGATTCATAAACAATGTATGAATCTCGTGTTACATACAGAAGGTATGGTAACGACGACTAGTCAAACACACTACAATACATTCATATAATAAATTAATTTAATGAATACATTAATTAAATAAATTAATTCAATGATTCATTTATTTAATGAATTAATTCAATAAATATTCTCCTTCACTTAAATAGTTAATTCAATGAAATACTTATTCTTTTCATAAATATTCTCATTCATTTAATGAATTAATTCACTGAATATATTGATTTATTTAATAAAGTAATTCAAAGAAATATTGCGCCAAGGATTTGCCTACTGGCCAAGCCCTTTAAACAATTTATGGAAGTTAAGCATTTCGAAAGTTTTTTTTTGACAATTGAACTTTCCAGCCCATGGTCCTTAAAAATTCCTACACTTTAGTTGTAGTCTAGATGTGTGTGCTGGTGATTATGTAGCCACAGTTGCTGATGCTTTTATTGTTATTGCTGCTGCTATGTTGCCATGTTTGCAAAACAAACAGCTAAAAGTTAAAATTTATTAAAATTAGTCAACAATGTTTCCTACTTAATTTTGTTTTTTTTACTTTTTCAACATTTTAGTTATTTTGTTTTATATCTTCTGGATCTAGGTTTCTTTATTTTGTTTATTCTCATACTTGAGCAGACAAATAGATAAAACGTACAGACGGACAACATGGCAGCCAGACAGACATGAGATGAGGGACAAAGAGACCTACAGACAGACAGCTTGTAAAGCATTTTTGAAGGAGTAGTTACTACCACCAGTACTTGGATTTTTTTTTTTTTTTTGTTTTTAATTTTACAAGAGTGTGTAAGAGTATTTATTTATTATAGAGGAAATGTTTTTAGAATTCTATTTATTTTTTATTCTCTTTGTTTGTTTGTTAAAGAAAAAGAGATTTAAAACCCTCAAGTACAACAACACACTACATTTCAAGTACTGGCGTACAAGTGGGTGGTTGGGTGTGTACGATCTTAATTTTTTTTTTCTTCTTTTTACTATTTATCTGCAAGAATATTTGAATGTGTGTGTGTATGTCGGTTTGTTTAACTTGAAACAAAGTGTTCCTGGTTTCTCTGTCAGTATGTTCATACCTTTAGTTGATGCTGCTGCGGCTCTGCTGCTGTTAACAATAGCATAACGTTTTTGTTTTATTTATTTTCTTTTATTTTAAAAAACTTGTATTTTAACATTTTCTTTTTTCTATTTTGTGCTATTGAATTCAAAAAGAAAAAAAAACACACACAGTTAGAAACATGAAACGTAGATAGATAAATAGATAGATGAATGTATGGATGGATGGATGGATGGATGTGTATTAAATAAAGCAAGGAACATCTAAAATATTGTTAGAAATTTACACACACAAATTGGAGTTTAGAAAACACGCCTTTAACTTGTAAAACATGTTCAGTAACTAACAATCTAATAATATGAATCTTATGAGCTTAAACAAAATGATGTGTGATGCTTCTTTAACGCTTTTTTTAATTTTATTCTTTGCTAGATTAACTAAACATTGTTGGTACAAAAATGTTAAACAGACAATGTGCTAGACAATCTCTACACTAGTCTGAACTACTGTAAATATATAATCTTAAGCACTCACACAAACAACCACAAATAGTAAGAAAGTATTTTAAATAATGTTATGATTTGTTATGGTAAAAATTAAAATTTATAAAAAATATTAGTTGGCAGGGATGGAAAATTCACTAAAGTTGTTTGCTAGCAAAGAGATCACAGTTTTTTACACAAAAACTTTTTTCAAAACACATGTTTGTTTTAGACTAAAAGAATTTTCTTTATTAGTCCCATGAAAAAATTCCATTAGTGAAAACTTTTCATAAGACTAATGAAATGCTTTATTGATTCAATGAAATATTCATTTAGTTAAATAATTCATTGCAGCAAAGAAATATTGCCATTAGTCTGGCAACGACGTTTGTTTTGGCAAGAACTTGCTAAAGGCCTGCTTCCTTTAAATTAAAAACTTAAGAATTCGTGTAAAATAAAATTTTGTTTACTTACGAAGCTTATGAATGTAGCTTTACTACACACTTTATTAAAATTTATGAAATTGTTTGCTGGGTGATACTTCAAGCTTCCTTGGAAGCAGCTCGTTTAATTCCGGTGTTTACTTGTTCTATTCCTTTGATTTATATTCATTTTGTTCGTTCGGCTAAATTACTGTAGAATAGTTTGCTGGGCTTACTTTGGGCCCGTTTGGGCTGAATTATTTTTGGCTCTTCACTTAGCTGATTATGCATGATGATTATGTTTAACAACTGCAGTACGAATATAGAACAAATTAGAAAGACTTTTATTTTAGAGAGCGAATGACTATAAAGAGAACGGTCTCGAAGAAGAACAAGTGACTTTCTAGGTCTGGCCCATTCAGGATTCATGACTGCACATTATGCTTGGCAATATGAGGATCAACCTAAACAACCTCTGCTGATTATGTAACGATGGAGAGACTGAATGTCTTCAAAGTAAAATCAAAATTAGTTTGGGATTGTCTAGCAGCTCTGAAAAAGGGTTATCGTGATATGTGTACCAGCTCCTAATGAATATGTGGGTAATCAGAAGGCAGACTTGCAAAAATCATCATCCAAGTCTATAAAAAATGTTACAGTTACAGTCTAATAAAAAATGAATTATTCTTCTTGTGAACGACCAACAAACTCTTTCCGACATTTATAACCCTGCGAACAAAATATTTTTTTTTTCTAATTACTTCGTCTTTCAGGCTGCTCTAAACAATCCTTAAAACCAACCAAACTGTAAAACCAATTTTTTTTTTTTTTAGTGGCCAAAAATATATTTCATGAGCTCTTGGTGCCATGAAATGAAAATTTTTATTTTAAAAAAATATACAAAGAAGAATAAACTTATCTGTTGTTGAACAAATTCTTGAGAAGCTTAAAGGTGTAAAATTCTAATATTCTAAAACAGAATAAAAAGAAAATTTAAAACCATTAAAGTGAAGAAAACTTATTTTGTCAGTTTGTAGATTTCAAAGTTTATAAATATGAAAGTGAATGTCTAGTTTTATTATGCTTGATTATCCTTGTGACAAACCGACAGAGAGGCAGACAGGCAGGCAAGCAGCCAGTCAGACTAAATAAAAATATTCATTTTATACAACATTTGCTACAATCTAAGTAAGCAAGTCTCATCAACGTTAAATTTATAATGACCATTAAAATTTATTCATGCAGGATATTTTTTTTTTTTATTTTGTTTTGTTTTATTTTTTCCAAGTGCTTAAGCAAAATGATAAATGAATTGTAATAATAATATTCGTTTTAAAAGTTTATTCTGGATTTAGTTTTATATTCATGAATGCACACACACACACACACACAAACCAACACATACACATATATTCATTGCCATTAAGAGATATAAATTTTTAAAAATTCAAAATTTAAATCTACTCCATAAAAAACAGAGAAAATTTATGAGTGAAAATCGTAAAAATAACTGACATTTTTGTTTCCCTTAAATTGTCATTTCTCTGGTAAAAAAAATGGTATTACTTCTCTTCTTCCTTTTAAAAATTTAAAATGTTAGAAAATGCCTTGTGATTGTATTATTTTTTTGCTAACTTTGAATCTATTTTAATTTCAAACATTAAAAATAATTTGAAAAATGATGGTTGAATATGGTCACCTCAAACATAGTGTGTTCTTCACAAAAATATTATTATTAGTTTGAAGCATCTAAACAGTATTATGATCCCGATAAACATGTTTCTAGTTATTTTTAACCATATTATGTTTAGTGTCTTTGATCAACCATATAATTATCATATTATGTTTAATAAAATTTTACTTGAAACCATAAATATGTTTATAGTAAACATAATAATGAGCAAATATGGTTGAATGTAAATTGTTTTCCATTTAGTCTCTTCCGCATTTATATAAATAAAGTAAGTATAAAACAACAATTTAATCATTAAAACTCAACTGAGTTTTGTGGCTGAAGTGGTTGAGAGGAGACTTAATACTTCTTAGCTAAATATTTCCAACATCGAATTCTGGTAGAGTGAAATAAAATTGAAAAAAATAAATTCAAGCCAGCTGTATTATGTAATAAATAAATATAAAATAATAGAAACGAAAAAGTTAATCGAATAAAAAAAAATTTATTTATACAAAAAATTTATAATAAATTTTTTTTTTAAATTTATATTAAAAAAATTTTTTTTAAATATTTATATAAAAAATGTCTGTATTTAAAAAAAAAAAATAAAAAAAAAATTAAAAAAAATTTTTTTTAGACCTGACTGGGGTCTGAAACGTAACATCTGCAGTTGAAATTTATTTTAATGTCTTTGATTTCAAAATATATATGGTTAGATGCAATCATAAATCTTAGTATACTAAATTTCCACCAGAATATGGTTCCCTCAACCATATTTTTTCTTTGCGTGTAGCTGATTATTGACTTTTTTGCCATATTGAAAAAGTTAAATGCGATATAAGCTCAGTTCGATTTCAAGCATTTACTTTAAGTCTAATTCACCTTGAAATAGAGATAATTCACAAGTTAATTTGAATTAAAACTGCCGTTTCAATTAAGCTATTAATGCTCACTTAAATAAGTGGGTACTAACAATCTGAAGGTCGGAGATTGGTAACCTGCCTAGATTCAAGCAACCAAATTCATGAAATACATGTTTGTTTAATAAGAGCTTATTAAGCAAACTTCCCATAGAAAAACTGCCTATTAACTCTTAATAAACAAAAATGCTTTTTATGAATTTGGACGAGTGTTTTGCTTTGGCTTGCGTTAATAATAAAAATTTTAAAATTAGAAAGAAAAAATAAATGCTATTAAATTAAATTACGTATGCAAATACGTTTTCTTTGTAATTTACATTTACTTAGGAAAAATTATAAATTAAATTGTTTTATTTGAAACACACTGTAGGCGTGCAGAAATCATTAAAAAAAGCAAAAAAATAAAAAATTTAAAGGAAATAATTAAGTTGTTTTAAAATTCCTTAACTGGCAGCATTGAAAACAAAGTCTTAGTAGTTTGGTTGTTCAGTTTCTTATAACATCATCCAAAACAATCTATGACAATATAAAATTTAAAAATAATAATAGTCGTCAGTATAAACCTCCACTTAAAAAAGCAGCAACTTGTTGTGTGTGTGTGTGTGTGTTTGTATGTAAGGAATAAGTACTTTTTTCTTAAATACCAGTTACACTTGCAAGTACATACGATACAAGCATGGTAGTAAATAAGTAATCTTTTATAGATGGATCTATATCTATGAAAAGTTGTTATTTCCAAGACGTGACTAAAATTATATATTTATAGTTTATCTCTATACATTTAAACTTTAGAGAGCGAAAGAGAGACTGATACCAAAAACCAAAAATAACAAAAATTTCAGACAACCTTTAAGAAGTAAGAAAAAAATCTTATCTTAACTATAGTTGTAGTATCTTATAGAATTTAAAATAAAATTCCTACTCACTTTTTAATAGGATTTTCTTTTCTTATTGTTGTTACTGTTGGTGTTTTAATATTTACCTTCAAACAAGTTCACTCATACGTAAATTATATTAAGACCATAATAATGCAATATCTCAGCTAATATTACATACAAATCTGCAACAACACTAACATTGTTATGGGTACATACATACTTACTCTTACACAAGTTGCTGTGTAACTTAAAGTGGCAGTTAATACTCGAGTATCTGTAGAAATCTACTCACACTCAAATAATGATTATTTACAACAATGTAAGGATTATTATGATACACGTGCATGCAGGTACTTACTGCAACACATTTTTTAAAATCACAATAGAAGGGAGGCAGGGGGCTGAATTGCCAGATAAGTCATGTTTGTTATATAATGGATTCATTAAGAAAACTTGTAGTAACTTTGTTTTGCTGTTAAAGTGTAAGTCCTCAACCATAAAGGCAGTTAGATTGCATAAAGAAAAATAGAGCGGTGCTCACTTGGGTCCTCTGACTTGATCAATTTGTGACACCTGTATTAAAAAGACTCTTAGATATTAAAAAAAAAAATCTATTTAATATTTTTGCAATTTTTTCAGAGCAGATATCTTAAATTTACTTGAAATGGAGTCAATAAATACTTTTATTTTATTGTATAATTTTCTAAAAGGTTTTCTATTCCAGCAGAGTTATACACTAACTCTTCGTAGTCCATAACAATTCTTTAAATTTAAAAGAAATGTTTAGAGCTTTTTTTAAAGCACACTCATCTACACTGAGGGAATTTAGTTCATATTGTATGCTCTGAATTTTGTCATTTCATACAATAAGAAATTCAGTATTTTTCAATCAATAACACTTTTTTAGATTAGTGGATTAATTCATTAATTTAATGAAATATTTTCATTAATTTGATGAAAAAATTTAATTAATTTAAAGAAATAATTTCATTAATTTTATGTAATGTTTTAAATAATATTTTAAATAATTTCATTAATTTAACGAAATTATTTAATTAAATTAACTAAATTATTTAATAAAATTTATAAAATTATTTGATTAAATTAGTGAATTACTGCACTACTCAAATGAAATGTCTAATTAATTTAAGAAAATAATGTCTTCTCAATGAAAATTTTCTTTCAGTGTATGTTCCTTGATAAATTTGAATATGCATTTATTTAATTTCAATTTGATGAAAAAAATTATATTTATTTACAGAATTTATAAATTATTTCCTTGAATTAATAAAACAATTTTAAGGAAATCGTTTCATTTGATTTTATAAAAAAATTTTTTTGAGTGTAGTGACTAATAAAACACTGAAAGAAGTTTATTATTTCATTGAATTAATAAAACAAATTTTAAGGAAATTTCTTTCAGTGTAGTGCCTGATGTATTATTGAAGTAATAATGAATCAATAAATTAATTAATAAATTCATTGACTGAATGAAATATTTATTCACTTAAAAATATTTCTTTAACTTAATTAAATAATAATTTAATTAACTCATTGATTTTATGAAATTTTTCATTAAATCAATGAAAAATTTTAGTTTATGCATATTCATTCATTTAATGAAATTTTTTCATTCAAATAATGAAATTATTTCATTCAATGAAATAATTAAATGCAAAAATTTTCATTAAATTAATCAAATAATTTCATTAATTTAATGAAAAAAATTTCATTTATTCACATAATTTATGAAATATTTCATTGAATTACTAAAACAATTTTTTAAGGAAATCTTTTCATTTGATTTTATAAAAAAAAATTTTCTTTGACTACAGTGACTGATAAAACACTGAAAGAAGTTTGTTAATTAATCGAATAATTCATTAGGTTAATGAAATAATTCATTGATTGAATGAAATAGTCATTCATTTCATGAAAGTATTTCCTTAATTTAAATAAATAATTATTTCATTAATCCATATCATTTGTTGTTAATTGATTTAATGATATATACAACATTTTTTTATTCTGGGCAATTTTCAAATTAATAAAATTATTTCATTCAATGAAATAATTAAATAAAATAATTTTATTAATTTAATATAATAATGAAAATATTTCAGTAATGCTTATAATTTGTAAAATATCTCATTGAATCAAGGAAATAATTAATGTGAAATCATTTCACTGGACTTATAAAAAAAATGTCCTTCAGTTTTTAACTGATGGAACACTGAAAGAATTTTGTTCATTAATCAAATGACAAATTTCCTTATTTTTCACATTTCATTACACTAATGAACTAATTAATTAAAAAAAAGGAAATATTCATACATTCAATGAATATATTTCATTAATTTAATTAAATATTTATTTATTAGTTAGTTTTATTTGACCTTTTTCTTTTTAATTAAAATGGCTATTTTGTTAAGCTTGAGGTCTTATTTTTCAAAAATTTATTTTTATATCGATATTTCGCTCCAATTTTTGTAGCTACAATTGGAGCGAAATATCGATATAAAAATAAATTTTTGAAAAATAAGACCTCAAGCTTAACAAAATAGACATTTTAAATAAATATTTATTTCATAAATTCACATAATTTCTGAAATATTTTATTAAATCAGTGAAAAATAACAATTATCTAACATTTCTCTTTCAACGGCCTTTTCCTTTATAAAAATGCTGCCACACTTGTTTGCTTTTGTATTCTAATGTCTAACTATACTAATGACGATTTTAAGGGTTTACGGTTCGCGTTTCTATATTAATATAACAAAACTCTGTTGTGGTGGGAAAATTTTTCTGGGGTTAAATGAAAGCAATTGTTAAACAAGTCATAACTAATTTTTAGACTTGCAAATTTTTTTTTCTTTAGCTTGTTTCATAAGACAATTGTTTTTTGTAAAACATTTTTAATGTTTTCACAACATTTTTTTGTGTGTAAAACTATGGGCGGCTTATGTAAATACAAAAAATGTTAAGAAAACTGTTTCTGAAGTAAAAAAAAAGTATTTTAAAATTTATAAAACAAAATGCTAACACTCTTAGAAAGCCGATGATTAAATAAATAAAACGGCTAAACGGCTTATTGTTAATCAAAAGTTTTATTGTTCTTGTAAAAACTAAAATAATTTTTTTTTTTGATTTTGGTGGATAAATAGCCGAAAAGTATTTTAAACATAAAATTTTAAACTTAAAATTAGATTATTCATGACCCTATCGAACGTTAACAAATTTGTCCGCATAGACAACTGGGACAACTTGGAATAGATAATAAATTTAAAAGCGTTTCTTATGGCAGGCATAATTTCTAAGTTAAAATCTATTCCCAGAATAGCAACACATTTACTACCATTTCATTTAATAAAACATTCATTCAGTTAACAAATACAAAATGTAAAATATACAAAAAATGTTAAGACATGACATTACACTTAATAAATTAAAATCGTGATCGAGTTTGTAAAACAAAAAAAAAAAAAAAAAAAAAGAAGGAAAAAATAAATAAGAAAGCAACAATGACTTAATGATGACATGGCTTAATCAATTTCTTTCTTTATAGTTTTTTTCTAATTTTTTTTTATTCAAGCTATGCAGGCTTACATACAAAACAGCTAAAAAAAAAAAAACTATATTGCCCTAAAGAACTGAAAGACAAAAGAATTTCTTTCGGGCTTTTCAAAAATCTAAAAAAAAACTTTGGAAATAAATGACTTGTGGTGGTAAAACAATTTGATATTAAATAACGAAATATGTAACAGAGTTCGTTTTATTGCTTTAATGCTACACGGGCCGTCAGAGAATTACAAAAGGCATAACACAGATACTGTGGAATTAAAATAAAATTAAAAAAAAGTTTTTTTGGGTAATTTACAAAAAGAAGAGGGCTAGATTTTTTCAAAGAATAATATTCAATATAACTAATAAGGATTATAAGTAGAAATTGTAAGCCCAATTATAAATAAAATTTCCCCGTCAGTTTTTTTTTAAGTTTTCCTTTTCCTCTTATCGTTAAAAAAAATTTTTTTTCTTTTTTAACACAGAAATTTAGCTGATTTATGGAATTTTTGTCCCAAAAACGAAAGTTTTCCTTGGGAAAAAATTCATGTTTGGGCTGTACGACAAATTTGCCATGATATCCTAGGGGAAAAGGATTTAGTTCCAGAATATGTCAGCAGACTAGCCCTTTGTTCAGATTTTTTCATGTAATGGACTCGTTACTTTAACATTTCGTTGTGCTAGAAGAGGGTCAATTTTAAATGCTTTACATTCTTCCTGCTTAATTGCTACCAAGACCTAAAATACTAACTGATAGTTTTGATTTTATTATAATTTTATATATTTAAATATTTTTTTTTAATAATTGATTTTTTTTATAAAGAGGAAAAACATAAAAATGTGTACTTCTGACGTACTGGATTTTATTATATGGATGATAAGTTCTCTTTTTACAAGTCACCTTATATTGCCCCAGTATATATTTGATTAGTCATAGAACATAATCTTTGAAAACAATGGATCCAGCATAGCGCATAATTTTGTTTGCTTACAAGCCTTATAATTTCAGTTATTAATCAACTAAAAATTTTCTCTTATTAAAATCTCAGTAATTGTAAATAAAAACTCAAAAGAAATATACAAATTTTTAAATCACCAAAATAATATATTTCGTGGGCATTTATTTACCAAAAAAAAAAAAAAATATTCTGTTAATAGACTAAACGCCCTCGTATATTATTTAATGACACCTTGTTTTTCAATTAAAGACCTTTCAAAAAATGCATGGCACGTTAACTTATTTCACTCAACTTCAAACGCATTTAAATGAACTTTTGTCACCATTTCAAGGGTTTATTTCTATTTTTTTAAATCACCTGTTCAGCAAAGTAACCAGAAAACACACTTTCCACTTTTAAATAAAATCCAAGAATAAAAAAAAAAAAAATAAAAACCTACAACTGCACTGAATGAATATTTTGTCATAAAATTTTATTTTAATTTTCTTATTTTATCTCTTTAATAAGTTTTAAAACGTTGTTAGTTAAGCTATTGAATTGAGAGATGTTTTTCTTAATTTATTTACCAAAGACTCTGTTTTTGGATGCATGTCTAAAAGGCTTGGGACTTAAAAATTTATTTTTCTTTAAAACATAAACTAAACTGCAATAAGAGATGCTACAAGAAAATATTTTTATTAGAAAATACCAAAAAAAAAAAAATAAAAATAGTAGTAAAAGTGGCAGAAGTATAAGAAATTGTATTAAGTGCAACACCAAACTACCACGCCATCATATCACTCACCACCACACGTTGTTGTCTTACAAAATATGGGTTTTCTAAGTTATGGGACAATCAAATGATAACACATCTTCTTGCCAACAAACATACAAACAAAAAAATTTACGAAATAGAAATAAAAATAATAGCAACAACAACAACAACAATGAAACAAATGAACATAATAAACTTGTTTTACAAGTCTATTAGAGTTACTAAAGTAAAAAAGAAATTTTATTTGTATCCAAATTCTCACATAAATTGATACAGTGGAGTGATAAACTTAAGGCAAACCTTAAAGTCGTTATAAATATTAAAAAAAAAAATATTTATTCATAATATTTCTGGAATAAAAATTTTACACATTTAAAAAAATATTACCCGTATAAAAATTTTATTTGCTTGAAGAAATATTTCCGGAATAAAAACTCAATTATTTACTCGAATGAATAATTTATTCGTTTAAAAAATTTCAAACTGATTTTATTAAAAAAATTACTAGACTAAAATATTTTTTCGAGTATATATTTTATTTGCTTAAATTACTATTACTCGAATAATAATTTTATTCGTTAAGAAACATTACTCGAAAAAAAATTTTATTTGTCGAGTAACTTTACTCGAATAAAATTTTTATTCGTTAAGAAACATTACTCGACTAAAAATTTTATTTGTTGAGTAACTTTACTCGCATAAAATTTTTATTCGTTAAATAATATTACTTGAATAAAAATGTTATTCGAGTAGTAATGTTTTAGGCAAGTAAAATATTTACACGAAAAATTATTTTATTCGAGTAATATTTCTTTTAATCAAAATATTATTCGCTAAGATATAAATTACTCGAATTAAAGTTTTATTAGTTAAAAAAAATTTTAACAGAATAAATATTCTGGTCTTGTTCACTTTAAATAATATTACTAAAATAAAAATTTTATTCGTTAAGAAATATATATATTACTCGAATAAGACTTTTACTCGTTTAAAAAAAATATTCTGCATACGAATATTATCTGCTTAAAAAATATTACTCGAATAATAATTTTATATATTTTACTGGAATTTTTATTTTATTCACTTTAAAATTGATTCTATTATAAAAATGTTCACTAAAATTTTTTTTAAAAAATATATTACTTTAAAAATTTTGTATTCTTTTAAAACAGTAAAATTCGATTTAAAGTTACTGGTATAAAAATTTTATTTGCCTTAAATAAAATTGTATTCGCTTTAAAATTACAATTCGAATAAAAATTTTATTTGCGAAAAAAAAACTATCCACTGAGATATATATTACTGGAATTAAAGTTTTATTTATTAAAAAAATATATAACCACAATCAATCGAATTTTGAATAAAAATTAAACTATTTTTACTCGAATAAAATCTGCATCGCTTTAAAAAAAATATTACTTCAAGAAAAGTTTTAATGGTTTGAAAGAATATTACTCGATTACAAGTTACTCAATTAAAAATGCAAAAATAAAAATTTAACTGGAATACAAATTTTATATATTTATTATTCGAATCAATTTTTTAATCGTTAAAGAAAAATTATTTTAATAAAAACATATTATTCGCTTCAAAAATTCAAGTGAATTTGGATTAAAAACAATGTTATTCAAATAAAAATTTTATAGAAATAAAGCCTTTATTCGCTAAACACGAATAAAAATTGGGCTTGCTACAAAAACATATTACTCGAAAAAAAATTTTAACCGAATACCAATTATATTCGCTAACACATTTTGATATTCGAATAAAAATTTTATTTACTTAAGCTAATATTAATCGAATAAAAATCTGCTTAGTTAAAAAAAATATTACTCGAATAAAAAATTTTAATCGTTTAAACTAATATTACTTGAATAAAAATTTAATATATTTTTTAATCGAATCGATATTTTATTCTTTAAAGAAAAATTACTCTAATAAAAAACTCTGAATTATGATTAAAAAATATTAGGCGAATAAACATTTTATTCGCTTAAACTAATATTAATCGAATAAAAATCTGCTTAGTTAAAAAAATATTACTCGAATAAAAAATTTTAATCGTTTAAACTAATATTACTTAAATAAAAATTTAATATATTTTTTAATCGAATCGATATTTTATTCTTTAAAGAAAAATTACTCTAATAAAAAAAATATTAGGCAAATAAAAATTTTATTCGCTTAAACTAATATTAATCGAATAAAAATCTGGTTAATTAAAAAATATTACTCGAATAGAAATTTTAATTGTCAAAAAAGTGTTACTCGCACAAAAATTTTATATATTATTTCTTCGCAAGATTGACCTTAAAGAAAATTTACTTTAATAAAATAATTTTATGCGCTTAAAAAAATCTAGCTAAATTTTGTTTAAAAAAATATTACTCGAATAAAAGTTTTAGTTGTTTAAAATACAAATTATATTCTATTACAAAGGAATACAAATTTGAATACAATTTGATTATTAATTTCGTTTGATATCGAGTGGCATGATTAGGATTCTGAATATGTTTCCAGCCAAAAATCTGATTACATTTTTTAGTTGTTACTGACAGGCTGAAAAAAAATTTAAAATTTTCGCTAATTATACATTTGGGTATAAAATTATTTTTCATTATCTACTTAAACATTTTCTTGGATTTATTTAAATTTTTTAAACTAAATTTCTCTATAAACTGATTTAAAACATTCTCTTCTTTAATGGCATGTGTGCTTCATAAAAAAAAAACAAAGTAATAAGTTTCTTTACTCAATATTGCCTACTACAGTGTTTAACTATTTAAAGTAAGTAAAAACAATGTAACTACATTTTCATGCACAAAATAAATTCTTTTGTTTTAATAACAACAAAAAATTCTTTTGTTTTGTAAAGTATTTCTTTTATTAAGACTTTATGAAAATATATCATTTTGTGTTGTTTATTTTTTGTATTTTTTTTTTATAGTTTTTCTTCCTTTTTTTTTCTTCTTTTTTTATTATGAAATTTTATTTTTCTAAACAATACAAAATTTATACAATTTCTAAATAATAATAAAATAAAGAAAAAAGATACTACATTCAAATATTTTTTTATTATTATGAGCTGTATTGCAATCATACAAATTGTGTCTGCATATAAATTACTTTAAACGAAAATTTGAAAATAGAATATCAAATAGTTTAGGAATATTAAAATTGAATAAAATATTTACATTTGGAGTAACATATAATTACTTTAGAGTTTACAAAATGAATCATTTTTATAACACAAATAATTGTAGGGCAATTAGAAAATTTGTTTAGATGCAAATTGGCATATTTTGGTATAAAAAATACTACGGCTGTTTGATAGCTCCGTGACTTTTAATAAACTACTGTCAAATTTTGAGCAAGCTACATTATTTAGTTTGTGTTTGGCAGCCATTAAAAGCAGACAACCTCGTGAGTTTTAACAAAAATTTAAAAATTAGTCCACGAACTGTCACCCCATTCTACAGATTTAGCCCCCAAGCCTGAAGAAATGAAAATTTTATAAATAGTTTTGCTCGTTTTTAAGAGATTTTAACTAATTTATGTTCCTCTTGATTGGTTTTGCGTGGCGGGCTGAGGTTCTTCAATTAAAATAGCAAGATTTCGCTTTGAACTTGCTCATCTAAAAAAGCCTTTTGTTATTATAAAAGAAAAACTACGTTTCATAAAAAGAACCTCTGAAACAATTTCATTAAAATTATTTCAATTTAATCATTGATTTCATAAAAAATTATTAAAATAAATATTTTCAATATGTAGTTGCTTAATAAATGAAAAATTCTCTCAGTGCAGCAATTTAACATAAAAAAATAATAAAAATAAATATGTTTGCCCGTTTGCGTTAATAAAAAAATATACCACAAAGAAACTAGAACTTGTAGAAAATATGATGATCAGCTAAGGTAAAGAAAATCTAAACCAAAGCACTGGTTGCTTAGTAACTAAATACTAACCCATGAAAAAGGTTGTTCTTTTTATTTTCTATCTGTGAATATGAAAGTATCTCATTACTTGTGGAATAAATAAACTATTCGTTTTTAATACCTCAAAGAATTTACAAGTATTTGGGTTGGTTTTCTACTATGATTGCCATGAAAATAAATAAACATCAATACCAATTGATGATTTGATGCTGATGCTGATGCTGGTTGATCTGTGAGTTTGTTTGTGTGTTTATTGGGCTACCACAACAAGTGTGGTTACTTGATTTCCTGTACTACAATAAATAAATAAACCAACAAACAACAACATTGTAGTTGGTTGCAAGCAACGGCCCCAACAAAAAAATTATAAGAAACTTTAAACTAAAGTGGTTGCAATTGGCAAGATTTCTTGCCATATTCTTGACTTTAAATGGGAACGTTTGGCTTAACTTTTAGAATGAGCGAGACCTGATATTAAGTAATCTTGATACACTTAATTGCTTTGGACGGTTTGTTACAAAAAACCATATAAAAAAAAAAAAAAACAAAAATACATTAAACTACTACTACAACAAACTTACTTTTGTTGGTAAGAAATTGTGTGTGTACCAGCAGTATTGACTGTTTAAAAACAGTAGGCCTACAACAACAACTGCAAAAAATAATAATATTGTTGGATAAAAGGATCTTAACTGAATACTAACTTGCGGAAAGTCAAAAGGACAGACAAAAACCTGACATATTTAATGTAAGAAATGCAGTTTCTGCTAACAAAAACAACAACAAAAACATATAGCAACGGAAAAGAAAAAGAAAACTATTAAAAACAGAAACCATATGAAGGCCAAGTATGAAGTTAAGAGCTGTAATTAAGCGACAATAAGCGAGCTTAAGCAAATGTTTGTTAAAGTTTTTGAATTAATTTTGTGCTTGTGAAGTGTGCAGAAAATTAAAAGTATGTTATCGTTCTACTTACAACTTAAGAGTCAATTTTTATTTTTAACTTTAGCTAAAGGAAAATCTACTGTAAGCAGTTCTAGAGCTTGCAAATCCTCATAACTTTCTACATTGAAAGAAAAATTTTTCATAAATCCAGTGAAAGGATTTCAATAAAATTTGTTTAGAACTTTGTGAATTAATTAAATTTATTTCGTAAAATTAAGAAAATTATTTCAATTAATTAATGAAATTATTTGATTAAATTGATGAAAGTAATTAAATTATTTGATTAAGTTAATGAAACTATTTTAATACAATAACGATAAAAAATTTTAATTAAATTAATGAAATTATTTCTTTAAATTAATTAAATTATTTGATTAAATTAATGAAATTGTTTTAATCAATAACCGAAATTATTTCATTAAACTAAAAAATTTTTCATGAGTGAATTTATTTCATTAAAATAATGAAATTATTTAATTAAACTTTGTGAATTAATTTAATTTATTTCATAAAATTAAGAAAATTATTTCAATTAATTAATGAAATTATTTGATTAAATTGATGAAAGTAATTAAATTATTTGATTACATTAATGAAACTATTTTAATACAATAATGATAAAAATTTTTAATTAAATTAATGAAATTATTTCTTTAAATTAATTAAATTATTTGATTAAATTAATGAAATTGTTTTAATCAATAACCGAAATTATTTCATTAAACTAAAAAATTTTTCATGAGTGAATTTATTTTATTAATATAATGAAATTATTTAGTTAAACTAATGAAATTATTTCATTAAATTAATAAAAATATTTCATTAAATTAATGAAAATATTTCATTAAACTAATGATATTATTTCATTAAAGTAATGAAATTATTTCATTAAATTAATGAAATTATTTCATTAAACTAATGAAATTATTTCATTAAACTATTGAAATTATTTCATTAAACTATTGAAATTATTTCATTAAACTATTGAAATTATTTCATTAAACTTATAAAATTATTTCATTAAACTAATGAAAATATTTCATTAAACTAATGAAAATATTTCATTAAACTAATGAAAATATTTCATTATAATAATGAAAATATTTCATTATAACAATGAAAATATTTCATTCTAATAATGAAAATATTTCATTCTAATAATGAAAACATTTCATTATAATAATGAAAACATTTCATTATAATAATGAAAACATTATTATAATGAAATTATTTCATTATTATAATGAAATTATTTCTTTAAATTAATTAAATTATTTCATTAAATTATTTTATTATATTAATAAAATTATTTTATTAAATAACCGAAATTATTTCATTAAACTAATGAAATTATTTCATTAAACTAACGAATGTTTCATGAATGAATTTATTTCATTAAACTAATGAAATTATTTCAATTCATCAATCAATTTCAAATTTAATGAAATAATTTTATTCATTAAAAATTCTTTAGTTTAATGAAATAATTCAATTAACTTAAATAAATAATTTCTTTAATATAATTAATAATTTTATTTAATGAAATAATTAAACTAACGAATTTTTCCTGAATTAAATATTATTAATTAAATTAAAAAAATTATTTATTTAAGTTAATGGAATTATTTCATTAAACTAACGAATTTTTCATGAATGAATTTATTTAATTTGAATATTTCATGAAATAAATAAAAAAATTTGTGAATAAAAGTCATTAAGTAAATGAAAAAAAATATACCTCTAATGAAACTAGTGTCGTATATTTTACGAACTTCTTCATTAAGTTAATGAAATGTGTCATTAATTGAAAAATAATGATTTTTTCGTGGGATTTATAAAAAAATTAGAGCCAATAATAAAAGTAGCTTTTAACAAACCATTTAATTGCTGTTCAAAATTGGCAAATAATTCTTTCAAACTTGAAACTTAAAACTGGCTGGGCTGTTCCTCAATATATTAAACTCAAACTAAGATTATCAATTGAAATTATTTTAAAACAAAGACCAGAATAGTAAATAAAACAGGCTCAGAGAACACAACATACAAGAATTAACAAAAAAAAAAAAAAAAAAAAAAACAGCCTGTAAGAAGCAAAGAAAAAATTAAAAATAAATAAAAACTAGAGTGAGTAAAAGCTGATTGCTAACCCAGATATGTGTTGTCATTTGCTTAAGAAGTTACATATTTCAATTTGGCCTGGTATTTGAGCTTGATGTTAAATTTATATGTGATTTTTTATGTTTTATTTAAATCTGCTTTGTTTTCTTTCTTTATTATTTTTTTTTTGTTTTTATTTACTTGAGCTGAACACAAATTCAGATTTATTATTTGGCATGTTTGAAATGGCAAAGATGTAGTAACAACAAAACACGTGTGTCTTATAAATTTATTTAGCTGGTTTTGTTGTGATTTAAACAAGATGTTTGTATAAAAAAAAATTTATAACAGACCAGATTTTAAGCAGCTCATCTCTGAACTGAAAGAAGTCTTACTAGTAACCGATTGTGATCTAGAAATAAAATAAAAGGCTTTTTCAATATTTCTTTTATTTTTTTGAGTGGCGTTTTTGCGTGGCTCCTTTTTTTTGGAGGCTCATAATTTAGAAAACCCAACAAAAACTAAAAAAAAAAAAAATATTCAAAACAAAATACAAAATTTGCGTATAAACAAATTTCCGAAACATATTTTTTAATTCTTCTTGAGAAATTACTTTTTGCTGCTCAGGTCATATTTCTTAAAAAAGCCAATAAAAAAGAAACCAAATAAAACTAAAAGCGAAATGGAGTACAAAAAAAAAATTAAATTAAATGAAATCAAATGAATTGAATAGCCACAAAGCAAAAAATAAAAAAAAAATAATAAAAAAACAGTTTGAATGACTGCCCTCTTAATGGTTTGTATTGAAACGGGAGATGCGACTTTTAAGATTACAGCTGAGCGAGCTTAATAATTTAAACAATAAAATAAAATGAGAAATAATCTTGCCAGCAACAGCAATAATTTGCCAAACTGCAAGCAAGAACTAAAAATCCAACCAGATACGAACGAATATCATTCCCTTTCCATCATTATCAAGATGAATTTGAAAAATGAAAACAGTAAGTTTTTCGTTAATTTTTTTTTTTGCTTGTGCTGTTTTTACGAGCATTTTTAAAAATTTTCAATTTTATTCTTTCAGGCTTTAATATAATAAATTGAATAAAATAAAGCGAAAATTGAATTCTACCCGTTCAGCTTCTCACTCACTATATGAATTTCAATTTAAATTTTTTTTTTTTTTTTGTAATTTTTTATTTAAAGTTTGGGTGAAAATAATACATGCATTCTTGTTCTTATCAGTTTAATAAATTGATTTTGAAAATTTGCCTGCCAGTTAAATTAATTTATAAAATAAAAAAGTCCCCTCATGCTAAATCACTTTTTTTTTATTATTTTTAAGAAAAAAACGACACTTTAAGCAAGAAAGTTTTATAATTAATTACACCTTTAATAAACTTAATTAATACGCTTTAAGAAAAATTTTAAAACATTAAAGAAATGGCAGATTAACACACTTTGTTAAGAAGTTTTTCACGGATTAACAAAATTTCTCTAACTGAAAGCAATTTCAAGGAAATTTAATACCCAATTTAGTTTGAATAGGATAAAGCTGCGCGCAAGTATTTAATAAAAAAAATATTGTTTTGGAATAAAAGTCAAACAAAAAGTGTTTCTTACTAAATTTCTTTTACGTACTTAGACTTCCTTTCTTTTTTTACTTAAAGAATTTTCAAAAACAAAAATGATAACAAAAAGCAACTTAAAACTGTTTTTAAAGTATTTACTAAGTGCTGATTTCAAATTTGAGTTTAGTTTTAAAAGAGATGTCTCGACATTTGTGTTTATAACTCCGCAATATAATTTAAAAATTATGATTATACATTTTATCCTAATATTGCTGGCAGGTGATAAATTTATATGACAATAGACAATTAACGATTTTACTGAATCACAATTTTTTTAATTTTTTAACCAAACATTTTTCTTTAATTTATAAACAAACCGTCAAAAAAGAAATAATTTTTTTTTTTTTAGAAAATTAACCAAATTAACTTTTATTTCAAACATAAAAAATAAAT
The DNA here is from genome assembly GCA_947397855.1 of Thelaira solivaga. Classification (NCBI taxonomy): domain Eukaryota; kingdom Metazoa; phylum Arthropoda; class Insecta; order Diptera; family Tachinidae; genus Thelaira; species Thelaira solivaga. Next base: position 64,118,784 of record OX377613.1, read on the forward strand.
TTTATTTATTGTTTTTTTTTTGTTCTTTTCCAGGCGTCTTTAATATAAAACAAAAAATGCTCAATAAAATAAAAAAAAAATTAAGGTAAGTGAAGTGGGGTTGTTATATGAAAACGACTATATTTTTTTTTTTCTTAATAAAAAAATGGAAAATTTCACACAATAAAACATTCTTAAAGTCAAATAATTAGTCACTAATAATTTATGACACAAACAAAGAAAATTTTCTAAAGGTTTTTATTACATTGAAAATAATTTAAAGGGGATTTTAAAACATGTTATGCCCGCAATAAATAATAATTTAAATTTACACATAAAATTTTATTTCGGTTTCTAGTTTGTTTCCTTTACTAAACTTTCTTTGAAATTTTTTACCCAACGCTCATTTCCTTTAATAGTGTCAGAACTTAAAAAAAACATGATTTTACAGTAGAGCAATTTAAAGTTTTCAATTTTCTTTAACACTCATGGGAATAATTTTGATTATTTTATTCGTAAAGGTAAAACATTCAAAATATTTTTTTTTTAATTTATCATTTCATGCTGCAATAAAGCGATTGTTTCATGCGCTTTGTGGCAAGTGGCGCCATTGAGGCTACAATAACTCTATTCTCATGTCCCTGTAACGAATGATCGTCATCGCAATCATCTTCCAAAAAGTATATTTTGAAGAAAATCCCCATCATGCAAATTTTTATATTCACTCAGCGATTCAAATGCAAATGATTTTTTTTTTTAAATTAAAAATAGACTTCCCTTTTGCTCCATCAAAATTATAACACGTTAATCTTTCGTTAATCAGAATAAGCATCTGTGACAACTGGCAAATATCGCAACACAAAAAATATAATACTAAAACTGCGATTCAGTACGAACATTCGTATCGGAAAAACGGATGTAACGATATTTTATCAAATTCGATATTCTTGAAAACTAAAAAGAAATCAAGTCGATATATTGAAAACTAAGCAAGTTATGACCAAAAAGGTAACCAGTTCTACTATTGCCTCTTTCCGGCCACTTTTTAGTAGAACAAGTTACCTTTTTGGACATAACTTGCTAAGTTTTCAATATATCGACTTGATTTCTTTTGCGTTGGATAGCTAAACATATTGGCTTTAATTAGAAATTTTCTTCTTGCGGATAGTGCAAAAATAATTTTTTTATAATTTTTTCAAAAAAAGCAAAGGGCAAAGAAATTTTTTCGCACTATCCGCAAAATAAAAATTCTTATTAAAGCCAATACATTTATCTATCCAATGCAATAGAAAGCAAGACGATATCTTGAAAACCAAGCAAGTTAATAACAAAAAATAACCAGTTCTAAGCTCCTGGCAACGCTGGTGACCAGAATACCAAAAAATGATAGCTCAAAAAACGATTTATCATGTGTTTTTAATTTCCTATTCGAGCAAACATTCATTCTGTTCTAAAATACATTAAAGGTTACAGTTAAACCTCTTGTCTTATTTTTTGTTTTCTCCAGAATTAACGGTTGTAGTTGTCGTGTCTTTACCGTCGTTGTAGTTTATTATGTGAATATTTGGAAATGTAATATTTTTCTTGAGTTAAAATTTTCTATAAAATAAACTAGATTTCCTAATTTTATAACTGAAATTGTTGAAATGGAATAATGGAAAAAAATAAAATGAATTTGGTGAATGTGGGTTTTTAAAAAAAAATTTGTTTTATATTTTGTTTTGCCAAAAACTCTTGGCAAACACACAGCCCTGGTTATACACACCCAGTTAGTTTTCTTTATCATTTTTTTCTTGTTTGTTCTTTTCCTTTACTGCCTATTTTCTGTTTTAAATGTCGAATATTAAACGGTGTCAGCACATGATTAATTGTTACAAAATTAAGTGACACTTAAAACAAACAAAAAATAAATAAATGAAAAGTAAAAAAAAATTAAATAAAATGAAATAAAAATAAAGGTAGTTATGCGGCCCTTACATACCCAATTGCAATATCAGTTAAACGTTAAAGTCTGTCTTAAAAAATTTAAATAAAATTCAAAAGGATTTTGGTATTCTTCAAATAATCACTCAATCAGCAAAAATAACTACAAATGCTACACAAACTCGTCATGGTACTAAAATTGAATCAAAGTAGAGTGTGTATGGACAGCATTAGCATATTTGTTGCACTTTATGTCTTGCTTATACAGGGTGGGCCAAAAGAAACCAAGGGGTGTAAAAGTTTAATAACTTTTTTGTTTATTAATTTTTTTTTATTTTTTCTTTCAGATTATATAGACAACACTTGGAGAATTTATAATGGAGAGGTTCACAACTGAACAGAGAACCAGAACAATAGAATTTTATTATTTAAACCAGAGATCAATTATTTTAACGCTCATTTTCATTTGAATGGCTTTGTTAACAAGCAGTACTGTAGGTTCTGGGGTTCTCAAAATCCAAGAGCCATTCATCAACGCCAATTGCACCCCATCAGGTGTACAGTATGGTGTGGGATCACATCTGAAAATGTCATTGGGCCCTACTTCTTCGAGAATGAAGATGGAAGTGCTGTAACCGTAAATGGAGAGCGGTATCGTTTTATGATAGAAAATTTTTTACGTCCTGCTCTTGAAAACAGACCTGGTATGTGGTTTCAGCAGGACGGAGCCACTGCCCATACTGCCCGAGACACAATGGCACTTTTAAGTCAAATTTTTGGAGAGCGAATAATTTCTCGAAATTCGAAAATTATTTGGCCAGCGCGATCGCCAGATTTGACAGCACCCGACTATTTTCTTTGGAGTTTTTTGAAGGAGCGAGTGTATGTGAACAAGCCAGAGACAATCCTTGAACTCAAGGCAAACATTGTTGCAGAAATTCGAACGCTACAGCCACAAGTTTTGAAAGATGTTATGGAAAATGCTCTAAAAAGAGCCCATCAGTGCGAAGCTGAAAACGGTGGTCATTTAAGAGACATTATTTTTCATACTTAGTGTAAAAAAATTTCCATTTTGTATATTATATAATCTGAAAGAAAAAATAAAAAAAAGTTAATAAACAAAAAAGTTATTAAACTTTTACACCCCTTGGTTTCTTTTGGCCCACCCTGTACTAGGATACTCCCAATGAATAAAATGTCTTGGCATGACAATTTAAAATAAAAACCTCTGAAACAAACAATCACTCATTTACATTAAAAAAAAAAGAACACAAAAACGAATTCAAAAGAGAGCAAAAAAATTTATTAAATAAATAATTTTATTTTTCTAGAAATAAAATTAATTGAGGAAAAAAGCTAAAAAACTTTTATTGAATGAAATACATATAAAAAGAAAAATATTAAAAAAAATTTAATTGATTTAATTGTGCTAAAACTTTTAAGCAATAAAGCCAACGTTTTAAACAAAAAACGAGGAAAGGTTATTTGTTTATTTATTTATTTATTGTAACTCTCATTTAAATTTTATTAAAATAAAAAAAAATTCCAGTTAAGTGCATGTGTGGCTATGGAATTTTCCACTAACATAAAAATAATTACATTATGAAGTGGATTGATAAACCAATTGAGCTGTTATTTTTTAAAGTGTTATAAGTCCACTTTAAAAAAAATTGTTAGCGGTCATTTTAATATAATATACCTCGAAAACTTCTGTAAAAATCAGTGCTGACTCATTTTTTTAACAAAAGTGGACTTATACTATTCTCAAAAATAGCAAGTTAATTTAGAAAAAAAATTATGCCCATTTATGAGCAGCCTTAAATTTTTTTTTTTTTTAAATTTTATTTTAGAAAAATTCTTTCTGTAGCCTTAGAGTTTTTTAACGTTTCAGTTTTTTCTTTCGTTTGATTAAAAAAAATTGCTAAATTGATTAAATATTTTATTGATGCAATTAAGTTTTTTACATTAACAATGTATCTAATCATTTTTAATTAAACTAAAAATATCTTATTTTTATTTCAATTTCAATTTTTAATCTTATTAAAAGAAAAAAGTGTTTTTCAACAGTCGACCAATATCAACTCACAAATGAATTTCTTACAGCTAGAAATCAAATAAAGCAAAAAGCTGAAACATTTTGTTTTCTTGTTTACGCAACACGACTAAATATATGAATTAATAGGTCTCTCTTGTATGCAAGTCTATTGATTTTATCTTTCACTATTTAATTGTAAAACGATCTATAATTGTCTTGGCTTTGGACAGATAATGATCAATCATTATGCTGACTGTTAAGACACATTCATTATAATGAATGAGCCAGCCAGCCAGTCAACCACTCCAAGCCTAGTAGCACACAGGCTGTGTATAAACGTAACTACTTTTAGAAACATACTGGTACACACAAACATATAGTCTTTATAATTCTAGGAAACACTGAATAAATATAAAGAAATTGGCAAAAATGTTTGCTTTTTTTTTAGTTAAAAAAATAATAAAAAAAATTTAAAGAAAAAGAAACGTTTTATTTATAAAACCAAACCAGTTTTTCTTTCTTTTTTTTATCGCTTTATTTTGTTCTGCAAAGTAAATCAATAAACGATTTGTCATTATCAAATTGGGTTTTTAATTACCCATGAGCCAATAAATGTATACAGTTGTTTTGTTTGTATTTATTATTTCATTAATAATTTATAGACAAGATGTAAGTGATTTTTTATTTATAAAATATTCAAAAATATTAAAAAAATTAAAAAACATTCAAAAATATTCAAAGAATTCAAACAAGTTTTTACGGTTTATTGTAATGTGATCAGTCAAAGAGAATCTGAGTGGAGTTTGTGTCTTTTTTTTTTTTTTTTTTTGGCAGCGAAATTCAGTTTTTGTAGGCAGAAATTTTTATTTATGATGTTTGAAATTACTTTTAGAAATATAAAGCTTAAATTACCTACCTAAAAAATATAGTGTAAGGACAAAAATGTTTGCCCGTACAAAAAAATTTTTATGATGCTTGAAGTCTTCCTCACTAAGAAAAATCTTAAATTAGGAATAAAAATATTTGCAGACAGTAATTTTGTTCGGAACAAAAAAATTTTTTTGTCCGCACAAAAATTTTTTTACGCAGAAATTTTTATTTATGACATTTGAAATTGGTTTTATTAATATAAATTTTAAATTACCTACCAAAAAAATAGTGTAGTTTTTGCTTCGAACAAAAAATTTTTTATGATGCGTGAATTAGTCTTCACGAAGAGAAACATTAAATTACAAATAAAAAAACTGTACAGACAAAATTTTTTGTCCGCACAAAAATTTTTTTATACACAAAATTTTATTTACGTTGTTTAAAATGGCTTTCAGAAAGATAAAGCTTAAATTATTTACCTAAGAGAAATAGTGTACGGAAAAAAATTTTGTTCGTACTAAAAATTTTTTTTATGATGTTGAAGTCCCCTTCATAAAGAAAAAGCTTAAATTATGAATAATGAAAGATGTGCAAGCAAAAATTTTGTTCGGAACACAATAATAATAACATAAGACTGTGCTAATAAGAAAAAAATTGCTTAAGTCGACTTGTTGTCGCAAGTGCTTTAGAAGTGGTGGAGCAAATCTCCATATAACAAGATTGCAATAAAAACAATACAAACTAGTTTTATAAAAAAATTTTGAGTATCAGAAGTTGTAGTCCTCCAAAATGGCTTAACAACCCATAAGCGGTTTTTCTATATTATAACAGAATTCGGTCCTAATTAAAGGAAGAGAAAAAATTTCAATTTGTCGTAATAGATTTTAAGATTCTTTTTATATTCTTTTATATGTCGCTTAATTTACACTTTAAAAAACATGTAGAAAACGTGGGTGAATTCAGCCTTTAAAAACCGGCCAGTGTGTATGAAATTAAAAATTCAATTTAGTTTTTAAAATTTTCTTAACTCTTTGCTGGTTGAATTTCAAGCAAAAAATTTTTGCATAAAATAAAAAATTTTATCTCAGGATACAATGAATTCCTTTGTGCTCTTATTCTTTTTTATTTATTTATTTTATAAGCTAAGGAGTGTTTCAACAGCCACTCAAATTGCACTTAATATTCTCAGCATATAAATTTTATAAAAAAATTTTTTATACTTCATATTCTTGATTAAACTTTTGATTAATCTTGACAATCTTTATTAATTCAATATGCAAACTTAAGGTTGTTTTATTTTATTTTGTTTAATATAGGAATCAAAGAAAACAAAAAGTAAAAAAAAAACAATAATAATAACAAAACAGTGTCTCAATACATTTAATAATAAAGTCAACCACCCAGGAATTTGATGTGGTAATTGTCAAGCATTTATGTTGGCCCAGACATCTGATAAATCTCTGACAATTCATACTCTTTTAGAATTTAATAATGTCACGTAAACAAACGATTATTTATCTCTTGGATGACCGACCACCCACAATGTTTTGCCACAACTGTTTCTCTGTCACATATAGAAAAACTAAATAAAAAACGTATAAATATGTAAGTTTGTGTGTATGTAAGTAAGTAAATAAACCAGCCAAAAGCCAATTTCCTGGTTCCATCAAGCGTGAAAACAAAAAGAAAAAAAGAAATAAATCTTTAACGCAAGATTGAGAAATTGTTAATCAGGTGTTAAGTAAAGGAAATAAAGGACTTAGGAAAATAAAGTCAGCTTTCAAAGGAGTTTTCATTAAAGAAAAATTTAAATACGCACAACTTTTAATAAAAATAATAAAAAATAAGGAAACGTTTTATGGCAAAATCAGCAACAAATTTATATGTCTCCTTTACCAAATTTTGAATGAGTATTTAAATTTTCTTTTAGTTTAAAATTCACTTCAGTGAGAAATTTTATTTTACTGTAATGATTTTTTTTAAGTCTAAATATGTGATTGGACCCTGGACATTGGCTTTCTTATATAGAAAATAGCGGTTTCAAAAAAAAAAAAAAAAAAAAAAATAACAAAAAGTTGGAACATGTTCTCTGCGAGTAACCAGCAGAGGCAAGACGCAGTAAAAACTGCTTACGTAGTGGGTTATTGGTCCCAAAAGATCTAGGCAAGCAAATAAACAAATTTTTGAAAATTTTCCATGAGAATATCAGAGAAAATAATGCATTTTATACACCAACATACATTAGAATTAAGCACGAATTCATATTCAATTTTGTTAAATTTTAAAATTTAAAAAAAAAAAATTTTAATAAAATTTAATTTAAATAAATTTTTTTTTTAAACAATTGGGCAGTCGATATCGATAAAAATTAAGATTTGAATTGTATTTAAATATCGAGTGACACATTCGTCGTTGAATTAAATTTTTTTCGTATAAAATAATTTAAAAATTTTGATTGAAATTATTTGATTACGAATTCAACGATTTAGAAACTGTTGATTGCATTAACAGAAAATTTTTTATTTACTTAACATTTTGCCATAAAAATATTATTATTATTATTTTTATTTAATATGAAAAATTAATTCAAGATTAAATTTATTACCGAGCAGTGGTAACTTTCACTATCGCCTCTGAGGGTTTTAAGCAGGAATAGAATCTGCGACCTTTAGATTGATAGGTTAGAACGCTACCCATCTACATGCAGGGCACCCGCAACATAAAAAATATATATTTATTGTTGTAATGAAAATAATTCATTAATTAATTAATTAATTTTATATGTTTTTAATTCATTTAAAAAATGGAATAATTTCAATCTTACACTAACAACATTTCCTTAAATTGTTTAAAATTTTAAGACAAAAACTATAAAATAGATTCAGCAATACAAATAAATTTATCAAATTTAATAAAATTTAAAATAAATTAAAATGAAATTCAGTTAGATTTATAAAACATCATTTTTTCAGGGTTAATAGAGAGAAATATGAAGAAAAATTTCACAGTTTACCCCCTTATCCAAAAAAAAATTAACGTAGACCTTAAAGTCAACGTTATCGGAATTTTTCATATAATTTTTTCATAAATTTTACTTTAAAGTCTACGTCAACTTTTTTTTGGATAAGAGCATTAGTCTTTAAGGAGTCATTAAAAATTTGCATAATATAATTTATTTTAATTATATTCTGAAGAAGCTACACAAGTTGGAGCGAAATATCGATATAAAAATAAATTTATAAAATAAGACCTCAAGCTTAATAAAATAGCCATTTTAATTAAAAAGAAAAAGGTTAAATAAAACTAACAAATATAAATATAATTTGTTTTAATGGATTTAAAAATTAAATAGTTCAAGATTTTTTTTTTATTTTTTTTAACTATTTTTTTTTTGTTTTTACAGGTTTTATAAAACAAATTTCTTTGAAAGTTATTTAACAAATTTTTCAAAAAAAAAATAAATAAATTAAGCCTTTTACATGTCACATGATTTATTAATATTTTTTTAAACAACTTTAAGCACTTGACTAAGTGTACGGCTGTTAAAATCGTTATCTAAATAAGTATTTTGCGAGGTACCCATATTTTATGATTCATCATGCATCATCCTTTTTTTTTTTTTTTTGTAGTAGTAGTAAAATACCTAGTAGCGCATTTACTTTAATATGCAATTGATGTTTTGACAATTTATATTAATTATGGAACACACCAAAGATCAGGCAACAGCAGTAAGCATCAGCATCATTCAAATCTGCTCAACATGGAAAAACAAACAGACTTGTAAGAGAGGAAAAAAAAACTAATAAAATTTGTTACTAAAAAAAAATTTGTGATAGTCAGTGTTTTCTTCTTTAAGTAGCGGCTATTAATATTTGTTAGATTACACTGTGCAACAACAAAAAATTTTTTTTCATTAAAATAACATCATATAAACCAGATAAAAAAACAAAAGCACAGGGTTTTAGATAAAAGTTGTCTCACTAAGAAAGCACTTTTTAATTTTAAATCAAAAATACTTCTTCTCTGATAAAGTTGTAAATTTTTTATAAGATTGTAAAGAAGACATGTTCCGATTAAGTAAAAAAGTATAAAAGAATCCCCAGATAACAGTGTGCGACAAAAAAAAAAAAAATACCTGAGAAGTAATATTATTTATCTGGTAGGTGCTGTTGAGTACAACAAAAATCTGTTTTTCGAATTTGAAAAAAATCGGTTTTTCATACCTTTGGGCACTTATAAACCAGTAACTTAGTTGAATATCAACCGACCTTAAGTTTCTCAGCGGATTTAGAAAGAAAACATTGAGGTCTTTTGAAAGGTTTGTATATCATTGAGGTAAAATTCAGAAATCTGTGCATATTTTTCTGCCAAACACAATTTTTAAAATTTTTTTTTTGGCATTTTTTAAGTTTGGACGCGTTTTTACTCAGTATTTTATAAAGGAACCATACAATTTTAGAATAAATTTTCAAAATATGTTTATTAATGAGTAAAAAAAACTCTTTTTTCTTAAGCCCGTCAAAAATTTTATGAGTTATTAAACTTTTTATGAAAAAAAAAATTTTCTAGAATCATTTACAATTTTTGGGCAGTTTTGCTTGGTATTTTATTTATAAATCAGCATTATTAGTGAAGACTAAAAATATTTGGAAATCATTTTTATAATAGTTTTGTAACCATTTCTTGGTGAAAATGTTAGCCTTGTTCAGCGCTGAAATGGCTCACGTTGCTTGGAAAAAAAGTCCAAATGTGACTGCAGGAAATACATTTTTATGGACATATTGCAGCCTGCGCAGTAAGCGCATTTTTTTTACCCATAACTCAGGATTTTAAGGGTATATAGCAAAATTCAAAAACCGTTTCTTGTTGTCGACAGCACTTACGAGTACCAGAAAAATAATATCACTTCTCAGGTATTTTTTTTTTTTTTGGCGCACATTGTTATCTGGGGATCCTTCTATACTTCTTTACATACCGGAAAGATAATATCACTTTATAGGTATTTGCACTTTTTTTTTTTTTTTTTTTTTTTTTTTTTTTTTGTATCACTGTGTTATTCCCGTCTTCTTCTTTTGGATTTTGGTTTAGAAAAGCAAGAGAAAAAAAAATAAAACAACAAAAATCTAAAAACTCATTAGGTATACAACACGCGCCAACATGCTATGCTGCCTTGCTACAAAGCGACACCAAAATGTTATTGTTTTTGCTAGCCTTTACCCCAAGCCACTGAATGTAAAGCGAATATACAAAAAGTACACAACAACTCTCACTCATTCATGGTTGAAGTCATGGAAAAACCACAATGAAAAAAAAAAGGAAAGAGAAAAACATTTTTTACAAAGAGTTTCTGGTTCAACACACACATTCATAAATAGTTACTGCCAGTTAATCAAACATATTAACAGATCTATTCCCTGTACGCTTGCTTTAACTTTTGGTTGTCAGTGAAACATACTTTCTGTGATGGAGATGTTGTATGTGGCTGCTGGTGAGGCTGCATCGCCAGTCAGCAACAACTGCTTTGTTTTCAAGTGGTTTGTTTTTGTTTTTAAAGCCTTTCATCGTTGTAGTCCGTGTTGGCGTAGTGTATGCTACTCACGTTTGCTCATTTACAAAATGGCTAAATATCATTTACTCCTAATGTAAACTCGTCTATTAAATATTCATCTTGTGCAAAAATATCTGGTTAATACACATGCAAACACTCATTGTTGTGCACGGCTAAAAAAAAAAGGAAATGAAATAAAATAAAACAACGATGAGGTTAAAAAATGCTCGCATATCATTATAAACATACTTACACCTGCTGTTGTACCCATTCACTCCTTTGGCTAGAAATGAAATCATTCACCCTGTAAAAAAAACCAAAGTAAAAAATTTTATTATTTCTTTTATTTTGCAAAGCGACTTTTTAGTTAAAAATTTGGTAACAAAAATTTCATCAATGCAATTCTGATACCCTGCAAAAAAAATTTACTTAAAAATAAAATATTGACTTACAAAATAATTTTGCTGCAACTTGAAAACAACAAGTACAAATCGTCATTTAAATTTAAGTCATAAATAAGAGAAAATTGATTACCTTGACAGTTCTCAGAACATGTCCAGCCTTATAATTTAAAAAAAGTGCGATTCACTAATAAATTTTAAAGAAAAATATTGGGTTAAAAATAGTTAACCCTAAAATTAAAGAGCTTGTGATTCACTAAAATTTTTAACTGCAGCTGTGGGGTTAAATAAATTTTTTTTGTGCAAAATAAAAGTAAATGGGCCATAATCATAGTCACAAAAAAGTAGACTTTTATTAAGAGCTGATTTTTGTTCATAAGAATTTCATGAATTTAAAATCGTTTTTAAAAAAATGCCGACTTTAGTGTGACTATGATTATTGGCCGATGAGTTTCAAATAAAAAATAAAAAAATTTAATAAATAAGCCATTTTTGGTTGCTGTCTCTGATATTCATATTAGTGGTGAATTTTTAACTCCTAAAGTTTACCTAAAAACTACTGAATCACACATTCATTAGTGTAAACAGAAAAATATGAAGTTAAAAGTTACTGAATCGCACTACAAAGGCCCTTTATAACAAGTTGCCAATAGTGACAAATAATAAATTTTAGCTTTAATTTTTTAAACTAAAATTAGCTTAATTCTAAGAACAGGGCTCCCACTACTAGGGCTAGAAGCATCTTTTAATTTAAGATTCAAGCAAAAGCTAGTTATGTGAGTTAGATGTGGGGACTAAGGCCCGTTATTACAAGTTACCGATAATTAAAGTTAAAATTTTCTAAGTTAAATATCAAGCTTTTGCTTTAGACCCACAAAGTCCTAACCTTTAACTATCGTAAATTGTAATAAAGGGCTCAAGAGTTAAAAAAAAACCTGCCTGTATTATAAGAGATTAAACAAATTTTTTTTTCTCTTAAAGCTTCAGTATAATTTTGCAGAATGCCCTGCACGATAAGCAATCGCAGAATTAGAATAAACTTTTTTGGAACTTAGGGTTTTTTTGAAATTATTTAAGCAAATTAAGAGATTAATATGGCATAAAATCAAATAACATTATGATAAATACTCTAATATCTTGATGTAATTATTATCACTATATTTAACTGGTTGGTGTAACCAGTTTCTTCAAAGTTGTGGGAAAAGCGCACTCGACAACGATCGAAATTTCAATATAACTTAAATAAAAATTGCGATCAACATTGAACGCCCCAATTTGGCTCCTGAACTTGCTTTTTATTTACAACTGGTCACCTTGTTTTTTTGCTTCCATAAATGCAATTTTTTTTTTGAAAAAAGGAAATGCAAAAATTTGTGTGGTTACACTAATGTTGAAAACGTGCACAAATTATTAACTAAATACAACGATTGACAAAAAAAAAATAAAAAAAAAAAAAAACTTTGTGGCTGCTGTTTATATTTAATAGTTATTGGGCTTATTTAGACAAGGGAAAAATTTTGTATTCATTAAAAAATATAATTTATGAATAATATTTTGAGGTGGATTAGTGGCCAAAAAGCAAAAGTAAACTAATAAAATAAATTTATTATTGTAATAGATTTCTTTATATATTTTTCAAATATTTATTTTATTTTATTTCATTTAATACTGAGCCATGATTACAGCAAAATAATCGAAAATAAATAATACAAAATTTTTTTTACTGTTTTTGAAAGAAATTAAAAAATCAATTAAACTATGATTTAATTAAATAAAAAAAAATAAGAATTTTATAAATTTAAAAACGATTTTTAAAAGATACCTACTTTAGTGTGACTATTATTAGGTGCCTTTAAATAATTTTATAGTTTCAAACTTCTAATAATTTTAAGAGAAACTAATTGAATTCTCGAAAATTACACTCATTAAAATTTTTCACTAAGTCAATGAAATATTTCACTAAATTAATTAAATTATTATTTCAAGAAATTAATAAATATTTCATTATATGAATATATAAATTTCATTAATGAAATATTTCATTAAATTAAAGAAATTACTTCATAAAATTAATGAAATTAAAATAAACTGAAGCAAAAACAAATCGTTACTTCATAAAATAATAAATATTTCATTAAATTCATGAAATTATTTCATTAAATTAAAACCAAGCAAAAAAAAAAGAAAATTAATAAATGTTTACTAATGAATATTTAATTCATTTAATTAATGAAATATTCATTAATTTTATGAAAAAGTTCGTTAAAATAATGAAATATTTCATTAAATTAATCAAATTATTTATTTAAATTAAAGAAATTAAATTAAATAAAAAAAAGAAAATGATTACTTCATAAAATTACTGAATATTTCATAAAATTAATCAAATTATTTCGTTAAATTAAAGAAATTGAATTAAATTAAAGAAAAAAAAAGAAAATGATTACTTTATAAAATTAAGGAATATTTCATTAAATTAATGAAATTATTTCATTAAATTCATGAAATTATTTCATTAAATTAATGAAATTATTTCATTAAATTAATGAAATTATTTCATTAAATTAATGAAATTATTTCATTAAATTCATGAAGAATTTTATTGGTCTAAAGAAAATTACCATTAAATGAAAAATAATAAGTTTTTCTTTAGAAGATACATGAGCAAAATTCTCTCAGTTTATAAAAGATTTTGTAGGTTTCCTGAAGCCAGCTCAGACTAAAATAATAATTCGTTATTTTTGAAACAATGATAATATTTCATTAAACTAATAACAACATTTCATTGATTCCATTATATTATTTCATTAAATAAATGAATATTTCATTGAATTAAAGAATTATATCATTCAGTAAAATTTTTCTTTGATTTAATAAAAGCTTTCATAAATTATATACATTAATGAAACGTTTTGCTGAAATTAATGAAACTATTTCATTAAAATAATGATATACTTTCCGTAAATTGACAAAACTGTTTTATTAATTTAATAACATTTTTTCATTAAATTGAAGAATATTTCATTAAATTTGTGAAATATTTCATTTAGAAAATGAAATTTTTCAATGAAATAAAAATAAATTAATAACAAAGTTTCATTGGACTAATGACAAAGTTTCATTGGACTAATGACAACATTTCATTAATTCAATGAAATTATGTTATTAAATAAATGAATATATCATTGAATTAGCGAAATATTTCATTAGTCTAAAAAAACATATCATTGGTGAGATATAGTGAAATTTTTCATTCTATTCATGCTTTCTAAATGATGTAACAATTCAGAGCAATGTGAGTGTTAAAGTAAATATTGCCGCTGTTAACGAAAGTGTGCAAGATTTGGGGCCAACTTTGTTATTTATGACTTACGGTTTATGACCAGCGTTGCCATTTTAGCCTTTTTTAAGCTAGATTTAGCCTTTTTTTCTCGCATTTAGTCTTGAAATTTATGATTTAACCTCTGACTTTTTTCCTAGCCTTTTTTCATTTTTTTTTAAGTTTTGGAAAAATGAAACCAAATAACAAGCTAAGGCTAAAGAAAATTCCTGACCAAAAAATTTTGTTCTATAATCTTTGAACTTGAATTGGATTAAATTTAAATTTAGTCTGCACAATGTTCGATTAAGTAGCTATTATTTTTAAAATCAATTAAAGTAAAATTTTCCATAAAATTTTGATGCGTGCGGATAGTGTAAAAAAATCTTTTTGTCATTTAAAAAAAAATAAAATAAAAGGTTACCTTTTTGGTTATAACTTGCTTATTTTTCTAGATATCGACTTAATTTCTTTTGCGTTGGATGGCTAAACGTATTGCCTCTAATTAGAAATTTTTTTCTTGTGGATAGTGAAAAAAATTTTTTTATCATTTAATTTTTATCATGGTAATTTTTTTCGAAAAAATTTTTTTTCGTAGTATTCACAAAAAAAATTTTCAAATTAAAGTCAATACGTTTATCTATTCAACGCAATAGAAATCAAGTCGATGTCTTGAAAAAAAGCAAGTTATGACCAAAAATTATAGCTTAAAACGACCTTATTTTGTTTAGTTTTTGTCATTGTACTCGTATGTTCTCTTTTTTATTTTTTTTATAAAAATCGTAATTATTATGTTGAATTTTAAGCAATAGTTTTTGTAACTTTTTTGCAGTTTTTTTTTTATTGTGATTTAGCTTTTTCTAGCTCTTTTTTAACAGAAAATTTAGCTTTTTTTTCTAGCTGCTGGCAACGCTCACTTAAGACCAAACATCGAGTTTAGAGTTTTACTACATCGTTTGTCATAAGCCCAGCAATGCTTAAAGAAATGAGAGCTAAAATTAACTGTCTAGTATGGGATTCGTTAAGAGTAGTTGCTGCGACTAAATGCCTGAAAACATTTCGATAAAAATATTTTTAGGGCTTAATCTATTCCGAACTTTAGAACTCTAATCGAAAATCGATTAGTTTTAATATGAAATTCTACTTGTAACCAGCGAGAACTTGTTTCAAAGGACCTTAAGTTATAATTATAAGGCCTTTTAAGAATATCATAACAATTCTAAGTTTACTTATGTGACAGGTTCTAAGTTGTTGTTAAAAAAGAAATAAATTTTTCCACTTAATAGGCGCTTGATATTTACAGTCTTAAAAGTAACTGACTACAAAAGCCAAAATGCACGCGACACTTAAGTTGTTAAGTTAAGTTAACCATATTAGCTGTTTACAACGCACAAAATCGCACACACACACTCAGCCAGCCATCATAGCGAGTGTATCTATGACTACACGCTATTTGCAAATAAAAGGTTGCAGATAGAATGACTAAGAAGAGTGTATTGGTTGCAGCATTTTGTTGTGGTTGCGGCCGTGACACCTGTGCGTGTGTGTGGTCCTTTTGTTGCGGTTATAAGAAGCAAAAACAACACAAAAAAAATATTAAATTTGCCACAGGCGTTTACAAAAAAAATACCAGCAAAGCAGAAACCTAAATAAATGCTGTAGCCTTGGATTTTTAGCAGAATTTGAAATCTTGAAATAGAAATTATGACTGAATTTAGCAAAATATCTACTTTAAGTAGACTTTATTTCTCTTTGAATAAAAGCTTAAATATTTAGAAGGCCACGACATTTCTAACCTTAAAGCCTCACTGAGTGAACGAAGTCAAAATTTAAATTTTTTATGATTTTTATTTAAAAAAAATTATTACGCAAATTTTAAACAAAAAAATTTATTTAATAATACCTGAATTCATAAAACCACTGTCTGATATTGCGGATAAATCATTCAAAAAAGTTTTTAGATTGTTAATGAATATTAGACTTAGGGAGAATTTGTAACTGGAAAGTGGTACAAAAATAGGTTTATCTTAGCCGTTCTTACTCCTACTTCTAATTCTAGTTGGACAGCTAGTCTTGAGCTTTAAAAAAAAAACTAACAAAACAACTTTTATTGGAGAAATACATTTGCATGAGGGCTTTAGCTGTAACGCTAGTTTATGTCATGAAGAATGAATTCTTTTAAGCTGCAGTTTAAAAAGGCATTATGCTGGCACACATAAATATGTTTGTACGTGCTAAACTATAAACAAATATTTTTAGCAAACTAAAACTTGTATAAATAATTTTTTTTTTCCTTTTCCTAAAGGCCATAAGGCACAGAAGGTATTTTATTTTATATACACGCGCGGTCTTTTTTCTATATTCATTTGTGGGCTTCACAGTTAGGTTTTTGGTATTGCGGTGGTTATCATTTGGCAAATTGAGTTTGCCAGCAACTACGCACACAGATACCTAAAAAATGTATAACCGCTTTAACAATAAAACTAACTGAAACAGCAACAACAACAAAAAAATTGCTTGATAAGGCAAAACAGGCTGTTAATGGCAAAGGGTAAGTAGGGTGAAATTAACATTTAATAGCAGGCCAAGTTACATGGGACTGTTGTGGTGGTGAAAATTTAGCCATAAACTAACACAATCTTAACTTAATTGTGACAATTTTATGGGGGATTAAACATTAATTAAAAACAATAGATTTTCAAAGGGAATTAAAAAGGACATTCTAAATACGTAAATTGTTAAAGTGTTTGTTTCCTATAGGGCTAAGCAATTATGAAAGTATTGGAGGAAAGAAAGTTTTATAGCTCAATTAACAAATGTTTAATGGCTTAAGCGTAGATAAAAGTAATTTTATTAAAGCTTTTAAAATGATTTAATATTCATTAAGGTTAAAGAAGCCTAGTGGCCGGAAAAAGGAAGGCTAAGGAAAGCAGTGCCTGCTACAATAAATAGAAAAACAAAATCATCTCGACTTAATTTTTAAAGCTAAAAAATTTTGCTTTTCGTATTGGTAGTTGAATATGCGACAAGCTTATATAAAACATATCGCTTGCTTAGTTGAATAGAGTCATAACTCAAAAAAAAAAAAAAAAAAATTTCTTTTGTTACGATTGTTAAAATTCATTAGTGGCTTTGTAAAACATGTAGTAAGCGCTGCCATATTTTTCTGTTTATAGCACGATTTCAATAAGGCTGCGTAAGTTAATTTTAACTCAACACGCTGTAAATATATTCATGCCAGTTATGAATATTCCCAAGGATTTTTTCCCTGGGAGAATTTTGGTTTTTGGGAGAAATTTCCCTAAATCAGATAACTTGCCCTATTAAAAAAGGGAGACATTTTGGTTATAATAAAAGGAAAGGGAAAAGTGAAAAAACTCCTGAAGAATTTTTATTCATAATTGGGCTGATTAAAATATTTTTCTTTTCACAAAAAAATGGGGAAAGAAGGCCTGCTACAATAGAATGAAAAAAGTCATCTTGATTGAAATTTTAAAGCTGAAAAATTTTTATTTTTATTTTGGTAAATGAATTCACTACAAGCGATATGTTTATATCACTCCTTTACTTGAATAGTGTCATAACTCAAAAAAAAAAAAAAATTGAATTAAAATTTTTTTAATATTTAAAAATATTCCCAAATTGTTAACTGTAATGAGCTTCCCAACGCTCAAGCGAATTCCAATCAAAAACCGTTTTGATTAATATTTATGACAGCGTCTTTGGTGTAAGCCGCTGTTACAACGTTAGAAATCAACTTTCTACAATGGGGTGACTTAAAAAGTGGAAATTTTTCCAATCCAGAGTAAAATAAGTCATAAAATTTTAGTAAATAAAAGCATAAATGTGTCTCCTGTAAAATTGTGTTTTTCTTGACTTATAACACTATTAAAATAAATAATGAAATATGGCCACATTTCATAACAACGCTTTATTTAAATACAGTAAAAGTTAATAAATTTTATAAAATTGCGTTATCTTTTTTTGATTTTAGTAACTCAACTTGAAGGCCATAATCCTTTGGGCCATACAAGAAACGTACAGAAAGAAGCGGAAGGAACTGCAAACAAACGTTAGTGAAATAAAACAACAACAACAACATTTAGTTAAAAACAAAATTCCAAAAAACAAAAAAAAATGCCCTCAACATTTCAAGCAATTGATGCTTTAACATCACACACAACAACGGCCTCATCGGTGGCAGCAGCCGCACTAGCATCATTGTCAACAGCATATCGCTACAACAACACAATATTATTACCCTCTTTAGAGGAAAGATTGCAAATACCTTCAACAACACCACCACCATCAGTAGCAGCATCCCCATCCCAAATAGCAGCAACAACAACATCGTTTTTCATATCAGCAGCCTCTACACAAACACTAGATAGAAGTGAAATCAATAGCTCAACTGGTTTAGCCTCTATATCGCATGTAACATCTGTGGTAGTTTCAAATTTCCTGCCTTTAACATCAACATCCTTATCCTCTAGTGATGACGACTCAACGTCTGCAGATGACATAAAAATTTTGTCTACCTCTTCATCGGCAGCGTCATTGTCATTGTCATACTCATCACCATCGTCAATACCATCATCAGCATCATCAACATTTTATACGGCATATAGTGCGCCAGTTGTTGAAAGCTTAGTTGCCAGCTCAGCTGAGGAGTTTAGCAATAATTTTCGGGATATATCATTTGATATATTCGATGACAATGACAACGATTTGTTTGGTTCACCATTGGCATTCGATGCCAGTGAGAATGGTCTATGGAATGGACGTTTTGTACCGCCACCACCACGACCACCCTTTTTTGTCGATGAGCCGGTATTGAGTGATGGTTTGACAACATGTGATTTGTGCTCCTGGGCAATGCCAACAAAAACTACATTCATATTTGAGGGCACCATGGGTAAGTTTTACAAAGCAGCTTTAACAAATATTTTTTTACTTTTCTTTTTTATAATACTAAATGAATGAACGAATGAACGATTGAATGAGTGAATGACAATGTAGTATGATTACTTGAATATTGCCTGAATACAGAAACTCACTCACACAGTTATTTTTTAAAAACTTTTTTTTTTGTTTACGTACGTTTGAAACAGAGTGTGTGTGCCAGCCACTTCATGGGGCATACAATAAAATTAAATGAAAATTGCACAAAAAAGTATGAAACTACAAGTTTCAAACGTAAAATTAAATTTATTTGCCAATAAAATCAAATACTATTGTAGATGAGTTGCTAAGGGAGTTTGGCAAAAAAGAAAAAAAAAAAAAAAAAACCAACCATTGGCATGGCAGAAGAGAGATGTTAAAGTGAGTGTTTGTGTAAGAAAAATAAAATTAAAACACATCCTAGAAAAAATTACTAAAAATTTTTGTCGAATACGAATTTAAAAAATTATCGTACAGACATGTTTTGGGTACTTGCATTTCACAGCATGTTTGTAATTGTAGCTCACAATCGCATTAAAATAAGTGAGTGCAAGTCGGAAGAGTATTCTGAAGAGAATCAGCAGTCACAATGTTAGAATTATGTTAATTAAAGTGCTCAGCCAATTTATAATCAATTAAATGTTTAATTGAATCAATTAATTATGTTATTGAATAAATTAAATATATAATTAATTAAATTTAATTTAAATAAATTTAATTAATTCAATTAAATTTAAAAAAAAAATATTTAATTAAATATTTAATTAAATTAATTAATTCAATTAAATATTTAATTGATATAATTAAAATTGTTTTAGTTTATAAATTTTCTTGCTTAGAATTTGGCAATAAAAATGAGAATTATCTTAATTAAAATGGTGATTCATAATAAATTAAATGTGGAACTGAATCAATTAATTACATATAATTAATTCAATTAAACTATTAATTAAATAAGCTATAATATAATTAATTAATTAATTGCAATAAATTATTAGTTAAATATTAAATTAATTCAATTAAATATATAATTGAATTTATTATTTAATTAATTCAATTAAATATTTATATGAATTTATTATTTAATTAATTTAATTAAATATTTAATTGATTTGAATAAAAATTGTTTCAAACTAGAAATTTTCTTGCTTACAATTTGGCAAGAAAGAGATAAAAGGTTTCATTTTCAGCAGTCATTTTTATTTTGATTATTCGTTTTCACATTGAACATCAACATTCATTTTTTCACTCGTCGACCAATTAAATCATTTTATTTTGCTTACCAGAAAATAACGGTTTCCTAAAAACAAAATAAGTCAAAAATGTCTCTCTATTTAAAAATAGAACTATGAAGCTTAATACATTTGCAATAGACACACTTACACATTATGTGTGAGCTTGTGTGAGGCCATAAACAAGTTTTTATTTTATGAAAGCAAAGAGAGAGAGAAAGAGAGAAATCTCTTTTATTATTGACACAATGTGTATGGCGAAGAAAAAAAATAGTTAAACAGAGATATGAATAGGTAGGAAAGAGCGAGAGGGAATGAAAGATCATATGCTATTAACTGCCCTACATAAACCGGTTTTTAGTATATGAAATAACATTTGTTTTGAGAGAAAGAGAGAGATTTAGAGGTGGAGATAAAACACAATATTGAATTATAGCTCTCACAAGTGAGTGAAATGCCTGAACAGACATGAAATTTCAACATCAGTGCGTTTTTTTAAGGGACGTCACAGGTATACGTTGTGTGGGAATTTAAGGAAACTTAAAACTATTAATTTAGTTTAATTTTTATTAAAAATTTTATTATAATTTGATGTCGTCTGTACATGGCTAAAATTTTTTAAATAAAAATGGAGGAAAACCATTTTTATGGAATATGAGAAAGCAAAAATATACACGCAAAGAAAAAAGATGGATGAATATGGTCACCTCAAACATAGTGTGTTCTTCACAAAAATATTATTATTAATTTTAAGCATCTAAACATTATTCTGATCGCGATAAACATGTTTCTAGTTATTTTTAACCATATAATGCTTAGTGTCTTAAATCAACCATATAATTATCATATTATGTTTAATAAAATTTTACTTGAAATCATAAATATGTTCATAGCAAACATAATAATGATAAAAATATGGTTGAATGTAAATTGCTTTCTATTTTGTCTTTTCCGCAACCATATAAATAAAGGGAGTATAAAACAAAAACTTAATTGTTGAATCTCAACTGAGCTTTGTGGCTGAAGTGGTTGAGTGGCGAGTTAATGCTTCTTAACTAAGTGTTCGCAAGTTCGAGCCCTGGTAGAGTCAACTAAAATTTAAAAAAATAAATTTAAACTCAATGTATTATGTAATATGTAAATAATAATACTATAAATAAATACAAATTGATAGAAAAGCAAAATAATGGAATAAAAAAAACTTTATTTATACAAAAAATTTTAATTAAAATTTTTCTTAAAAATCATATTAAAATATGTATGCATTAAAAAAAATTTCTTGCCTTGACCGGGGGTTGAACCGCAACATCTGCAGTTAAAAGCTATTTTTAATATCTTTGATTTAAAAATATATATGGTTAGAATCAATCATAAATCTAACCATACTATGTTTCCACCAGAATATGGTTGCCTCAACCATATTTTTTCTTTGCGTGTAGAGATAAAAAAACAAAGATTCACAATACGAAATTGTATTAGAAAAATATAAAGGAAATACGAAAATCATCAGAACTCAATTTGAGCTTGTTCAGCAATATTTCGTTCATAAACTATTTAATTCCTTTTAAACCAGCGGCAAGACGCAAAATAAGCTGATTAGGTAGTGGGGCATTGGTCTTAAGGAATCTAGTCATGATTAATCCTACATCAATTACGAGATTCGTAAGCAGTCTCGTATTGTAGTTAGGAGCTGGGCTGCACAATAGATCTTTAAAGGTTGCGGTGCAATTATAGCCCTTGGTGATAATAATAATTGCTAATAATAATAGCAATAGCAATAGCAATAAAAAAAAATTTTTACATCATCTTATGTTTCTTCTTGATGAGCAATCAGACAGCAAATTGCAAGTCTTTACAAATTAAAAAAAATCACATAAAAAGGAGATTGATATCAATTAATATTTTCACCAATACAAATGCATAATTTGATGGGTTTAACACATCAAACCCTATATTTTGGTACATAATTTTTTGTATGACTGAGTGACCAAAGAAATTACTTGTTGCCATGAATGAATCGTACGTTTGTGTGAGATGGTGTATCATAACCTTAAGCTTAATTTTATGCTTTTTAATTAAAATTTTTAAATAGGATGGAATGGTGAAATTTATTTATTAAAATTTTCTTGTATTTAATTCGTTAGTGTTGACAAAACAATAAATTTTTTATTTTTGTTGGTTTTTATTTTAGAAAAAGCATCCGAATTAGGCTGGCCATTAACACTAACAATAGTTTCCATATTATCAGCAATTCTAGGAGCCATAATAATGATTGCCGTAGTCAAGTGCAGAAGGTAAGTTTTTTAATTTAATTTTTTAATATTTTAATTCGAATTACATCCAGCCCTGAATAAAATTTTTAAAAATGTTTTTTCAAAATTTATTTTGTTAATGATTATAGAACCGAAACTCTATGCACAACAACAAATGTATGAAATGAATTCATTTTGTGTAGCTTAAATCGCTAGTATACGACACTAGATTTGCCTTACATGAGAATTGCTATTCTAAGCCCGTTATTATTTACAACATGCGATTGTTAAAGTTAGGAATGTTGTAAGGCAAATAACCGGTTTGGGTAAAACTTTGGAAACAAATTTATGGATAGTTAAGGACACACAGTCTCATACTTAACTTATCGATAATTTTAATTTATTGTCCCACCCAAAAGCTTGATATTAGACTTATAAAATCTTAACTTTAACTTTGTCACTTGCTTGGCTTGAATAACCAACACAAAGGCTCAGACCTGGTAGTTCAACTCTAACCGCAAATTAAGTTTTTTTTTCTTTTTGTAACGAATTTTAATATGAAAACAAGTTTCTAGCCAAATTCATAAAAAACGTTTATTTAATAAACGCTTTTTAGACAAATTCCCGAAAGAAAACAAATTATTTTTTATGAATTTGGACGTAAATAAATAACAAAGTAGTAACGCAGAAAAAGCTGAATATTAAGAGTCCGGGCTCAAGGCAAATTTAAATTGAAAAAAAAAATTTTATTACAAAAAAGGGGATGATTCAGGGAATATTTAAAAAAAATATAAAAATTATTTACTTAAGATGAATTACTTGAAGCTTCTTGTCAATGTTCTTCTATTTAATAGTTTTTGCTATAATTTCGAAAGTCAATATCAAATATTTAAAAAAAAAATCAATTAGAAAAAGTTTCACCCAACAAACCCAATTACCCAAAGTTATTTTATTTTTTTGCAGAAAAAAAACTTCACATCAACGTAGTGGTAAGTGTCAACATCATTCTCCAAAACAGCAACTACCGCTTCCATCTATCGAACACCTTAATCATTTGCAACAACAGCAACAACACCTCAATCATCATCATCATCATAATCTTGATCATGAAAACATAAATCAAAATCATCATAATCTATTCTATCCTCCTCCAACAATAACAACAGCATCACATCAATTTCTTTTGCAAAAAACTGAAGAAATTCAAAATTTTAAGCAATTACCGTTGAACAGTCACCACCATAACCAAATTCAACAGCAAGAACAATTGCAACAACAGCAGCAGCAACATCATCATAGTCATAAGAGGTCATTGGGAATTATGCAACAACGCCAACAACAAGCATTAGATCATCATTTACATCATCACCCGCGCACTGTCAGCTCTTCATCATCCTCAAACGACAACAGCAGTAGTTGCACTACTCAAACTAGTCTTACGACTTTGTATCAAACAAAATCTCACAATGAATTAAAATCTTTGAATATGGAAAGAGAGAATTCAATATTGAAACGACCGTTGCCACCTAGACCGGATGAATGTAGCAAAGAAGACAATGAAGATGAAGAGGATGAAAACGATGAGGATGATGGCGATAGTTTGATGCCCAAAAATTATGTTTATGAAGAGCCAACCATGCAGGAAACAATAACGGCTGTTGTGGTGGTGGCTGCTTCTGGCAATGGCATGAGTTCTTAAATAAAACAAAAACTCAAACTTAACATTTTCCCTTCTATTTCCACATATTTTCTCATAACCAAACAAAAACCAAACTTAACAATCAAACAAAAATTCCAAATAATTTTTCGGTGCTCATACATTTTTTTTAAATTTATTCTCGTTCTCGTTTTCGCTCAGACACGCATGTGCAATGGTGGTCACGCAATAAACGTCCAAATGGCAATAACAATCATTTGAGAAGAAGTAATATATACACAGCCCACCCAGCGGACAGTGTAAGAGGCCTGCAACAGCCAAATTCTCTTTCAGCCTCATCGTCTATGACGGCAATGACAACAGCCATGACAATAGCTCCTACTGCGCCCTCAGCAAACACAACACATCAAATGCCATATTATCACACACAACAGACTCTGCAACAGCACCAGCAACAGCAACATTATTTGCAACAATTTGAACATGAACATGAATATCATCAACCTCAAGAGTTACAATTGCAGCTGCAACCACAACAAGCAGCAACTCATTTTAATCATCCGCACACTCAACACAATAACAATCTACACCAGAATCAAAACCAGCCTCAGCATCAGCATAACCAACATCATCATCATACTCTACAGCATACGGGTACAGCAGCATTACAGCAGACACCATCACAGCATCAGCATAGTGCGTCTACATCGTCATCGTCGACAAACTCAATGCCTTCATTGTCAACTCAGCCATTGCAAATTCAAATACCAGAACACAAACATTCACAGTCAAGCAATCCACCACAACATGTCCACATGCAACACAAACAACTGCACAGCCAACAGCAACAACAGCAACTTCAACATGAACAAGATCTAGAGTTAGAACAGTCATCATCAGATTTACATGACAATATGTTCCACTGGCCTACTGCGACATCAATCGTGACCAGCTGATTAGAGGAGGCTGCCATCGATGCAGCTACATGACAACAAGTACATCAACAACTAAAACTACAAGTACAGCCCCAATGTGAACAGCATTATGTTAGACGTAGCTGTGGTCGCACTGGTAACAGTGGTGTCATTGAAAATATAGACGATGATACCAATGTTTCAACCCAAACAAGTGAATTTGAATGGACACGAGCCAAAAACTTTAAGAGTTTGAATAATGACTGGATTTGGCAGTGAAAAAAAAAATACAGAAAATAAAAAAATACAAAATATACAAAATAAAAAGGCCATTTACCTTAATAAATAATAAAAAAAAAAAATTTGCAAAAGAAACATATCGCCAAAAAATAAAGCAAAATGTAATTGCAACATTTATTTATGCCATGTTGCTGCTGTACTTAAGCAAACTAAATGAAAATGAATGAACACTTCCGGTTGAAAAAAAATTTTTGTGAATTTTTAAGTGAAGTGAAGTGAAGCGAAGGTAATTTGAAATAATAAATAAATTAATTGTCAATCGCTGTTAATCCCAGGCATCGAGCAAAGAGTAAGCAAAATATATTTATAACAAAATGACAATGTGTAGCAAACGCGGTAAAATTAATTTACTTTAGAAACAGTAACTTAGACACCACCATTTGGTTGGCCCAAAACTTTGATTTTCGATCTAACCAAAATTGTTTAATTAAATTTAAAAAAGAAAGGACAAATTATCCCGCCATATATGTTTTCAAATCGGTGCCCTTTTAATGCTGGTAATAAAATAATTTAACTGAAAAATCAATATAAATAAAAAAAGGTGAAAATATTATGTCAAATAAAATAATACGGATCGAAAGTAAAAAGAAAATTTTTTAAACGTTTCTACCTTTCATTTTATCAGGACAGTATTTTTATGCACACGACAAAACAAAGGCGACTGAGAATATCCGATGAAAATTTTAATTACGTTTATTAAAATGTTTAATTCAGTCAATTAAAATATTTCATTAAGTCAATTTAAATATTTGATTAATTCAATTAAATTTTTTTAATAATTTCATTAAAATATTTAACTGATTCATCTAAAAAATGTAATTCATTCAATTAAAAAATTTAATTAAGTCAACAAATATTTTTAATTGATTCAATAAAAATATTTTATTAATTCAATTGAAATTTAATTGGATCAATTAAAATATTTTATTAACTCAATTAAAATATTAATTTATTCAACTACAAATTTTAATTAAGTCACTTAAAAATATTTGATTGATTCAATTAAAAATTTAATTGAATTGATTAAAATTTTTTATTAATTTCTTTAAAATATTTAATTGATTCAATTAATAAAATTTAATTATGTTAATTAAATGTTTAATTAATTCAATTAAAATATTTCATTAAGTCAATTAAAATATTCAATTGAAAATTTTTATTAGTGCAATTAAAATATTTGACTAAGTCAATTATAATATTAGTTAATTCCATTTAAATATTTAATTGATTCAATTAAAAATTATATTAATTGAATTAAAACCTTTTCTTAATAAAAAAAAAATTTAATTATTTTCATTGATTTAATTAAAAAGTTTAATTGATTTAATTAAAAAGTTTAATTGAATTAATTAAAAATTATAATTGATTCAATAAAAATATTTTATTGATTCAATTAAAAAAAAATTAATTGATTCAATAAAAAAATTTTATTAATTATATTAAAACTTTTTTTTAAAAATAATTAAAAATTTTAATTGGTTCAAATAAAATTTTTCATTGATTTAATTAAAAAGTTTAATTGATTTAATTAAAAAGTTTAATTGAATTAATTAAAAATTAATAAAAATATTTTATTGATTCAATTAAAAAAAATTTAATTGATTCAATAAAAAAATTTAATTAATTCAATTACAAATTTCATTAATATTACAATTTTTTCAATTTAAATTGCACAATTAAATCGCTACATAATTTCTTTCCATGCAGTTTGTTCATAAAATTACAGCATTTTTCAAAATATTCAGTAAGTGTTATTATTGGTGAAAAAACAAGTTATTTTTCCACGAGCTCAAGTTTTTAATTTACGGACAGATTAAGAATTATGAATGAGGAATATTTTTTATAAAACGTATTTGAATGGTACGCCCGCAGCAATAATTAGCCATCATATGTATGCGCTACCTTACTTTTAAAAACTGATCCAAATGAGTATGGATATTGTGTATTTTGATGTCCCTGTTACAGCTAACAGATATTTTTAATCACTGAAAGGAAAAATTCCAAGGTTTGCTATTTATGCGGATTCATGATCAGAAAGGCTAACAAGCCTCTCAGAAAAAGACGCAGCCATATTTTTGTTTGAAAATAAATTTATTTCTCACAACTTAAGTTGTTTTCTAAGTGAACATCAAATGTGCTAGTAACGTTTTTTTAAAATTCTATCAATTGAACACTGGCTGACCTGTGTAATTTTTGTCTGACCTTTGAGCCAACAGCAAAACTAATTTTGCTTAAAATTTATTATTATATTTAAAAAAAAAAGTGTTTGCCGGATGCCATAATAAACAAAAAGGGACGAACTTGTAAAAATTTTAATTGAAATTGTTTAAAAGAAATGTTTTGTTTCCTAAACAAAAAAAGCAGCCACAAAACAAGAAAGTTAAAATGAAGAAACATGAGGTAAATAAAATAAATTAAAAAAAATATGTTGAGCATTCTCGTTATTTATTTAGAAAAACAAAAATCATGTCACGTATTGTCCTTTATTAAAATTTTTTTTTGCTTCCTTTTTGGTAGTTACTTGTTTTGTAAACTTAAAAATATAGTAGAAACTCAATAAATCTTAAAGGTTGTTAAGGTCATCACTAAGAATTTATAAAAAAAAAAAAAAAACATAGATTAACATCAGACAAAAAAACCTAAAATAAAACAAAAGCATTCCAGATAATTTATAAACTTTTTATAATAAAAAAAATTTAATTAAAAAGAAAACTATAAATATAAACTTACTTAAAATATAAATATAAAACATATCATGCCTCTTTCAATTTAAAAAGAAAACAAAATCTTAAGATAAAAAGAAAACAAATTTTCTTTAATTAAAAAAAAAAAAATTATTATAAAATTAAATTTTGAATTTTTTTGTAAAGCAACTTAACGTACTTAAACACAATTATTACAAACAAAATGTAAAAATCCGATTTCTTGCAACTGAAGCATTCCTTTCTAGCAACAAAAAAAAAAAAAAAAATCAATACAAATTAATGTTCAAGTTTGTTAATTAAATTAAAAAAAAAAATAATTAAATTTTCTTAATTAGAAATAAAACACATTTTAAGTACATACTTAAAAGAAAATTGCAATCAGCTGCAAATAAAATAAAATTAAATTCAATTAAGAGAAAATAAAAGGCATCAACGAATTTGCAATCTACAGTTGATTAAGGTTTAATTAAATCATCACTTGCAATGGTTTAAGCTTAATCGTTAGTTAGCTAAAGATTGTGAATTCAGGCCTGACCCCCTAAGAGGTATATAAAGCAAATATTTTACAAATCAAAAACAAATTAAGTTACACTTTAAGCAAAATCCTAAAATTAGTTGCATTAATGAAGCTTGTTCAAAACAATACAGTAAAAGGTAAGTGCCAGACATAACAGAAGCTCAGTGCAGTAAGTTTATGTAATACATGCCAGTGTTTGTTCTTTAATATTTAAGCAGTGAAATTAAATTAACCCATTAGAGGTGAAATGAAAAGCTATTGTAGTTTTTTGAAGTTAATCAATAAAAATCAGTTAAAAAAATATAAACTGAGCTGTTATATTTGAAAGTGGCATAAGTCCACTTTTTAAAAAAAAATTAGTTAGCTGTAATTCTAGTTAGATGGTGTCCTTATCTTGCTAAAATGACCTCTAACTCATTATTTTTTTTAAGTAGACTTGTACTACTTTCAAATATAACAGTTCAAATGAAGCAAAGATTTAAAAAAAATGTTTGTTTTTCGAAGAGTAATGATGGTCTTTTCAATTGAGTCCACTGACTGCTATGAAGAAATAATATCGCTCGTTCCTATTTCAGACGAAAAGCACTTGATTTGCGACTCCCTAAAAAAATGTTTACACGACAATTCTTATGAAAAGAAAAACGAATAATAACGTAACTATTTCTATATGAAATTGGGGCTCACTAAAAAATACTCTTTCTCTTTGTACGAATTCACTTGTTTGTTTATTGTCGCTTGGATATTTTTCTTATAAAATTAACACAAAACACATAGAAACTACTAAAATTAGCAATAAAATTTTTTTTTATTTTCTAATATTGATTTTTTTTCTTTTTAATTAAAAATTAAAATTTAAAGCTTTTTTATTTACAATATGTTTTTGTGAATGTGTGTGTGAGTGTTTTAAATTTTTCTTTCTGCTGTCTTTCATAGAGAGTTTAAGTGGAGTATCAGGTTGTGGTTTATAAAGTACATTTTTAGTTTACAGCGGGTTTTTTTATTTGAAACAGGTGTTGGTGTGACAACATGGTATATAGAGAAGGTTTACGTTAAAAAACCCCAAGCGAACGATAAAGCTGGAATTAACCGAACATCCCGTAAGATTTCGTTAGCATTTTGTTATATGAAAAGCAATGAAAATGCTAATCGAAAACAAATGTCACGCTAATGCTACGGCAAGATTTGTATAAAATAGAATTTAACAACGTTTTTACGGGACGTTTATGCACAGCTGAGACAGAGTAGTTTTTTTATTGAAAAAAAAGTGAAGCGCGTATGAACGAAAGTCTAAAAAATTAAAGTGCTTTAAACTTTTCTAAAATTAACAAAAACCAAATAAAAACAACAATATTTAATAAGGAAACAGTACAACAAAAAGTGGGATACAGTTTTTTGTAAGAAAATTTTTTTAAATTTGTTTTCTCATGTGAAAAGCATATGACACGTTTTTAAATGTTCTATAACTACACAAACGTTTTAACGTCAACGAACGTCACCGGACGTTGCCTTAAGGTAAAAGTTAGTGAGCCCCGTTTTCAGTCAAAAATTAGTGACTGGTTTTCGTTCGCTTTAGTTTCACATCGAAATAGGGAGCCTGGCAGATTGTTTAACGCCTAACCAACTCCCTAATAAAAAAAAAAATTAAAGTCAACTTGAAGAAAAAATTATATGGAAATTTTTTCTGACGTTTACTTTAAAGTCTACTTTATTCCTTTTTTTTTGGATAAGAGGGTAAATATTTAACCGATTAAATTAAAAAATTAATAAAGTCTTAACTGCTGCAATTAAAAATTTTAAGAATTTTTTAAATTAAATTTTTAATATTTTAGCAAAAAATAAAATTTTTTTTAATAAAGCCGAGTTTGTAAAATGTTTGCTTTATATAAAACAATAAAAAATGTATTTATTATTTTTTGTTAATATTAAAACTAAGAAAATATTTCTATGCTTAAATTATATAATTTTGTATTTATTGTGAAACCAAAGACTAGTCCACAGTGTGTATGTTTTTTTAAATGTTTTTTAATTAAACAATTTGTATTTTTTTCAATACAAAACGCTCATGTAAATATAATTTTTTTATTGTTTTTAATGAAAAAAAAAAATTTTATTAAATAAAATATTAAATAACGCAATATTATTATTTTAAATAAATATTTTAATTAGTTTTATTCCATAATTCGTAGCTGTAAACGTTAACTGTAACTTTCAGTTATTCAGTGTAAATTTATTTTAGTTTTAAAAACGATTTTTTGTTTTGTTTTTGGTTAAAAATACAAACAAACAAAAAAAATTTAACTAAATGAAACTCTTAAAGTTCCAAACTAAAGCAAACAAAAAGTAACAAATTAAAATAAAATAAAATACTAGCATTTAAATAAATAATCAAATTTAAATTAACAAAACTGAAGAGAAAAAATAAAAGAAAATTTATTAAAAATATAAATAAACAAATAATTATTTTGGTTTTTTTTATTAAACAAAAAAAAAAAAATTAACAAAAAACAAAAGGTGAGTTATTAAAATCTCTCTAAATGAAAGAATAGCCAAATGTGTTGCTAAGGGCAAATCTACAGAGCAAATACATATTATTTGCATATGGAATTGTAATATGAAGAGGAGGGGGTATGAGTGTTATAGAATTTAAATGAAATACTTGTTATAAACATACGCCAGAGACACTTCAATAATAATTTATTTATATTCCTGCCAGAAAAAAAACAATTAATTAAATTCAGATTACGCCTTCAGCAAGTTATTTCCCTGTTTACAAAATTTAGCTGTTAGACTTATGTGTAAGCGTGTATAAAAGGTGTATCAGCAAGAGTAAGCTTTTCTATTTTAAAATAAAAATATATATTTGTTTATTGGATTATAGAGAAGTATAATTTGAATTAATTATTCTATGCATAACATTTTTAATGACTTTTGTAACTGTAACTCACAGATGATGCATTAGATCTAAGATTTGAGTTAAGGAATTGTTTGTAGTTTATTCCCACAAGCCCGAGATTTCACAAAACCTTAAAGAAATAAATTTAATGGCCTTAAATCGCATAACTTTGGTGGCCAGTTGACATTAGAATTTCTTGAAATAATTTGTTTTGAAGTGGTTTAAGCGCTGTGTGGCAGGCAGCTCCATCTTATTGAAACCACAAACCTATGCCAGATCTATGCTTTTCAGTTGAGGTCAAAAGAACTTCGGCCGCTTGTTGTGGGTACATTTGTTTCTCATGGATTACAGGAAGACTTTCTGATTGCCCAAATGGACAATTTTGTGTATACGCAAAGCCATTCAAATGGAAATGCACTTCATCGAAGATAATGAATATTTTTGAAAAAATGGCATTGACTTTACTCTACTTGCAGCGCTTGAATTTTGTGTGCATGAAGCAGCAGGTAGTGCTTTGTAAAGTTTGAAGTTGCTGAGAAAGATGGCTAATTGATGTTTTGGGGTTTTAGATGACACTCTAGAACGGTACGTTGACCCAAGACAGGAGTCTTACCAACCAAAATCAATCCATATTCTAAAAAAATTTTTTTTTAATCGTTCGATTAGATGCACTTTCTCTACTGAAAATTCTTTGAAGTTTGCAAGCACTCCCAGCATAACTTTCGATATTTTTGTATTAAATTTTCACAATTGTAACACCTTTTTCTTACAAAAAGCTCCATTGACAGCTAACAAATTTAAGAATTGGAACCAGAGAGCTAAAACCGCTTTATATGATTTATGCAAAGCACCAAAAGTTGTGCACAATATTTGATTAAATCATATTCGAAACAAAACAAAAAAACTAAGGGTTTTTTTTATGCTGTTTAGCATGATTAAACTAAAAAAAAACACAATTGTGCAAAAAGGCATTAAATCAACAATCCCACATATTTGAGAAAACTACTGGAAAGTAAAATTGGGTTGGGTTTTTTTATTTATATTGAATGTTTTTATTAATGTATATGCTAATGCCTGTGTTGCAATTCTGATTTTTATATTCAATCATGTTGAACAGCATAAAAAAACACTCAGCTAGTAATCGTGCCTCCAGCATGATTTCTTCCAATGTTGTGCATGATTTTTACTAAAATTTTTTATATATGCGGTTTGATTGATTGTACATAAAAATTTTTAATCATGCACACTCAAGTAAAAATGTGTTTCTGGTTGCGACAAAAACAAAATAAAAATTTGTAACTAAATTTAAAAAGTATACTCTTAGTGAGAAACCCATTATGTACTATTAAATTGACATTAAAAATGCTTTTTATCGGTCTTGATTTAGATGTGATGTGTATCTAGGCAGCTGAATTGCTCTGAAGGCGTATTTTTCTTTTCTATAATTCTTGGATTTGCTTCATACAAGTTCTAGGATTCTGATAATTTTAGACAGATGAAAAACGCTTACCACGCGAATGATTCCTTTTTCTTTTTCGAATTGAAATATCTGTTCTTTAAGCCTGCTGGCATTTAATGAGTCATTAATTTCTTAACATATTTTTTTGTGGTTGTTGAATGAAAAAAAAAAAAAAAGTTTTATGAAAATTAAGCTAAGTCCAAGTAATTATTAAGTGGAAAATTTTAATAAAAATTAATTTAATAACCGTCACATTTTTGGGGTCTTAAAAAACCCACACAGTAAATTTAATTTAAAAAATTCATTTAAATAAAACCTTAAAAATAAAAGAATCTATTTAATCAATAAGCGTTTCATGACCATACAAAAATGGGACACTTAGCTTTGCATGCATTTAAAAAAAAAAATAAAACTTTCAGAATATAAAATCAATATTTTTCAACATTTTTATTTTTATTTTATTTCTTTTGTTTTGTCATGCAAAAGTAAAAGTCACAAGTAAAATATTGACATGATTTTGTAGTCTGTGCTGTGATGTTGTAGTTGTTTTCGTCATTGTTAAGCACTTATACCAACATATTTTCTGAAATGCATGAAAAGTTTATGCATAAATTTCTTAAAACCATAGAAAACTTGAACAAAAAAAAAAATGCTTTTTTATTTCTTAAAATGAGGAAAAAATCGAAATGTAGGTTGTCTGGTCACCACAGCAACGAAATGCAAAAGATATATAAAAAAAAGGAAGAAGTAAAAATAAGTTAGTTAATCATAATGAAACAGCACGATCATAAAAATAAAACAAACAACAAAGCCACACAAAAAAACTAAAAAAGAAAATACAAATAGAAACGGTGACCAAAAGCAATGACACGATTAACTCTACTAATGCCATTAAAATATGTAGAATTTGGTTTAAAAAAAAAAGCAAGGAACCTCAAACTAACATGAACTTAACAAAAATAATAAAAAGAAAAATCAAGCGTTACAAAAAAACCTTCTAAAAAGAAAAATAAAATCGTTAATAAGCAGAAATTTAAAGAAAAAATGCAGCAACTAGCCAAAATATAGCGAATGGAAAAAGAAAATCTTTTAAAGGAAAATTATGAATAATTTGAAGAGACAGAGAGCAAAGGAGACACAGAGCTAAATTACTTAAATTCTGTATGACTTTAAATGTTTTAAAAAATTTAAAACACACAAGAATGACACAGAAAAAAAAAAATATAAAATCCATGTGCCAGTATGTCACACGACTCACGATCGAATTTAGCAAAAAATGTTGCATAGCACATGCACATACTCACACAATAGCAACCATAAATGTTGGCTAGTGCAGCCCTTACACACTCAATTCCCATGCTAACATTAAATTTCAAAATAATTTTGATTTACTTGAATTAACAAAAACAGCTACATACATTACACAAGCCAGGCACAAGTTTTCCTACATTTGCACAAAAATTTCAATAAAGTTGAATGTGTATGGGCCGCTTAACCAAATAATATGGTTGCCTAAGTTGACAGCAGTGATAATGAAATTGAATAAAACCCAGTTATTTACTTCTTGACTGCATTCAGTTACTAAAAAAAAAATATGGTTGAAGCTACCATATTCTGGTGAATATGGTTAAAAATAATTAGAAACATAATGTTTAGATGCTTCAAATTAACAATAATATTTTTGTGAAGAACAAACTATGTTTGCGATGACCATATTCAGATATCTATTTTTTTGCATGTAGTGGGGTAATTGATAATGATTTGCCTTAATCTGTGACATAATGAAGTTGAGCCCAATAATTTATATTATAAAGACTAAAGTCGGTAACTTTTTGAAAACTATTTTAAATTCATGAAATTCTTATGAACAAATGTCAGCTGTTAATAAAAGCTTACTTTTTTTTGTTTGACTATGATTATGCCCCAATAATTACAAATATGGAGACTAAGCGATATTTTCCACCTGGCCCGATTGTAAGCTTTAAATGAGAACGTATGTCGAAGAACATAAGAACTGGCAAATGTACTTCTTATTTGTTTTGTTCTTGTTCATTCGTGTGCTAAAGCAAAACTTCTGGCATTCCTCTTAGAAACATACAAAGAACTGGAACAGCTCTCCCGACACAAAGCAATTGCCTTCAAAGGCGCCCTAGAATTTAATATGATCTAGAAAGAGGTCAAAATTAAGAGTTTTATCTTATATCCACAACATTCAGAACACAAAGCCCGCACAGACGCCAAACATTTCATAACTAAAGCTGATAGGTCTATTTTGGTCGCTGTGATCAGGTGATTTGTTCCCGCTAATCATTATAATTCTAAGTGTGTAAGTCTAGGTGGTTGGTTTACGTAGATGAATTAGAATCCCAAGAGTTCGTTTTCATAACCTAATCTCAAGACAACAAATAATAAAGTGATGTAGAGCCCACCTTGCAGCATTAAGATATTTGGTAACATTCCCTAAGCCCTATACTTGACAGTGCAGGCCAGCCGTTCATTAATTGTGAGATAAAAAATTTGTGTCTCAAAGGCAGGGCACTAACAGAGCAGATGAAGGACTGACTCTTTACTCTCAGACCGGCAGCTGCGACATTTCATTGTGCTGATTGTCCAGAGACCAGTTATCTCAGCCACCCCAGTCTGTAAATATCCTTCATATTGTAAACTGGCCTTGTGCTGACTGACTGTCTGACATCAGTTATATAGATGCCGTAAGCTTTGGCCTGTTTTTATCTAGCACCTTATTTTTTATTTCTTTTTATTAATTTTTATAATTTGCAAGTTTAAAATAATTCAAACATTTTTTATAGATTTTTTTCGTGGAAAATAGAAAATAAACTTGTTAATTTTTCACTCCATTTAATGCCTTTTCTTGGCATTAAATTAAATTTTGCAAATTATATTATTTTTGGATAGCAATTGGAAAAGCAAAAGAAGACAAAGAACAATCCAAATCCTTGGCTTATCTGTAGAAAACATTCAGGATCTAAGTAGGAATTGAAAGCACTTTCGTTAAGCAAGATAAGGCAAAAATTAATATAAATTCATTTAGCTGCTTGTCTTTTTTTTAACAACATAAATCCTCGAAGCTTCTTGGCTTGTGTGAAGAAAACACCTAAGGTCTGTCTAGGCAGGGATCGACCCTCAGATTGATAGGTTAGTACGCTACCTAGTACTCTACAGCAGCACCGTTGACAGTTTCTAGCTCCTGCAAGTTGTACTAAACCTTATTTAGACTCTTTGAGAGCTCATAATACAGGGTTTCGCATCAATTGTGCTGCAATAAGAAATTCATATAATTTTTGTTTAAATCAATTTAATTTTATGTGACTAATTGCTTTTGAGAACGATAGACAGTAGACGTTCATCCTTACATATGTGATAGCTAATCAGAAAATTATTCATTGCGGCCTGAAGAATCTCCTCAATTATTGTTTCAATGGACTGCTTCAATTCAGTCAAACTCCTTTTGCTTGACAAAACCCCATAAAAAATCTGGTTCAGTCAGGTGAGATGATGTGTGGAGTTTCAGGATATTAATTTTTTGTCTTCTTGGATTATTAAAATAATTTTTTTGGCAAAATCTAGAATGTTTAACTTGCTTATAATTTGGACTTTATACGGAAACAAGTTAAATAATCCGATAAGTTTCTAGTCGAAGCTCTTGGATTTGTCTGAATTGATAAGAAAGGGTGTTTTTTACAAACGTATAGAACTTTAAATTGCAATAAAACAACGATGGATTATTCGATTGACATGAATTTTATTTATCCGAAAGATAATCTTGTGGCATTACATTTTATATATGATTTCTGTCATATGATCGCCACGGCTGGCTCGGATGTAGTCTAATCTGGACGTCCAATTTTCGATGACTTTTTCCAACATTTGTGGCCGTATATCGGCAAATAACACGGCGAATGTTGTCTTCCAAATGGTCAAGCGTTTGTGGCTTATCCGCATAGACCAATGACTTTACATAGCCCCACAGAATGTAGTCTTGTGATTTAACAACAATTCACAGGTCCAAAACGTGAAATTAGGCAGTCACCAAACGTGTCTTTCAATAAATCGATTGTGGCACGAGCTGTCTGACATGTTGCGGCGTCTTGTTGGAACCACAGTTACTGGACATCATGGTTGTTCAATTCAGGAATGAAAAAGTTAGTAATCATGGCTTTATGCCAATCACCATTGACTGTAACGTTCTGGCGATTATCGTTTTTGAAGAAGTACAGACCAATGATTCCACCAGCCCATAAAGCGCATCAAACAGTCAGTTTTTCTGGATGTAACGGTGTTTCGACATACACTTGAGGATTAGCTTCACTCCAAATGCGGCAGTTTTGTTTGTTGACGTAGCCATTCAACCAGAAGTGCGCTTCATCGCTAAACAAAATTCTCTTATGAAAGTCGGGAACAACGGCAATCTCGTTTTGGGCCGTGAGTCTATTCATGATGAATTGCCAAACCAAACTGAGAATAAATCACTTGACAGCTGTTAAATCAGTCGCCATCTTGAACAGTAATGCCAACTTAAAGTTCTATACGTCTATAAAAAACACCCTTTACTGCAGCCGCAATTGTGTCTAGAACCCGAACAGATGGGACGGTCTTCTTGCAATAATCAAACATTCGGCAAGGAATCTCACGTTTTTTCTTTTATTACCTTTCTCTCTTACCTGAACACTCTCTCTTTCCTTTTGTTCCTTCCCTCTCTCCCTCTCTTTTTAGAAAATATATTCATATAAATTATTTGTTGGCTGCAAACCTCTTTCTAAAATGCTGATTTTTAACAACAACAAAAATCAAATTCCTACACAAGGAAAGAAATGCTATCCATAGCTAATACTTATTTTCCTTAATGTAAAGCCCAACGAAATGTCTTAATACGCTGCAAAGCATTCCTCAGTTGCAACACAAAACAACATTAAGAGAGAGAAAGAATAACAGCATGATAGGATTTCCTCAAACTCAGAATTTCATTTCATTTTATGAACAGTGAAAAATGTACCTGAAAGGCTTGAAGGTAAAAAGGATAACCAAATACAAAACACTGCACATTGTATTGGCAGTATTGCTTTCATTGGACTACAATTGTTTTGTGTGTTTTTATTTTAAAAGAGAACTAAAAAAATCAACACAACAAAAATGTGGCTGACTAAGT
Source organism: Thelaira solivaga (assembly GCA_947397855.1). Classification (NCBI taxonomy): domain Eukaryota; kingdom Metazoa; phylum Arthropoda; class Insecta; order Diptera; family Tachinidae; genus Thelaira; species Thelaira solivaga. The sequence goes on from OX377613.1 coordinate 64,156,896, forward strand.
CTGTATGGCTGTCTGTCTGGCTGTCTGTCTGTCTGTCTGCCTATGTAGCACACCACTCAATTATCCTTAAAAATTGTCGTCTTTGGCAATGCTGTGTGATGGAGTGTTAAGATAGACACCAAATGTCGTGCAGTTTTATAACTTCATTAGCGCAAAAAAGACAAATTTGCATACTTTGCCACCACAACCAACAAACAAGTCAACAGGCAAAACAACAATCAACTCCATTGAGTGACTCCAGCAGCAGCAACAAAAACAAGCACAGCATTAACATTAGTTTAACACAATAAACGGATGATGAAAAATCTTTGAAAAAAAAGGAAAATAAATTAAAAATAATAATTTTTTTTTTAATAAAGAAAAAGTAACAAAATGTCTTGTTGTTGGAGTTGCTTATCCCGAGTAATTGATTATTTCCGGATATTGTTTTTTAATATTATCAATATTTTTAATTTAATTTAATTTAATTTAATTTAATATTTAATAGTTTTATTTTTAATTTAGCAGTTGGCTTGAATTTTAATTATTTCGTTTTTTGAATTTTCATTTTCATTTAGTTCCGCTTTATTAGTAAATTTAAAACCTCACGATCACCATAATGTCACGATCAATTTCATGAAATCTCAATTTTTTCACTTTTTTTTTTAACTTGGGATTTAAAAAATTTTTTTTTCAATTTACCACTTTGTAAACGAACTTTTTGGAGCACCCTACGATTGATAAGTTGGCCATAAACAGTAAAAGAAATAAGAATGGATTATTTAGAAATGGAATTTCATAATAACTTGTATGAAAAAATGATGATCTGAAGAGCTTCCCAGTGTGCAGCAGATGATTGCAAAAAGCTGAAATTGTTACACATGTTAAGGCGTGGCACTAGACATTAAAAGAAGATGTTATAGACCAGGACCACATAGAACAAGTTTAGTTGGGGTATTCTTTCAAAATTCTCTTTTAATATTGCCGCTGTGTCTACACACAGCAATTTAGTTTCGCCAATTTTAGCATTCTTATTCAATCATTCCTGATGTACTTTTTTACTTCTTTATAAAAGATATGAAAAGAGAACAAAAGGAAATTGCAGAGTACGAGCAAGTTTCCATTCTTCTTTCCTCGCTCTGCTACAAAATCAAGAATTGCCCAACTAAACTTGCCGTGTGTGGTCTTGGCCGTAGTGTAATTATATCAAGTGGAAGCAAGTCTACATGTGTTTTTTGTTTAAATTTGTATTTTGTTAGACTTGAATATCAAAATTTTTTTCATTTTGCTTTGTTTGTTTACGAAATAATATTATTATGCTATGCTCTCTTTCTTCATTTTGACATTCATATCTAATTTTTTACACTAACAAAATATATGTTGCGTATACTTTGTATAATGATACTATGGTCCTGGCAAAAAATGTTCTGCTAAACCTTTGTAGCTGAAAGTAAGAGAGCAAGTGGTGTCAAAGGTGCAAAGCAGTTGCTCTTTTTAAATCTTAAATTTTATTGCTCTTATCCAAAAAAAATTAACGTAGACTTTATAGTAAAATTTTTTAAAAAATTGTATGAAAAATTTCGTTAACGTTGACATTAAAGTTTTCGTTAATTTTTTTGGATACGGGGGTATATGTTTTGCTCAAAAAAAAATAATTTTTTTTGTTGGCAATTAATACAACACCCCTGTACCGCTTTCAAAAGTCGACCAAAATGTTAACGATAAAATACTTTATTTTTTTCTTTTAAATTTCTTAACTTATTTTTCAATTTTAAGGATTTGTAACAACAAACTTGACTGTATGGCTGCTTTTGCTGTCAATTTAAATTGAACAGTCAGTCATTTAATATGAACACATGTCTGTCTGTCTGTTTATTCATCTTGCCATTCCTGCTTACGTTTTTCTACCTACCGGCTGCATATATATTTTATTTTTCTTACTTTGTTTTCTGCAGCTGGTTGTCTAGGCGCTCTAGTGTTCTCTAGGAAAAATTATTTTCCTTTTTATTTATAAATTTCATTTTGTGTCTGTTTTTTTTTTTTTTTTGTTTGTTTTAATAGTTCACGTACTTTAAACTTCATCACAATTGGTATGTGTGACAATACAAGATGTCTTTGTAATGACAACATGACTATAATACTGCAAGTTGATAATGATGCTTTTTGTCATCATCATTATCATGTTTTATGGCTGTTGTTATGTTGCATGTATCTGTTTGCTGCTGCTGATGAAGTCATCCTACACATCATCGTGATTTTATTTATTTTCAAAAACTAATTTAAATGATTTTGATTTTTGTCATAATGACATCAAGAACAGCAGCAGAATAAAGTTGAAAGAAAAAAAAAAAATATTAAAAAAAAGTTTGAAAATTGTATTTATTAATGTGATATTTTAATTAAAGTTTTTTTTTTAATTTTTATAATGAAGAAGTAAAATGGATGAAACATGAGAGAGTGTGTGTATTTGCTTCCTTCAGTAACTAAAAAAAAAACATAAAATTTTTAATTAAGTAAAACTCAATTTCCAGTCAATAACACAAAGAATTTGAGCAACCACTATTTTTATATCATATGCTGTAGTCGTCTAACTGTTAAAATCAAAAGTAAATAAAATTTTATGCATAAGTTTTTAATTGAGATTTTTTTTTTTTGCAAAATATCAGACTTTTGAAGAGGCTGCTGCCCTTCTCTTTACTTTGAGACGATTGAGTTACGAAATATTTAAAAAATTCTAAATTAAACAGGCATTAATTTTATTTTACATAATTTCTTTTGCGTATCTTTTATTTTTCGAGTTATTGAAAAAAATATTTATTTTTAAAAATTGAAAAATAGTAAAAACACTAAAAAATGTTAAAAAAAAATTAAAGCCTGTTTAATTTAGAATTTCTTAAAATATTTCTTAGCTTAATTGAATAAGTTGTTTTAAAGTTATGTTAAGAGAAGGGCAGCAGCCTCTTCTTTAAAAAAAAAAAAAATTATGAAATTTTCGGATTTTTAAAAATTAATAAAAAATAAAAAGCGCCCATTTTATTATTTAATTTAATTTAAAAATTGCATATCAAGGAAATAAATTGAACTATAAAACTTAAAAATGCATAAGCTAAATATTTATTTTCTTCTCGTTAAAGTGTAAGTAAAATATTTTTATTTTTTTTATGCAAAATTTCAACAAAAAGTAGAACTTAATTAAAATTTTTGAGAGGCTTATAAATTTTTTTTGTGTTCCTGCGAAACCTCCAGTTTAGCTACAACAACATTGAAACCGGGACTTAGCAGTGTGATAGAACCAGACAAAAAATTAAATAATACGCTGTAACCACATTCATTTGCTAAATATTTTTTAAGCTGAAAATCAACAAAAGGTTAGGTTAAACAAGGCGCCCAAATAAGAAAAACAGAAGCTGGGCTCACTTGGGTCCTCTGATAAAATTAGCTAAATAATTGAACCAAAAATAGCCAGACAAACAGAGCAGAAAACTTTTAAGTGACCGATTGTACATGTAAAACTCTTGTTTAAATGAAAAATTATCATTTAACATAATAAAATGTGGAGAATTTTCAAAAAGCATGTACATAAGAAATTTTCTAAATTTTTCTTTGCACATAAAATGTCTACAAAATTGTACGAACAAACATGTGGAATGTGAGCAAATGCATTCACGCAGTAAACTAAAACGCACACTTACATACACTTATTTAAAACCCAACAAGCATTTGGAAAGCAAAGTATTTTGTATTTTGAAAAATAATTCGTTCATATTTTTTTGTCATTTATTTTATGAAATAAAATTTTATATTTTTTAACGAATAACAAGTTTTATTAAATTAATAAATTAATTTATCTCTAGACAACGATTTAAAAAAAAATGATAAAATTGGTTTATTAAAAGGAATTGTTTTGTTTGTCAAGAGCTTAAATGAAACTAATCGTTCTACTCGTTAACACCACAGCATGCCAAAGGAATACATATTGCAATCACTGCTCTTTTTCTTAGTTGAAAATCAGTCTTCACTGACATATTATTCATTCTGGATGCACTTATGTTGTCATCATGGTCTCCACAATCTTAAACTATCAGCATTAGAGTAGCATTTGGTTAGAATTTTAAAATCTATGAAAAAAAAAAAATCATTAAAAATATGAATCTGTTTTCATGCTCCAAAGGAATTTTTTTTGGAAATATTTTTTGAATAATCTCATTTACGTTAATGTAAAACTTCATTGTTGGGTTATAAAAATTAATGAAAATTTTCATTAATCTAATGAATAATTTATTTGTTGATGCTAACGAAAAAAAAACACATGTAAATTATACACTAATTTAAAAAATATTCATTAATCTAATGAAATATTTCATTGTTAGTTCATTAAAATTAATGAACATTTTCATTACTTTTAATTTCATCAATGATTAGACAAAAAAATTACAGTACGGTGATTTAGAAAATTTTCATTAATCTAATGAACAATTTTTTTGTTGATTCATTAATATTAACAAAAAATTTTCATTATTATAATGAACAATTTCATCAATGACTAGACAAAAAGTTATAGTACGGTGATTTAGAAAATTTTCATTAATCTAATGAACAATTTTCTTGTTGATTCATTAAATTAATGAAAACTTTCATTATCCTTATAAACAATTTCATTATTGATGTTAAAGAAAAGTGCTCACAAGCACAAGTACACTGATTTAAAATATTTTCATTAATCTAATGAAAAACTTCAATGTTTTTTAACTTAAATTAATGAACAATTTCATTAATCTAATGAATAATTTTATTGTTAATATTACAGATAGCTACACTTTATTATAATAATAGTGATTTAGAAAATAATGATTTCATTATTATTTCATTAAAAATAAAGAAATATTTTTTTTTAATTTAAGGAACAATTTCATTAATCATTAGACAAAAACAAAAAAAAAACAAGTGCAGTGATTTGAAAAACTTTCATTAATTTAATAAAAAATTTCATTGCTGATTCACTTAATTAATGATAACTTTCATTTTCCTATTGATTAATTTCATTGTTGGTGGCAAAGAAAAGTACACACAAATTTAGAAAATTTTTATTAAATCAGTGAACAATTTCTATGATAATTCATGAAATTAATGAAAGCTAATTAGCTTTGAATCCTCAAAAATAACACAAAACCAAAATTTTTATTAAAAAAATATTTTTTTTAGTGAAGATCAATACCTGGCAACACTTTATTAAATGCTATAGGTTTGTTTAAGCCTCCAAAATTAGTGGAAGGGCCAAGATCACAGTTTGCTGGTCTTTGTTTAGATTAATACACACAAATAAATATAAATACAGTGATTTATTTATAAGAATACACAAAAATGCGGCATGTAGCCAAAGACAACAACATTCAAGGAGAGCTACTACAAGCAGTTTTTTGTATTTATATAAAAAAAAAATGGATGCGTATGTCGGAGAGTGTGTATGCGAGGGATGTTAAATGAAGTAGTAGGGCGTTTCTTCTGCACTCCTCTTTAATCTAAATAAATTATCGATTAAATGTATGTGCTACTGCAGTATTTGCAGCATTACGAGTAAAAACATGAGGCAGTAATTCAGGTAGGTAGTAAATTCGAGCCTGATACTTTGATGAATATAACACTGTTCTCCCTGATGGGCAAAACACTTCTCTTTGCAAACTTGTATTAGGTTATGCGGTATTGAGGGTGAAAAAATTACTCTAAAGCTAGCAGCTTGTTAGCCACTCATTTTAAAGAGTTGCTACTTGCTTTAGCAGCTCATTTTCAAAAGCTTAAATTTAAATTGTGAACAAGCTCTATGAACAGCAACTGACAACTTTTTGTTATGAGTAATGCAGTCCCTACACACTCAATTTCAGTACAGGTAATTACTAACGTCCCGCAAAACAATTCAGATTTTCTTCAATTAAATGATCAGTCAACAAAATTAGCTACATACACAACTCAAACGTGCAAGAGGCTCCCGTACTAAGCTTGCATTGACTTTGAGTGTGTATGGGCCGCATAACATTGCTAAGCTTTTCTAGTGCAACAAATGATTTGTATCAGTGAGAAAATTGTGGCCACAATATAATTTGTTGTAGCAGCATTTCACCCACCATCCAAGTAAGTTTTTTTTTTATTTTTTATTTTGGTTGGGAATGGTGGTAAGCTTACCTGACGCCTACCAACTAAGCCCACAACCCGTCTTCTGGTGGGGTAAGCTTCCTACTCATCACATTACTTTGGAATGGCCTTCTTCTTTGACTCTCTGCCCTTATCTATCTCGTCAGGCCCCATCTTTTTAATATCTGATATTTTCTTCTATGGTGCTCTAATCCGCGTCAAGGTCTCTCTTTTTGTTATCCAATATTTTCTTTATGTAGAGGAATACCAGATTCCTACTGTCCTCATAGTCTGGAACATGTGTTCAACTATAAGTGGGCAGCTATGTTGCTCCAATTCATAGCCGCCTACTCACAGTTAAAAAGAAAAAAGTTGACGGATGCACTTAAATCCTGATATTCTTGTTCGAAAACTTAAAAAAAGTCATCTCATGAAAATGTCTTTAAAAAGACATTGACTAAAGAAAAACCTGTTAAAGCACTTGTAAATACTAGCCTTTTCAAAGGCTCAAAATATCCATATCAACCCTCGTATATTTTTAGTTGTGTGTCGTCTTTCTAACTTTGTAAGCGATGAATAGTGGAACCAATGTCATTCTTCAAACTGACACTATCAAGCCAAACAAGCAAGTGAGGGCCATTTACATTTTAAGTACAGGAGAGCAACAACATTAACAGAAAAAAAAAAATAAAAGTATAAAAAGAACAACAAAGTAATGGCTATAATCGACGACCACATGTGCAGCAGGCAAATTACACCAGCAACAATAACAGCAACAACATATTCCTCTTCTAATCAAATTGCAAAATTTTCCTTTCGTTTTGTGTTTTAACAAACGGCCACAACAGCAAAACTAAACTAATGTCACATTTTGCATTCTATCAACGGACAACTAACAACAATAACAACAACAAACAACTATAAGAGTATCAAAGAAATGTCATGTGATGGTTTTGATGTTACTGATATTGTTGTTGTTTGCATTGATGTCCTGCAGCATCAAACAGTTTGAAAAAGTTAAAAAATAACACGACGACTAAGTACGATTAAGAGAAGGCTACGTCGGTCAATGTTGTTATTTTGTCAAAAAAAAAAAAAAAAAAAAAAAAAAAAAAAAAAAAAAAACCAACGAAAGAAGGGAAAAGAAAAAATTGACATACAAATAGTGATGATGAGAAAAGAACGTGTAAAAGAGCATGTGGGAATATTTGTGAAAGACAATACGTGCACAGTGGGTGCAAAAAAAAATTAACTAAAATATTGCAGGTATGTGTTACATAGAGAGTAAGTATTAAAATGGGTTTTTATTGACACTAATGTCATGGGTAGGGCATGCCAGTTCATATTTCTTTTGTTTTTTTTTTTTAATTCAGTAATCATAAAAACATTTGAAAATGATCAGCGTGGCTGTATTTGGCAAAGCTCAGTCTAAAACCTTCAATTTTGAAAAATCACTTACGGTCTCAATATCTAAGACTGACATTTAACCGATAAATTTGGATCTTCTTAAGCACTTTTGTTTATAGCAACGATATTTGCTTTATCGTGTACATTCCTCTGAAGTGTTGGTGCTATTACGTTATTTAGAGAGCATGTGGTATGAAATCTATTCACACGTCGGCACATGACTTGTTGTGCTGAAGTAAGGATCAGTCAAAATGACCTCTGCAGGTTATATAACGAACATGAAGGGCAGCAGAACACATATTGTGTCACTGTAATGGTCTAATATGGACCCGTTAGGACAACCGTCGGACACCCAAAGAAATCTCTAAATTTTTAATGAATACTAGACTCTGGGAGGATTTGTAACTTGAGAGTAGTGTCACAATAGGTATATTTTGGCCGAAGTGACCAACTGACTTGCTCCTGCTCCTCATTCTAATTCTAATTCTGTACTGAAATAATTTTGTTCATTAATAGAATGAAAATTTTCATTATTTTTTATTTAATAAAATCTTTCTTTGTATTAAAGAAATATTTCATTAATTCAATGAAACATTAATTAATTTAAAGAAATATTTTCATTGAAATAATGAAATGTTGTTAAGAAACCTTGTCATTGGTTGAAATATTCGATATTCTTCTTAATACGCACAGAAGAATTAAAGGCTTCAGCATTAACATTTTGCTGTTTTTTTTCCTTATTAAGACAGAGAGGGGCAAGAATGATAGAAAGACAAGATTACGTCTTGAGCATGAGTTGCTATTAGATGACGTACATGTTCGCTATTTAAAAAAAATATATAAAATTTCTAACTCTCTCTTAATTTAATTTCTGTGTATGTCTTTAAGTTACGCCTTGGAAGTCTTAGCGTCATAAATCCGCCCACCAGTCGATATTTGGCTTATTTATTTACTACCTGTTTTACCCAGTCTTGCACGGTATTTTACTCTATTAGTACGATTTCTTAGAGTAAGAAGATCAAATGAATGTACAAAAATTTTATATTTTCATTAAAACTCAACTTATATTTTAATGAAAATAAAAATTTACAACGCCCATTACCATGCCCATTTTTTTAATTTATCTCAAAATGGCACATTTTTTTCGGTACAGCCCAACTTATATTTTCTTCTCTTTTTAATTATTTTTCAATATAAATAAAATTTAAAGTCAAAACATTGTTTGCAGGGTCAGCTAGCTTAGTTGTAAATTATTAGCCAATAGGAATACATTACGTGACGTTATTTGTGCTACATGCACAAATGGCGTAATCTTGTATTTATATTTGAAATCTTTTTACATTAATGAACAATTTAAAACTCATAAGCTTTTTTATACTAATGAAACAAATTCATTAAATGAAAAAGAATTTACAGCAATTCCTGCGACCAAAATACTCTTAATATGTTAAAAATTTTAACGAAATGTAGTATTCATTGGGAGTTCAAAGACTTCCTTGGGTGATTTATTTGTTACGGCAGAAGGTTGTAGGCAGCGTTGCCTTTTTAAGTTTTTTAGACTAGATTTAGACTAGATTTAGCCTTGAAATTCATGATTTAGCCTCTAGATTTTTTTTCATTTTCAAAATAGCTTTAAATAGCCTTTTTCTTTATTTTGCAATTTTTTCTGGTGGATAGCGCAAGAAAATTTTTTTACCATTTTTTCCAAAAAAAGCAAAGGGGGTAGTCCATGGTTTTTTTTGGCTAAAAATATTTTTTGTGTACTATCTGCAAGAAGCAAAACTAGAGTTTAAGCCAATACGGTTTTCTATCAAACGCATTAGAAATCTCGTCGATACCTAGAAAGGTAAGCAAGTTATGACCAAAAAGGTAAGCAGTTCTACTACTGCCTCTTTCCGGCCACTTTTTAGTAGATCTGGTTACTTTTTTGGTCATAACTTGCTAAGTGTTCAATATATCGACTTGATTCCTTTTTTATTGTATAGCTAACCGTATTTGCTTTAACTAGCAATTTTTTTCTGGTGGATAGTGCAAGAAAAATTTTTTATAATTTTTTCCAAAAAAAGCAAAGGGGGTAGTCCATGGTTTTTTTTGGCTAAAAATATTTTTTGTGTACTATCTGCAAGAAGCAAAACTAGAGTTTAAGCCAATACGGTTTTCTATCAAACGCAATAGAAATCTCGTCGATACCTAGAAAGGTAAGCAAGTTATGACCAAAAAGGTAAGCAGTTCTACTACTGCCTCTTTCCGGCCACTTTTTAGTACATCTGGTTACTTTTTTGGTCATAACTTGCTAAGTGTTCAATATATCGACTTGATTCCTTTTTTATTGTATAGCTAACCGTATTTGCTTTAACTAGCAATTTTTTTCTGGTGGATAGTGCAAGAAAAATTTTTTATAATTTTTTCCAAAAAAAGCAAAGGGGGTAGTCCATGGTTTTTTTTGGCTAAAAATATTTTTTGTGTACTATCTGCAAGAAGCAAAACTAGAGTTTAAGCCAATACGGTTTTCTATCAAACGCAATAGAAATCTCGTCGATACCTAGAAAGGTAAGCAAGTTATGACCAAAAAGGTAAGCAGTTCTACTACTGCCTCTTTCCGGCCACTTTTTAGTACATCTGGTTACTTTTTTGGTCATAACTTGCTAAGTTTTCAATATATCGACTTGATTCCTTTTTTATTGGAAAGCTAACCGTATTGGCTTTAACTAGAAATTTTTTTCTGGTGGATAGTGCAAGAAAAATTTTTTATAATTTTTTCCAAAAAAAGCAAAGGGGGTAGTCCATGGTTTTTTTTGGCTAAAAATATTTTTTGTGTACTATCTGCAAGAAGCAAAACTAGAGTTTAAGCCAATACGGTTTTCTATCAAACGCAATAGAAATCTCGTCGATACCTAGAAAGGTAAGCAAGTTATGACCAAAAAGGTAAGCAGTTCTACTACTGCCTCTTTCCGGCCACTTTTTAGTAGATCTGGTTACTTTTTTGGTCATAACTTGCTAAGTGTTCAATATATCGACTTGGTTCCTTTTTTATTGGATAGCTAACCGTATTGGCTTTAACTAGCAAATTTTTTTCTGGTGGATAGTGCAAGAAAAATTTTTTATAATTTTTTCCAAAAAAAGCAAAGGGGGTAGTCCATGGTTTTTTTTGGATAAAAATATTTTTTGTGTACTATCTGCAAAAAGCAAAACTAGAGTTTAAGCCAATACGGTTTTCTATCAAACGCAATAGAAATCTAGTCGATATCTAGAAAGGTAAGCAAGTTATGACCAAAAAGGTAAGCAGTTCTACTACTGCCTCTTTCCGGCCACTTTTTAGTAGATCTGGTTACTTTTTTGGTCATAACTTGCTAAGTGTTCAATATATCGACTTGATTCCTTTTTTATTGTATAGCTAACCGTATTGGCTTTAACTAGCAATTTTTTTCTGGTGGATAGTGCAAGAAAATTTTTTTATAATTTTTTTCAAAAAAAGCAAAGGGGGTAGTCCATGGTTTTTTTTGGCTAAAAATATTTTTTGTGTACTATCTGCAAAAAGCAAAACTAGAGTTTAAGCCAATACGGTTTTCTATCAAACGCAAAAGAAATCTAGTCGATATTTAGAAAGGTAAGCAAGTTATGACCAAAAAGGTAAGCAGTTCTACTACTGCCTCTTTCCGGCCACTTTTCAGTACATCTGGTTACTTTTTTGGTCATAACTTGCTAAGTGTTCAATATATCGACTTGATTTCTTTTTTATTGGATAGCTAACCGTATTGGCTTTAACTAGCAATTTTTTTCTGGTGGATAGTGCAAGAAAAATTTTTTATAATTTTTTCCAAAAAAAGCAAAGGGGGTAGTCCATGGTTTTTTTTGGCTAAAAATATTTTTTGTGTACTATCTGCAAGAAGCAAAACTAGAGTTTAAGCCAATACGGTTTTCTATCAAACGCAATAGAAATCTAGTCGATATCTAGAAAGGTAAGCAAGTTATGACGAAAAAGGTAAGCAGTTCTACTACTGCCTCTTTCCGGCCACTTTTTAGTACATCTGGTTACTTTTTTGGTCATAACTTGCTAAGTGTTCAATATATCGACTTGATTTCTTTTTTATTGGATAGCTAACCGTATTGGCTTTAACTAGCAATTTTTTTCTGGTGGATAGTGCAAGAAAAATTTTTTATAATTTTTTCCAAAAAAAGCAAAGGGGGTAGTCCATGGTTTTTTTTGGCTAAAAATATTTTTTGTGTACTATCTGCAAGAAGCAAAACTAGAGTTTAAGCCAATACGGTTTTCTATCAAACGCAATAGAAATCTAGTCGATATCTAGAAAGGTAAGCAAGTTATGACGAAAAAGGTAAGCAGTTCTACTATTGCCTCTTTCCGGCCACTTTTTAGTACATCTGGTTACTTTTTTGGTCATAACTTGCTAAGTTTTCAATATATCGACTTGATTCCTTTTTTATTGGATAGCTAACCGTATTGGCTTTAACTAGCAATTTTTTTCTGGTGGATAGTGCAAGAAAAATTTTTTATAATTTTTTCCAAAAAAAGCAAAGGGGGTAGTCCATGGTTTTTTTTGGCTAAAAATATTTTTTGTGTACTATCTGCAAGAAGCAAAACTAGAGTTTAAGCCAATACGGTTTTCTATCAAACGCAATAGAAATCTAGTCGATATCTAGAAAGGTAAGCAAGTTATGACGAAAAAGGTAAGCAGTTCTACTACTGCCTCTTTCCGGCCACTTTTTAGTACATCTGGTTACTTTTTTGGTCATAACTTGCTAAGTGTTCAATATATCGACTTGATTTCTTTTTTATTGGATAGCTAACCGTATTGGCTTTAACTAGCAATTTTTTTCTGGTGGATAGTGCAAGAAAAATTTTTTATAATTTTTTCCAAAAAAAGCAAAGGGGGTAGTCCATGGTTTTTTTTGGCAAAAAATATTTTTTGTGTACTATCTGCAGGAAGCAAAACTAGAGTTTAAGCCAATACGGTTTTCTATCAAACGCAATAGAAATCTAGTCGATATCTAGAAAGGAAAGCAAGTTATGACCAAAAAGGTAAGCAGTTCTACTACTGCCTCTTTCCGGCCACTTTTTAGTAGATCTGGTTACTTTTTTGGTCATAACTTGCTAAGTGTTCAATATATCGACTTGATTCCTTTTTTATTGGATAGCTAACCGTATTGGCTTTAACTAGCAATTTTTTTCTGGTGGATAGTGCAAGAAAATTTTTTTATAATTTTTTTCAAAAAAAGCAAAGGGGGTAGTCCATGGTTTTTTTTGGCTAAAAATATTTTTTGTGTACTATCTGCAAAAAGCAAAACTAGAGTTTAAGCCAATACGGTTTTCTATCAAACGCAAAAGAAATCTAGTCGATATTTAGAAAGGTAAGCAAGTTATGACCAAAAAGGTAAGCAGTTCTACTACTGCCTCTTTCCGGCCACTTTTCAGTACATCTGGTTACTTTTTTGGTCATAACTTGCTAAGTGTTCAATATATCGACTTGATTCCTTTTTTATTGTATAGCTAACCGTATTGGCTTTAACTAGCAATTTTTTTCTGGTGGATAGTGCAAGAAAAATTTTTTATAATTTTTTCCAAAAAAAGCAAAGGGGGTAGTCCATGGTTTTTTTTGGCTAAAAATATTTTTTGTGTACTATCTGCAAGAAGCAAAACTAGAGTTTAAGCCAATACGGTTTTCTATCAAACGCAATAGAAATCTAGTCGATATCTAGAAAGGTAAGCAAGTTATGACGAAAAAGGTAAGCAGTTCTACTACTGCCTCTTTCCGGCCACTTTTTAGTACATCTGGTTACTTTTTTGGTCATAACTTGCTAAGTGTTCAATATATCGACTTGATTTCTTTTTTATTGGATAGCTAACCGTATTGGCTTTAACTAGCAATTTTTTTCTGGTGGATAGTGCAAGAAAAATTTTTTATAATTTTTTCCAAAAAAAGCAAAGGGGGTAGTCCATGGTTTTTTTTGGCTAAAAATATTTTTTGTGTACTATCTGCAAGAAGCAAAACTAGAGTTTAAGCCAATACGGTTTTCTATCAAACGCAATAGAAATCTAGTCGATATCTAGAAAGGTAAGCAAGTTATGACCAAAAAGGTAAGCAGTTCTACTACTGCCTCTTTCCGGCCACTTTTTAGTACATCTGGTTACTTTTTTGGTCATAACTTGCTAAGTGTTCAATATATCGACTTGATTTCTTTTTTATTGGATAGCTAACCGTATTGGCTTTAACTAGCAATTTTTTTCTGGTGGATAGTGCAAGAAAAATTTTTTATAATTTTTTCCAAAAAAAGCAAAGGGGGTAGTCCATGGTTTTTTTTGGCTAAAAATATTTTTTGTGTACTATCTGCAAGAAGCAAAACTAGAGTTTAAGCCAATACGGTTTTCTATCAAACGCAATAGAAATCTAGTCGATATCTAGAAAGGTAAGCAAGTTATGACCAAAAAGGTAAGCAGTTCTACTACTGCCTCTTTCCGGCCACTTTTTAGTACATCTGGTTACTTTTTTGGTCATAACTTGCTAAGTGTTCAATATATCGACTTGATTTCTTTTTTATTGGATAGCTAACCGTATTGGCTTTAACTAGCAATTTTTTTCTGGTGGATAGTGCAAGAAAAATTTTTTATAATTTTTTCCAAAAAAAGCAAAGGGGGTAGTCCATGGTTTTTTTTGGCTAAAAATATTTTTTGTGTACTATCTGCAAGAAGCAAAACTAGAGTTTAAGCCAATACGGTTTTCTATCAAACGCAATAGAAATCTAGTCGATATCTAGAAAGGAAAGCAAGTTATGACGAAAAAGGTAAGCAGTTCTACTACTGCCTCTTTCCGGCCACTTTTTAGTACATCTGGTTACTTTTTTGGTCATAACTTGCTAAGTGTTCAATATATCGACTTGATTTCTTTTTTTATTGGATAGCTAACCGTATTGGCTTTAACTAGCAATTTTTTTCTGGTGGATAGTGCAAGAAAAATTTTTTATAATTTTTTCCAAAAAAAGCAAAGGGGGTAGTCCATGGTTTTTTTTGGCTAAAAATATTTTTTGTGTACTATCTGCAAGAAGCAAAACTAGAGTTTAAGCCAATACGGTTTTCTATAAAACGCAATAGAAATCTAGTCGATATCTAGAAAGGTAAGCAAGTTATGACGAAAAAGGTAAGCAGTTCTACTACTGCCTCTTTCCGGCCACTTTTTAGTACATCTGGTTACTTTTTTGGTCATAACTTGCTAAGTGTTCAATATATCGACTTCATTTCTTTTTTATTGGATAGCTAACCGTATTGGCTTTAACTAGCAATTTTTTTCTGGTGGATAGTGCAAGAAAAATTTTTTATAATTTTTTCCAAAAAAAGCAAAGGGGGTAGTCCATGGTTTTTTTTGGCTAAAAATATTTTTTGTGTACTATCTGCAAGAAGCAAAACTAGAGTTTAAGCCAATACGGTTTTCTATCAAACGCAATAGAAATCTAGTCGATATCTAGAAAGGTAAGCAAGTTATGACGAAAAAGGTAAGCAGTTCTACTACTGCCTCTTTCCGGCCACTTTTTAGTACATCTGGTTACTTTTTTGGTCATAACTTGCTAAGTGTTCAATATATCGACTTGATTTCTTTTTTATTGGATAGCTAACCGTATTGGCTTTAACTAGCAATTTTTTTCTGGTGGATAGTGCAAGAAAAATTTTTTATAATTTTTTCCAAAAAAAGCAAAGGGGGTAGTCCATGGTTTTTTTTGGCTAAAAATATTTTTTGTGTACTATCTGCAAGAAGCAAAACTAGAGTTTAAGCCAATACGGTTTTCTATCAAACGCAATAGAAATCTAGTCGATATCTAGAAAGGTAAGCAAGTTATGACCAAAAAGGTAAGCAGTTCTACTACTGCCTCTTTCCGGCCACTTTTTAGTACATCTGGTTACTTTTTTGGTCATAACTTGCTAAGTGTTCAATATATCGACTTGATTTCTTTTTTTATTGGATAGCTAACCGTATTGGCTTTAACTAGCAATTTTTTTCTGGTGGATAGTGCAAGAAAAATTTTTTATAATTTTTTCCAAAAAAAGCAAAGGGGGTAGTCCATGGTTTTTTTTGGCTAAAAATATTTTTTGTGTACTATCTGCAAGAAGCAAAACTAGAGTTTAAGCCAATACGGTTTTCTATCAAACGCAATAGAAATCTAGTCGATATCTAGAAAGGTAAGCAAGTTATGACGAAAAAGGTAAGCAGTTCTACTACTGCCTCTTTCCGGCCACTTTTTAGTACATCTGGTTACTTTTTTGGTCATAACTTGCTAAGTGTTCAATATATCGACTTGATTTCTTTTTTATTGGATAGCTAACCGTATTGGCTTTAACTAGCAATTTTTTTCTGGTGGATAGTGCAAGAAAAATTTTTTATAATTTTTTCCAAAAAAAGCAAAGGGGGTAGTCCATGGTTTTTTTTGGCTAAAAATATTTTTTGTGTACTATCTGCAAGAAGCAAAACTAGAGTTTAAGCCAATACGGTTTTCTATCAAACGCAATAGAAATCTAGTCGATATCTAGAAAGGTAAGCAAGTTATGACCAAAAAGGTAAGCAGTTCTACTACTGCCTCTTTCCGGCCACTTTTTAGTACATCTGGTTACTTTTTTGGTCATAACTTGCTAAGTGTTCAATATATCGACTTGATTTCTTTTTTTATTGGATAGCTAACCGTATTGGCTTTAACTAGCAATTTTTTTCTGGTGGATAGTGCAAGAAAAATTTTTTATAATTTTTTCCAAAAAAAGCAAAGGGGGTAGTCCATGGTTTTTTTTGGCTAAAAATATTTTTTGTGTACTATCTGCAAGAAGCAAAACTAGAGTTTAAGCCAATACGGTTTTCTATCAAACGCAATAGAAATCTAGTCGATATCTAGAAAGGTAAGCAAGTTATGACGAAAAAGGTAAGCAGTTCTACTACTGCCTCTTTCCGGCCACTTTTTAGTACATCTGGTTACTTTTTTGGTCATAACTTGCTAAGTGTTCAATATATCGACTTGATTTCTTTTTTATTGGATAGCTAACCGTATTGGCTTTAACTAGCAATTTTTTTCTGGTGGATAGTGCAAGAAAAATTTTTTATAATTTTTTCCAAAAAAAGCAAAGGGGGTAGTCCATGGTTTTTTTTGGCTAAAAATATTTTTTGTGTACTATCTGCAAGAAGCAAAACTAGAGTTTAAGCCAATACGGTTTTCTATCAAACGCAATAGAAATCTAGTCGATATCTAGAAAGGTAAGCAAGTTATGACGAAAAAGGTAAGCAGTTCTACTACTGCCTCTTTCCGGCCACTTTTTAGTACATCTGGTTACTTTTTTGGTCATAACTTGCTAAGTGTTCAATATATCGACTTGATTTCTTTTTTATTGGATAGCTAACCGTATTGGCTTTAACTAGCAATTTTTTTCTGGTGGATAGTGCAAGAAAAATTTTTTATAATTTTTTCCAAAAAAAGCAAAGGGGGTAGTCCATGGTTTTTTTTGGCTAAAAATATTTTTTGTGTACTATCTGCAAGAAGCAAAACTAGAGTTTAAGCCAATACGGTTTTCTATCAAACGCAATAGAAATCTAGTCGATATCTAGAAAGGTAAGCAAGTTATGACCAAAAAGGTAAGCAGTTCTACTACTGCCTCTTTCCGGCCACTTTTTAGTACATCTGGTTACTTTTTTGGTCATAACTTGCTAAGTGTTCAATATATCGACTTGATTTCTTTTTTTATTGGATAGCTAACCGTATTGGCTTTAACTAGCAATTTTTTTCTGGTGGATAGTGCAAGAAAAATTTTTTATAATTTTTTCCAAAAAAAGCAAAGGGGGTAGTCCATGGTTTTTTTTGGCTAAAAATATTTTTTGTGTACTATCTGCAAGAAGCAAAACTAGAGTTTAAGCCAATACGGTTTTCTATCAAACGCAATAGAAATCTAGTCGATATCTAGAAAGGTAAGCAAGTTATGACGAAAAAGGTAAGCAGTTCTACTACTGCCTCTTTCCGGCCACTTTTTAGTACATCTGGTTACTTTTTTGGTCATAACTTGCTAAGTGTTCAATATATCGACTTGATTTCTTTTTTTATTGGATAGCTAACCGTATTGGCTTTAACTAGCAATTTTTTTCTGGTGGATAGTGCAAGAAAAATTTTTTATAATTTTTTCCAAAAAAAGCAAAGGGGGTAGTCCATGGTTTTTTTTGGCTAAAAATATTTTTTGTGTACTATCTGCAAGAAGCAAAACTAGAGTTTAAGCCAATACGGTTTTCTATCAAACGCAATAGAAATCTAGTCGATATCTAGAAAGGTAAGCAAGTTATGACCAAAAAGGTAAGCAGTTCTACTACTGCCTCTTTCCGGCCACTTTTTAGTACATCTGGTTACTTTTTTGGTCATAACTTGCTAAGTGTTCAATATATCGACTTGATTTCTTTTTTTATTGGATAGCTAACCGTATTGGCTTTAACTAGCAATTTTTTTCTGGTGGATAGTGCAAGAAAAATTTTTTATAATTTTTTCCAAAAAAAGCAAAGGGGGTAGTCCATGGTTTTTTTTGGCTAAAAATATTTTTTGTGTACTATCTGCAAGAAGCAAAACTAAAGTTTAAGCCAATACGGTTTTCTATCAAACGCAATAGAAATCTAGTCGATATCTAGAAAGGTAAGCAAGTTATGACGAAAAAGGTAAGCAGTTCTACTACTGCCTCTTTCCGGCCACTTTTTAGTACATCTGGTTACTTTTTTGGTCATAACTTGCTAAGTTTTCAATATATCGACTTGATTCCTTTTTTATTGGATAGCTAACCGTATTGGCTTTAACTAGCAATTTTTTTCTGGTGGATAGTGCAAGAAAAATTTTTTATAATTTTTTCCAAAAAAAGCAAAGGGGGTAGTCCATGTTTTTTTTTGGCTAAAAATATTTTTTGTGTACTATCTGCAAGAAGCAAAACTAGAGTTTAAGCCAATACGGTTTTCTATCAAACGCAAAAGAAATCTAGTCGATATCTAGAAAGGTAAGCAAGTTATGACGAAAAAGGTAAGCAGTTCTACTACTGCCTCTTTCCGGCCACTTTTTAGTACATCTGGTTACTTTTTTGGTCATAACTTGCTAAGTTTTCAATATATCGACTTGATTCCTTTTTTATTGGATAGCTAACCGTATTGGCTTTAACTAGCAATTTTTTTCTGGTGGATAGTGCAAGAAAAATTTTTTATAATTTTTTCCAAAAAAAGCAAAGGGGGTAGTCCATGTTTTTTTTTGGCTAAAAATATTTTTTGTGTACTATCTGCAAGAAGCAAAACTAGAGTTTAAGCCAATACGGTTTTCTATCAAACGCAAAAGAAATCTAGTCGATATCTAGAAAGGTAAGCAAGTTATGACCAAAAAGGTAAGCAGTTCTACTACTGCCTCTTTCCGGCCACTTTTTAGTACATCTGGTTACTTTTTTGGTCATAACTTGCTAAGTGTTCAATATATCGACTTGATTTCTTTTTTATTGGATAGCTAACCGTATTGGCTTTAACTAGCAATTTTTTTCTGGTGGATAGTGCAAGAAAAATTTTTTATAATTTTTTCCAAAAAAAGCAAAGGGGGTAGTCCATGGTTTTTTTTGGCTAAAAATATTTTTTGTGTACTATCTGCAAGAAGCAAAACTAGAGTTTAAGCCAATACGGTTTTCTATCAAACGCAATAGAAGTCTAGTCGATATCTAGAAAGGTAAGCAAGTTATGACCAAAAAGGTAAGCAGTTCTACTACTGCCTCTTTCCGGCCACTTTTTAGTACATCTGGTTACTTTTTTGGTCATAACTTGCTAAGTGTTCAATATATCGACTTGATTTCTTTTTTTATTGGATAGCTAACCGTATTGGCTTTAACTAGCAATTTTTTTCTGGTGGATAGTGCAAGAAAAATTTTTTATAATTTTTTCCAAAAAAAGCAAAGGGGGTAGTCCATGGTTTTTTTTGGCTAAAAATATTTTTTGTGTACTATCTGCAAGAAGCAAAACTAAAGTTTAAGCCAATACGGTTTTCTATCAAACGCAATAGAAATCTAGTCGATATCTAGAAAGGTAAGCAAGTTATGACGAAAAAGGTAAGCAGTTCTACTACTGCCTCTTTCCGGCCACTTTTTAGTACATCTGGTTACTTTTTTGGTCATAACTTGCTAAGTTTTCAATATATCGACTTGATTCCTTTTTTATTGGATAGCTAACCGTATTGGCTTTAACTAGCAATTTTTTTCTGGTGGATAGTGCAAGAAAAATTTTTTATAATTTTTTCCAAAAAAAGCAAAGGGGGTAGTCCATGTTTTTTTTTGGCTAAAAATATTTTTTGTGTACTATCTGCAAGAAGCAAAACTAGAGTTTAAGCCAATACGGTTTTCTATCAAACGCAAAAGAAATCTAGTCGATATCTAGAAAGGTAAGCAAGTTATGACCAAAAAGGTAAGCAGTTCTACTACTGCCTCTTTCCGGCCACTTTTTAGTACATCTGGTTACTTTTTTGGTCATAACTTGCTAAGTGTTCAATATATCGACTTGATTTCTTTTTTATTGGATAGCTAACCGTATTGGCTTTAACTAGCAATTTTTTTCTGGTGGATAGTGCAAGAAAAATTTTTTATAATTTTTTCCAAAAAAAGCAAAGGGGGTAGTCCATGGTTTTTTTTGGCTAAAAATATTTTTTGTGTACTATCTGCAAGAAGCAAAACTAGAGTTTAAGCCAATACGGTTTTCTATCAAACGCAATAGAAGTCTAGTCGATATCTAGAAAGGTAAGCAAGTTATGACCAAAAAGGTAAGCAGTTCTACTACTGCCTCTTTCCGGCCACTTTTTAGTACATCTGGTTACTTTTTTGGTCATAACTTGCTAAGTGTTCAATATATCGACTTGATTTCTTTTTTTATTGGATAGCTAACCGTATTGGCTTTAACTAGCAATTTTTTTCTGGTGGATAGTGCAAGAAAAATTTTTTATAATTTTTTCCAAAAAAAGCAAAGGGGGTAGTCCATGGTTTTTTTTGGCTAAAAATATTTTTTGTGTACTATCTGCAAGAAGCAAAACTAAAGTTTAAGCCAATACGGTTTTCTATCAAACGCAATAGAAATCTAGTCGATATCTAGAAAGGTAAGCAAGTTATGACGAAAAAGGTAAGCAGTTCTACTACTGCCTCTTTCCGGCCACTTTTTAGTACATCTGGTTACTTTTTTGGTCATAACTTGCTAAGTTTTCAATATATCGACTTGATTCCTTTTTTATTGGATAGCTAACCGTATTGGCTTTAACTAGCAATTTTTTTCTGGTGGATAGTGCAAGAAAAATTTTTTATAATTTTTTCCAAAAAAAGCAAAGGGGGTAGTCCATGTTTTTTTTTGGCTAAAAATATTTTTTGTGTACTATCTGCAAGAAGCAAAACTAGAGTTTAAGCCAATACGGTTTTCTATCAAACGCAAAAGAAATCTAGTCGATATCTAGAAAGGTAAGCAAGTTATGACGAAAAAGGTAAGCAGTTCTACTACTGCCTCTTTCCGGCCACTTTTTAGTACATCTGGTTACTTTTTTGGTCATAACTTGCTAAGTGTTCAATATATCGACTTGATTTCTTTTTTTATTGGATAGCTAACCGTATTGGCTTTAACTAGCAATTTTTTTCTGGTGGATAGTGCAAGAAAAATTTTTTATAATTTTTTCCAAAAAAAGCAAAGGGGGTAGTCCATGTTTTTTTTTGGCTAAAAATATTTTTTGTGTACTATCTGCAAGAAGCAAAACTAGAGTTTAAGCCAATACGGTTTTCTATCAAACGCAAAAGAAATCTAGTCGATATCTAGAAAGGTAAGCAAGTTATGACCAAAAAGGTAAGCAGTTCTACTACTGCCTCTTTCCGGCCACTTTTTAGTACATCTGGTTACTTTTTTGGTCATAACTTGCTAAGTGTTCAATATATCGACTTGATTTCTTTTTTATTGGATAGCTAACCGTATTGGCTTTAACTAGCAATTTTTTTCTGGTGGATAGTGCAAGAAAAATTTTTTATAATTTTTTCCAAAAAAAGCAAAGGGGGTAGTCCATGGTTTTTTTTGGCTAAAAATATTTTTTGTGTACTATCTGCAAGAAGCAAAACTAGAGTTTAAGCCAATACGGTTTTCTATCAAACGCAATAGAAGTCTAGTCGATATCTAGAAAGGTAAGCAAGTTATGACCAAAAAGGTAAGCAGTTCTACTACTGCCTCTTTCCGGCCACTTTTTAGTACATCTGGTTACTTTTTTGGTCATAACTTGCTAAGTGTTCAATATATCGACTTGATTTCTTTTTTATTGGATAGCTAACCGTATTGGCTTTAACTAGCAATTTTTTTCTGGTGGATAGTGCAAGAAAAATTTTTTATAATTTTTTCCAAAAAAGGCAAAGGGGGTAGTCCATGGTTTTTTTTGGCTAAAAATATTTTTTGTGTACTATCTGCAAGAAGCAAAACTAGAGTTTAAGCCAATACGGTTTTCTATCAAACGCAATAGAAGTCTAGTCGATATCTAGAAAGGTAAGCAAGTTATGACCAAAAAGGTAAGCAGTTCTACTACTGCCTCTTTCCGGCCACTTTTTAGTACATCTGGTTACTTTTTTGGTCATAACTTGCTAAGTGTTCAATATATCGACTTGATTTCTTTTTTTATTGGATAGCTAACCGTATTGGCTTTAACTAGCAATTTTTTTCTGGTGGATAGTGCAAGAAAAATTTTTTATAATTTTTTCCAAAAAAAGCAAAGGGGGTAGTCCATGGTTTTTTTTGGCTAAAAATATTTTTTGTGTACTATCTGCAAGAAGCAAAACTAAAGTTTAAGCCAATACGGTTTTCTATCAAACGCAATAAAAATCTAGCCGATATCTAGAAAGGTAAGCAAGTTATGACCAAAAAGGTAAGCAGTTCTACTACTGCCTCTTTCCGGCCACTTTTTAGTACATCTGGTTACTTTTTTGGTCATAACTTGCTAAGTTTTCAATATATCGACTTGATTCCTTTTTTATTGGATAGCTAACCGTATTGGCTTTAACTAGCAATTTTTTTCTGGTGGATAGTGCAAGAAAAATTTTTTATAATTTTTTCCAAAAAAAGCAAAGGGGGTAGTCCATGGTTTTTTTTGGCTAAAAATATTTTTTGTGTACTATCTGCAAGAAGCAAAACTAGAGTTTAAGCCAATACGGTTTTCTATCAAACGCAATAAAAATCTAGCCGATATCTAGAAAGGTAAGCAAGTTATGACCAAAAAGGTAAGCAGTTCTACTACTGCCTCTTTCCGGCCACTTTTTAGTACATCTGGTTACTTTTTTGGTCATAACTTGCTAAGTTTTCAATATATCGACTTGATTCCTTTTTTATTGGATAGCTAACCGTATTGGCTTTAACTAGCAATTTTTTTCTGGTGGATAGTGCAAGAAAAATTTTTTATAATTTTTTCCAAAAAAAGCAAAGGGGGTAGTCCATGGTTTTTTTTGGCTAAAAATATTTTTTGTGTACTATCTGCAAGAAGCAAAACTAGAGTTTAAGCCAATACGGTTTTCTATCAAACGCAATAGAAATCTAGCCGATATCTAGAAAGGTAAGCAAGTTATGACGAAAAAGGTAAGCAGTTCTACTACTGCCTCTTTCCGGCCACTTTTTAGTACATCTGGTTACTTTTTTGGTCATAACTTGCTAAGTTTTCAATATATCGACTTGATTCCTTTTTTATTGGATAGCTAACCGTATTGGCTTTAACTAGCAATTTTTTTCTGGTGGATAGTGCAAGAAAAATTTTTTATAATTTTTTCCAAAAAAAGCAAAGGGGGTAGTCCATGGTTTTTTTTGGCTAAAAATATTTTTTGTGTACTATCTGCAAGAAGCAAAACTAGAGTTTAAGCCAATACGGTTTTCTATCAAACGCAATAAAAATCTAGCCGATATCTAGAAAGGTAAGCAAGTTATGACCAAAAAGGTAAGCAGTTCTACTACTGCCTCTTTCCGGCCACTTTTTAGTACATCTGGTTACTTTTTTGGTCATAACTTGCTAAGTTTTCAATATATCGACTTGATTCCTTTTTTATTGGATAGCTAACCGTATTGGCTTTAACTAGCAATTTTTTTCTGGTGGATAGTGCAAGAAAAATTTTTTATAATTTTTTCCAAAAAAAGCAAAGGGGGTAGTCCATGGTTTTTTTTGGCTAAAAATATTTTTTGTGTACTATCTGCAAGAAGCAAAACTAGAGTTTAAGCCAATACGGTTTTCTATCAAACGCAATAGAAATCTAGCCGATATCTAGAAAGGTAAGCAAGTTATGACGAAAAAGGTAAGCAGTTCTACTACTGCCTCTTTCCGGCCACTTTTTAGTACATCTGGTTACTTTTTTGGTCATAACTTGCTAAGTTTTCAATATATCGACTTGATTCCTTTTTTATTGGATAGCTAACCGTATTGGCTTTAACTAGCAATTTTTTTCTGGTGGATAGTGCAAGAAAAATTTTTTATAATTTTTTCCAAAAAAAGCAAAGGGGGTAGTCCATGGTTTTTTTTGGCTAAAAATATTTTTTGTGTACTATCTGCAAGAAGCAAAACTAGAGTTTAAGCCAATACGGTTTTCTATCAAACGCAATAAAAATCTAGCCGATATCTAGAAAGGTAAGCAAGTTATGACCAAAAAGGTAAGCAGTTCTACTACTGCCTCTTTCCGGCCACTTTTTAGTACATCTGGTTACTTTTTTGGTCATAACTTGCTAAGTTTTCAATATATCGACTTGATTCCTTTTTTATTGGATAGCTAACCGTATTGGCTTTAACTAGCAATTTTTTTCTGGTGGATAGTGCAAGAAAAATTTTTTATAATTTTTTCCAAAAAAAGCAAAGGGGGTAGTCCATGGTTTTTTTTGGCTAAAAATATTTTTTGTGTACTATCTGCAAGAAGCAAAACTAGAGTTTAAGCCAATACGGTTTTCTATCAAACGCAATAGAAATCTAGTCGATATCTAGAAAGGAAAGCAAGTTATGACGAAAAAGGTAAGCAGTTCTACTACTGCCTCTTTCCGGCCACTTTTTAGTACATCTGGTTACTTTTTTGGTCATAACTTGTTAAGTTTTCAATATATCGACTTGATTCCTTTTTTATTGGATAGCTAACCGTATTGGCTTTAACTAGCAATTTTTTTCTGGTGGATAGTGCAAGAAAAATTTTTTATAATTTTTTCCAAAAAAAGCAAAGGGGGTAGTCCATGGTTTTTTTTGGCTAAAAATATTTTTTGTGTACTATCTGCAAGAAGCCAAACTAGAGTTTAAGCCAATACGGTTTTCTATCAAACGCAATAGAAATCTAGTCGATATCTAGAAAGGAAAGCAAGTTCTGACGAAAAAGGTAAGCAGTTCTACTACTGCCTCTTTCCGGCCACTTTTTAGTACATCTGGTTACTTTTTTGGTCATAACTTGTTAAGTTTTCAATATATCGACTTGATTCCTTTTTTATTGGATAGCTAACCGTATTGGCTTTAACTAGCAATTTTTTTCTGGTGGATAGTGCAAGAAAAATTTTTTATAATTTTTTCCAAAAAAAGCAAAGGGGGTAGTCCATGGTTTTTTTTGGCTAAAAATATTTTTTGTGTACTATCTGCAAGAAGCAAAACTAGAGTTTAAGCCAATACGGTTTTCTATCAAACGCAATAGAAATCTAGTCGATATCTAGAAAGGAAAGCAAGTTATGACGAAAAAGGTAAGCAGTTCTACTACTGCCTCTTTCCGGCCACTTTTTAGTACATCTGGTTACTTTTTTGGTCATAACTTGTTAAGTTTTCAATATATCGACTTGATTCCTTTTTTATTGTATAGCTAACCGTATTGGCTTTAACTAGCAATTTTTTTCTGGTGGATAGTGCAAGAAAAATTTTTTATAATTTTTTCCAAAAAAAGCAAAGGGGGTAGTCCATGGTTTTTTTTGGCTAAAAATATTTTTTGTGTACTATCTGCAAGAAGCAAAACTAGAGTTTAAGCCAATACGGTTTTCTATCAAACGCAATAGAAATCTAGTCGATATCTAGAAAGGAAAGCAAGTTATGACGAAAAAGGTAAGCAGTTCTACTACTGCCTCTTTCCGGCCACTTTTTAGTACATCTGGTTACTTTTTTGGTCATAACTTGTTAAGTTTTCAATATATCGACTTGATTCCTTTTTTATTGTATAGCTAACCGTATTGGCTTTAACTAGCAATTTTTTTCTGGTGGATAGTGCAAGAAAAATTTTTTATAATTTTTTCCAAAAAAAGCAAAGGGGGTAGTCCATGGTTTTTTTTGGCTAAAAATATTTTTTGTGTACTATCTGCAAGAAGCAAAACTAGAGTTTAAGCCAATACGGTTTTCTATCAAACGCAATAGAAATCTAGTCGATATCTAGAAAGGTAAGCAAGTTATGACCAAAAAGGTAAGCAGTTCTACTACTGCCTCTTTCCGGCCACTTTTTAGTACATCTTGTTACTTTTTTGGTCATAACTTGCTAAGTTTTCATTATATCGACTTGATTCCTTTTTTATTGGATAGCTAACCGTATTGGCTTTAACTAGCAATTTTTTTCTGGTGGATAGTGCAAGAAAAATTTTTTATAATTTTTTCCAAAAAAAGCAAAGGGGGTAGTCCATGGTTTTTTTTGGCTAAAAATATTTTTTGTGTACTATCTGCAAGAAGCAAAACTAGAGTTTAAGCCAATACGGTTTTCTATCAAACGCAATAGAAATCTAGTCGATATCTAGAAAGGTAAGCAAGTTATGACCAAAAAGGTAAGCAGTTCTACTACTGCCTCTTTCCGGCCACTTTTTAGTACATCTTGTTACTTTTTTGGTCATAACTTGCTAAGTTTTCATTATATCGACTTGATTCCTTTTTTATTGGATAGCTAACCGTATTGGCTTTAACTAGCAATTTTTTTCTGGTGGATAGTGCAAGAAAAATTTTTTATAATTTTTTCCAAAAAAAGCAAAGGGGGTAGTCCATGGTTTTTTTTGGCTAAAAATATTTTTTGTGTACTATCTGCAAGAAGCAAAACTAGAGTTTAAGCCAATACGGTTTTCTATCAAACGCAATAGAAATCTAGTCGATATCTAGAAAGGTAAGCAAGTTATGACCAAAAAGGTAAGCAGTTCTACTACTGCCTCTTTCCGGCCACTTTTTAGTACATCTTGTTACTTTTTTGGTCATAACTTGCTAAGTTTTCATTATATCGACTTGATTCCTTTTTTATTGGATAGCTAACCGTATTGGCTTTAACTAGCAATTTTTTTCTGGTGGATAGTGCAAGAAAAATTTTTTATAATTTTTTCCAAAAAAAGCAAAGGGGGTAGTCCATGGTTTTTTTTGACTAAAAATATTTTTTGTGTACTATCTGCAAGAAGCAAAACTAGAGTTTAAGCCAATACGGTTTTCTATCAAACGCAATAGAAATCTAGTCGATATCTAGAAAGGAAAGCAAGTTATGACGAAAAAGGTAAGCAGTTCTACTACTGCCTCTTTCCGGCCACTTTTTAGTACATCTGGTTACTTTTTTGGTCATAACTTGTTAAGTTTTCAATATATCGACTTGATTCCTTTTTTATTGTATAGCTAACCGTATTGGCTTTAACTAGCAATTTTTTTCTGGTGGATAGTGCAAGAAAAATTTTTTATAATTTTTTCCAAAAAAAGCAAAGGGGGTAGTCCATGGTTTTTTTTGGCTAAAAATATTTTTTGTGTACTATCTGCAAGAAGCAAAACTAGAGTTTAAGCCAATACGGTTTTCTATCAAACGCAATAGAAATCTAGTCGATATCTAGAAAGGAAAGCAAGTTATGACGAAAAAGGTAAGCAGTTCTACTACTGCCTCTTTCCGGCCACTTTTTAGTACATCTGGTTACTTTTTTGGTCATAACTTGTTAAGTTTTCAATATATCGACTTGATTCCTTTTTTATTGTATAGCTAACCGTATTGGCTTTAACTAGCAATTTTTTTCTGGTGGATAGTGCAAGAAAAATTTTTTATAATTTTTTCCAAAAAAAGCAAAGGGGGTAGTCCATGGTTTTTTTTGGCTAAAAATATTTTTTGTGTACTATCTGCAAGAAGCAAAACTAGAGTTTAAGCCAATACGGTTTTCTATCAAACGCAATAGAAATCTAGTCGATATCTAGAAAGGTAAGCAAGTTATGACCAAAAAGGTAAGCAGTTCTACTACTGCCTCTTTCCGGCCACTTTTTAGTACATCTGGTTACTTTTTTGGTCATAACTTGCTAAGTTTTCAATATATCGACTTGATTTCTTTTTTATTGGATAGCTAACCGTATTGGCTTTATCTAGAAATTTTTTTCTGGTGGATAGTGCAAGAAAAATTTTTTATAATTTTTTCCAAAAAAAGCAAAGGGGGTAGTCCATGGTTTTTTTTGGCTTAAAATATTTTTTGTGTACTATCTGCAAGAAGCAAAACTAGAGTTTAAGCCAATACGGTTTTCTATCAAACGCAATAGAAATCTAGTCGATATCTAGAAAGGTAAGCAAGTTATGACCAAAAAGGTAAGCAGTTCTACTACTGCCTCTTTCCGGCCACTTTTTAGTACATCTTGTTACTTTTTTGGTCATAACTTGCTAAGTTTTCATTATATCGACTTGATTCCTTTTTTATTGGATAGCTAACCGTATTGGCTTTAACTAGCAATTTTTTTCTGGTGGATAGTGCAAGAAAAATTTTTTATGATTTTTTCCAAAAAAAGCAAAGGGGGTAGTCCATGGTTTTTTTTGGCTAAAAATATTTTTTGTGTACTATCTGCAAGAAGCAAGACTAGAGTTTAAGCCAATACAGTTTTCTATCAAACGCAAAAGAAATCTAGTCGATATCTAGAAAGGAAAGCAAGTTATGACCAAAAAGGTAAGCAGTTCTACTACTGCCTCTTTCCGGCCACTTTTTAGTACATCTGGTTACTTTTTTGGTCATAACTTGCTAAGTTTTCAATATATCGACTTGACTCCTTTTTTATTGGATAGCTAACCGTATTGGCTTTAACTAGCAATTTTTTTCTGGTGGATAGTGCAAGAAAAATTTTTTATGATTTTTTCCAAAAAAAGCAAAGGGGGTAGTCCATGGTTTTTTTTGGCTAAAAATATTTTTTGTGTACTATCTGCAAGAAGCAAGACTAGAGTTTAAGCCAATACGGTTTTCTATCAAACGCAAAAGAAATCTAGTCGATATCTAGAAAGGTAAGCAAGTTATGACCAAAAAGGTAAGCAGTTCTACTACTGCCTCTTTCCGGCCACTTTTTAGTACATCTGGTTACTTTTTTGGTCATAACTTGCTAAGTTTTCAATATATCGACTTGATTCCTTTTTTATTGGATAGCTAACCGTATTGGCTTTAACTAGCAATTTTTTTCTGGTGGATAGTGCAAGAAAAATTTTTTATAATTTTTTCCAAAAAAAGCAAAGGGGGTAGTCCATGGTTTTTTTTGGCTAAAAATATTTTTTGTGTACTATCTGCAAGAAGCAAGACTAGAGTTTAAGCCAATACGGTTTTCTATCAAACGCAAAAGAAATCTAGTCGATATCTAGAAAGGTAAGCAAGTTATGACCAAAAAGGTAAGCAGTTCTACTACTGCCTCTTTCCGGCCACTTTTTAGTACATCTGGTTACTTTTTTGGTCATACATTGCTAAGTTTTCAATATATCGACTTGATTCCTTTTTTATTGGATAGCTAACCGTATTGGCTTTAACTAGCAATTTTTTTCTGGTGGATAGTGCAAGAAAAATTTTTTATAATTTTTTCCAAAAAAAGCAAAGGGGGTAGTCCATGGTTTTTTTTGGCTAAAAATATTTTTTCTGTACTATCTGCAAGAAGCAAAACTAGAGTTTAAGCCAATACAGTTTTCTATCAAACGCAAAAGAAATCTAGTCGATATCTAGAAAGGAAAGCAAGTTATGACCAAAAAGGTAAGCAGTTCTACTACTGCCTCTTTCCGGCCACTTTTTAGTACATCTGGTTACTTTTTTGGTCATAACTTGCTAATTGTTCAATATATCGACTTGATTTCTTTTTTATTGGATAGCTAACCGTATTGGCTTTAACTAGCAATTTTTTTCTGGTGGATAGTGCAAGAAAAATTTTTTATAATTTTTTCCAAAAAAAGCAAAGGGGGTAGTCCATGGTTTTTTTTGGCTAAAAATATTTTTTGTGTACTATCTGCAAGAAGCAAAACTAGAGTTTAAGCCAATACAGTTTTCTATCAAACGCAAAAGAAATCTAGTCGATATCTAGAAAGGAAAGCAAGTTATGACCAAAAAGGTAAGCAGTTCTACTACTGCCTCTTTCCGGCCACTTTTTAGTAGATCTGGTTACTTTTTTGGTCATAACTTGCTAAGTGTTCAATATATCGACTTGATTCCTTTTTTATTGGATAGCTAACCGTATTGGCTTTAACTAGCAATTTTTTTCTGGTGGATAGTGCAAGAAAAATTTTTTATGATTTTTTCCAAAAAAAGCAAAGGGGGTAGTCCATGGTTTTTTTTGGCTAAAAATATTTTTTGTGTACTATCTGCAAGAAGCAAAACTAGAGTTTAAGCCAATACAGTTTTCTATCAAACGCAAAAGAAATCTAGTCGATATCTAGAAAGGAAAGCAAGTTATGACCAAAAAGGTAAGCAGTTCTACTACTGCCTCTTTCCGGCCACTTTTTAGTACATCTGGTTACTTTTTTGGTCATAACTTGCTAAGTTTTCAATATATCGACTGGATTCCTTTTTTATTGGATAGCTAACCGTATTGGCTTTAACTAGCAATTTTTTTCTGGTGGATAGTGCAAGAAAAATTTTTTATGATTTTTTCCAAAAAAAGCAAAGGGGGTAGTCCATGGTTTTTTTTGGCTAAAAATATTTTTTGTGTACTATCTGCAAGAAGCAAAACTAGAGTTTAAGCCAATACGGTTTTCTATCAAACGCAATAGAAATCTAGGCGATATCTAGAAAGGTAAGCAAGTTATGACGAAAAAGGTAAGCAGTTCTACTACTGCCTCTTTCCGGCCACTTTTCAGTAGATCTGGTTACTTTTTTGGTCATAACTTGCTAAGTGTTCAATATATCGACTGGATTCCTTTTTTATTGGATAGCTAACCGTATTGGCTTTAACTAGCAATTTTTTTCTGGTGGATAGTGCAAGAAAAATTTTTTATAATTTTTTCCAAAAAAAGCAAAGGGGGTAGTCCATAGTTTTTTTTGGCTAAAAATATTTTTTGTGTACTATCTGCAAGAAGCAAAACTAGAGTTTAAGCCAATACGGTTTTCTATCAAACGCAATAGAAATCTAGTCGATATCTAGAAAGGAAAGCAAGTTATGACGAAAAAGGTAAGCAGTTCTACTACTGCCTCTTTCCGGCCACTTTTTAGTACATCTGGTTACTTTTTTGGTCATAACTTGCTAAGTTTTCAATATATCGACTTAATTCCTTTTTTATTGGATAGCTAACCGTATTGGCTTTAACTAGCAATTTTTTTCTGGTGGATAGTGCAAGAAAAATTTTTTATGATTTTTTCCAAAAAAAGCAAAGGGGGTAGTCCATGGTTTTTTTTGGCTAAAAATATTTTTTGTGTACTATCTGCAAGAAGCAAAACTAGAGTTTAAGCCAATACGGTTTTCTATCAAACGCAATAGAAATCTAGTCGATATCTAGAAAGGTAAGCAAGTTATGACCAAAAAGGTAAGCAGTTCTACCGGCCACTTTTCAGTACATCTGGTTACTTTTTTGGTCATAACTTTCTAAGTTTTCAATATATCGACTTGATTCCTTTTTTATTGGATAGCTAACCGTATTGGCTTTAACTAGCAATTTTTTTCTGGTGGATAGTGCAAGAAAAATTTTTTATAATTTTTTCCAAAAAAAGCAAAGGGGGTAGTCCATGGTTTTTTTTGGCTAAAAATATTTTTTCTGTACTATCTGCAAGAACCAAAACTAGAGTTTAAGCCAATACGGTTTTCTATCAAACGCAATAGAAATCTAGTCGATATCTAGAAAGGAAAGCAAGTTATGACGAAAAAGGTAAGCAGTTCTACTACTGCCTCTTTCCGGCCACTTTTTAGTACATCTGGTTACTTTTTTGGTCATAACTTGCTAAGTTTTCAATATATCGACTTGATTTCTTTTTTATTGGATAGCTAACCGTATTGGCTTTAACTAGCAATTTTTTTCTGGTGGATAGTGCAAGAAAAATTTTTTATAATTTTTTCCAAAAAAAGCAAAGGGGGTAGTCCATAGTTTTTTTTGGCTAAAAATATTTTTTGTGTACTATCTGCAAGAAGCAAAACTAGAGTTTAAGCCAATACGGTTTTCTATCAAACGCAAAAGAAATCTAGTCGATATCTAGAAAGGAAAGCAAGTTATGACCAAAAAGGTAAGCAGTTCTACTACTGCCTCTTTTCGGCCACTTTTTAGTACATCTGGTTACTTTTTTGGTCATAACTTGCTAAGTTTTCAATATATCGACTTGATTTCTTTTTTATTGGATAGCTAACCGTATTGGCTTTAACTAGCAATTTTTTTCTGGTGGATAGTGCAAGAAAAATTTTTTATAATTTTTTCCAAAAAAAGCAAAGGGGGTAGTCCATAGTTTTTTTTGGCTAAAAATATTTTTTGTGTACTATCTGCAAGAAGCAAAACTAGAGTTTAAGCCAATACGGTTTTCTATCAAACGCAATAGAAATCTAGTCGATATCTAGAAAGGAAAGCAAGTTATGACCAAAAAGGTAAGCAGTTCTACTACTGCCTCTTTCCGGCCACTTTTTAGTACATCTGGTTACTTTTTTGGTCATAACTTGCTAAGTTTTCAATATATCGACTTGATTTCTTTTTTATTGGATAGCTAACCGTATTGGCTTTAACTAGCAATTTTTTTCTGGTGGATAGTGCAAGAAAAATTTTTTATAATTTTTTCCAAAAAAAGCAAAGGGGGTAGTCCATAGTTTTTTTTGGCTAAAAATATTTTTTGTGTACTATCTGCAAGAAGCAAAACTAGAGTTTAAGCCAATACGGTTTTCTATCAAACGCAAAAGAAATCTAGTCGATATCTAGAAAGGAAAGCAAGTTATGACCAAAAAGGTAAGCAGTTCTACTACTGCCTCTTTTCGGCCACTTTTTAGTACATCTGGTTACTTTTTTGGTCATAACTTGCTAAGTTTTCAATATATCGACTTGATTCCTTTTTTATTGGATAGCTAACCGTATTGGCTTTAACTAGCAATTTTTTTCTGGTGGATAGTGCAAGAAAAATTTTTTATAATTTTTTCCAAAAAAAGCAAAGGGGGTAGTCCATGGTTTTTTTTGGCTAAAAATATTTTTTGTGTACTATCTGCAAGAAGCAAAACTAGAGTTTAAGCCAATACGGTTTTCTATCAAACGCAATAGAAATCTAGTCGATATCTAGAAAGGTAAGCAAGTTATGACCAAAAAGGTAAGCAGTTCTACTACTGCCTCTTTCCGCCCACTTTTTAGTACATCTGGTTACTTTTTTGGTCATAACTTGCTAAGTTTTCAATATATCGACTTGATTTCTTTTTTATTGGATAGCTAACCGTATTGGCTTTAACTAGCAATTTTTTTCTGGTGGATAGTGCAAGAAAAATTTTTTATAATTTTTTCCAAAAAAAGCAAAGGGGGTAGTCCATGGTTTTTTTTGGCTAAAAATATTTTTTGTGTACTATCTGCAAAAAGCAAAACTAGAGTTTAAGCCAATACGGTTTTCTATCAAACGCAATAGAAAACTAGTCGATATCTAGAAAGGTAAGCAAGTTATGACCAAAAAGGTAAGCAGTTCTACTACTGCCTCTTTCCGGCCACTTTTTAGTACATCTGGTTACTTTTTTGGTCATAACTTGCTAAGTTTTCAATATATCGACTTGATTTCTTTTTTATTGGATAGCTAACCGTATTGGCTTTAACTAGCAATTTTTTTCTGGTGGATAGTGCAAGAAAAATTTTTTATAATTTTTTCCAAAAAAAGCAAAGGGGGTAGTCCATGGTTTTTTTTGGCTAAAAATATTTTTTGTGTACTATCTGCAAGAAGCAAAACTAGAGTTTAAGCCAATACGGTTTTCTATCAAACGCAATAGAAATCTAGTCGATATCTAGAAAGGTAAGCAAGTTATGACCAAAAAGGTAAGCAGTTCTACTACTGCCTCTTTCCGGCCACTTTTTAGTACATCTGGTTACTTTTTTGGTCATAACTTGCTAAGTTTTCAATATATCGACTTGATTTCTTTTTTATTGGATAGCTAACCGTATTGGCTTTAACTAGCAATTTTTTTCTGGTGGATAGTGCAAGAAAAATTTTTTATAATTTTTTCCAAAAAAAGCAAAGGGGGTAGTCCATGGTTTTTTTTGGCTAAAAATATTTTTTGTGTACTATCTGCAAAAAGCAAAACTAGAGTTTAAGCCAATACGGTTTTCTATCAAACGCAATAGAAAACTAGTCGATATCTAGAAAGGTAAGCAAGTTATGACCAAAAAGGTAAGCAGTTCTACTACTGCCTCTTTCCGGCCACTTTTTAGTACATCTGGTTACTTTTTTGGTCATAACTTGCTAAGTTTTCAATATATCGACTTGATTTCTTTTTTATTGGATAGCTAACCGTATTGGCTTTAACTAGCAATTTTTTTCTGGTGGATAGTGCAAGAAAAATTTTTTATAATTTTTTCCAAAAAAAGCAAAGGGGGTAGTCCATGGTTTTTTTTGGCTAAAAATATTTTTTGTGTACTATCTGCAAAAAGCAAAACTAGAGTTTAAGCCAATACGGTTTTCTATCAAACGCAATAGAAAACTAGTCGATATCTAGAAAGGTAAGCAAGTTATGACCAAAAAGGTAAGCAGTTCTACTACTGCCTCTTTCCGGCCACTTTTTAGTACATCTGGTTACTTTTTTGGTCATAACTTGCTAAGTTTTCAATATATCGACTTGATTTCTTTTTTATTGGATAGCTAACCGTATTGGCTTTAACTAGCAATTTTTTTCTGGTGGATAGTGCAAGAAAAATTTTTTATAATTTTTTCCAAAAAAAGCAAAGGGGGTAGTCCATGGTTTTTTTTGGCTAAAAATATTTTTTGTGTACTATCTGCAAGAAGCAAAACTAGAGTTTAAGCCAATACGGTTTTCTATCAAACGCAATAGAAATCTAGTCGATATCTAGAAAGGTAAGCAAGTTATGACCAAAAAGGTAAGCAGTTCTACTACTGCCTCTTTCCGGCCACTTTTTAGTACATCTGGTTACTTTTTTGGTCATAACTTGCTAAGTTTTCAATATATCGACTTGATTTCTTTTTTATTGGATAGCTAACCGTATTGGCTTTAACTAGCAATTTTTTTTCTGGTGGATAGTGCAAGAAAAATTTTTTATAATTTTTTCCAAAAAAAGCAAAGGGGGTAGTCCATGGTTTTTTTTGGCTAAAAATATTTTTTGTGTACTATCTGCAAAAAGCAAAACTAGAGTTTAAGCCAATACGGTTTTCTATCAAACGCAATAGAAAACTAGTCGATATCTAGAAAGGTAAGCAAGTTATGACCAAAAAGGTAAGCAGTTCTACTACTGCCTCTTTCCGGCCACTTTTTAGTACATCTGGTTACTTTTTTGGTCATAACTTGCTAAGTTTTCAATATATCGACTTGATTTCTTTTTTATTGGATAGCTAACCGTATTGGCTTTAACTAGCAATTTTTTTCTGGTGGATAGTGCAAGAAAAATTTTTTATAATTTTTTCCAAAAAAAGCAAAGGGGGTAGTCCATGGTTTTTTTTGGCTAAAAATATTTTTTGTGTACTATCTGCAAAAAGCAAAACTAGAGTTTAAGCCAATACGGTTTTCTATCAAACGCAATAGAAAACTAGTCGATATCTAGAAAGGTAAGCAAGTTATGACCAAAAAGGTAAGCAGTTCTACTACTGCCTCTTTCCGGCCACTTTTTAGTACATCTGGTTACTTTTTTGGTCATAACTTGCTAAGTTTTCAATATATCGACTTGATTCCTTTTTTATTGGATAGTTAACCGTATTGGCTTTAACTAGCAATTTTTTTCTGGTGGATAGTGCAAGAAAAATTTTTTATAATTTTTTCCAAAAAAAGCAAAGGGGGTAGTCCATGGTTTTTTTTGGCTAAAAATATTTTTTGTGTACTATCTGCAAGAAGCAAAACTAGAGTTTAAGCCAATACGGTTTTCTATCAAACGCAATAGAAATCTAGTCGATATCTAGAAAGGTAAGCAAGTTATGACCAAAAAGGTAATCAGTTCTACTACTGCCTCTTTCCGGCCACTTTTTAGTACATCTGGTTACTTTTTTGGTCATAACTTGCTAAGTTTTCAATATATCGACTTGATTTCTTTTTTATTGGATAGCTAACCGTATTGGCTTTAACTAGCAATTTTTTTCTGGTGGA
The DNA here is from genome assembly GCA_947397855.1 of Thelaira solivaga. Classification (NCBI taxonomy): domain Eukaryota; kingdom Metazoa; phylum Arthropoda; class Insecta; order Diptera; family Tachinidae; genus Thelaira; species Thelaira solivaga. The sequence continues at coordinate 64,192,833 of OX377613.1, forward strand.
TAGTGCAAGAAAAATTTTTTATAATTTTTTCCAAAAAAAGCAAAGGGGGTAGTCCATGGTTTTTTTTGGCTAAAAATATTTTTTGTGTACTATCTGCAAGAAGCAAAACTAGAGTTTAAGCCAATACGGTTTTCTATCAAACGCAATAGAAATCTAGTCGATATCTAGAAAGGTAAGCAAGTTATGACCAAAAAGGTAAGCAGTTCTACTACTGCCTCTTTCCGCCCACTTTTTAGTACATCTGGTTACTTTTTTGGTCATAACTTGCTAAGTTTTCAATATATCGACTTGATTTCTTTTTTATTGGATAGCTAACCGTATTGGCTTTAACTAGCAATTTTTTTCTGGTGGATAGTGCAAGAAAAATTTTTTATAATTTTTTCCAAAAAAAGCAAAGGGGGTAGTCCATGGTTTTTTTTGGCTAAAAATATTTTTTGTGTACTATCTGCAAAAAGCAAAACTAGAGTTTAAGCCAATACGGTTTTCTATCAAACGCAATAGAAAACTAGTCGATATCTAGAAAGGTAAGCAAGTTATGACCAAAAAGGTAAGCAGTTCTACTACTGCCTCTTTCCGGCCACTTTTTAGTACATCTGGTTACTTTTTTGGTCATAACTTGCTAAGTTTTCAATATATCGACTTGATTCCTTTTTTATTGGATAGTTAACCGTATTGGCTTTAACTAGCAATTTTTTTCTGGTGGATAGTGCAAGAAAAATTTTTTATAATTTTTTCCAAAAAAAGCAAAGGGGGTAGTCCATGGTTTTTTTTGGCTAAAAATATTTTTTGTGTACTATCTGCAAAAAGCAAAACTAGAGTTTAAGCCAATACGGTTTTCTATCAAACGCAATAGAAATCTAGCCGATATCTAGAAAGGTAAGCAAGTTATGACCAAAAAGGTAAGCAGTTCTACTACTGCCTCTTTCCGGCCACTTTTTAGTACATCTGGTTACTTTTTTGGTCATAACTTGCTAAGTTTTCAATATATCGACTTGATTCCTTTTTTATTGGATAGCTAACCGTATTGGCTTTAACTAGCAATTTTTTTCTGGTGGATAGTGCAAGAAAAATTTTTTATAATTTTTTCCAAAAAAAGCAAAGGGGGTAGTCCATGGTTTTTTTTGGCTAAAAATATTTTTTGTGTACTATCTGCAAGAAGCAAAACTAGAGTTTAAGCCAATACGGTTTTCTATCAAACGCAATAGAAATCTAGTCGATATCTAGAAAGGTAAGCAAGTTATGACCAAAAAGGTAAGCAGTTCTACTACTGCCTCTTTCCGCCCACTTTTTAGTACATCTGGTTACTTTTTTGGTCATAACTTGCTAAGTTTTCAATATATCGACTTGATTTCTTTTTTATTGGATAGCTAACCGTATTGGCTTTAACTAGCAATTTTTTTCTGGTGGATAGTGCAAGAAAAATTTTTTATAATTTTTTCCAAAAAAAGCGAAGGGGGTAGTCCATGGTTTTTTTTGGCTAAAAATATTTTTTGTGTACTATCTGCAAGAAGCAAAACTAGAGTTTAAGCCAATACGGTTTTCTATCAAACGCAATAGAAATCTAGCCGATATCTAGAAAGGTAAGCAAGTTATGACCAAAAAGGTAAGCAGTTCTACTACTGCCTCTTTCCGGCCACTTTTTAGTACATCTGGTTACTTTTTTGGTCATAACTTGCTAAGTTTGCAATATATCGACTTGATTCCTTTTTTATTTAATAGCTAACCGTATTGGCTTTAGCTAGAAATTTTTTTCTGGTGGATAGTGCAAGAAAAATTTTTTATAATTTTTTCCAAAAAAAGCAAAGGGGGTAGTCCATAGTTTTTTTTGGCTAAAAATATTTTTTGTGTACTATCTGCAAGAAGCAAAACTAGAGTTTAAGCCAATACGGTTTTCTATCAAACGCAATAGAAATCTAGCCGATATCTAGAAAGGTAAGCAAGTTATGACCAAAAAGGTAAGCAGTTCTACTACTGCCTCTTTCCGGCCACTTTTTAGTACATCTGGTTACTTTTTTGGTCATAACTTGCTAAGTGTTCAAGATATCGACTTGATTCCTTTTTTATTGGATAGCTAACCGTATTGGCTTTAACTAGCAAATTTTTTTCTGGTGGATAGTGCAAGAAAAATTTTTTATAATTTTTTCCAAAAAAAGCAAAGGGGGTAGTCCATGGTTTTTTTTGGCTAAAAATATTTTTTGTGTACTATCTGCAAAAAGCAAAGCTAGAGTTTAAGCCAATACGGTTTTCTATCAAACGCAATAGAAATCTAGTCGATACCTAGAAAGGTAAGCAAGTTATGAACAAAAAGGTAAGCAGTTCTACTACTGCCTCTTTCCGGCCACTTTTTAGTAGATCTGGTTACTTTTTTGGTCATAACTTGCTAAGTGTTCAAGATATCGACTTGATTCCTTTTTTATTGGATAGCTAACCGTATTGGCTTTAACTAGCAAATTTTTTTCTGGTGGATAGTGCAAGAAAAATTTTTTATAATTTTTTCCAAAAAAAGCAAAGGGGGTAGTCCATGGTTTTTTTTGGCTAAAAATATTTTTTGTGTACTATCTGCAAAAAGCAAAGCTAGAGTTTAAGCCAATACGGTTTTCTATCAAACGCAATAGAAATCTAGTCGATACCTAGAAAGGTAAGCAAGTTATGAACAAAAAGGTAAGCAGTTCTACTACTGCCTCTTTCCGGCCACTTTTTAGTAGATCTGGTTACTTTTTTGGTCATAACTTGCTAAGTGTTCAAGATATCAACTTGATTCCTTTTTTATTGGATAGCTAACCGTATTGGCTTTAACTAGCAAATTTTTTTCTGGTGGATAGTGCAAGAAAAATTTTTTATAATTTTTTCCAAAAAAAGCAAAGGGGGTAGTCCATGGTTTTTTTTGGCTAAAAATATTTTTTGTGTACTATCTGCAAAAAGCAAAGCTAGAGTTTAAGCCAATACGGTTTTCTATCAAACGCAATAGAAATCTAGTCGATACCTAGAAAGGTAAGCAAGTTATGAACAAAAAGGTAAGCAGTTCTACTACTGCCTCTTTCCGGCCACTTTTTAGTAGATCTGGTTACTTCTTTGGTCATAACTTGCTAAGTGTTCAAGATATCGACTTGATTCCTTTTTTATTGGATAGCTAACCGTATTGGCTTTAACTAGCAAATTTTTTTCTGGTGGATAGTGCAAGAAAAATTTTTTATAATTTTTTCCAAAAAAAGCAAAGGGGGTAGTCCATGGTTTTTTTTGGCTAAAAATATTTTTTGTGTACTATCTGCAAAAAGCAAAGCTAGAGTTTAAGCCAATACGGTTTTCTATCAAACGCAATAGAAATCTAGTCGATACCTAGAAAGGTAAGCAAGTTATGAACAAAAAGGTAAGCAGTTCTACTACTGCCTCTTTCCGGCCACTTTTTAGTAGATCTGGTTACTTTTTTGGTCATAACTTGCTAAGTGTTCAAGATATCGACTTGATTCCTTTTTTATTGGATAGCTAACCGTATTGGCTTTAACTAGCAAATTTTTTTCTGGTGGATAGTGCAAGAAAAATTTTTTATAATTTTTTCCAAAAAAAGCAAAGGGGGTAGTCCATGGTTTTTTTTGGCTAAAAATATTTTTTGTGTACTATCTGCAAAAAGCAAAGCTAGAGTTTAAGCCAATACGGTTTTCTATCAAACGCAATAGAAATCTAGTCGATACCTAGAAAGGTAAGCAAGTTATGAACAAAAAGGTAAGCAGTTCTACTACTGCCTCTTTCCGGCCACTTTTTAGTAGATCTGGTTACTTTTTTGGTCATAACTTGCTAAGTGTTCAAGATATCGACTTGATTCCTTTTTTATTGGATAGCTAACCGTATTGGCTTTAACTAGCAAATTTTTTTCTGGTGGATAGTGCAAGAAAAATTTTTTATAATTTTTTCCAAAAAAAGCAAAGGGGGTAGTCCATGGTTTTTTTTGGCTAAAAATATTTTTTGTGTACTATCTGCAAAAAGCAAAGCTAGAGTTTAAGCCAATACGGTTTTCTATCAAACGCAATAGAAATCTAGTCGATACCTAGAAAGGTAAGCAAGTTATGAACAAAAAGGTAAGCAGTTCTACTACTGCCTCTTTCCGGCCACTTTTTAGTAGATCTGGTTACTTTTTTGGTCATAACTTGCTAAGTGTTCAAGATATCAACTTGATTCCTTTTTTATTGGATAGCTAACCGTATTGGCTTTAACTAGCAAATTTTTTTCTGGTGGATAGTGCAAGAAAAATTTTTTATAATTTTTTCCAAAAAAAGCAAAGGGGGTAGTCCATGGTTTTTTTTGGCTAAAAATATTTTTTGTGTACTATCTGCAAAAAGCAAAGCTAGAGTTTAAGCCAATACGGTTTTCTATCAAACGCAATAGAAATCTAGTCGATACCTAGAAAGGTAAGCAAGTTATGAACAAAAAGGTAAGCAGTTCTACTACTGCCTCTTTCCGGCCACTTTTTAGTAGATCTGGTTACTTCTTTGGTCATAACTTGCTAAGTGTTCAAGATATCGACTTGATTCCTTTTTTATTGGATAGCTAACCGTATTGGCTTTAACTAGCAAATTTTTTTCTGGTGGATAGTGCAAGAAAAATTTTTTATAATTTTTTCCAAAAAAAGCAAAGGGGGTAGTCCATGGTTTTTTTTGGCTAAAAATATTTTTTGTGTACTATCTGCAAAAAGCAAAGCTAGAGTTTAAGCCAATACGGTTTTCTATCAAACGCAATAGAAATCTAGTCGATACCTAGAAAGGTAAGCAAGTTATGAACAAAAAGGTAAGCAGTTCTACTACTGCCTCTTTCCGGCCACTTTTTAGTAGATCTGGTTACTTTTTTGGTCATAACTTGCTAAGTGTTCAAGATATCAACTTGATTCCTTTTTTATTGGATAGCTAACCGTATTGGCTTTAACTAGCAAATTTTTTTCTGGTGGATAGTGCAAGAAAAATTTTTTATAATTTTTTCCAAAAAAAGCAAAGGGGGTAGTCCATGGTTTTTTTTGGCTAAAAATATTTTTTGTGTACTATCTGCAAAAAGCAAAGCTAGAGTTTAAGCCAATACGGTTTTCTATCAAACGCAATAGAAATCTAGTCGATACCTAGAAAGGTAAGCAAGTTATGAACAAAAAGGTAAGCAGTTCTACTACTGCCTCTTTCCGGCCACTTTTTAGTAGATCTGGTTACTTTTTTGGTCATAACTTGCTAAGTGTTCAAGATATCGACTTGATTCCTTTTTTATTGGATAGCTAACCGTATTGGCTTTAACTAGCAAATTTTTTTCTGGTGGATAGTGCAAGAAAAATTTTTTATAATTTTTTCCAAAAAAAGCAAAGGGGGTAGTCCATGGTTTTTTTTGGCTAAAAATATTTTTTGTGTACTATCTGCAAAAAGCAAAGCTAGAGTTTAAGCCAATACGGTTTTCTATCAAACGCAATAGAAATCTAGTCGATACCTAGAAAGGTAAGCAAGTTATGAACAAAAAGGTAAGCAGTTCTACTACTGCCTCTTTCCGGCCACTTTTTAGTAGATCTGGTTACTTTTTTGGTCATAACTTGCTAAGTGTTCAAGATATCGACTTGATTCCTTTTTTATTGGATAGCTAACCGTATTGGCTTTAACTAGCAAATTTTTTTCTGGTGGATAGTGCAAGAAAAATTTTTTATAATTTTTTCCAAAAAAAGCAAAGGGGGTAGTCCATGGTTTTTTTTGGCTAAAAATATTTTTTGTGTACTATCTGCAAAAAGCAAAGCTAGAGTTTAAGCCAATACGGTTTTCTATCAAACGCAATAGAAATCTAGTCGATACCTAGAAAGGTAAGCAAGTTATGAACAAAAAGGTAAGCAGTTCTACTACTGCCTCTTTCCGGCCACTTTTTAGTAGATCTGGTTACTTTTTTGGTCATAACTTGCTAAGTGTTCAAGATATCGACTTGATTCCTTTTTTATTGGATAGCTAACCGTATTGGCTTTAACTAGCAAATTTTTTTCTGGTGGATAGTGCAAGAAAAATTTTTTATAATTTTTTCCAAAAAAAGCAAAGGGGGTAGTCCATGGTTTTTTTTGGCTAAAAATATTTTTTGTGTACTATCTGCAAAAAGCAAAGCTAGAGTTTAAGCCAATACGGTTTTCTATCAAACGCAATAGAAATCTAGTCGATACCTAGAAAGGTAAGCAAGTTATGAACAAAAAGGTAAGCAGTTCTACTACTGCCTCTTTCCGGCCACTTTTTAGTAGATCTGGTTACTTTTTTGGTCATAACTTGCTAAGTGTTCAAGATATCGACTTGATTCCTTTTTTATTGGATAGCTAACCGTATTGGCTTTAACTAGCAAATTTTTTTCTGGTGGATAGTGCAAGAAAAATTTTTTATAATTTTTTCCAAAAAAAGCAAAGGGGGTAGTCCATGGTTTTTTTTGGCTAAAAATATTTTTTGTGTACTATCTGCAAAAAGCAAAGCTAGAGTTTAAGCCAATACGGTTTTCTATCAAACGCAATAGAAATCTAGTCGATATCTAGAAAGGTAAGCAAGTTATGACGAAAAAGGTAAGCAGTTCTACTACTGCCTCTTTTCGGCCACTTTTTAATACATCTGGTTACTTTTTTGGTCATAACTTGCTAAGTGTTCAATATATCGACTTGATTCCTATTTTATTGGATAGCTAACCGTATTGGCTTTAACTAGCAAATTTTTTTCTGGTGGATAGTGCAAGAAAAATTTTTTATAATTTTTTCCAAAAAAAGCAAAGGGGGTAGTCCATGGTTTTTTTTGGCTAAAAATATTTTTTGTGTACTATCTACAAGAAGCAAAACTAGAGTTTAAGCCAATACGGTTTTCTATCAAACGCAATAAAAATCTAGCCGATATCTAGAAAGGTAAGCAAGTTATGACCAAAAAGGTAAGCAGTTCTACTACTGCCTCTTTTCGGCCACTTTTTAATACATCTGGTTACTTTTTTGGTCATAACTTGCTAAGTTTTCAATATATCGTCTTGATTTCTTTTTTATTGGATAGCTAACCGTATTGGCTTTAACTAGCAATTTTTTTCTGGTGGATAGTGCAAGAAAAATTTTTTATAATTTTTTCCAAAAAAAGCAAAGGGGGTAGTCCATGGTTTTTTTTGGCTAAAAATATTTTTTGTGTACTATCTACAAGAAGCAAAACTAGAGTTTAAGCCAATACGGTTTTCTATCAAACGCAATAAAAATCTAGCCGATATCTAGAAAGGTAAGCAAGTTATGACCAAAAAGGTAAGCAGTTCTACTACTGCCTCTTTTCGGACACTTTTTAATACATCTGGTTACTTTTTTGGTCATAACTTGCTAAGTGTTCAATATATCGACTTGATTCCTATTTTATTGGATAGCTAACCGTATTGGCTTTAACTAGCAAATTTTTTTCTGGTGGATAGTGCAAGAAAAATTTTTTATAATTTTTTCCAAAAAAAGCAAAGGGGGTAGTCCATGGTTTTTTTTGGCTAAAAATATTTTTTGTGTACTATCTACAAGAAGCAAAACTAGAGTTTAAGCCAATACGGTTTTCTATCAAACGCAATAAAAATCTAGCCGATATCTAGAAAGGTAAGCAAGTTATGACCAAAAAGGTAAGTAGTTCTACTACTGCCTCTTTCCAGCCACTTTTTAATACATCTGGTTACTTTTTTGGTCATAACTTGCTAAGTTTTCAATATATCGTCTTGATTTCTTTTTTATTGGATAGCTAACCGTATTGGCTTTAACTAGCAATTTTTTTGTGGTGGATAGTGCAAGAAAAATTTTTTATAATTTTTTCCAAAAAAAGCAAAGGGGGTAGTCCATGGTTTTTTTTGGCTAAAAATATTTTTTGTGTACTATCTACAAGAAGCAAAACTAGAGTTTAAGCCAATACGGTTTTCTATCAAACGCAATAAAAATCTAGCCGATATCTAGAAAGGTAAGCAAGTTATGACCAAAAAGGTAAGCAGTTCTACAACTGCCTCTTTCCGGCCACTTTTTAATACATCTGGTAGCTTTTTTGGTCATAACTTGCTAAGTTTTCAATATATCGACTTGATTTCTTTTTTATTGGATAGCTAACCGTATTGGCTTTAACTAGCAATTTTTTTGTGGTGGATAGTGCAAGAAAAATTTTTTATAATTTTTTCCAAAAAAAGCAAAGGGGGTAGTCCATGGTTTTTTTTGGCTAAAAATATTTTTTGTGTACTATCTACAAGAAGCAAAACTAGAGTTTAAGCCAATACGGTTTTCTATCAAACGCAATAAAAATCTAGCCGATATCTAGAAAGGTAAGCAAGTTATGACCAAAAAGGTAAGCAGTTCTACTACTGCCTCTTTTCGGCCACTTTTTAATACATCTGGTTACTTTTTTGGTCATAACTTGCTAAGTGTTCAATATATCGACTTGATTTCTTTTTTATTGGATAGCTAACCGTATTGGCTTTAACTAGCAATTTTTTTCTGGTGGATAGTGCAAGAAAAATTTTTTATAATTTTTTCCAAAAAAAGCAAAGGGGGTAGTCCATGGTTTTTTTTGGCTAAAAATATTTTTTGTGTACTATCTACAAGAAGCAAAACTAGAGTTTAAGCCAATACGGTTTTCTATCAAACGCAATAAAAATCTAGCCGATATCTAGAAAGGTAAGCAAGTTATGACCAAAAAGGTAAGCAGTTCTACTACTGCCTCTTTTCGGCCACTTTTTAATACATCTGGTTACTTTTTTGGTCATAACTTGCTAAGTGTTCAATATATCGACTTGATTTCTTTTTTATTGGATAGCTAACCGTATTGGCTTTAACTAGCAATTTTTTTCTGGTGGATAGTGCAAGAAAAATTTTTTATAATTTTTTCCAAAAAAAGCAAAGGGGGTAGTCCATGGTTTTTTTTGGCTAAAAATATTTTTTGTGTACTATCTACAAGAAGCAAAACTAGAGTTTAAGCCAATACGGTTTTCTATCAAACGCAATAAAAATCTAGCCGATATCTAGAAAGGTAAGCAAGTTATGACCAAAAAGGTAAGTAGTTCTACTACTGCCTCTTTCCAGCCACTTTTTAATACATCTGGTTACTTTTTTGGTCATAACTTGCTAAGTTTTCAATATATCGTCTTGATTTCTTTTTTATTGGATAGCTAACCGTATTGGCTTTAACTAGCAATTTTTTTGTGGTGGATAGTGCAAGAAAAATTTTTTATAATTTTTTCCAAAAAAAGCAAAGGGGGTAGTCCATGGTTTTTTTTGGCTAAAAATATTTTTTGTGTACTATCTACAAGAAGCAAAACTAGAGTTTAAGCCAATACGGTTTTCTATCAAACGCAATAGAAATCTAGTCGATATCTAGAAAGGTAAGCAAGTTATGACCAAAAAGGTAAGCAGTTCTACTACTGCCTCTTTCCGGCCACTTTTTAGTACATCTGGTTACTTTTTTGGTCATAACTTGCTAAGTTTTCAATATATCGTCTTGATTTCTTTTTTATTGGATAGCTAACCGTATTGGCTTTAACTAGCAATTTTTTTCTGGTGGATAGTGCAAGAAAAATTTTTTATAATTTTTTCCAAAAAAAGCAAAGGGGGTAGTCCATGGTTTTTTTTGGCTAAAAATATTTTTTGTGTACTATCTACAAGAAGCAAAACTAGAGTTTAAGCCAATACGGTTTTCTATCAAACGCAATAGAAATCTAGTCGATATCTAGAAAGGTAAGCAAGTTATGACCAAAAAGGTAAGCAGTTCTACTACTGCCTCTTTCCGCCCACTTTTTAGTACATCTGGTTACTTTTTTGGTCATAACTTGCTAAGTTTTCAATATATCGACTTGATTTCTTTTTTATTGGATAGCTAACCGTATTGGCTTTAACTAGCAATTTTTTTCTGGTGGATAGTGCAAGAAAAATTTTTTATAATTTTTTCCAAAAAAAGCAAAGGGGGTAGTCCATGGTTTTTTTTGGCTTAAAATATTTTTTGTGTACTATCTACAAGAAGCAAAACTAGAGTTTAAGCCAATACGGTTTTCTATCAAACGCAATAAAAATCTAGCCGATATCTAGAAAGGTAAGCAAGTTATGACCAAAAAGGTAAGCAGTTCTACTACTGCCTCTTTCCGGCCACTTTTTAATACATCTGGTAGCTTTTTTGGTCATAACTTGCTAAGTTTTCAATATATCGACTTGATTTCTTTTTTATTGGATAGCTAACCGTATTGGCTTTAACTAGCAATTTTTTTCTGGTGGATAGTGCAAGAAAAATTTTTTATAATTTTTTCCAAAAAAAGCAAAGGGGGTAGTCCATGGTTTTTTTTGGCTAAAAATATTTTTTGTGTACTATCTACAAGAAGCAAAACTAGAGTTTAAGCCAATACGGTTTTCTATCAAACGCAATAAAAATCTAGCCGATATCTAGAAAGGTAAGCAAGTTATGACCAAAAAGGTAAGCAGTTCTACTACTGCCTCTTTCCGGCCACTTTTTAATACATCTGGTTACTTTTTTGGTCATAACTTGCTAAGTTTTCAATATATCGTCTTGATTTCTTTTTTATTGGATAGCTAACCGTATTGGCTTTAGCTGGAAATTTTTTTCTTGTGGATAGTGCAAGAAAAATTTTTTATAATTTTTTCCAAAAAAAGCAAAGGGGGTAGTCCATGGTTTTTTTTGGCTTAAAATATTTTTTGTGTACTATCTACAAGAAGCAAAACTAGAGTTTAAGCCAATACGGTTTTCTATCAAACGCAATAAAAATCTAGCCGATATCTAGAAAGGTAAGCAAGTTATGACCAAAAAGGTAAGCAGTTCTACTACTGCCTCTTTCCGGCCACTTTTTAATACATCTGGTAGCTTTTTTGGTCATAACTTGCTAAGTTTTCAATATATCGACTTGATTTCTTTTTTATTGGATAGCTAACCGTATTGGCTTTAACTAGCAATTTTTTTCTGGTGGATAGTGCAAGAAAAATTTTTTATAATTTTTTCCAAAAAAAGCAAAGGGGGTAGTCCATGGTTTTTTTTGGCTTAAAATATTTTTTGTGTACTATCTACAAGAAGCAAAACTAGAGTTTAAGCCAATACGGTTTTCTATCAAACGCAATAAAAATCTAGCCGATATCTAGAAAGGTAAGCAAGTTATGACCAAAAAGGTAAGCAGTTCTACTACTGCCTCTTTCCGGCCACTTTTTAATACATCTGGTAGCTTTTTTGGTCATAACTTGCTAAGTTTTCAATATATCGACTTGATTTCTTTTTTATTGGATAGCTAACCGTATTGGCTTTAACTAGCAATTTTTTTCTGGTGGATAGTGCAAGAAAAATTTTTTATAATTTTTTCCAAAAAAAGCAAAGGGGGTAGTCCATGGTTTTTTTTGGCTTAAAATATTTTTTGTGTACTATCTACAAGAAGCAAAACTAGAGTTTAAGCCAATACGGTTTTCTATCAAACGCAATAAAAATCTAGCCGATATCTAGAAAGGTAAGCAAGTTATGACCAAAAAGGTAAGCAGTTCTACTACTGCCTCTTTCCGGCCACTTTTTTGTACATCTGGTTACTTTTTTGGTCATAACTTGCTAAGTTTTCAATATATCGACTTGATTTCTCTTTTATTGGATAGCTAACCGTATTGGCTTTAACTAGCAATTTTTTTCTGGCGGATAGTGCAAGAAAAATTTTTTATAATTTTTCCAAAAAAAAACAAAGGGGGTAGTCCATGGTTTTTTTTGGCTAAAAATATTTTTTGTGTACTATCTACAAGAAGCAAAACTAGAGTTTAAGCCAATACGGTTTTCTATCAAACGCAATAGAAATCTAGTCGATATCTAGAAAGGTAAGCAAGTTATGACCAAAAAGGTAAGCAGTTCTACTACTGCCTCTTTCCGGCCACTTTTTAGTACATCTGGTTACTTTTTTGGTCATAACTTGCTTAGTTTTCAATATATCGACTTGATTTCTCTTTTATTGGATAGCTAACCGTATTGGCTTTAACTAGCAATTTTTTTCTGGTGGATAGTGCAAGAAAAATTTTTTATAATTTTTTCCAAAAAAAGCAAAGGAGGTAGTCCATGGTTTTTTTTGGCTAAAAATATTTTTTGTGTACTATCTACAAGAAGCAAAACTAGAGTTTAAGCCAATACGGTTTTCTATCAAACGCAATAAAAATCTAGCCGATATCTAGAAAGGTAAGCAAGTTATGACCAAAAAGGTAAGCAGTTCTACTACTGCCTCTTTCCGGCCACTTTTTTGTACATCTGGTTACTTTTTTGGTCATAACTTGCTAAGTTTTCAATATATCGACTTGATTTCTCTTTTATTGGATAGCTAACCGTATTGGCTTTAACTAGCAATTTTTTTCTGGCGGATAGTGCAAGAAAAATTTTTTATAATTTTTCCAAAAAAAAACAAAGGGGGTAGTCCATGGTTTTTTTTGGCTAAAAATATTTTTTGTGTACTATCTACAAGAAGCAAAACTAGAGTTTAAGCCAATACGGTTTTCTATCAAACGCAATAGAAATCTAGTCGATATCTAGAAAGGTAAGCAAGTTATGACCAAAAAGGTAAGCAGTTCTACTACTGCCTCTTTCCGGCCACTTTTTAGTACATCTGGTTACTTTTTTGGTCATAACTTGCTAAGTTTTCAATATATCGACTTGATTTCTCTTTTATTGGATAGCTAACCGTATTGGCTTTAACTAGCAATTTTTTTCTGGTGGATAGTGCAAGAAAAATTTTTTATAATTTTTTCCAAAAAAAGCAAAGGGGGTAGTCCATGGTTTTTTTTGGCTAAAAATATTTTTTGTGTACTATCTACAAGAAGCAAAACTAGAGTTTAAGCCAATATGGTTTTCTATCAAACGCAATAAAAATCTAGCCGATATCTAGAAAGGTAAGCAAGTTATGACCAAAAAGGTAAGCAGTTCTACTACTGCCTCTTTCCGGCCACTTTTTAGTACATCTGGTTACTTTTTTGGTCATAACTTGCTAAGTTTTCAATATATCGACTTGATTTCTCTTTTATTGGATAGCTAACCGTATTGGCTTTAACTAGCAATTTTTTTCTGGTGGATAGTGCAAGAAAAATTTTTTATAATTTTTTCCAAAAAAAGCAAAGGGGGTAGTCCATGGTTTTTTTTGGCTAAAAATATTTTTTGTGTACTATCTACAAGAAGCAAAACTAGAGTTTAAGCCAATATGGTTTTCTATCAAACGCAATAAAAATCTAGCCGATATCTAGAAAGGTAAGCAAGTTATGACCAAAAAGGTAAGCAGTTCTACTACTGCCTCTTTCCGGCCACTTTTTAGTACATCTGGTTACTTTTTTGGTCATAACTTGCTAAGTTTTCAATATATCGACTTGATTTCTCTTTTATTGGATAGCTAACCGTATTGGCTTTAACTAGCAATTTTTTTCTGGTGGATAGTGCAAGAAAAATTTTTTATAATTTTTTCCAAAAAAAGCAAAGGGGGTAGTCCATGGTTTTTTTTGGCTAAAAATATTTTTTGTGTACTATCTACAAGAAGCAAAACTAGAGTTTAAGCCAATATGGTTTTCTATTAAACGCAATAAAAATCTAGCCGATATCTAGAAAGGTAAGCAAGTTATGACCAAAAAGGTAAGCAGTTCTACTACTGCCTCTTTCCGGCCACTTTTTAGTACATCTGGTTACTTTTTTGGTCATAACTTGCTAAGTTTTCAATATATCGACTTGATTTCTCTTTTATTGGATAGCTAACCGTATTGGCTTTAACTAGCAATTTTTTTCTGGTGGATAGTGCAAGAAAAATTTTTTATAATTTTTTCCAAAAAAAGCAAAGGGGGTAGTCCATGGTTTTTTTTGGCTAAAAATATTTTTTGTGTACTATCTACAAGAAGCAAAACTAGAGTTTAAGCCAATATGGTTTTCTATCAAACGCAATAAAAATCTAGCCGATATCTAGAAAGGTAAGCAAGTTATGACCAAAAAGGTAAGCAGTTCTACTACTGCCTCTTTCCGGCCACTTTTTAGTACATCTGGTTACTTTTTTGGTCATAACTTGCTAAGTTTTCAATATATCGACTTGATTTCTCTTTTATTGGATAGCTAACCGTATTGGCTTTAACTAGCAATTTTTTTCTGGTGGATAGTGCAAGAAAAATTTTTTATAATTTTTTCCAAAAAAAGCAAAGGGGGTAGTCCATGGTTTTTTTTGGCTAAAAATATTTTTTGTGTACTATCTACAAAAAGCAAAACTAGAGTTTAAGCCAATATGGTTTTCTATCAAACGCAATAAAAATCTAGCCGATATCTAGAAAGGTAAGCAAGTTATGACCAAAAAGGTAAGCAGTTCTACTACTGCCTCTTTCCGGCCACTTTTTAGTACATCTGGTTACTTTTTTGGTCATAACTTGCTAAGTTTTATATATATCGACTTGATTTCTTTTTTATTGGATAGCTAACCGTATTGGCTTTAACTAGCAATTTTTTTCTGGTGGATAGTGCAAGAAAAATTTTTTATAATTTTTTCCAAAAAAAGCAAAGGGGGTAGTCCATGGTTTTTTTTGGCTAAAAATATTTTTTGTGTACTATCTACAAGAAGCAAAACTAGAGTTTAAGCCAATATGGTTTTCTATCAAACGCAATAAAAATCTAGCCGATATCTAGAAAGGTAAGCAAGTTATGACCAAAAAGGTAAGCAGTTCTACTACTGCCTCTTTCCGGCCACTTTTTAGTACATCTGGTTACTTTTTTGGTCATAACTTGCTAAGTTTTATATATATCGACTTGATTTCTTTTTTATGGGATAGCTAACCGTATTGGCTTTAACTAGCAATTTTTTTCTGGTGGATAGTGCAAGAAAAATTTTTTATAATTTTTTCCAAAAAAAGCAAAGGGGGTAGTCCATGGTTTTTTTTGGCTAAAAATATTTTTTGTGTACTATCTACAAGAAGCAAAACTAGAGTTTAAGCCAATATGGTTTTCTATCAAACGCAATAAAAATCTAGCCGATATCTAGAAAGGTAAGCAAGTTATGACCAAAAAGGTAAGCAGTTCTACTACTGCCTCTTTCCGGCCACTTTTTAGTACATCTGGTTACTTTTTTGGTCATAACTTGCTAAGTTTTCAATATATCGACTTGATTTCTCTTTTATTGGATAGCTAACCGTATTGGCTTTAACTAGCAATTTTTTTCTGGCGGATAGTGCAAGAAAAATTTTTTATAATTTTTCCAAAAAAAAACAAAGGGGGTAGTCCATGGTTTTTTTTGGCTAAAAATATTTTTTGTGTACTATCTACAAGAAGCAAAACTAGAGTTTAAGCCAATACGGTTTTCTATCAAACGCAATAGAAATCTAGTCGATATCTAGAAAGGTAAGCAAGTTATGACCAAAAAGGTAAGCAGTTCTACTACTGCCTCTTTCCGGCCACTTTTTAGTACATCTGGTTACTTTTTTGGTCATAACTTGCTAAGTTTTCAATATATCGACTTGATTTCTCTTTTATTGGATAGCTAACCGTATTGGCTTTAACTAGCAATTTTTTTCTGGTGGATAGTGCAAGAAAAATTTTTTATAATTTTTTCCAAAAAAAGCAAAGGGGGTAGTCCATGGTTTTTTTTGGCTAAAAATATTTTTTGTGTACTATCTACAAGAAGCAAAACTAGAGTTTAAGCCAATATGGTTTTCTATCAAACGCAATAAAAATCTAGCCGATATCTAGAAAGGTAAGCAAGTTATGACCAAAAAGGTAAGCAGTTCTACTACTGCCTCTTTCCGGCCACTTTTTAGTACATCTGGTTACTTTTTTGGTCATAACTTGCTAAGTTTTCAATATATCGACTTGATTTCTCTTTTATTGGATAGCTAACCGTATTGGCTTTAACTAGCAATTTTTTTCTGGTGGATAGTGCAAGAAAAATTTTTTATAATTTTTTCCAAAAAAAGCAAAGGGGGTAGTCCATGGTTTTTTTTGGCTAAAAATATTTTTTGTGTACTATCTACAAGAAGCAAAACTAGAGTTTAAGCCAATATGGTTTTCTATCAAACGCAATAAAAATCTAGCCGATATCTAGAAAGGTAAGCAAGTTATGACCAAAAAGGTAAGCAGTTCTACTACTGCCTCTTTCCGGCCACTTTTTAGTACATCTGGTTACTTTTTTGGTCATAACTTGCTAAGTTTTCAATATATCGACTTGATTTCTCTTTTATTGGATAGCTAACCGTATTGGCTTTAACTAGCAATTTTTTTCTGGTGGATAGTGCAAGAAAAATTTTTTATAATTTTTTCCAAAAAAAGCAAAGGGGGTAGTCCATGGTTTTTTTTGGCTAAAAATATTTTTTGTGTACTATCTACAAGAAGCAAAACTAGAGTTTAAGCCAATATGGTTTTCTATTAAACGCAATAAAAATCTAGCCGATATCTAGAAAGGTAAG
This sequence comes from Thelaira solivaga, assembly GCA_947397855.1. Classification (NCBI taxonomy): domain Eukaryota; kingdom Metazoa; phylum Arthropoda; class Insecta; order Diptera; family Tachinidae; genus Thelaira; species Thelaira solivaga. The sequence continues at coordinate 64,209,217 of OX377613.1, forward strand.
CAAGTTATGACCAAAAAGGTAAGCAGTTCTACTACTGCCTCTTTCCGGCCACTTTTTAGTACATCTGGTTACTTTTTTGGTCATAACTTGCTAAGTTTTCAATATATCGACTTGATTTCTCTTTTATTGGATAGCTAACCGTATTGGCTTTAACTAGCAATTTTTTTCTGGTGGATAGTGCAAGAAAAATTTTTTATAATTTTTTCCAAAAAAAGCAAAGGGGGTAGTCCATGGTTTTTTTTGGCTAAAAATATTTTTTGTGTACTATCTACAAGAAGCAAAACTAGAGTTTAAGCCAATATGGTTTTCTATCAAACGCAATAAAAATCTAGCCGATATCTAGAAAGGTAAGCAAGTTATGACCAAAAAGGTAAGCAGTTCTACTACTGCCTCTTTCCGGCCACTTTTTAGTACATCTGGTTACTTTTTTGGTCATAACTTGCTAAGTTTTCAATATATCGACTTGATTTCTCTTTTATTGGATAGCTAACCGTATTGGCTTTAACTAGCAATTTTTTTCTGGTGGATAGTGCAAGAAAAATTTTTTATAATTTTTTCCAAAAAAAGCAAAGGGGGTAGTCCATGGTTTTTTTTGGCTAAAAATATTTTTTGTGTACTATCTACAAAAAGCAAAACTAGAGTTTAAGCCAATATGGTTTTCTATCAAACGCAATAAAAATCTAGCCGATATCTAGAAAGGTAAGCAAGTTATGACCAAAAAGGTAAGCAGTTCTACTACTGCCTCTTTCCGGCCACTTTTTAGTACATCTGGTTACTTTTTTGGTCATAACTTGCTAAGTTTTATATATATCGACTTGATTTCTTTTTTATTGGATAGCTAACCGTATTGGCTTTAACTAGCAATTTTTTTCTGGTGGATAGTGCAAGAAAAATTTTTTATAATTTTTTCCAAAAAAAGCAAAGGGGGTAGTCCATGGTTTTTTTTGGCTAAAAATATTTTTTGTGTACTATCTACAAGAAGCAAAACTAGAGTTTAAGCCAATATGGTTTTCTATCAAACGCAATAAAAATCTAGCCGATATCTAGAAAGGTAAGCAAGTTATGACCAAAAAGGTAAGCAGTTCTACTACTGCCTCTTTCCGGCCACTTTTTAGTACATCTGGTTACTTTTTTGGTCATAACTTGCTAAGTTTTATATATATCGACTTGATTTCTTTTTTATGGGATAGCTAACCGTATTGGCTTTAACTAGCAATTTTTTTCTGGTGGATAGTGCAAGAAAAATTTTTTATAATTTTTTCCAAAAAAAGCAAAGGGGGTAGTCCATGGTTTTTTTTGGCTAAAAATATTTTTTGTGTACTATTTACAAGAAGCAAAACTAGAGTTTAAGCCAATATGGTTTTCTATCAAACGCAATAAAAATCTAGCCGATATCTAGAAAGGTAAGCAAGTTATGACCAAAAAGGTAAGCAGTTCTACTACTGCCTCTTTCCGGCCACTTTTTAGTACATCTGGTTACTTTTTTGGTCATAACTTGCTAAGTTTTCAATATATCGACTTGATTTCTTTTTTATTGGATAGCTAACCGTATTGGCTTTAACTAGCAATTTTTTTCTGGTGGATAGTGCAAGAAAAATTTTTTATAATTTTTTCCAAAAAAAGCAAAGGGGGTAGTCCATGGTTTTTTTTGGCTAAAAATATTTTTTGTGTACTATCTACAAGAAGCAAAACTAGAGTTTAAGCCAATATGGTTTTCTATCAAACGCAATAAAAATCTAGCCGATATCTAGAAAGGTAAGCAAGTTATGACCAAAAAGGTAAGCAGTTCTACTACTGCCTCTTTCCGGCCACTTTTTAGTACATCTGGTTACTTTTTTGGTCATAACTTGCTAAGTTTTATATATATCGACTTGATTTCTTTTTTATTGGATAGCTAACCGTATTGGCTTTAACTAGCAATTTTTTTCTGGTGGATAGTGCAAGAAAAATTTTTTATAATTTTTTCCAAAAAAAGCAAAGGGGGTAGTCCATGGTTTTTTTTGGCTAAAAATATTTTTTGTGTACTATCTGCAAGAAGCAAAACTAGAGTTTAAGCCAATACGGTTTTCTATCAAACGCAATAGAAATCTAGCCGATATCTAGAAAGGTAAGCAAGTTATGACCAAAAAGGTAAGCAGTTCTACTACTGCCTCTTTCCGGCCACTTTTTGGTACATCTGGTAGCTTTTTTGGTCATAACTTGCTAAGTTTTCAATATATCGACTTGATTTCTCTTTTATTGGATAGCTAACCGTATTGGCTTTAACTAGCAATTTTTTTCTGGTGGATAGTGCAAGAAAAATTTTTTATAATTTTTTCCAAAAAAAACAAAGGGGGTAGTCCATGGTTTTTTTTGGCTAAAAATATTTTTTGTGTACTATCTGCAAGAAGCAAAACTAGAGTTTAAGCCAATACGGTTTTCTATCAAACGCAATAAAAATCTAGCCGATATCTAGAAAGGTAAGCAAGTTATGACCAAAAAGGTAAGCAGTTCTACTACTGCCTCTTTCCGGCCACTTTTTAGTACATCTGGTTACTTTTTTGGTCATAACTTGCTAAGTTTTATATATATCGACTTGATTTCTTTTTTATTGGATAGCTAACCGTATTGGCTTTAACTAGCAATTTTTTTCTGGTGGATAGTGCAAGAAAAATTTTTTATAATTTTTTCCAAAAAAAGCAAAGGGGGTAGTCCATGGTTTTTTTTGGCTAAAAATATTTTTTGTGTACTATCTGCAAGAAGCAAAACTAGAGTTTAAGCCAATACGGTTTTCTATCAAACGCAATAGAAATCTAGCCGATATCTAGAAAGGTAAGCAAGTTATGACCAAAAAGGTAAGCAGTTCTACTACTGCCTCTTTCCGGCCACTTTTTGGTACATCTGGTAGCTTTTTTGGTCATAACTTGCTAAGTTTTCAATATATCGACTTGATTTCTCTTTTATTGGATAGCTAACCGTATTGGCTTTAACTAGCAATTTTTTTCTGGTGGATAGTGCAAGAAAAATTTTTTATAATTTTTTCCAAAAAAAACAAAGGGGGTAGTCCATGGTTTTTTTTGGCTAAAAATATTTTTTGTGTACTATCTGCAAGAAGCAAAACTAGAGTTTAAGCCAATACGGTTTTCTATCAAACGCAATAGAAATCTAGCCGATATCTAGAAAGGTAAGCAAGTTATGACCAAAAAGGTAAGCAGTTCTACTACTGCCTCTTTTCGGCCACTTTTTAGTACATGTGGTTACTTTTTTGGTCATAACTTGCTAAGTTTTCAATATATCGACTTGATTTCTTTTTTATTGGATAGCTAACCGTATTGGCTTTAACTAGCAATTTTTTTCTGGTGGATAGTGCAAGAAAAATTTTTTATAATTTTTTCCAAAAAAAGCAAAGGGGGTAGTCCATGGTTTTTTTTGGCTAAAAATATTTTTTGTGTACTATCTGCAAAAAGCAAAACTAGAGTTTAAGCCAATACGGTTTTCTATCAAACGCAATAGAAAACTAGTCGATATCTAGAAAGGTAAGCAAGTTATGACCAAAAAGGTAAGCAGTTCTACTACTGCCTCTTTCCGGCCACTTTTTAGTACATCTGGTTACTTTTTTGGTCATAACTTGCTAAGTTTTCAATATATCGACTTGATTTCTTTTTTATTGGATAGCTAACCGTATTGGCTTTAACTAGCAATTTTTTTCTGGTGGATAGTGCAAGAAAAATTTTTTATAATTTTTTCCAAAAAAAGCAAAGGGGGTAGTCCATGGTTTTTTTTGGCTAAAAATATTTTTTGTGTACTATCTGCAAAAAGCAAAACTAGAGTTTAAGCCAATACGGTTTTCTATCAAACGCAATAGAAAACTAGTCGATATCTAGAAAGGTAAGCAAGTTATGACCAAAAAGGTAAGCAGTTCTACTACTGCCTCTTTCCGGCCACTTTTTAGTACATCTGGTTACTTTTTTGGTCATAACTTGCTAAGTTTTCAATATATCGACTTGATTTCTTTTTTATTGGATAGCTAACCGTATTGGCTTTAACTAGCAATTTTTTTCTGGTGGATAGTGCAAGAAAAATTTTTTATAATTTTTTCCAAAAAAAGCAAAGGGGGTAGTCCATGGTTTTTTTTGGCTAAAAATATTTTTGTGTACTATCTGCAAGAAGCAAAACTAGAAATTAAGGCAATACGGTTTTCTATTAAACGCAATAGAAATCTAGCCGATATCTAGAAAGGTAAGCAAGTTATGACCAAAAAGGTAAGCAGTTCTACTACTGACTCTTTCCGGCCACTTTTTAGTACATCTGGTTACTTTTTTGGTCATAACTTGCTAAGTTTTCAATATATCGACTTGATTTCTTTTTTATTGGATAGCTAACCGTATTGGCTTTAACTAGCAATTTTTTTCTGGTGGATAGTGCAAGAAAAATTTTTTATAATTTTTTCCAAAAAAAGCAAAGGGGGTAGTCCATGGTTTTTTTTGGCTAAAAATATTTTTTGTGTACTATCTGCAAGAAGCAAAACTAGAAATTAAGGCAATACGGTTTTCTATTAAACGCAATAGAAATCTAGCCGATATCTAGAAAGGTAAGCAAGTTATGACCAAAAAGGTAAGCAGTTCTACTACTGACTCTTTCCGGCCACTTTTTAGTACATCTGGTTACTTTTTTGGTCATAACTTGCTAAGTTTTCAATATATCGACTTGATTTCTTTTTTATTGGATAGCTAACCGTATTGGCTTTAACTAGCAATTTTTTTCTGGTGGATAGTGCAAGAAAAATTTTTTATAATTTTTTCCAAAAAAAGCAAAGGGGGTAGTCCATGGTTTTTTTTGGCTAAAAATATTTTTTGTGTATTATCTGCAAGAAGCAAAACTAGAAATTAAGGCAATACGGTTTTCTATTAAACGCAATAAAAATCTAGCCGATATCTAGAAAGGTAAGCAAGTTATGACCAAAAAGGTAAGCAGTTCTACTACTGCCTCTTTCCGGCCACTTTTTAGTACATCTGGTTACTTTTTTGGTCATAACTTGCTAAGTTTTCAATATATCGACTTGATTTCTTTTTTATTGGATAGCTAACCGTATTGGCTTTAACTAGCAATTTTTTTCTGGTGGATAGTGCAAGAAAAATTTTTTATAATTTTTTCCAAAAAAAGCAAAGGGGGTAGTCCATGGTTTTTTTTGGCTAAAAATATTTTTTGTGTACTATCTGCAAAAAGCAAAACTAGAGTTTAAGCCAATACGGTTTTCTATCAAACGCAATAGAAAACTAGTCGATATCTAGAAAGGTAAGCAAGTTATGACCAAAAAGGTAAGCAGTTCTACTACTGCCTCTTTCCGGCCACTTTTTAGTACATCTGGTTACTTTTTTGGTCATAACTTGCTAAGTTTTCAATATATCGACTTGATTTCTTTTTTATTGGATAGCTAACCGTATTGGCTTTAACTAGCAATTTTTTTCTGGTGGATAGTGCAAGAAAAATTTTTTATAATTTTTTCCAAAAAAAGCAAAGGGGGTAGTCCATGGTTTTTTTTGGCTAAAAATATTTTTTGTGTACTATCTGCAAGAAGCAAAACTAGAAATTAAGGCAATACGGTTTTCTATTAAACGCAATAGAAATCTAGCCGATATCTAGAAAGGTAAGCAAGTTATGACCAAAAAGGTAAGCAGTTCTACTACTGACTCTTTCCGGCCACTTTTTAGTACATCTGGTTACTTTTTTGGTCATAACTGGCTAAGTTTTCAATATATCGACTTGATTTCTTTTTTATTGGATAGCTAACCGTATTGGCTTTAACTAGCAATTTTTTTTCTGGTGGATAGTGCAAGAAAAATTTTTTATAATTTTTTCCAAAAAAAGCAAAGGGGGTAGTCCATGGTTTTTTTTGGCTAAAAATATTTTTTGTGTACTATCTACAAGAAGCAAAACTAGAGTTTAAGCCAATATGGTTTTCTATCAAACGCAATAAAAATCTAGCCGATATCTAGAAAGGTAAGCAAGTTATGACCAAAAAGGTAAGCAGTTCTACTACTGCCTCTTTCCGGCCACTTTTTAGTACATCTGGTTACTTTTTTGGTCATAACTTGCTAAGTTTTATATATATCGACTTGATTTCTTTTTTATTGGATAGCTAACCGTATTGGCTTTAACTAGCAATTTTTTTTCTGGTGGATAGTGCAAGAAAAATTTTTTATAATTTTTTCCAAAAAAAGCAAAGGGGGTAGTCCATGGTTTTTTTTGGCTAAAAATATTTTTTGTGTACTATCTGCAAGAAGCAAAACTAGAAATTAAGGCAATACGGTTTTCTATTAAACGCAATAGAAATCAAGCCGATATCTAGAAAGGTAAGCAAGTTATGACCAAAAAGGTAAGCAGTTCTACTACTGACTCTTTCCGGCCACTTTTTAGTACATCTGGTTACTTTTTTGGTCATAACTGGCTAAGTTTTCAATATATCGACTTGATTTCTTTTTTATTGGATAGCTAACCGTATTGGCTTTATCTGGAAATTTTTTTCTGGTGGATAGTGCAAGAAAAATTTTTTATAATTTTTTCCAAAAAAATCAAAGGGGGTAGTCCATGGTTTTTTTTGGCTAAAAATATTTTTTGTGTACTATCTGCAAGAAGCAAAACTAGAGTTTAAGCCAATACGGTTTTCTATCAAACGCAATAGAAATCTAGCCGATATCTAGAAAGGTAAGCAAGTTATGACCAAAAAGGTAAGCAGTTCTACTACTGCCTCTTTCCGGCCACTTTTTAGTACATCTGGTTACTTTTTTGGTCATAACTGGCTAAGTTTTCAATATATCGACTTGATTTCTTTTTTATTGGATAGCTAACCGTATTGGCTTTAACTAGCAATTTTTTTTCTGGTGGATAGTGCAAGAAAAATTTTTTATAATTTTTTCCAAAAAAAGCAAAGGGGGTAGTCCATGGTTTTTTTTGGCTAAAAATATTTTTTGTGTACTATCTACAAGAAGCAAAACTAGAGTTTAAGCCAATATGGTTTTCTATCAAACGCAATAAAAATCTAGCCGATATCTAGAAAGGTAAGCAAGTTATGACCAAAAAGGTAAGCAGTTCTACTACTGCCTCTTTCCGGCCACTTTTTAGTACATCTGGTTACTTTTTTGGTCATAACTTGCTAAGTTTTATATATATCGACTTGATTTCTTTTTTATTGGATAGCTAACCGTATTGGCTTTAACTAGCAATTTTTTTCTGGTGGATAGTGCAAGAAAAATTTTTTATAATTTTTTCCAAAAAAAGCAAAGGGGGTAGTCCATGGTTTTTTTTGGCTAAAAATATTTTTTGTGTACTATCTGCAAGAAGCAAAACTAGAGTTTAAGCCAATACGGTTTTCTATCAAACGCAATAGAAATCTAGCCGATATCTAGAAAGGTAAGCAAGTTATGACCAAAAAGGTAAGCAGTTCTACTACTGCCTCTTTCCGGCCACTTTTTGGTACATCTGGTAGCTTTTTTGGTCATAACTTGCTAAGTTTTCAATATATCGACTTGATTTCTTTTGCATTGGATAGCTAACCGTATTGGCTTTAACTAGCAATTTTTTTCTGGTGGATAGTGCAAGAAAAATTTTTTATAATTTTTTCCAAAAAAATCAAAGGGGGTAGTCCATGGTTTTTTTTGGCTAAAAATATTTTTTGTGTACTATCTGCAAGAAGCAAAACTAGAGTTTAAGCCAATACGGTTTTCTATCAAACGCAATAGAAATCTAGTCGATATCTAGAAAGGTAAGCAAGTTATGACCAAAAAGGTAATCAGTTCTACTACTGCCTCTTTCCGGCCACTTTTTAGTACATCTGGTTACTTTTTTGGTCATAACTTGCTAAGTTTTCAATATATCGACTTGATTTCTTTTTTATTGGATAGTTAACCGTATTGGCTTTAACTAGCAATTTTTTTCTGGTGGATAGTGCAAGAAAAATTTTTTATAATTTTTTCCAAAAAAAGCAAAGGGGGTAGTCCATGGTTTTTTTTGGCTAAAAATATTTTTTGTGTACTATCTGCAAAAAGCAAAACTAGAGTTTAAGCCAATACGGTTTTCTATCAAACGCAATAGAAATCTAGTCGATATCTAGAAAGGTAAGCAAGTTATGACCAAAAAGGTAATCAGTTCTACTACTGCCTCTTTCCGGCCACTTTTTAGTACATCTGGTTACTTTTTTGGTCATAACTTGCTAAGTTTTCAATATATCGACTTGATTTCTTTTTTATTGGATAGTTAACCGTATTGGCTTTAACTAGCAATTTTTTTCTGGTGGATAGTGCAAGAAAAATTTTTTATAATTTTTTCCAAAAAAAGCAAAGGGGGTAGTCCATGGTTTTTTTTGGCTAAAAATATTTTTTGTGTACTATCTGCAAGAAGCAAAACTAGAGTTTAAGCCAATACGGTTTTCTATCAAACGCAATAGAAATCTAGTCGATATCTAGAAAGGTAAGCAAGTTATGACCAATAAGGTAATCAGTTCTACTACTGCCTCTTTCCGCCCACTTTTTAGTACATCTGGTTACTTTTTTGGTCATAACTTGCTAAGTTTTCAATATATCGACTTGATTTCTTTTTTATTGGATAGTTAACCGTATTGGCTTTAACTAGCAATTTTTTTCTGGTGGATAGTGCAAGAAAAATTTTTTATAATTTTTTCCAAAAAAAGCAAAGGGGGTAGTCCATGGTTTTTTTTGGCTAAAAATATTTTTTGTGTACTATCTGCAAGAAGCAAAACTAGAGTTTAAGCCAATACGGTTTTCTATCAAACGCAATAGAAATCTAGTCGATATCTAGAAAGGTAAGCAAGTTATGACCAAAAAGGTAATCAGTTCTACTACTGCCTCTTTCCGGCCACTTTTTAGTACATCTGGTTACTTTTTTGGTCATAACTTGCTAAGTTTTCAATATATCGACTTAATTTCTTTTTTATTGGATAGTTAACCGTATTGGCTTTAACTAGCAATTTTTTTCTGGTGGATAGTGCAAGAAAAATTTTTTATAATTTTTTCCAAAAAAAGCAAAGGGGGTAGTCCATGGTTTTTTTTTGGCTAAAAATATTTTTTGTGTACTATCTGCAAAAAGCAAAACTAGAGTTTAAGCCAATACGGTTTTCTATCAAACGCAATAGAAATCTAGTCGATATCTAGAAAGGTAAGCAAGTTATGACCAAAAAGGTAATCAGTTCTACTACTGCCTCTTTCCGGCAACTTTTTAGTACATCTGGTTACTTTTTTGGTCATAACTTGCTAAGTTTTCAATATATCGACTTGATTTCTTTTTTATTGGATAGTTAACCGTATTGGCTTTAACTAGCAATTTTTTTCTGGTGGATAGTGCAAGAAAAATTTTTTATAATTTTTTCCAAAAAAAGCAAAGGGGGTAGTCCATGGTTTTTTTTTTGGCTAAAAATATTTTTTGTGTACTATCTGCAAAAAGCAAAACTAGAGTTTAAACCAATACGGTTTTCTATCAAACGCAATAGAAATCTAGTCGATATCTAGAAAGGTAAGCAAGTTATGACCAAAAAGGTAATCAGTTCTACTACTGCCTCTTTCCGGCCACTTTTTAGTACATCTGGTTACTTTTTTGGTCATAACTTGCTAAGTTTTCAATATATCGACTTGATTTCTTTTTTATTGGATAGTTAACCGTATTGGCTTTAACTAGCAATTTTTTTCTGGTGGATAGTGCAAGAAAAATTTTTTATAATTTTTTCCAAAAAAAGCAAAGGGGGTAGTCCATGGTTTTTTTTGGCTAAAAATATTTTTTGTGTACTATCTGCAAAAAGCAAAACTAGAGTTTAAGCCAATACGGTTTTCTATCAAACGCAATAGAAATCTAGTCGATATCTAGAAAGGTAAGCAAGTTATGACCAAAAAGGTAATCAGTTCTACTACTGCCTCTTTCCGGCCACTTTTTAGTACATCTGGTTACTTTTTTGGTCATAACTTGCTAAGTTTTCAATATATCGACTTGATTTCTTTTTTATTGGATAGCTAACCGTATTGGCTTTAACTAAAAATTTTTTTCTGGTGGATAGTGCAAGAAAAATTTTTTATAATTTTTTCCAAAAAAAGCAAAGGGGGTAGTCCATGGTTTTTTTTGGCTAAAAATATTTTTTGTGTACTATCTGCAAAAAGCAAAACTAGAGTTTAAGCCAATACGGTTTTCTATCAAACGCAATAGAAATCTAGTCGATATCTAGAAAGGTAAGCAAGTTATGACCAAAAAGGTAATCAGTTCTACTACTGCCTCTTTCCGGCCACTTTTTAGTACATCTGGTTACTTTTTTGGTCATAACTTGCTAAGTTTTCAATATATCGACTTGATTTCTTTTTTATTGGATAGTTAACCGTATTGGCTTTAACTAGCAATTTTTTTCTGGTGGATAGTGCAAGAAAAATTTTTTATAATTTTTTCCAAAAAAAGCAAAGGGGGTAGTCCATGGTTTTTTTTGGCTAAAAATATTTTTTGTGTACTATCTGCAAAAAGCAAAACTAGAGTTTAAGCCAATACGGTTTTCTATCAAACGCAATAGAAATCTAGTCGATATCTAGAAAGGTAAGCAAGTTATGACCAAAAAGGTAATCAGTTCTACTACTGCCTCTTTCCGGCCACTTTTTAGTACATCTGGTTACTTTTTTGGTCATAACTTGCTAAGTTTTCAATATATCGACTTGATTTCTTTTTTATTGGATAGTTAACCGTATTGGCTTTAACTAGCAATTTTTTCTGGTGGATAGTGCAAGAAAAATTTTTTATAATTTTTTCCAAAAAAAGCAAAGGGGGTAGTCCATGGTTTTTTTTGGCTAAAAATATTTTTTGTGTACTATCTGCAAAAAGCTAAACTAGAGTTTAAGCCAATACGGTTTTCTATCAAACGCAATAGAAATCTAGTCGATATCTAGAAAGGTAAGCAAGTTATGACCAAAAAGGTAATCAGTTCTACTACTGCCTCTTTCCGGCCACTTTTTAGTACATCTGGTTACTTTTTTGGTCATAACTTGCTAAGTTTTCAATATATCGACTTGATTTCTTTTTTATTGGATAGTTAACCGTATTGGCTTTAACTAGCAATTTTTTTCTGGTGGATAGTGCAAGAAAAATTTTTTATAATTTTTTCCAAAAAAAGCAAAGGGGGTAGTCCATGGTTTTTTTTGGCTAAAAATATTTTTTGTGTACTATCTGCAAAAAGCAAAACTAGAGTTTAAGCCAATACGGTTTTCTATCAAACGCAATAGAAATCTAGTCGATATCTAGAAAGGTAAACAAGTTATGACCAAAAAGGTAATCAGTTCTACTACTGCCTCTTTCCGGCCACTTTTTAGTACATCTGGTTACTTTTTTGGTCATAACTTGCTAAGTTTTCAATATATCGACTTGATTTCTTTTTTATTGGATAGTTAACCGTATTGGCTTTAACTAGCAATTTTTTTCTGGTGGATAGTGCAAGAAAAATTTTTTATAATTTTTTCCAAAAAAAGCAAAGGGGGTAGTCCATGGTTTTTTTTGGCTAAAAATATTTTTTGTGTACTATCTGCAAAAAGCAAAACTAGAGTTTAAGCCAATACGGTTTTCTATCAAACGCAATAGAAATCTAGTCGATATCTAGAAAGGTAAGCAAGTTATGACCAAAAAGGTAATCAGTTCTACTACTGCCTCTTTCCGGCCACTTTTTAGTACATCTGGTTACTTTTTTGGTCATAACTTGCTAAGTTTTCAATATATCGACTTGATTTCTTTTTTATTGGATAGTTAACCGTATTGGCTTTAACTAGCAATTTTTTTCTGGTGGATAGTGCAAGAAAAATTTTTTATAATTTTTTCCAAAAAAAGCAAAGGGGGTAGTCCATGGTTTTTTTTGGCTAAAAATATTTTTTGTGTACTATCTGCAAAAAGCAAAACTAGAGTTTAAGCCAATACGGTTTTCTATCAAACGCAATAGAAATCTAGTCGATATCTAGAAAGGTAAGCAAGTTATGACCAAAAAGGTAATCAGTTCTACTACTGCCTCTTTCCGGCCACTTTTTAGTACATCTGGTTACTTTTTTGGTCATAACTTGCTAAGTTTTCAATATATCGACTTGATTTCTTTTTTATTGGATAGTTAACCGTATTGGCTTTAACTAGCAATTTTTTTCTGGTGGATAGTGCAAGAAAAATTTTTTATAATTTTTTCCAAAAAAAGCAAAGGGGGTAGTCCATGGTTTTTTTTGGCTAAAAATATTTTTTGTGTACTATCTGCAAAAAGCAAAACTAGAGTTTAAGCCAATACGGTTTTCTATCAAACGCAATAGAAATCTAGTCGATATCTAGAAAGGTAAGCAAGTTATGACCAAAAAGGTAATCAGTTCTACTACTGCCTCTTTCCGGCCACTTTTTAGTACATCTGGTTACTTTTTTGGTCATAACTTGCTAAGTTTTCAATATATCGACTTGATTTCTTTTTTATTGGATAGTTAACCGTATTGGCTTTAACTAGCAATTTTTTTCTGGTGGATAGTGCAAGAAAAATTTTTTATAATTTTTTCCAAAAAAAGCAAAGGGGGTAGTCCATGGTTTTTTTTTGGCTAAAAATATTTTTTGTGTACTATCTGCAAAAAGCAAAACTAGAGTTTAAGCCAATACGGTTTTCTATCAAACGCAATAGAAATCTAGTCGATATCTAGAAAGGTAAGCAAGTTATGACCAAAAAGGTAATCAGTTCTACTACTGCCTCTTTCCGGCCACTTTTTAGTACATCTGGTTACTTTTTTGGTCATAACTTGCTAAGTTTTCAATATATCGACTTGATTTCTTTTTTATTGGATAGTTAACCGTATTGGCTTTAACTAGCAATTTTTTTCTGGTGGATAGTGCAAGAAAAATTTTTTATAATTTTTTCCAAAAAAAGCAAAGGGGGTAGTCCATGGTTTTTTTTGGCTAAAAATATTTTTTGTGTACTATCTGCAAAAAGCAAAACTAGAGTTTAAGCCAATACGGTTTTCTATCAAACGCAATAGAAATCTAGTCGATATCTAGAAAGGTAAGCAAGTTATGACCAAAAAGGTAATCAGTTCTACTACTGCCTCTTTCCGGCCACTTTTTAGTACATCTGGTTACTTTTTTGGTCATAACTTGCTAAGTTTTCAATATATCGACTTGATTTCTTTTTTATTGGATAGTTAACCGTATTGGCTTTAACTAGCAATTTTTTTCTGGTGGATAGTGCAAGAAAAATTTTTTATAATTTTTTCCAAAAAAAGCAAAGGGGGTAGTCCATGGTTTTTTTTTGGCTAAAAATATTTTTTGTGTACTATCTGCAAAAAGCAAAACTAGAGTTTAAGCCAATACGGTTTTCTATCAAACGCAATAGAAATCTAGTCGATATCTAGAAAGGTAAGCAAGTTATGACCAAAAAGGTAATCAGTTCTACTACTGCCTCTTTCCGGCCACTTTTTAGTACATCTGGTTACTTTTTTGGTCATAACTTGCTAAGTTTTCAATATATCGACTTGATTTCTTTTTTATTGGATAGTTAACCGTATTGGCTTTAACTAGCAATTTTTTTCTGGTGGATAGTGCAAGAAAAATTTTTTATAATTTTTTCCAAAAAAAGCAAAGGGGGTAGTCCATGGTTTTTTTTGGCTAAAAATATTTTTTGTGTACTATCTGCAAAAAGCAAAACTAGAGTTTAAGCCAATACGGTTTTCTATCAAACGCAATAGAAATCTAGTCGATATCTAGAAAGGTAAGCAAGTTATGACCAAAAAGGTAATCAGTTCTACTACTGCCTCTTTCCGGCCACTTTTTAGTACATCTGGTTACTTTTTTGGTCATAACTTGCTAAGTTTTCAATATATCGACTTGATTTCTTTTTTATTGGATAGTTAACCGTATTGGCTTTAACTAGCAATTTTTTTCTGGTGGATAGTGCAAGAAAAATTTTTTATAATTTTTTCCAAAAAAAGCAAAGGGGGTAGTCCATGGTTTTTTTTTGGCTAAAAATATTTTTTGTGTACTATCTGCAAAAAGCAAAACTAGAGTTTAAGCCAATACGGTTTTCTATCAAACGCAATAGAAATCTAGTCGATATCTAGAAAGGTAAGCAAGTTATGACCAAAAAGGTAATCAGTTCTACTACTGCCTCTTTCCGCCCACTTTTTAGTACATCTGGTTACTTTTTTGGTCATAACTTGCTAAGTTTTCAATATATCGACTTGATTCCTTTTTTATTGGATAGCTAACCGTATTGGCTTTATCTGGAAATTTTTTTCTGGTGGATAGTGCAAGAAAAATTTTTTATAATTTTTTCCAAAAAAAGCAAAGGGGGTAGTCCATGGTTTTTTTTGGCTAAAAATATTTTTTGTGTACTATCTGCAAGAAGCAAAACTAGAGTTTAAGCCAATACGGTTTTCTATCAAACGCAATAGAAATCTAGTCGATATCTAGAAAGGTAAGCAAGTTATGACCAAAAAGGTAATCAGTTCTACTACTGCCTCTTTTCGGACACTTTTTAGTACATCTGGTTACTTTTTTTATCATAACTTGCTAAGTTTTCAATATATCGACTTGATTTCTTTTTTATTGGATAGTTAACCGTATTGGCTTTAACTAGCAATTTTTTTCTGGTGGATAGTGCAAGAAAAATTTTTTATAATTTTTTCCAAAAAAAGCAAAGGGGGTAGTCCATGGTTTTTTTTGTCTAAAAATATTTTTTGTGTACTATCTGCAAGAAGCAAAACTATAGTTTAAGCCAATACGGTTTTCTATCAAACGCAATAAAAATCTAGCCGATATCTAGAAAGGTAAGCAAGTTATGACCAAAAAGGTAAGCAGTTCTACTACTGCCTCTTTCCGGCCACTTTTTGGTACATCTGGTAGCTTTTTTGGTCATAACTTGCTAAGTTTTCAATATATCGACTTGATTTCTTTTTTATTGGATAGCTAACCGTATTGGCTTTAACTAGCAATTTTTTTCTGGTGGATAGTGCAAGAAAAATTTTTTATAATTTTTTCCAAAAAAAGCAAAGGGGGTAGTCCATGGTTTTTTTTGGCTAAAAATATTTTTTGTGTACTATCTACAAGAAGCAAAACTAGAGTTTAAGCCAATACGGTTTTCTATCAAACGCAATAGAAATCTAGCCGATATCTAGAAAGGTAAGCAAGTTATGACCAAAAAGGTAAGCAGTTCTACTACTGCCTCTTTCCGGCCACTTTTTATTACATCTGGTAGCTTTTTTGGTCATAACTTGCTAAGTTTTCAATATATCGACTTGATTTCTTTTTTATTGGATAGCTAACCGTATTGGCTTTAACTAGCAATTTTTTTCTGGTGGATAGTGCAAGAAAAATTTTTTATAATTTTTTCCAAAAAAAGCAAAGGGGGTAGTCCATGGTTTTTTTTGTCTAAAAATATTTTTTGTGTACTATCTGCAAGAAGCAAAACTATAGTTTAAGCCAATACGGTTTTCTATCAAACGCAATAAAAATCTAGCCGATATCTAGAAAGGTAAGCAAGTTATGACCAAAAAGGTAAGCAGTTCTACTACTGCCTCTTTCCGGCCACTTTTTGGTACATCTGGTAGCTTTTTTGGTCATAACTTGCTAAGTTTTCAATATATCGACTTGATTTCTTTTTTATTGGATAGCTAACCGTATTGGCTTTAACTAGCAATTTTTTTCTGGTGGATAGTGCAAGAAAAATTTTTTATAATTTTTTCCAAAAAAAGCAAAGGGGGTAGTCCATGGTTTTTTTTGGCTAAAAATATTTTTTGTGTACTATCTACAAGAAGCAAAACTAGAGTTTAAGCCAATACGGTTTTCTATCAAACGCAATAGAAATCTAGCCGATATCTAGAAAGGTAAGCAAGTTATGACCAAAAAGGTAAGCAGTTCTACTACTGCCTCTTTCCGGCCACTTTTTGGTACATCTGGTAGCTTTTTTGGTCATAACTTGCTAAGTTTTCAATATATCGACTTGATTTCTTTTTTATTGGATAGCTAACCGTATTGGCTTTAACTTGATTTCTTTTTTATTGGATAGCTAACCGTATTGGCTTTAACTAGCAATTTTTTTCTGGTGGATAGTGCAAGAAAAATTTTTTATAATTTTTTCCAAAAAAAGCAAAGGGGGTAGTCCATGGTTTTTTTTGGCTAAAAATATTTTTTGTGTACTATCTACAAGAAGCAAAACTAGAGTTTAAGCCAATACGGTTTTCTATCAAACGCAATAGAAATCTAGCCGATATCTAGAAAGGTAAGCAAGTTATGACCAAAAAGGTAAGCAGTTCTACTACTGCCTCTTTCCGGCCACTTTTTGGTACATCTGGTAGCTTTTTTGGTCATAACTTGCTAAGTTTTCAATATATCGACTTGATTTCTTTTTTATTGGATAGCTAACCGTATTGGCTTTAACTAGCAATTTTTTTCTGGTGGATAGTGCAAGAAAAATTTTTTATAATTTTTTCCAAAAAAAGCAAAGGGGGTAGTCCATGGTTTTTTTTGGCTAAAAATATTTTTTGTGTACTATCTACAAGAAGCAAAACTAGAGTTTAAGCCAATACGGTTTTCTATCAAACGCAATAGAAATCTAGTCGATATCTAGAAAGGTAAGCAAGTTATGACCAAAAAGGTAAGCAGTTCTACTACTGCCTCTTTCCGGCCACTTTTTGGTACATCTGGTAGCTTTTTTGGTCATAACTTGCTAAGTTTTCAATATATCGACTTGATTTCTTTTTTATTGGATAGCTAACCGTATTGGCTTTAACTAGCAATTTTTTTCTGGTGGATAGTGCAAGAAAAATTTTTTATAATTTTTTCCAAAAAAAACAAAGGGGGTAGTCCATGGTTTTTTTTGTCTAAAAATATTTTTTGTGTACTATCTGCAAGAAGCAAAACTAGAGTTTAAGCCAATACGGTTTTCTATCAAACGCAATAGAAATCTAGCCGATATCTAGAAAGGTAAGCAAGTTATGACCAAAAAGGTAAGCAGTTCTACTACTGCCTCTTTCCGGCCACTTTTTGGTACATCTGGTAACTTTTTTGGTCATAACTTGCTAAGTTTTCAATATATCGACTTGATTTCTTTTTTATTGGATAGCTAACCGTATTGGCTTTAACTAGCAATTTTTTTCTGGTGGATAGTGCAAGAAAAATTTTTTATAATTTTTTCCAAAAAAAGCAAAGGGGGTAGTCCATGGTTTTTTTTGGCTAAAAATATTTTTTGTGTACTATCTGCAAGAAGCAAAACTAGAGTTTAAGCCAATACGGTTTTCTATCAAACGCAATAGAAATCTAGCCGATATCTAGAAAGGTAAGCAAGTTATGACCAAAAAGGTAAGCAGTTCTACTACTGCCTCTTTCCGGCCACTTTTTGGTACATCTGGTAACTTTTTTGGTCATAACTTGCTAAGTTTTCAATATATCGACTTGATTTCTTTTTTATTGGATAGCTAACCGTATTGGCTTTAACTAGCAATTTTTTTCTGGTGGATAGTGCAAGAAAAATTTTTTATAATTTTTTCCAAAAAAAGCAAAGGGGGTAGTCCATGGTTTTTTTTGGCTAAAAATATTTTTTGTGTACTATCTGCAAGAAGCAAAACTAGAGTTTAAGCCAATACGGTTTTCTATCAAACGCAATAGAAATCTAGCCGATATCTAGAAAGGTAAGCAAGTTATGACCAAAAAGGTAAGCAGTTCTACTACTGCCTCTTTCCGGCCACTTTTTAATACATCTGGTAGCTTTTTTGGTCATAACTTGCTAAGTTTTCAATATATCGTCTTGATTTCTTTTTTATTGGATAGCTAACCGTATTGGCTTTAACTAGCAATTTTTTTCTGGTGGATAGTGCAAGAAAAATTTTTTATAATTTTTTCCAAAAAAAGCAAAGGGGGTAGTCCATGGTTTTTTTTGGCTAAAAATATTTTTTGTGTACTATCTACAAGAAGCAAAACTAGAGTTTAAGCCAATACGGTTTTCTATCAAACGCAATAGAAATCTAGCCGATATCTAGAAAGGTAAGGAAGTTATGACCAAAAAGGTAAGCAGTTCTACTACTGCCTCTTTCCGGCCACTTTTTAATACATCTGGTTACTTTTTTGGTCATAACTTGCTAAGTTTTCAATATATCGACTTGATTTCTTTTTTATTGGATAGCTAACCGTATTGGCTTTAACTAGCAATTTTTTTCTGGTGGATAGTGCAAGAAAAATTTTTTATAATTTTTTCCAAAAAAAGCAAAGGGGGTAGTCCATGGTTTTTTTTGGCTAAAAATATTTTTTGTGTACTATCTACAAGAAGCAAAACTAGAGTTTAAGCCAATACGGTTTTCTATCAAACGCAATAGAAATCTAGCCGATATCTAGAAAGGTAAGGAAGTTATGACCAAAAAGGTAAGCAGTTCTACTACTGCCTCTTTCCGGCCACTTTTTAATACATCTGGTTACTTTTTTGGTCATAACTTGCTAAGTTTTCAATATATCGACTTGATTTCTTTTTTATTGGATAGCTAACCGTATTGGCTTTAACTAGCAATTTTTTTCTGGTGGATAGTGCAAGAAAAATTTTTTATAATTTTTTCCAAAAAAAGCAAAGGGGGTAGTCCATGGTTTTTTTTGGCTAAAAATATTTTTTGTGTACTATCTGCAAGAAGCAAAACTAGAGTTTAAGCCAATACGGTTTTCTATCAAACGCAATAGAAATCTAGCCGATATCTAGAAAGGTAAGCAAGTTATGACCAAAAAGGTAAGCAGTTCTACTACTGCCTCTTTCCGGCCACTTTTTGGTACATCTGGTAACTTTTTTGGTCATAACTTGCTAAGTTTTCAATATATCGACTTGATTTCTTTTTTATTGGATAGCTAACCGTATTGGCTTTAACTAGCAATTTTTTTCTGGTGGATAGTGCAAGAAAAATTTTTTATAATTTTTTCCAAAAAAAGCAAAGGGGGTAGTCCATGGTTTTTTTTGGCTAAAAATATTTTTTGTGTACTATCTACAAGAAGCAAAACTAGAGTTTAAGCCAATACGGTTTTCTATCAAACGCAATAGAAATCTAGCCGATATCTAGAAAGGTAAGCAAGTTATGACCAAAAAGGTAAGCAGTTCTACTACTGCCTCTTTCCGGCCACTTTTTAATACATCTGGTTACTTTTTTGGTCATAACTTGCTAAGTTTTCAATATATCGACTTGATTTCTTTTTTATTGGATAGCTAACCGTATTGGCTTTAACTAGCAATTTTTTTCTGGTGGATAGTGCAAGAAAAATTTTTTATAATTTTTTCCAAAAAAAGCAAAGGGGGTAGTCCATGGTTTTTTTTGGCTAAAAATATTTTTTGTGTACTATCTGCAAGAAGCAAAACTAGAGTTTAAGCCAATACGGTTTTCTATCAAACGCAATAAAAATCTAGCCGATATCTAGAAAGGTAAGCAAGTTATGACCAAAAAGGTAAGCAGTTCTACTACTGCCTCTTTCCGGCCACTTTTTGGTACATCTGGTAACTTTTTTGGTCATAACTTGCTAAGTTTTCAATATATCGACTTGATTTCTTTTTTATTGGATAGCTAACCGTATTGGCTTTAACTAGCAATTTTTTTCTGGTGGATAGTGCAAGAAAAATTTTTTATAATTTTTTCCAAAAAAAGCAAAGGGGGTAGTCCATGGTTTTTTTTGGCTAAAAATATTTTTTGTGTACTATCTACAAGAAGCAAAACTAGAGTTTAAGCCAATACGGTTTTCTATCAAACGCAATAGAAATCTAGTCGATATCTAGAAAGGTAAGCAAGTTATGACCAAAAAGGTAAGCAGTTCTACTACTGCCTCTTTCCGGCCACTTTTTGGTACATCTGGTAACTTTTTTGGTCATAACTTGCTAAGTTTTCAATATATCGACTTGATTTCTTTTTTATTGGATAGCTAACCGTATTGGCTTTAACTAGCAATTTTTTTCTGGTGGATAGTGCAAGAAAAATTTTTTATAATTTTTTCCAAAAAAAGCAAAGGGGGTAGTCCATGGTTTTTTTTGGCTAAAAATATTTTTTGTGTACTATCTGCAAGAAGCAAAACTAGAGTTTAAGCCAATACGGTTTTCTATCAAACGCAATAAAAATCTAGCCGATATCTAGAAAGGTAAGCAAGTTATGACCAAAAAGGTAAGCAGTTCTACTACTGCCTCTTTCCGGCCACTTTTTGGTACATCTGGTAACTTTTTTGGTCATAACTTGCTAAGTTTTCAATATATCGACTTGATTTCTTTTTTATTGGATAGCTAACCGTATTGGCTTTAACTAGCAATTTTTTTCTGGTGGATAGTGCAAGAAAAATTTTTTATAATTTTTTCCAAAAAAAGCAAAGGGGGTAGTCCATGGTTTTTTTTGGCTAAAAATATTTTTTGTGTACTATCTACAAGAAGCAAAACTAGAGTTTAAGCCAATACGGTTTTCTATCAAACGCAATAGAAATCTAGTCGATATCTAGAAAGGTAAGCAAGTTATGACCAAAAAGGTAAGCAGTTCTACTACTGCCTCTTTCCGGCCACTTTTTGGTACATCTGGTAACTTTTTTGGTCATAACTTGCTAAGTTTTCAATATATCGACTTGATTTCTTTTTTATTGGATAGCTAACCGTATTGGCTTTAACTAGCAATTTTTTTCTGGTGGATAGTGCAAGAAAAATTTTTTATAATTTTTTCCAAAAAAAGCAAAGGGGGTAGTCCATGGTTTTTTTTGGCTAAAAATATTTTTTGTGTACTATCTACAAGAAGCAAAACTAGAGTTTAAGCCAATACGGTTTTCTATCAAACGCAATAGAAATCTAGCCGATATCTAGAAAGGTAAGGAAGTTATGACCAAAAAGGTAAGCAGTTCTACTACTGCCTCTTTCCGGCCACTTTTTAATACATCTGGTTACTTTTTTGGTCATAACTTGCTAAGTTTTCAATATATCGACTTGATTTCTTTTTTATTGGATAGCTAACCGTATTGGCTTTAACTAGCAATTTTTTTCTGGTGGATAGTGCAAGAAAAATTTTTTATAATTTTTTCCAAAAAAAGCAAAGGGGGTAGTCCATGGTTTTTTTTGGCTAAAAATATTTTTTGTGTACTATCTACAAGAAGCAAAACTAGAGTTTAAGCCAATACGGTTTTCTATCAAACGCAATAGAAATCTAGCCGATATCTAGAAAGGTAAGGAAGTTATGACCAAAAAGGTAAGCAGTTCTACTACTGCCTCTTTCCGGCCACTTTTTAATACATCTGGTTACTTTTTTGGTCATAACTTGCTAAGTTTTCAATATATCGACTTGATTTCTTTTTTATTGGATAGCTAACCGTATTGGCTTTAACTAGCAATTTTTTTCTGGTGGATAGTGCAAGAAAAATTTTTTATAATTTTTTCCAAAAAAAGCAAAGGGGGTAGTCCATGGTTTTTTTTGGCTAAAAATATTTTTTGTGTACTATCTACAAGAAGCAAAACTAGAGTTTAAGCCAATACGGTTTTCTATCAAACGCAATAGAAATCTAGCCGATATCTAGAAAGGTAAGGAAGTTATGACCAAAAAGGTAAGCAGTTCTACTACTGCCTCTTTCCGGCCACTTTTTAATACATCTGGTTACTTTTTTGGTCATAACTTGCTAAGTTTTCAATATATCGACTTGATTTCTTTTTTATTGGATAGCTAACCGTATTGGCTTTAACTAGCAATTTTTTTCTGGTGGATAGTGCAAGAAAAATTTTTTATAATTTTTTCCAAAAAAAGCAAAGGGGGTAGTCCATGGTTTTTTTTGGCTAAAAATATTTTTTGTGTACTATCTGCAAGAAGCAAAACTAGAGTTTAAGCCAATACGGTTTTCTATCAAACGCAATAGAAATCTAGCCGATATCTAGAAAGGTAAGCAAGTTATGACCAAAAAGGTAAGCAGTTCTACTACTGCCTCTTTCCGGCCACTTTTTGGTACATCTGGTAACTTTTTTGGTCATAACTTGCTAAGTTTTCAATATATCGACTTGATTTCTTTTTTATTGGATAGCTAACCGTATTGGCTTTAACTAGCAATTTTTTTCTGGTGGATAGTGCAAGAAAAATTTTTTATAATTTTTTCCAAAAAAAGCAAAGGGGGTAGTCCATGGTTTTTTTTGGCTAAAAATATTTTTTGTGTACTATCTACAAGAAGCAAAACTAGAGTTTAAGCCAATACGGTTTTCTATCAAACGCAATAGAAATCTAGCCGATATCTAGAAAGGTAAGGAAGTTATGACCAAAAAGGTAAGCAGTTCTACTACTGCCTCTTTCCGGCCACTTTTTAATACATCTGGTTACTTTTTTGGTCATAACTTGCTAAGTTTTCAATATATCGACTTGATTTCTTTTTTATTGGATAGCTAACCGTATTGGCTTTAACTAGCAATTTTTTTCTGGTGGATAGTGCAAGAAAAATTTTTTATAATTTTTTCCAAAAAAAGCAAAGGGGGTAGTCCATGGTTTTTTTTGGCTAAAAATATTTTTTGTGTACTATCTGCAAGAAGCAAAACTAGAGTTTAAGCCAATACGGTTTTCTATCAAACGCAATAGAAATCTAGCCGATATCTAGAAAGGTAAGCAAGTTATGACCAAAAAGGTAAGCAGTTCTACTACTGCCTCTTTCCGGCCACTTTTTGGTACATCTGGTAACTTTTTTGGTCATAACTTGCTAAGTTTTCAATATATCGACTTGATTTCTTTTTTATTGGATAGCTAACCGTATTGGCTTTAACTAGCAATTTTTTTCTGGTGGATAGTGCAAGAAAAATTTTTTATAATTTTTTCCAAAAAAAGCAAAGGGGGTAGTCCATGGTTTTTTTTGGCTAAAAATATTTTTTGTGTACTATCTGCAAGAAGCAAAACTAGAGTTTAAGCCAATACGGTTTTCTATCAAACGCAATAGAAATCTAGCCGATATCTAGAAAGGTAAGCAAGTTATGACCAAAAAGGTAAGCAGTTCTACTACTGCCTCTTTCCGGCCACTTTTTGGTACATCTGGTAACTTTTTTGGTCATAACTTGCTAAGTTTTCAATATATCGACTTGATTTCTTTTTTATTGGATAGCTAACCGTATTGGCTTTAACTAGCAATTTTTTTCTGGTGGATAGTGCAAGAAAAATTTTTTATAATTTTTTCCAAAAAAAGCAAAGGGGGTAGTCCATGGTTTTTTTTGGCTAAAAATATTTTTTGTGTACTATCTGCAAGAAGCAAAACTAGAGTTTAAGCCAATACGGTTTTCTATCAAACGCAATAGAAATCTAGCCGATATCTAGAAAGGTAAGCAAGTTATGACCAAAAAGGTAAGCAGTTCTACTACTGCCTCTTTCCGGCCACTTTTTGGTACATCTGGTAACTTTTTTGGTCATAACTTGCTAAGTTTTCAATATATCGACTTGATTTCTTTTTTATTGGATAGCTAACCGTATTGGCTTTAACTAGCAATTTTTTTCTGGTGGATAGTGCAAGAAAAATTTTTTATAATTTTTTCCAAAAAAAGCAAAGGGGGTAGTCCATGGTTTTTTTTGGCTAAAAATATTTTTTGTGTACTATCTGCAAGAAGCAAAACTAGAGTTTAAGCCAATACGGTTTTCTATCAAACGCAATAGAAATCTAGCCGATATCTAGAAAGGTAAGCAAGTTATGACCAAAAAGGTAAGCAGTTCTACTACTGCCTCTTTCCGGCCACTTTTTGGTACATCTGGTAACTTTTTTGGTCATAACTTGCTAAGTTTTCAATATATCGACTTGATTTCTTTTTTATTGGATAGCTAACCGTATTGGCTTTAACTAGCAATTTTTTTCTGGTGGATAGTGCAAGAAAAATTTTTTATAATTTTTTCCAAAAAAAGCAAAGGGGGTAGTCCATGGTTTTTTTTGGCTAAAAATATTTTTTGTGTACTATCTGCAAGAAGCAAAACTAGAGTTTAAGCCAATACGGTTTTCTATCAAACGCAATAGAAATCTAGCCGATATCTAGAAAGGTAAGCAAGTTATGACCAAAAAGGTAAGCAGTTCTACTACTGCCTCTTTCCGGCCACTTTTTGGTACATCTGGTAACTTTTTTGGTCATAACTTGCTAAGTTTTCAATATATCGACTTGATTTCTTTTTTATTGGATAGCTAACCGTATTGGCTTTAACTAGCAATTTTTTTCTGGTGGATAGTGCAAGAAAAATTTTTTATAATTTTTTCCAAAAAAAGCAAAGGGGGTAGTCCATGGTTTTTTTTGGCTAAAAATATTTTTTGTGTACTATCTGCAAGAAGCAAAACTAGAGTTTAAGCCAATACGGTTTTCTATCAAACGCAATAGAAATCTAGCCGATATCTAGAAAGGTAAGCAAGTTATGACCAAAAAGGTAAGCAGTTCTACTACTGCCTCTTTCCGGCCACTTTTTGGTACATCTGGTAACTTTTTTGGTCATAACTTGCTAAGTTTTCAATATATCGACTTGATTTCTTTTTTATTGGATAGCTAACCGTATTGGCTTTAACTAGCAATTTTTTTCTGGTGGATAGTGCAAGAAAAATTTTTTATAATTTTTTCCAAAAAAAGCAAAGGGGGTAGTCCATGGTTTTTTTTGGCTAAAAATATTTTTTGTGTACTATCTACAAGAAGCAAAACTAGAGTTTAAGCCAATACGGTTTTCTATCAAACGCAATAGAAATCTAGCCGATATCTAGAAAGGTAAGGAAGTTATGACCAAAAAGGTAAGCAGTTCTACTACTGCCTCTTTCCGGCCACTTTTTAATACATCTGGTTACTTTTTTGGTCATAACTTGCTAAGTTTTCAATATATCGACTTGATTTCTTTTTTATTGGATAGCTAACCGTATTGGCTTTAACTAGCAATTTTTTTCTGGTGGATAGTGCAAGAAAAATTTTTTATAATTTTTTCCAAAAAAAGCAAAGGGGGTAGTCCATGGTTTTTTTTGGCTAAAAATATTTTTTGTGTACTATCTGCAAGAAGCAAAACTAGAGTTTAAGCCAATACGGTTTTCTATCAAACGCAATAGAAATCTAGCCGATATCTAGAAAGGTAAGCAAGTTATGACCAAAAAGGTAAGCAGTTCTACTACTGCCTCTTTCCGGCCACTTTTTGGTACATCTGGTAACTTTTTTGGTCATAACTTGCTAAGTTTTCAATATATCGACTTGATTTCTTTTTTATTGGATAGCTAACCGTATTGGCTTTAACTAGCAATTTTTTTCTGGTGGATAGTGCAAGAAAAATTTTTTATAATTTTTTCCAAAAAAAGCAAAGGGGGTAGTCCATGGTTTTTTTTGGCTAAAAATATTTTTTGTGTACTATCTGCAAGAAGCAAAACTAGAGTTTAAGCCAATACGGTTTTCTATCAAACGCAATAGAAATCTAGCCGATATCTAGAAAGGTAAGCAAGTTATGACCAAAAAGGTAAGCAGTTCTACTACTGCCTCTTTCCGGCCACTTTTTGGTACATCTGGTAACTTTTTTGGTCATAACTTGCTAAGTTTTCAATATATCGACTTGATTTCTTTTTTATTGGATAGCTAACCGTATTGGCTTTAACTAGCAATTTTTTTCTGGTGGATAGTGCAAGAAAAATTTTTTATAATTTTTTCCAAAAAAAGCAAAGGGGGTAGTCCATGGTTTTTTTTGGCTAAAAATATTTTTTGTGTACTATCTGCAAGAAGCAAAACTAGAGTTTAAGCCAATACGGTTTTCTATCAAACGCAATAGAAATCTAGCCGATATCTAGAAAGGTAAGCAAGTTATGACCAAAAAGGTAAGCAGTTCTACTACTGCCTCTTTCCGGCCACTTTTTGGTACATCTGGTAACTTTTTTGGTCATAACTTGCTAAGTTTTCAATATATCGACTTGATTTCTTTTTTATTGGATAGCTAACCGTATTGGCTTTAACTAGCAATTTTTTTCTGGTGGATAGTGCAAGAAAAATTTTTTATAATTTTTTCCAAAAAAAGCAAAGGGGGTAGTCCATGGTTTTTTTTGGCTAAAAATATTTTTTGTGTACTATCTGCAAGAAGCAAAACTAGAGTTTAAGCCAATACGGTTTTCTATCAAACGCAATAGAAATCTAGCCGATATCTAGAAAGGTAAGCAAGTTATGACCAAAAAGGTAAGCAGTTCTACTACTGCCTCTTTCCGGCCACTTTTTGGTACATCTGGTAACTTTTTTGGTCATAACTTGCTAAGTTTTCAATATATCGACTTGATTTCTTTTTTATTGGATAGCTAACCGTATTGGCTTTAACTAGCAATTTTTTTCTGGTGGATAGTGCAAGAAAAATTTTTTATAATTTTTTCCAAAAAAAGCAAAGGGGGTAGTCCATGGTTTTTTTTGGCTAAAAATATTTTTTGTGTACTATCTACAAGAAGCAAAACTAGAGTTTAAGCCAATACGGTTTTCTATCAAACGCAATAGAAATCTAGCCGATATCTAGAAAGGTAAGGAAGTTATGACCAAAAAGGTAAGCAGTTCTACTACTGCCTCTTTCCGGCCACTTTTTAATACATCTGGTTACTTTTTTGGTCATAACTTGCTAAGTTTTCAATATATCGACTTGATTTCTTTTTTATTGGATAGCTAACCGTATTGGCTTTAACTAGCAATTTTTTTCTGGTGGATAGTGCAAGAAAAATTTTTTATAATTTTTTCCAAAAAAAGCAAAGGGGGTAGTCCATGGTTTTTTTTGGCTAAAAATATTTTTTGTGTACTATCTGCAAGAAGCAAAACTAGAGTTTAAGCCAATACGGTTTTCTATCAAACGCAATAGAAATCTAGCCGATATCTAGAAAGGTAAGCAAGTTATGACCAAAAAGGTAAGCAGTTCTACTACTGCCTCTTTCCGGCCACTTTTTGGTACATCTGGTAACTTTTTTGGTCATAACTTGCTAAGTTTTCAATATATCGACTTGATTTCTTTTTTATTGGATAGCTAACCGTATTGGCTTTAACTAGCAATTTTTTTCTGGTGGATAGTGCAAGAAAAATTTTTTATAATTTTTTCCAAAAAAAGCAAAGGGGGTAGTCCATGGTTTTTTTTGGCTAAAAATATTTTTTGTGTACTATCTGCAAGAAGCAAAACTAGAGTTTAAGCCAATACGGTTTTCTATCAAACGCAATAGAAATCTAGCCGATATCTAGAAAGGTAAGCAAGTTATGACCAAAAAGGTAAGCAGTTCTACTACTGCCTCTTTCCGGCCACTTTTTGGTACATCTGGTAACTTTTTTGGTCATAACTTGCTAAGTTTTCAATATATCGACTTGATTTCTTTTTTATTGGATAGCTAACCGTATTGGCTTTAACTAGCAATTTTTTTCTGGTGGATAGTGCAAGAAAAATTTTTTATAATTTTTTCCAAAAAAAGCAAAGGGGGTAGTCCATGGTTTTTTTTGGCTAAAAATATTTTTTGTGTACTATCTACAAGAAGCAAAACTAGAGTTTAAGCCAATACGGTTTTCTATCAAACGCAATAGAAATCTAGCCGATATCTAGAAAGGTAAGGAAGTTATGACCAAAAAGGTAAGCAGTTCTACTACTGCCTCTTTCCGGCCACTTTTTAATACATCTGGTTACTTTTTTGGTCATAACTTGCTAAGTTTTCAATATATCGACTTGATTTCTTTTTTATTGGATAGCTAACCGTATTGGCTTTAACTAGCAATTTTTTTCTGGTGGATAGTGCAAGAAAAATTTTTTATAATTTTTTCCAAAAAAAGCAAAGGGGGTAGTCCATGGTTTTTTTTGGCTAAAAATATTTTTTGTGTACTATCTACAAGAAGCAAAACTAGAGTTTAAGCCAATACGGTTTTCTATCAAACGCAATAGAAATCTAGCCGATATCTAGAAAGGTAAGGAAGTTATGACCAAAAAGGTAAGCAGTTCTACTACTGCCTCTTTCCGGCCACTTTTTAATACATCTGGTTACTTTTTTGGTCATAACTTGCTAAGTTTTCAATATATCGACTTGATTTCTTTTTTATTGGATAGCTAACCGTATTGGCTTTAACTAGCAATTTTTTTCTGGTGGATAGTGCAAGAAAAATTTTTTATAATTTTTTCCAAAAAAAGCAAAGGGGGTAGTCCATGGTTTTTTTTGGCTAAAAATATTTTTTGTGTACTATCTACAAGAAGCAAAACTAGAGTTTAAGCCAATACGGTTTTCTATCAAACGCAATAGAAATCTAGCCGATATCTAGAAAGGTAAGGAAGTTATGACCAAAAAGGTAAGCAGTTCTACTACTGCCTCTTTCCGGCCACTTTTTAATACATCTGGTTACTTTTTTGGTCATAACTTGCTAAGTTTTCAATATATCGACTTGATTTCTTTTTTATTGGATAGCTAACCGTATTGGCTTTAACTAGCAATTTTTTTCTGGTGGATAGTGCAAGAAAAATTTTTTATAATTTTTTCCAAAAAAAGCAAAGGGGGTAGTCCATGGTTTTTTTTGGCTAAAAATATTTTTTGTGTACTATCTGCAAGAAGCAAAACTAGAGTTTAAGCCAATACGGTTTTCTATCAAACGCAATAAAAATCTAGCCGATATCTAGAAAGGTAAGCAAGTTATGACCAAAAAGGTAAGCAGTTCTACTACTGCCTCTTTCCGGCCACTTTTTGGTACATCTGGTAACTTTTTTGGTCATAACTTGCTAAGTTTTCAATATATCGACTTGATTTCTTTTTTATTGGATAGCTAACCGTATTGGCTTTAACTAGCAATTTTTTTTCTGGTGGATAGTGCAAGAAAAATTTTTTATAATTTTTTCCAAAAAAGCAAAGGGGGTAGTCCATGGTTTTTTTTGGCTAAAAATATTTTTTGTGTACTATCTACAAGAAGCAAAACTAGAGTTTAAGCCAATACGGTTTTCTATCAAACGCAATAGAAATCTAGCCGATATCTAGAAAGGTAAGGAAGTTATGACCAAAAAGGTAAGCAGTTCTACTACTGCCTCTTTCCGGCCACTTTTTAATACATCTGGTTACTTTTTTGGTCATAACTTGCTAAGTTTTCAATATATCGACTTGATTTCTTTTTTATTGGATAGCTAACCGTATTGGCTTTAACTAGCAATTTTTTTCTGGTGGATAGTGCAAGAAAAATTTTTTATAATTTTTTCCAAAAAAAGCAAAGGGGGTAGTCCATGGTTTTTTTTGGCTAAAAATATTTTTTGTGTACTATCTACAAGAAGCAAAACTAGAGTTTAAGCCAATACGGTTTTCTATCAAACGCAATAGAAATCTAGCCGATATCTAGAAAGGTAAGGAAGTTATGACCAAAAAGGTAAGCAGTTCTACTACTGCCTCTTTCCGGCCACTTTTTAATACATCTGGTTACTTTTTTGGTCATAACTTGCTAAGTTTTCAATATATCGACTTGATTTCTTTTTTATTGGATAGCTAACCGTATTGGCTTTAACTAGCAATTTTTTTCTGGTGGATAGTGCAAGAAAAATTTTTTATAATTTTTTCCAAAAAAAGCAAAGGGGGTAGTCCATGGTTTTTTTTGGCTAAAAATATTTTTTGTGTACTATCTACAAGAAGCAAAACTAGAGTTTAAGCCAATACGGTTTTCTATCAAACGCAATAGAAATCTAGCCGATATCTAGAAAGGTAAGGAAGTTATGACCAAAAAGGTAAGCAGTTCTACTACTGCCTCTTTCCGGCCACTTTTTAATACATCTGGTTACTTTTTTGGTCATAACTTGCTAAGTTTTCAATATATCGACTTGATTTCTTTTTTATTGGATAGCTAACCGTATTGGCTTTAACTAGCAATTTTTTTCTGGTGGATAGTGCAAGAAAAATTTTTTATAATTTTTTCCAAAAAAAGCAAAGGGGGTAGTCCATGGTTTTTTTTGGCTAAAAATATTTTTTGTGTACTATCTACAAGAAGCAAAACTAGAGTTTAAGCCAATACGGTTTTCTATCAAACGCAATAGAAATCTAGCCGATATCTAGAAAGGTAAGGAAGTTATGACCAAAAAGGTAAGCAGTTCTACTACTGCCTCTTTCCGGCCACTTTTTAATACATCTGGTTACTTTTTTGGTCATAACTTGCTAAGTTTTCAATATATCGACTTGATTTCTTTTTTATTGGATAGCTAACCGTATTGGCTTTAACTAGCAATTTTTTTCTGGTGGATAGTGCAAGAAAAATTTTTTATAATTTTTTCCAAAAAAAGCAAAGGGGGTAGTCCATGGTTTTTTTTGGCTAAAAATATTTTTTGTGTACTATCTACAAGAAGCAAAACTAGAGTTTAAGCCAATACGGTTTTCTATCAAACGCAATAGAAATCTAGCCGATATCTAGAAAGGTAAGGAAGTTATGACCAAAAAGGTAAGCAGTTCTACTACTGCCTCTTTCCGGCCACTTTTTAATACATCTGGTTACTTTTTTGGTCATAACTTGCTAAGTTTTCAATATATCGACTTGATTTCTTTTTTATTGGATAGCTAACCGTATTGGCTTTAACTAGCAATTTTTTTCTGGTGGATAGTGCAAGAAAAATTTTTTATAATTTTTTCCAAAAAAAGCAAAGGGGGTAGTCCATGGTTTTTTTTGGCTAAAAATATTTTTTGTGTACTATCTACAAGAAGCAAAACTAGAGTTTAAGCCAATACGGTTTTCTATCAAACGCAATAGAAATCTAGCCGATATCTAGAAAGGTAAGGAAGTTATGACCAAAAAGGTAAGCAGTTCTACTACTGCCTCTTTCCGGCCACTTTTTAATACATCTGGTTACTTTTTTGGTCATAACTTGCTAAGTTTTCAATATATCGACTTGATTTCTTTTTTATTGGATAGCTAACCGTATTGGCTTTAACTAGCAATTTTTTTCTGGTGGATAGTGCAAGAAAAATTTTTTATAATTTTTTCCAAAAAAAGCAAAGGGGGTAGTCCATGGTTTTTTTTGGCTAAAAATATTTTTTGTGTACTATCTACAAGAAGCAAAACTAGAGTTTAAGCCAATACGGTTTTCTATCAAACGCAATAGAAATCTAGCCGATATCTAGAAAGGTAAGGAAGTTATGACCAAAAAGGTAAGCAGTTCTACTACTGCCTCTTTCCGGCCACTTTTTAATACATCTGGTTACTTTTTTGGTCATAACTTGCTAAGTTTTCAATATATCGACTTGATTTCTTTTTTATTGGATAGCTAACCGTATTGGCTTTAACTAGCAATTTTTTTCTGGTGGATAGTGCAAGAAAAATTTTTTATAATTTTTTCCAAAAAAAGCAAAGGGGGTAGTCCATGGTTTTTTTTGGCTAAAAATATTTTTTGTGTACTATCTACAAGAAGCAAAACTAGAGTTTAAGCCAATACGGTTTTCTATCAAACGCAATAAAAATCTAGCCGATATCTAGAAAGGTAAGCAAGTTATGACCGAAAAGGTAAGCAGTTCTACTACTGCCTCTTTCCGGCCACTTTTTGGTACATCTGGTAACTTTTTTGGTCATAACTTGCTAAGTTTTCAATATATCGACTTGATTTCTTTTTTATTGGATAGCTAACCGTATTGGCTTTAACTAGCAATTTTTTTCTGGTGGATAGTGCAAGAAAAATTTTTTATAATTTTTTCCAAAAAAAGCAAAGGGGGTAGTCCATGGTTTTTTTTGGCTAAAAATATTTTTTGTGTACTATCTACAAGAAGCAAAACTAGAGTTTAAGCCAATACGGTTTTCTATCAAACGCAATAAAAATCTAGCCGATATCTAGAAAGGTAAGCAAGTTATGACCAAAAAGGTAAGCAGTTCTACTACTGCCTCTTTCCGGCCACTTTTTGGTACATCTGGTAACTTTTTTGGTCATAACTTGCTAAGTTTTCAATATATCGACTTGATTTCTTTTTTATTGGATAGCTAACCGTATTGGCTTTAACTAGCAATTTTTTTTCTGGTGGATAGTGCAAGAAAAATTTTTTATAATTTTTTCCAAAAAAAGCAAAGGGGGTAGTCCATGGTTTTTTTTGGCTAAAAATATTTTTTGTGTACTATCTGCAAGAAGCAAAACTAGAGTTTAAGCCAATACGGTTTTCTATCAAACGCAATAGAAATCTAGCCGATATCTAGAAAGGTAAGCAAGTTATGACCGAAAAGGTAAGCAGTTCTACTACTGCCTCTTTCCGGCCACTTTTTGGTACATCTGGTAACTTTTTTGGTCATAACTTGCTAAGTTTTCAATATATCGACTTGATTTCTTTTTTATTGGATAGCTAACCGTATTGGCTTTAACTAGCAATTTTTTTCTGGTGGATAGTGCAAGAAAAATTTTTTATAATTTTTTCCAAAAAAAGCAAAGGGGGTAGTCCATAGTTTTTTTTGGCTAAAAATATTTTTTGTGTACTATCTGCAAGAAGCAAAACTAGAGTTTAAGCCAATACGGTTTTCTATCAAACGCAATAGAAATCTAGCCGATATCTAGAAAGGTAAGCAAGTTATGACCAAAAAGGTAAGCAGTTCTACTACTGCCTCTTTCCGGCCACTTTTTGGTACATCTGGTAACTTTTTTGGTCATAACTTGCTAAGTTTTCAATATATCGACTTGATTTCTTTTTTATTGGATAGCTAACCGTATTGGCTTTAACTAGCAATTTTTTTCTGGTGGATAGTGCAAGAAAAATTTTTTATAATTTTTTCCAAAAAAAGCAAAGGGGGTAGTCCATGGTTTTTTTTGGCTAAAAATATTTTTTGTGTACTATCTACAAGAAGCAAAACTAGAGTTTAAGCCAATACGGTTTTCTATCAAACGCAATAGAAATCTAGCCGATATCTAGAAAGGTAAGGAAGTTATGACCAAAAAGGTAAGCAGTTCTACTACTGCCTCTTTCCGGCCACTTTTTAATACATCTGGTTACTTTTTTGGTCATAACTTGCTAAGTTTTCAATATATCGACTTGATTTCTTTTTTATTGGATAGCTAACCGTATTGGCTTTAACTAGCAATTTTTTTCTGGTGGATAGTGCAAGAAAAATTTTTTATAATTTTTTCCAAAAAAAGCAAAGGGGGTAGTCCATGGTTTTTTTTGGCTAAAAATATTTTTTGTGTACTATCTGCAAGAAGCAAAACTAGAGTTTAAGCCAATACGGTTTTCTATCAAACGCAATAAAAATCTAGCCGATATCTAGAAAGGTAAGCAAGTTATGACCAAAAAGGTAAGCAGTTCTACTACTGCCTCTTTCCGGCCACTTTTTGGAACATCTGGTAACTTTTTTGGTCATAACTTGCTAAGTTTTCAATATATGGACTTGATTTCTTTTTTATTGGATAGCTAACCGTATTGGCTTTAACTAGCAATTTTTTTCTGGTGGATAGTGCAAGAAAAATTTTTTATAATTTTTTCCAAAAAAAACAAAGGGGGTAGTCCATGGTTTTTTTTGGCTAAAAATATTTTTTGTGTACTATCTGCAAGAAGCAAAACTAGAGTTTAAGCCAATACGGTTTTCTATCAAACGCAATAGAAATCTAGCCGATATCTAGAAAGGTAAGCAAGTTATGACCGAAAAGGTAAGCAGTTCTACTACTGCCTCTTTCCGGCCACTTTTTGGTACATCTGGTAACTTTTTTGGTCATAACTTGCTAAGTTTTCAATATATCGACTTGATTTCTTTTTTTATTGGATAGCTAACCGTATTGGCTTTAACTAGCAATTTTTTTCTGGTAGATAGTGCAAGAAAAATTTTTTATAATTTTTTCCAAAAAAAGCAAAGGGGGTAGTCCATGGTTTTTTTTGGCTAAAAATATTTTTTGTGTACTATCTGCAAGAAGCAAAACTAGAGTTTAAGCCAATACGGTTTTCTATCAAACGCAATATAAATCTAGCCGATATCTAGAAAGGTAAGCAAGTTATGACCAAAAAGGTAAGCAGTTCTACTACTGCCTCTTTCCGGCCACTTTTTGGTACATCTGGTAACTTTTTTGGTCATAACTTGCTAAGTTTTCAATATATCGACTTGATTTCTTTTTTATTGGATAGCTAACCGTATTGGCTTTAACTAGCAATTTTTTTCTGGTGGATAGTGCAAGAAAAATTTTTTATAATTTTTTCCAAAAAAAGCAAAGGGGGTAGTCCATGGTTTTTTTTGGCTAAAAATATTTTTTGTGTACTATCTGCAAGAAGCAAAACTAGAGTTTAAGCCAATACGGTTTTCTATCAAACGCAATAGAAATCTAGTCGATATCTAGAAAGGTAAGCAAGTTATGACCAAAAAGGTAATCAGTTCTACTACTGCCTCTTTCCGGCCACTTTTTAGTACATCTGGTTACTTTTTTGGTCATAACTTGCTAAGTTTTCAATATATCGACTTGATTCCTTTTTTATTGGATAGCTAACCGTATTGGCTTTAGCTAGAAATTTTTTTCTGGTGGATAGTGCAAGAAAAATTTTTTATAATTTTTTCCAAAAAAAGCAAAGGGGGTAGTCCATGGTTTTTTTTGGCTAAAAATATTTTTTGTGTACTATCTGCAAGAAGCAAAACTAGAGTTTAAGCCAATACGGTTTTCTATCAAACGCAATAGAAATCTAGTCGATATCGAGAAAGGTAAGCAAGTTATGACCAAAAAGGTAATCAGTTCTACTACTGCCTCTTTCCGGCCACTTTTTAATACATCTGGTTACTTTTTTGGTCATAACTTGCTAAGTTTTCAATATATCGACTTGATTCCTTTTTTATTGGATAGCTAACCGTATTGGATTTAGCTAGAAATTTTTTTCTGGTGGATAGTGCAAGAAAAATTTTTTATAATTTTTTCCAAAAAAAGCAAAGGGGGTAGTCCATGGTTTTTTTTGGCTAAAAATATTTTTTGTGTACTATCTGCAAGAAGCAAAACTAGAGTTTAAGCCAATACGGTTTTCTATCAAACGCAATAGAAATCTAGTCGATATCTAGAAAGGTAAGCAAGTTATGACCAAAAAGGTAATCAGTTCTACTACTGCCTCTTTCCGGCCACTTTTTAGTACATCTGGTTACTTTTTTGGTCATAACTTGCTAAGTTTTCAATATATCGACTTGATTCCTTTTTTATTGGATAGCTAACCGTATTGGCTTTAGCTAGAAATTTTTTTCTGGTGGATAGTGCAAGAAAAATTTTTTATAATTTTTTCCAAAAAAAGCAAAGGGGGTAGTCCTTTTTTTTTTTTGGCTAAAAATATTTTTTGTGTACTATCTGCAAGAAGCAAAACTAGAGTTTAAGCCAATACGGTTTTCTATCAAACGCAATAGAAATCTAGCCGATATCTAGAAAGGTAAGCAAGTTATGACCAAAAAGGTAATCAGTTCTACTACTGCCTCTTTCCGGCCACTTTTTAGTACATCTGGTTACTTTTTTGGTCATAACTTGCTAAGTTTTCAATATATCGACTTGATTCCTTTTTTATTGGATAGCTAACCGTATTGGCTTTAGCTAGAAATTTTTTTCTGGTGGATAGTGCAAGAAAAATTTTTTATAATTTTTTCCAAAAAAAGCAAAGGGGGTAGTCCATGGTTTTTTTTGGCTAAAAATATTTTTTGTGTACTATCTGCAAGAAGCAAAACTAGAGTTTAAGCCAATACGGTTTTCTATCAAACGCAATAGAAATCTAGTCGATATCTAGAAAGGTAAGCAAGTTATGACCAAAAAGGTAATCAGTTCTACTACTGCCTCTTTCCGGCCACTTTTTAGTACATCTGGTTACTTTTTTGGTCATAACTTGCTAAGTTTTCAATATATCGACTTGATTCCTTTTTTATTGGATAGCTAACCGTATTGGCTTTAGCTAGAAATTTTTTTCTGGTGGATAGTGCAAGAAAAATTTTTTATAATTTTTTCCAAAAAAAGCAAAGGGGGTAGTCCATGGTTTTTTTTGGCTAAAAATATTTTTTGTGTACTATCTGCAAGAAGCAAAACTAGAGTTTAAGCCAATACGGTTTTCTATCAAACGCAATAGAAATCTAGTCGATATCTAAAAAGGTAAGCAAGTTATGACCAAAAAGGTAATCAGTTCTACTACTGCCTCTTTCCGGCCACTTTTTAGTACATCTGGTTACTTTTTTGGTCATAACTTGCTAAGTTTTCAATATATCGACTTGATTTCTTTTTTATTGGATTGTTAACCGTATTGGCTTTAACTAGCAATTTTTTTCTGGTGGATAGTGCAAGAAAAATTTTTTATAATTTTTTCCAAAAAAAGCAAAGGGGGTAGTCCATGGTTTTTTTTGGCTAAAAATATTTTTTGTGTACTATCTGCAAGAAGCAAAACTAGAGTTTAAGCCAATACGGTTTTCTATCAAACGCAATAGAAATCTAGCCGATATCTAGAAAGGTAAGCAAGTTATGACCAAAAAGGTAAGCAGTTCTACTACTGCCTCTTTCCGGCCACTTTTTGGTACATCTGGTAACTTTTTTGGTCATAACTTGCTAAGTTTTCAATATATCGACTTGATTTCTTTTTTATTGGATAGCTAACCGTATTGGCTTTAACTAGCAATTTTTTT
Source organism: Thelaira solivaga (assembly GCA_947397855.1). Classification (NCBI taxonomy): domain Eukaryota; kingdom Metazoa; phylum Arthropoda; class Insecta; order Diptera; family Tachinidae; genus Thelaira; species Thelaira solivaga. The sequence goes on from OX377613.1 coordinate 64,245,692, forward strand.
CTGGTGGATAGTGCAAGAAAAATTTTTTATAATTTTTTCCAAAAAAAGCAAAGGGGGTAGTCCATGGTTTTTTTTGGCTAAAAATATTTTTTGTGTACTATCTGCAAGAAGCAAAACTAGAGTTTAAGCCAATACGGTTTTCTATCAAACGCAATAGAAATCTAGTCGATATCTAGAAAGGTAAGCAAGTTATGACCAAAAAGGTAATCAGTTCTACTACTGCCTCTTTCCGGCCACTTTTTAGTACATCTGGTTACTTTTTTGGTCATAACTTGCTAAGTTTTCAATATATCGACTTGATTCCTTTTTTATTGGATAGCTAACCGTATTGGCTTTAGCTAGAAATTTTTTTCTGGTGGATAGTGCAAGAAAAATTTTTTATAATTTTTTCCAAAAAAAGCAAAGGGGGTAGTCCATGGTTTTTTTTGGCTAAAAATATTTTTTGTGTACTATCTGCAAGAAGCAAAACTAGAGTTTAAGCCAATACGGTTTTCTATCAAACGCAATAGAAATCTAGTCGATATCTAGAAAGGTAAGCAAGTTATGACCAAAAAGGTAATCAGTTCTACTACTGCCTCTTTCCGGCCACTTTTTAGTACATCTGGTTACTTTTTTGGTCATAACTTGCTAAGTTTTCAATATATCGACTTGATTCCTTTTTTATTGGATAGCTAACCGTATTGGCTTTAGCTAGAAATTTTTTTCTGGTGGATAGTGCAAGAAAAATTTTTTATAATTTTTTCCAAAAAAAGCAAAGGGGGTAGTCCATGGTTTTTTTTGGCTAAAAATATTTTTTGTGTACTATCTGCAAGAAGCAAAACTAGAGTTTAAGCCAATACGGTTTTCTATCAAACGCAATAGAAATCTCGTCGATACCTAGAAAGGTAAGCAAGTTATGACCAAAAAGGTAAGCAGTTCTACTACTGCCTCTTTCCGGCCACTTTTTAGTACATCTGGTTACTTTTTTGGTCATGACTTGCTAAGTGTTCAATATATCGACTTGATTCCTTTTTTATTGTATAGCTAACCGTATTTGCTTTAACTAGCAATTTTTTTCTGGTGGATAGTGCAAGAAAAATTTTTTATAATTTTTTCCAAAAAAAGCAAAGGGGGTAGTCCATGGTTTTTTTTGGATAAAAATATTTTTTGTGTACTATCTGCAAAAAGCAAAACTAGAGTTTAAGCCAATACGGTTTTCTATCAAACGCAATAGAAATCTAGTCGATATCTAGAAAGGTAAGCAAGTTATGACCAAAAAGGTAAGCAGTTCTACTACTGCCTCTTTCCGGCCACTTTTTAGTAGATCTGGTTACTTTTTTGGTCATAACTTGCTAAGTGTTCAATATATCGACTTGATTCCTTTTTTATTGGATAGTTAACCGTATTGGCTTTAACTAGAAATTTTTTTCTGGTGGATAGTGCAAGAAAAATTTTTTATAATTTTTTCCAAAAAAAGCAAAGGGGGTAGTCCATGGTTTTTTTTGGCTAAAAATATTTTTTGTGTACTATCTGCAAGAAGCAAAACTAGAGTTTAAGCCAATACGGTTTTCTATCAAACGCAATAGAAATCTCGTCGATACCTAGAAAGGTAAGCAAGTTATGACCAAAAAGGTAAGCAGTTCTACTACTGCCTCTTTCCGGCCACTTTTTAGTACATCTGGTTACTTTTTTGGTCATGACTTGCTAAGTGTTCAATATATCGACTTGATTCCTTTTTTATTGTATAGCTAACCGTATTTGCTTTAACTAGCAATTTTTTTCTGGTGGATAGTGCAAGAAAAATTTTTTATAATTTTTTCCAAAAAAAGCAAAGGGGGTAGTCCATGGTTTTTTTTGGCTAAAAATATTTTTTGTGTACTATCTGCAAGAAGCAAAACTAGAGTTTAAGCCAATACGGTTTTCTATCAAACGCAATAGAAATCTAGTCGATATCTAGAAAGGTAAGCAAGTTATGACCAAAAAGGTAAGCAGTTCTACTACTGCCTCTTTCCGGCCACTTTTTAGTAGATCTGGTTACTTTTTTGGTCATAACTTGCTAAGTGTTCAATATATCGACTTGATTCCTTTTTTATTGGATAGATAACCGTATTGGCTTTAACTAGAAATTTTTTTCTGGTGGATAGTGCAAGAAAAATTTTTTATAATTTTTTCCAAAAAAAGCAAAGGGGGTAGTCCATGGTTTTTTTTGGCTAAAAATATTTTTTGTGTACTATCTGCAAGAAGCAAAACTAGAGTTTAAGCCAATACGGTTTTCTATCAAACGCAATAGAAATCTCGTCGATACCTAGAAAGGTAAGCAAGTTATGACCAAAAAGGTAAGCAGTTCTACTACTGCCTCTTTCCGGCCACTTTTTAGTACATCTGGTTACTTTTTTGGTCATGACTTGCTAAGTGTTCAATATATCGACTTGATTCCTTTTTTATTGTATAGCTAACCGTATTTGCTTTAACTAGCAATTTTTTTCTGGTGGATAGTGCAAGAAAAATTTTTTATAATTTTTTCCAAAAAAAGCAAAGGGGGTAGTCCATGGTTTTTTTTGGATAAAAATATTTTTTGTGTACTATCTGCAAAAAGCAAAACTAGAGTTTAAGCCAATACGGTTTTCTATCAAACGCAATAGAAATCTAGTCGATATCTAGAAAGGTAAGCAAGTTATGACCAAAAAGGTAAGCAGTTCTACTACTGCCTCTTTCCGGCCACTTTTTAGTAGATCTGGTTACTTTTTTGGTCATAACTTGCTAAGTGTTCAATATATCGACTTGATTCCTTTTTTATTGGATAGTTAACCGTATTGGCTTTAACTAGAAATTTTTTTCTGGTGGATAGTGCAAGAAAAATTTTTTATAATTTTTTCCAAAAAAAGCAAAGGGGGTAGTCCATGGTTTTTTTTGGCTAAAAATATTTTTTGTGTACTATCTGCAAGAAGCAAAACTAGAGTTTAAGCCAATACGGTTTTCTATCAAACGCAATAGAAATCTCGTCGATACCTAGAAAGGTAAGCAAGTTATGACCAAAAAGGTAAGCAGTTCTACTACTGCCTCTTTCCGGCCACTTTTTAGTACATCTGGTTACTTTTTTGGTCATGACTTGCTAAGTGTTCAATATATCGACTTGATTCCTTTTTTATTGTATAGCTAACCGTATTTGCTTTAACTAGCAATTTTTTTCTGGTGGATAGTGCAAGAAAAATTTTTTATAATTTTTTCCAAAAAAAGCAAAGGGGGTAGTCCATGGTTTTTTTTGGATAAAAATATTTTTTGTGTACTATCTGCAAAAAGCAAAACTAGAGTTTAAGCCAATACGGTTTTCTATCAAACGCAATAGAAATCTAGTCGATATCTAGAAAGGTAAGCAAGTTATGACCAAAAAGGTAAGCAGTTCTACTACTGCCTCTTTCCGGCCACTTTTTAGTAGATCTGGTTACTTTTTTGGTCATAACTTGCTAAGTGTTCAATATATCGACTTGATTCCTTTTTTATTGGATAGTTAACCGTATTGGCTTTAACTAGAAATTTTTTTCTGGTGGATAGTGCAAGAAAAATTTTTTATAATTTTTTCCAAAAAAAGCAAAGGGGGTAGTCCATGGTTTTTTTTGGCTAAAAATATTTTTTGTGTACTATCTGCAAGAAGCAAAACTAGAGTTTAAGCCAATACGGTTTTCTATCAAACGCAATAGAAATCTCGTCGATACCTAGAAAGGTAAGCAAGTTATGACCAAAAAGGTAAGCAGTTCTACTACTGCCTCTTTCCGGCCACTTTTTAGTACATCTGGTTACTTTTTTGGTCATGACTTGCTAAGTGTTCAATATATCGACTTGATTCCTTTTTTATTGTATAGCTAACCGTATTTGCTTTAACTAGCAATTTTTTTCTGGTGGATAGTGCAAGAAAAATTTTTTATAATTTTTTCCAAAAAAAGCAAAGGGGGTAGTCCATGGTTTTTTTTGGATAAAAATATTTTTTGTGTACTATCTGCAAAAAGCAAAACTAGAGTTTAAGCCAATACGGTTTTCTATCAAACGCAATAGAAATCTAGTCGATATCTAGAAAGGTAAGCAAGTTATGACCAAAAAGGTAAGCAGTTCTACTACTGCCTCTTTCCGGCCACTTTTTAGTACATCTGGTTACTTTTTTGGTCATAACTTGCTAAGTGTTCAATATATCGACTTGATTCCTTTTTTATTGGATAGTTAACCGTATTGGCTTTAACTAGAAATTTTTTTCTGGTGGATAGTGCAAGAAAAATTTTTTATAATTTTTTCCAAAAAAAGCAAAGGGGGTAGTCCATGGTTTTTTTTGGCTAAAAATATTTTTTGCGTACTATCTGCAAGAAGCAAAACTAGAGTTTAAGCCAATACGGTTTTCTATCAAACGCAATAGAAATCTCGTCGATACCTAGAAAGGTAAGCAAGTTATGACCAAAAAGGTAAGCAGTTCTACTACTGCCTCTTTCCGGCCACTTTTTAGTACATCTGGTTACTTTTTTGGTCATAACTTGCTAAGTGTTCAATATATCGACTTGATTCCTTTTTTATTGGATAGTTAACCGTATTGGCTTTAACTAGAAATTTTTTTCTGGTGGATAGTGCAAGAAAAATTTTTTATAATTTTTTCCAAAAAAAGCAAAGGGGGTAGTCCATGGTTTTTTTTGGCTAAAAATATTTTTTGTGTACTATCTGCAAAAAGCAAAACTAGAGTTTAAGCCAATACGGTTTTCTATCAAACGCAAAAGAAATCTAGTCGATATTTAGAAAGGTAAGCAAGTTATGACCAAAAAGGTAATCAGTTCTACTACTGCCTCTTTCCGGCCACTTTTTAGTACATCTGGTTACTTTTTTGGTCATAACTTGCTAAGTGTTCAATATATCGACTTGATTCCTTTTTTATTGGATAGTTAACCGTATTGGCTTTAACTAGAAATTTTTTTCTGGTGGATAGTGCAAGAAAAATTTTTTATAATTTTTTCCAAAAAAAGCAAAGGGGGTAGTCCATGGTTTTTTTTGGCTAAAAATATTTTTTGTGTACTATCTGCAAGAAGCAAAACTAGAGTTTAAGCCAATACGGTTTTCTATCAAACGCAATAGAAATCTAGTCAATATCTAGAAAGGAAAGCAAGTTATGACCAAAAAGGTAAGCAGTTCTACTACTGCCTCTTTCCGGCCACTTTTTAGTACATCTGGTTACTTTTTTGGTCATAACTTGCTAAGTGTTCAATATATCGACTTGATTCCTTTTTTATTGTATAGCTAACCGTATTTGCTTTAACTAGCAATTTTTTTCTGGTGGATAGTGCAAGAAAAATTTTTTATAATTTTTTCCAAAAAAAGCAAAGGGGGTAGTCCATGGTTTTTTTTGGATAAAAATATTTTTTGTGTACTATCTGCAAAAAGCAAAACTAGAGTTTAAGCCAATACGGTTTTCTATCAAACGCAATAGAAATCTAGTCGATATCTAGAAAGGTAAGCAAGTTATGACCAAAAAGGTAAGCAGTTCTACTACTGCCTCTTTCCGGCCACTTTTTAGTACATCTGGTTACTTTTTTGGTCATAACTTGCTAAGTGTTCAATATATCGACTTGATTCTTTTTTTATTGGATAGTTAACCGTATTGGCTTTAACTAGAAATTTTTTTCTGGTGGATAGTGCAAGAAAAATTTTTTATAATTTTTTCCAAAAAAAGCAAAGGGGGTAGTCCATGGTTTTTTTTGGCTAAAAATATTTTTTGCGTACTATCTGCAAGAAGCAAAACTAGAGTTTAAGCCAATACGGTTTTCTATCAAACGCAATAGAAATCTCGTCGATACCTAGAAAGGTAAGCAAGTTATGACCAAAAAGGTAAGCAGTTCTACTACTGCCTCTTTCCGGCCACTTTTTAGTACATCTGGTTACTTTTTTGGTCATAACTTGCTAAGTGTTCAATATATCGACTTGATTCCTTTTTTATTGGATAGTTAACCGTATTGGCTTTAACTAGAAATTTTTTTCTGGTGGATAGTGCAAGAAAAATTTTTTATAATTTTTTCCAAAAAAAGCAAAGGGGGTAGTCCATGGTTTTTTTTGGCTAAAAATATTTTTTGTGTACTATCTGCAAAAAGCAAAACTAGAGTTTAAGCCAATACGGTTTTCTATCAAACGCAAAAGAAATCTAGTCGATATTTAGAAAGGTAAGCAAGTTATGACCAAAAAGGTAATCAGTTCTACTACTGCCTCTTTCCGGCCACTTTTTAGTACATCTGGTTACTTTTTTGGTCATAACTTGCTAAGTGTTCAATATATCGACTTGATTCCTTTTTTATTGGATAGTTAACCGTATTGGCTTTAACTAGAAATTTTTTTCTGGTGGATAGTGCAAGAAAAATTTTTTATAATTTTTTCCAAAAAAAGCAAAGGGGGTAGTCCATGGTTTTTTTTGGCTAAAAATATTTTTTGTGTACTATCTGCAAGAAGCAAAACTAGAGTTTAAGCCAATACGGTTTTCTATCAAACGCAATAGAAATCTAGTCAATATCTAGAAAGGAAAGCAAGTTATGACCAAAAAGGTAAGCAGTTCTACTACTGCCTCTTTCCGGCCACTTTTTAGTACATCTGGTTACTTTTTTGGTCATAACTTGCTAAGTGTTCAATATATCGACTTGATTCCTTTTTTATTGGATAGTTAACCGTATTGGCTTTAACTAGAAATTTTTTTCTGGTGGATAGTGCAAGAAAAATTTTTTATAATTTTTTCCAAAAAAAGCAAAGGGGGTAGTCCATGGTTTTTTTTGGATAAAAATATTTTTTGTGTACTATCTGCAAAAAGCAAAACTAGAGTTTAAGCCAATACGGTTTTCTATCAAACGCAATAGAAATCTAGTCGATATCTAGAAAGGTAAGCAAGTTATGACCAAAAAGGTAAGCAGTTCTACTACTGCCTCTTTCCGGCCACTTTTTAGTACATCTGGTTACTTTTTTGGTCATAACTTGCTAAGTGTTCAATATATCGACTTGATTCCTTTTTTATTGGATAGTTAACCGTATTGGCTTTAACTAGAAATTTTTTTCTGGTGGATAGTGCAAGAAAAATTTTTTATAATTTTTTCCAAAAAAAGCAAAGGGGGTAGTCCATGGTTTTTTTTGGCTAAAAATATTTTTTGCGTACTATCTGCAAGAAGCAAAACTAGAGTTTAAGCCAATACGGTTTTCTATCAAACGCAATAGAAATCTAGTCAATATCTAGAAAGGAAAGCAAGTTATGACCAAAAAGGTAAGCAGTTCTACTACTGCCTCTTTCCGGCCACTTTTTAGTACATCTGGTTACTTTTTTGGTCATAACTTGCTAAGTGTTCAATATATCGACTTGATTCCTTTTTTATTGGATAGCTAACCGTAGTAGTTTTAATAAGAAATTTTTTTCTGGTGGATAGTGCAAGAAAATTTTTTTATAATTTTTTTCAAAAAAAGCAAAGGGGGTAGTCCATGGTTTTTTTTGGCAAAAAATATTTTTTGTGTACTATCTGCAAGAAGCAAAACTAGAGTTTAAGCCAATACGGTTTTCTATCAAACGCAATAGAAATCTAGTCGATATCTAGAAAGGTAAGCAAGTTATGACGAAAAAGGTAAGCAGTTCTACTACTGCCTCTTTCCGGCCACTTTTTAGTACATCTGGTTACTTTTTTGGTCATAACTTGCTAAGTGTTCAATATATCGACTTGATTTCTTTTTTATTGGATAGCTAACCGTATTGGCTTTAACTAGCAATTTTTTTCTGGTGGATAGTGCAAGAAAAATTTTTTATAATTTTTTCCAAAAAAAGCAAAGGGGGTAGTCCATGGTTTTTTTTGGCTAAAAATATTTTTTGTGTACTATCTGCAAGAAGCAAAACTAGAGTTTAAGCCAATACGGTTTTCTATCAAACGCAATAGAAATCTAGTCGATATCTAGAAAGGTAAGCAAGTTATGACGAAAAAGGTAAGCAGTTCTACTATTGCCTCTTTCCGGCCACTTTTTAGTACATCTGGTTACTTTTTTGGTCATAACTTGCTAAGTTTTCAATATATCGACTTGATTCCTTTTTTATTGGATAGCTAACCGTATTGGCTTTAACTAGCAATTTTTTTCTGGTGGATAGTGCAAGAAAAATTTTTTATAATTTTTTCCAAAAAAAGCAAAGGGGGTAGTCCATGGTTTTTTTTGGCTAAAAATATTTTTTGTGTACTATCTGCAAGAAGCAAAACTAGAGTTTAAGCCAATACGGTTTTCTATCAAACGCAATAGAAATCTAGTCGATATCTAGAAAGGTAAGCAAGTTATGACGAAAAAGGTAAGCAGTTCTACTACTGCCTCTTTCCGGCCACTTTTTAGTACATCTGGTTACTTTTTTGGTCATAACTTGCTAAGTGTTCAATATATCGACTTGATTTCTTTTTTATTGGATAGCTAACCGTATTGGCTTTAACTAGCAATTTTTTTCTGGTGGATAGTGCAAGAAAAATTTTTTATAATTTTTTCCAAAAAAAGCAAAGGGGGTAGTCCATGGTTTTTTTTGGCTAAAAATATTTTTTGTGTACTATCTGCAAGAAGCAAAACTAGAGTTTAAGCCAATACGGTTTTCTATCAAACGCAATAGAAATCTAGTCGATATCTAGAAAGGTAAGCAAGTTATGACGAAAAAGGTAAGCAGTTCTACTACTGCCTCTTTCCGGCCACTTTTTAGTACATCTGGTTACTTTTTTGGTCATAACTTGCTAAGTGTTCAATATATCGACTTGATTTCTTTTTTATTGGATAGCTAACTGTATTGGCTTTAACTAGCAATTTTTTTCTGGTGGATAGTGCAAGAAAAATTTTTTATAATTTTTTCCAAAAAAAGCAAAGGGGGTAGTCCATGGTTTTTTTTGGCTAAAAATATTTTTTGTGTACTATCTGCAAGAAGCAAAACTAGAGTTTAAGCCAATACGGTTTTCTATCAAACGCAATAGAAATCTAGTCGATATCTAGAAAGGTAAGCAAGTTATGACGAAAAAGGTAAGCAGTTCTACTACTGCCTCTTTCCGGCCACTTTTTAGTACATCTGGTTACTTTTTTGGTCATAACTTGCTAAGTGTTCAATATATCGACTTGATTTCTTTTTTATTGGATAGCTAACTGTATTGGCTTTAACTAGCAATTTTTTTCTGGTGGATAGTGCAAGAAAAATTTTTTATAATTTTTTCCAAAAAAAGCAAAGGGGGTAGTCCATGGTTTTTTTTGGCTAAAAATATTTTTTGTGTACTATCTGCAAGAAGCAAAACTAGAGTTTAAGCCAATACGGTTTTCTATCAAACGCAATAGAAATCTAGTCGATATCTAGAAAGGTAAGCAAGTTATGACGAAAAAGGTAAGCAGTTCTACTATTGCCTCTTTCCGGCCACTTTTTAGTACATCTGGTTACTTTTTTGGTCATAACTTGCTAAGTTTTCAATATATCGACTTGATTCCTTTTTTATTGGATAGCTAACCGTATTGGCTTTAACTAGCAATTTTTTTCTGGTGGATAGTGCAAGAAAAATTTTTTATAATTTTTTCCAAAAAAAGCAAAGGGGGTAGTCCATGGTTTTTTTTGGCTAAAAATATTTTTTGTGTACTATCTGCAAGAAGAAAAACTAGAGTTTAAGCCAATACGGTTTTCTATCAAACGCAATAGAAATCTAGTCGATATCTAGAAAGGTAAGCAAGTTATGACGAAAAAGGTAAGCAGTTCTACTACTGCCTCTTTCCGGCCACTTTTTAGTACATCTGGTTACTTTTTTGGTCATAACTTGCTAAGTGTTCAATATATCGACTTGATTTCTTTTTTATTGGATAGCTAACCGTATTGGCTTTAACTAGCAATTTTTTTCTGGTGGATAGTGCAAGAAAAATTTTTTATAATTTTTTCCAAAAAAAGCAAAGGGGGTAGTCCATGGTTTTTTTTGGCTAAAAATATTTTTTGTGTACTATCTGCAAGAAGCAAAACTAGAGTTTAAGCCAATACGGTTTTCTATCAAACGCAATAGAAATCTAGTCGATATCTAGAAAGGTAAGCAAGTTATGACGAAAAAGGTAAGCAGTTCTACTACTGCCTCTTTCCGGCCACTTTTTAGTACATCTGGTTACTTTTTTGGTCATAACTTGCTAAGTGTTCAATATATCGACTTGATTTCTTTTTTATTGGATAGCTAACTGTATTGGCTTTAACTAGCAATTTTTTTCTGGTGGATAGTGCAAGAAAAATTTTTTATAATTTTTTCCAAAAAAAGCAAAGGGGGTAGTCCATGGTTTTTTTTGGCTAAAAATATTTTTTGTGTACTATCTGCAAGAAGCAAAACTAGAGTTTAAGCCAATACGGTTTTCTATCAAACGCAATAGAAATCTAGTCGATATCTAGAAAGGTAAGCAAGTTATGACGAAAAAGGTAAGCAGTTCTACTACTGCCTCTTTCCGGCCACTTTTTAGTACATCTGGTTACTTTTTTGGTCATAACTTGCTAAGTGTTCAATATATCGACTTGATTTCTTTTTTATTGGATAGCTAACCGTATTGGCTTTAACTAGCAATTTTTTTCTGGTGGATAGTGCAAGAAAAATTTTTTATAATTTTTTCCAAAAAAAGCAAAGGGGGTAGTCCATGGTTTTTTTTGGCTAAAAATATTTTTTGTGTACTATCTGCAAGAAGCAAAACTAGAGTTTAAGCCAATACGGTTTTCTATCAAACGCAAAAGAAATCTAGTCGATATCTAGAAAGGTAAGCAAGTTATGACCAAAAAGGTAAGCAGTTCTACTACTGCCTCTTTCCGGCCACTTTTTAGTACATCTGGTTACTTTTTTGGTCATAACTTGCTAAGTTTTCAATATATCGACTTGACTCCTTTTTTATTGGATAGCTAACCGTATTGGCTTTAACTAGCAATTTTTTTCTGGTGGATAGTGCAAGAAAAATTTTTTATAATTTTTTCCAAAAAAAGCAAAGGGGGTAGTCCATGGTTTTTTTTGGCTAAAAATATTTTTTGTGTACTATCTGCAAGAAGCAAGACTAGAGTTTAAGCCATTACGGTTTTCTATCAAACGCAAAAGAAATCTAGTCGATATCTAGAAAGGTAAGCAAGTTATGACCAAAAAGGTAAGCAGTTCTACTACTGCCTCTTTCCGGCCACTTTTTAGTACATCTGGTTACTTTTTTGGTCATAACTTGCTAAGTTTTCAATATATCGACTTGATTCCTTTTTTATTGGATAGCTAACCGTATTGGCTTTAACTAGCAATTTTTTTCTGGTGGATAGTGCAAGAAAAATTTTTTATAATTTTTTCCAAAAAAAGCAAAGGGGGTAGTCCATGGTTTTTTTTGGCTAAAAATATTTTTTGTGTACTATCTGCAAGAAGCAAAACTAGAGTTTAAGCCAATACAGTTTTCTATCAAACACAAAAGAAATCTAGTCGATATCTAGAAAGGAAAGCAAGTTATGACCAAAAAGGTAAGCAGTTCTACTACTGCCTCTTTCCGGCCACTTTTTAGTACATCTGGTTACTTTTTTGGTCATAACTTGCTAAGTTTTCAATATATCGACTTGATTCCTTTTTTATTGGATAGCTAACCGTATTGGCTTTAACTAGCAATTTTTTTCTGGTGGATAGTGCAAGAAAAATTTTTTATAATTTTTTCCAAAAAAAGCAAAGGGGGTAGTCCATGGTTTTTTTTGGCTAAAAATATTTTTTGTGTACTATCTGCAAGAAGCAAAACTAGAGTTTAAGCCAATACAGTTTTCTATCAAACACAAAAGAAATCTAGTCGATATCTAGAAAGGAAAGCAAGTTATGACCAAAAAGGTAAGCAGTTCTACTACTGCCTCTTTCCGGCCACTTTTTAGTACATCTGGTTACTTTTTTGGTCATAACTTGCTAAGTGTTCAATATATCGACTTGATTCCTTTTTTATTGGATAGCTAACCGTATTGGCTTTAACTAGCAATTTTTTTCTGGTGGATAGTGCAAGAAAAATTTTTTATAATTTTTTCCAAAAAAAGCAAAGGGGGTAGTCCATGGTTTTTTTTGGCTAAAAATATTTTTTGTGTACTATCTGCAAGAAGCAAAACTAGAGTTTAAGCCAATACGGTTTTCTATCAAACGCAATAGAAATCTAGTCGATATCTAGAAAGGAAAGCAAGTTATGACCAAAAAGGTAAGCAGTTCTACTACTGCCTCTTTCCGGCCACTTTTTAGTACATCTGGTTACTTTTTTGGCCATAACTTGCTAAGTTTTCAATATATCGACTTGATTCCTTTTTTATTGGATAGCTAACCGTATTGGCTTTAACTAGCAATTTTTTTCTGGTGGATAGTGCAAGAAAAATTTTTTATAATTTTTTCCAAAAAAAGCAAAGGGGGTAGTCCATGGTTTTTTTTGGCTAAAAATATTTTTTGTGTACTATCTGCAAGAAGCAAAACTAGAGTTTAAGCCAATACGGTTTTCTATCAAACGCAATAGAAATCTAGTCGATATCTAGAAAGGAAAGCAAGTTATGACCAAAAAGGTAAGCAGTTCTACTACTGCCTCTTTCCGGCCACTTTTTAGTACATCTGGTTACTTTTTTGGTCATAACTTGTTAAGTTTTCAATATATCGACTTGATTCCTTTTTTATTGGATAGCTAACCGTATTGGCTTTAACTAGAAATTTTTTTCTGGTGGATAGTGCAAGAAAAATTTTTTATAATTTTTTCCAAAAAAAGCAAAGGGGGTAGTCCATGGTTTTTTTTGGCTTAGAATATTTTTTGTGTACTATCTGCAAGAAGCAAAACTAGAGTTTAAGCCAATACGGTTTTCTATCAAACGCAAAAGAAATCTAGTTGATATCTAGAAAGGTAAGCAAGTTATGACCAAAAAGGTAAGCAGTTCTACTACTGCCTCTTTCCGGCCACTTTTTAGTACATCTGGTTACTTTTTTGGTCATAACTTGCTAAGTTTTCAATATATCGACTTGATTTCTTTTTTATTGGATAGCTAACCGTATTGGCTTTAACTAGCAATTTTTTTCTGGTGGATAGTGCAAGAAAAATTTTTTATAATTTTTTCCAAAAAAAGCAAAGGGGGTAGTCCATGGTTTTTTTTGGCTAAAAATATTTTTTGTGTACTATCTGCAAGAAGCAAAACTAGAGTTTAAGCCAATACGGTTTTCTATCAAACGCAATAGAAATCTAGTCGATATCTAGAAAGGTAAGCAAGTTATGACCAAAAAGGTAAGCAGTTCTACTACTGCCTCTTTCCGGCCACTTTTTAGTACATCTGGTTACTTTTTTGGTCATAACTTGCTAAGTTTTCAATATATCGACTTGATTCCTTTTTTATTGGATAGCTAACCGTATTGGCTTTAACTAGCAATTTTTTTCTGGTGGATAGTGCAAGAAAAAATTTTTATGATTTTTTCCAAAAAAAGCAAAGGGGGTAGTCCATGGTTTTTTTTGGCTAAAAATATTTTTTGTGTACTATCTGCAAGAAGCAAGACTAGAGTTTAAGCCAATACGGTTTTCTATCAAACGCAAAAGAAATCTAGTCGATATCTAGAAAGGTAAGCAAGTTATGACCAAAAAGGTAAGCAGTTCTACTACTGCCTCTTTCCGGCCACTTTTTAGTACATCTGGTTACTTTTTTGGTCATAACTTGCTAAGTTTTCAATATATCGACTTGATTCCTTTTTTATTGGATAGCTAACCGTATTGGCTTTAACTAGCAATTTTTTTCTGGTGGATAGTGCAAGAAAAATTTTTTATAATTTTTTCCAAAAAAAGCAAAGGGGGTAGTCCATGGTTTTTTTTGGCTAAAAATATTTTTTGTGTACTATCTGCAAGAAGCAAAACTAGAGTTTAAGCCAATACGGTTTTCTATCAAACGCAAAAGAAATCTAGTCGATATCTAGAAAGGTAAGCAAGTTATGACCAAAAAGGTAAGCAGTTCTACAACTGCCTCTTTCCGGCCACTTTTTAATACATCTGGTTACTTTTTTGGTCATAACTTGCTAAGTTTTCAATATATCGACTTGATTCCTTTTTTATTGGATAGCTAACCGTATTGGCTTTAACTAGCAATTTTTTTCTGGTGGATAGTGCAAGAAAATTTTTTTATAATTTTTTCCAAAAAAAGCAAAGGGGGTAGTCCATGGTTTTTTTTGGCTAAAAATATTTTTTGTGTACTATCTGCAAGAAGCAAAACTAGAGTTTAAGCCAATACGGTTTTCTATCAAACGCAATAGAAATCTAGTCGATATCTAGAAAGGTAAGCAAGTTATGACCAAAAAGGTAAGCAGTTCTACTACTGCCTCTTTCCGGCCACTTTTTAGTACATCTGGTTACTTTTTTGGTCATAACTTGCTAAGTTTTCAATATATCGACTTGATTTCTTTTTTATTGGATAGCTAACCGTATTGGCTTTAACTAGCAATTTTTTTCTGGTGGATAGTGTAAGAAAATTTTTTTATAAATTTTTCCAAAAAAAGCAAAGGGGGTAGTCCATGGTTTTTTTTGGCTAAAAATATTTTTTGTGTACTATCTGCAAGAAGCAAAACTAGAGTTTTAGCCAATACAGTTTTCAATCAAACGCAATAGAAATCTCGTCGATACTTTTTAGTACATCTGGTTACTTTTTTGGTCATAACTTGCTAAGTTTTCGATATATCGACTTGATTCCTTTTTTATTGGATAGCTAACCGTATTGGCTTTAACTAGAAATTTTTTTCTGGTGGATAGTGCAAGAACAATTTTTTATAATTTTTTCCAAAAAAAGCAAAGGGGGTAGTCCATGGTTTTTTTTGGCTAAAAATATTTTTTGTGTACTATCTGCAAGAAGCAAAACTAGAGTTTAAGCCAATACGGTTTTCTATCAAACGCAAAAGAAATCTAGTCGATATCTAGAAAGGTAAGCAAGTTATGACCAAAAAGGTAAGCAGTTCTACAACTGCCTCTTTCCGGCCACTTTTTAATACATCTGGTTACTTTTTTGGTCATAACTTGCTAAGTTTTCAATATATCGACTTGATTCCTTTTTTATTGGATAGCTAACCGTATTGGCTTTAACTAGCAATTTTTTTCTGGTGGATAGTGCAAGAAAAATTTTTTATAATTTTTTCCAAAAAAAGCAAAGGGGGTAGTCCATGGTTTTTTTTGGCTAAAAATATTTTTTGTGTACTATCTGCAAGAAGCAAAACTAGAGTTTAAGCCAATACAGTTTTCTATCAAACACAAAAGAAATCTAGTCGATATCTAGAAAGGAAAGCAAGTTATGATCAAAAAGGTAAGCAGTTCTACTACTGCCTCTTTCCGGCCACTTTTTAGTACATCTGGTTACTTTTTTGGTCATAACTTGCTAAGTTTTCAATATATCGACTTGACTCCTTTTTTATTGGATAGCTAACCGTATTGGCTTTAACTAGCAATTTTTTTCTGGTGGATAGTGCAAGAAAAATTTTTTATGATTTTTTCCAAAAAAAGCAAAGGGGGTAGTCCATGGTTTTTTTTGGCTAAAAATATTTTTTGTGTACTATCTGCAAGAAGCAAGACTAGAGTTTAAGCCAATACAGTTTTCTATCAAACGCAAAAGAAATCTAGTCGATATCTAGAAAGGAAAGCAAGTTATGACCAAAAAGGTAAGCAGTTCTACTACTGCCTCTTTCCGGCCACTTTTTAGTACATCTGGTTACTTTTTTGGTCATAACTTGCTAAGTTTTCAATATATCGACTTGACTCCTTTTTTATTGGATAGCTAACCGTATTGGCTTTAACTAGCAATTTTTTTCTGGTGGATAGTGCAAGAAAAATTTTTTATGATTTTTTCCAAAAAAAGCAAAGGGGGTAGTCCATGGTTTTTTTTGGCTAAAAATATTTTTTGTGTACTATCTGCAAGAAGCAAGACTAGAGTTTAAGCCAATACAGTTTTCTATCAAACGCAAAAGAAATCTAGTCGATATCTAGAAAGGAAAGCAAGTTATGACCAAAAAGATAAGCAGTTCTACTACTGCCTCTTTCCGGCCACTTTTTAGTACATCTGGTTACTTTTTTGGTCATAACTTGCTAAGTTTTCAATATATCGACTTGACTCCTTTTTTATTGGATAGCTAACCGTATTGGCTTTAACTAGCAATTTTTTTCTGGTGGATAGTGCAAGAAAAATTTTTTATGATTTTTTCCAAAAAAAGCAAAGGGGGTAGTCCATGGTTTTTTTTGGCTAAAAATATTTTTTGTGTACTATCTGCAAGAAGCAAGACTAGAGTTTAAGCCAATACGGTTTTCTATCAAACGCAAAAGAAATCTAGTCGATATCTAGAAAGTTAAGCAAGTTATGACCAAAAAGGTAAGCAGTTCTACTACTGCCTCTTTCCGGCCACTTTTTAGTACATCTGGTTACTTTTTTGGTCATAACTTGCTAAGTTTTCAATATATCGACTTGATTCCTTTTTTATTGGATAGCTAACCGTATTGGCTTTAACTAGCAATTTTTTTCTGGTGGATAGTGCAAGAAAAATTTTTTATAATTTTTTCCAAAAAAAGCAAAGGGGGTAGTCCATGGTTTTTTTTGGCTAAAAATATTTTTTGTGTACTATCTGCAAGAAGCAAAACTAGAGTTTAAGCCAATACGGTTTTCTATCAAACGCAATAGAAATCTAGTCGATATCTAGAAAGGTAAGCAAGTTATGACGAAAAAGGTAAGCAGTTCTACTACTGCCTCTTTCCGGCCACTTTTTAGTACATCTGGTTATTTTTTTGGTCATAACTTGCTAAGTTTTCAATATATCGACTTGATTCCTTTTTCATTGGATAGCTAACCATATTGGCTTTAACTAGCAATTTTTTTCTGGTGGATAGTGCAAGAAAAATTTTTTATAATTTTTTCCAAAAAAAGCAAAGGGGGTAGTCCATGGTTTTTTTTGGCTAAAAATATTTTTTGTGTACTATCTGCAAGAAGCAAAACTATAGTTTAAGCCAATACGGTTTTCTATCAAACGCAATAGAAATCTAGTCGATATCTAGAAAGGTAAGCAAGTTATGACGAAAAAGGTAAGCAGTTCTACTACTGCCTCTTTCCGGCCACTTTTTAGTACATCTGGTTATTTTTTTGGTCATAACTTGCTAAGTTTTCAATATATCGACTTGATTCCTTTTTTATTGGATAGCTAACCATATTGGCTTTAACTAGCAATTTTTTTCTGGTGGATAGTGCAAGAAAAATTTTTTATAATTTTTTCCAAAAAAAGCAAAGGGGGTAGTCCATGGTTTTTTTTGGCTAAAAATATTTTTTGTGTACTATCTGCAAGAAGCAAAACTAGAGTTTAAGCCAATACGGTTTTCTATCAAACGCAATAGAAATCTAGTCGATATCTAGAAAGGTAAGCAAGTTATGACGAAAAAGGTAAGCAGTTCTACTACTGCCTCTTTCCGGCCACTTTTTAGTAGATCTGGTTACTTTTTTGGTCATAACTTGCTAAGTGTTCAATATATCGACTTGATTCCTTTTTTATTGGATAGCTAACCATATTGGCTTTAACTAGCAATTTTTTTCTGGTGGATAGTGCAAGAAAAGTTTTTTATAATTTTTTCCAAAAAAAGCAAAGGGGGTAGTCCATGGTTTTTTTTGGCTAAAAATATTTTTTCTGTACTATCTGCAAGAACCAAAACTAGAGTTTAAGCCAATACGGTTTTCTATCAAACGCAATAGAAATCTAGTCGATATCTAGAAAGGAAAGCAAGTTATGACGAAAAAGGTAAGCAGTTCTACTACTGCCTCTTTCCGGCCACTTTTTAGTACATCTGGTTACTTTTTTGGTCATAACTTGCTAAGTGTTCAATATATCGACTGGATTCCTTTTTTATTGGATAGCTAACCGTATTGGCTTTAACTAGCAATTTTTTTCTGGTGGATAGTGCAAGAAAAATTTTTTATAATTTTTTCCAAAAAAAGCAAAGGGGGTAGTCCATGGTTTTTTTTGGCTAAAAATATTTTTTCTGTATTATCTGCAAGAACCAAAACTAGAGTTTAAGCCAATACGGTTTTCTATCAAACGCAATAGAAATCTAGTCGATATCTAGAAAGGAAAGCAAGTTATGACCAAAAAGGTAAGCAGTTCTACTACTGCCTCTTTCCGGCCACTTTTTAGTACATCTGGTTACTTTTTTGGTCATAACTTGCTAAGTTTTCAATATATCGACTTGATTTCTTTTTTATTGGATAGCTAACCGTATTGGCTTTAACTAGCAATTTTTTTCTGGTGGATAGTGCAAGAAAAATTTTTTATAATTTTTTCCAAATAAAGCAAAGGGGGTAGTCCATGGTTTTTTTTGGCTAAAAATATTTTTTGTGTACTATCTGCAAGAAGCAAAACTAGAGTTTAAGCCAATACGGTTTTCTATCAAACGCAAAAGAAATCTAGTCGATATCTAGAAAGGAAAGCAAGTTATGACCAAAAAGGTAAGCAGTTCTACTACTGCCTCTTTTCGGCCACTTTTTAGTACATCTGGTTACTTTTTTGGTCATAACTTGCTAAGTTTTCAATATATCGACTTGATTTCTTTTTTATTGGATAGCTAACCGTATTGGCTTTAACTAGCAATTTTTTTCTGGTGGATAGTGCAAGAAAAATTTTTTATAATTTTTTCCAAAAAAAGCAAAGGGGGTAGTCCATAGTTTTTTTTGGCTAAAAATATTTTTTGTGTACTATCTGCAAGAAGCAAAACTAGAGTTTAAGCCAATACGGTTTTCTATCAAACGCAAAAGAAATCTAGTCGATATCTAGAAAGGTAAGCAAGTTATGACCAAAAAGGTAAGCAGTTCTACTACTGCCTCTTTCCGGCCACTTTTTAGTACATCTGGTTACTTTTTTGGTCATAACTTGCTAAGTTTTCAATATATCGACTTGATTTCTTTTTTATTGGATAGCTAACCGTATTGGCTTTAACTAGCAATTTTTTTCTGGTGGATAGTGCAAGAAAAATTTTTTATAATTTTTTCCAAAAAAAGCAAAGGGGGTAGTCCATAGTTTTTTTTGGCTAAAAATATTTTTTGTGTACTATCTGCAAGAAGCAAAACTAGAGTTTAAGCCAATACGGTTTTCTATCAAACGCAAAAGAAATCTAGTCGATATCTAGAAAGGTAAGCAAGTTATGACCAAAAAGGTAAGCAGTTCTACTACTGCCTCTTTCCGGCCACTTTTTAGTACATCTGGTTACTTTTTTGGTCATAACTTGCTAAGTTTTCAATATATCGACTTGATTTCTTTTTTATTGGATAGCTAACCGTATTGGCTTTAACTAGCAATTTTTTTCTGGTGGATAGTGCAAGAAAAATTTTTTATAATTTTTTCCAAAAAAAGCAAAGGGGGTAGTCCATGGTTTTTTTTGGCTAAAAATATTTTTTGTGTACTATCTACAAGAAGCAAAACTAGAGTTTAAGCCAATACGGTTTTCTATCAAACGCAAGAGAAATCTAGCCGATATCTAGAAAGGTAAGCAAGTTATGACCAAAAAGGTAAGCAGTTCTACTACTGCCTCTTTCCGGCCACTTTTTAGTACATCTGGTTACTTTTTTGGTCATAACTTGCTAAGTTTTTAATATATCGACTTGATTTCTTTTTTATTGGATAGCTAACCGTATTGGCTTTAACTAGCAATTTTTTTCTGGTGGATAGTGCAAGAAAAATTTTTTATAATTTTTTCCAAATAAAGCAAAGGGGGTAGTCCATGGTTTTTTTTGGCTAAAAATATTTTTTGTATACTATCTGCAAGAAGCAAAACTAGAGTTTAAGCCAATACGGTTTTCTATCAAACGCAATAGAAATCTAGTCGATATCTAGAAAGGTAAGCAAGTTATGACCAAAAAGGTTAAAGGATTTTAGCAACTTACCGACGAGCCCAGTACTGTTGTTCTCAAGGATTTTGACAGTTTCCGTTTTGCATCATAAAATAAAAACTACGAATTTTTCCGAAAATGTTAAAACACTTCCAAAAAGAAAAAGAATTTTATTTAAATGAAAATTCTTTTTGTGTTTTATCTCTTCAAATCACCACCTAACGGACTATTTTGAGTTACGTATATATTTTTTTAGAGTTAATTTCCAAGTACCTTTGTTTTCGTTTCCTCTTTTTTTCTTCTTTCTATTTCTTAAACAAATTGCAAATATAGTCTAAATATGTTTATTTGGACTGTTTATTTATTTTATTTTTAAAATGTTTGCTGCTCTCTATGAGACGATCAAAGTTTATCACTAAAACTATCAAATAAAATTAGCATTTTCAAATAAAATATAAAAATAAAATTATGCTGGCTGGTCGCACAAATAACCGATAAGGTTGGTTTAATCATCAAACAATAATCAAAATTTATTTAGAAAATTTCGTTAATGGTTTTGCAACACAAAATAGAAAAGTCTTACCCAGCTTCTTGGATCAAAAGTTATTAAAAGTCCTACTTGCTAAAAAGTTTTGTTTTATTTTTGCATGCCAGTTCAATATTTTGTTGTTATTGTTACGTACTCGTATTTTCGTTACTTGCAACATCATTGCTGTCTTGCTTTATTATTTTTATTTTTGTGGTTAAACGAAGTCAAGCAAAATTTGAACTCTGACCTGAAGTCATTTTTCTGTAGCTGCTTTTATTTATTTGTGTTTTTCTTGTGTTTGCTTTTTGTGATATTGAAGCCTGCAAAGGCCCTCATACAAGTTGTCAACGTTTCGCTTAATAAAACTAATTTGGTGGCGGGCATAAGCGCTTAAAAAGTTCACTACCTTTCAAAGGGGAAAAAGTATTTAAGTTACATTTTTTTTAATTAAAAGAAAATACATTTTCCCAACTGTAATTAAGGAATATTAATTTAAGCTCGGTTGTGAGAATAATGCCTTTCAGTAGTGATGCTAGAAATATTAATAAAAAAATAAATTTTAAACTAAATGAATTTCGTCTTCACAACCAAAGTTATTTTCTGTGTGTATCAATCTTAACAACTGAAATAAAAGAAGACTTCAAAAATCTAAGGCTGAATTGAATATGTGGTCACCTATAGCGGCTGTGATAAGTTGTTCAAAATCGTCTTAACCTAAAAACAGTAGTGGAAACGGGACACATACGAGTATGTATGTTGCTATGACACTAGGGTGTACACTATTGGATCTAAGAGTGGAAACGGGGTACAAACGTATGTTGCTATGGCACTAGAGATATCCTATTGGATCTAAGATGGTCTGTGGTATAGGCTCTAGAATTTACTACCGAGAAATTGATATAATTGACTTTACTCGTACGGCTCTCACTCCGCCTCTTCTAATGGTTTTCAGCTGCAGATAGAAGAAATTAATCTTCTAAGACAGTCAACCGGCTCTCCTGGCATTTTAATTTAATGTTACATATTCTGCTCTAGTTGGTCAATGCAGAGCTATCTCATACCAACTGGGGCGTCAGGTTGAAATATCTATGGTATGGATTCCTTTATACAGTGGCTTTAAAGGCAATTAGCAGACGAGCGAATTGGCCAAGTAGCTCTAACACGAAGGCT
Source organism: Thelaira solivaga (assembly GCA_947397855.1). Lineage (NCBI taxonomy): Eukaryota > Metazoa > Arthropoda > Insecta > Diptera > Tachinidae > Thelaira > Thelaira solivaga. The sequence goes on from OX377613.1 coordinate 64,267,210, forward strand.
TCTATGTCAATGACGTTCACTATAGCGCTTAGTATTATCAGAAGCGGCATTATTGATTACTACCAAAGAAAGGTGAATACCAGATGGGAAAGACTCGAGACGTGAAAGCCTGCTAGTCAGATATGGCCTCGCTATGATAGTAAAACTCTTATTTGGTTGTAGAGCAGGAAGAGAAAATATATTTGTAGATTGTTTTTCTATGATAGCTGGCGATTGGCAAGCACGCTCAATGTAAGCTGTCGCAGCTACCGTTCGTAAGCTTCTCTGCTAGTATTCGGCTCTTTTGTTTTCAAGCAATTTCTCAGTGAACATTTTATGAATGGCTTGCCTGCGATATGAGGGTAAGGGTTAGGGTTAGGGGATCTTCTATGATTTCTTAATGCCATATAGTGAGTCTAGGTTGTTTTATTATTCCACTGTCTTGGTGGTTCAGGTCTTCAACTAAATTTAGAGCAACTTGTATTGACATTTTTAAATTAATTCTTTGATCTACTTTAATCGCTATCAAATGAGTTAGACTAAGTTTCTCTTGAAACCAAGTTAAAAGATCAATTTTTTTTTTTTTTTTTTGGTAAATAATTTTTTAAAAACCTTAAAGTTCGCTAACTAAATGATCCAGAAAAATCAAACTAAAGTTGTTTGCGGTAAATCCTATTGCAAAATTGTACATGCTTTTTGCTTGTATTTTGTTAAAATGTTGCTCAATATCAATCAATCAATCAATATCTATATTGTTTGTGGCATTACTTGCCCTTTTATTTAAATTCTTAGTCATGACACAACTTTAATTAGATTTTTTTTTTCTGTTTTTGTTTTATTCAAGACTTCTCTGTTCAATAAAAACAATTGTAGGGTAGTAGCAGAGATACATTTAAATTCTTTTCCTTAATCTAAAAGTGCTTAAAGCTTGCAAAATTGTCAATACTAAGATAATAATAATAAAAAGAAAAACAAAACCTGTTGCATGTTACTGCAACCACGAGAAATATCGGTAGCCATTTGTATAGAATTGATTTTGTTTTTGCAGTTTTTGAAATTTTTAGACACTTGCTGGCTACTTAATGAGGCATAAATTTGGGTTTCTAGTTCTTAAGTCGTTTTTCTTTTGAATTTAAAATTGTGTTTCTTCTACGAAGTAGTTTTTTTTAGATCGTCCAGCAGAGGTAACAGGAACTAGATTAGCGGAACTTTTTAAATAATTTAAAGCGTTTATGGATCTTTAGCCTCCTAACCTTTTAATATGACAGTAACTTAAGGAAACCTTTAATTAATATTCATTCATTAAAACACACAACTTGAACGAGCTTCTTTGTCTTTAACATAAATTACAAAGTAGATTAAAAAGATTGTAGCTTAAAATATTTAACAGAGAAAACATGAAACAGAAATTATCGTAAAAATCAATAACATTAAGATCAGATTTTATATAGAAACCCTTCGGGTCATCTATATCATTTACAGATTAACATTAACAAAGAAAAAAATTTTTTATAAAAATTGTGTTTTAATAAAACAAAATTGAATTTTACAAATAAAAATCCATAACACCCTTTTAACAGCCAACAACAACAACGACAACAAAACTAAAAAAGATAAAGAGAGAAGACGAAAAAGAACGTTAACGATTTTAAAGCGCAATCTCTTATTTAACATCGCCATATATTTCTGTTGCGATAAGAATCTTTGGCATTTGACTATTTGGCAGATGACTACTTTATTTGTTTTTACCACTTAAAACACACACAATCAAAAGAAAAAATTGCACACGCAGTCCGGCAAGAGGAAGCATTTCTCCTGCTGCGTACATTCATTTTTTTCCTGCCTCTTTTTCATACGTTTCAATGTAAAAACAAAAGAGTAGCATTTTTATGCTGGTTTTTTTTTACTCGCAGTCTTTAAATAACATGCAAACATTGTTTGCATGCTTTGGCGATAACGATGTCGCATAAAAACCACAACAACAAACAAGAATCACTAAGGAAAAAATAAATATCACAACGATGATCACATCGATTACCAATCGGCACAATACTTAATCGCAAATTCATGCAAATTATCTGCAAAAGGGCATCATCATCATCATCATCATTACCATCAAAGTTGCCTTTAAAACGTAATTTCAGAAAGCAGCCATATCAAGTATGAAAGCCATGACTACTTTGCTTAAAATTAAAATAAAATAAAAAGCAAAATAATAATAATAAAATTGCGAAAATACAGGTGAAACGTTACCACAACAAATGCAATTGTGAAAACTTAAGTCATGGACCGCTAGTAGCCAACAAAAACAACAAGAAATTAATATTTGAAAACATTTTTAACAGAACTGCCAGAGAATGTTATCATTTGCCATAGAATTAATTATCTAGAATTTGTAATTATATCCTGAAGAAGCTAAAAAAATTGGAGCGAAATATCGATATAAAAATAAATTTTTTAAAAATAAGACCTCAAGCTTAACAAAATAGCCATATTATTTAAAAGAAAAAGGTCAAAAAAAACTAACTAATAATTAATTATCTAAAAGGAAATAATTTTTTTTTTTTTTTTTTTTTTGAGAAAAACTTTCATTAATTGACTTTTCTAATTAAAAGTTTTCTGTATGTAAATAAGTAATATTTTTATAAGAAAGTTATTCATACATGTCACGTATAAAAAAGTTATCTACACTTGATTTCTCTGTAGAAAAGTTATCAGTACTAGATATTGAACCTCACTTAAAATTAATGAAAAGTTTACTGATCATCTTAAATAGGTAAAATTTCAATAATTAACTTTTATATAAAAAAGATATCGTTAATCGGTGCTTATATCTACATTTCATATTACTGATAATATGCATATGTATGAAAAGTTATCGATATTTGCACAATTCTCATTTATAAAAGTTATCGATATTTGACTTCTATATAAAATGATTAATGCTAATGAGTCAACTTATAATAAAAACCTACTCGATATGAAATATTTTACATAAAGAAGTTATCGATATATTACATGTATATAGAAAAGTTATTGATATATGACTTTTTTTATAGAAAATTATAGGTAGTAAGTAGACTGTTATACAGAAAGCTTGAATGTAGTGTATTTTTGAATAGAAGAGTTGTCTTTCGAAAAGTGTTTTAAGTAAAAGCTTTCGATACCTGACTTTAATTTATAAATGATTTTTAAAGAATATTTTAGCCTGTGAATACAATGTTGCAAAGACTATTCTAATTGACCCTTGACTTCTATATGGAATAATTCTTGTGAGTTAGTAGAGTTTTATATAAAAAAAAATTTACATAAAAAAGTTATCGATACGTAATATTTATACTAAAAAGTTATCGATAAATTTTTTATATTTTTTTTAGTTAAATAAGTTATCGAAACTTGATTGAATTTTTTTTTTAATTCAGTTAATGAACGTAGCTAAACTTAGCAAATACCTTTTTAATAGAACATTTTAGGGAGTGTCTCTACTGTTGCATAGACAAGTCTTTTATTTTCCTTTAAAAAGAAGTTATCGATACTTGATTTTTATATCAAATCAACCATTTGTTAATAGAGTTTTATATAAAAAACATTTCGATAGTAATTTTAGTATATAAAAATGTTATGGATGTATAATTTTTTATAAAAGTTATCGATGCTTGATATTTTAGTTATTAAATTATTACGTCCAAATTCATAAAAAAATTTTTGTTTATTAAGAGCTTAATTAACAGTTTTTCTATGGGAAATTTGTTTAATAAGCGCTTATTAAACAAAATTGTTTTTTATGAATTTGCCATTTAATGTTTAATTTTTTTAAAAATATTTTAGCTATTAAATAGTCTATTATATACACAAGCTATCAATAGCTTAATTAATTTAATTTGTATAAGTTATCGATATTTGGAAATTTTAATTTTCGAATTTATTGTTATATAAAAAAGTTATCGATATATGAATTTTTAGCTAAAAAAATTATCGATACTTGATATTCTTTACTTATGTGTGTGGCGATAAATAGGTTTTTTAAAAATATCGCATGCGAAAAAATTTCCCATACATTTTCTTCACATATGTACTGAATTTAAAGGGGTTTATAGAGAGATGAAGCCATTCTGGGACCTAATGGCAAACAACCACAATGGATAAGGCTATCATTCTGGGAATACAGTTTCTCCCAATTGTATTTGTGAAATTTTTAAGAAAACATTGAAAATTTCACTTAGCACAAAAAAAGCGTATACCTATGTGATTTCTGAAGCATGAAGGCTACTGCGGCTAAGCCCTTCTATCACACATTCTTTACTTTACTTTGTGATTTTATTCAAACTGTTAAATAAAGTTTTGATTACCTAATGTTCTACTAAACTATCAAATTTCTTCAAAAAAAAACTTGTTAATACCGGAGTCTTTTGTAAAAAAAATTTCAGCAGATGGTGTGCCAAATATGTTTTATCTGTTGATTGCCCAGGTTTCCCAAAATTTGGGAAACTTGCTTATCATTTTATTATTTTTTTTAGAGAAAATTTTTATTAAACTTCAATTTCCTTTAATACTCTGTTTGGCTTACCTAGACGACTACATACATACATGCATTAAAACTAACCAGTCACTAAAATAACTGGGATGGTATGGGGGTTTTTCAGTTGCCTTGCTCAGTCAGTGTTGTCAATGTGGCGCTACAAATAAATAACAAGATCGCATTAAGATTTTCATCACTGATCGTGCAGCTTTAATTGGTCTCATATCAATACATGCAATTTAATGCTGTTGTTGTTTTTTACTTTTTTTTTTTATTAATTTTTTTTTTGTGTGTTTGTTTCTATAAATGTATGTATTTCAGCCATATTTCTTAAATGCAAATTTTTGTATTATTTTGGTTTGTTTGTTGCAAAGTTTTAACTTGAAGAATGCGTAAAGAAATGATAAAAAAAAATTAAAGGAAACAGGAAAAACATTTTGTGAAAGGCAAACGGAGATCTTTAAAATCATCATTAACTTTGTAATATCCTATCTGCGATCAAAAGTTGTGCTTTCTTTTTTGTTGTGTTGAAGTTTATGACATTTGTAAAAATCAATTTCATTTTAAAACGAGAAAAAAATGTTTTTTTTTTTTTTAAATAAACAAATAAGGATAACAACACGTGTCTCTATGTAAATTTAACATTTCAATAAGAAATTTAAGAATAACAACAAAAACAACAGAAATTGATTGTGGGTATCCAGCACAAAAAAAGGCACTTAACATTTTGTGGTTTTATCGTTAAAGATCTTAAATCAAATGACATTTGCTTTAAATACAAAGTGCGCAATATGAAACATACTGCTGGCAACACAATCAAAAAATAAAGAAAATAATAAAGTCATTATAATGGCGCCACTTGGTTAAGATCAAACGGCTTTTGCGTTTCTACTTCTCGTAGTTCTTTAAACAACCAAATTTTAAAAACAACAAAAACAATAAGAAAATTTCTGACATACTTTTTTTTGTAGCTAATGTACTCGTAAATGTTTATGCTTTAAGCTCACGTTTGAAAGCCCTTTTACAGTATAGAAAAAAAATAATAATTTCTGCTTATGTTTTCTAGCAACCTGTAGGAATAGTTTGCACTTGGTTCATTTTTTTAATATGTAAATGCCCTTCAGTAAAATCAAGAGCTTTAACCCCAGCAGGTTGTACTCTGTCGAATCTAAATTGATATAAAATACAAGTATGTGGAAAGAGTCTTGGCTTTGAAAGCAGATGGTATAATTGAAACAACAGCAAAAGTACCGAAAACACCATCAATACAAAATTAAAGTCCCAGATTCGAAATCTAGACTAAACAACAGTAAACTCATTGTTGGCTTTGAATGCTGTAAGCATCATAGGGACATTAGAAATTTCTTTAATTGTAATCTCTGCGAGGCTGATGTCTTAAATTGATTCCCGCTTTAAGTATAAGCTGGTCGGCCATGTTTTTTTAATTCAATTTAACTAAGTTTAGCTTAGTTAACCAAATAATTATAAAACAAAAACAACTACACATGCAAATATTTGCTTCGTAATTTTTCGTAGTTTTTACTTTCTGATAGAAATGAAAATTGATAAAATCTCTCTGAGCAGCAGTATTGGGGTATGAGGGAATTTAAAAAATTGCCTGAGTAGTTGAGTACCAGATTACAAATCTAAAGGACCTCCCCTTTAAAACGATGTGTGTTCCATGCCGTAATTTTTTGTGGTTTTTTTTTTAAAATTTTAAAAATCCCTTAGAGTAACAGCATTGGGCTATAAAAGAATTTCAAAAATTATTTAAAAAATACTCCTAAGTAATTTCTGAGTAATTATGTAGCAGATTATAAGTCTAGAAGACCTCCTCTTTAGAATGGTATTTAAGACATTCCTTAATCTTTTATGGTTCCTTCAGAAATTGTAAAAATCCCTCAGAGTAACAGTACTGGGGTATGACAGAATTTCAAAAATTGTTTAAAAATACTCCCAAGTAATTTCTAAGTAATTGGCGGGAGAAGGGTAGATAACAAATCTAGAGGACTTCCCCATATTTAAACGGTATTTGTTCCATTCCGTAATCTTCTTTGGCTCGTTTTTGCTTTTATTAGGATTTCGATTACAAATAAAAGTATTTTTCTTATCCTCGAAAGTGATAACCCTTTAATTCATTTGGTAAAGGCAACATTGTCTTCAGCTCCAAAGCATTATCATATTTTATAGTCTGTACCGTCAATTCAATTATAATTTGCTGTTCCCTAACACTAAGTTTAAGAACATTTCTGGCATCAAATAAAATTATTAGAAAAATTTTGTAACAAACAAAAAACACGACTTACAAACTCTTCCAATATTTTTTCTTAACTCTTTACTCAAAATAACGACAACAAAGTCTTGTTCAGCACACAGCAATATTGATAACAGAAGAATTTTTATACAAATTAGTATCGACTAACATTGATGTTTAAAAGTATTGAGAAACGTAATAACGATTTGCAATAAATGTTAAAAATACCTTAACAGTATTATATTACATTAAGTTTTATTAAAGAATATAGAAAAATCAGTTAACAAATAGAATTTTATTTGATAAGAAACCCATCTAAATAAATACAGGCTATGCGGAAGAGGCGCCTACTAAAGTGTTAAATAAAATTGTTCATAAAATTTTTTCAGGCTTAATTTAAATACATCTGAAAAGTGGGCGTAAATATAGGCGTGGTTGATCTAAAAGTACGTATATGGTGAACTTCCTTGGAGTATAGAGATTAAAAACGGTTTTCCAGTTAAACGTATTAATGATGTGTCATTTACTCTTTTTAGCAGATCATGGTGTAACTTGAAAATCAGTGGATATTAATCTGAAGGGATCACAGTTTCAAGTCCTGCCTACACCCTAGCTGTTTGGACAAACAATTCTTTTTAATTTATAAAGTGTTGTAAAAATAAAAAAGTACAGTTTTCAAATTAATCACGGTTTTTTTTTTGCTCATAGCAAAAACAGAAAACTTAATTTTGTAACCTGTGATTTTCTTTAATTTTCTACTGGGTATGCATTTGATGCTCGATTTTCTACTTCTAATCATAATTCCCAGCATCTTATGTTCTTGGCTTTTGTTTTTTTTTCTTTACTCTTTCTTGTTATTTTTTATTGTTTTTTCCTTCCTGGTTTCCTTACTTAAACTCATAAACGTGTATTTTGCCTTATTAAGTTGTTTGATTTCCGTTCACTGATATTCAAAAAGATAATGTATTTTGCTGTTGTTGTTGTTTTTAATTTTGTATTGTGATTGCAGTTTTGCTTAAAAGCTTCCGATTTCAATTGGCATATCTTCTTTTTCTGAATGCTCTTGTAGGAGTTTATGTTTTTATATTTTACTTCTACTTAAGCGATTGAGGCTGATGTTTTGGTTTTGAAGATTTTCTATTTTCAATTTTGAAGTTGTCAGTTGTTGCTGTTTTTTTTTTCTTGCATGTACTTGTTATTAGACTTCAATACCATTTTGGGCTACTGTAATTTTAAATCTACAAGATTTTTTTATTGTAGTTGTACTGGCTTATTGTTTATCATCTCTAATCCTAATGTTTCTCTATTTAAAGTTAATTTTTTTTTTTTTTCAATTTTCGTATAAATTTGTGTGGCTGCCAATAATCAGTAATGTGGTTGCTGTTATTGTTTTTTTTCTTTTAACAACCACGTTTTTCAATTTTTGTGGCAAGAAGCTATTAAAATAATTGACAATCAACCACACCACTGGAGAAAAAAATTTAAAATAGTAAAACCGTTGTTTGCATCACTAGTTATGCAAATTATGTATAAGTCTTATTAATCATTCTCTCTTATTGTATTTTAAGTTAATCAAATTCATTTACAAAAGTCAGGGGTACACGAAAAATGTCAGCCAGACAAATTAAAAAAAAAATCATTTTACGAGTTTAATAAAGTTATGCATAGTTAAAAATTAACAGCTTGTAGTCGATTTTACTACGGATCCATTCATAGCCGAGAAATCAGGCTAAAGAAGCCTGACAAACTCACAGAGTGATATTAAAAAATTATGCTCTTAAACTATGGTAGTATGCGTTGAAAGCCAGTCCCAGCCTGTGGGCATGTTTATCGTTTGCCTAGTGACCAGTTATCCCAGGCACAAGCCTAAAAACTTTTTTTTATTGCTATTAATTGGCAAAATATATTTCATAATTTATGAGAATTAATGCAAATTTTTCATTAAATTATTTAAGTAAATTAAAGAAATTATTTAATTAAATTATAAAAATTTCTTAATTCAATTAATTAAATTATTACAACAATATAATAATTTTATTTCAGTAAATTAATTAAAGTATCTTATTAAATTAAAGAAATTATTTAATTAAATTAATTATATGAATTAATAAAATTAATTATATGAATTAATTAAATCAATTAAATTATTTAATTCAATAAATTAGAATTCCATTAAATAATTAAATTATTTCAGTAAATTAATTAAATAATTTTATTAAATTAATGAAATTATTCTATTAAATAAATGAAATTATTTCAGTAAATTAATTATAATTTATGCCATCAAATTAATTAAATTATTTAATTAAATTAATGAAACTATTCTATTAAATTAAAAAAATTATTCTATTAAATTTATGAAATTATTTAATTAAATTATTTAATTCAATTAATGAAATAATTGCATTAAATTAATTAAAGTATTTTATTAAATTAAAGAAATTATTTAATTAAATTAATTATATGAATCAATTAAATTTATTAAATTAATTAAATGAATTAATTAAATGAATTAATTAAATTAATTAAATTATTTAATTCAATAAATTAGATTATTCTATTAAGTTAATTAAATTATTTCAGTAAATTAATTAAATAATTTTATTAAATTAATGAAATTTTTCTATTAAATAAATGAAAGTATTTCAGTAAATTAATTAAAATTTATGCCATTAAATTAATTAAATTATTTTATTAAATGAATGAAATTATTTTATTAAATGAATGAAATTATTTAATTAAATTACTGATATTATTTAATTAAATTAATTAAAATTTATGCCATTAAATTAAATAAATTATTCTATTAAATGAATGAAATTTTTTAATTAAATTAATGATATTATTTAATTAAGTTAATGAAATTATTTAATTGAAATGGCCATTGCATTAAACTTGAGGTCGTATTGTATAAATGCAGTTTCATATTTGAGTAACTTGTTCAAAATAGAATTAAATTAATGAAATTAATCTAATGAAATCATTTATTAATTCAATTAAATATTTCATAAATAATTTCATTTCATGTCATTTCGTCTATTTGGATTTATAGCACAATTTTCCGCCATTCTAAAGACAAAATAGCACTTTTGCTTGTTTTTTTTAAACAATCGATTTGGCCTATTTATACTTTTATTTGTTTTATCACACACATATATACATTTAGCAATTTCGAATGGCATTATTTTGTCTTTTTTAAAATATAAAATATTTAAAGTTTTTATTTATAATTAAATAATAATTGACTGTACCGGCTTATCGTTACAAATCTCTAAACTGAAAACATATTTCTTCTAGAAAAAAACAAAAATATGAAAAACTCGTATATGGGTTGATTAAAATATTACGTAACAACATTAATTAACACGCTATTTAAACATTAATCTTTTATTAAAAAAGCAAAAATAAAAATATTTAACGTATAAAAAAAATAATTTACAGCTGAAAATAACATGAACATTAAGTCGAACAAACATAAACCAAAGTTAACTCTGACAGGTTGGTTTTATTTCATTATTTTTTTATTTTTTTATTAATATATGAGACAATTGCAACCAACATTTATTAAAAAAAAAAAATATTGTCTAAATAAAACCGACTAAATATTTAATACCAGTTAATTGCAATTATTGATTGTGTTCAGTTATGGTTGACATTTGCAAAAATTCAAACAAACAAAAAATAACAACAAGAAAATACATACATGAAACTCTAACAACGCTTAAATGGCAGACAACAAAAACAAACACGAAAGATTTTTTTCTTTTCATTAACTGGCAGGCTCTATATTTCGATCCCAAGCGAAGAATTGAAAAGCAGTCACTCATTTTCGACTGAAAAAGCGCTTCTGTATCTTTTTGCAGCCCAATTTACCATAAAAATTTTCATTAAATTATTGCGTATTTAAAATTGCAAATTAAATAAAAATGCAACTCTTTGTTGTGCCCTTAAATATCAACTCAAAAGTGAAAAAAAGTTGCTTTTTGCAGTATTTAAAAAAGAAAGTAATTTTAAATTTATATCTACTTTTTTTTTAATTGATATAAAAAGCTTAATAAAATAGCGATTTTAATTAAAAAGAAAAAGGTCAAATTAACTAACAATTAAGTAAATTTAAAAATAAATGGCAAAATTATAAAATTTTTAATGAAAATAATTTTCAAATACTTACTTGCACATGTTTTGCTATCACTATGTAAGGAGTTCTTTTAGCTTTACAGGCTTTATTATTACTTTAATGAAAGACAAAAAAATTAAATTAAATAATTCCAAAAAGAAAATATATTTTTTTTTTATAAATCAGTCATACAATTTAAAACTTAAGTGACTTCTGGACAGGCTATTATTTTTCGCTGTTCTTCACATGTTTTAACTTAAACCATATCAGTGCACCATGGTGACACAACAACAATTTCATAAATTAATCGCTAATTTCCAAGAAAAACCGCTCTAATAAGTAAAGGTTTCTTTTAAAAACGCAGGTCAGGCACCATTTGGTGGCATTTTTTTTTTTACCGACAGATTTTACATGTCAGTAAAGAAATTGTTTCACATAAGAAGCACCTTTTTACTTTAGAAAAATAAAATTAACTCTTTTAGAGAGGTTTCATATTACTTTATATCACAGTAGTGACTGCAATCTTAAGCCAATAGCAGTAGATAACAAGAATTTAGCACGCTAGTAAATAAAATAACTGACGTCAGTGCTATTATTTTTACCATCACTGCATATGCTTTTTATTTAGTTTTTTTTTCCTTCTCGATTGCACAACTCGTTTTAATACCATTTACATTCTCATACACGTATTGTATTTTAACTACTTGTGTACAACTCATTAAGACAATTTATTAATTTAAGAATTTATTGTTTAAAACATGCAAGCATAATTTTTTTTATTTCTTTACTGTATCGATATTGGTCTAGCATTAAAACCATAAGCAAAACCTCTAGTCAGCGTTGGTAGGAGCTAGAAAAAAACAAATTAAATTCGGCTGTGTCGAGTCTTATATAACCTTTCACGTTTTTCACTTTCCCCATGCTTCTTCAATTTTAAAAAATTAGAAAAGCTACCTTATTAAGCTTGAGGTCGTATTATAAAAATTTATTTATTTATTATTGGAGCAAAATATCGATATAAAAATAATATTTTATAATACGACCTGAATCTTAATAATCCGGAAGAACCATAGAAGATTACGAGATGGGACTAAAAACCTTTTTAAAGGGGAGGTCGTCTAGATTTGTAGTCTACCACCCAAATACTCAAAAGTTACTTTGGACTATTTTTAAATTTTTTTTTTTATTTCTTATACCCCAGTGGTGTTGATTTCAGGGATTTTAAATAGTGACTTCCAGGGAAGGTCATTTTGAGTTGCAATCTAAACATAAGTTTTGCTGATTTTTTCTTGTAAGCAAAATGAAACATTAGCTTAAATAACTGCCCCGATTCACAAGTAAATAAAATTAAAAAAAAAAAAAGTGGGAGACTTTAAATCCTGAATTGTCATAAAACCCGAAATAAACTTTCAAAACAGTGACGTCATTCCCTGCCTTTTCTGAAAAAAAAAAAAAAAAAAAATTACAATTTTGTGTAAGGAAAAAAATTGCCTTTATTTCTTCTCCCCTAGAATAGTTTGTGGTTGTTTGTTCGGTATACAAATTTTTAGGTTTTCTAACCGATTATCCCGAAATAATCTCTATGCGGCAAAGAAGGTTGCTTTTCCCACTTCTATGTGAAATTTTACGTCCAGTTTTTAATGATTTAAAGTAAAATTTATGAAAAATTTCGATAACGTTAACTTTAAAGTCTACGTTAATTTTTTTGGATAAGAGGGTTTATGTTTAAGCCTTTTTGCTCCAATAAATTATTTTTTTTTTTAAATTTAATACATAAACTCTACCTCTATCTCTGTCTCTCTTTCTGTCTCTACAAATTCCCTATTCTACAAGGGAGGCTGCCATAATTTTAGCGTTTAAAACTTAATGTTCCAATAGGTTTCTTTGAAATTTGATACCTTCTCTTTCTCTCTTATTACTCTTAGAGTAAAGGTCTAGAAGCGATATTCCTCTAAATAAAAATAATAACATTTTTGCTTTGGAAAAATTTTAGTTTTAAGTTAGTTGCTGCTTAAGCACAGTTTTAAACCTTTTCCATAATTTCATTTCAAGATTGAAAATATTGTTTTCAAAATTAAATTGCTTTTTAATCAAACACTTAATGTTTTTTTAAGTTATTGGCTGTAGTTTGTTGTTGTTATTCTGTTTCCCGCTCACTTTCTTTAAGTTGTGTTGTTTTTTAAGTAGCAGGTACTTAAAAATGGAGTCTCAGTAACAGTGCAGTTTTTCAGTTTTAAATAAAATACAATTTTCTTAGAGAGTTTTGCTATTTTTTAATGGATTGTAAAGAAGACATAATCCGTTTAATTATAAAAGATAATATCTGTCAAAGGGCTCTCATTGCTCTGATGATAAAAGTTCTTCATGAAATTGTCAATGTTTTTTTTTTTTTTTAAAGATGATGCTTGTGATGTAGGATTGTGGCTTATTCATATAGGCCCAAAGGGCAGTAAAGCAAAGTGAAAAATTATCTTCTCTGATGAAAGGCGCTTCCATCAGAAGCTGTAGTTTTAACAAGACGGCGCTTCCTAACAGACAATCAATTTATTGCCACATGAAATAGAAAAGTGAACTCTTACTGGGACACTCTTTATTTTGCAGTGATAATTTTAGGCAGCGTTTCTTTTCCTACTTTTCACATTTTCAAATTTTACATTTCTTAACAGCTTTTTTTATTGTTGTTGGTCTGTTTGCACTCTTAGCAAAGTGTTGCCTTTTTTGTCTGGGTGTCTGTCTGAACGAACATTTTTTTCTGGCTTCCTTTTTTTTATTTTTTTTTGTTAACTAAAGACTGTCGTTTGTCTCATCATCCTTTGAGCTTGATTGCATATTTGCAAGTCACACTTGCAGTCAGTTGTTTCTTGCATTTGTTGTCTGTCTTTCTTTTTGATGATGCACATCATCAGTGTGGTGTTTTTGCTGTTTTTTTTCTTGTGTTTTTCTTTACAGATTTATTCGTATGTTTGACACTGTTTTGGGTTTTGGCAATTGTATAATTTTTTTTTTTTTTTGTTGCCAGGACTGGTTGGTTACTTTACTGGTTGCAGTCACTGTAGTGTCAGTATCTTAAGGCTTTTAAATTATTTTGTTTCTTTCCTTTGAGTGCTTTTTGGTTACTCGTAACTTGTTTTCCATATTTTGAAAGCTGCTTTTCAGTGATAGTTTATGCTGTACTAAAGGCTGCAAGCACTAGCTAAGTCTGTCTGCCAGCCAAACTGCGCTGTACTGGCATCAACTTCTTAATTGAGTTGTTTCGTTTGTGAATTCTTTGCAAGGAGGTGAGAATATATAATTTTTTTTTTCTTTTTTGTTTTGGTTGCTTTGCTTTGTTACCACTGATTTTGAATATGATGAAGTGTTAGTGTATTTGTAGCAACTTGCAAGTTGGGGACAACAACAATAAAAAAAAACAAAAAGATAACATTATAATTTAGTTTTAATTATTCCTTGCCATGAATGCACCTTAAGTGATTATGATGCTGGTTGTCTTAAAGAAAGTTAACAAGAGTGCAACAGCAGTCAACATTTTTTCGTATGTTAATTTTATTTATAAAAAAAAAAAGAAGCAACAACAAATATACAAAAAAAAAACATGTACAAAAATAAATTTTGATTAATATCTGCATAAATTTTAAAGACAGATTTGTAGTAGGTATTTACAATTTTATTTATTTACTTTTTTGACTGAAAATAAACTCAACACAAAGTCGATTATAAATACAACTAGAAGGGAACAAGAATATTGTACAGCATAAGGAGTTTTAAATTTATATTTCATTAAAAGAAAAGCAAGTTAGTAATCTTTGTATTATAAGAAAGGTAATGGGTGTCCCAGTACTAATGCTCTTTTTAATTTCCTGCCCTGTCTGGTGAAACCTCAAATCTTCCAGAACCATTTCATTCAGTTGAGGTCACAAGACCACCTCCATTATTATGTTTTTGTAAGGCAGTCACTATAATTTTCGATTGATCTTTAAAAAAGAGCAGGCCGAACCAAAATTCTTACCAGAGCTACAGCTTGTTGTGGCTAATTTTATAGCCCAGAGATTAAATGAGGATTTTCTAAGCCAAAAATTCGACCATTTTGTGTATTCAGGTAGCCATTCAAATGGAAATGCCTTTTTTTTTTTTTGAATTGCCTTGATTTCAGTTGTATTGCGATTCGAAAGCAGTTGCAATACGAAAGCTAAATATTTTTCATTTGCTCTTTGGTTATCGCAAGATGACATACGCTTACACATTGCAGAGCACGATAATACCAGACAAATGTAAAACGCAAACGTTCAAACACATTAAAGATTCGATTTCGTACCATATTCTTCACATCGCAGTACAAAGTAACCCTTTAGATTTTAAAATTCATATATACTGCTAAAGCCACAAGCAAAATTCCATTTATATCTTGAGTTATACCCAGATATTATATTGAATTACCCACTAGAGTGAGTGTTGGGTTGAAAACGAATATAAATATTTTTAGGTTTCAATGATATTAAACTTTTCGTTAAGGATATTTTACTTGAGAAATTTTCCAACAATCCACACTTTTTTACCACCAACTATTGGCAGCCATGAAACTCAAGATCCTACAAATAGATACGATTAGACAAAAGTTTCAAATTACTCGCACAAATAATGAAAATGCTAGCAATTTGCCCTTAAACTTGAATAGATTTCTTTTTTTTCTCTTAACAACTCACACTCTGTACGACATTGCCCTTTATTATGTGTGCGTTTGTTGTTGCCTTCAGCATGCATACATTTTGTATGCATTTACAAGTACAGTAAAAGTAACTCCCGTAAGGTGTTAATTTATTATTAATTTGTCATAAGCACATACCCTGACTGGATTGTAGATGAAAATAGAGTTAAAAAAAAAAAAATAACAAAAAACATCATAACCTTCAAGTTGTCTACCGTCTAGACATGCACAAGTGCAATACGCGCTTAACAAAAATCCTTTTGTTTCACACTGGAGTGTCATGATGAAGCTAAAAAAAAAAAAAATAAAAGAAATTAAAACAACAAATTTTGCTAAAGCAAATGACAAATATACTCGTTCGTATTTGTCAAAATTTTGAGCAGAATAAAATGCCAGATGCATAATGCCAGACGCAATCGCAATTGCCATTCCCGGCTTAACAATGCAGCACTCTACCCACTCAGCTACTACAGCGCCTTTTTATTCATAAACATTTGTATATGCGTAATGATGAAGAAGTATAAAATGATTAAATCGATTAATCATTCATTAATGATTTTCCATTTATTAAGCAAATTGTATTAGGTTTTCTTATATAAATTAAAAAAATAAAAAAAAAAAATTAAAAATTTAAGCTTGAATTTTTTGTGCTTGAGTCCTTCGTTTGCGCGATTGTACTCTCCTTTGCCTTCTCTTATTTGTGTATTTCCAGTAAATACACTCGCATAGAAAGATGAAAAAAGCTACAGCCAGACCCACTGCTGCATACCCTATAAGAGCATAGAAAAAACTTCCATCAAGTGGCAAGTAGTCGTCATTTTCTTCAAAGAACTGAACCTCTCCACTAACAATGCCCTCAAAATGACTTTCTTCCATAAATTTCCAAAAAATACCAGATGCCATTACATATTTCAAAAATCGATTAAATTGTTTCAAATACGGCCAATTCGGTTGCACAGTGAATGAAACCTGATTATAGAAAAGAATATCATCGATTTTATAAGCTCGTGGGGTTTTTAAGTAACGTTGCTGATATTGCACTATATCAAATCGATCCTCCCACATAATAGAAGCATTTGAACCTTTCCAATCATGCTGGGCATCGTTCAAAGCATTTATATCAACAATTTTCGCCTTTTTGAAAACTATTTCAGGTAGAGCGGGCAACGTTTTCAAGAATTCATACACAAAATTTGTTATTAAAATTTTTAATGAAGAATTATTGAAATCCTCAAGTTTTTCAAGTCGGGGCTCATAAACGTTCTCCACCAACAAGCTGGAGAGTTTAGCCAAATACAAGTTGGTAAAAATGAAACCATTGACGAACAGCAACAGAAACACCAGCTTCTGCAGGAGAGTTTTAACTTTAAAGTCAACTTGATACTGTGAAGATGTCAAAGCCAACACATATAAAAATGACTTTCCAAAATCCACTCTAGAGTTATGTTCCTGCCTGTAATAAATAAACGTAACAGTGAGCATACAGAAGACTACAAGCACAAAAATTGATATTAAGGTTACAGTGCCAAATGGATAGAAAATGTAAAAAGCTTGCGGTATCGGCTGTGGATGAGGCACCACAACAAAAACTCTAAAATTATATAAAACGTAGCTACTGATACCGAATTCACTATCAAGGTGGTAGAAGGATCCAGGTAAAATATCGATTCTTTTATTGTTAGCAGCAGTTTTAATGTCAGAGTAGTTGGGCGTTTTATAATTAATTGCATATTTTCTTAGTTCAAAATTGTAGTGTCGGGCAAATAAATTGATTGTCTTGACGTAGTGACCAGCCTCAATTAATTTTCCTGAACGATCTTTAAACAAAAAACCGGATGGAAATAATCGAGCCACAACTGTAATCAGAGGAGATTTTTTAAAATCTGTTATTTCGCCACGCTGGATGTAGTCATCTATTTTCATAATGCGTTGGATTTTAACAACAGGTACTGAATTGTAAGTGAATAAGCCGCGTTTTGTATAAAACAAAACATTCAAATAGCCAGACCTTAGATTGCTTGAAGACAGGTTTAACAATTCTTGGGGGCCTCCCTCAGGAATTATCCAAAATATTTGTGTTGACTGCAGAGATTGCAAAATGCATTCAACTATGGCGTAGGTTTCATTTATATTAGCAACTTCTGAGGATACAATGGCCATAAATTGCGGACTGTGCTGTGCTGTAATATGGTTTTTAGTCTTCTTGGTCAGTATCATCACAGGAACTCTTAAAGATTCCAGCAGATTGTCCAAATCATTGAGAATTTCTAGAGCGATGATTGCATTCCATTTCATATTGAGTTTCTCATTTAATTCATTCACGTAATTTATTAATTGATTTTTTGGTTGTAGCAGATTAAATTCAGCAGAATTTATGTTTGCACTTGAAATGGTTGCAAGTGTCATCAAAATGATTAAATTTTTGTAGCTCATTTTTAGTCCGCTTGAAAGTGATTTACTAACGTTTCATTTTATTTTTCAACTGATTATATTCTGAGGTTTTATAATTCAAAATTGTATAAAATTGATTGTAAATTCAACTTTTAAATTTTTACTGAAACTGTGCCCTCCCCATCAGTCTTGACTGTATAGTATGAATACTTTGTGTGATTCCTACAAACATGAAGAATGGAATGTCAGTGCACAGTGGTCATTTAAGTTATATTTCTTGACCACTTTCTACTGATTCAATTGATAGAAGTACAATTCTGCTTGACCGCTCAGTCATCCAAAAGGAATTTAAAGCTTTTAATGCTGAAAGAAAATATTTTTTTAGAACAAAAATTTTTTTAAGAATGAGTTGTGGAAAAGCAAGATTTTTAACCTACTGTGCACTGAGCAAATAATTAGATAAAAGTTTTTGTTTTTAAATGCTTTCAGTTAATAAAACTTTACTCTCACGTGGTAGCTATAAATCGTTTTGGATTTCTTTTCAATGCGCTACAGACAATGGCCACAAATGTTGGGTATTATTTATTAAATGCATTTAAAAAAATTTTATTTTTTATTTATTAATGGCTTTTGTTCAAAAAAAAAAATCATAAAAAAGAAATAAAGAACAATTTTTAAATAATTACTGAGCTAGATTATCAGCTTAAAAGGACAACAATTGTTGTATTCCTCTTTCCGACTTTTTTTTTTATTTAAAATAATCCCCCTTTAATTAAGTGTTAATCAATATTTCTATTGTATGTTAAAAAGTTTAGTTTTCCACAGTCCATCTATAATAAAATAAAAAAATAAAATAAAAATTAACAAAATTATTTGAAAACTAAAAAAATTTCTAAGCTACTTTTCGGTGCACTGAACAAAATAATTACCTTGAAGGTAAAAGATGACAGGCACTTTTTAGACTAAAGGATAGTGTACGAACCTTACAAAATGGGGATCGCAGGTGCGATTGCAGCCTTTGAATCCCACTGCATATAGTTTGTTTAATAAACAAAATTTTAGTTTTAGATGGAGTTTGCAAATTTTACACCATACATGTGCCACCCTATAAAGTCTTTAGAAATATTTTAAATCCTTATAAGCTAATTATATTAGTCTTTGAGTTAGTCTGTCTGTAAAGGTATTGAAATCATTTTTTTAAAGCTCTTGCACCAAGTATAGAAAAGTAGTTATAGCGCACTGATCCATCAGTTATTGCTAACGTCAGGTTTTCAGGTCTATCAGTGCCTAAAAAGAGATATTGTGAGTGACCAGTTGATTTTATTTAATTCCAATTTTCCCATTTTTCGAATTAAAAAGAAAACTACACAAAGAAAAAAAACTTTGGTTGTAAGCACTAAATTATTGAACAATTAAAAAATTCGGTTACAAAATTCCATGTTACAACCAGAAATTTATTTAGTTTTTCTAAATTTAACTTTCATCTTTATTAACGAACTCTGGTTGCTTCAGCTAAAACAACATGTGGAACGTAACTGAGTTGTTGATTGATAACAAATTAAGTTCTCACAACCAAAGTTGTTTTCTTGGTGTGCAAATATTGAGCAAAGAGATTTTCTGTAAGCTTGTTTTTTAGGACAACAATTAAATGCTTAAATGAATTTAATTAATTACGTTTAATTTTATTTATAAAGAGATTAAAATTACCCAGAGTTTTGTTTTAAAGGACTAAAAACAAAAGACTTTAAAGTCCAAATTTTCATAGCAAAACTCTCATTGCGCATTTAACAACTCAATTAATGCGTACGGATTAACAGACTCCCTAAATTGTTTTACAACAACTTTAATCCAACAATATATACACTAACAGACAGCTATGCATTACAGACCTGTTGTATGTAATAAATACCTGACTGTGAATAAGGAAATATTCCACAGTTGGAAAGCGAGTAGAGTGGAGAGGAAATGAGCCCATAATTAAGATTGTTTTGCTAATTAATTGGCTGCTAAACTAAATTTATGATTCTTTAAGTCTTTCTTTCTTGTCTCTTAATTAAAGTTGATTCTTTGTTTGTTTGTTTGTTTGGTGGCTTTATTATTTTAACATGCGCTCTTGCTAACCTGAAGGCATTGCCATCATTTTAAATGAATTGAACTTTTTCCCTCATTAAACGAAATTTCCGCTATTGGTTATTCACTTGAAGAAATTTATCTTTTATTAAAATCAAGCAACTGCTGAAAATGATTTAAGGTTAATTGAACACAAACGCAGCTAGTAGCAAGTGTTATTATGGCCGTAACAAGTGAGATAAATTTTAAATAAATTAAATGATAATATTAACTGGGAATTAATGTTATGCTAGAAATTATGTCATTATATGATAGGAAATGATAGTAGATTTACACAATGTTTTTGCTTTGTCTCCCCCTACTTAGAGTATATAGGGCGTATGTACCGTTTTGTAGAGCAACCTGTTTACAACTAGAATTTTATGCTCTTATTCAAAAAAAGTTGACGTAGACTTTAAAGTAAAATTTATGAAAAAACTATAGGAAAAATTTCGATAACGTTGACTTTAAAGTCTGCATTAATTTTTTTTAGATAAGGGGTTTAACCTTTAAAATCTCATACAAATAAATACAGAAATACACTGCTTTGTAAAGTGGCTCATGCCTTTGCTAGCATTATTAGCAGAGGCCTTAAAGTGGTAAATAAAATATTTCAAAGCATAATTTCAGGCTTACATTAAGTACGAGTACACATCTCTATGCACACATGCAAAGAAAAAGGATGGTTGAATATGGTCACCGCAAACATAGTTTGTTCTTCACAAAAATATTATTATTAACTTGAAGCATCTGAACATTATTATAATCACGATAAACATGTTTCTAGTTATTTTTAACTACACTTTGTTTACCATATCAGTATCATATTAAATTTAATAAAATTTTAACTGAAATCATAAAAACGAGTATGTTTATCGTATAAATAATAATGAGAAAAAAATGGTTGCATGTAAATTGTTTTCTATTTTGTCTCTTCCACTACCATATAAATAAATTGAGTATAAAAAAAAATTTAATCGTACAAACTCAACTGAGCTTTGTGGCTGAAGTGGTTAAGTGGCGACTTAATGCTTCTTAACTAAATATTCCCAAGTTCGAAACCTGGTATAGTCAAATAAAATTGAAAAATAAAATTAAAAACCGCAGCATTATGTAATAAATATATATAAATTAATAGCAACGAAAAAGTCAAGAAAAAAAAATTTAACAAAATATTAATCTTTATTTGTGCTTAATTCCAGAAATTGTGTTGGTTTTAAAATTTATTCTTTTACTCATGATATTCTCATGAGTTCTTCATTCAGTACAATAAGTACTGAAGGGGAGAGCATACCTATATGGACCATTTCATCAGACGCTACTCCGAATCCTCAGTAGGTTACTCCCAACGTTTCTTGCAAACATTAGAACCTTTATAAAACCAACACAATTTCTGGAATTAAGCACAAATAAAGATTACTATTTTGTTAAACTTTTAAATTCCAAATAGAAATTATTACATATACAAATACAAGTGCTCATTGTAGGAAAACCCTATGTTTTTCTTATTATTTTTTATAATTTTTTGTTTTTGTTTTTCATATACTCTTTAATTACATTCAGTAATACCCAACGGGCATTCAAATGTAAAAGAGAAGAGAAGAATAAAAATAGAATATTTAGTTTTCAATATTAAAAATGTTGGTTGGGAAATTTATTTGTTTATTCAGTTCAATGCTTACTGAGTTTTTTGTTTGAATATTTGAATCTTTTTGTAACTATTGATTAATAATTCTTATTTAGTCAATTGCTTTTACAATATAAAGGTTCTAATGTTTGCAAGAAACGTTGGGAGTAACCTACTGAGGATTCAGAGTAGCGTCTGATGAAATGGTCCATATAGGTATGCTCTCCCCTTCAGTACTTATTGTACTGAATGAATAACTCATGAGAATATCATGAGTAAAAGAATAAATTTTAAAACCAACACAATTTCTGGAATTAAGCACAAATAAAGATTAATATTTTGTTAAACTTTTAAATTCCAAATAGAAATTATTACATAAAAAAAAATTTATTTATACAAAAAATTTATATTAAAATTTTTTTTTTAAATTTTAGACCTAACCGGGTGTTGAACTGCACCATCTGCAGTTGAAAGGTATTAGGTATAGGTCGGCAATCTAACGTTTTTTTTTTTCAACTAGTACTTATTTCGTGAATGGTAACACTTACCTCATATCTGATTTGACAGATAATTAGTTTTATAATTCCGCTAAAAGAATTTGGTTGTGTTTTCGCTTGGTTAAGTGGGCCTGCGATCAACTTACAGAAAATGCCGATTTTGCCAAAAAAAGTCATCTTTTCAGATGAAGCTCATTTTGATCTTGGCGGGTATGTAAACAAGCAAAATTGTTGTATTTGGGGCACAGAAAACTCGCACGCATACATTGAAAAACCGACGCACCCAAAACAAGTCACTGTTTGGTGCGAATTTTGGTCCAGAGGCATAATTGGGCCATTTTTCTTAGAAAATGATCAAGGAGTGGCCGTTAGTCAATGGCGATCGTTATCGGGCCATGTTGAAAGAATTTTTGTTCCCAAAAATTGAAGAGGAGGATATTGGCAACATTTGGTTTCAACAGGATGGCGCTAGGTGCTACACAGCCGAAGCTATACTCGATGTTTTTATAGCATTTTCAAAAAAAAAAAGTTATTTGGCGGACCAATTATAAGGTTAGATGCAATCATAAGCCTAACCATTCTATGTTTCCACCAGAATATGGTTGCCTCAATCATATTTTTTCTTTGCGTGCAGTTCTGAGTGTAAATTGTTAAAAAGTGAGCGTAAAAATAGGCGTGGCTAAAAAAAAATTATATGACAACCTTCCTGGGAGTATAGAGATACGTTGGAAAAAAAATTGTATAGCGAACAAATAAACAAATTGAAAATTATGTTTATATACATATATATAGAGTCTTTGTGCTTATATACACACATACACTTCCCGCAAATCGCTGAACTTGTGGCATTAAAAATTGATATGTGAATACCTTGATTTCATCTCCATACTCACCCAAACAATGGTCGATGGTACGCTGTTGTATTTAAGTGCCACCTAATTTAAATATCTGTTATTTAAGATTTTAAATTATTGTATTTTTTCATAGCCCTATTCCTACACATACGACGAATTTCCGAATTAAAAAAAATTAATTAAAAAGTTAAACAGTTTTTTAGGAAAATTACTAGTATTTGAAAAATCTTGTTTTGGCAAAAATAATTCTTATTGTTGCTCAGTATTTTGGAGAGACAGTTAATTTGGATAAAAATTGATTAACAATTTGAATAAGCAATTTTGCACTCCACTTTATTTCAAAAGAATTTTCTTCATTTTCTGCTATATATTAAGCCTAGTGTGAACAGGTCTATTTTTTTTATATATATTTCTTCTTTTTTAATTATTTTCTTAGTGCCCTTGAGCCTAGTGAGTAAGTAGAGTGCAGAGAACTGCGTGCGTTGTAAGTGTTTTTATTTCGCTTTTAATTTCTTGCCGTAGTCAAAATGACGAAGGATGATGTGTCGTATTGTATAGCTTTTATGTTACATAATCCTTTGTTTAAAAAAGAAAATGCCAATTGAAAGAAGATTTTGCAATGTTAATTTTACATTTAAGAATTGAAAAAAATATATCAATTTCTTTAATTATTGATTAAAAAACAACTAAATATGAATTATAAATCTATTTTGGTATATATTTTCGCTCACGGCGCATTTTATAGTTCCTTGAAATAGGTCGTAGTCAAAGTGACGAAGGATGACGTTAGTATACAAAAAATAAAGATGATATTCTAGGGTTAAAATAATTTTTTTAAAAGAATGTTTTGAAACGCATGAAATATTTCATTAATTTTTTAATTTCATTAATTTAATGAAATGTAGTCATTATTTTAATGAAATTATTTTATTAATTTATGAAATATATCATTGAAATAATGAAACAATCGTTTCCTTAACTTCTTGCCACATTTTTCTTTCACTGTACTAGGGCTAGAGCTTGTTTATATTAAAAAAATTTCTTTATAAGTCCAATGTGAAATGTTTCATTAGTTTTCATTAAATAAGCCGTTTCGTAAGACTAATAAAATATTTCATTGAAGCAATGAAATGTTATCATTAGTGTAATGAACCGTTGTCTTTGGTTGCAAAATAATTAATTATTCTGTTAGTGAAGGAAAATTTAAAAATTTTTTTTGTAAAAAATTAATAATTTTTTCATTTTCTTTTTAACAAAAATTAACTTGTTTTTGTCCCTAAACCTCCCTATCGACCTCTAAACTTATAAAGTATATCGAGTGTGTTTTATGTTGTGGAATTAACTAACCCATTCAAGTTTCACTTTAAATTTACGATCAATAAAATTTAAAAAGTTCATAACATTTAATTATACCTTAGTGTGTATGTGTGTGACGATTATCAGTCAGCTTGTCACTAGTGCAAGCAACTCAATACAATGTGTTGTGTATATGTTGTGGTTTGTTGGTTTGGCTGTAACACATGTAGCTTGGAAAAGGCTTGAAACATTTATTCATTCGTTTTTCATATACGAGTATAGTTTTCTATTATACGTTGCCAATAATCATAACAATAATAATAATAATAAAGGTGGCTACGAGGGTGGCTGTAAAGTTAACTTTAATTAAAACTTACAGCAGCTACAAATATCAAAAAAAAAAAGATTATTGGTACACGAGCCATAAAATGTCCTTTAGTAAGTGGTGGTATGAACTGCTGATAATAAGCATTCAGTCCAACTCATTCAGTCGATCTGAAACTTGGTCTAAAACTTGTATACTTACAAATTTAAAATATTAAATAATTGTAATAATTTTAATAGAACTTTTTAATAATTTTTTTAATTATATTTAAAAGAAAAACAGAAACTTACATACAATTTTCATAAAATTATAAAGAAAGTATAAAAAAACAACACTCTGCTTGCGATTTTATTTTAAATTAATTATGACCTCAATATGTTTTAGACCAAATTTTAAAATCCTTTGAGATCGGCTGAACTAGCTTGATCCAATTGACTGCAATATTTACAATCCTTAAAAAATTCTTTTGTTCGTTTATCATAACTGATTTTCAATGCTAAAGAACTATTTAATTTTTTATGTGTATGAACTAACGCATGCATGCATTTTTATTATCAATTGCTGGAATTCCTTGCACTAAAAATTTGAATTTCTGTATGACGTTTTCACATGGAGTTGTATGAGCATATTTTGGTTGTGTACGAGTTTGAGTTGTATGAAAAATATTTGCATTTAATGGCCCCGTTAAATCAGTTGCTTTTTTCGTCCTCATTTCATTATTCATGCATCATCAAAGTACGAGTATGTACTCGTATGTGGTATTCAATCAATTGCTTTTTATCTTATTGACAATATTTTTTTTATTTGTATTTTTATTATTATAATTTTTATTTTCATTTTGTATTTTGCTCATCTTGTGGTTGTTTGCTGCATTGATTGCCTGTCATACAAAACAACCGCAGCAACAGTAGTGCAGCAAAGCATAGCACAGCTTATTACAGCAGATGTTCGTCATAAAAAAATTGAATAAAAAATTTTTTTATTCCTTTTTTTTTCACTGGAAATGAATATTTTAAATAAATAAAACGAATTTGTAACTATTGAATATGCTGAAGCAGTGCATGTGTTGGCTCACTATTTTTCGTTTATTTTTATTTTGGCAATTGGAACGTGAATATTTATCACATTCATTAGTTATTTAAAACGAATAAAAATTTTATTTAATTATTGAAAAACTCTGTTAGCTATTTATTGATTATTAAAGAGAATTAAATTACTGATAAACGTGTAAAGGGGGACCAAAAAAAATATAAACACTTTCATCATTGAAAATCTAAATAATACTAAATACTAGCTCTAAAATATTCATCTAACAAATATGAGATTCGTAAGAAATCTATAATTGTTCTAATTGTGCATTGAGCTGCAGAATAAATTTGTTTTTGCATGCGGTTGCTCTTAAAGCTCATAGAAATATTTAAATAAAAAAAAGAATTAAATGACCATCGTATAAACAACTATTTATAGGCAATTTAAAAATAATAACTTAATGATTATTTCATTTAATGAATGAAATTTTTTCATTAACTTATTACATAATAGATTACTTTGAAAAATGAAATTAGTTTATTAAAATAATGAAAATAGTTCATTATATTAATGAAATTATTTCATTAAATTAATGAAATTATTTCATTAAATTATTATTTAAATTATTATTTAATTAAATTAATTTAATTATTTAATTGAATTAATAAAATTACTTAATTAAATTATTTAATTATATTAATGAAATTATTTAATTAACTTGATTAAATTATTTCGTTAAGTTAATTAAATTATTTCATTAAGTTAATTAAATTATTTCATTAAATTTTCTAAATTATTTCATTAAAATAATGAAATTATTTCATTAAATTAACTAAATTATTTCATTAAAATAATGAAATTATTTCATTAAAATAATGAAATTATTTCATTAAAATAATGAAATTATTTATTTAAATTAATGAAATTATTTCATTAAAATAATGAAATTATTTCATTAAATTAATGAAATTATTTCGGTAAATAAATTAAATTATTTCATTAAATCAATTAAATTATTTAATTAAAATAATTAAATTATTTCATTACATTAATAAAATTATTTATTTAAATTAAATAAATTATTTATTTAAATTAAATAAATTATTTATTTAAATTAAATAAATTTTTTATTTAAATTAAATAAATTATTTATTTAAATTATTTCACTAAGTTAATGAAATATGTCTTACTAGAAAGAAAAATGTGACATCAATGCATGGAAATGATTGCATTAAAATTGTTTAATTTCTTCAATTAAATTTTTTGCTCAATATAGAACAAATTTTTTTAACTAATGAGCGCTCCTTCAAAAATTAAAGATATAATAAAACCAAACTCTTGCTTTCTTGCTTATTTGCCATAAAAACTATGGCTAAAGTAGCTACAGTGGGAGATATAAAACTTTACCTTAGACGCAGAACACACAATTTTCGTTGAGCAACTCTTGAGTTTATAGGAGAGAGAGGAAAGAAGAATAGAAAGTACTTGTTCGTACTTGGCAATTTTCTAGTCGTATCTTTTAAATCTGTAATAAGAAGACAAGTAGCTTAAATGCTGAGATTGCGAAATAATATTTTTTTGTATGGAAAACGTTGCGCAACTAAAATTGCTGTAAGTGTTCGCTGACTTATGAAAATAAATTTCTTCTTCATTTCATTATTAAATAAAGAGTTTTTCTTTGTCCAGATAGGCCAATAAAAAAAAATTATCATTACACTATGCAACAAGTTTGAAAAAAAATTTTTCTTTGAACAACCGCAATTTTCTTGAATGGTCATATTCGCTTAACTGTAAAATATATCAAAATTTTAAATTCTATTTTTGTTATTTTTGAAGAATTTTCTTACCATAATTTTGAACCGACTTATTCGATTTTCTTAGCAAATAATTCAAAAAATGTTAAATTATACTGGCTCTAATTTGTTTTTGCATTATTTTTTAGTAAATCTTTAATTTTTCGATTTATTGAGAAAAAATTAAAAATAATTTTTTTTTTTTAATTTTGAAAGTTTTAATTTTCAAAAATTTATACAAAAATATAAATCGTCCCATATTTAGCCGTTTTATTATTTTATTTTAAAATTGCGTGTAATATAAATAAACTAAATTATAAAACATTAAAAGCCATATGTGAATACTGATTTTATTACCGTTAAAATGAAACTATTCAGTTCGGGAAAAATTATCTTTTAAAGTTTTAAAAGTTTCAGCTTAAAATTTTTCATTTACGTTTTTAACTAATGAGGGGCTGTCCAAAGTTTTATTTTGGCTGTTGCATAGTGTTATTATTTGCTGTTTTCAGGCTAACTCACACTTGAGCAAATTAATTATTAAATATTGTTCTTATTGTTTTATTTGGAGTTTTTTTTTTGTTTGTGCTGCATTTAAAAATATGTTGCAAATCATTTTCTCAATAAATTTTTTTTTTAATATTTTTATCTGACATTAATGTTGCTAATGAACGAAATTATACACACATACATAAAAACACATAATATGAAATGGATGGATGGCTAAATGGCCTCAGGGTAGCAATGTTTGATTGTTCGCTCACTGGAACTGCATCGCAGATTGGTTGGTTTTTTTTTTGTTGGTGGGTCACAGGCATACAAATGTTGCATATTAAAATTTATTGATACCTTATTAGCAGATAATCGTCATTAAGCTCAACGGTAAAAGTTTCATCAATAATTTTTTATGAAAACAAAAACAAAACTTTTTTTTTTAAAAAGAACCAGTTAAGCAACGCAATTTTTTTAAGGTGCCCCTACCATTAGGTAAGAAATGTTTAAAATAATTTAAGTGGTTGGTAGTTTTTGCTATAACTCGGTTGTGACAACTAAATTTGTCAGCAATCAGAAATTCTCTGAACTTACTCTGAATTTACAATTTGTGTAGCAAAAATTCTGAAATTTAATTCTAAAATTTAATTTTAAAATTTAATGCTGGAACTTAATTCCTAAGTTTTATTCTAAAATTAGATTTCGAAATTTACTTCTAAAATTCAATTCTGAAATTTAAATGTAAAATTTATTTCTGAAATTTAATTTTTGAAATTTAATTCTAAAATTCAATTCTAAAATTTAATTTTGAAATTTAATTTTGAAATTTAATTTTTGAAATTTAATTTTGAAATTAAATATTGAAATTTAATTCTGAAATTTAATTCTAAAATTAAATTCTAAAATTTAATTCTGAAATTTAATTCTGAAATTAAATTCAGAATTTAATTTTGAAATTTTTTTTTTGAAATTTAATTTTGAAATTTAATATTGATATTTAATATTGAAATTTAATTTTTAAAATTTAATTTTGAAATTTAATATTGAAATTTAATTTTTGAAATTTAATTCTGAAATTTAATTCTGAAATTTAATGCTGAAATTAAATTCTGAATTTAATTTTAAAATTTAATTATAAAATTAAATTACGAAATTTAATTTTGAAATTTTATGCTGCAATTAAATTCTGAACTTAATTCTAAAATGTAATTCTAAAATGTAATTCTAAAATTTAATTCTGAAATTTAGTTTTAAAATTGAATTCTGAAACCATTTATATGTTAAAGGCAGGGCATTCAATTATTCGAGTGCCTCAATGGTTGATGTTTGTGTATAAAAAGAAAAAAAATTTTGCTTCTTCTGCTCTGGCATAAAAAAGCGTTTTTTTTTTAACACACAATGAGAATTTCGAGAAATTTTTTTTTCATAAAATTTATAAACTTTTTCTGTTACATGAATTTTTCAACACTTTTTTTTCATGTTTCATCAGCATCAGCATCATCATCCATTCTTCATTTGTTTTTGGGGGCTTTTTTTATGAGTTTGCTATCGATCTTTTTTATTAATTTTTTTATTATTATTTTAACTGCAAACCAGATTATCTTTTAATTTTAAGTTTTAACACAGCATAACCACAATACAAAGAGAAAATAAACGAGCTTGAATGATGGGGTGTTTGAAAATTATTCAATAAAAAGAAAAGATCCTTTTTAACGATTTTTATTTTCGAGCGCTTAAATTGTTATTGGTTGATAACTAAATACTCGTACCTGATTTAATCGCTGTTTATTTTGTTAAATAACCTTTTTCAGTTTATTGTTAAGGCTGGTGATAAAAATTAAAAAAAAAAAATTATTTTTATTGAATTCATTTAAACGGTTTTTTTAATAAATTGCGCATAAAATAGACTTTAATCTGAAAAGGGTATTAAATATATTTAGAAGATAATTTTGTATGATTATATTGTGCAAGAAAATCAAAAAAAAAAAATTTTAAAAAAGGTTTTGAAGAAAAAACCAATATCATTGTTTTCATGTCAACTTTTTGTTAATACTTATAGACAGCAGCTTTGGTTAGGAGCACTTAATTTGTCACCAGTTACTTTCTGCAGTAGTCATTTGAGGAAATTAGAATGATTGTGACTGCTGCTTTCCTTTTTTTTTTAATCTGGTAGGATTGTGATTTAGTTTGGACCAAAGCATTCTCTCTATTTCACATGTCCTTTGATTTGTGCTCTTGGACTTTTAACTGTATCACCCAATTTTTGTTTGCTAACAATTTTTTTAATGCTTACAATCGAATCTCTGTTTCTTCATGCTATTTTTAAATCGTCTATTAATTTATAAAATTCTGAAACTTGTATAGTTGATGCCTTTAAATACTCATAAAGATAGCAACACGTATTGAAACAAAATTTAAACAACTCTATCATTGTTAATACTTGCGCTTGCATGCATGCATGCATACATTCATGCCTGCTGCATGTATGTATATTAGATTGTGTGTTAAACATTTTACGCCTGATAATGTAAGCCAATCAAATTAAGCAATTATCTTGTTACAACAAGATAGCCAGAGGGCAAATACTTTTATTTTAGCTATATAGAGAACAACAACAACAGCAACAACAAGTTGGATGTTACAGCATTAATAGCCAACCTCAACACCAACAAGCAACTGCTGCCACAACAATCAAATCAAATGACCATTAAAAAACATCATTTTCTACATTCAAGCAGCAACACCTTGAAAATGAACCAACAACAATCATTATCGCACATTTTGTTTTTTATAATTTTTCTCTCCCTCTCTCTCTCTTAAATTTGATTTGATTTTTTTTTTTTTTTGGTTTTGCTTACCAGCTTTTTATAGCCAAAACTTTAAAAAGTTTGATACTAATTTTGTTTTCTCGTGGTTACTTTTAGACAGGGCGAGTGTTTACGTTAAAAAAAAAAGCAAAAACAGTTTCCTATTTATGTGTGTAGTGTGTTTGTTAGGGAGAGACACAACACTATTATAACAGACATGTGCAACATCAACAGCAAATTTTATCATTGGCAATCAAGAACACTAAAATAGCTCACACCTCAAAGTCATGGATGAATTTGACCACAAGATGCAAATGTTTTGACAACACCGACAACAAGACAAACACACACATATTTTTCAAAACATCATCAAGACACAATAAAAAAATATATAAATTTAATGTAAACGAAAATATGAAGAATGAAAACACAGACAGACAGACAGACAAAATTCCAGCCCGCGGAGTATATAAAGTCATAATAATGCATCTGAAGCGGTTAAAAATTAAATGGCATTACAAGTCTGTCTGCCTATAGTTTATAATGTTTAAATCAAAAATTAAAATAAAAAAAATTTGAATAAAAGGCTGTAGTATCCGTAGACATGCTGCACTTGATGTGGGGTTTGCAACAGGTTGGCCTAACCGGTTACTTGGTTGGTTTTTGTGGCAGCCAAAAATCATCAATTTGAATTTTGAAAATTCCGTGTTTAACCACAATACCATGAAGGCATCTTCGCAGCATAATCCAACAAAAGACTGATTTGCTTGTGCAGTTTTTGATTTTTTGGTAATTGATTGACTTTTAGAGGAAATGATTAACTCTAAATGCCAAGCATTCTTATATAAAAGAGTTGCTTTCTTGCTAAGTTTACCTAGCGGTCTAATGGTCGTCAATTAGGTTGCCAAAACTCAACTTTTAACCATGTAGTCGTCAAGTGATCTAGACCTACCTTGTGCCCTTAAACTCAATATCCCAAGTAGGTTGTTCATAAAATTTTGCATCAAGAAATTTATTTCTCGAAGCCATAAGAGCCGGGCACTCGCAGAAAATATGAAGGACTTACTCTCTTCTTAGTCTCAGATGATACCCAGCTGTGTCAATTTACATTGAAGTGCCGTCCCAGGTTGTGGACTTACGTGCTTATTGCCCAGTGACCAGTTATTACAGCCACTAGTCTTAAACTAACTTTCATATTCGTGCTCAACAGCTTAATGGAGCATTTATCATTAAAGTTGGGTTATATTTAACTCACAAACTTGTATGTTTTGAAGCCCTAGCCCTTTGGTAGTATACAAGAATGCCACTTCTATAGCCACCTCCACTGACATAGAAACTTTCATGTTAGAGCCAGCTTTGGCCAATTCATAAGCCTGCTCATTGCCGATAATGTCACTGTATAAATTAATCCGTACAAAAGTTACGTCAGTTTGACATCATAGATTGGAGACGACAGCCCTGTATTGACCTACTAAAGCAGAAGATGTAATATTCAATTGAAGTGACAGTAGAGTTATTTACTCTATCTTGTAAAATATCCATTTGATGCTTTTATCCTACAGAGACTCGCATGCCTTCTTTATCGTCAGTACATGGGACTGAAAAGCACTAGACTTATCCAGGAGTCAGAATGAGAGTCGAATGTCAAGCTCCTTTCAATAGAAGGCAAAATGGACAGCATAGACCATCCTAGATCGATAATTGCTTCAAAAGAAAATGTATCTTGTACACACTTGACTGACTATGCATACAATCCTGTAAAAGAGTGAAAAGAAATCTGCTGAAAGTTTCGTGCCCTGTTTCTTTTACACAAGCGATCTACGTGATAAAAAAATATCTTTTCAAATTTACGAGAAGCTACTAATATTTTAACGACAACGAAAATGCCAAATTCATTATCTATCGTAATTTCAATTACTAGCGAGTGCCTTAATTTGGCCCTTGGCCTTTTACATTTTTTCTTACTTTTTTTATACAAAATTTCCAAATAACGAGTTGATGGTTTGTGTTATAAAAGCATCACTTTACTCTTTTAAACCAACAACTAACGAAAGCCCCTAGGAGTCTTGTCTTAGTCTTCCATTATCGGAAGGTGTTCTGTTGTCACCATTTAAAAGGTTGGATAAAGAGCAAAAAATAATCTGGACTTTTATGTAGGGTATTACAAAGCAGAAAGCTATAAGTACGAGGTGTGTTTAAAAATTATTAACAGTCATAATTAAATTGGCGCTGCAAGCGTTTTTTATCTTTCAAAAATGCTCATGTCTTTACAAAATGTATGGATCATGCTGAAATTACACTACGGAAAATGCAATTTTGCCAGCGTATTTTGTAGTGAAGTTGGCTGCAAAACAATTTTTTTAATTTTTGTTTTCTTATTTGTGACCAGTAATGACATGTTAGCTAGTGTTTTTTAATTTAGCATTTTTAGCTCTATTTTTGTTTGTCTTTAAAAAGTTTTTTTTTTAACATGATGTAGAAAATACGCATCGCTAGCGCTCTTGTTTAGGGAAGACACTTTAATATAAATAGGATCCGCTTTGCCGCCCCAAATTTTTTTTAAACAACTCAAATCCGCGAAGCTTTTTAGTTTGTTTGTAGAAAACACCCAGGGTCTAGAAAGGAATTGAAAGTGCGACCCCCAAATTGGTGGGCTAGTACGCTACCTACTAATCTATGGGGACACCCTAAATAAAAGCTGACGGTGAATAACAGCCTTTTGTAAACGTTTTAAAGAGATTTCTGATTACCCACAGTATCATGCTGCTATTAAATTTTAGGGCCTTTCACAAATACACACGACAGTTAGTACTGTGTTATGATGATTACCATGAGCTACAGTTTCACTGGGACCTTTAAGGTCTATTTTAGAGCCCTCACGAATCTCCTACTTGCTTAGGTCATTTGGGACATTTAATTTTTTTTTTTTTTTTGTAGCTGAAAACACCTCGTATATGGCACACACTCACACACAAATCTCAATATCCTTACTGACAGCGAAGATTATGTCAATCACGGCGTCATTTTGGCAACATGACATTAACACAAACTCTCACTAGCTCGTTTGTAGTTACACTCTTTACTCACTAAAATTACGTAAATGTATGTGTGCTCGTGTGTATGTAAAAATTAGCCTGAGCGACAGAAATTTAAAAATAATAAAATAAAACAACAATGAACAACAACATGATGAACAAGCAACAACAACTGCTTAATAACAACATTAACTCTTGACAACAAAAAAAGAAGAAGAAGAATAAAAAGAAAAAGAAACATTTCAAAAACACAGAAAATGAAGACATTTAATAAATTTCAATGCAGCCCATCACACTATAATACGTTTGCAACGCAACGCATTGCCATGAAGATTGGGCCGCAACATTGACCATCAAACAATTTAGTTACAGCAATAAGCGCATTTAATAAACCTTATGTGCATGGGTGTGTGAGTTTTTTTTTCTTTTAACAATTCATATTCATAACGATTGTTTCTTGTATTTTTTCCATATTGTGAAAAAGAAGACCGGTCGGTACCACTGAGCCTTGCTTTGTGGCATCAACAGAGTGAGTGTACTGATGTTGCATTATAATGCAATTAACCTAAGTCACAGTGGTTTACAGTTTTTTAAAAACCCACAATTCACAAAATTATAGAACAAAATTGTCACTAAAGACAATAAAAAAAAAAATTTTATTTTACTGAAATAATTTTTTTTTTATTAAATGTAATTTTCAAGCTGTAGGTTTTTTTTTTATTAATTTAAAATTATTTTTTTAAATCGTTAGCTTTAACTGGAATAATAAAAATAATTTTTATCTAATTTTTGCTATGGGGTCCACTGTGTTTTCAAGTTCAGTTGTTGCCACCATGTGTTGCCAGTCTGGGCAATTTACAAGCAGCTGCTTATAATAAATTGTAATGCTTTTGCTGTTTGCAGCTTTTTCCACACCTTATTTCTCTTACCCAAAAATCTTAGTTATTTAAATGGCTGCTTGCTTGTCTGCGTGTCTGCCTGTCTCCTTTTTTGTTTTCTTACATTTCCATTTCTTTTTATGATTTTCTCAAGGGGCACAGAAAACAACACCTATTTTAATAAAACGCTTTTCTTTGTTGTTTTGAACACAAAATTTCACGTACCTAAAGGCCACACCAAAACTAAAAGCAAAAGAAAAAATGCATCAAAAAAAAAAAAGCAAAAATAAATTAAACAGAAGAGCAGAGTTGGGCATTACAAAAACAAAAATTCATCAAAATAATTTTAATTTCTGTATTAAAGCGATAAATTTAATAAAAAAATTAAATTTTAATATTTGTGATCAGCAAAGTGTGTTTTGGCAACTCTAAAATTTAGCAGCTGTCACATACTCGTATGTTTACTATGATTATTAATAAGGAAAGGTTTTACGAAAACAAAAAAAACAAAAAAAATCTCCAAAGAAGCTGTCACCTACATCTGTTTATTCCAATTATTAAAAGTGAAGTCAAAGGCAATTTTTCGAAAAAAGTCAACTTCTCGAAGGAAGCGTATTTTTATATGAATGGCTTCGTGAATACACAAAATTGTCCAATTTGGGGATCACAAGATCCTCCTGCAATCCATGAGCAGCTAATGCACCCACAGTGAGCAACTCTCTGGAAAGGATTTTGGTCAGATTTTACTTTCTTAAAGATGAGTGACTGTAAACGGCATTTGCTACATGAATATGATAACGCTGTTTTTGTGGCTGCACCTAGACGCCATGAATCTGGACGACATGTGTTTTTAGCAAGACGGCGCCAACTGCTACATAACGAGTGAAACAATAAATTTATTGCAGCATAAAATGGAAAAGTGCACTCTTGCTAAGACACCCCTTATATACATACGTAAGCTTTTGAATTTGTATTTTTGAAAATCGTTTTTTAACCGTTTTTGGAATAAAAAAAAATTATTAAAAAATTTTCTTACTCCTATTTTTTTTTGGAAAGTTTTTTAATTGTTAACACTTCCTTAGCAACAATTTAACAGCTTGTTAGCAACAATTCAGCAACATTTTGAAAGCAATTTGAAAAATTATTAAGTTTTCTTTGGTAGTTTTTATTTTTACTACTGAAATAATTTTTACTGGAATTTTTTAAAACACTTTACCATTTCTAGTATTAATAAATTTTTTTTTTCAAATATTTCCTTCTGCTTTTGAAAAATGTGCAACAATTCTTATTCTTTTGTTGCCTTTGGAAGTCATTTTATGTGAATAATAATAAACATGTAGAAAAGAATTTAATTCCCTTTTACCTCTATAAACCAACTACATACCGACTAGTATTTTCATATAAGTATTTAAATTAACATAATTTTCACTTTTGCAAATACTAGATACTCAATTGAATGAAGAAAAATAAGCTTTTATCTTTGCAAGAGAAGATTTCTCAACAAAGTTGCAAAATTATGCTAGAAAATGCAACTGCAGCCAGACAAAAACCATCAACTTAACGCAATGTCTGTCTAAATATTTAAATAAATAAATGTCTTGTTTCCTTAACAAAAAAAAATAAAAAATTAAATGTTATTTTTCCGTACAGCTTTCATTGAATAAAATGTCTCGCATCATTTACCAGCATGATTTTGAAAAATAACATGTCAATACAGAGAGTGCCAGCATTCATCTTGCTACAATATTTTAAAATTGTTGAACAAAACAAAAAAAAAAAATAGTCAAACTATAAACTGGAAAAAATGGAAAATCGCTTTTGAAATATTTTTTATGTTATTGTAGTTAGCAAGAAAATTCATCTGCGCAACAGATATGCAGCAGCTACAACTTTGAACAGGAAAGATTTACAGCAAAAGTCTTTCATTCAATTAATGAAATTATTTTAATAATTTAAATAAAGAATTAATGAAGTTATTTTAATGAATTAATTAATTTAGCTAATGAATTTCTTTCAATAAAAAAATTAATTCCATTAATTGAATTGTTCATCAAATTATTGTAAATATTTCTCTGAAATATTTTTAATTAATGAAATTCTTTTATTTAAAAAAATTCATTTAATTAATGAAATGATTTATTAAATTACTGTAATTATTTCTGTGAAATTTTTTCAGTTAATGAAATTATATCAATAAAAATATTTCATTCAATTAATGAAATGATTCATTAAATTAATATAAATATTTCTGTGAAATTTTTTTAGTTGAGAAACTCTTTTCAATAAAATAATTCATACAATTAATAAAATTATTTCATTTAATTAATGAAATGATTTATTAAATTTATGTGAAAATGTTATAATTAAAGAAATTTTTTTAATAAAAAAATTCATCCAATTAACGAAATTATTCATTAAATTAATAAAAATATTTCTGTGAAATTTTTCAAATCTCTTTTCAATAAGAAAATTCATTCAATTAATGAAATTGTTCAGCAAATTATAGTTAATATTTCTACGAAATTTTTTTCAATTAATGAAATATATTTAATAAAATCATTCCGTAAAGAACTTTTTTCATTAAAATATTTTATCCAAATTAAAATGACTATTTTTTTATAATTATATTCTGAAGAAGCTACAAAAATTGAAGCGAAATATCGATATAAAAATAAATTTTTGAAAAATAAGACCTCAAGCTTAACAAAATAGCCATTTTAATTAAAACGAAAAAGGTTAAATAAAACTACCTAATAAATTTTATCCAAATATTATTTCAATAAAACTCATTTAATTGCTAAAAAGATTCATTAAATTAATGTAAATATTTCTGTGAAATTTTTTCAGTTAAGGAAATAATTTCAATAAAAAATTTCATTAAATTAATGAAATTCTTTCATTTAATTACTAAAAAAATTCATTAAATTAATGTAAATATTTCTGTGAAATTTTTTCAGTTAAGGAAATAATTTCAATAAAAAATTTCATTAAATTAATGAAATTCTTTCATTTAATTACTAAAAAAATTCATTAAATTAATGTAAATATTTCTGTGAAATTTTTTCAGTTAAGGAAATAATTTCAATAAAAAATTTCATTAAATTAATGAAATTCTTTCATTTAATTACTAAAAAAATTCATTAAACTAATGTAAATATTTCTGTGAAATTTTTTCAGTTAAGGAAATAATTTCAATAAAAAATTTCATTAAATTAATGAAATTCTTTCATTTAATTATTAAAAAAATTCATTAAATTAAAGTAAATATTTCTGTGAAATTTTTTCAGTTGATAAACTCTTTTAAAAAAAAATTCATTAAATTAATGAAATTCTTTCATTTCATTAATGAAATGATTCATTAAATTAATGTAATTATTTTTGTGAAATTTTTTCAGATGATAAACTCTTTTCAAAAAAAAAATTCATTTAATTAATGAAATAATTCACTAAACTAATGTAAATATTTCTATTAAATTTTTTCAATTGATAAAATTCTTTTAATAAAATCATTCCGTAATGAATTTTTTTTTCATTGAAATAATTCATAAAAATATTGTTTCAATAAAATTCATTTAATTAATGAAATGATTTATTAAATTCATGAAATTATTGCTATGAAATTTTTTCAAGTAATATGAAATTATTACCATAACAAATTCATTCCGTTAATGTAACTATTTCTATGAAATTAATAAATTTCAATAAAATATTTCATTTAATTAATTAAATTATTTTTTTGGAAATTTTTCTCGCCAATGCAGTTAATTAATGATGTAGTTCAATCCATAATGAAGTGTTTTTTTTTAAATAATTTATTCAAATAAATAAAATTATTTCAATCAAATTCATTAAATTAATGAAGTTATACATTAAATTAATGAAATGATTCCTTAAATTAAAGAAATTTTTTCTATAAAATTATTATTAATTATTTCATTGAATAATGCATGAATTTATTTTTTTTTTAATTTTTATCAATTTTGCGAATAAAACTTTGGAAAATGGCTAATGTTGTAGACTAAGCAGAGAAACAGAAAACGGGCAAAGCCCCTTGTTAGCCTGAGCATTGATTGTTGTTTCACAGGATAAACTATTAAAAACTTATGGCTGCTCTTAACTATTTAACTGGCTGTTGCTGTCAATTGTTTGCTCAAAAGCGTACTTAGGTCACACTAGGAGGGCTAAAATTAACGCCAAGAGAAATTTACCTAAGCTTTACTACGTTAAATTTTATATTTTTTTTAAATTAATTTTTGTAATGTTACTGCTGACCCCTTTTAGAAATTATGTATTGCTACCCCTCTCTTTGTCTGTAAGGCAGAAAGATGTTTTAGCTTTGGCTAAATAAATCGTATTTGTTTAACGTCTGGTGAAGTCTATTTTCCTTTTTATTTTATTTTTTTTTTTTTCTTTTTTAAAT
This sequence comes from Thelaira solivaga, assembly GCA_947397855.1. Lineage (NCBI taxonomy): Eukaryota > Metazoa > Arthropoda > Insecta > Diptera > Tachinidae > Thelaira > Thelaira solivaga. Next base: position 64,306,331 of record OX377613.1, read on the forward strand.
TCATTCACAAATGCGCTTTCCTTATTGCCCAGAAACAAGTTGGAAAATAATGAAAGAAAACATTAAAATAAATCAGCAACAAAAGAAATAAAATAAAATGTTTTTAAATGTTTTAAATGAGCGATCATTTTAGCCAGATTGTTTATCAAGGCTTTTACATCATATTTACAATGGCAAGACAAAAGAAACAACAAACAAACTTGAAAAAAAAAACGAATTTAAAAAGAAAATCACATTCATGCCTGTTTGGGAATTGTTTGGCCAATTGTCATAACTCATAAACAATACGCACACACTCGTACAAAGGAAACTTAAAAAAAAACACTCCAAGACAAACTTCTAGGCTGGTAAAGTAGAAAGTATTCCATGCTAATGCTAGTGCGGTCATTGAGAGGCAAATGCGTAGGTTTTTGAACCTTTTTTTTTTTTTTTTGCTGTATTTCAGTACAAATTAAATTTGCATTCAGAGTTGTTTTTTTTTTATTTGTTTGCTGTCATGGCTTTAATAAAAAGGCTATGGGTTTCATAAATAGATTTTATTGGAATTACTAAAAGTGGTTAGATTGAAAATGGGTTTGATATTTAAAAGTTTTAATTTTTTATACACACGGACAGGGTAGAACTGTCCTTCAACGCAACACTGCTGCAGCTGTTTGGCGTATTCGTTAACTTCTCTGTAAGTGTCTGACTTCTAAGTACAGATATCTCGCAAATAATGCAGATATCTGAGAAAGTCTGCTAACCGTTTGCTCAACACTTCAGGCCATGCGGTTAGCAGACTTTCTCCTCCTGTCAAAAGTGAAGAGACATCAAAAACGTAAAAGAAATAATTTTTTTCCCTCTAGCACACTTCTTGATATCAACCAGCGGAAATAACTTTTGACAGGAAGGGCCTCAAAATATATGGGCATTTTTTTTTTTATGTTGTTAGTTAACTAGTGTAATTCTTTTTTTTCAATTGAGTTGCATTGCAGCTGTTTGTTGTTTTCTAATAAAATGAAAACTATGGAATTTCCTTTGAGAATCCCTGAGTCAATATGATCACATCATCAACAATAAACTTTTCATTTAAATCAAACGCATAACAGTCGTTCATTTATTTCTTTCCTGTTCTTTTATTTAATTTTTTTTCAAGAGAGACTTTAGAGAAAGATATATTCAGAAAAGTTTAATTTGCTAGAGTTTCTAAATTAAACAAATGTTTTTTGATGCCGGTTATGATTATGATCTTGGCGAAAGCTTTAGATGGTCAACAATAATCCTTTATTAAACTAACAGTCGTAACTTTAAAATGAGTTTCTTTTTTTTTTTTTTTTTTTGTAAAGCGAGTGCTGTACTCGTACTCGTATGTAAAATATCTTTAACGTTTGTCTATAAATTTAATATTTCAATTTGAATTTGTAATAAAAAAAAAAAAAGATTTTCAGTTGTTTATGTGAAAATTTCTTAGACTTGCTTATGTCGTTTTATTGAAATTTAATTTTTTTTTTAAATTATTTTTATGAGAATAAATTTTATTTAAAATGAAATATTTTTTTTAAATATTTATTTAGAGGAAATTAGATATTTTTATATTAAAATAAATAAGAAAGCGTTTTAGTTGCTTTAGCCATGACTTTTGTTTGAAATTTAATAATTTATTTGCATTTTGCATAAAAAATATCGACCTGGAGAACATCATTTCAGTGTTCACTGTGCAAGAAATAAAAAACCAAACTATTCTGACTTTAGGTTATCACCATAAGCCCTATGAGTTTTCTCCCAATTCCCAGTTCTCTTATCTTAATATATAAAAATTTGACTGTACGTGTGTTTGACACTGTACTCCTCCTAAACAGCTGGACCGATTTAATTTAATTTCTGTGTATGTCTTTGGGTTACGGCTTGGAAGATTTAGCTACACAAATCCATCCGATAGGTGGCCCTGCAGTTGGTAACTGGCTTATTTATCTACTACCTGTTTTTACCCGGTTTCGCACGGTCCTTTACTCTATGATATATGATCGAATAAACAAAAATTTGATATTTCCATTAAAACTCAACTTAAATTCTTATGAAAATTAAAATAGACCACGCCCATTACCACGCCCACTTAAAATTTTTTTTTTTAATTGCAGTATGGCTGGACAGATTTGGCTAATTTTTGTCTTAAGAGTTCCACATAACCCATTTTATTTTTTTATGGAAAGAAATACGGAGAACGACTAAACTAATTTGGCTAATTTTGTTTTCATATATTCAGAACAGCCCAACATAGGTTTTCATGAAAATAAAATAGACCACGCCCACTTAAAAATTTTTTTTCTAATTTTTTATTAATGTTCGGCATAACCCAACTTATATTTGAAGGCAAAACAATGTTTGCCGGGTCGACTAGTTACAAATAAATTTTTAATAGGGAGATTTTTCTCTTTTAACTTCCCAAATAAGAAATTCTATCTTGAGAAAAAAGTCAAAGCTTGCGACGAAATATTCATCGTAAATAACGATTTCTATCATACCGAATATTTTTGTCGTAGACTTACTGAATACCGTAGTCGATAAATTATCGTTATATTTATTTTTTCGATACGAATGTTTGTAACAAAAGTTACTGCATCGCACTACTGGTGATAGCTTTGAAACGACTTATACGTTTAAAAAAAAATCTAAATTAAACAAAATATCATAATTTTATGTTAATTAAAACTAAATACTTTTTATGGATCTTTATGGATCCTGAATAAAAAACAAGATGTATTTTCTTGTTATTGAGTTAAGCTGCATCATCATGGCGGTTAATAATAAACTGACAACATTTAAAATTTGCTAATATTAACAATTTCGCAACCCACACATGCAAGCAATTACAGGCTCTCAATCTTTATTTTTAAGGAATGTTTTTCTAAAGCCTCTTAAAGAAAATCATGATGATGATGACCAGCATCATATGCTTAATGATGATGATGATGATGTTTATTATATTCAGCCTTCAAATTATTTATTTTTGCAATCAAAATCATCAGACCTGGAAAATTTAAGCAAATGTAGATATTAAACCCTTCATTTCAGTAGACTTTTTATTTTTGAAAATAAATTAAAAACTTTTTTTAAGGGGTTACAAAAATAATGCCGGGGCCAGAAAAATGCTTTCATAAATTTTTAATTTTTGCTAACAAAAATATTAAATTAATGTAAGAATTATAGACTTGAACAAAAAACAAAAAATTTAATAGAATAAAACATAAACTTGAAAAAAAAAATTGCTAAGAAAAGTTTTGCTCATAATGTTTTCTTATCTTAAAAGAAATTTTCTATAAAATGAAAATTTTTTATGTACCAACTCTGGAAAAATAATTTTGTTTAATAAAGGCTTATTAAACTTATTTTTTTATATAAGAATATTTGTTTAACAAAACCTTATTAAATAAAAAAAAATCTTTTATGACTTAGAGCTCAACATTAAAATGTAAAGTGAATTGCAGGAGTTTTCCACAACTGATGTACAGCACATATACTATGATATTTCTATGTTTGTTGTTGGTATTCAAGATTATTTTAACCAAAAAGGAGTGTTGCCATCCTAATGGCTTATCAACAGGAGATTTTTGTATTAAACAAGATTTTTATATTCTTTTATGAAGTTTCATGTTGTTGTTGTTATTGTTACTATTACGTAGTGTTTACCCCCTGACAGTTTTGTTGATTGCATTGCCTTTTGTATTGCTTGTTTTTTAATAATAAATTTATAATTGAATAGGTTTCTTTTGGTGTTTGCTGTTTGTTGTTCATTGTTTGTCCATCCTGCTAATGTGTGTGAGAACTCTTTAGAATGTCATGCCAAAAAGAAAATGTTAAGCTTTGGATAATTTAATAAAATGATTTCTTAGAATAAGAAAACAAAGTTTGTTTGTTACGCATCATACGTAAAAAGAATACACTGAGAAAATATTTCTAGTCTACAGCTGCAGTAATCTGGTTAGTAAGGAATCAATTGGAGAGTTAAAAAAATTACGACAAAATTATGAATAATTTTTTTTCAATCCCAAAGACTTTCGAGCAAATTAATAGTTACACCAAAGCCGGGTATCTTTAACTTCATATAATTCTTATGAACAAAAGTCAGCTCTTAACAAAAGCCTACTTTTTTGTGACTATGATTATGGCAACTTGTTATTGTTTTAAATAAGTAATATAAAGCACATCTTAGGGAATATTTTCTAAAGCCCATTATTATCATCATCATGGGTTATAATCGCACCGCGACCTTTTAATTCAGTTATGAAATCCGTCTTCCATAGGTTCCTTTTCGTCCTCACAACTTCTACAGTAGCCATTTGATGGCAAACACTTTTTCCGAGCATGGTTGCCAAAATTGCACTGGCCTGTACCCAATTGGGCTCTTTGGAGTTTTTAATAAGAACAAATTATTTTTAGCTCATTAATTAATTATTAGTTTAAAATTAAATTTTAATTTGTTGTTCAATTGCTTTAAAAATGTTAGATTATCTAAAATTGCTTTGCAATTCTTTAAGGCAAGAACCTGTAACTAAAAAAAAATGTGATCCAGCATTTAATTTTGCTGATGATTTGAATGCTACGCATTTCAAATAGAGTTTTAAAAAAATTGGCAAAGTTTAAGAGCAAAAATAAAACTCGTGGTTGTGTTTGGTGGAAATGATTATCACTGATCGTACCGGTAGGTAGTGCTTGTGATAATAAATTCTACAAGCATAGCGAGCAAGAAAAGAGTGATAGAGAGGGAGAGAGAGTTATATAAAGAGAAATCTAGCAAAGAACACACACATATTAGAACCGCAGGCTGTTCACTTGGGTTGCTTACATTCGCTTGGCCATGCCAGCATTAAAGGCAGGCTGAGCCAATCATCAGCATGATCTAGTGACAGACAACGTAAAGAGGTAGCAGCAATAACAAAAGCTGCATTTGCTTAGATCTGTTTGAAATTTAAAATTCATTTTGTTGTTGTTTTTTGTTGTTAAAGGCCGTTACTTTTGTTTAGTTTTATGTTCTTTATCCCCACATCAGCAATGAATACATTGGCAAATATGTTGTAGTTGAATGCTGCCAACGCTATTATTAAAAATAAATTCATATAAACAACAAAAAAACAAACAAAGTACAGCACACACACACACACACAAACAATCACAAAGAGAAAAGAAATGGTCTGCTGTGCAAACAGAAGTTGCTGCCAATGGCAAATAATTCAAATTACAATCAGTTGCATTACATCTAAAGCGTTTTTAATGTTTTTTCAACGATGCAGCCAGCACACACAGCCAACTGCAAGAAAAGTAAATACAAAAGCCTCTTTACTGACTGCATGCTGATGATGATGTGCCCGACTGGCTGGTTGAATGCTTGTTTTTGGTATTTAAAAAATTGTAACCCATATGAAACGCTGGCATATGGCATTGCACTGGCTTGTATGTTTTGAATAGATTGCATTTTCACATTATCTATTTTAACGCCCAACAACAAAACTTGACAACACACAACTTAGTAACAGCAGCAACAATTGTAACCACACACTGCAATAGCTACAAATTTAAGTGACACTAAAACTTGTAGTGTGCAATTTCCATATTTTAAACAACAGCAACAATAAGAAGAAGCAAAGCAACACTTATTAACAGGTAACAAACTAAACATCTATTGCAGCAGTAGCTCAATTCATTGGTCATGGCAAAGAGAAAATACCCGTACAAGCCCAACAATGATTATCCAGCAACACAATCGTAGGGAAGGGGAATAACAAGAAAAATACTAATTTATGCCAAAGCTACTCGTGCTACTCTGCATGTGTGTGTGAGTAAATTTTCAATTGCCTCAATAAGATTTTATGGGCACATCAACATCTTCGTCATTGCCACCATCACCATCACCAGCATATTGAATTAAAACAGGAATATCCTCATCATCATTATGATTATCTTCTCTTCATCATCATCATCATCAGCACCATTGGCAATAAATGGGAGTTTTCTGGAAATTTATGAAAATATCATGTTTGCTTACACCGACCATTTAATATGATTTCGATAAGATTGAGTGCAAAACACATTTTTTTCTGCTTCTATTCAAGCAGAGACAAACATTGTATTCGTTTTCTTGGCATGAAATAAATACTGCATTTGGTTGTATGATCAACAAATTATGAGATTCAAATCAAATGGTTACAAATTCTACCTAAAATTTCTAATGAAAAATAAATTCAAACAGAAAATAAAAACAGAAATCACATAAAACTTATCAAAGAATAATTAAGAGGAAATGCAAAGCCTGTGTTTTTCTTTCCTTTCAAAATGGCATCTGGCAAGTCTAATTGATGCCTGATGGCTACCAATTTTTGTATAAATTTTAACATTTTTTTAAAAAAACTGTACTACTTAAAATTAAAAAAAAATAAAAAGTTAAAAATTTAAATCTCTTCACTTGGATTTCATATCTGGCAGGCAGGTTTCCTTAAGCGTTACATGTTAATTTTTGAAAATACAAGGGCTTACAAGTTGAAGTTCTACAGCAGTAACTTCAAATTCAACACTGCTGGCAAGTATTGAGCAAGTTGCTTTATTTAGTTTGAATTTTAATAAATTAAAAAAAAAAGGGAATTGCAAAAATCCCTAAATGGGATTACGCTCTATTACCCAATCCAGCATTTTCTACAGATTTAGTCCCCAGCAACTATTTGCTTTTTCCAAATCTAAAAAAAGGCAGGGAGCTAAAAGAATTTGGATTGAATAAAGAGATCATTACCGAAACAAACTGCTATTTTGAAGGGATCTGAGAAAACATTTTATTTTACACTCCTTCTTTTTACCAACAAATTCATCTTCTTTAATCAAAATAAATTGGGTATTTAATACTTTTTGCATACATTCTTCTTTTCTAACTTTCTGCTCTTTGACTTCACTTTTTTTCACAACTTAAACCAAATGAACTCGAAACAATTTCAAACATTTCAGACTGTATACCAGAGTATGATTTTTAAATGAGAGAAAAAACAACAAAACATCAAGAAAAAAATATGTAAATGAATAAATTGTCTGTGAACTTTAACGTACTACTTTACTACACTAGAGTAAGAGAATAATATTGTTAGGTACGGTTAAATAAAAAATAAAAACTAAGCATGAGTGCAGGCAGACTACACTGCCAGAAATTTGTTAAAAAAAATTTTTTTATAAAAACAAGAAAGTTATTCGAAATATTGGTTAAATCAAATAATCAAGAACATTTGTATTTCTAATTAATTATTTAATTTTATTATTTAATTAAGCTTTCATAAAATATATGAAATTTTTTCTAATGCCCTAAGGTTACCTTACTGTAAAAATCAAAAGTATTTCAAATTCTATGAATAATTTCTCTTGCAGATGTTAACTTTAAAAAGGCTTCTCCGATTTTATTATGAAATATCGCAAAAAATTCTAATAGCCTGTTCAGTTCGCTTAATTGTTGTGAAAATTTGTTTTTGTTTTCAACGCAATTAAGCGAACGAAGCCGAACAGGCCCTAAATTATAGTGGGCCATAATAATAGTCTTTTTAAAAACGACTTAAAATTCATATAATTCTTATGAACAAAAGTCACCTCTTAATAAAAGTCTATTGACTTTAATTTGCCTCTACATCATTTTTAGATTTTGGAGTTCTTGTGCAAAAAGTTAAAATTTTTTTTTTAATTATGAAATTTAAAATTATTAAGAATTAAAGAAAAAAGGCTCAATAATTTACCGATTTTATTATTTAAACTAAAGACCACGTATAATAGCACATCAGGAAAATATATATATTTGTTACTTTTAATTCATTAGTGAAGTAATTCATTCATCTAATTAAATTATTTTTATAAATTAATTTATTCAGTTAATCAAAAAAATTAAGCAATTAATGAATTAATTTATTCAATTAAAAAAAAAATTAATCAATAAATGGAATTACTTTGAGGAATTAATTCATTCAGTTAATGAAATTTAAATTATAAATTAATTCATTCAGTTAATGAAATAAATCCTTCAGTTAATGAAATAATTTATTCAATTAAGAAATTCTTTTAATGAATTAAACAATTCAGTTTAAAAAAAGTTTATGCAATAAATGAATTAATGCATTCAATGAATTCATATATGAATTTTTTTACTGCTAAATAATTTCAATCAATGAAAAAATTGTTTAATTACTTAATTCATTTTTTAATTTACAAAAAAAGATATATTCAATAAATGAAATTTAATTGCGAAATTAACTTCATTCAGTTAATAAAATTTTAATTATAAATTAAATCATTTTGTTAATAAAATATTTAATTAATTTAATTGAATAATTTATTCAATCTATGAAATTCCTTTAATGAATTAATTCAAAATTATACAATTAATGAATTAGTTCTTTCAGTAGAAAAATTCTTTAGCTTGTGAATTAATTCATTCAATTCAAAAAAAAATTATCTAAGAAATGAAATTTTTTAGATGACTTAATTTATTCAGTTAATGAAATTTCTTTAATGAATAAGTTCAATCAGTTAAAGAAAAAAAAATTATTACATTAAGGAATTAATTCATTCAGTTAATTAATTAATTCATTCAATTAATGAATGAAAATATTCAGTTAATAAAATAACTCATTCAGTTAATGAAAAGAATTATGCAATTAATGAATTAATTTATTAAAAAATTATTTAGATAATGAATTAATTCATTCAATTAAAAAAAATGAATAAATGAAATTTCTTTGAGGAATTAATTCATTCAATTAATGATATATTTCATTCAACTAATGAAATCATTTTAATGAACTACTTCATTCAGTTAATCAAAACAAATTATGTAGTTAATGAATTAATTCATTCAATAAAAAATTATTTAGTTAATGAATAAATTCAATCAATTAAAAAAAAATTAATCAATAAATGAATTTTTTTTTTTAAATAATTTAATTCACTCAATTAAAAAGAGAATTATCCAAAAAGTTAAATTTATTTGATGATTTAATTTATTCAGTTAATGAAATTTATTTAATGAATAAGTTCAATCAGTTAAAGAAAAAAAATTATGACATTAAGGAATTAATTCGTTCAGTTAATTAATTAATTGATTCAATTTATCTAGTTAATAAAATAATTCATTTAATTAATGAAAACAATTATGCAATTAATGAATTAATTCATTAAAAAAATTATATAGTTAATGAATTAATTCATTAAATTTTTTTTAATGAATTAATTCATTCAGTTACTGAAAACAAATTATTTAGTTAATGGATTAATTCATTTAATAAAAAATAATTTAGTAAATGAATTAATTCAATCAGTTAAAAAAAAAGTAATAAATAAATAGAATTTATTTAAGGAATTTATTCATTCGGTTAATGAAATTTTATTAATGAAGTAAGTCAATCAATTAATATTCATTCAACTAATGTCATCCTTTTAATGAATTAATTCATTTAGTTAATCAAAACATATTATTATTTGATGAGTTAATTCATTCATTAAAAATTTTTTTATTGAATTAAATAATTCACTCAATTAAAAGGAAAATTAGTCAATAAATGAATGAAGAATGAATTTATTCACTTAGTTAAGAAAATAATTATTTCAGAGAAATAGTGCCATTCATTTTTATTAATATAAATTTTAAAATATTTTTTTCAGTGTTGAAAATTTAACTTAGAAAAAAAAAACAAAGCAGAATAAAGCAAAGCAAAAGTTGACATGCCGCTCAAAAAACTGTGCGCTTCTTCTTTGCCACATTTTTACAGACGAGTGATTAATCACAGCAAAGGTATATGAGCATAAAAAATTAGCAATTTCAGCAATTTTGAGAGACAATTAATCATCTTGAATGTTGCAATAACTTTTAAATACACAAACCACACAAACAAAAAGAAAACTTGAAACTAGAAAAAAATTGCAGCAACTACAACAAATAAAATAAAAATCGGCGTAAAATGTTTGGCAGTAGACTCGTTCACTCACTTGCACGCAATAAAACATAAATTTAGTTTAGTTTGCTGCGGCAGCAAATATGAAAAAAAGTATGTTTTGCTTGAAGCCCCTCCAGCTTAGATTTTTAAAGCTCCATCAACAAAAAAGCAAAAATTAAATGGGCTGCTCCAACGACTAGTCATGAAGCTGTTGCCTTCAATTAAAAAAAAAAAAAACAAAAAAGATTTAAGCATGTTGCTGGCCAAGTCCAAGTTCATATATATTTGATGATGTATGAAGTAAGCGTTCGTTGGTAGTTATGACTGTTAGTAGCTTTTTCATGTTCTTTAATTTTTTATTTTTTTTGGTCACTTTTAACATGAAAACAAAATTTCACTTTGGATTTTGTGATAAATGAACTTTTAAAATGAATATGAAAATTTTAACCTTTTTAAAATTTTCCTATTCAGTAGCAGTTTTTTAATATTTTTTTTTTCTAGTTTAAGCTACAGAATTGCTACACATGACAGTTCCCACTCACTATCAGAAATATGCTAATTATGAATTTTAAGTTAAATTTGCTTTCGTTAAGTTTTGCATCAATTTTGTTTGCTAATTTTAATTAATTCAGGGGTCGAATGGCATGATATTTCCATTTAAGTTTTATTGCAATTTGGATCATGCGCTTATTTGTATTTGCATGAAAAAATTATAAAATTTTGAACGATTTGCTATCAAGTATCACAAAGCATTTATTTAAAAAAAACTTGATCCATCTTGTGTTTTAGGCTACTTGGTTGCTTGGTTAACTTCCGCTTAAAAAGAAAAATATAATCATTTAAATCTGTTATAAAAGTCATAAAAGCTTCTGTTAAGCCTGTTTAAAATATCCTTCTATTTGGACATAAAATCAGCAATACAATCAAATCAATTTATACGCATAAAACTTGATACAGAAAATGTCATTGAAACAATTTCATGTTGCTGTTGCCAGCTGTCTGTAGCAACATATGAATTTCTTCTTTGGCTGGTGAGTCGTCAGTTAATGATTTACAGTTTTTCTTTTTTCATTTATATTTTTATTAATCATAATAATAATTTCAATATGTGTCTGTCTGAACTGGACGGGTTTGCAAACACACAAAAAAAAAAGAAAAAAGAAAAAAATGAAATCAAGAGAGAAAGAGTATGAAAGGCAAGTATGAGCTTTAGGGTTTTGTATGCTCGTATGCTATTAAATCCATTTTGATTGCATTTCATTTCATTTCATTTCACACTTCATTGCGATAAGTTTACATTATAAAGATGTCTTAATAATTTAGTTAAGCTGCCGACAATCATGATGCTGGCTATGCCGGTTCTGGCCATTTTGAGTGCTACGGCTGAGGATGACAATAACGATAATGGCGAGAAATATGGCAAAAGTCTTTTTTTTAATGTTTATTTTTATTTTTATTTTATTTACTTAATCTTAATAAACCTTCTTTTAAAATAATGATGATCATTATGATGAAATGAGATGCAGGCATGCGTGCCAGCCACAAAGTGCATATGAATATGTCCTTTGCGTGTTAAACGCAGTTTCTTTTTTTTTTTTTATTATTTAAGTTTCTTCAAGTTTCTTTACATACACACTTGCCTTTTAAAAAAATTTTCATTTTTAAAATGAATGAAAAGGAAGAAAAATACGAATATCGATACCGTATTAATAAATAACAACAGCATTGTCACTTTGAAATAAAATTTGAAGCGCTCACTACTCATAAAAAAATAAATTTAACCGTTGACACTTTTGTTTGCCCCGTCTGTCCTCTTCCTGGCAATGGGATTGTGCGTGCAAAAGGCCAAAGCAATATTAAAAGCTTTTATCTTGTCAGACAACGTTGGAAATAAAAATAAATAAATAAAAAAAATAAAGAATAAAACTTGAATTTGTTGGTATTTAAAATACCTCAAGTTAAATCTCTTAACACCATCTCTTTCCTTTAAATTAAAAGTGTTTACATGCAATTTGATCAAAAGCGACATTAATGAGCCCTATAAAAAAAAGCTTAATAAGCGTTTGATAAAAATTATTTTTAAGGTTATTCACGGACGTATTTTGCAATAAATTTTTTTTATAGCAGCAAATTATTGAAATTACAAAAGTTTATAAAAAAAAAAGCTGCCAGCAATATTAGAATTACGATTTTTTATAGCGATGGCTGACATTTCGTGTATTGTTTTTTTTTTCAGCGAACCTTTCGTTCGCTTTTAGCTGAACAGGCCCTTAGTACCAAATTGGCTTATGTTGTTACGATATAAAAAAGATGGGAAAAGCTTTCTATTGCTACCAACAAAGTAAAATAAAAAATGCGTTTACTACAACTAAATTGTTTAGTTCTCACAACCATAGTAGTTTTCTCGGTGTGTACACTCCCAGCAAAAAAATAAAAACAGTGCTTGACTGGTAGCATCTTTATAAAGCAGACAACGATAGAGTACCACTTACAACAGCGTATTTTTAAGACCTAATTTTTGTTCGCAAAGAGCCACCCAAAAAGCAAAAGCTTTAGCTGTCAAATAATGCTTCTTTTATACATTCTATTTAATATAATTATTTGGAATTTAATTAATACCACTAACTGGATTTGAATCAGAAATCTGTAGTTAAGAAGCATTAATTCGCTACTCCACCACTTTAGCCAGGAAGCTCTGTTGAGCATGAACGATGGAGTTTTTGTTTTGATGGGCTCTGGAGTGTATTGCAGAGAGCTTGATACGACTCTCATTCCGACTTCCGGATAGGTCGAGTGTTTTTCAGGCGAAGATACTGGCCATCAAGGAAGCAGACGAGTTTCTCTATGATCAGGGAAAGTATAGGCATCTTTGTAGGCAGCCAAGCAGCTCTCAATGCACTTCAATCGAATGTTACATCCTCTGCTTTAGTGGGCCTATATAAGGCTGTGTTCTAGGACGTCAAGCTGACGTAACTTTGATATGGATTCCTGCGTACTGCGGTTTAATTGGTAATAAGCAGGCGGATTAATTAGCTAAGGCTGGTTCTAACATGGAGGTTGCTGTGTCAGTGACAGTCCCGGTATCGCTTAGTAGTATCAGAAGCGGTATTTTTGATCACTATTAGGGAAGGGTGGATACCAGATGGCAGAGTCTGCAAAACGTGTAAGTTTACGCGTGATGGTAAACGTTTTGCTCAGCTAGTAGGTCTGAATAGATAACCGGTCACTGGATGATCGGCGAACACGCCGGCAGGCTGGGACTGCCTCTCAACTAAAACTGCCGCAGCTACCGGTTACCCGAGAGTAAGAAGACACTCTTTCACCTTTTTTTCGAAAGTCTGGCTCTTATGGCTTCGAGATTTCTCGGTGAACATCTGATGGCCAAACTACCTGAGATATCGAATTAAGGTTAGGGGACCTGCTCAGATATCTCAATGTCACGGGGTGAATCTAGGTCACTTTACGGCTACATAGTCTTACGGAGTAGCTGGTTTAAAGCCTCATAAGCCAACCAGCCAACCATTGATATTAAAATTGATAAAAATGTAATTTACAGTTGCTGGAATCCTTGTTTTTGAAAAGAAAAAATTATTTAAAATAATTTTAATTCCGGGAATTCAAAAATGAGAAATGTTTTATTAAATTGTTCATTCGAAATTTTGATTAAATAAATAAAATTCATTAAATGAAAATATTTAATTAAACCACAGACACTTGTTGCTAACCAAGTGGAAATGAAAATGAATATTATTATGTCATTTTGATACCAGATGGTGTCGATTTATCACTGGCATGGTGTCAATTTGACACCATTCGTTGTCAATTCTGGAACGCTATATTGCATCTTTTGTAGTAACTGAACTTTTTACTAACAATAAATGCATTTGTCATAACCGAAGTTGTTTTCTATGTGATTAAGGATTTCAAAGTGGTGGAAGCTAATTTTATTAAACATTTTCCTATTTTATGGAACCCCCCTTCATGCGAAGATAAATATGTTTAGCAAAAATGTTTAGTATTAAAAAATTAATGGGAATCAGTTTGATATTTCAACCACTACAAATAGAATATTTTGTAAATGTTTTATATTCAGCTTTAACTTTGACCTCAATGAGCGACAATCCGACCCAATTTTTTTAAACAACTAAACTGAAATTTAGTTTCATTGTTTTCTTAAAACGTAAACTGTCATGTAATTTTGTTAATTTGATTAATATGTTGCACTTAAAAGCGTGACTGTGAATTTTTTAAATTTGTTAAACACATTTCCGAAACGAACGTTTAAATAAAAGCAATGCCAGAACAGCACAGAAAAGCTTCCCTGATTAAGAAAAAAAAAAAAAAAAAAAAAAAACAAAAACACTGTAAACGTTTTTCCGTTTTATTTAAATTTCATTGTAACGGTTTTTCTTTTCTATTAAGGCCAGTTCGCTTGCTGTTTTTCTATGTGGCCGTCTGTAACATGACATGGTATTTTGTAAATTTTGGACTGATTTGCAAATTTCAATTTAAATTCAAAATCAAGCTCAAAAGAGAATTGGATTCTTAGCTGCAGTCTTTTTCTCTCTCTCTCTCTCTCTCTCTCTCTCTCTTTCCTTTCCTATCACTTGGAATTCTTAATACTCATAAAGCTTGTCATGTTAAGTGTAAGTGTTGTCTGTAGCACTGCCACGGCCTGTCTATTTCAAGTTTGTTTTTGTAGTTTGAATTTGTTTTGCATTTTAAGGTATTTTTGCTTTGGTGAAAATAACTCAAAACGGAAACAAACATTTGCTTTATATACAAGAGAATTTTTTCCCTTCAAAATTAAAAAAAAAAAAAAAAAATTGAAATAAACATACGATACGAATTTTCGTTTAACACAAAAGTAATCATCCTCACGATAATCGTGTTGTGTTAACACTCAAGCTTTGTAACAATCATCACACTAGTACATACACACATGCCAACAACGTAGAGCAACGTCATCTGGAAATTGCATACAAAATAACATGTAACTCTGTAGTATGATATGAGTTCAGTTAAACAATACGTTGGAATACAAATTAAGAGGAAATAACAGCACAAAAAAAAATCAATAATAAAAAGAATATTTGTAAAGTTCGACTTAGCAGAGATGTAACTAAATTTAATAGAAAAGAAATTTCAAACAGTTTTTTCTCTGTTAAAAAAATTCAGCTGTCTAGACGAAATCGCATCTAGACCAAAAATAATAGAAAGAATTTTGTTCGCTAATTAATCGCCTACACATACGCTTAAAGATCCATCTATACATCTGAAACTTGTTCTTGAGCAAAACTCTATTCTAAAAATATTTAGTTCTCAGGATCCAAATGGAATGGAAATTTTATTCTTTTTGTATGAACAATTTTTAAAATTGTGATATTAAATGCTAGAATTTGGTCTCAGTTTTCATATAATTAAGTACGTTCGGCCACATCGTACACACATCGCTAAGCACAAGGCACAAGTTTTTTTTTAATGATTTAGCTCTTAAATGAAGCCAATTATTTTGCTCAGCTACAAATTGTGTACTCTAATAACAACAGCCTGATGGAAGGGAACCCATTTGTTATTGGGTTAAGTATTCTTTCTTACATGCACCGAGAGAAAAATGTAGTACAAATTCAATTTAATTGATGCAATCAAATATTTCATAAATTAAGGGAATTAATGAAATTATTTGATTAAATTAATGAAATTATTTAATAAAACTATTTAAATTTTATTCATTAAATTAATGACAATTGTTTCAATGAATTAATGAAATTATTAAAATTTGATTCATTAAGTTAATGAAATTCTTTCATTAAATTAATGAAATTTGTTTCATTAAATGAATGAAATAACTTCTGACTACAGAATTATTTCATTAAATTAATGAAATTTGTTTCAGTAAATGAATGAAATACCTTCATTAAATTAATGAAATTATTTAATTAAATTAATCCAATTATTTATTTAAATTATTTTATTAAATGAATGAAATTTGTTTCATTAAATACATGAAATTATTTAATTAAATTAATCATATTAATTCATTAAATTAATGAAATTATTTAATTAAATTAATCAAATTATTTATTTAAATTAATTAATTAAATTATTTTATTAAATGAATGAAATTTGTTTCATTAAATACATGAAATTATTTAATTAAATTAATCATATTAATTCATTAAATTAATGAAATTATTTAATTAAATTAATCAAATTATTTATTTAAATTAATTAAATTATTTTATTAAATGAATGAAATTATTTAATGTAATTCATGAATATTCATATTGAATATTGTTTCGTTAAATAAATGAAATTATTTCATTAAAATGGCTATTTTAACAAAATAGCCATTTTAATTAAAAATAAAAAGGTCAAATAAAACTAACTAATGAAATTATTTCTTTAAATTAATGCAATATTTCATTAAATTAATGAAATTATTTCATTAAATTCATAATTATTTCATTGAAATAATGAAGCGTGTCATTGATTGAAAAGCAATTCATTTTTCATTGGATCAATGACAAAATTTACAAAATATATAAATAAAATTCTCTCAGTTTATAACTGAATTTTCGTAGTAGAATTTTGTTATAAAATCTATTTTGAAAGTTCTTTGAATCGAGTGAAACCAAACGAAACTCCAGACTGTGCACTGCATTCCTTTAAAATGCTTACTACGAATTGTTTATATTTCAACTCGTTTTTTTTTTTTATTTTGTCAACTTTTGGACAAAAATAGTATCACCACCATTTTAGTTTTAGCCAAACAAACAAACCATTATAACTACGAAAAAGAAAGAATTAAAATTTTATTGTAACGAATAGAGAGTTTTCTTTCTGCGCTTTGAAAAGGTTTGCCATTTAACTGTCTACTCTTAAGCCCGCATGAGAGTGAAAATACTATAGTTTCAAGCTCACCTTTGGCCGCGTAAATCACTATCATGCCTTAAGTAAATGCGAGAAGCTACAAATAAATAATGAAAACAAAAAAATAAATAAATATGCAACAACACTAGCAGCAGCCAACAGCAAACAAAACACAAAATTTGCAACTAAAACAAAAAACAATTGTCTTGTCATCCAATTTGGATTTTCGTGGCGAAATTCATGCTTTTCTGACCAAAAATAGTAACGAAAAAACATACAAGGAAACACCAGCTAAAAACAACATCAAAACTTCTTCATCATTTTTACACTCGTACAACGAATACTAGCAAGCAAGTCTGTATGTCTATAAGTTACATACATGCAACACCGTGTTGTTTGCAACAATAATCACAATAAACTTACAAATAAAATAAAAAATAAAAAACTTAACAAAAGCATTTAACAACATTTTGAACGAGTTTATCATTAAATTGCCAACTCACAAAAAACAGAAACACAAAAAAAAAAATCTATTGAAGAGTTGAAAGTAAATAAATAGAAAAGCAGTACATGAAGCTGCATATGAGTATGACAAAAACCACAGCAACAACAGCAACTATTACTTGTGCTGCTACTACACAGCAATAATACCAAAGACAATGGGCAAGTTTAAAACAAATCTATCTTTTAACTATACAAAAATTAACTGAGAAAAAAAAACCATAAAACATTTCAAATAAATAAACAATTTGGAACTACGAAACGTGCTGATAAACTAACTTTGAAATTGTAAACAAAAAAAAATTATTTTTCTTTTAAGTGTAAATAAATTGAAATGAGATTGTCGTTGAATTTTCGTTTCCATTTTTGAAATATCAATTAAATCCCTTGATTGTCTTATTTTAGTAAAATTAATTTGAAGGTTGGTTGGTACAGATTTCAAAGAGTGCGCTAAAATCTGGGCCCACATCACCGCATTCGATATCAAATGCAGTGATTTAGGTGTTGTATTTCAAATTATTTATGCATGTAGACACATTTTTTGTTTAAAAAAAAAATTTTATGATTTAATTCGCATAACTGCTATTGCTGCACACTTTAGTGGGGAATTTATTATTTTCTATTCGTTACACTGCATTTATCCAGCGTTTTGTTTACATACTTTTTCTTAATATTATACATACATTTCTGTTCCATTCATAAGTTAACCCACTTAAGCAAAAAAAAAATTTTGTACGGAAAAATATTTTTTTCAAAGACAACTTTTTGGGAGACATAAAATTTGTGCGGACAAAAATTTTTGTGAGGACAAAATTTTTTTATGATTGTACGAATAATAACTTTGTGTGGAAAAAATTTTTTTAAAAAAAGTTTTTTGGCGACTTAAAAATTTTTACGGACAAATATTTTGTGCCCAAATAAAATATGTAAAGCCAAAAATATTTTTTAAAAAAACTTTGTGAAGAAAAATATTTACTTAGGACAAAACTTTTTTCGAACCGGGTGAACTCAGCATGACATTTTGCTTTAAGGAGGCTTTATAAAAGAAATTTTCTGTTCAGTTAATCAAAAAATTTTTGCTGTTTTTGTTGACAAAAATTTTATACAGATTAGTTTGAACTAAAATTTTTTTCGAATTAATTTTTAAATTTATCTCTACATGGGGTGCCCTGTAGATTAATGGATAGCGTGCAAATCCGCAGGTTGCAGGTTCGATTCCTGCCCAGACGCAGAGAGCCGATAGTCAAAATCACTAGAACTCGTTAACAAAATTTAAATTTTTATAGTATATAAATATTAATATTCCTACACATTTGACAATTTTTGATTTTTTTGGGCAGACAAAAATTGTGTGGAAACAAAAACTAAGTGCAGAAAAAACTTTTTTTTTCAAATAAGACGAATTCAGCTCTATATTAAAAAAATTTAATTTACATTTATAGAAGAAATTTTCTTTTCCAGCAGCAACAAAATCGTTTTGCTACTTCTACCCTCTTTTATCTTTTACTCATATAATTCGGCAGAAACTATTTTTTCCGGAATGTTTTAAGGTGAATTAATATTGTTATTTAATTCATTGATACGTACTGCTGCTATTATTCCCCACTCAACTGCATGTACCGCTGGAAATTTGCATTTTGTATTTTACAGCTGAACAAAAAAATTTAATTTTGTTTTGATTTTTTTTTTATCAAGAATTTTGCTTTTATACCTGCTTACACATTTACTTACTTATTAGAGAAAAAAAGAAAAAAAGTTATAATTAACAGTTTCTTTTTTTAGACATTCTGTTATACATACATACTTACGTGTTTTAATTTTTTTCGCAAAATTTTCAATTTAGTTTGAAATTTTGACTTTAGCTGTTTGTTACAAGTTGTTTTAGAATATTGAAAATTTGTGTTTTTTTTTTTTTTTTTTGTTTTATGTTTATATAAAATATGGATCGTTCGGAAAAAGTGTTTATGGGCAGTATCCTTCTTGCCACTATTGGATTAGTAGTTTTATTACGTGGCTGTTTTTTGTTGTCTAAATTACATAATTTATTTAATTTGGGGAATGTTGGCGGCTATGCCGAACATATAGAGTTTTTAATGATTCTTAATATAATAGTTTATTTTATAATGCTCGGATTGTGCTTCATGACAGCTTATCAACTGTTGAAGGTTAGTTCAAATTGGAAAACCATGTGCCTGCCGTTTGGTTTTTAAAAACAAAACCATAAGCCACACTTTCTAGAGATGCATGACATCATAATACTTGTATACCTACATATGGATGAATGTATGATGATATTTTTAAATCCAAAAGTTTATTATTATAGTCACACTGAAGTAAACATTTCTTGAAAAACTATTTTAGTTCCATAAATTCTTAGGAACTAAAGTAAGTTCTTACTTTCTGTGTCTATAATAAGAACCAAAATATTTGCTTGTCTTTTCAAAAGCTAAGCCTTTAAAATTATTAAATTTATAGTTAATGTTTTTATTTAATTAAAATACAAAAAGAGTATAACCAGAGTTAGCAAAAAACTAAACGAAACCAAATGCAAACGTTTCGTTTTGTATTGTTATGCTTGCATATGTTTCGTTTCGTTTCTTTGCGAACTTTGAGTATAACTACACTACTTCTGTAGTGCGATTCAGTAACTTTTATTACGGACATTCGTATCGAAAAAACAAGTATAACGATATTTTATTGAATTCGGTATTCAGTAAATTTTCGATAAAAATATTAAACGTTTGCGACCAAGTTAACAGCACATAAATAAGCATCGCAAATAACGATTTCTATCATATCGAATATTTTTGTGGTAAAAAAATAAAATATCGTTATACTTGTTTTTTCGATACGAATGTTCGTATCGCACTACTGGAGTGGAATTTTTTTTTTTAATAACAAAAAAGAATTAGAAATTTCAAAAAATTCAAGTTGAAAGAAATTGTTTTCTAATACTTAATATGGCGTGATTACCGCCCATGATTATAGCAAAATAATTTTTTCAAAAAAATATTTTTGTAAAACGAAAATTAAAAAAAAATTTTTTGGAAATATTTTTTTGTTTGTTTGTTTTTAAGCAAAATGTTGGCAAAAGTAGTCTGTCCAACAATTACTATTTTGAAACATATTTTAAAAAAAGTTCAGATTAGTTTTGCTTCTAAATATTCTATTTCTTATGGAAAAAAATTTAATTTTTTCCTTGATAAAAGACACGCCCAACTAGTTTGTGAAAATTGTTCTTGAATTTTACTCTACTAGAACTTATCTTTTGAGCCGTTAATTTTAAAAGTGGTGTAAGTCCACTATTGAAAAATATATTAGTTAGTGCTAGTTAGTGTGAACAAAATTGCCGCTAACTTCTTTTTTTTTATAAATGGACTTATATCACTTTTACAAACAACAGCTCATATTGTAGTACTAAAATTTAGAATTTTAACAAAGTGTTTTATTATTTATTTGCTAATACAAAAACCAAACGCATTTTTTTATTTGTTTTTTATTCAATTTATATTTTTAAGAAATTAAATGTTTTTTTAGGAAATTAAAATGAAATTGACACCCTGGATAGTAATGGTTGCACCAAATATTACCTTCGAAATGGTGTATGTGTTTTATGCCTCAAAACAGAATTTCGATATTTTGGCAGGAATCGAATTATTCATTATTGGTAAATTGCTTTAATCATATTTTAAATTAAAAAAAAAAATAATTATTGAAAAAAACGTGAATTACTATTTTAATTTTAGTTGCAAATTTTCTTGCTATCTTATGGATGGTTTTCTTGTTTGATTCAGTAAAAGCGCAACTACCCCTTGTTATTGAAGATGCTTTTGGTGTGCGGGGTTTACGTTTTTTTGTTAATACTGAATTAGTAACCGAAAGACGTCGTAATAACTAAGGAAAAAAGCTTAACAAAATTAATTAAATTTAATCTTCTCTAAGTGCTTAATTATATTTAAAAATTTTAAGAAAAATGTAAAAATAAAAAATAATTATTTAAAAGAAATTAAACTAAAAAATTAAATAAAAAGTCAAGAGGCTGTAGGCAACTGTAATAAACCTATTGCGAATCACTTTCATTATTTTTTGCTGGGTTGTTAATGCACGTCTATATCATTTTTTTTAAATGAAATTATCGCATGCAATAAAAAAAATTCATACATATACTCAAGCAACAATAGTAAGATTATGGTTTTTTTATCTTGTAGAGCAAGTTACAATGAAATTTAACCCTAGAGGCCTTTTTCGCTTGCACCTCACATATTGTAAATAAAGAATTTGATTATACAGTAGTAGCAACGTCGCTCGATTTAGATCTTCAAGTCACTCGGGGGCTGCTCTAGTTCATATTTTAAATCGACCGTGCACCACATCGGCGCTTTACGAGTGCAAAGGGTTCAACGAAAATCGTATTGTTAAAAACAATTGACAACAAAAATGTCGATTTTGTAATTCAGTAAAATTTTAAATTGAATTTTTTATTGTTTTCTAAAGCATAACACTGGTCAACACTGAATTTTTTTTTTTTTTTTGGAATAATTAAAGTGTGATGATTACGAATACTGATTTTTTTGTCAGCAGCTCTAGTTTTTAATTATGGCTATTCGAGACACTTTCTTTTATACAGCGAAAAAAACGGCTTTAGATCCCGACAAAGATTTCAGCAAAAATTAGCCATCACATGTAACATTTCTCATTGCAAATATCTTAGTAAAACCTCTCGCCCTGCTAAAGCTAAAAAAATTATTCAGAGAAAACAATTTTTGGTGAAAAAAATTATTTGTGTGGACAAAAAACTTTCTGCCAACAAAAATTTTGTGCTGACAAAAATTTTATGTGAAAAAAAATTGAAGAGAAAAAAATTTTGTACGAAAAGAATAATTTGTGTGGACAAAAATTTTTGCACGAACAAAAAATTTTGTGCTGGCAAAAACTTTATGTGAACAAAAAAATTGATGAGAAAAAAATATTTTGTGTGGACAAAAATTTTTGCACAAACAAAAAATTTTGTGCTGGCAAAAAATGAATGTGAACAAATAAATTGATGAGAAAAAAATTTAATACGAAAAAAATATTTTGTGTGGACAAAAATTTTTCCCCGAACAAAAATTTCTGCCAACAAAAAATCTTGTACGAAAAAAGTTATTTTTAGGGACAAAAATTTTTCCCCGAACAAAAAATTTCTGCCAACAAAAAAATTTAAGAAAAAAAAATCTTGTACGAAAAAAATTATTTTTGGGGACAAAACATTTTTACCGAAAAAAAAAATTTCTGCCAACAAAAATGTTGTGCTGACAAAAAATTTATAAGAATAAAACAATTAAAGAGAAAAAATGTTGTACGAAAAAAAATTTCAACCAAGTAAAATAAAAAAATATATATGCACATAAATTTTTTTTATGTAAGATTTATAGAAGAAATTTTCTGTTCTAGCGGCAACAAAGTTTTTTTTCTGCTGCTTTCCACTTTAAGCTTTAATTAATTTTTTTCCAGCACAGGTCGGATTTGGTAGAAACATTTTTTCCGACATATTTTAAGGTGAATTAAAATTTTTATTCAAATAGGCTTTGAGATTTGGCTGCTATTATTACTTACTCAACTGCATAAGCATTGTAGGTAACTAACCGCTGGAAATGTACATTCCTTTTTACATAAAAAAAAATTTTTTTGATTTAATTTAAAGCGTACATACATACACAATAAAGAAAGTTATAATTAACAGTTTCTTCTTTTTTAATTCTGTTATACATACTTACGTGTTTTAATTTTTATGCAATTTTTTGATTTAGTTTGAAGTTTTGCCTTTAGTTGTTTGCTACGAGTTGTTTGAGAATATTGAAAATTTTTCTTGATTTTATAATTTTATGTTTAAAGCATGAATATTGAGGAAAAAAATTTATTTGGTGTAATATTATGTGGAGTTTTTTGCTTTATAACAATCAATGGCATCTCTACTTTGCTGTTGACACATGAAAATTTATATTTTCTTGAGAATGTAACTTCACATGATCTAGTAAATTTAAAATATTTATTGATGTTGAATATATTCATTTATATGCTTTTGCTGGTATTGTGCTTGGCGACATTTTATCAAGCGGCAAAGGTTTGTATAAAGTGAAAAACGATTTTTAAAACCTAAATCATAAGTCACACCTTCAAGAGATTAATGGCATAATTATATACATACGAGTACATATTGATGGATGTATGCATGTGTGATGATATATGCATTTCATATGAATTTGCTAAAGAAAAAAGACCCATTATCATAGCCACACTGAGTTGGAATTTTTAGAAAAATCATTTTAATTAAATACATTCTTAGCAACTAAAGTCTATGATTAAGAACCAAAATATTTGCATGTCTTTTCAAAAACTAAGCCTTTAATTTATGGTTAGTTTTGTTTTTGTTTAACTAAATTAAATAAAAAAAAAGAGTATAAGCAGAGTTTGCTAACAAATGCAAACGTTTGGTTTAGTATTATTATGGAAAAAACACAGTGAAATGCTTGCATTCGTTTCGTTTCCTTACGAACTCTGAGTATAACTAAACTACTTCTGGAGTGGAAATTTTTTTTAATATTTAGAGCAAAAAACAATTAGAAATTTAAAAAATTCATGTTGAAACAAATTGGGTATGGCTCAGTAGTTACATAAAATTCTTATGAACAAAAGTCAGCTCTTAATAAAAGCCCACTTTTTTGTGACTATGACTATGGCCTATTGTTCTTTAATAATTTGGTATGATTAAAGCCCATGATAATAATAAAATAATTAAAAAAAAAAAAATTTTTTAAACGAAAATTTTAAATAAAAAAAAATTTTTTTGTTTGTTTTTTTTTTTAAGCAAAATGTAAAAATAAAAATATTAGCAAAAATAGTCCGTTTGATTAATAGCTCCCAACTGCAGGACTTGAAAGCATTTCAGATTAGTTTTGTTTCCATTATTTTTGTTGTGGAATAAGTTCAATTTTTTTTAGAACACAATCTGTACTCGTATATGAATTTTACTCTACTAGAACTTATTGAAAAAATTATTAATTAGTATAAATTTTTTTCAGATATAAATACCATGTGATTAAATTACTGCTAATTTTTTTTTCTATAAAGGGACTTATACCACTTTTAACAACTACAGCTTATATTGTAGGACTAAAACTTAGAATTTTAAGACATTGTTCTATTATTTATTTGTTTAAACAAAAATCTAACGCATATTTTTTTTTTTTTGTTTTTTACTCAATTTATGTTTTTAACAAATTGAAATTTATTTTTACAAAAAAAATTCTTTACATATATATTTTAGTTACGTAAAGTTCCATTGGTGTCCTGGATATTACTGATTGTGCCATTTGCGTGTTTCAAATTAACTTATTTGGTTTATGGTTGGCACCTTGTAACTGAACCTAAAATAGTTTCAATTTTTGATTTTTTCCTTTTTGGTAAATCATTTCTGATTTTAAAAGGAAAAAAATATTAAAAAATGACTTTAATTATTTTTTAATTTCAGGTCTAAGCATTTTTATTTTATTGATGATGTTTTACATATTTGATTCACCCATAGAACAACCGCATGAGACATCTGCACAAAAACGGGCTAAGCCTCTTCGTGGTCAAAAATTTGGATCTAAAAAGAAAAATAAAAAATAATAAAATTTTATTGTTTTTAATAAGTTAAAGTTGCTTGTAACACTAAGAAAATAAAATCAAATGTTTTATAATTATTTTACTAAATTATTCAATCTTATATTAAAAAAAAAAATTCAAATTATTTTTCAAGAATATGGCAACATTCTTTGAAGTATAGAAAAAGAAAGAGAGTTAGAAACAGCACTTGTACTAAATTCAAGAGTAATTTTAATCATTAAACAAACCAGTTTGTATTATTTGGCTTAAAAAGCAGGCGTAAAAGTAGGCATGGTCGATTGAAAAACATATAGAAATTTTTATTGAGAAAAAATCTCAAATAAATCCTTTTAAAAAAATTAATTTAATGAATAAACCACCCATTTCAATTGTTTTATTAAAAAATGGGAGTGGCGGGCTTAAGAGTATATGGCGATTTGCTTTGTAGTATGAAGCAGGAATTATAAAAATAAAAGATTTTATGTAGCACAAATGACATCACGCGATGTGTTGTTATTGGCTAATAATTTAAATGGGATAGATAATAAGAGAGAAAGAAAGAGAGAGAAATGTATTCAAACAGTGAACAATCTATTTCATCTGACGGGAAGTCATCTTGATCATTAGAAAATAAAGACTTGTTTAGTGCAGAATGAACATGAATTTTATTTATATATTTTGCCTTAATCATAAATTAATTGTAAAGCAAAATAATACTTAAAAAAAAAACTTTAATTATTT
This sequence comes from Thelaira solivaga, assembly GCA_947397855.1. NCBI lineage: Eukaryota > Metazoa > Arthropoda > Insecta > Diptera > Tachinidae > Thelaira > Thelaira solivaga. The sequence continues at coordinate 64,331,998 of OX377613.1, forward strand.
TCCTTATTTTAGTGGTAAATTTTCTGATTAGTTTATCAATGATTTTTGGTTTGTTGCAGTAAAAGTCCAACTGTTAGAATTAGAATGAGGAGCGGAACCAAGTCACCTAGTCACTGCAGCCAAAATAGACCTAATAAAACAAGACTAATAAAATTAAGTTTCCTTTACTTGTGTTGGAACAAAATTTTTTTAACGAAGTGAATGAAAAGTCTTTAGTAAGCTTGTGCAAAAAAATTAATTTTTCTTGTGAAGGATTTGCAGAAGAAAATTTCTTTTCTTGTGGCAAAAAAAATATTTTTTCTACTTCTATCCTCTGTCAGCTTTTCCTCCTTTTTTTTTATCGTACGTTGGTATTGCCAGGAAAAAAAAGTTTTCCGAAATGTTTTAAAAATTAATACTGCTGCTATAATTGCCTACTCAACTGCATGTAAGCCCCTTTGAAACGGCTAGAAATTTACTTCTCTCTCTTTCACACTTCAAAAAAAAAAATAGATTTTGTTTGATATCTTTATCAAGCATTTTGCTTCTATACATACCTGCTTACACATTTACATTTATGTGTACATACAAAGTTATAATTAACAGTTTCTTCTCTTCTTCTTCTTTTATAATTACTTTTAAACATTCTGCTATACATACTTACGTGTTTTAATTTTTACGCAATTTTTCAATTTAGTTTGAAGTTTTGCCTTTAGTTGTCTGCTACAAGTATTGAAAATTTTTGTGTAATTTTTATTTAAAACATGGATCGTGCCGATAAAGTATTACTGGTTGTTTTACTTCTTATGGTTGTTGCAGTGATTAATATAGCTAAAGTCACTTTCATGATGCGTAATATTTCTTGGGATTCTTTAGACTTCAGCGAACATATAAATTTGCATGAAGTATTTGATGTTTTTGTTGTCGCATGCAGTGTGCGAGCAGCGTATCAAATGTTAAGGGTTTGTATAAAATGGAAAACAATAGTTTCTAGAAATTTATGTTGGTAGATATATGCATTTCATATGAATTTGCTAAAGCCAAAGGATAATGGATAATAGTCACACTGAAGTGGACATTTTTAGAAAAACCATTGTAATTCAATAAACTACTGAAAGCCTACCTTTTTGTGTCTATGATTAAAAACTAAAACATTTGAATGTCTTTTCAAAAACTAAGCCTTTAAAATTATTAAATTTATGTTTTTTTTTTAATTAAAATACAAAAGAGTTAGCAAAAAAAACGAAAGGAAACAAATGCAAACGTTTCGTTTTGTATTATTATGGAAAACTAAATAATGCAATGTTGTGCATTCGTTTCGTTCTAATACTTAAAGCAAAAAAGAATTTGGGCTACAATCCTGGTCACACTAAGGTTTTAAAAACGGTTTTAAATTTAAATTGATCTATTTAAGCATAATAGTCAATATGAGCCGTTAATTTTAGTTAGTGGTAATTTTTGTCAGATATAGACGCCGTGTTAATAAAATTACCGCTAACTTTTATTTTATTATTTTTTTGTAAGTGCACTTATACCACTTTTAAAAACAACAACTCCTATTGTAGTGACTTAAGCTACGGTCACATTATAAAAATATTTGCCGAAATAAGTGTAGCCACTATTTTTTGGATAATATTTTTTAGCCTAACAAGACTTTTATTACATAAAATTCATTCAAATAATATAATAATGCAAGTGTAATGTATTTTAATGAAATATTAAAGTACTTTAAGTAAAAATTATGCCATCATGCTTATTTCGATTAATATTTGTTTAAAGTAACTGCAGCTTTAGCCCTCTTCTTACAACTTTCGAAAGTTAAAGTTAGAATTTTGTGGGGGGTGAATAACTTATCCTTATTTTTAATTAAATATTCACTTTGACTTATAAAATCTTAACTTTAACTATCAGTTAATTGTAACAAAGGTCCTTAGAATGTAAAGAAATCGTTTTTTGATTTGCTCAAACAAGAACCAAATGCATTATGTTTTTCTTTCTTTTTTTACTGAATTTATGTTTTTTTTTTATAACTATTATAATTAAAAAAATTAACTAAAATGGCTATTTTGTTAAGCTTGAGGTCTTATTTTTCAAAAATTTATTTTTATATCGATATTTCGCTCCAATTTTTGTAGCTTCTTCAGGATATAATTATAATTATATCGATATAAAAATAAATTTTTGAAAAATAAGACCTCAAGCTTAACAAAATAGCCATTTTAATTAAAAAGAAAAAGGTCAAATAAAACTTACTAATAAATAAAAAAATTAACGTTTTACATATTTTAGGGCCAAAGACTTACAGTCTTATTCAGGCGAATATTTCTTGCACCAGCTATTATACTTCCAGCCTATTATATGTATACTGGCAAATATCCTATAATTGAAAGATCACCATTTGACTATGCTGTTATGGGTAATTAATTTATAAATTAAACAAAAATCTAAAAAATAATTAAAAAACAAAAATTAAAATACTAACGGCCATTTTCACAATATACGAGTATGATTTGCTAATTTGCTTTTCACAATATCCGATTATTTTTTAATCGACACCATTAAATCGAAAAATCTAACCAAATAAATTTATTAAAAAAAAAGCTAACTTCAAATACAAAAGCTCAAATTTTCCATATCCATTTTACATTTTATTTAAATTTTTATGCCAATTTTTTTTATTTTTTTTTTAAACTGTCGCTCAAAAATAATATTTTTTTTTAGTTACATTGCTTCTTTCAGGAACAGTAGCTACTCCAGCCGACCTATGTTTTCCTGTAGAAATTTGTAAATAACGTGCTGTAACCCTGTTGCTTAATTTTTTTTTTGTTACAGCTTTTTTTTCCAAAAATTATTTTATTTTTTCATTACACTATTCTTCGTAAGCAACTAAACACAGTATTGACATACTATGCTTTTGTTAAGTAAACAAATTTCTATTTGCCTGTTAAGAAAACCAGATATTGTGAAACTGGCCGTAAGTAGTAACAAATATTTTTCAAGCTTAACAACTTAATGAAAATTGTTTTTATTTTTAGTTTTAGATAATATCGATTTATTGGACAATAAAAACAAAAACAATTTTTATTAAGAGTTTAAGCTTGAAAAATATTTCTTGCTATTAAATTAATAAAAACGAATAAATTAATAAAATAACTTTAATTACTTTTTTTTAATTTTAGGTATAAATCTTTTAACTTTTTTTATATTGATTTATCTGTTCCGCAGCCTAAATAATGTTAACTAGGGTTATTTGCTTTTTTTAGAAATTAACTAAATTTGTAAGCTCCTTATCCAAAATAATTAATGTAAACTTTAAAGTCAACTTTATTGAAATTTTTCATAAATTTTACTTTAAAGTCTTCTTCAAATTGTTTTAGATAAAAGCCTAAAAAACAAAGAAAACAGCTATGAATTGTGTTTAAATAAATTTTAAATAAAATGTGAAAACTAAAAATTTAATAAATTAACAAAAAAAAAAATTTAATTTTATTATATTACAACTTAATTATATCTTACAGCTCTCAGATCTAAGTTTTACTTAACAAAATGACTTTAGCAAATTTTAATAATTGTTTTTTAGTTTCAAATAAAAATATCGCATGCAACAAAAAATGTTTAAGCAAATATTCAATAATTTTAGAATGAAAAAATTATTTTTTTTTTTTTAATTTATAACTTACCTTGCAAATCCGTTCAAATCCTTCCGTTAAGGTTTCATTAGCTGAACGTTGTTGAAAACGTTTCTGTAGTTATACAACATTTAAAGACACGTCATATGCTTTTCACATAAGAAAACAAATTAAAAAAAAAATTTTTACAACAAACTGTATCGCACTTTTTTTTTGCAGAGTTTCATTATTAAATATTGTGGTTTTTATTTTGTTTTTGTAAGCCCTTTAATTATTTAGACTTTCGTTCATACGCGCTTCGCTTTTTTTTAATAAAAAACTTCTGTGTCTCAGCTGTGCATAAACGTTCCGTAAAAACGTTGTTAAATTCTATTTTATGCAAATTTTGCCGTAGCATTAACGTGACATTTTTTTTCGATAAGCACTTTCATTGCTTTTCATATAACAAAACGGATCAGCGGGTAACGATATCTTACGGGACGTTCGGTTAATTCTAGCTTTAAGATCTAGTGAGTAATACCCTGTTCAGACATAAAAGTTAATCAAGTCAATTAAGTTTTAAATTGTGTGACTGATTTGGGTGTTCACACATATTCAATTAAGTTTACGCAATTAAACAGTTTGAGTATTTATAAAATAAAAAATGAAAAGAAAGTCAAATTCAAAAAAAAAAAAATGTTTGTTGCCTTTAAGTTATTGATTAAAAAAAAATTAGTTATTTAAAAAATATTTTCAATAACAATTTTATAAAATTTATTTACCGGTTACTTCGGCTGCCATTTCCTTTTTATGACATTTATTTTTAAATTTATTTACGTTTTCTCTTTTTAATACTGAAAATATCAACTTTTCTCACTTTTGAGTTGCATTTTGATTTTGACTTCATTAACGTGTAATCAATTTTTAATTGCGCAATTATTTACAGAAAATTTGTAAATAAAGGCGATAATTGCTCAATTAACGTGTATGTCTGAACAGCCTATAACAAGATAAATACGCCGAGTTAAATATGTTTTAATGTAACCCGTTACGTTTTTTTTTATTTTTTGTAAATAACTTTTCAGTATTTATATAATATTCAGGGTACAAATATGCATAAATACCTTGACTTTTCAAAAAGATTACGGAATGGGACACATACCATTTTAAAGAGAGGTCGTCTTGATTTGTAATCTACCGCTCAAATACTCAGAAGTTACTTTGGACTATTTTTTAAAATTTTTATTTTTTAAATTTCCATACACCCCTACTACGCAAAATATTAACTGAGTATTCTGTGATAAGTTTTATTTCAGTCAAAAAATTAAATGTGCTTAAGAATTTTTAAATTTTTTTTGTGTATTAAGAAACTAACTTAAATTAAAACTGCATAATTTATTTATTCGCTCATTTATTTTCATTTAAAACAACATTTATGTTAAATTTAACATCTAGAGGCTATTTTGTTCGTTTAAATAAATAAAAATTTTAAAAAGAAAAAAAAATATATAAAAGCAATTAATGCAAAATAAAAAAGAAATAAATAAAAAAAAAATCTCATCAACAAACTAACTAAACAATAAAATTGATAAAGGGTTTTACAAGGCAGGCAAATTTCGTTTAAAGTTTTTAAAATATGATAACAAATTTGTCTGTATCAGAGAGCTGAGGCCGTGGTGTGTGCACAAAAAATCTTGCTCAACATTTGATTTAATCATGTTCGGGGCACGATTGAAACCTGATTTTTTAAATGTAAAATGCAAACATTTAAAAACACAAATATAAGAAAAGGCTTTAAATCAAGGATCATACTTATATGACTGCGTAGTAAAATAAGCAAGATTTTTTGTGTGTTTAGGGGTGTTTATTGTTTAATCCAGACATATAATTGCCAATGCCTGTGTTTGAATTTTGCTTTTTTTGATTCAATTGTAATGAACAGCATAAAAAACAATCAGTTTTTAAACGTGCCTAGAACATGATTTAAATCAACTGTTGTGCATGATTTTCACTCAAACTCTTCACCCCACATTTCATTGATTATACGCAAAAATTTTTAATCTATCGCAAGCAATTTTTGCAGTTCTATGCTTTGTATATTTTCTATAATATTAATTATAATCAGGGTGATTAATTTTATGCACTTAAAAATACAAAATATTCACTAATGCGCTTTATGGAAAATAAAAAATATTTAGTTTTTTTCTTATAATTTTTAATTAAAATGGCTATTTTGTTAAGCTTGAGGTCTTATTTTTCAAAAATTTATTTTTATATCGATATTTCGCTATAATTTTTGTAGCTTCTTCAGGATATAATTATAATTAAAAAGAATTTTATTAAATTCAGTCAGATAAATAATCGGAAAATTATTTTTTCAAAAATACTTTTATAAATTTTTTGTAAATCGAGTAAATGATTCAAAAAATAAACTCTGAAATTTAATGCTGCCAAATGTGTACGCTTTTTTTTTTTGTAGTTTGTGAAATATTTTTTTAAATATATTAAAAATATAAAAAATATGCACAAAAAATATGCATTTATAGCAAAATAAGCAAAAATATGTAATTATGGCGAAATATGCATTAAAAACTTGATGCAATTTTTCAATAAATTTTGTAATTCGGAAAAGTATTTTATCAGATTTGATTTTAAGTTACTGAGTAATAACAAGCAGTGCTTGTAAATCATTTCAAGTATTTATGCTTGTGCAATCATTTAGTATTCAACACATTTCAAGCTGATTAATCAGGGATTCAACCAGTTAACTATTTTATGGTTTTATTCTCTTGATTTTTGAGAATCCTCAAACAAAAAATTTTTTTTTAGTTTACAACTTTTTTCACAGTTTTTTGAAACCCCCTGTTAATTACATTTTTTTTCGTCCCTTTTTTTTTAAAGCACTACAGCAAAATACATTGAATGAAATGCAAAAAAAAAAACCTGAGTAGAAAAAGCAGCAGAAGAGCAGAAAAATCCTGATGCCAATTTGTTTTAAAAGTTTGTTACAATGTTGTTGGTTGTATGCTTGTTTTTTCTAGTTATTTCTTTTATATTTTTATTATTATTTGTTTTTGATATACAACGTTTTACTCTTATTGAGATGGTTGTTTGGCAAATGTGAAAGTAATGTGTTCTTAACACGCGAATTATGATTTTGTTAAAATGCAAAAGCAACAAAACAACAAACTTCTCTTTTGGTCGTATAACCAGCCAAACGAGAAAACAGACGACCGATCAACTATTCAACAACTTTGATTGCATTTTAATCATGGTCCTCTGTATTGCTTAATTTGCTTTTTGTATAGATACCCTACACTAGCAAACACCGGTGAAGCTTTAAAGACACATGGCTTTTGAGAGTTTTTTAAACAGCTACAGCCTTATTTACAACAACAAAAAATGGCCGCTCGTTAGCACATAATGCTGTTAGAGACCTTCAAGCAGTGCTATCCAGTAAAAACAAAATGATAAAAATGCAACTTATCACCAATTAAATTCAGAGTTAATATTCTCTCGAACATAAAATATTCTACATGGGGAATTCTTACAGGGTGATATCATCAAGCATTTAAAATATTCGTGAATATTCCGAGCATATACTCGTAAATGTAACAAATTTTGACAAGTCAAGAAAAAGCTTGAAGCGCACAGCTGCTTTCTTGATATTATCTTGTATGAATTCGCCTTGATAATCTAAAAATTCTACGGCTAACGAGCAGCTCAACAAAATTTAGTTTTAAATTTAAAAAGCTTTTACTGCTGAAACACATATTTATTTCACTTTGAAAAATCAAATAAAATTTTTATTGGCTTATTTACAATGGCGTGCTAGTAGTTTTATAGTTTTTGAATACCTTAGACAAGCACTTTGTACTCGTACTAGTAGGGTATCCTGCAATATTTTATACAACTCCCATCATTTAAATTTTATTTTGTTTTTAATGTGTGCACACCAGCAGCATCATAACTAAATTAAGCGCTTCTTTTAATTCAACACAGATTTCCGCCTTCTCAGTTTAGCTTTAATTTCAACAGAATTTTAGTGTTGCTGCTGCTATGCTCATGTCTGCAGTCTTAATTTACACACCTCTGCCAAAATATGCAAGTAAATGATAAGCGCTCACATTTTGATTGCATATGAAGTGCCTAAACGAAAATAAGCTTAATAACTAATTTATTTATTTGTTGCTTTGTACAACCAACAACAATGTTGTTGCATAAATCGTAAACAACCTTGATCATGTGGCTGTTTTATTTATCTCTAATAAAACTGCATCTACACCATTTGAGAGAGAGAAAGAGAGAGGTCTGCTTATTATTTATTTTTTTCTCTTCATGTTATGGGGCGTTATTTTTCTTATAATTCGTCATTGCATCGTTGAGCTTTAATTTTGTTATTAACAAAAACACTGTTATTTTTATTGCAATTTACTGGCACAGTGCCTTGAATTATTGTTATCGAGGGTAAAAAATTCAAAAATTAGTTTAATTTCTATATTTTTGTTTTTTTTTTTTTATATAGAATTATGCTCTTATCCATTTAAAGAAAAATTTTTTAAAAAATTATATGAAAAATTTCGTTAACGCCGACATTAAAGTTTACGTTAATTTTTTTGGATAAGGAGGTTAATTTTCTAAATTTTTTTGAACAATTTTATTTTACGTATTTTTAATTTCTTTTACAATAAAAATGTGTTTTTTTAGGATCAAATGTTTCCATCATTTCTTATAGCAAACATGTCTCTTCTTAACCAACGACTGTAGTTTTTGTTATAGTGCAATTAAGGTCCTTTTGGTGTAGTTTTCTATAGCAACAATATGAGTTGAATATTTTCTTAATTGAATTAAAAACGCAGCTCTTGGACAGAGCTACTTTCACGCACATTACTTTGCCAGCAATTGGTTTTTCGTACTAACAACTTCTGTTTTTTTTTTTTTTTTTTTTTTTTGTATTTCTGCAACTAATTGTCAATACATGTTGCTGTGTTTTTTAATACCAGCATAAGCCATATGCTGTGGCCGTTGCTGCTTCTGTTATTGTTTGGTTCAGTTTGCTTTTCAAATGATGCCTGATAATGGAACCAGCACATGGCCCGAAGAAGAAACCTTTCAAAATTATTAACAGTGGTGGTGTTTGGGGGAGTATACTTACTGCTGGATTAAATAAAAAAAAATTGTTGAAATACAAAACGACGACAAGTCAACAAACAGAAAAAGTCAGATTTTTTTTCATAAATGTGCAACTGCCAACAATTGCAACAACACCATAAAACAGAACAGAATAAAACAATCGGCAACCACAGCATGTCACGACATTGTCGATTAATCCAACAAACAGTAACAGCAACAAACGAACCAACTAAAAACGTTGAAATAAACACGTGTTCATTGCTAAACAATAAAATCATAAAGTAAAAACAAAAAAAAACAAACTAAAATAAATAAAATAATTTAAAGGGAAAATTAAAAAAAAAAACTTTGCAACTTTGGCAGAGGATATGTAAAACACCTTCATGCAGTTCAAATGCAAGCGGGTTCTTTATTTCAGTTTCAAAAAACAAAAAAAAAAAAAGACTAACAGTCAACTGAATTCAAATGTGTCTTATTCACACCTTCCGTGAACCCAGTGAAACAGCCAAAGTTAAATAAAAATTTTTGTTTTTGATTCTGTGAGTCGTTTCGTTTTAGTAGAGATTTTTTTTATGGGATTTTGATATAACTGAAGAACATTTTTATTCAAAATAAGTAAATAACAAGAATTTTGTACTCCCAAAAAATATTTTATAAAGTAATTTGAAATGACTCTCACCAAACAAAAATTTTTATGTGAACGAAATTTTTTCCGCACAAAGAAAATATTATTTTTTGTTCTTTCCACCGATTTCTGCAATTTTCCAAAAAAAAAAAAAAAATTAAAGACACAATTTCATACAAGAGGCCTACAAATTTTGCAAAAAATGTGACAACGGCTGCATCATTTAATTTTTGTATGACTATGCTAGAATATCTGCTAAATATGCTTTCAAACTCAGCGATGAGTTTCAGGTAATTCAGGTAAAATAAAATAAAATTTGTGTCCGTACAAAATTTTTGTCAATTTTTTTAATGTTGTTTTAAGTGCCTTTTACAAAAAGAAAGCTTAAAGTACATATAAAATTTTTTTGAACGGACAAATTTTTTGACCGTACAAAATTTTTGTCAGTGAAAAAAAATTTTATGTAGTTTTAAGGGTCTTTTAGAAAAAGTAATCTTAGAGTACATATAAAATTTCTTTGCACGGACAAATTTTTTGTTCGCACAAATTTATTTCTTATAGAGCTCAAACTACATGTAAAAAAAATTTTTGTATTAACAAAATTTTTTTAATGTTGTTAAATTTAAGTTTGCATGACTGCATGACTTCTTAGTGTTAAAGTAACTGTCAAAATATGGTTTCAAGCTTAACAACGAGTTGAAAAAATTATTATCGACACTTTTGTTAAGAAAAAATAACATGAGAAAAACGCAAGCTGATTATTTGTTCCGAACTAAATTTTTATCCGTACAAAAAATTTTTCTTAAATTTAGTTTGAAGTGTGTCTCATAAAGAGAAAGCTCTAAGTATATGTATATAATTTTTTTTTGTGTACGAACAAAATTTTTGTTCCCAAAAAATTTTTCCTCAAATGTACTTTGAAGTTGAAAAAATTATTATCGGCACTTTTGTGAAGAAAAAATAACATGAGAAAAACGCAAGCTGATTATTTGTTCCGAACTAAATTTTTATCCGTACAAAAAATTTTTCTTAAATGTACTTTGAAGTGTGTCTCATAAAGACAAAGCTCTAAGTATATGTATATAATTTTTTTTTGTATACGGACAAAATTTTTGTTCGCAAAAAAATTTTTTTCTCAAATGTACTTTGAAGAGTGTCTCATAAAGGGAAAGCTCAAAGTACATACATATAAATTATTTTTGTGTACGGACAAAATTTTAAATTTTTGTCGGCACAATTTTTTTTCTCAAATTTAGTTTGAAGTGTCTTTCACAAAAAGAAAGTGCAAAATATATATAAAAATTTTTCTACAAGGGACGGATGAACTTTGTCTTAAAATTTCAATTCCACATGTTGTGCACTTTGCTTGCCTTAGAAACCTATTTCAGTTCGAGAGCTTGCTTGATGAAACCTAGTTTGAGAGAGCATGAACAAGTTGGACCATAGAACAGAACTAATTATTAAAAACTGTGCTGCTAAAAATTGATTTCTATTTGATTCAAATTAAATTTAAGTGTAAGAGCTTTAATAGCAAAACTCGGGTTTTTTTTCTGATTTTTATCTCAGCTCTTACCGTTATATAAAACGACAATATGAGCACAATTCGTTTATACAAAATTCCATTATATTGATCAACCCCATTTGGTTTTAGTTGATTTGCTGTAAACTGGGTTATATTTTTAATAATTTTTCTTTTACTTTTCTTGTTATTATCAACTACTTACTCGTACATAGTTAATTTTTTTTTTCTGTTTTGGCATTTGATGACAATTTATATTTTGCCAATAATTTTTTTTTTTTTTTTTTTTGTAATAAAACTCTAAAATACTTAATAAGAATCTTTTGAAATGAAAAGTCGACTACAGCAAAGAAAGAACAAACCAACAAATGAATACATTCAATAATGCACTAGTATATGGATGGATGGATGAATGAGTAAGTGTCCTTTTTTTTGTGTTACTGGAGCATAAAATTTATATTTTCTTGGTACATATTTTTATTTGATTTAAAGTAATAAATTTTGATTGCAATTTTGAAATGGTTTTTAATATTCACTATTTGTAATAAAAAGTTCATTTAAAATAAATGATGTTCTTGATATGAGTGGAAGGACAAAGCATAAAAAGAAATTATCTTCTGCAAAATGAAACAAAAAATAATAATAACACAATATGAACTAAATACAAAATTTTGTTACAATTTTTTCTCCCAAAAAATTAAGTTAATGTAGTGGCTCAACTACTGCAATCGAGGATGAATTAGTGAATTTTAATATTTCCCATATGAAAATGAAGAGTTAACTGAGAAATTATTTTTTTGGATTCCGCTTAAAGCTAGAAGATCACCCTGAACTTCACTTTGAAGTCAGCTACTTGCGGTATTTGCTTGTGCTACTGACTGCAGCAGTTGAAGAAATAGCTGGCTTTCTGAATAGCAGTAAATAATTTAGCTATTGAGAGATACTCTCTTTCTGGTTTTTCTTGCTATCCTCTCTTTTCTGTTTTTTTTTTTTTTAAATTTTTCACCTCTTTTGTTTACTTTTTTTATGGCTTTCTATCGCTGTCTCTTCTTTCCTTTCCTGTTCTACAGGTATCATAAAGGGACACACTTAAACTGACTTCCAAACTAACCTAACTTTCATCTACGATATTGACTTTAATAAAATGTTGGTGTCACAAAGTCCTAGGTTAGGTTACACTGGGCGCCCAAATAAGAAAAACAGAAGCTGGGCTCACTTGGGTTCTCTGATGTGGTCACTTTGTGATACCCGTACAAGAAAAAGTGAAGAAGATAGAAGAGTAAAAGGAAATAAATTAAGACAGACAGAAAAAGATGATGAGTCCGTCACTTAAACCAATTCCTACTCCTAACGAAACCCACAGCGCAGTGAAACCCGGCAGTTAGCGCTCTCCAGAGAAAGTGTTATTCAGCTTCCTCCTTTACAACTTCTACTGTAGACGTTTGATGTCAAATCTATTCTCCTTGTATGATTGCCAAAATTGTAGTGGCCTATTACTACTGCCACCACATTTCTCAACTGGGCTCTCTGAAGTGTCAGCAAACCTCTGCTGAGGCCGCTATCTAGTCTAGGCCAGATCACCTTTGATCTATTGCATGTTCGATCGTCTCTACACCTGAACTGTGATCTTCTCAAATATATTCTCTAGATCTGTTGTTTGCTGACCGAGAGAAAAATACCACAGGGCGTGTTGTTATTCTGCTTTGGCAGTCCCGTCCTTTGCCAGGTTATTCGCCCTACAGTCCCTTACAGTGGTCCCATGTTCACGTAGCCAACTTCACTACGCTCTGTCATTATTGGATGTTTCAATTGCTCAGCGTTGCTGCTGCGTTATTTTAATTTGCTCCATACATTTTGTATGAGCATGAGAATTTCTGACAGTTAAAAAATGCTTTGCCGTGCCAATTTAGGCATGACTGCTGATTTTTTGGTGTTTAATTCCAACAATGTTGACTTGCTAAATGTATTATTTTCTATGATATTCTGAAAATTATTTATTTAGCACAATGAGTACTAAGAGGAATAGCATATTTATACGAACCATTTCACCGAAGCTACTCCGATCCTCAGTGTTTCACTCCCAAGTTTGGCTAAAAATTTAAATTATTTTCTTTATTAGCTAAAACTTCACAACAAAATGCATGAATTTCTTATTTAACAAATTAATTCATTAAATTACCAAAAGTTGATTGTTATGCTGTACAAGGCAAGAATCCTTTCAGAAGTATTCTCTTGCTAAAAAAAACATTTTTCTTTGCTGTCACAATATATATTTTTTGGTGATTTGTGTTTTTATTCAAAATACGTATGGAAGTTATTTTTCCTTTTTTTTTTCATTATTCAAAAATTTAATAAAACTTCTACAGTTGGAGTAGGAAAAAGTATACAAAAATCAATTGATTTCTTTATGAAAATCACATGAAATTTTCATAACTCCATATAAAGTCATTCGTAACATCATCAAAATAATGATGTTGTTTCATTTCATTTTTTCTCTTTGTTTATCTGCAATTTTTTTAAGGTACAACAACAACGAAAAAAAAACAAAGGATTTGTGTAAGCTTTACTGCATTTGACTTTTATATTGATTTGCTTTATTTTTTATTTTATTTTTAAGCTTCTTGTATAACAAACATATTCTGTGTGTTGTTGTTTTGAGTAACAAGAACTTTCTCCTGATCATTTGGCGGCTGCGGTGGTGGTGGTTGGTGCTGTCATTACAGTGTATTCAAGTACTACTGATGCTGATCTCATATGTAATCCCTGTGAATATAATTTGCAAACACTAGACTACAGACAATTATAAGTTAATGAAAAAACAAAATAAAATTCATTTTCTGTTTGTTGTCTCTGAAATTTCTCTCTTTATTCAAACTTTTGTGGTGGCCACGCCCATTTTTACAAAAATTTTAATATGATTTTGCTAATAAAATTATATTTTCTAAAGAATTTCTCTGAAATTTTTATCTACATTCTAAGAAACATTTCCATACAGACACTTTTGTGGTGGCCACGCCCACTTTTACATCAATTTAAAAATGATGTTGATAATAAAACTATATTTTAAAAAGGATTTCTCTGAAATTTCTCTATATATTCTAAGAAAGATTTTTATATAAATACTTTTGTGGTGGCCACGCCCACTTTTACATTAATTTTAATATGATTTTGCTAATAAAATTATATTTTCTAAAGAATTTCTCTGAAATTTTTATCTAGATTCTAAGAAACATTTCCATACAGACACTTTTGTGGTGGCCACGCCCACTTTTACATCAATTTAAAAATGATGTTGCTAATAAAACTATATTTTAAAAAGGATTTCTCTGAAATTTCTCTATATATTCTAAGAAAGATTTTTATATAAATACTTTTGTGGTGGCCACGCCCACTTTTAAATCAATTTTAAAATGATTTTGCTTATAAAACTATATTTTCTAAAGAATTTCTCTGAAATTCTTATCTCGATTCTAGGAAACTTTTCCATATAAATAAATTTTTCGTGGCCACGCCCACTTTTACACTAAGAATTAAATGATTTTGTTATTAAGACTATATTTTAAAAAGGAAATTTCTCTATATATTTTTAAATGGGTTGTTATATAAATAGTTTTGTGGTTGTCATGCCTATTTTGACCCCAAATTTAAAAAAAAAAAATTATTTTAACTGAAGTTTTCTATATAGATTCAATAGATCCTTTTAGATTGGCCAAGCCCATTTTCCTTACAGTGAAAACTATATTTTCAAATGGATTGATCTTATATTTAGTATATATATTCGTTATACAGCAGGGAAGGTCTTCATAAATTTTTCTAAAGGTCATGGGCACTTTTTAACAAATTTTTATTAAATTTAGATTTTTAATTAATATTTATATTTTTCAATAAATTTTTTTTTTAAGTGACATACTCTCATAGAGTAAATGATTGGGTAAGATCAGCTGAAAATAGTTTATAAATATAAACGAAAAAAACTGAAAACAAAGGCGTCAAGCAATTTTTGCAGCACATAAATAAGCATTGCAAAGAACGATTTCTATGGTATCGAATATTTTTGTAGGAACATTACTGAATACCGAATTCGATAAAATATCGTTATAGTTGTTTTTTTCGATACAATTTACTGAACTGTTTTTTATATAAAAATATACTCTTGATCAGCTGTTTGTAGAACGAAAGAGGAAGAACTAAATTTATTACCAATTAAAAATGTAGTTCTTACAATCAATTTTTTTTTGGTTGCAGTCGGTAACACCTTAAAAAAATTTTGTTCTTTAAAAAATACTTTCTTCAAGCTGTAAGACTGAATTTCTATTTTCAGGATTAAGAAACTTTATTAAGGCAACTGAATTTTTGGTTGATAATAAATTTGATTCTCACAACGGAAGTGGTTTTCGGGATATACATTCTGAAAAGTAACACGGGAATTTTCGTTTGTGTATTAATTTTCCCACATTGAGTTTTATATTAATTATTTATTTTGTTGCCCAGTATAGCCAGTGAACAAACATAAAATTGCCAACAATCTCAATAAGAATTGAAAATATCTTCTTTTAACGCTGCTGCTGGCTCAACGTTATGTGTTGCAGTCATTGTTAACAAGTTGAAAATACAAATACCAAAAACGTTTTTAAAGATTTTATTTCAATTTTTGTTTTTGCTTTTACCAACAAATTACAAAAATGAAAAATAAAAAAAAAATCAGGTAGAACAAAATTTCAAGTGTTGTTTTTTTTTTTTAATTTTCTCATCTTTTGTTTATAGAATTGCAGTCGTTTTATTTAATTTTTTTTTAGCTTCATTCATTCAATGCAAATTTATCGAATTTATGATCAATGATGTGGTTGTGTTGTGTGTTTCTCTCTACCTTTTGCTTATTCGTATGTTTTTAACAAAACTTAAAAGGTATTTTGGTATTTGTTTTGTTGCACATTTTGTATGCAAAAAGAAAGACCAAAAAAAGACATCAAAAATCATACAATTTAGTCAAAGAGAAAAAGCTTACGGATGTACAAACAAGCAGATTTTTAAATGGGATACTAAAGCTAAATGTGGTACTCACTCATACTCCCAATATTTCAGCAAGTGCTGTATGTAGGACAAGCGAAGACAGACGTTCGAGTTTCAGATTTTTTACTTTTAATTTTTTATTTTTTTGGTTGGTTGGTTTTGGTGGTTTTTGTCTGTTTGCTTAAAATTTGTTTATTTTTCATTTCTTTGCCAAAAACAAAAAAAAAATGCATTTCTTTTGCTTGCAAAAGGTCAAACGAAATGGGTGGGTTGCTTTATTAAAGTTAATATTTTCTTATAAATTTTCAATATGATTTTTCTTGTTTTTAGTTTTGGTTTGTCTCCTTCTGTCGAGGTAGATGTTTTTGTTAATTTTTTTTTTTTTTTGTTGCACTGTCCGTTTAGAAATTAAATAACTTTCTTTTGTGCATAAAATTGGCTGGCTTTTTTCTTTTTGTCATATAGAGAAGATAAAATAAATAATGAAAATAATAATGGAATAATAATAATAAAAAAAATAAAAAAATAAAAATCAAGAATATAAAAAATCAAGGTGAGGTTTTCTACTTCTTCTTTTATGGCCTTTAACGTTTACTCGCCTAAAATCAACTTTGGGAACTAAAGCCACAAAAAACGTACAGCAAAAATGTAACAAGAATTTATGATTTTATTTACATATTTTCATATGCACGATGATGATCAAAGTCATACCAAATTAAAAAAAAAAAAAAAAAAAAAAAACTTACATAAATTATGTACGGCCAACCAAACCAATCTTATGCGTCTGTGACGTAGATAAATAAATGTATCCCAGGTGAACGATGTAATGAATAACTATGAATACATTTTCTTTTTTTTTTTTGCTTCTTTTAAATTTATTTCTAAGAGGGAACAAAGAAAATATCATTAGCTATGCCTCTATTTCAGTTTTTCCCTAAGTGACAATACGCTACAGTAGGTGTTAGTAAAGTAGGTTAAGGAATGTAACGTTCAAAAAATAAAAATAAAATATCTGACTTTATATTTTAAAAGAAAATTTTAAAGCTCTTCAGCTTTTCAGAATTAAACATTGAGAACTTTTCCTACAAGAGTACACTGTGAGAAAAAAAATAATAACTGTATCACTTTCCAGTTATTATTTTTTTTCTCACAGTGTACTCTTGTAGGAAAAGTTTTTTCTAGTAAGTGCTGTCGAGTGCAACAACAATGTATTACCAGCATACCATTAGATTTAAATAGGATGTCAAGTCACCTTTGTCACATGACATCACTGTAGAGAACTTTATGGCGACAGACGGTTCTAACCTGCTAGAGCACAATATAGACGTAATCTGCGGTATCAGTCTCTCGGTCTGGAAGCAGCAGATTGATGTACGTAATTCCAACAAAGATTTACTAGGGTTCCAGGAAGGCAATTTTCTTTAAGAAAGCCTACACGCGTTAGCCATCAGAAATGGACAATATAAAATTTTAAATGTTGAGTTTGGGACTCAACAAATAAACTTCTTTGGGGAAACAGAGATGGAAAATATAAAATTTCAAAGAGCTCCACTTGGCCAAACGAAATATAATTTTTTTTAAACAAACGTGCACGTAGAGGCCACTAAAAAAAGAAAATTTTAAATGATAAGTTTTTAGCCTATTAAAAAAACTTCTTTAAAAAAAAGTAAGCCGGATATAACATTTGAAATGGTACATTTGGGAAGCGTACATTCAGTAAATATTCGAAAATCTGTTAAAACTTGAGAAAAAAAGAAAGTTAAATTACATCGTTAAAGGCCTGCTCAAGCTAGGGCGTGGCCAAGCAAATTTTTAGGAAAATTAATTTGTTGTAGCTACCTATAACATACACACACACACACCCACATTTATTTAAATTTAGCTAACAGTCCTTTACCACTTGTTCATATTACTTTAACCAAGCTTTTGCCAGTCGCTTCTAACTAACATTTTGAAAAAATCTGTAATAATTTTTTATTCCAATTCTTTGGCATGCATACATTTTGATGGACAACAATATATCATTTTAACGAACGCCATCAAACTAAAGCTTAGTAAAAAGACTCATGTCAGACTGAAAGAGGGAATCAAAAAAAAAGGGAAATAAAAACCAAAAGGAAATATTGAAAACGATTTCAAACGATACGCTTTTATTACCCACTCTATATCAAAGAGATTGTTATCACATTGTTTTTGCTGTTGTTGCTTTTTAATATTCCCAACTATTCAAAACTTAAAAAAAAAAAAAAATGGAGAGTGATGTGATGATGGTTGGTATTCGTTATTACAAGTACTTTAACGTGTATGTACTTTACATGATAATGTAGTTCAAATCCAGACATTATCTACTTTTGTACTTGCAAATGATGAAATGTAGACAATTGAAATGGGAAAAGAAGTAGACAAAATATTGTCAAATGCAAAAGTATGTTCTCTCCCTTTGTGTGTAAGTATAAATTCATATAGTGGTTACAGCCAGCCTTCCAAATACATGCTTACATAAGCCATGGTCATACATCATTTCAAATGTTGGCTGGTTCATCGATAGATCGATGGATGGATGGATGGATTGAATGTTTGATTGTTTGGCTGACTATGGCTGCTTCTATGGGTGACTAGATAGATACTCGTAGATAGATGCTTTTGAATATTTTTTTTATTGATTTATTTTTTAAAATAGAGAACGACGGTAATAGATATTGTCAACAACAGTTTTATGCGGTTTGCAGCAAAAAATATCACTTATAACATTTGTTTATGTGCACAAGTACTTTTAAAAGCATATTTCATATGCAAAACACTATCTACAGTGTTGTTCGAAAACAACAAAAATTTTTTTTTTTTTTTTTTTTTTTTTAGGAAATTTATTAAAGTTTAGCTGAGCAGCTTTGCAACTAAAGGGTGTCCGAACAAGAACGCAAGATTTAAATTTGGCGCCATTCAAAGTGTCATTGTTTGACATTTGAACAATTGTTATTGTTTGCTAGTAGAAGGTACGAGGTTAGTAAAAAATCAAGCGAAGGGAGTTCGTTAATTGGGTATTGGAGAGACAACATGAAAATGCTGATTTTGCCGATAAAATCATCTTCAGTGACGAGGCCCATTTCCATCTTGATGGCTTCGTCAATAGGCAGAATTGTCGCATTTAGGGTGAGGGAAATCCTCGAGTGATTCACGAGAAGCAAATGCATCCTCAATGTGTCACTGGTGTGATTTTTGGGCTGGAGGAATCATTGGACCTTTTTTTTATGAAAATGAGGCCTAGAATTGAAGAAATGAATGTGGAGGGCTTGTGGTTTCAACAAGACGGCGCCACATATCACACAGCCAGAGAAACAATTCAATTGCTACATCAGTCATTTATTTAAAATTTAAATCTTGCGTTCTTGTTGGGACACCCTTTACAAAAATTAATAAATTTTAATATATTGCACAAAAATTTTTTTTATAATTTAAATTTTTCTTCTTCTTCCCTTTCGTAAAGTTTTTGTGCTTGTTCGTTGGTGAGTTTTTGAGAAGTTGCTAGCCAGAACAAGTTTTTTCTGCCTTTCCAGTTAATTTAAACTCCTTACGTAAAGTTCGATCAGTAAAATGGCTATTTTATTAAGCTTGAGGTCCTTTTTTTATAAACTTATTTTTATAACGATATTTCGCTGTAGCATATAATTATTATATATAAATAAATAAAAAAATAAAAAGGTCAATTAAGCTAACAAATAAAAACAGTTAAGTTTTACCAAAGTTGACAAGCTCTCTGTTAAAAAAACAGAACTTTTAAGGAACTAGTAAACTTTTTTTTTTAATTTCTTAGAAAAAGTTGCTGAAGTTTCCAACAACACTGTATTTAAATGCCAAAGAAAAAAAACGAAAAAAGCAAAAGGTGACTTATGTGTGTTTAAATATTCAAAAATGTTGCTGTGTTTTGTTTGTTTTTTTTTTTAACGGATAGATTCCCTGGTGCCTGGCTTTGTTTAATGATAAAAGAAAAAAAAAAAAGGAAATATTAACATGATTGAATATTTATCCATACAAATCAATAAATACTGCCTGAGCAGAGCTGTAGTTAACGGTTTGAAATATTTAGATTTGGATTTTGATTTGTTTTCTCTCAGTTGTTAAATTAGTAAAGAAATCTACATCAAAGTTTAAAGTCATGCATTTAAGCATTTGAGCTGTTGTTGTTGCAAGTGGTATAAGTCCACTTAAAAAAATAAAATCGAAATTACCTCTAAATAATTTTTTTCTAAAAGAATACTTATACCACTTTCAAAAATAAAAGCAATAATACAATTAATAAGTATTATTTTTATGTTGGCATAAGAATCGTAAAAAAAAAATCGGCCTGATGGGCTGATAAGACCAGCAGCAATAATATTTATTTATAAAACTAGACCTAAACTAGCAAAATGTTGCATATATTCTGCCATCCAAGAATGTTTGCATTCTATTTTCAAAAATATTTAATAGTTAAAATCAATATCACGTTCTGTTCTCAACATCTTGGATATAAAAGATTGGTACATGTTTTGCTCTCAACTTACAAGTGA
The DNA here is from genome assembly GCA_947397855.1 of Thelaira solivaga. Taxonomy (NCBI): domain Eukaryota; kingdom Metazoa; phylum Arthropoda; class Insecta; order Diptera; family Tachinidae; genus Thelaira; species Thelaira solivaga. The sequence continues at coordinate 64,352,419 of OX377613.1, forward strand.
GGGTGAGATACTGCCCTTTTTTACAACTGTGTCAACTACGTGTTTATACAATTAAGTAAATTATTTAATTTGCATTTTTGAGCTGAAGGCCTAAGATGCCATTGCTCCCCCCCCCTTTTGTTCTTCTTGCCTTATAATTTACAATTGTAATTTAAGAGAATTAATAAATAAATAATTTGCATTTATATGAAAAACGAGATTCAACATTTTCTTCGTCAAGATATTCTTCATAATAATCCTTTATTAGTTACTCTTGTAGCAAAAATTAATTTTTATTTAAGTGCAAAGTTTTTTTCTGTCAGCTGTTTATCAGTTGGATTTCACAAAACGCTCTTAAAGCGGTAAACATATAAAAATATTGCATTATAATTTTATTTTTGTTCTATTGAAACCATAAACCATTAGGCGGCCTGTTTAAAATATTACATAATTAAAAGGGAGAATATTTTTTGAGAATAGAAAACGCCATTAGCTTTGAAAAAAATTCTACTTTTCTGGTAGTCTAACCCAAAATAAATAAATAAACCCAAATAAATGGGGTCAATTGCCCATGTGAATGGCCTTTGGAGAGTTCGGGCCACCATTTTTCTATTTTGAAACATCAGTCAGCCTCTCGGGAATTAGGACTTTGAAGTTTCTTTTCATTATCAGAGTTGCTTTATTACAGTTATCTAACTTAATATAGTGTTTGTTCATTAAGAGCCGTAGTGCATTTTTGCATACGACTGTAACTTAAAGCCTTCTTTAAAAATACGTCTTTGAAAGTAAATTTTTTTTTTTTAATGTTGCTTTTGTATTTATAATTTATGTATTTTATTGTTCTATAAAAATTTAAATAAAAATTCTAAACAAACACACCCAAAATGTGTAATAAAAAGTTGAGAGGCTTGTAAGGCAACTACTGTGTAAATGCATTTATTTTGCATATAAAAATAAAATAAATTTAAATATTGAAAATATAATTTGTAATAACATTTTCCTTGATTTTTTTTTAACACAAATTATTCATTAAGCCAACATTATCTTAACATAAATAAATCACTAGCACGAGTATAGACAATTTTTTTTTTAAATTTTATATATTTTTTATTACAAATTGGCTTCAACTTTCAAGATTTTTTTTTTTTTTTATTATTGATAATTGTTTGCTTCCGAAATTATAATATCCCTTAAGCCATTGTGCCAACTAGTTATTAACCAGGTGGCATAATTTCTTGCTTTGGTTTTACTATTTTTGCAAAATAGTTTTTTTTATGATTTTATTGCTGTGGCAAATATACAAAAACCTTTTATGTCTTATTAAGTTATTTTAGAAGACACACGAGTTGAAAAGCCTTAAAAATTTATCTTATAAAGTTATTAGCCCATAATCATAGTCAAACTAAAGCCGGTATCTTTTTATAATCAATTCATTAAATTCTTATAAACAAAAGTCGGCTTTTATGAATATGATATAATATAATATATTTAAATCACAATAATAAAGTTACTAAGTTAATTTTTTGATTAAGTCGACTTAAGCGGGTTTTTTTGTTAGCATAGAATTGAAGAAAAAAAATATAAAAAACTATTCAGCAAAAGCCAATGATGTAAAATCTATTACTTTATTACTTTAAAAGCTTCTGGGCTTAAATTGCTCTAGTTTTATTTTATATATAACCCCTTCACCTCCTCACTTGTTAGCTTTAAGCTAAATAATATTAAAAATAATTTCATAATTGCCCAAATAAGCAAAGAATTTGTCAAATTATTTCAAATGCTTTTTAAACGAATTAATTTCTGTTGTTGCTGTAACTTTAACTTTTTGTTGTTCTTGTTTTTAAATTAATGTTTTTCTTGCAATTAAATGTGTCTAAAAATTTTATCCAATTTAATTGTTAAAAAGTTTGCAGACTTGTATTTGATTACACAAAAGTTGATACAGACACAGCATTCATTTTCATACAAGTTGCACAAAAATTAATTTTTTTTTATTGTTTAGCCAACTTGTTTTAAACTTTAATGAACTAATAAAATAACCCAAAATGATTTCAATTTCATAGTTCATTCAAGGGCGTATTGAGCATTACAAGTTAGCAAATAATTTTTTAAAGACTTCCTTTTTTCATACAAATTATTATTTTATTGGTGTATTCGCAGGTAAAAACCTTTAAAAATGCTTTTAATATCATTTTTATTTCCTTGAATCTGCAGATAAAATCTAACTGATAATAAATTTAATCTTAAGTAAAATCAATTTAATTGAATATTGACTGCTTTACACACAAAACCAACTCATAATTCATGCAGGCTAGACAAGTAAGCAAAAAGTTAACAGCTGAAATTAATAGCTAATGCCAGAATGGGGTTTTCTCCTTAATTAATTGTTTTCATACTGGGAGAAAAATTTTTAAAAAAATTTTTCAGAATGTTTTAAAAAAAATTTTTTTTTTTTTTTAAATTAAATCTATTAAAATACAAATAATTTTATAAAACTCAATAAAAAAAAAAGGTTTAAATTTTATATGTTCATTGTTTTGTGCTTACATTTTTTAGGCTACGGTCACATTAAACAAATATTTGTCGAAATAAGCATAACCGCAAACATAGTGTGTTCTTTACAAAAATATTATTATTAATTTTAAGGATCTAAACATTATTTTGATTACGATAAACATGTTTCTAGTTATTTTTAACCATATTATGTTTAGTGTCTTAGATCAACCATATAATTATCATATTATGTTTAAAAAAATTTTTCTTGAAATCATAAATATGTTCACAGCAAACATATTAATGAAAAAAATATGGTTGAATGTAAATTGCTTTCTATTTTGTCTCTTCCGCTACCATATAAATAAATTGAGTATAAAACAAAAACTTAATCGTTCAAACTCAACTTAGCTTTGTGGCTGAAGTGGTTGAGTGGCGAGTTAATGCTTCTTAACTAAGTGTTCGCAAGTTCGAGGCCCTTGGTAGAGTCAACTACAATTTAAAAAAATAAATTTAAGCCAGATGTATTATGTAATAAATAAATACAAATTGATAGAAAAGAAAAATCAATGGAATAAAAAAACTTTATTTATACAAAAAAATTTAAATAAATTTTTTATTTGGAATTTAAAAGTTTAACAAAATATTAATTTCTGGAATTAAGCACAAATAAAGATTAATATAAATTTTTTTTTAAATCATATTAAAATATGTATGTATTAAAAAAAATTTTAAAAAATGTCTTGCCTTGACCGGGGGTTGAACCGCAACATCTGCAGTTGAAAACTATTTTTAATATCTTTGATTTAAAAATATATATGGTTAGAAGCAATCACAAAACTAATCATACTATGTTTCCACCAGAATATGGTTGACTCAACCATATTTTTTCTTTGCGTGCGCTATGTTGTCATTTATATTATATTTTGAGGACTTATTTTATTGACTTAGATTAGTTTAACAAAATTTAATCTTTATTCGAACTTAATTCCAAATTATTTTCCATGATATTCTCACAGAAAATTTAAAAAAAATTTTAATTTTGTACAATAAGTACTAAGTACAATCTTAGGAATTCAGGCCGAAGAAAGTTTGTGGGCAGGAAAAAAAAAGAATTTTACTTTCTTTAATTCTCTAACACTTGGCCAAATTTTGTGTATGGGTACGCGGGCTCCAGCTAAGTATCCGCGGGAACGCAGCTAAGTATCCCGCAAGAAAATTTTTCTGTTTACAAAATTCAGCTGATAAGTGTTGCAACATATGAGAACAAGAACTATAGAAAAGAGGGTTTTCTCTCTCTCTTCTTTTCTATTTTCTTGTTATAATAGGCTTATACATATGGAAATGTAAAAGTAACATAGAATTAGAATTAGAATGAGGAGCGGGAACAAGTCAGTGTCACCAAAATAAACCTATTGTGACACAACTCTCCAGTTACAAATCCTCCCAGAGTCTGGGAAGAATTCAAAAACTTTTTTGATTGATTTGTTCGCCATTTCCTGCAGTTGTACACGCAAAGAAAAAATATGGTTGAGGCAACCATATTCTGGTGGAAACATAGTATGGTTAGATTTATGATTGCCTCTAACCATATATATTTTTAAATCAAAGATATTAAAAATAGCTTTCAACTGCAGATGTTGCGGTTCAACCCCCGGTCAAGGCAAGAACTTTTTTTTAATGCATACATATTTTAATATGATTTTTAAAAATATTTTAATTTAAATTTTTTGTTTAAATAAAGTTTTTTTTATTCCATTGATTTTTCTTTTCTATCAATTTGTATTTATTTACATTATTATTATTTATATATTACATAATACATCGAGTTTAAATCAATTTTTTAAATTTTAGTTGACTCTACCAGGGCTCGAACTTGCGAACACATAGTTAAGAAGCATTAACTCGCCACTCAACCACTTCAGCCACAAAGCTCAGTTGAGTTTGAATGATTAAGTTTCTGTTTTATACTCACTTTATTTATATGGTTACGAAAGAGACAAAATAGAAAATAATTTACATTCAACCATATTTTTATCATTATTATGTTTGCTATGAACATATTTATGATATCAAGTAAAATTTTATTAAACATAATATGATAATTATATGGTTGATCAAAGACACTAAACATAATGTGGTTAAAAATAACTAGAAACACGTTTATCGTGATCAGAATAATGTTTAGATGCTTCAAATTAATAATAATATTTTTGTGAAGAACACACTATGTTTGAGGTGACCATATTCATCCATCTTTTTTCTTTGCGTGTAGGTAATGTTGCCTTAAGTAGACCATTACAGTGACACAATAAGCGTTCTACTGTCTCTTCATTTTCTTTACATAACCTAACTTAACAGTAGTATCAAGCTTTTGTAAACAGGGAAATTATTTGTGGAATGCGTAACCATCTTCTTTACCCTTCTGTAATTGATCCCGAACTCTTTCTAAAACACACAATTTACTTATGACTCAAAATTATAATAAAGGGTGTTTTTTATAGACGTATAGAACTTTAAGTTGGCATTACTGTTCAAGATGGCAACCGATTTAACAGCTGTCAAGTGATTTATTCTCAGTTTGGTTTGGCAATTCATCATGAATAGACTCACGCCTGAATAACGCTTGCAAATGGGCACAAAACGAGATTACCATTGTTCCCGATTTTCATAAGCGAATTTTGTTTAGCGATAAAGCGCACTTCTGGTTGAATGGCTACGTCAATAAACAAAACTGCCGCATTTGGAGTGAAGCTAATCCTCAAGTGTATGTCGAAACACCGTTACATCCAGAAAAACTGACTGTTTGGTGAGCTTTATGGGCTGGTGGAATCATTGGTCCGTACTTCTTCAAAAACGATGATGGCCAGAACGTTACAGTCAATGGTGATTGGCATAAAGCCATGATTACTAACTTTTTCATTCCTGAATTGAACAACCATGATGTCCAGCGCAACATGTCACACAGCTCGTGCCACAATCGATTTATTGAAAGACACGTTTGGTGACCGCCTAATTTCAAGTTTTGGACCTGTGAATTGGCCGCTAGACTACTTTCTGTGGGGCTATGTAAAGTCATTGGTCTATGCGGATAAGCCACAAACGCTTGACCATTTAAAAGACAACATTGGCCGTGTTATTGCCGATATACGGCCACAAATGTTGGAAAAAGTCCGAGCCATCCGTGGCGGTCATATGCCAGAAATCATATTTCAAATGGATAAATAAAATTCATGTCAATCGAATAATCCATCTTTGTTTTATTGCAATTTAAAGTTCTATAAGTCTATAAAAAACACAATTTAGAAATGTTCATGATTTCCTATTAGATGACATAGTTTTTCCACTGTTTTTTGGCTGTAAATTATTAGCCAATAGGAACACATCGCGTGACGTCATTTGTGCTACATGTGCAGAAAATTACAATTGTATAAGCGGGATGTCGTAGTCTTGATTTCTATTATTCTTGCTTATGCCTTCTTTAATTATTTCAATTAAAAAAAAATTTTTTTTGTTCAATTGAAATGTTAAATGAAATAATTTTTATTTTTTTAAATTACGACCCACTCCTTGAGCAAACAGTTGTGGTACTAGATAGTAGTTGTTGTTGTTACTATTGTTAAAATGTTTTTGAACTCTTAAAATACTCCGCTCATATAAACTAAAAAATAGATTAAAAAGGCGGTACATTTGATGGAAATCTTTTACATAAGCTGTGCTGTAATATTTTGTGTGGTTGTTGCTTTTAAGCAAGAAATGATATTTAGCCTTTATGGTTGTTATCAAAACGTTTGAAAGTAAATGAAAATTAAGAGCTGCCGATAAGCAAGAAAAAGCAGCATCAGTAAATTATTCCTGCACAATAGATCTTTGAGTTCATAGTGATATTGAGTTTATGTTATGTGTGTGTGTGTGTGTGTGTGTGTGTGTGTATGAGCCATCATATCAATAATTATAAAAGCTTATCAAGCACCATTACCGTTAATCCAAACTTTTTATTTATATTGTCAGCCATAAAAAAAGAAAACAGCAGCATCTTGCCATCAACATCACACCAACACCGCCATTATTTTCATACATTTTGTTTGTTTGGTTTTTTTTTTTTGTTCAAGTTAAGTCTGTTTCAAAGCGAGCACAATAGTTTTATTTTCATTTACTGTTTGCGGTTTTTACAGATTGCTGTAGCCAAAATAAATGTGTTTCCAGCAGCATATTTAAGTAAGCAGCACGCTGTTTTGGAGGTCAACCAATAAAACAGCCAGTCAGGCCTTCCGCCTTGTGCAAAAAAACTAACTGCCTCACATATTTTTTTCCTCAACGAAAAAAAAACACCAACTGGCAAATTAAAAAAAAAATATTTTTTAACTTGCTAACTGTAAAGAAAATCATTTTATTAAAATAGAATTTCTTAACCAAAAAAAAAAAAAAAAAAATGCACATGCGTGTAGAGCTTAGTCTACACTGCTCAAGCCAACCCGCTTGTTGCTTAATGTTTCAAGTGCTAAAACCAGCATAAACAGCTGCTGCTGTACAAAAAGGAAAAAAACTTTTATTCTGGGTAACTGAAACGAAAATTGTTTAAAGAAAATAGACTTGGCAGTGCTGCTGTTCCTAAGGAATGTGTGGCAAATAATATAATAACTAATGCAATTAATATTCAACGCCACAAGAAACACACATAATTTACGTGCTGAGTTTATGATGTTTTTGTGTATGATTTTTCCCGTAACTCAATTTCTTTTCTTTTTTAGATTTTTGTTACGGTAACTTGTTACTCTATTCCTTTTTTTTTACCGCCATTTCAAAAAAAAAAATTTGTTTTCTATTTCTATTGATGAACACAGTTTGTGAGTTGTTACCTTTAGAGAGGAATTTAATTTAATTTGAACACTTTTTCAACATTTATTTTTATCGTTTTCAACTTTCAATGACTCATTTTTGTTAAAGACTTAAAGTTTGATTTTATAAAAAAAAAATTTTATTTTTATGATTGACATTTCAATAGCTCTGATTTGGTGCTAAATTAGTGCAGCCACCAATGAGCTGTTGAAATTCCACAAATATGACTCATAAATATAAAAATAATAAAGGAAAAGGCAGTTAGCCGATAAGGTGTTCAGCAATTATTTCAAACATTCCAAGCAAAAGCTTATTATAATGTGCTGTTTCTGTAATGCAAGTAGCTGCAGGTAAATTTTATTAGCCAACAGACGTAAATATGCATGATGGCTTAAATATAGAAAATCATAAGTGATGCTTAATTTAGCTTCCCCATTAATTTTTTATCAATTCTTAAAGCTTTTTTTTTTTACTATACAAACAAGAGAAATGGGTGACACACACATCAAATTTCAACATATGTACCTCATGTACTTGTGTAAGTGTTTTTTAAAGAGAGAAGTCCCAATTTTTTTTTCCTCTTACCTTAAAATTTATAATTATAATTTAAGAGAATTAATAAATAAATAAATAAAATATAGGTTGTACGTGAATTTGACGAGCATCAAAACCAAATTGATTTTTTGATACACACTCAAGTTCATAATTTGATGCTGATATTTGATGTGTCCAACACTCGCTTTAAAGCTATGTGGTATGTGTCAAATAAAAAGGATGTCCAGCGTTGCCAGAAGCTAGAAAAAAATAAGCTAAATTTGCCTAAAAAGGGCTAGAAAAAGCTAGGGAAAAGTTAAAAAACTATCGCTTAAAATTTAAAAAAATAATTATGATTTTTATAAAAAATCAAGAAGAGAACATACAATGACAAGATCTAAAGAACATAAGGTCGTGTTAAACATGCTTTCCTTTTTGGTCATAACTTGCTTAATTTTCCAGATATCAACTTGATTTCTATTGCGTTGAATAGATCAACGTATTGACTTTAATTTGAAAAAATTATTTTGCGGATAGTAAGAAAATAATTTTTTTTTATAATTTTTTCTAAAAAAAGCAAAGGGAAAAAGTTTTTTTCGCACTATCTGCAGAAAAAAATTCTTATTATAGCCAATAGGTTTATCTATCAAACGAAAAGGAAATCAAGTCGATATCTTGAAAACTAAGCAAGTTATGACCAAAAAGCTAACCAGTTCTACTAAAAACTCCCCGGAAAGAGGCAGTAGTAAAACTGGTTACTTTTTTGTTAATAATTTGCTTAATTTTCAAGATGTCGACTTGATTTCTATTGCGTTGAATAGATCAACGTATTGACTTTAATTCGAAATTTCTTTTTGCGAATACTGCGAAAAAAAATTTTTTCGCCAAATATTACCATGGACTACCCCCTTTGCTTTTTTTTGAAAAAATGATAAAAAAAAATTTTCCCCCTATGCGCAAAAAAAAAATTGCAAAATAAAGAAAAAGGCTATTTTGAAAATGAAAAAAGGCTAGAAAAAAGTTAGAGGCTAATTATAAATTTCAAAGCTAAATGTGAGAAAAAGAGGCTAAATCTAGCCTAAAGAAGGCTAAAATGGCTAAGCAGATCCGGCCATATAACCACACACCCTCCATATGTTTTGAGCACAAGAAAAATGGCGCGCACAGAATATGAAAAAATTTTGACAGTTTTGCAGCCCAAAAAAATTTAAGAATTTCTCTATTTATTTCTTTCTATATCTCTGCTTTCATAGGCTAAAAACTGAATTATTTATAAAAGCTCATACAGCGTGTGTGAGTAAGTCAAAAATAGATGAGCTTTCGCTATCTCTGTTTTTGTACTTAAAAACCTGTTTGCTAAGCACCACATAGTGTTCAAGTAAAGCAATAGCACAAAAGATCTCTTAAGTGAGTGCTAGACGATTTATCATTCAACGTATACATGTGTCGGCCATCTTTAAAAAATACGCACCCATCCTCATGATTGACGTTGAATGAATGATCGTCTAGCACCCCTTTTACTCTCTCTCTCTCTCTCTCTTTGCTTTTATAAATTAACAACCTGTTTATATATATACACAAAACCACACAAAGTGTGTGCATAGGTCAGTTGTAAGCTTTGTAGTTCTATTTTTAAAAAGGGAGAGTTATTTTCGCCTTAAGTTGTTGTTGTTTTATACACTTTTTTGCTTTAAAACACAGTTATTTACTCTTAAACACAAGCCTTTAATAAAAAACTAATGACTTCTTATAATTTGATTGGTTGACAAGTGAAAAAATGGATGTTAAATGTGAAAGTCAGAGAGGAAAATGTTCCATTAATTTCTTTTTTGAATTTTAATGAAATTTTTAAGCAAAATATCTTCATCATATTTGTTTAAATACATTTTTTTCCATAAAATTTTTAAAAAAATTTTTTTTTAATAAATTTTTTTATCTTAAATTTTTTTTTATAAAATTAAATTTTTCCTTATTAGTTAGTTTTATTTGAACTTTTTCTTTTAAATAATATGGCTATTTTGTTAAGCTTGAGGTCTTGTTTTTCAAAAAATTATAAATTTATCCTGAAGAAGCTACAAAAATTGGAGCGAAATATCGATATAAAAATAAATTTTTGAAAAAGAAGACCTCAAGCTTAACAAAATAGCCATTTTAGTTAATTTTTTCCTTCATTTAAATTTATAGTTGAGAGATATTTTTAATATGTTTGGCTTAAAAATATATATGGTTAGATGCAATCTAACCATACCATGTTTCCACTAGAATATGGTTGCCTCAACCATATTTTTTCTTTGCGTGTATTGTTATGCTAAAAAAAGACTTTCACATATTATTTTTAGGAGGTGGGTTATTAATAAAAATGCAAAGAAAATAATTTTCTAATTTTTTTTTTAAGATTTGGTTGTTTGTTTGCTGTAAACCCCACATTAACCTTTTTGCTTTCCCATAAACTCTTTATTTTTATTTTTTGCATAATTACTAGGTGTCCAATTTTTGGTTGAAGACCATAAGGACATTGATTTTCATATTCCAATATTTTGTTATTTATTTCAATTGAATTATTAATGCAATGAAACACAAACTCACTGGAGCTGTTAAAGCAAAATGTGCAAACGAACAGATAGTGTCATATAGGGTGGATTCAATGCAGAAAAAGAAAAATCCCACATTTTGAATAAAACTAATACAATTTGCTTAGACATGCATGCCTTCACAAAACGCCCACTCATGAGTAGCAGGTTCATACAATTTTTATAACTCGCACGCAAACCCAAAACCTCTCAATGCTTAAACAGGATTTAAGTTTACACTGAACTAAACTGGTATGATAAATAAATGATACAGTTTTTTTCATTAACAGGTAGAATATTTAGCTGGAAATGGATAAGCAAAAACCTAAAACTGAAATGAAATTTTCTGATGCTCAGTGCTGATGCTCCTAATAAACCAACAAAAAAAACTTTAAAGAAAAATAAATAATAAAGAAAATTCAGAGTAACGCCTACAAGCCATAACATGAAATAGAAAAAAAAAGAGACAGAAAAATATAAATTCAAAAGTGTAACCTTACATGGGCTACTCTGCTTCAATTGCAGTAACAATGGTATAACTACGCTTGCAAGTAGAAATAGATTCAATGAAAACCAAATGTTTGTTACTGACAGCAGCAAATATGTATCAACAGTTTAAAAAAAAAACAAAAAAATTTTAAATAAAATAAAGCATAAACGAATAAATTAAGCAGTTGCTTTGCAAAAAAACACAACTTGTTAGTGAACACTCATGTTAAATCAAAGTCCCGTTCTATTTAACACAACCCAGCAAAATGTTTACAAGTTAAAATTAAATTAAAAATTCAATTATTTACAACCAAAATAATTAATAAAAAAATATTATTTTTTTTTTTGACAAATGGGCTCCATTGTTACAAAAATTAATTTTCTCAGTAACTGGTGTATTCATTGAAACATTAAGTAAATTGTTAAAACTTTAATGTAATAAACGTTGCTTAGCTTCCCATTCGCTTTGTCTTTTATCTATCTATCGCTATCTCTCTTTTTTATACAGGTATCACACAGTGACTAAATCACAGAACCCAAATTAGCCCGATTTCTTTTCTAACCCCACCTACACGATGAAAACAACTTCGGTTGTGAGCACTAAATTTGTTACCAATCAAAAATTAAGTTGTGATAATCAAATTTTTCATTTGTAGCAACCAGAATTCTATAGTAAAGGGTGTCCCAATAAGAACGCAAGATTTAAATTTTAAATAAAACACAGATATTTAAAAAAAAAATCGTGAAACTTTATTATATCGTAAAGTAGACAGAATGAGGTTATGTATGGAACAACATATCGGGCAGATGGCCGTTTTGCATAAATGCTGCGGTATTTCTTTAATGCAGCGTCCAATTTCCTATTTTAAGGCTGGAGTCGTCGTCGGCTTATTCGCGTAAATCATCGACTTCAAAAAACCCCAAAGAAAAAAGTCTAATGATGTTAAACCGCACGATCTAGTCGGCCAATTCTGGTCTCCAAAACGCGAAATAATACGACCGGGAAATGACTGATGCAGCAATTGAATTGTTTCTCTGGCTGTATGACATGTGGCGCCGTCTTGTTGAAACCATAAACCATCCACATTCATTTCTTCAATTCTAGGCAAAAAAAACTGGTTATCATTTCACGATACCGGACGCCAAATTTAAATCTTGCGTTCTTGTTGGGACACCCTTTATAAACCACAATTTAGTTGTCCTAAAATCATTTGGAGCTGTTAGACCGAATTTCTATTGCCACGATTAAAACATTCGATGGTCACAACTGTATTTTTGATTGGAAATAAATTTAGTGTTCACAACCAAAGTTGTTCTCTCAGTGTACTAAATGTCACGTTAACCTAGAAAATTATTTTCTTTGTATTTTTATACTCGTAAATAATCCACCTTCTTAATTACACTGCCACAAATAATAAGTGGAAGTCTTTCTTTAGCATAATAATACACTCAGAGAAAAAACATGGCTGAGGCAAACATATTCTGGTGAAAACCTAGTATATTTTTAAGCCAAACATATTAAAAATGCCTCTCAACTGCAGATGATGTGGTTCAAGCCCCCGTCAGGGCCATAAAAAAATTACTTTAGATTTCCATTTCATTTTTATATATTTTTTTTAAATTTTTTCATACATACATTTTTTATATAAATAATTTTTTTTTCTATTGAGTTTTTCGTTAATTTTAATTTATATTTATTTGTTATATTATTCAGCGGGCTTGAACTTTTTTAATTTTATTTGACTCTACCAGGATTCGAACTTGAGAATACACAGAAAAAAAAAATTAGGAACTAATTAAAAATTTTAATTAAAAAATTTGTTAAATCAATTAAATTTTTAATTGAATCAATTAAATATTAAATTAATTCTATATATTTTTCAGTTTAATTAAATATTTAATTGATATAACAAATTTTTTAATTAAGATTTTTAATTGCTTCCCAATTTTTGTTTTGTGTAGTTGGTTAAAAAGCTTTAACTTGCGACTTAACCAATTCAGCCACAAAGTTCAGTTGACTTTGTACTATAAAAATGTTTGTTTCACTTTATTTAGACTCTAAATTTTAGAGCGTTACGAAAGAGAAAAAAAGAGAAGAATTTATTTGCTACCATAATTTTTTTTGTTTAATTAAAAATAAAAAAAACAAGATAACTGAGAAGGCAAGCGATCAATAGTACTGAATCTTGATGAAGGCCTTATAAATGATGGCCTCAAAAATTTCATCCCTATATGGTTGTCTTTTACCACTGTAACATTTCATTGTAATATTTTTCGCACTCTTTTAATCAAAATATTATTCACTGGGATCAACGTTAACGAATGTCCTGTTGGTTGTGTGTAATGAAAAATGATGCGTTCTTAAATATGTATTTTCATTGTAATTTAATTAAAAATACTAACCAAAAGCCCTGTTTTTTTTTTCTTTTTTTTTTTACAACAAAAAAAGTGTTTGTTTGATACCCACAACCAAAGATAAAATATAGAGCAACATTTTCATATAAATATTTACAATCTGTGTAAATATTCTTGAGCAATTGTTTGTTATGTAGTTGTATTTGTGGTTTACAATGTTGTTATTGTTGTTGTTGTTACGTATGGTAAATTGGCAACAAACTAACGAAACTAAATTAAATAGATCAGAATTTATGAGCTTTTTGGCAGCAAATAATATTTATTTTCCATTGTACCAGTAGTCAGTATTTTATTCAATACACTAACACTAAACAGTGTAACTATTCACATGTGTGTGTCTGTGTGTGTGTGGGTGCTTGTGGCAGGGGGAAGTATGGAATGTTTAGGAAGAGATTGCCAACTTAGTTGCTGGTAGCTAAAATAACAAGCAAAGTCTTTACAAAAAATATTTTAGTTTATAAAATTTTTTAATTCAAGCATGATTTTCTAAAGAGAGCAAAATATGTTTTAACAAATTGTAGCCAATTTTGAGATTCTTAAAAAAATTTTATTTACCAAGTTTAATGGCAATATTAGCCTTTTGATTAGCTTTTGCTTTAACATTAGCTTTTGCTTTAACACAGTTCATTTTCATGATTTTTCTCTCCTTAAAGCAAAATTGGAAAGTGAATATTGTTCCATTTTCAAATTATTTCTTTTTGAATAATAATTCAAACAAGTTCCCTCCAATAAGAAAAAAGCCTAAATGGAAAAATTAAAACAATTTAAAATTTCTTAAATCCCTAATAATTTCTGTTCTAGTTGTTTTCGTCTTGGCTACTCTGTTTGCACAACAAAAATTCTTTTTGATAAACTTCAGAGTGGGCGCCTTTGAATAGATTTTGAACTGTGAGTACTAATGAAATGGTTTTTGTGTTTACTAATGTGCAGAACTTTATTGAATTAGGGAAAAATTGCTGAATTCCATTTAAGTATAAATCATTTTATTTATTAGAGAGAAGGCACTTAAAACTTGTTGCAAAGTTGATGCTGTTATTGTTGTGGCTACTGCTGCTGCTGCTGATGACGATGATGATAAGATTATTTTTAAAACATTAATAAACATTCAAATTTAATAACATCAGCTTAAACTACTCGTAGATAAGAAGCAGGCATCAGTTTCGTTGATATAATACTTTTCATTTGATTTTTGGTTTTATTTTTTGGCTGGTTAGTTAATGGTCTTTATTCGGTTTTGCTTTTTGAGTTTTTGTATTGAAACCAATGATTAGCCCTTGAGCTACTGTCTTGCGCATTGAAAAGTAAAGAAACCTCAGAATGAAAGTGCAGCAGCAACACGAACAAACAGCACCACCACCAACTCAATCTCTACTTCTACCACTGCCGCTACCGCTACCTCTAACTCTGCCAACAGCGGAGCTTCAGCAAAACAAAAAAAAAAAAAAACAACTACCAGCAACTGTAAAGTGCGAAAACTCGTAAATTTTCAATTAATTTTGATGAATCGCTAAACGATAAGATCAATGCCAAACTAAACCAAATAAAAACTACTCAATGGCAACGACCACTTTTTTGTTGCCTTGTCTTCAACTGTTTGCAACTTTGTGTATAGTTGACTGTGTGTTAGTAAGGTTTTTGCATTTTAGCCTAAAACATACACACACTTACTGCAACAATGCAAGGAAAAGGGTTTCAAACACTCCTCTTTTGTAAAATGAATTTTACAAGTACAAAAATAAAAATAATAAATAAAGAAGCGCAATGAAATACAAAGAAAGAGACTGCAGCATAAAAATTCATTATAAAAGCCCTTACATAAATATAAAAAGAACTAAAACAAAAAGTATTATTAACTGACCACAATGTTGAGTTCTACCTAAAAAAAAACAAAAAAAAGCGTTTCCTCTATGCAACAATAAAGTACTTAGGCTGACTGTGTGTTTGTCTGTCTGTCCATTTGTGTTTGTTGTTTTAAATGTTTTGTGAAGGTGTAGAGAAAGCATAACCTCGTTTGCCGCACCTTCAAAAGCATTTGCTAACTGCAATAACAGCAACAACAATTGCCCAGAAATTAAACAACAACAATAATAAATGAGCAAACAAAAAGCAAAAAATTAAAAAAAAAAAATAAAGAGAACACAAACTGATCTTTTGCAAATGATTAATATGTTTATTGAGTTTGAGTTTCCTTTACATAACACCACAAACCAAAAATAATTGTCTACCCTCTGCAAACAGTAGTGGGCAAAACATTAAAGCTACCGCTCTCTATATCTCTTTTAATCGTATCGCTATTGCTCTCTTACCATACTTATATTTCTCCTTCTATCTCTATCTCTGTTTTTCTTTCTATCTATCTTTTATTATCTCTGTATCTCTTTCTTCAAGGGTCTTTCTTTATTTTTATATCAATAGCCCTCTCATTGTCTCCACTTCTCTCTTTCTCTATCTAATTGTATCTCTTTCTATCACTCTCTCTCTCTTATTACCTCTATCTATCGCTATCTCTATCTCTATCTCTATCTCTATCTCTATCTCTATCTCTATCTCTATCTCTATCTCTATCTCTATCTCTATCTCTATCTCTATCTCTATCTCTATCTCTATCTCTATCTCTATCTCTATCTCTATCTCTATCTCTATCTCTATCTCTATCTCTATCTCTATCTCTATCTCTATCTCTATCTCTATCTCTATCTCTATCTCTATCTCTATCTCTATCTCTATCTCTATCTCTATCTCTATCTCTATCTCTATCTCTATCTCTATCTCTATCTCTATCTCTATCTCTATCTCTATCTCTATCTCTATCTCTATCTCTATCTCTATCTCTATCTCTATCTCTATCTCTATCTCTATCTCTATCTCTATCTCTATCTCTATCTCTATCTCTATCTCTATCTCTATCTCTATCTCTATCTCTATCTCTATCTCTATCTCTATCTCTATCTCTATCTCTATCTCTATCTCTATCTCTATCTCTATCTCTATCTCTATCTCTATCTCTATCTCTATCTCTTTCTCTATCTCTATCTCTATCTCTATCTCTATCTCTATCTCTATCTCTATCTCTATCTCTATCTCTATCTCTATCTCTATCTCTATCTCTATCTCTATCTCTATCTCTATCTCTATCTCTATCTCTATCTCTATCTCTATCTCTATCTCTATCTCTATCTCTATCTCTATCTCTATCTCTATCTCTATCTCTATCTCTATCTCTATCTCTATCTCTATCTCTATCTCTATCTCTATCTCTATCTCTATCTCTATCTCTATCTCTATCTCTATCTCTATCTCTATCTCTATCTCTATCTCTATCTCTATCTCTATCTCTATCTCTATCTCTATCTCTATCTCTATCTCTATCTCTATCTCTATCTCTATCTCTATCTCTATCTCTATCTCTATCTCTATCTCTATCTCTATCTCTATCTCTATCTCTATCTCTATCTCTATCTCTATCTCTATCTCTATCTCTATCTCTATCTCTATCTCTATCTCTATCTCTATCTCTATCTCTATCTCTATCTCTATCTCTATCTCTATCTCTATCTCTATCTCTATCTCTATCTCTATCTCTATCTCTATCTCTATCTCTATCTCTATCTCTATCTCTATCTCTATCTCTATCTCTATCTCTATCTCTATCTCTATCTCTATCTCTATCTCTATCTCTATCTCTATCTCTATCTCTATCTCTATCTCTATCTCTATATTATTCTACTTTATTTCTTTCTCTCATTTTGATCTCTCTCTCTCTCTTTATTTGTAATTACGCACTAAATTATCAACACTGTAATAATACGAATTAACTAATCAACATAACATACTCGTACTTATAATTACGAGACAGACTAAAAGCAGGAGAGTTGTGTTCGAGAGGTGGAAGAAGTAAGATCGATCATCAAACCACTTACGGAGGGTCGTGATTAAAATGTAGTACAAGGAGGACATAAGAGGGAGTGATCGGTCATAAAATCGAATAAGATAGCAAAATATAAACCAAATCCTACATATATGTATGTCTACCTCTTTCTCTAGTTTTCTGTCTCTATCTTTCAATTTCTCTTTGTTAGACCATAATAAAGTTTTTGTAAAATATTTATTTTTAAGTCAGTTTCTAAAACTGACTGGCCCCTTTTCTTGCTATATTTGCACCCACTTCTATTTATATATATTTTTTTATAATTTAATTCAACATTCAGTGACGACCCTTGTTCGCCTCAATATGTTTATTCTTCTTCTGTCTATAATTTT
Source organism: Thelaira solivaga (assembly GCA_947397855.1). Classification (NCBI taxonomy): domain Eukaryota; kingdom Metazoa; phylum Arthropoda; class Insecta; order Diptera; family Tachinidae; genus Thelaira; species Thelaira solivaga. Next base: position 64,369,998 of record OX377613.1, read on the forward strand.
CCTTTTTATTGCAGATTTAACATTTTTTTGTTGCTTTCTTATTTTAGGTATTCGCTGTTGTTGTTACCTTTTTGTTTTTCATTGTTAAGCGTTAAAAATGTTAAAATTTTAATTGAATACATTCCATTTTATTAACCAGAAACTGAATGTGAAAATTTCAATGTTCGTTTTTCTTTCTGCTGGATTTTTTTAAGTATTTTTTTTTTTTTTTTTTTTTGTTCTGAGAATGCAACAAAGTAAAACGACTGCAGTTTTGCAAAGATTTATAATTTTTGCATTTGTTTGTGTCTCGCAGCCATAAGAAGGAGTAAACACCTCTTTTTTTCAAACTGACTGGCTTAAAAAAAAGAAAACAAATTTTTATTTTCAGTTTGTAGACGTTTTTTTTTTGTTTTCAGCAACAACATTGAATTCTAGACATTTACCAAAAAGAAGCTTCTTTAAGTTAATGCAAAAAAACAGAAACCAAACAAGCAACAATTCGAAATGTTGCAATGCTTTAAATAATGCTGAAAAAAAAGCCAAAAATTTTTCAAGAATTTTAACAATAGAAAAATCGGCGGTTGTAGTTCTTTGTAAAATTAATTCTTACGTTTGCCTTTAAAATTTGTTGCTTGTTCTTTAATTTGCAACATTGTTGAACCTCTTGACCGCTTAAGGGTTTTAAGATGACAATACTCACTGCGTAGGCCTAATTTAGCTTTTACTATTTAAGTAGCAGAATTTGAAATTTTCGGTTAGAAAAAGAATCGATACTTTGCTAATAATGGTGGTTGGTATGTGAGTATAAAAACAATTGTAAGAAAATTTAATAATTGAACTGGAATGGCAAGTATAGAAGCTTGGAAGTTGCCAACAAATTTGCAAACTTTTTTTAATTTTTGTTTGATGAAAGTAGCTGTGCAACAGTGTTGTCAATTCTGAAAAATGAAAGTCTAATGAAAACCAAAACAAAACGAACGAAAAAATGTGTGAAAACCAAACATCATATAACCATTCTGTAGCACAATCAGGATGCAAGTTATCAGTCAAGTTTTAGTTTTCCAAACCTGTTCATCATTTTTATGATTGATTTGGTTACATAAAAGAAATGATCAACATACTTATACCCCAATTGTGAATTTTTTTTTGCTGCTGGCCTTTTTCCTTTCGTTTCTTATTTTTTTTTTTTTTTGGATTAAATAATTTGTAAATATAAAAAAATATCTTAACTTTTGTAGCTTTTTGATACCCTGCAAGCAAAGCTTTAAAGTGCTAGAATTTGAACAACGAAAATCATAATTTGCAGGCTGATCAAACGTACAGAATACAATAACGCAAAATCCACACAGATGTCGTACATAATCTGCATAGCTTGAGAAAAAAATAAATTTTGATACAAAAAGCAGCCCCAAGAAAACAATTACTCCTCAAGGAAATGTAATTTCTGTTATTGCGTCTAGATTTATATTTAAAACAAACGTTCTTTTTCAATTTCCTTTTATTTTGCTCAATATTAACTGGATTTCAAGCGTTTACTTTCTTTACTAATCGCCACATGATATGAGACACGTTGAGTGCTAATAAAATCCCATCATATTTAAAAATGTGTGAGCGCACTAGCAGGTTCATCATTTCTACAGCTTTTATATGATTTAAGGCCTGATGCTTATTCCAACTAAATTCATTTGAAATGACTTTGGCTGTCTGCATTTTTCGTTAAATATTTATTGCAGCTACTAACACAGAAACCATTGCATTAAACTAGTCTGTAAGTCAGTGTTTTATTTGATGGGTTTGCTTACTTGGCAATATGATTTACTTGTTGTTTATGCCTTTACCAAAACTACCAGGTTCTGTTTACTTTTTTCTTGTCTACTTCCTCTAGTTGGTGTGAGAGAATTTTTATTCGCTTTCTAAACTATTTTTAAAATGAACCAACACTAGTGGCACGTTGCATTAAGCAGACATTTTACCTCAACAAGCCAAAATGTTTGGCATGAAGTGTTGGTGTTAGTGGCAGCAGCAGTAGTACCAACGCTAGAGCCAGAGCCAACTTGTCTTAATTAATTACTTGCCAAAGTGCAGAACGTGGTTGTTTTCCTTAAGTGTTTTACGCACATTACACACCGTCTAATTAGTTCAACTCTGCTTCTGCCTCAGTTAGATGATTTAAAATACTCTTTAATAGTTTTTTTTTTTTATTACAAAAACAGAAAAATTATTTCTTTTTTCTTTTTTTAATTTTTGGTATGACTGAAATGTTGTTGCCTTGAAATTTATGTGATTTTAAATTGAATTAATGTTGATGTGCAAATCATTTCGTTGTAAATGCTGTAAATATTTTTCTATTTGTAGCACTAAAATGGAAGTATGCAAGTCTGCTTTTTTTTTAATCTAATGAATTTTGACAGGTTTGTTTAATTTTGAGCAAAATTTAGCAGCTTAAGTTGTCACAATCTATTTCTTCTTTTGCATGTCAGCTTTCATTTCTTTTCCGCTTAAACAGTATCAACAGGTTTAAAATTTATTTTAATACTTCTAATTGGTAAATGCTTTTTGAAAAGACACTAATTCATTTTAAAATCGTTAGCAAATGAATTTTTTCATTCAAAAGAAAAGCATTTAGATTTAACATTTTTTATGGAATCACAAACAGATTTATTAGCATTTTCATTTCATTAATTACAGAGTGGAATAAGAGATTTTAACAATGATACCGTGAGTTATTTAATGAGTGTGAGAAAGACAAACTGAATATAAACATATTTTGCATAGATATTGAGAAAGCTGTGCTATGAAATCATGTCATTAACAGCATTTACTTGAAGGCCTCATACGTATTACATTCGATTAGCTTAAATGGAATTAGATTAGAAGGGCTAGCAATCATGTCTATTTGATTTTCTCTGTAAGCTTTTTGCTAAGACTACTGATGTTGAAATGAAACGGAAGGTCTTTTCATTCTGGTTTACATAGGTGCCTAACGGCCTTCAATTAAAATCGCAAGACTGTGTAGCCGCAAAGCGACTTAGATCCACCCCGTGACATTCAGATATCTGAGAAGGTTCGCTAGCCCTACTCCCGATATCTCAGGTAGTTCGGCCATCAGATGTGCACCGAGAAATCTGTGTCTCGAAGCCATAAGAGCCGGGCACTGACAGAGAATTTGAAAAACCGTCTCCTTCCTCTCGGGTGACCGGCAGCTGCGGCAGCTATATTTGAAGGGCAGTACCAGCCTAATGGCATGCTTACCGATCGTCCAATGACCGGTTATCACCGCCACCAGCCTGGAGATGTCCTTTCTACTCCTGCTGACTAATTGAATAGAGCGTTTACCATCATAGCGGGGCCATAATTGACGCTTGACCTTACACGTTTGTAGACTCCGCCATCGGGTGTCTGCCCTTCTCTGGTAGTGATCAAAAATACCACTCCTGATACTACCAAGCGCTACAGGGACTGCCTTTGCCATAGAAAACTCCATGTTAGAGCCAGCCCTAGTCAATTCATCCGCCTGCTCATTGCCAATAAAACCACTCTGTGCAGGAATCCATACCAAGGATACGTTAGCCTGACGTGCTAAGTTTGATAACACAGTTTTGCATTGGCCCACTAGAGCAGAGAATGTAGTATACGATTGATGTGCACCGATAAATCTGTGTCTCGAAGCCATAAGACATGGGCATCCACAGAGAAGGTGAAAGACCGTCCTCTCACTCTCGGGTAACGAACAGCTGCGCCAGCTATCGTTGTGCATTTGTCCTTACTCTTAGGAAAAAAAAGTTCAAAGTGCTAATAATTCATATATGAATTCTATCAACGTCCAGGTTGCATTATTTAAAAAAAAAAAAATTGGCTAAATCCCCCTACAGATCTAACCATTCATCTGAGAATTAGAGATTGTACTGTAGACTTTGTAAGGGAGCAAAAAGAAAAGGTAACACTTCACAAGACTGTGAAGACTTATGGAAATTCCTACGTAATTCTAGAAACAAGAAAGAGTGGGCTGATAAAGTTTTTTATGGGTGACAGTGATAAATTTCAGTAAAAGTTGTTGCATTTGGTTTTTCCTCATTGCGGTGTGTTGATAAGGTAAAATTACTTGTTGCACTGAATAAGTTTAAGGTGCTGGTTTTATAACACAAGCGATCAATTTGTCAGGAAATTTTACATGAAAAGTATTAAAAATAATGAGTGTTTTTCATAAATTTTTTTTTTTTACAAGAGTTGATCGCTTCTGTTTTAAAAACAACATGGAAGTTTGGGGGTTTATGCAGTCATACATCTTTTTAAAGTCTGGAAGTCTATTCAGTCATATATCTATTTTGCTGTTGAAAATTGTTAATTTTCTCATTTTATCATCTATTTTGAGGCTGGTGTGTAGGGCCTCTATTATATATGTTAGGTGTGAATGAACCTTATGTATGCTTTAGCTCTACATTCGTGTATGCTGATGATTTTTTTTTTGGGTGTTTTCCTAGCAAAGCAAAGCAAATATATCTATCGTATATTAGAGGGTCAAGGCGTGAAAAGTCTGTTCGGGCATTTAAGATTAAGGAAACAGTTTTTTTCTGCTAGAACCGGGTTCTTCTGGCTTCGAGTCACAAATTTCCCTCCTCACATTTTATTACCTGTCTGAGATAACGCGGATATTTTCAGATATTTTAATGCCACAGCGTGAATATCTTACCCATTTATTATTAGTTGTCTTTGCCGAGACGATGGTTCAAATTTGAATCTTAAGGCTTTAATTGGTGTCCCTCAGACCGACATGAAAGCTAACTAATCAAAAGGCCTAATAAGCCTCCTTTAATACTCTTACTATCAAGTAGATTAAATTAGATAAGATTAGATCACATTAGATTAGTTTAGTTAATATGCAATTATTGTAAAGTAGATTAGATTAGCTTCAGTTGTATTAGATTGGTTAAGTTTAAGATTAGATTATATCACATTAAATGATTAAATAATTAGTTCAAGGTAGATTAGATTAGATAAGATTAGACTAAAATAGAATAGAATAGAATAAGAGTTTTTTCTTAGTTTATTTTTCTTTTTAGCCAAATTCAAATAATAAACATCACCAGCAAAGGCAACATCATGCTTTTTATGCCAGCATTAAAACAAAAAATAAAAGAAGTAGATAAAAAGGAAAACAAAAAAGTATAAATAATAATCAGAGCCCAAGAGACCTATATTTAGTAAATTTACCTGGCCGCATTAAAATTGTTTTCAATCAAGTTTTTATTTGTTTTTCTTTTTTTTATTTTTTCATTAATATTTTTTGCATATTTTCCATTTTCATTTCCATCGTTGTGGAAGTTAGTCTTTACTGGCATGTTATGAATGTGCTAACATCATGAATACATTAATCTGGTGAACTGAAAAGGTCGGCTCATATGAAACTTCTTCATTGCGCATTCATTTATGCAATAAATGCCAATATTTTTTGAAGCAAAAACTTGCCAGCAATATTTCGAAAAAATAAAAAAATTTAATAAATGTTGTACAGCTTGATGGCATAAATACTTGTTTCTTTGTAAATTTATTTATTTATTTTATTTTTTTTAAATGTTTTGATTTTTTTATAATTTTTTTTTTTGAAATTTCATTCAACCTTCATTCTCACCAGGTTGGATATTACAAGACACAGTGTTTTACTTGCTTGACTTGTAAGAGTAAAAAATGTAAAAGGAATAACAATTAGTTATTAGACCTTTTTTGTGATTAATTTAATTAATTTAATTTATAATAATATTCGCAAGAAGCTACAGAAAGTTGTAGCGAAATATCGTTATTAAAATAAATAAATAAATAAAAATAGAATATATAATTTTCAATATTAAAACGTTGGTTGGGAAATTTATTTATTTATTCAGTTCAATGCTTACTGAGTTTTTTGTTTGAATATTTGAATCTTTTTGTAACTATTGATTAATAATTCTTATTTAGTCAATTGCTTTTACAATATAAAGGTTCTAATGTTTGCAAGAAACGTTGGGAGTAACCTACTGAAGATTCAGAGTAGCGTCTGATGAAATGGTCCATATAGGTATGCTATCCCCTTCAGTACTTATTGTACTGAATGCATAACTCATGAGAATATCATGAGTAAAAGAATAAATTTTAAAACCAACACAATTTCTGGAATTAAGCACAAATAAAGATTAATATTTTGTTAAACTTTTAAATTCCAAATAGAAATTTTTACATAAATAAATAAATTATAAATATGACCTCAAGCTTAGTAAACTGGCCTTTTCAAAGTAAAATATTGATTGTGCATGTTCTGTATTCCTCACGGATTTGAAAAAATGCTGAATTACATTTTTCTCTTCTTGTTAAGTAAAGACTTTTATGTTTTTTTTTAAATTCTACCAAAATAAATCAAAAACAAAATTTTTAAAATCCTAAAATGGACCACACAAAAGTTATCAATGCCGTATAAAATATTCGGATTTGGAATACAGAACAGCACTGGATATTTTAAAAATTATATTTTCAATTACCGTTTCTTATAATCCAAATTTGATTGTAGGTGTTGGTAAACTTGTAGACTAAGTTTGATGGTTAAAAAAATTTATTTTAGAAATTTATTTAAAATAATTTTTTCAAGGAAACTTATTTCTACCAAACTTTTGTATTAAAAAAAGAGAAACGTTTTTTTTAAAACACCAGAAGGTATGAATTTTAATACTTTCTTTAACCGAAATAACAAACATGCTTTTTCGACTTAAGATTTCTGCAGGCAATATTCGACTTCTAGTAATTTCCATTGCAGTTTTGAAATTTTTCATAGAAAAGCTTTTAAAACTTCATGCGATAACGAATGTGATTATGATTCTAGTTTTATCTGGCGTTGTCAACTATATGATGCTGATTAAAACAAATCAGCCTTTACAAAGAAGGCAAACAACTCCTTAACCAGCTGTAACCTTAGCTCTGAATATAATTCTTGTTTTAGCAAATTTACTCATGGTCTTATTAAAGCCATCAAACACTCCTTAACTCAAGAAAAAATTTTTTCAGGAAAAAGAAAAACGTGATATAATTTATGATCTTCTATTATAAAAGTTGGTTAAATTTTAAGGGCCGAAGTTGATTTTGAATAAAACACAAATTATTTAGGAAATTTTTGTCATTTCTTTTTATTATGATAATATGATATGGTTCAATTATGTATGGAACATCTGATGGTCGAAATTTTCGATGACGCTGAGGCATAATTGAGGTTCTATGCTGTTAATGTGCCGACTTATCTCATCCTTTAGCTCTTGAATTGTTGTTGGCTTATCGACGTACACCTTTTCTTTCAAATAGCCCCAAAGAAAGAAGTCCAATGACGTCAAATCACATGATCTTGGCGGCCAATTGAAATCGCCACCACGTGAGATAATACGGCCATTGAATCTGTTGCACAAAAGAACCATTGTTTCGTTAGCTGTGTGGCAAGTGGCACCGTCCACATCCATATCTTCCAATTCGGGCCATAAAAAGTTCGTTATCATCTCACGATAGCGAACACCATTCACAGTAACTGCCTAACCGGCCTTATTTTGGAAAAAATACGGCCGGATGATGCCACCAGCCCATACACCGCACCAAACAGTCACTCTTTGTAGGTTTATTGGTTTTTCGACAATCACTTTTGGATTATCATTCGCCCAAATGCGGCAATTTTGCTTATTGACGAATCCACTGAGGTGAAAAACTGCCTCATCACTGAAGATGATTTTCTTCGAAAATTGATCATTCACTGTTGCCATTTCTTGCCATTGACGATTGTGTATCTTTTCAGGATTCAAATTGAGTCAATCTGAAATTGAGAAAAGTCAAACGAAATCTAGAAAAAACTTGACGTTTAGGTGTGGTTCACATTCACACTTTAAATTTTGAAAAAATTATTTCAAAATTCTTATTCCTGATTTTGATTAATTTTTTTTTTTCTTATTTTGTTTATGAGTTGAAACACTGTAAGCAGCATAAAAAATTTTGTCTATAAACAAATACTAGCAGTTATGAGTTGTTGCCAGTGCTGGCCTATCTATGAAGCCAGCCATGCAGAATTTGAAAATAGTGTTGGCTGTTGTACTATGCAGTACTGGGCACACTGTTTTTCATTCGTTTTTGTTTTTTTTTACAAATTTTCATATGAACGCGTTGGCATTGTGTATTTGATTATGGCTGTGAACTAGCAACCCAGCAACCTATTGCTCTCATTAGCAGCTAAAACAAAAGCAAAACAAAAACTGTTTTGGTGGTTTACATTCACTTAACTGATATTCAGGCATAACCCAGCCATAATGGAAATGATGGTTTGCATTTGGTTTTCGTTATGAATAAATTTAGATTTGACATCATATAAAAGCAGCAAAAGTCGAGCAACAAAGCAGTCATATTGTCTGTCTGTTGGTCTGTCATTCATTTGGCTGGCAAATACTCTTTTGGGTGGACGGCAGTTGATTTTAATGTTTTTTTTTTTTTGTTTTGTTTTTTTATTTCACAACAAGGCTTTTGTATTAAAACAGATTTATGATGGGCATCGTAAACAGAAGAAAAAGTTTTCCTTATTTTTCGTTTCGTATTTCTTTTTTTAATCTTAATTTTAAAAAGCAAAATTTGTTTAGTGAAGAAGCATATAAAAATAATTAAATAATTATAATCCAACCGTAAGCTTAAAAAAAAATTAGCCATTTTTAGGATTAAAATTATTTTGTTAATTTTCTCAGTTAAAGGCCGGGCTGCCTTATGAGAGTTTAATGGTTTACAAGCTACTTACTGTTGTAGGATTGCAGAAAATGTAAGCATGGAGACTGGAAGAGAAAAGTGGGCTTTCCAATTATCAGTTTGGCTTTAGAAAAAAGGGATCTACGGTTGCTACTATAAAGGTGGTTAGGGAAACAGCAAGTTAGACAGTAAATAAGAGACGATACTTGAATTACTACTGCATAGTAGTGACACTAGCTGTAAGGAATGCTTTCTACCTTGCATGATGGTTAAAAAATCATAGCAGAACTATGGATTTTACTTCTTATACAGCACTTGGTATGGGACTATTTTGTGGGCCGTGTACTAATTCACAATAGGAACAAAGGAAGCAAAAATAGTCGGATGATGAGGATAAGTTCCGCCACGTTTGCGACTGAATTTCCTTGTCCGACTAAAGATTATTTGCTTTGCTGATGACATTGGGCTTATAATTGAGTCATCTGATTTAAAAAGTACAATCCTGGTTAGCTTTCAGGGGTCTAAGTTTAGCAAACCACAAGACAAAAGTTTTAGTCATATCAAGCCAACGAACTAGGCAGTTTATAACAGTGAGTGTAGGTAACTACGAAATCACTTCCAACAACTCACCGTAATAACCAGCAGTTCAGATTGATAGTCTTATTGAAAACGTAGAAGGTGAAACTAGTAGAAGTCTTGCACTGCTCTGTAGCATTAGGCCAAACACAAGAAGCCAAAAAAGCATAAGGTTGATTTTAATGGCAGGAATTAGCAGCATTATAGCATACGGTTTCTCTGAGTTCAAATCATTTTGTGCTAGACTAAACACGGTGTACAAATTGGCAGCTTTAAGAATAAGCTTTGGCTTTAGCACAGTATCAGACGAAGCTGAGTTTGTCAAATCAATAGACCTGTTGCGAGTGTAGATTAGTTTATAATAATAGCAGGTCTAAGCATGAGTAACGGGCAGAGATAATAAAAACTGGACAGAATAGATGGGCAAACAACATCAAAAAGGGAGGAGAGGATTAATCAGTGACTCGATAAGTTGGATGGAAGGAAACATGAGAATATATTACTCACACACAGCAAACAATTTCGGTTGTGAGAACTAAATTTGCTTCCAAACAAAAATTTATCTATGATAATCAAATTTCTTAGTTGTAACAATTAGAATTCGATAGCAGAGTTCAAAATTTAGTACTCTCAAAAATATGTCAAGCTGTAAGACCGATTTTCTATTGTTGGGATTAAAAAATTCGACTGACGCAACTGAATTTTTGATTGGCAACAAATTTAGTTCTCACAAACGAACTTGTTTTCTCAGTGCAGTTTCTTAGCAGTTTTTTATCCAAGGTGAGTATAGGCATTAATTGTTTACAGGCTTGGATTGATCGCCTACCGCAGTGTTCACAGTGTTTCAATGAGGTCGAGGATGTCGAATATATGTTTTTAATTTGTTCGAGATTTGATACCGCAAGGGCCAACCTGGAACGATAATTAAATATATGAGATTGAACCACATAAAGAGATTCAATTGATGAAACCCCTGAATGGTTCTTTTAAAACTTCTTAAACCTCTGACTAGAATCAAACCATCTTGCGCAAGTTATACCTTTATGCTGTGCCGCCTGCATCAATACCTAGTTTAGGCACCCTAGCGGTGAACGGTGTCTATGCTCCTAATCCAAAAAAATAAATTCATAAAACGAAATATTTATACTTTGATTTTACTCTACAAACCCTTCTTTTTTAAATGCTTTCTATTTTTAAATTGATGACAAAAACTTAAAAGAATTTAGTTACAAAAAAAAAAAATCCTCTTGGTTTCTCTTGTATTATTTTTTCATTAAAATCAAACCAACCAAGAAACAAGTAAAGATCTCTTTAATGTTACCTGATATAATGTCATTATTGTCCTTTCAAAATGTCTATAAAAATGTATGTTACGCATCTTTCAAATACATGAAGTAAATAAAGTGAAATGCAACAGTTTTGCAAACGTAGAACAGCAAAAACTTAATTTGAGAATTTACAGCAAAAAAACAAAAGGAAAAGCAGACAAGCGCGTTTGTTTGTAAGGTTTCATTTGGCTTCGTTTTAGTCAAGCACCCAAAAAAAACTTGAATTAAACAAAAAAAAAAGCTACACAACAAAACAGACATGTGACAATGACAAAGATTTATTAACTCAAATCAGGAAAAAATTAGGCGATAACACAAATTTCAGAACAATTCTTTTTGTATTTTTTTTTTACTTTCTTTTGTCAAACAAAATTTCATCTCATGTTGACATTGTGCGAATATTGGACCAATTGCCAGTAAACCAACAAAAAAAAAACATTTTATGAAATTATTTTGAACTGAAATTTAAAAAAATAAAAGAAGAAAACATTAAACTTAAACTGATATTGCATTAACACAAAATGAAATTCCTTCACGTGGCGGGTTTTAAAGAAGATGACGGACAATTTGTGGCGGCTGCTTCTTGTTGTATTTCCTTTTCTTTTCAGTTTTCTGATTGATGAATTTCAAATTCTACAAAAAAAAAATTGAAATACTGTTGCCTGGGTTTTTTTAGCAACTCGAACCCAGTGGCAATCAGTAGCAGCAGTAGTATCTAGCAGTAGTAGTGGCAGTAGTTTTGTTGTGTTTCTGTATGTAGAACATAAAGAATTTTTTCTTTAACAAAAAGGAAAAAAAAGGGTGAACCAAACAAGCAAACCCAAAAAGGTAAAGAAATATTGCATAAAGAGAAGAATAACTTTAGCAACTGTTTAAAATAACTTTTCGCATAATTTTGGTTTTGCCAGCGTTTGTTGAATTTTTTTAGCAAAACAAAAAACCTAAGCAAGTGGAAAATTTAACAAAAAACTTTCCACAGAGAACAAAAGGGAATAAGATAGAAGTAGAGAGTGAACAAGACAGAAAGGAAGATGGACAGAAAAGATGAAAAAAGGAGATAAACAAAGAGAGAAAAAAGAAGGAGCGTGCGAGAGCAAGATAGTGAGAAAGTTAGAAAGAATGGTTACAGAGCGAGCGAGAGAGAGGGAGAGAGAAAGCAGTATTTTTGAGGTATAAGATAAAATATATTAGGTAAATTGGAAAATTAATCAATTAGTAAATTTTGTTGAAAAACACCTTTTAAATTAATTGCAAAAAAACTTATGCCCTATTAAGTTTCAGAACTGAAGTCACTTGAGTTTTAAATTGAAATGAATGCTATTGATGAGCTGTCACTTTTGTATGAACGGGCACAGAGTTGTAATCAGTAAAACACAAATAGATTGAATTATCTAAATTATTACTAAAGTAGAGTTGAGCTATGAACCATAAAGGGGGCATTAAATATGATCAAGACCACAAACAGGAAGAGAGAGAAGAGAAGAGAAGAGAAGAGAAGAGAAGAGAAGAGAAGAGAAGAGAAGAGAAGAGAAGAGAAAGAGAAGAGAAGAGAGAGAAGAGAAGAGAAGAGAGAAGAGAAGAGAAGAGAAGAGAAAGAGAAGAGAAGAGAAGAGAAAGAGAAGAGAAGAGAAAGAGAAGAGAAGAGAAGAGAAGAGAAGAGAAGAGAAGAGAAGAGAAGAGAAGAGAAGAGAAGAGAAGAGAAGAGAAGAGAAGAGAAGAGAAGAGAAGAGGAAGAGAAGGAGAAGAGAGAGAAGAGAAGAGAAGAGAAGACGAAGAGAAGAGAAGAGAAGAGAGAGAAGAGAAGAGAAGAGAAGAGAAGAGAAGAGAAGAGAAGAGAAGAGAGAGAAGAGAGAGAAGAGAAGAGAAGAGAAGAGAAGAGAAGAGAA